>OX336394.1:380624911-382074713 GCA_946902985.2 Meconema thalassinum | reverse complement strand
TAGCCAAGGAAAGTGACCATGCTATTCCGAGCAAGGCGCGGCATGTCACGTGAGGTATCTCTATCTCGGCAACGCTGTACAGCTGTCCCCGTATCGGCGAGCTGCTCCATCATGTCGTATATAAAATAAGTGAATTCATTTACGTATTT
Organism: Meconema thalassinum; assembly: GCA_946902985.2. Lineage (NCBI taxonomy): Eukaryota > Metazoa > Arthropoda > Insecta > Orthoptera > Tettigoniidae > Meconema > Meconema thalassinum. Next base: position 382,074,564 of record OX336394.1, on the reverse strand, counting down.
CACAGTCATATATATATATATATATTGATATATAAGGATTACAACGCGACCAAGAGTGCAATTTTCCAGACACCCCGAGCCGAGAAATAGTAACCTTACATAAATGATAACAACTTTGTTCCTTGGATACACAACATTTTGAAATTAATAAACTGGTTAGAGAACACTCCAATGTGCATTGTATTAGAATTTGGATTCGATCTGATCACGGGTGTTTGAGAAACTAATTGAGGCAGTGAGAGAGAGAGAGAGAGTGGGGGGGGGGGGGGGGGGGGTGCTATGCCAGAGTTGGATGGAACTGAGATATTTGGAGTTTTGCGGGTTGCTGTCTCGCAGCATAAACGTGATTCACAGAAACTACATCTTCACAAAACAAGGGAAGGAGCCTGCAGATGTCTGTGATATTATGCACACTGAAAGATGAATGTATGGCCTACACAATAATACCAATAACTCAATTTTGGCAAAATCTCAGCAGGAGATATTTGGAGTTTTGTGGTTGCTCTCTCACAGCATGAACGTGATTCACAGAAACTACATTCTTCACAAAACAAGAGAAGGAGACTGTGGATGTCTTTGATATTATGCATACTGTAAGATGAATGTATGCCCTACACAATGGTACCAATAACTCAATTTTGACAAAATCTTGGCATCCCTCTCTCACTCAGTGCCTCAATTCTTCAAGGTGACGCATGGTTGAAACACGCTTAAAAATGGACACTTTTTGTGTTCCAACTGCGATAAAAAATATTAAAATATAAATTGAAAATTTGAAACTTATATGTCCTAACGTAAAATAGATGTTGTTATTGAAATTTATGTAGGCCTATTGGTTACTTCACAGATCACTTTCAAACTCGAGTGCACATAAAATTTTGGTCGACAGTAGTCGGCAATACCGGTATTATGTTTCTGAACAATGGCTATTCAGATATTAACCCACATTGTGGTAATGCAGTTATCAACAAAATATATATCGATGGGTTTATACGGGAACTGGGCTAGCCTTTCATGGACCACTGTACGCTTTACCTTTACTAACAAGTGGGCCTATTCATAACTAAATTATAACGCAATTCCACGCAGGAACATTCTCGAAAGAAAGCAAAATATTAATGTTGCGAAAAAAAAAGATTACTTCCATAATATTACCAGTAAAATAAGTATCCGTCTTGTACGCATTATTTCTGTTGTAATAGCCGAGATGATAGCGTCTTGGTCTGAGAATTATGAGGTCACGGCAATTATTTTTGCTACCAGTTTATAGATTTAAACGATATTTATCATATTAACAGAATCTACATGAAATTATGATTTATCTCATTTTTATTACAATATGTTGCAGCAAGCAGGATTTGAGAAATTTTATTGTATTGAACATCATTATTTCTAGTGGTCTATAGATAGGCTAGAGACTATGGTTTCATCTCTCCTCTTAACCCGGGAGAGGTGGCGAGGGGAATTTGTGACCCCACACAGTTTCGTTATGCTGGGGTTTCTACATTTTACTACACACAGACTAAACTTGCCACATACCTTTCCCCACATTCCTTATCTATTGTCTGAGGGCAGTAACCAATTAGTGGAAGGGATGAGGGCCGAAACAAATATATTTTTGTCGAGCCATGTTGATATGTGTTCCGAAAGCCACCAGTCCCGCTGCCAGAGTGAACCGCTGTTCCAGTCTTACGCATACTCCATGAGAATGTATCTGTCTGATAGCGAAATTGAATTGATTGTAGTTAAGTGTTAAAATAAAACATTATGAATCGTCTGAGCTACGAAGATCAAGAATCCAGGGTGATATCTCTTCTGCAAGACGTCAAAGAGGAAGCAATATTAGGAGGTGAAAACAGTGGTAGTGAAGATGAACTAGAAATATGTAGTAGAATCTTGTAGTGATACTGAGCAGATTGCTGATGAAGAAGAAAATGAAGAAAGTGACGATGATATGCCTATTTCTCAGCGGATGTGTACCCTTACTGCAAAAAACAAAGAGTTACAAAATTTAGTACAATGCCACCCCATTACAACAGGAGACTTCTCTAAAATGTGTCACTGGTGAAAAACATTATCTAAACCTTGTCTAATCATTCATTTTGAAATTGTCAATAGTCAAACTGACAAAACAAAAGTTTGGTGTTTTTCAGCTGGTCAACACGAATGTACCCAAAAAGAGCTGGGTTGTGCCCTAATCCTGAAATAAATTACATGAAATTAATAAAAACACTAGGATGACCAGTTTCGATCGTCAAGTGATCATCATCAGATCCATTACACTTAGGCTATAACATCTATGTTTGAGAATACAGGTGAAAAATATTTACAATATGTACAATTATTTAGTTGCAGTATTGGTAATGCAACTATCGGTGTATGCTAATTGTAGTATATCTAATGTTAGGTGAAATGCTAAACTGGTGATAAAAATCCGGAGTTTGTCTGTTTGGGGTGATTATATGGTTATACAAAATCAACTATGGTTATACTGTAATAATACAGGCTGATACTTATCCGGTTTGTCTTCCTTACTGGATCTTCGAGCAGTTTCGTGTTCACTCTGGCACCAGCTTTGGTAGACTAACCCGGGTGTTAACTGGACGAAACTGGTTTTTCCCTTTTCTTTCCCCTTTTGTTCCTATGTGGTTTCTGAGGTCAGTGCAGTGTTTATTTGTGTGACGTTGCCAAGTCTAGATAAGAATGTATGTTATTGAATACAGGAAGATATACAACTATTAAAGACCGTGGAACTGTCTTTGCCGCGCATGGACTAAAGAGCCACGGTACACGGTCTATTGAAGACGTCCCGGCACCTTTAATACTGCCGGGGATACCGGGCTAGGTTTATTGTAGAAAAAGTACATAGTACATCTGATCCAGATAACATTTACCTATACTCACCGCTATTCCCCCCCCCCCTTTTTTTTTTATCTAGCTAGGCTGTATCGCTAAGTTGTCTTGTTTCCGACAGGGTGTGTTTTTTAGTAGAGTGAAAAGTGGTGAACTCACCATAAAAGTGTGTTCATTTAGATTGTTTCGTTTGGCTAGGTGAATCTCGATTGCTTCCTTTATGTCAAGAGCTCTGCCTTTCGATTTGTGATGAATTATTTTTAGGTCAGTCTCGATTTTAGTAAAGCTGTGTCCCATGTCACATATGTTCGCATATGGCTGAATGTGTTCCGTATCTTATCGCATTCCTATGTTCATTATAACGTGTGTCTACTCGTCTTCCACTCTGTCCAATGTAATTAGCTTGACAACCAGTGTCTTGGCATGTAATAGAATATACCCCTGACTTTGAATACGGGTCTTGTTTATTTAGATTACTATTTTGCAAGTGCCTCCCGGTCGAATTGTTCGTTGTGAATGCTATTTTTATGCCTTGCTTTTTTAAAAGATTAGTCATTTTATATATGTTCGTATTCACATAGTTGAAGCGCGCAAATTTTTTCTCATTACTGTCCGGTTGGGGAATCGTTTTATCTTTATTTTTAGGTTTGGCTATAATTTGGTCTATTTTTCTTGGCAGGAAATTGTTTTCCTTTGCCTTTTGTTTAATGGTTGTTATGCCCTTATTATAGTTGTCTTTTGACATTGGTATTGTTACGGCTGTGAGTTTGTTTTGTCGCTCGCCGCATGAGTCACAGCTCCCCCGGGCTGTGTGTGCTCTGCCTCAGTGTATTACGTGCGCGTTACGCAACGGACTGAGAAGTGAAAGGGATGGTCCAGAATATTCGTGACCCAGCCAGTGAAGGAAATGTCGAGAAGCCGTGTGTCCTGGACGATTCTAGAATTCATTGAGTCACCAGCCTGCTATATAAGTGGCTTCAACAGTGAGGGGACCGAGTTTTCTGTGGGTGTGTGTTTTACGAGCTAGTGCGAGCGTCTTTCCTGAGCGACAGAAGTGTGGTGACGAAGTGCCGTGCGAGTTACGAAATCCAGTGACATTGTTTCCCCCAGCTTGTGGACAGCGAAATAGCGTGTAGCGGAATATCGTAAGTAACTGTAGTTGGTGTACATGAGGAAGAGGTGCAGGTAGCTTCTGTCAAGGCCACCGGAATCATTAAGACAGTTTTACTTCTGTGATTTGTTGAGAAGTGAAAGGGGCAAGAGCGCTCAAGGAAGAGACTTGAGGAAACTGGAGTAAGGTTCTAATTGCTTGTATTTGCTGTTGAGTGGCCTATCTTTCCTGCAAGCAATAAAGCTAACTTCTCTTTAAAGCAGTAATTGGTGTTGTGCTTTCTACCCTCCGTAATCCAGTTAACGGAATTGCCACTAGGGGGTGGCACGTAACAACTGGTGTCAGAAGCCGGATTACGAACTCAAGCACTGCACCTGACGGTCCTGGTTTCAAAACCCGAGCAGGTCATTTTTTCTCTAATTTTCCTGTGAGTGCATGCCCTTAACAAGACAAACAACTAAAATGGAGGCGCAATTGGCAGCATTGCTAGAAAAGTTAAGTGGCATGGAAGCTAAGATGGAAGACGGCCAGAAGGACCTGAAGGATGACCTGAAGAAGATGGAGGATGGCCAGAAGAAGTTAGCAGAGGACCTGAAGGACGGCCAGAATAAGTTAGCAGAGGACCTAACCGCCAAATTTCTGGATGGCCAGAAAAATCTGGAAGAGTGTCTACTGACGAAATTAGAGGAGAGCCAAAGGAAATTAGAACAGGGCCTACGTGAGGAAGTCGCAGCAGTGGAAGAGAAGTTCGACGCCTTACAAGTGGAAGTTGCCGAGCTGCGCCAATGCCCTCTGATGGGGGTGGAGGAGAAATTCAACGCCTTACAAGTGGAAGTTGCCGAGCTGCGCCAACGCCCGCCCACCGTTACACCGGGAATATCAGGAACGGGACATAGCAGGGTGACGCCCCCAACCTTCGACGGAAAGGTCCCGTGGAACACCTACTTACGTCAGTTCGAGGCAGCCTGTTCAATAAACAACTGGAACAGCACGGAAAAGGCTACAGCTCTCATTGTAGCGCTGAGAGGGGACGCCCTTAACGTCCTTCAGGCCATCCCGACTGGATCCCAGGACTACGCTTCACTAATCGCCCATATGGAGTCCCGATATGGAGATAGCCATCTTCAGCAGGCCTACCAGATGCAGCTCCGGAGCCGGGTACAAAAGAACGCGGAAACCCTGAAGGAGTTCGAGATGGACATCGCACGTCTCGTAAGGCTCGCCTACCCAACAGCGCCGGCCGACTTTCTGGAGCAGATGGCGACGCAGACTTTCACCAACGGGCTACGGGACTCGGACACTCAACAGGCGCTGCGACTCGCGCGCAATAAGACCCTGACAGATGTGCTGAGCCACGCACTTGAGTTCGAGACGGCAAAACAGGCATCCAGAATGCACACGCGGGTGCGTCAAGTGGACGTCGACGAACCAGCCAAAGCCGACAAGACCAAGCCCCTATCCGATGAACTGATGGAGGCGCTAGGCCGGTTCTTCAAGAGTCGCAGTACCACCAACAAAAACATAGCCGAAGGACATCCGAAGAGGCGGCCCAGAAGAGGACTACCGACCTGCTGGACCTGCCGTAAGAGAGGCCACCTGAGCACGGACTGCGGTGATCGCCGCCGCCAGGGGTTTCCGTCGGGACAGTCAGTCGTAGGGAAACCGTGCGGCCCAGGAAAGCAAGTATCAGCCAGCCTTGGGGGGCAAAGGTTGCCTTGTGACAGTCATCAAGCCCCGGCAGTCCAAGTTCGTGTGACGCAGTTACGGAGGGATAATAGCAGCCTGATGGTCGACGGAGTCGTCAACGGAGAGAGCTGGCCCATGCTTATCGACACGGGAGCATCGAGGACCATAGTCAGTCCCACCGTGATCCCGAAGTGGAGAGTGCAACCCACACAAAGGAACCTCCAGCTAATAACCGCGACCGGAGAGACCGCACCGGTACATGGCGAAGCATCACTGGAGTTCATCATTGGTCGACGGCCGATAAAGCATCCAGTGCTTGTGGCTGACGTATCAAACGAAGTGATCATCGGACTGGACTTCCTGAACCAGAACATCATCATCTTGGATCTGAGTACCAACACTCTGCACTTCGGAGGTGAGGAACTTGCTTTGCAACCTGCGCACGAGTCCATCACCGCACGACGAGTAAGGCTGAGAGAAGACGTCATCGTTTTCGCCAGGACGGAGGTCAGCGCTGCCGTAATTGTCGACGGAACTGCTGAGGGAGTGGCGGCTGTCATCGAGCCAAAATATGAGGACATCCAGACAAAAGGATTGCTAGTTGCCAAGACTCTCATCAACACGACGTCTCGGCCGCCTGTCCAACCTGAACGACTACGACATTACGGTTCACCGGGACACCAACCTAGGAGTCTGCGAGCCCGTTACCTGGATTGCCCGCATCACAGATACGAAGGACGGACACCTGCAGACGGACAACCGAAGCTGTACCAAGGATCCCGGGACCATTTAGACGAGCAATCACGCCAACGTCAGGACCTGCTACGCGAATTCCAGGATGTCTTCTCCGTGGGGAGCAAAGACTTCGGTAGGACAAGCTTGGTCCAGCACAGAATCGACGTTGGGGACAGCGCACCGATTAGGGCCCCATTCCGACGTGTCCCTCTCGCCAAGCAAGCCGTAGTCGACCGGATGGTAGAAGAGATGAAGGAGCAAGGGGTGATCGAGCCATCACATAGTCCTTGGAGTTCTCCGGTCGTGCTAGTGAAGAAGGACGGTTCCACCAGGTTCTGCGTGGACTACAGGCGGGGTGAACGACGTCACGAAGAAGGACAGCTACCCTCTACCCCGGATCGACGACACGCTGGACACCATATCAGGATCAAGATGGTTCTCCACCTTGGATTTGAAGAGTGATTACTGGCAGGTGGAGGTCCACCCTAAGGACCGCGAGAAAACGGCGTTCTCTGTAGGTAGCGGGCTCTGGCAGTTCACCGTCATGCCATTCGGTCTGTGCATCGCCCCTGCGACCTTCGAAAGGCTAATGGAGTCCATTCTGAGGGGACTACACTGGAAGACCTGCCTGGTCTACCTAGACGACATCATCGTTCTGGGAAAAAGCTTCGAGGAGCACTACAGCAACCTGAAGGAGATCTTGTTGAAGCTACGGGCTGCCCAGATGAAGTTGAGCCCCAAGAAGTGTCGGCTCTTCCAGAAGCAGGTCCAGTACCTTGGGCATATTGTCTCCGAGGAAGGGGTGCGCACCGACCCAGAAAAGACCGCAGCTGTGAGGGAGTGGCCAGTTCCGAAGGACAAGTCCCAACTACGAAGCTTCCTGGGACTCTGCACTTATTACCGTCGTTTCGTGAGAGGATTCGCCGACATCGCCAAACCACTACATCGACTGACTGGGAAGGACCAACTCTTCACATGGACAGAAGAATGCCACAGTGCCTTCGAACAACTCAAGCAGGCTCTGTGCACCGCGCCTATTCTGGCCTACCCCAGACCTGGAACAAGGTTCATCATCGATACCGATGCCAGCGACTTTGGTATAGGGGGAATCCTGTCGCAAATAGTGGACGGCGAGGAGAGAGTAGTGGCCTACTTCAGCAAAGCCTTGTCAAAGCCTGAGAGGAACTACTGCGTCACCAGGAAGGAACTGCTCGCCATCGTGAAGACCATCCAACACTTCCACAAGTACCTGTACGGGCAAGAATTTCTCATCAGGACCGACCATGCATCCCTGCGGTGGCTCCTGAACTTCAAACAGCCCGAGGGTCAACTCGCGCGGTGGTTAGAGAGGCTTCAACAGTACAACTTCGAGATCCAGCACAGGAAAGGCCAACTGCATTCTAATGCCGACGCCCTGTCACGATGACCGTGCCCCGAAGACTGCACCTTCTGTACTAGGAGGGAGGAGAACACCGGGATACAGTGCCGATGGACTACTGTGGAACTTCAAGGGAACTGGAGCCGCGAATCTTTCACGCGGGCACAAGCAGAAGATGATGACCTGGGACTGATAGCCGAATGGAAGAGGGCCTGTGTCCCCAGACCCGGGTGGAACATTGTGAGTGACTGCAGCCCAAAGTTTAAGTCCTACTGGGCGCAGTCGGACTCGCTGGTTGTGAGGGATGGCCTCATATACCGTACCTGGGAGAGCATCGACGGGAAGACATCTCGGGAACAAGTCGTCGTTCCAAAGGCTATGACGGAGGAAGTCCTGATGGAAGTCCATGGAGTATCATCTGGTGGACACCTAGGGATAAAGAAGACCCTGGAGAAGCTGAGAGAGCGGTTCTACTGGATCGGATGCCGAACTGACGTAGAGAACCACTGCGCGAGGTGCCACGATTGCGCAGCCAGCAAGGGCCCAGGACGAAGACGACGGGGTCCACTGAAGACCTACAACGTGGGCGGCCCCATGGAGAGAGTGGCCATCGATGTTGCTGGGCCATTCCCGTTAAGCGAGGCAGGGAACCGTTACATATTGGTCGTCAGAGACTACTTTACCAAATGGCCGGAGGCATATGCGCTCCCTAATCAAGAAGCCGCGACGATTGCAGAGACCCTGGTGAAGGAATTCGTCAGCCGGTACGGAGTACCCCTGGAGCTGCACTCCGACCAATGGAGGAACTTCCGAGTCGCAGGTGTTCTAGAACCTATGCCAGCTGCTGGGAATCCGGAAGACAAGGACAACGCCGCTACACCCTCAGTCCGACGGGATGGTAAAGCGATTCAATCGCACCATCGAGAATCATCTCCGAATAGTCGTCAGCGAGCACCAGAGGGATTGGGACAAACATCTTCCACTATTTCTCCTGGCCTACCGCGCCGCCGTGCATGAAGCCACCGGGTGCACACCAGCCCGGGCCATGTTTGGGAGGGAGCTCCGTCTACCTGTCGATCTTGCCTTCGGCCGACCTGGGAATGATCCGGTCCCGGTAAGCCAGTATTGTCAAGAACTGGTCGACCAACTGGAGGACGTTCGCGAGGAGGAAACTGCGGATCGAGACCGACCGAATGAAGACCCGATACGACCAACAGACGGATTCCACGAGGACGACCTGGTCTGGCTCTTCAACCCATTACGGAAGAAAGGCCTAACACCCAAACTGCAGAAGTCCTGGGAGGGCCGTACAGAGTCGTGAAACGGATCAACGATGTCGTCTACAGGATCCAGTGGAGACCGAGGGCGAAGATGAAGATCGTGCATAGAGATCGCCTGGCAGCCTACGGAGGGACACAGACGGACCAATGATTGATCGGGACGATCAGCCTTTTAGGAAGGGGGTGGTGTTACGGCTTTGAGTTTGTTTTGTCGCTCGCCGCATGAGTTACAGCTCCACCCTGTGTGTGCTCTGCCTCAGTGTATTACGTGCGCGTTACGCAATGGACTGCGAAGTGAAAGGGATGGTCCAGAATATTCGTGACCCAGCCAATGAAGGAAATGTCGAGTAGCCGTGTGTCCTGGACGATTCTAGAATTCATTGAGTCACCAGCCTGCTATATAAGCGGCTTCAACAGTTAGGGGACCGAGTTTTCTGTGGGTGTGTGTTTTACGAGCTAGTGCGAGCGTCTTTCCTGAGCGACAGAAGTGTGGTGACGAAGTGCCGTGCGAGTTACGAAATCCAGTGACATTGTTTCCCCCAGCTTGTGGACAGAGAAATAGCGTGTAGCGGAATATCGTAAGTAACTGAATTTGGTGTACATGAGGAAGAGGTGCAGGTATCTTCTGTCAAGGCCACCTGAATCAATAAGACTGTTTTACTTCTGTGATTTGTTGAGAAGTGAAAGGGGCAAGAGCGCTCAAGGAAGAGACTTGAGGAAACTGGAGTAAGGTTCTAATTGCTTGTATTTTCTGTTGAGTGGCGTATCTTTCCTGCAAGCAATAAATCTAACTTCTCTTTAAAGCAGTAATTGGTGTTGTGCTTTCTACCCTCCGTAATCCAGTTAACGGAATTGCCACTAGAGGGTGGCACGTAACAGTATGTTTAAAGCCCTGTGCACCATTGAGTTGAACCCCACTAATTTGTGCGTACTGGGGTGATTAGACTGATTATTGATTGTATGCGAGGTTTGTGTGGCTTTCCGGAATATAGAATATGACAGTTCGTTATCTTTACTTTCAATAGTTATGTCGAGATAATTTATTTTTCGGTCTGTTTCGGATTCCTTAGTGAATCTGATTGAGTGGTGTAGGCTATTAATGGATTGGAGAATTGTTTCTTCGCTTGTTAGTTCAGTATGGTAGATGCAGATTACATCATCTACGTATCTTTTCCATATTACTATTCCCTTTGTTGAAGTCTAGGAACTCATTTTCTAGTGCATTAATGAAGATATCAGCGATTAGTCCACTTAGTGGTGACCCCATCGCTAGGCCTTCTGTTTGTGTGTACATTCTATTCATCATCATCATCATTTCCCCTTATCCAGCTCCTGCCGGGTCGGGTATTTATGGCATTTCTCCACTTTCCTTTTTCCTTCCACCATTCTTCTTCCATGATCTTGTCCCAGTCCAGATTTCTTTTTCTTACACTGTTCTTCACTGAATCAATCCACCTTGTTCTAGGTCTTTCTCTTGCTCTCTTACCCTTGCACTTCGCCCTTATGTACATTTTATTGTCGAATTGAAACACGTTTTGGCTGAGAACGACCCTCAGTAATCTCACAATCTCTTCAGTTTCTTTTGCCGAATTGTTGGATTTTAAGTTGTTTTCGATAGTGCTCCTTGCATCAGTAATAGGAATGTTGGTGTACATGTTAGTTACATCGAAAGATACAAGCCTCAAGCTAGGCTTCATTTGTAGGGTGTTCAATGCTGTTACTAATTCCGTTGTGTTCTTTGCAGAGTTGTTTTTGTCGTTGGAAAGGCGGTGTTTTAAGATTTTTAGTAACTCTTGCTGATTTTGTAATTAGGAGCATTCCTACAATTGGCTGTTGGTCTCATTGGGCACTCCTTTTTGTGTATTTTAAGTTGTCCCCTCAATGACGGTATTTTCGGGTTCATGTTTATTAGTTTTGATTTTTCAGCTTTGGTCAATATGTATTCTGTTTCTATTAATGCACTTTTTATTTGTTTTTGGAATTTGTTGGTGGGGTCTTTTGCTAATTCCTTGATTTCGTTGTTGTTGAGGAATTTGGCCGTTTTTTTTTTCTTCAATATATTCTGTTTTGTTCAAAATTACTGTGGTATCTTCTTTTATTTTTGTTTCAGTGACTTTATTTCTTTTAATTGTTTGTTGTTTTGAAAGTTATTGCTTTCCCCCTCTCGTTTGAGGATTTTTTTTGGTTTCGTTGGTGGCAAGATTTTTGGTTAATTTCCTGTCTTCTGCTGGGAGCTTGTGACTGGCTATCTTGATATCTGTGATTAATTGTTGTATATTATGGTTTGTGTGTGCGTCTGTGCAGTTGAATTTCAAACCTTTGTCTAACATATTCATTTCATCTTGAGAAGGGGTTACGCTCGTTCTGTTGTTTACCCTGCTGTGGAAATTAAATTCATTGTTATTCGTGTGTTGTTCATTAGATTGATTGTTCTGTGTTTCTCCTAGTTTTCTTAGTTTTTACTCTAGCGTTTCGTGCTTCCTCGTTGCTCTGATTTTGATGGTGTCATGTAGGTGCTCGGTAAAACTGTCCCGTTGGAATGCGTGCCAGAAGTTACTTAGTTGCAATTGAATATCGTATAATTGATTTTTTGATTTCTTATGTATGCAAATCTTAGTTCGTTTTTTATCCAAAGCGCTTTGGCTTGTTTAGTTGAAATGATTGAGGCTGGTGTAACCGGTACAGTTTTAATTGGTACGTATTTAGGGGTGAGATTTAGTTCTATACATTTTTTGTTGAACCAAATTGACTTGTCGATGTTCATGAGTTCAAGCCTGAGTGTTTTGAACCTCTTGGCTTCACGATTTGTCTGACTGGCCGTGAACATTGTAAGGTTTGAAGCCATTTTTCGGTGTTGCCTAAGTAAACAAAAGTTTGGTGCTTTTCAGTCAGTCAACACGAATGTACCCAAAAAGAGCAGGGTTGTGCCCTAATCCTGTAATAAATTACATGAGATTAATAAAAACACTAGGATGACCAGTTTCGATCATCAAGTGATCCATCATCAGATCCATTACACTTAGGCTATAACATCTATGTTTGAGAATACAGGTGAAAAATATTTACAATATGTACAATTATTATTTACTGGCAGTATGGTAATACAACTGTCGGTGTATGCTAATTGTAGTATATCTAATGTTAGGTGAAATGCTAAAATGGTGATAAAAATCCCGAGTTTGTCTGAGGTGATTATAGGGTTATACAAAATCAACTATGGTTATACTGTAATAATACAGGACTTGTCCGGATTGTCTTCCTTACTGGAACTTCGAGCAGTTTCGTGTTCACTCTGGCACCAGTTTTGGTCTAAGCGGTGCTCGAAGTTCCAGTAAGGAAGACAAACCGGATAAGGATCAGCCTTTTATTATTACAGTATAACCATAGTTGATTTTGTATAACCATATAAACACCCCAAACAGACAAACTCTGGATTATCACCATTTTAGCATTTCACCTAACATTAGATATACTACAATTAGCATACACTGACATTTGCATTACCAATACTTCAACTCAATTATTGTACATATTGTAAATATTTTTCACCTTTATTCTCAAACATAGATGTTATAGCCTAAGGGTAATGGATCTGATGATGATCGCTTGACGATCGAAACTGGTCATCCTAGTGTATTTATTAATCTCATGTAATTTATTTCAGGATCAGGGCACAACCCTGCTCTTTTTGGGTACATTCGTGGTCACCGACTGAAAAGAACCAAACTTTTGTTTACTTAGGCAACACTGAAAAATGGCTTCGACCTCACAAAGGCAAACTGAAGTAAAAATTATCAGATATTTCATAAAAATAGATGATTACCCGTCAGATTCACACCATTTCTATTATAGTGTAAATGCCCATTAATAATACGTACATGATTTTCATTTTAGACAAATATAGGCTTGCTCATTAGTTCAGTGAACGTTTTCATGCCATATCAGTAGCATAAAAGAAATAATTGTCTTTACTACAGAGAAATAATTGGGAGAGGTCAGAAATGACCCCGCGCCACCTCTAACGTTGCTCAAGTAAGCACCCCATCCCCTGTGTTAATTTACAGCATAATATTTGATGATTGTTGAAACAAGTGTGACAGTAGCATCTCCCATTCAATCTATACATTCATCATAGTACCCGTGGTGTACTGAATGATCAATAACCATCGGATCGACCAATTAAAGGTCTCCGTATCGGACGCATTTTGAGTGAATTCAAAATGGAATAAAGTTTGAGCGTTAAGGAACATGGGCTATATAATATGACGCAAGAAAAAAGAATAGAGAGAGCAGGTAGCTTTAACATGTATATTCACAAATTTTCAGGTCATACAGGTTAACAATTTGAGATAACATAAGTGTTACCAAAAAAAAAATGTAGAAATCTTTACCCATTTACAGCACAATATAAATTAAGCTGCTTTGTGCAAAAGAAAATGAGTGACGCAGCTTATGAGCTAATGGCTGGCAAGGATCAAATCCTACCATACCTAAGAAGAGAAAAGAGGGAAACTGAAGAAGTTACTAAAATAATAAGTAGCCTATGAAGGGAGCTATTTGCTGACAGGGACTCAGTCCTGCAGTACCCTATGAAATTTAAATGCTTGGTTAGTTGTCAAGATGCAACAGAAATATTTGCAAAGTAGATGCAATGGCAGACACAGGATGCGTGAACTGCATGTAAGTTAATCATTAAAGATTTCCCAAGAAATGGAGATGGCAGAAGCAGCTAGGCAAGTAGGCCTATTATCTGCAAGTAAACCATGAAATGTGAAGTGCACAAGAAAGGTGCAATGACAGATGCAGATATGCACAAGAAATGATGAGATTATTCTCAAAAGGAAAAAAAATGCTAAAGCAAGCCGATATGTTATACCACCTAGAAGGAGGGGGAAGAAGAAAACCAAGATAATAAAATTGAGGAATCTTCTTAACCGGGTTTGTATAAAGCTAACATGACAGAACAGAAAGAAAGTGAAATATCACTGTGTAAAGGTTATGTAAGAATACTTATCTTTAGAACAAAGTGTGGTTGACATCCCACGTGTGCGTGGAACACTTGAGTACAAAGAAGATGACATGGATCATATCAAGTTGAGGTTGTTTTCACAAAAGTACTTTACTGATTTCACTGATGTCACGTAGAACACTTGTTGAATAGTAAGGATGACATTTGCTATCGCAAAAATTAAAGACTTGTAGCATGAAGACGAAGTGATAATATTCACTTAGTAAGAACTTGCGTAGGAATAGATTTCCGTAGCACTTGGAAGATGTATAATTGACATCTTAATGTTCATGTCGCAGGAACACGTTGAAGGGTGATCCAAGTTTGATCACTTGAAAAATGTCTTTGAAGACATGACGAAGGTTATGTACAAACACTTCTTAACGCAGAATTTACAGATGAGAAGTTTTAAAGTTGAGGTTTATCGTCCGGTTTGCAGGACGGGTGGCCAGCATGATGACTGATGATTGAAAGCACGTAGAGGCTAGCAGAGCCAGTCTCTTTTATAGGTGAACAGCTGAGGTTCTAGTACCTTCCGTGGCTGACGTCGTGAAGAAGAAGCGTGGTGATTGGCTGGAGCGAGGCCACGTCATGGCGAGGACCAATAAGCACGTAGCTTAGAGACCAATATGCCAAGCGGTCTCAATTCGTGAAGAAAGACCTTAACACTTACAAACAATGTCTTAGAGGCGAAACACGACTTATACACTAATAAGTATGTAAATCATTTTAAATATGTTTAGATTAAACAAGAAAGTGAAATACAAAATGAACTGTCACAAGCACATGGTTATGAAAAATCAAATTCTGGTCTGACTTTTGACATTATCAAACCTTACAAAATTATCAAATTAATTATTCGCAAATGCGAACAACCCGTATGAAAACGGAGTGTAAATTAACATTCGTCATAATTTTAAGAATGCCCATTCTGTGTAGTATACGAGATCTTTGAAATTTGTTGTTTTCTATTGCCGTATAATGTGTACAAATATCGTTACCTGTGTGCGTACCAAAGCTAATAATTCTAGCGCAGCCATCACAGCACTTTTCGATAAACGAAAACAAGACATGAAATAAAGATTCATGCAATTAAAATACAAATCCATGGTACAAATCGTAAAGTGTTCATAGCTGGTAGGAGAAATACAACACTACTCCGAAGATTGAATGCTTATCCAGCACAAATAGCACCAAGTAAATATGACCAACTTACCCACCACATTATTTCCCTTGGCAGTGCTGCCTAGCGATTGAAAAAACACAATATGGCATTTATTGCTGGGAGTATACTACTGCGAACTTTGCCTAGCGATTGAAAAACAGGCCCTTATGGAGATAAAATACCTAGGAAATACATTCTCGGATCGCAGGATTTAGACTACGTCTGTAGCTTTGACAAGAGCCTCCGTGGCTTAGGCGGCAGCACGCCGGCCTCTCACCGCTGGATCCGTGGTTCAAATCCCGGTCACTCCATGTGAGATCTGTGCTGGACAAAACGGAGGCAGACAGGTTTTTTCTCCGGGTACTCCGGTTTTCCCTGTCAACATTTCTTTCCAGCAACACTCTCCACTATCATTTCATTTCATCTGTCATTCATTTAATCATTGCTCCAGAGGAGTGCGTCAGGCCTCGGCAGCCGGCACAGTTCATATCCTCGCCGCTCGATGGGGTCTTCATTCATTCCATTCCTGACCCAGTTGGAGACTGGAAGCAGGCTGTGGATTTTTCATTTTCATTTTCTGTAGCTTTGACAATGCGCATGCGCTAGGAAGTTACCTAGCAGATGGGATGAGAAGATACCAACCCAAAACAATTTTCTGTGGAAAGTTGAGATATTTAAGTTACGAGAGCGGAATATATGAGTCTACCTCCATCAAAATCTGGAAAATTTTCTCAGTAATATGTAATGTGACTAAGATACAAGAGTTGAACATTTTATCGCTAAAGGATGTTATTACATTTTTCAGCAGTGCCAATATCATTGTTTGGCCCTGGTTTTGTCGCTTAGTTCGAGCGTGTGCCTATCTGATTATAAAAATAAAACGATTAAATAACTTTGTACTTTATAATCAGGCCTATGTAGGTCTACGCTACTTACTCAAATTCATACTTGATTCGCGAACTGTTCTTCCGTCGAGTTGCTCCGATCTTGTTCTCGCGTGTCTTGATGAAATCTAATTACACCTGTGTGAAGCTAAATTGTATAGGTTAAGAATGTAAACAACACTCTTACAAGGGAACTGTCCATTCGGTCGTATTGAAACCGACAATGCAATTCCGTAGAGATGATGAGGAAACCATAAATTGGCGATGTACAAACAATTAGTTGCCATTTCGAACTGGAAGGTATCGAAATCTTGATACAAAATCCATGTGTCAACGCAACTACTGGACAACCCTTGCATCTTGCTGGTTGTGTGGCGCACAGCTGAGTGGAGTTGCAATTGTGCTGGAGAGAGAGAGAGAACAAACTGGCAGGCTACCACGAGCCAAGGACACTTCATTGTTAGGAAACGAATGTGAAACATAAATGAGGTCCGTTAATCGCATGATAAAAACAGAAATATTGTTGGCACCATGCACAACGAATATGCACTTTGAGGCCACATTGTTCTTCACAGTTTTCCTTACTTATTTGAAAGCAATGTTTCGCAGGCACTTCGAACTCGGGAGGTCTCTCCGTTGTGTAATTGGTTGCGAACCACGAATATTATTTAACCATGTCCTTGAACCGAGGGAAATAAAATTGGAAATGAATGAAGGATTGCATTTTCAGTACGCTGTTTCTCTGATATGCATCAAACTGAACTTCTTCACAAGCCGACACAATGTCTGTTAAACGGCGATACTAAGCTTTCCATTGCTGGGAGAAAAACTTATCCAAGGGCTGTATTTTCCCTGTAGTGCCGGGAGGAATCTGGAAAATTTCTATACTGTTGCCTGGAGGAATGTCTTCAAGACAGCCTTTATCACTATAAGTAGTCCAGGAATCTAACAGTAGCAAACACTTCTCTTCCGCAAATGGGAAAAAGGATTCTTTAAACCAATATTTTAATTCCTATTTCCCCATTTTTTCTGATTTTGTGGCTGTTACAATATTTCGGGCATGAAACATTTATTTGGAAACTCTCGGACCGAAAGTTCCAGTTGCCTCCTGTAGTACAATGAATAATTTCAGGAAAAGTGTACCGGCCATACTAATTGTAGACATAATTTTGTACGAATGGGTGAGTGCAGGAACTGATTGAGCAACTGTTTCTGTATGTTTCTCACCAACAAACGATAGTCCTTTTCGCTTTCATTTCGCGCGCGAAACCACTCTGATCTGTGTTGTATATTGAAGGAGGTGTGTAGTCTAAAAATCACTCTGTAGCTGCTTCTACAAATTTGTTTGCGACTTGATCTTTTTCGTCTTCTTATTGCAGATACGTACGGGATATAAGTTATATATATGACCATGATGTTGCAGCACCTAAAATAAGCAACAACAACATAGTTTCTCCCTCCCCTGTTTTATTGTCACCATACACTATCACATCACTTCCATTCAGCTATCTGAATAGCATGTACTGTATTAACCCTTTATAGGGCAGAACTATTATTAATATATTTTGTGTTAATTTAATTATTTTATCCTAATTTTAATTTATAAATTTCATTTGTGTTATCTTTTTAATTTTTATATTAACCTGCTGTATATATTTTTATAATTTTACTTTTGTATAATTTCTATGATCTACGAGGGCTGTTTTTTTTTCCCAACCTCTGGAGGGTCATAAATGAAAGACAAGTGTACATATCCAAATTAATTTATTACCTAAAGTTAGGTATAAATGTGGTTACTTTTCAACATAATCACCATGAAGGTTGAGGCATTTGTCATGCCTGTGGACAAGCTATTCGGTCCCCTCTGCACAGTATGTTGCCGCCAGTGAGTTCAGATAGGCCAGACTTTACGACGACTGCGGAGGGCCATACAGAACGAACGACGAGGCATGCTGATGTCTGGGATCATCTTCATTCATGAAAACGCTCGCCCTCACAGTTCTCATGTCACCTAACAACTTCTGCAGGAATTTGGGTGGGACGTTTTTGACCACCCACCGTACAGTCCCGATTTAGCGCCGAGTGACTTCCACCTCTTCCCGGGACTGAAAATGTGGCTGGGAGGGCGGAGGTTCGAGGCAGATGAAGATCTTCAAACCAACGCTCGGGCCTATCTGAACTCACTGGCGGCAACATACTGTGCAGAGGGGACCGAAAAGCTTGTCCACAGGTATGACAAATGCCTCAACCTTCATGGTGATTATGTTCAAAAGTAACCACATTTGTACCTAACTTTTTCGAAAAAAAAGCCTCCCATTTTCACCCCCTTCGACCGATTTAGCCCAGTAACGAACTCGACAGAGATTTTATAGGTATACATATTCGGTAAAAATTCAAAGTGATTGGTGCAAAATTACGGCAGTTATCGTGTCCACAAGAAACTGATATATATATACACATACATGACTTATATATAAACTTTTGAACTGACGGTGGTTTTGGGGTCTGGGGGATGTGAAACGCGAAAATATGTCGAAATTTTCAGGAAGTCGAATCATGGTACCCTTTGCAATAGTTAGCTTAATAATGAAATCTACCTAAAAACAGATAACACACACTAATACAGTCATCACAATTAACACCGGTTATCAGACAGATTCTACACCCACCCAAAGTGCACGGGGCTTCATAACCGCGTTGTTGCATTCCCTAAACTTAGGAACCAACCAACCTTGATGAAATCTAAATAAGAATTTATCGAAAAATTAATTAAATAAAAGCTGCCAAACATCTCAGCCGAATGAGTTTGAACACACACACATTCTATAATCAGTCTATAATAACTGTAAAAACTGTTTTAATCGATGTATTTTAGAAGTACTTACTTTATTAGACTTGAAATTCCAAAGAAAACTGTGTAATTATTCAAAGTAATGATCCTTAGTGATAGTCGTACTTATAATGTTGTGCAATGCATTTTGGGAGTTATCGCCAGAAAACTGTCGGCAACTGTGTGGTAAGAAATTTTAGTGGTATTGTGGTCTTTGGAGATAGCGTGATTTTAAGCAAGGTTGGCGACAATGTGCTCACACAAGAAAACAACTTAACTTCAATAAATAAATTCAACCCTAAACCAACATTTACGTAGGTATAGGGAATGGATGTTAATGTTGGCTACATGTTTTTCGTTTAGTAACTTACTTTAGCTGGTGCGGACTATAGTAACAGACGCAATAGGATGCAAAGCAATGAATGAAATCTGTATCTCAGTTTTGACAAAAATGTCAGTTACCACTTCTGTGCTTAGCAGGGCAGAATATTGTCTCCCAAGTGGAAGGAATTCAAACCAAACAATTCATTGATTGACTAAAATAATAGGTGTTGAGCCGGCCCTCTGGTGTTGGGTTAGTGCGCCTGCCTCTCACCCAGAGGCCCTGGGTTCGATTCCCGGCTCTGTCGGGGATTTTAGAAACTGCCATGAGGTTTGGAACAGGGTGCAGTCTCAGTCTCATGATGACAATTGAGTAGCTGTCTGACAGTGAGGCAGGGGCCCAGTCACAGAAACAGAGATTAATGACTGAGGGTTTCCGATGTGATGACCGCACGTCACCCCACCCTATGTAGGCCAATTGGCTGGACAGCAGTCTCTTGGTAGGACCTTCATGTGGTTTGGGTTGGGTTGGTCTAGAATATTTGGCAGCAAAATTATGACAGTGATCTTTATAAGATTGTGATAATTAATTAGGAATAAAACATATAAGCTGCTATTATAATTTACAGGTTTTCATTGTGTTTCATGAAGGAATGCATAAAGCCACGAGGCATGTAATTAATTTTTTAGAAAAAAATTAACCAATTGTATTGACATGGCTGACGATTCAACCTTTTTTAAAACTTGAATATTTCAGACTAGCTGTACCCAGTATGCATTGCAATGCCAATCAAAGAAAGTGTCGGCATTGTAACTTTGTTTGTTGAAGTGGTTTTGGATACACAATATATTTTTTTTCTTTTTCTGTTAACTGCCTGTAAACTATTGTAAAATGGATTTACTATCTCAGAAACATTCATGGGAGCGTGCTCAACAACTCGCCTAAGGTTCATTGCAATCGGAAGAATGGTATATGAACACATACGGGACTGTGTTTAAACGATTCGCGCGCTGTCACCCATTTGTTGAATCTACTCGTGCACTACCTATTGTAACACGGATTTACGAAGTCAGAAAACTTGGCAGGAGTGTAAACAACGACTCACCAAAGTTTAATCGCAATCATTTGAATGGTTCATGAACTCATATGGGTCTTTGTTGAAAGAATTTGCGCGCTGTCACTTATTTGTTGGAACTACTCGTGCCCTACCTATTGTATTATGAATTTACTAAGTCAGAAACCTTCGCAGGAGTGTACACAATAATTCACCAAAGTTTCATCGCAATCGGATGAATGGTGTATGAAAGCATACAGGATTTTGTTGAAGCGATTCACGTGCCGTCACTCATTTGTTAAAACTGCTTGTGTGCTACCTGTTGCAAAATGGAATTCCTAAGTTAGAGACATTCGCAGGAGCGTACACAAAGACTGGCCCAAGTTTCATCGAAATCGGATGAAGGGTACATCAACGCATAAGGGCGTTTGTTGAAACGAATCGCGCGCCGTCACTCATTTATTGAATCTACTCATGCGCTACCTGTTGTAAAATGGATTTACTGAGTCAGAAACCTTCGCAGGAGTGTACACAATAATTTACCAAAATTTCATCGCAATCGGATGAATGGCTTATGAACGCATACAGGTCTTTTTGTTGAAACGAATAGTGCGCTGTCACTCATTTATTGAATCTACTCATGTGCTACCTGTTGTAAAATGGATTTACTAAGTCAGAAACCTTTGCAGGAGTGTACACTATAACTTATCAAAATTTCATCGCAATCTGATGAATGGCATATGATCGTATGTGGGACTTTGGTTGAAACTAATTGCGTGCCATTTTTTAAAGCTACTCGTGCGCTATCTGTTGTAAATTGGATTTACTATGCCTTCTATTATTTCTTGTTTATTCAGTGACTTTTTGAATAGCCCTCATATACTGTATGTTCTGTATACCCAATAATAATTGCTACCCTAATTTTTTTTCAGGAGGAGGTGCGAATTTTCCTGAATAATGAATTGCGTATTAGAGGTTTGATTCCTTACGGTGGTGAAGATGTTATCTGGCCAGCTGCATCCCCTGCCTCAGAAGATGCCCCAGCTTTCGCTTTTGTTTTTGTAAGTTTTTACTGAATTGTTTTCTTTCTTTCGCCGTAGTTAAGAAGGACGTAAAACCCATACCATTATTACATCTTTCCTTCCTTTCTTCCTTTCTTTCTCTCTTTCTTTCTTTCTTCATTATCAGTGATATATTTACATGTGCATATAACATAAAATCATTATACAGTATATGAAGTAGCACAAAATTGTGGAAGAACTTGGCATTTAGTGGTGATTTTGGTAGGCTCAAAGTGCAGACAAGCCGACCAGCTTGATAAGGTCTATATAAAATCCGACCACTTCGTCATTAGGCAGCCAGCATTCTTGACTGCCACCCTGGAGGCCCGGATTCGATTCCCAGCTCTGCCAAGAAATATAATCCTGGTCTGATGGCTACTCAGCCTGGTAAGGCAAAATCTGAGAAGAGATGGGTTCTACATCAGCCATCCTGGAGGTGATTTACCATAGTTTCCCCACTTCTGCTCCAGGCGAATGCTGGGATGGTTCCTTACTTAGGCTATGGCCTCTCCTTACCTGACTTAATATACACACACTACTACTACTACAGCCATCACAATAACATAGGTTATAAGACCAATTTACACACACACATACCCAAGTACACAGAGCTAAGTGACCATGATGTTCAAGCTCCTCAAATGAAACAACAATACACATAACATCCACAGAGAGTAGTATCTCTGTTTTGGGTAGACTGCACTTCGAGGTTAGTGTGGAGAGTTCTTATTTGTAATCATCTTCGTCAAGCGTGAGAAGAAATTAGTGGCCAACTTGCTATAAACCAATATGTATAAACATAACCATGCTGTTCTTAAGAGAATTACTATAAAGAAATTAAAACTATAAAGCAAATAGCTAAAGAAAACAACTTCACACCCAATAAGATACATCAAATAATTCTACGACATCGGACTGGAATAGTGTATTACAAATGACAAAAAGTAATGTTAAAAAGTTTGCGCGTTTCAATTTCGTGAACGCAAGCTCGTACAAAATCCCTACTCTATCCAAAAATCAGGGAGTCAAAGTAGCGTTCAGAACAAACACACTCAGTAAGCACCTTCACAATAGCTATTATTTAAATAAATACCATGCTCAAAATCAGGAGTGTGATTATTATCATGCCAAGAAACAGGGTGTCAAACAAATAACGTAAGGCAGACAGGGAGGAGGATGGGCACACGATAGATAGAGCATAGAAATGCTATCAAACACAGGAAACATTCTGCAGTATGTGAACACACATATGACACCGGACAGAGCTTCACAAAAATAGATACAGACTTAAAACCCATACCGTAATTTCCCATTACTATGGTCCACCTTTTGTACTTTTCTTAATGTGAACCTTACACATGTCATCGAAAATTGATATAATTTTGGCTTTGACCTCTCTAATGCCTTAGGCCTACATCCGTAACACAACAATTCATATTGAATACAATTAACAATTTATAAAAATTAATAACAATTGGTACATAGTTGTGGTTCAGGTTGCTCATCTATGGTCCAACACTGATTTTCCAGTTTATAATATGAGTGGACCATTGTAGGGTCCAAAATTGTAGCAAACTCATCATACAAATGTCTAGAAAACATGTTATTGGTAACAAATTGCCTGTAGTTTGCCCCAAGCATCCAAAATACATAAATGTTAAGATATTTTACAAATAATTTTCAAGATTCAAAAATAAAAAACATCTGTTGTTTACAGTTGGTAACTTATATATTTATATTACGCATTGGAAAGATATCTCCAAAAATGTGGAATTTACATTAATGTCTTCAATCTCGTCATCAATAAAAGAATATTAGAACAAATAAACGAACAAAAACTTTCCAGTAAAATGACATGTAAGTTTTAAGTCATTCATCTCCCCAGTGTTTTAGTAACTCTTTCACTTTGTACAGTCCTCTGCTTTTTGACACACATGAAGGTTGGCTTATGTTGCTTATTATGTCTGGTTTACTGTAGAACAGAATGTCTTGTTCTTCTGGCCATTTCCAGAATTTCCCATTTCTCGCCATACATGTTACAGTTGCTCCATTTTTCTTCACTTCTAGAATCTTTCCTGGCCACATTTCTTCCTCATAGGAAACTATTACATAGCTGTCTTTTTTTAGTACAGTCTCTTTGGTGACAACTCCTGTTTCATCCAGTTCACTGCATTTTCGGTTGGAAAAATCAATATCTCCATCGGATTCCATATACAAATCATCACTGCAATCTGATTCACTGTTATCCAAAACAATGACCTTTTCCTTGTGTTTAAGTTTCGACTTCATCTGAGTGCTGTAACCACTTGTGCCGGCTGATTCTGCATGGTTGATGCTGTCTTCCTGGTTAAAACCGTTTCCTTTTGTTTGTTTTCTGTTGGCTGTTTCCTTGATTGGTGCCGGTATATCATCGGCTGAAATGCTTTTCCCAGACTCAACATTAATTTGCCTTTTACGTTTAGGAGTTGATAGCATGGTTTCAGTGTTCCTGATTTTTTCCAGGTGATGTAGGAATGCATTTCCAATGTTTGTAGTCGAACCAATAATTTCCTTGGTCCTTTCAGCAGAAGGTAATCTACTTAGTACTTGCTGTCTATCCAAAGGACATATTCCTGTTTTTCGGAATCCAGATTTTAAATTTTCCTCGGTCTTTGGCTCAAGTGCTTTTATTAGCTCAGCTAGAAGAGACGGAAATACAGGCTTTGGTATTGTCGCTTGCTTTCTGCCTGGTCCAGTAGATTTCCATTCATTCAGAATTTGACGCCAGTGTGATTTCATAGGCCTGAAGTACGCCACATCTAAGGGCTGAGTCAGATGGGTGGAATTGGGAGGTAGAGCAATGAAACGAATGTTATGGCGTTTACACTCATCGAGGACACGAACACTGATGTGTGATGATAGATTATCTGATATAAGCACTTTCTTACCATCCAGTTTCTTCAGTTGTGGTAGCATAATTGTGTAGAACCAGTCCTCAAAGACTACAGTATCAAACCAACCGCTTTTAGTGCGGTTGTAGCGTGTCCCGTTAGGACCTCCCTCCGTCCACATATCATAAATTCTTTCTGCCTTATAATTGACATAGGGTGGGCATATCTCTCCTGATGCACTGCCACACATCATGATCGATACCGCTGCTTTGGTTGAATTTTTGATTGCATCAGGATATTTGCAACCACGTTTAGTTAACACACGCATTTTCCCAGGATCATCTACCAAATTAGTTTCATCAAAGTTCCATAGATGGGTTGGAGCAACATCTTTTATTTCCCTTTGTAAATTGTCAAAGTATCTGTTGATTATTTCATCATTTACACCTGCCCGATTTCTCTTTATGTTGCTGCTAAACCGTACAGATAACTTATCAGCATGACGATCCACGAAGCACTCGGCCCAACGCTTACCCGGAAAGTTATTAGTGAATCTACACTCTTTCCGTCCTGTCGAATCCAAAAATAATTTCACAATGCATCGTAAATCAAAAGTTGTTATTGGGAAACCAAATTCACACAAAGCAATAGCATGGTCAACAAAGGCTTCTTCTTCATCTGCAGAGAAGATGCATGATCGTCCTGGCACAGCCACTGCATTATTATTCAGGGCTTTTAGCTTAAGAATGATGGAGCTACGAGGTATTTTATAGAAATTAGATGCTTGCCGCTGTGTCATTCTTTTGTCATTAATTGCTCCAATACAATTAGCCAACTGCTCGGGTGAATATGGTTGATATGGCCGTCCACCAATTTTTCGCCTCTTTTCCCTCCTGGCTGCCATTGGGACTTGTTAAAAACCTACAAGCAAAAATAGAATTTCAATTTAAAAACATCCACCCATTATTTTGAAAAATAAAGTCATAAACTGCTCATGTTTAAGTCTCTTATTAAATGTTGAACAGTTCTCTACACTCCAAACAGAGTGCCAAGTTCACAAATAGTTTAATATCAAACCTTCTCTTTATTTATATAAAATTTGTAAGTGTCGCCCAACTATGGTCCACGCTCGATGTGGTACATAGTTGGGATCACACTTCCAAAGTTTAGTTTTTAAGCTGCTCGAGCGTTGTTTCAAATATTTTACTAACTAACTGAAACGTGAATGTATTTAGGACACAATAAAGAATCACTATGCATACGTTCGTATTGTTAAGACTTACCGTTTGTGCACAGCAGAACCAACAATTGCAGCTTTGAAAAACACGTCACTTTCATGTACTGTACTCTTGCCACATCAACTGAGCTAAGAAGCTCCAGCGTCTCAACACGCGTTGATTTATCGTACCACCAGACTGCAGCACACTACGGTCAGTGGAATGCCACCGGTACTGCTACGCACGAGCAGATATTGAACTACTTGCATAGATTTCCCAGATTTGTGACATCTTGGACCATAGTTGAGCTTCTGGACCAGAGTTGTGGGAAATTACGGTACACTAAGAAACAAACGCCAAGGAACTTTACATAAAAGAAGCCATAGAAATTCATTTAGCAACTAAACAACCCAGATAATCTAAATGAACACACATTCTTGGAGAGTTCACCCCTATTAGCACTATTAGGCAACAATCCCATCAACAAAAAGATAACGTAGCGAAAGAAGCCAGGCATTGGATAATAATTGGGGAATAACATGGGAAAAATGCTAAGCGGGAAGGATATACATTGTACAGTATTCTCAATAAACCAAGGCGTAAGTTAGGCAATAATTAACGATTTCAAGAAGCCCCAATAGAACTGGAGCTCTTAAATATGACTAGTTTATGCGAGACGGGGAAAATATAGGTCATTATTACAGTAGTTGAGATCGTCCTTTACAATTGGCATAAATCATCACAGGTTAGGTCATTGCTGGCTCATGACCCAAAACTAATTAAACCAAGCAAGTTAACAAGGACTCAGGTTTTGAATAACAGCTAAGTTCTCCTTACATTCTAGTGCAGTGTATCTTATGTGTATTCACAACATTGACAGTATAACGACATACAACAGGCCACCAGTTTAAATAGGAATGGTTGATTTAAAATATAATTAACAAAATAGTGTGGTTCATTCCTGAATTTAGTCACAATAGTAATTCAATAGAACACAGGTTAACATACTTAAAATACGTTAACAATAACGCAACAACCATAGAAGTGAACAATAACATATGTAAATAAGATTGATGTGTTACACAAGTTTTTACGAACTTACGTAATCTAAACATTGTATATATTGTACCCTTAGAAAATAAAGCATAATCACAAGACTCGAATTTCGGGGTCATCATTGGTTCTTGTGAATGTGTAATAGAGATGTAGTGCTTCAAATAATTTCTAGGATTCATAAGGTATTCTTAATATTTAAAAAGCCAAGAAAACAACAGGATCTACTAACAAATGAGATTTAATAACTGAATCAAACACAAAACACTTAATAACAATCCACCCTTAAAATTGATTCACACGCAACGTGAACAGACTATCACTGACTAGTCTGGCGTACCATGGTGACATGGCATGACAGCTGTCAAACAAGTGTTGTGACTACAATGTCACTTAAACAAATATAACAAAAGTTACGGATCACACATGATCCAAGAAATAACACAATACAAGAATTTAACATATATGAGCGGCACGCTTTTTAAGATTAGCGAAAGTAATGAGCACTTTGACGGGCGTTCATTTCCGACCAAACTAAAGGTTAGGTTATGAAGTCCTTACTGCGAAGGCGAGTAACGGAAATATGGGAACAACAATTACATAATTAAATACACTACTGACACACTCTAACCTTAAATTAACACAACCAAATACACGTGTGTATTTTTAAAACAAGGGCTGCGGAATCATCGTCTTATACCGCAAAAACAATAGGAAAGCACTACGTGATAGGAACAAGCTTGGCTGGTTGCCAAATTATATCTACAATGAATACAGTGGCCTAGGAATATAAGCCAACAACAACAAATACACATTTAAATCACGCCGAGGAAATTGGCGTTAAAAGACATGAACAAATAAGTCGTAGACATGATAAGAATCTTCGGATCAACAGCATGGCAACTCCCCAAATTAAACCAAATGAAATAACCTTAACTCGTCAGGCTTTAAAGCAAACATTTACGTGCCATAACAGGGCTGAAGACAGCAAGTTCTGTTATCGCACATCTGAGTCAGTGGCTGGTTCTTCTCCCCTCTCGTAGTAAATGTGTGTCACGTTAAAAATAGATTCTGGCCCTAGCCAGTACAGCGACCTTAGCCTACACGGCAACCTGTTAAACGCGCAATAACCTTTATAGCACAAATATCTCAAAACATCCTCTCTGGGACTTTCAAGAACAACATCTCCTGGTCAATTTTAGCCCCTTAGGTGCTAAATTGCCGGGAATAGAGCTGCCGTCAAGACTGGCCTGGCCTGCTCCGCAATCACTCTAAAAGATACAAGTACACGTGACACACTTCGATGATCTCGTCGCAGCATTAGAACCCAGCACACTCTCAGATAGCAAGACACAAAATTTGTACAAATGACAAAATAGAAATAATTACCAGAATCAGAACTAGCCTGAGTTATAAAAGCAACTAACACACTAAATTCCCCCCCCTTGTCTAGTATTTACATTAAAATTAATTAAGTCCATTTATCACTGCCATTCCTGCGTTCTTATTCATGAATATAACTTTTACTTACACGTTAATCGTATGCGGTCATTTCGCTATACAATTTACGTATCCATTAACACAATATTTAAATTTCAAAATTACTGTACAACACAATTGTCACGCAATGTCAAAAATTACTGCACGCATATCAGTAACAAATTAAACCACAATAAAATAAAATCTGTACAAAGTTCCTCATATCTCTCGCGCCCACCTTTCGTCCAAAATCAAATAATTCAATTTAGTACTCATCCCTTAAGTAGCCTTCCAAAGGCTCCCCGCCCCCGTCGTCTCCCATCATAGGCCTTATTAGCCCATAACACTCATGGTGATGGAGGTTGAATCTTGGTGCCTTTGTTCCATGGTCGTCATCTTGCCGCTTGAAAACACAATTAAATTAAAGTTTAACTGTTAGCTATTTGCGCTATGAGTATTTTATTTCCTCATAGAGTCCTATGCAGATCATAGACTTGCCCTATACTTGTGACTATTTACCACCTCACTATTTTGAAATTTAACAACTTAGTTGTCGAACACACAACTAGAATTCTAACTTAGACCGTCATGAAGAAGTCTTAAAATTGACTGTCAAAGAATAATTAGGAGTGAACGCGCTTCTATCTCAGACACAGTTTATATACAGAAATCGTCAAAGTTCCCGTGGTGGGAGTAATTGCTCCTCAATTCTTTTAATAATGGGCCTATAATTTTGTGTGAAAGCTTGTAATTTATCACAGGTAGCGAATCTGCCGCCGTGCACACAATCTGATCGCTAGATTTTATATAACAGAATTGGCGCGCCCCTGATACTAGGCTATAGTGTCCTCGTTTCTCATTCGCAGATCCTGATAGCGTCGGAGTAGCGACCTTTCAAATCCCGCCCTTATTTTGACGTCACGACTCTTCTCTCACTCACTCCCAGTCGTTGACAAAGCATCCAGGCTTGGTTGTGCATCATGTATGCACCAGCGTTACACCTGCCTTAGAAGAAGAATAATAGCATTGATTTTGAAATTGTCGTTACCTTCCTCAGAGCATGTAGACCATCTTGCCATGCCCAGATTGCTTGCTACATAAATTTTACTTAAATATCCAGCATATCATGTATTTAGTATTTCCAGCATTTTAATAAATATGAAACATTATTATTGGGCACAATGATAAGGGTTCAATATATTTGTGAATAAGTGTAATTCATGAACATTGTACATTTGGTATGCCTAAGTGAGCAGGATCTGAAGATCGCTTGATGATCAAAACTTGTCATCCTATTAAGTACCACCCCATTTTTGTACATAAGAGCATGTTATTTTGTGATAAACATCTTATGTAATATTTTTCACCTTAGGGCATATAAGTACTTGTTTTCCTGCCTAATGTAATTGGGCATAACACTAAAAAATGGCTTCTATCACTTCAACTTTCCCGGCCAGTCTGGCAAATCTTGAAGCCAAAAGATTCAAATCACTGAGGCTAAAATTCATGAACTTAAGAGAAGAATATTTGGTTCAACAAAAAGTGTTTAGAATGGAATCGATCCCCGAAATATGTACCGTTAAAACCTAACCCGAAAACACCATCAGCAGTAATTTAAACTAAACAATCGATTTGAATCCTCACAAGCTTCAAATCACTGTCAGCATTTGATTTCCATGTGTATAATCTCCTTGCTGGTAACTTATAGAAGGTATTTGATAGAACAAAGCTCACCTGTTGACAAAACTGAACCAAACTATCACCTCGATCATTTCTTTCACCCGATACTGCACCCTTGCGAAGCAATATTCATGATCATACTTCGGTTAGCTCAGTGGTTCTCGAGGGTGGTGCGTCCAATCCCCCAGTATGACACATATATTCAGGATCATAAAGTAACATATCAACACTTAAAAATAAACTCAAAATCTCACTTAAAACAAATATTCATTTATAGCTTAAATGGTACTACAAAACAAACAAACAAACAAACAAACAAATCCACAAAATGACACAAATCACTAAAAAATCACTCAAAATTCATAAACTTTCTTCCTTTACAATAGGAATCTTCACTAAACACAATACATTGTTACTTCGGTTCCACACGAACCTACAACCTTCTAGTTTCGCTTCCATATAGCTTCCCCCCTTGATGTTTATTTTACAAGTTTCAATAACTCCAATATTCTTTAACATCTTTATGTTTATCATTAAACATGAATTTCTTCCCATATTAGCCTTGGGTTCCTAAAATTTAGTGCAACCAACATTTATTTTAATTATTATTGTTATTATTAATCTTGATTGGTCACATTGGACCACTTGAGTCGTTCCACAATCACTTCTTCTTTGAAGGTAGTACTGCTTGGTTCTTGCGCTCTTTACAGTACTTTTTCATTCTTTCAGATTGGGATTTTCTAAACTAGTCTGAAATCTCCATAGGCTTTCTATGTGTCATTTCTGCAGAAAATTTGTGTGTTTTAAGAATGGTTTTAATTTTATTTTTCTCCTCGGCATTTGTTATCTTGAGTCCAAATGCTATGAGATCTTGTTGGATTT
This sequence comes from Meconema thalassinum, assembly GCA_946902985.2. NCBI lineage: Eukaryota > Metazoa > Arthropoda > Insecta > Orthoptera > Tettigoniidae > Meconema > Meconema thalassinum. The sequence goes on along the minus strand of OX336394.1, from coordinate 382,044,016 downwards.
CTTGGATCCATTTTCCTCCAGTTTTCTTTCCTAGATTTCTCATCACCAGTTGGCGTACAATTCTGTTATCTGGAAGCCGTATGATGTGAAAATAATATGAAATTCTTTTATTCTTCATTGTGCTGGTGATTGGATCAATCTCACGATAGACAGTTTCATTTGGGAGAATCCTCCAGACTCCCTCAACCTGATACTTTTTATTTATGCACGTTCTAATGATTCTTCTTTCAGGGTGTCTACGACCCGGGAAAACCGGGAATTCTCAGGGAATTATGAATTTCTGGAATAATCAAGGAAAAATCAGGGAATTTCTTTGTTAATCGGGGATTTTTCTCAGTTTGGCTATATCCCGTAAAAGTGTAAGCAATACTTTCGAATTTCGCAGGAAGTTATCGCTCGCTAGTGATGACAGTGCTCAGCCAATGAGCAGTGCCTTCTCAAGCTCAACTGAACGCATGATGTGGCACCTTTCTGTTCGCCTAATGCGCAGGAGCCAGCTACGCCATTTTATTGGGCCTTGAGCATTTTTTCCGTTGCGATCAGTATTGCCAATTTAGCGATTTTGTTGGTAGATGTAGCAACTGCCGGCCCCATGGTGTTGGGGTAGCGCGCCTGCCTCTCACCCGGCTCCATCAGGGATTTTAAAACTGACGTGAGCGTTGGAACGGGGTGCACTCAGCCTCGTGAGGACAATTGAGTAGCTGTCTGACAGTGAGACAGCGCCCCGATCTCGAAAACTAAGATTAACGGCCGAGGGGACCCGACGCTCTGATCACGCGTCACCCCAATATCTGCAGGCCGAATGGCTGGGTAGCGGTCGCTTGTTCGGCCTTAGCCCGTCACGGGCTGTATAGTGCCAGGGGTTGTTGATATAGCAACTTTGGCGACAAAATATTTTAAATTTAGTATTGTTTATACTAGCTTCACTCGGAAACAGTTATGAATGCATTTCGTGACTAGCGCTTTTTCCCCCCCCGATGTCAATGAACTACGATCTAGGCCTAGATCCGTTTTAAGTCTGGGCATGATGGGTTAAAATCACTGACTGGATAGCATGAGCAACAAATTCTTGTCAGACGTATTTATTTATGGTATGGCTTTTAGTGCCGGGAGTGTCCGTGGTCATGTTCGGCTCGCCTGAGTCTGCAGCTGCTTCCAGCGGACACCCATTGGGTGAGCTACAAGTTCCGTTCAATTTCAAGTAGCTCCAACTTTCGCTACCAGATATCAATGATACCTAGTGGTGAACGTTGGAACTTGGATAGAGCGTTCTGACGAATCCAACCTAACAATTTAGCTTCACACAAGTTTAGTCTGTGGAAGGATCTTTTACATGCCATAAATCCATGACATGGGACCGCCGGCTTTACTTCCCCTCCGAAGGAAGACATACTGAAGGATTTTAACACTCTTAAAAAATCCGACGACTTTGGCCGGGTTTGAACCTGCTATCTTGGTCAGAGCAGCTCAGCATGCTACCGACTACGCCACTGAAGCCGCTTGTCAGATGTAATTTAAGAATGGCGAGGTGCATGCAACACAAATCCCCCTCCCGTCCAATCTAAAAACACGTATAGTGGGCGATGTATTGAAGATAGAGATATGCTCTCGCTGACTATTTTGTAGAACTTGTCATGCTGAACAATTCTTACACTCATAGTATATTGATATTTTTACTGGTTTGCCCAGCGTAAGCTTAAAAAGTGCACGGACGCCTGTTTTACACTGATATCGTTACTGCTTGGCTTCCTTTGAACATAAATAAAATATTTTCTTTTTATTCTAAGTAGAGATTTAGGGACTATTTAAAATCCCGTTAGCGAACGAATTTTGACTACTACTGGGTGATGACGGGCTACGTTAATTTACGTAGTTTTGTATTGGTGCGCGGACAACCGGCTACGTAAATTAACGTTTTCTTACAGTGCTTCATTCTTGTGTAATTTTCTCCTCTCCGCCGTTCACTAATGAAAATACTACGTGTTATTTGCGAACTAAGGTCTTTGTTCAACGAAATGCAGATAGGTATATTGTTGTCTTGATAATGCTTTCGGTACTGGAAGTGAGGGTTTATAACACTCAGTTACCGCGAGTATTGTCAAGTGTTAGCATGGCGCGTGAGGAACTGACAGTGTGATAATCAGTTCAGACGAGTCTGTTGACTATAATAATACGAGTGAAATTGGTAATGATAGCAGTGAAAGTAGTGACGATGAGGTTGATGGATGGACAAGTAAGTAAAATTACACGTATTTATGTTCCATCTTACTTCTCGTGCTAGGTGTACTTCAGTTGCCCGGTCCGCAGTAAGGAATAGATTAGCGTGCACCCGGGTAACAATGTGTTACGGTGTCCGAACATAATGTACCACGGACATAACGTACCACCTATGTCGTTACCTACCTAAGAACGGTTTTCCCGTAATCCCCAAATATTTACGCTAGGACATAGCGTACCACTTGATGTCAGACGAGCATTCCAGTTACAGGTTCATTACCACATAAACATCAGTGGCGATCACACTGTGCGGCTTTGAACGTTTTGGTATTGTAGCATGGAGTTGTGTACAACGAATTAGGGCGGTTTATGTGCGCACTTTGACGGATGAAGTACGAATTGTACGTTGAAAATTCAAAGAGAAAGAAGAGATATGTCAAGTATGATGAACGGCTTGACAGAATAACGAAGTGGTATTAAGAGAATGGAAACTTGATACCTTGCTTGAAAGCTCTCTCATATTCTCAGATCTTGGAATGAAACTTCACATGGGGAACTTTCTATTCGCTAGGATATAAAACCCACATCAAACATTTTAAAAATTATAAAAATAAAATAAAAATAAAACAAAGTAAAGAAAACGAAAAATGACCAGAGCTTAACCACAGCTGATTTAAAACATGCCAAAATGTGTATAAACCGTTTTCCAGTCCAACGCCTGGATAAAGTGTGATGGGAATCCAAAAACTTATCATATTTTATATTAGTTTATGTTATGTTATTGCCCACGTATTTATTACCAGGATTAATTGAGCAATACCGAGGAAGTGGCCGTGCGGTTAGGGTTTCATGCACCCTAAATACTTCCCACTCTTTCAAGTGGTACGTTATGTCCTCTCCTAAATATTTTAAGGTCATTAGCTAACTCTTCGCAGGTAATCAGCTGGCCAAGTGGTACGTTATGTCCGGTGGTAGGTTATGTCCTATAACTATGTGTTAGACCTGGGTTGACAATACTGTTTGCACGGCTTTTCCATCCCGGTATTCTTTGATTATTGTCTGCTCCTACGTTCCTTAGCTAGGCTAGAACTTATGTCCAATTTTGTTTTTAATGGTGCCCAGGAAATGTTTTTGCAACACCTTTCAAACTCTACCTTGTTTTATCAAGCAGACTTGGTTAAATTTTTTTTAGCAGCTTCGGTGGCGTAGTTGGTAGCATGCTGAGCTTCTATGCCCAAGATCGCGGGTTCAAACCCGGTCGAAGTCCTCGGATTTTTTAAGAGTGTTACAATTCCCTCAGTATGCCTTCCTTTGGAGGGGAAGTAAAGCCAGCGGTCCCATGTCATAGATTTATGGCATGTTAAAGAACCTTCCACTAATTACACCTGTGTGAAGCTAAATTAGGTTAGAAATGTAAACAACGCTCAGGTTCCTGCGTTCGTTGCCAGGAGCCGACTGTGGTGGCGCCTAGTAGCCAAGTTCTGAACTAGTAGTTGTTGACGGTAGCGTTTGGCGGCAAAAGTAGGAACTACATTCAAAGTATGCAGCCCTTACTTGAATTAAGAAACAGAAACACACACTAATACAGTCATCACAATTAACACAGGTTATCAGACAGATTCTACACACACCCAAAGTACACGGGGCTACTTGGTCGCGTTGTCCCAGCCCCTAAACTGAGGAACCAACCAACCTAAATAATTTTAGACTGATAATAGTGTGTTCTGGCCTGTTGAAACATCATTCATAATGATTTCCTTCATTCAAATGTATGTATAAATCAATAAATTGATTAACTCAATTACTTCTGTCATGACGAGGTGGACGTAATTGAGAGTGAGAACTTGGAATATGCCTCCCTTCGTCCCTTGGATATGTGTAAATTACTGTGTAGGCCTATATTCAGACTTATGCTACCGAATATCATTCCTGCGACGTAGGATCAGTGATTTCATTGGTAATGGATGGTTTTACAAATTAAATATTGGTCTAAGATGATCCCACTCATATGATACACACCTTGATGTGTACACACCTTGATGTACGTGTGTTAAACCTCCCGTTGTCCCTTTTATTGGGGGGATTTACCGTAGTGAAAGCAGCATGACTTCATAAACCTTGCTTATTTTACTGGACAGTAAGTTCACTTATAATATTCTATTGAAATAAATTTATTTTCACAACTGTTTCCCTTGTTCCGCCATCGCTCACATCTGTTTGGCTCCTGGAATTTCCGAGAACGGGAAACATAAAACTTAATCCTATTTTCCATTTGCTTTCCTGGATTACATTTTGCTTCTTGTTCCTGAAGAGCGCTTAAAACAAACCCAAAAATAGCATGCATTTCATCACACTTCCTGTTCCCGGGCGAATGTGTATCAATCTTTACTCAGAGAATTCTCTCATTAATCCTGGAAAAATCAGGGAATAATCAGGGAATTCTTTTAAGGGGGGACCTACACCTTCGACAGGAACACAATAGTGAATTTTTAACATTCATTTTCTTTGCACTGATAAACTGTTTGGAGTTCCGACTTAACACGGTCTACATACAATACTGTTTTAACACAGACCAACTATTAAATATTTAGAAAATTGCATCATCATGGATATATGTGCACAAATGGTGGCTGTATATTATACACAAGAATGGGGTTTCCTTAGTAACTCTTGGAAATATTGTTACACTTTAATTGTTTTTTTTTTAATGTGGTCCTAGATGTCATGGCAACAAAATGTACTACAATGATTGAAATATTACAAGAAGAAATATTATTTTGAGATTTTTTAAATAATGGGTCTAAAAATCTATTAAATTTTTCAAAGTAAATAATTTATTATTAATAAACTATAATGGTTAGGGCAACCATTCTAGTACATTTTATTGATAACTATTGTAGAAATGTGACTACAAAACTTCATTGAAATATCTTTGTAAGTTCATGAGTTATTAGGGAAACGGAATGAAAAATATGCACTTAAGGGAAATGAGCGACGAAAGTTTCACATGGTTGGGATGTTCTAAAATTCCCCTGCCGCATAAACTGGTCCTTCCTCACCAGATTTCGCAGTGTTTTCCTCCAGTCATAGTCTCTTAATTTCTTTTAAAACTAGTTTTGCTAATGCTAACGAAGAGAAGATAGGTTGGTAGTGAAACGTTTTGGCTGCCCCTACTGTTGGGTGAGAAATGTAACTGTTTACCTTTGCCTAAGCTATGTTGTTTTAATGGGCGCCAAGACCTCAATGCAATGTTGAAATCTAAATTTGTATTTAACAACGTCTAGCTCTGGCAGAACACATTCAAGACTCTTATTCACTCAGATCGTGGTATGATTTGATCATTAACCCAACAAACAATTGTATCAGGAGAAGGAATTGGTCTATATCTAATGCTACCTACTGAAAGCAAAGATTGCATTGTAAAAGAAATGAATTTATTATATAAAACAATTATAGCAAAATTAATAATAATAATAACTATAAAATTTAAATTGGAGCGTTGTGATTTGAATATTACCGATAGAAAATTACGTGAAAACGGAGTCTGATAAATTGATTTTACTCTTATTTCCAAGCTATGAAGTTACTGAAATATGAAATGTAAAACAAAGAAAATGAGAGATTGCGTATTTCTGCGTCATTGGCGCTTACCACTGGAAATTGCCAAAGCATTTTCCCTCGTTCTTGATGATGTTGTGAGCTTCCCACAGTCTCCTGGACGTCGTCATCTCCGTCGGAAGTTGATGATATACTGGTAGATTAGATAATTCTATGGTCCGTACCTCGGACCCAAACACTCGTACAACCAAGTTTTACAAAAGTTCGTCGCTAACTCCACTGAACATCGGAGCGACACGCACTTGCGACCGTACTCTGCAAGTTCTACACAGATTGTCCCTAACTCCACTGAACATCGGAGCGACTCGCTCACGCATCCATACTCCTCAAGTATTTCACAGATAGTCCTCGTTTCACGGCGCGTCGAACGATATATGCACACGCCGGCTCCCCACTCTTCAGCCGACTCCTAGCTTACGTTGTCTCCGCTGATTGGCTGTACCCCACTCGCTATACTCCCCTTCTCTGGATCATTACACTCGGCGGGAGGGTTCCGTTCCAACAATTCGCCTTTCCTGGACGATGCGACCCAAGATTGCATCATGCTTCTCGACAGAAATCAGCTTGTATTCGAATTCCCAGTGAGTCATGTCTCTCAAATACCCTAACTGACAAAACTCCGTAAAATTCCGTAATCAAATAATTTTCTATGATATCGTCGTTCGTAATAATTTGCATGATAGAGTTTTCTAAGACTTAGAAAACCTATCTGAGTGCTAATAATTTTTATGAAATGCTCCGAAAATATCTAAATAATAATTGTAATAAATTAATAATAATAATAAATTAACATGAAAAATTCTCTTGGCTGAACAATTTGCCGCGTAAATAAATATAGAATGGCTTCCTACTGACTTATGCCAGTTGCATAAAACCCCTCGAAAAACACGTTACATATTCGCCTCGGATCATCGGATGATTTACCGTGACGACGGTCCATTATCCGATTATCCCAGACACGTTAATAAACCCCATCCAAAATACATATTACATAAACGAAATCACCCTAAATTACAGATATATACACTCATATTTTTTCTTCACGCACTTTGCGTCAAAGTTTGTTGTCACTATGGATTGCACTTTGCAACCAGTCCAATGTTTTACGTATGGAATAGTGTTCCATGGATATTTCCGCCTCTCAAATTTCTCTATGTTGGAGAAATAGACATAATTAATGTGTGAGCACTATGTATTTCTGATGTCATATCACACGCATTGAAGGTGTTCTGATATATTTATATCACCATAGAACTCCCTAATTTCACTGGAGGTCCCCTCCTTCTGGTGAAATTTAATCTCACTTATCACTGAGCACACGATCACACTATTGTGGCAGCGCCTCGTGACCATAATACTTAATCTCTCTTAAAGATGATTAGATTAATATTGACTTCTGAAAAAAAAAAAAACAGTAAATGTGCATTACATATAACACCAAATATTTCTGTGCCGTAATCGCCCTGTCTTGTTAAGTTCCCTTAGACCATATTCTACTTAATACTAGTTCTCAACACAGGGGAGCGTGATGGCGTAGTGGCTTAGCTGCTCGTCTTTCACCCGGACGGCCGGGGTTCAAATCCCGGTGACAGCGGGGTGGAATTTTCACCTGAAAAATCACGTGGCGTCAGGAAGGGCATCCGGTCTTAAATCCCCGGCCAAAACCATAATGAGCCGGGTTGGCTCCGGCGACCCCAATTAATTGGGATAAGCCGTAGAGAATGATGATGATGACTAGTTCTCAACACAGATCAGTTCTTCTCACACAAATAATACCTCTGTACAAATTATCTTAAATTACACACTTACAAATCTTACATGGCGAGGCCGTAAACAGAAATCACGTGTGCTGATATGTATGAGTTTCATGAAGGACTGTCTCGCATTCTGATGGCCCATCTTTTATCTCGTGGACGCCTTAAGCTAACAAGCCCTATTCAAGCGCTCCCCCATCTCTTGGAGATAAATGGGAACCCATCAGCGCTGCCAAAAATGGCCTTGGTGCATCGAGACAATTTAGTGCTCAACAGCATCCGACAATCCCGTCATATTTCCCTGTACCTTAAAAACTCTCATTTACTTACATACTACCCCCCTGTGTGACTTCTGATACGCCTGCCTGGAAGACCAGATCCTCCCACGCACCAAATACCACACTTACTCATTTGATAGGCTGGCTCGCCAGCTAAACACACTCACTTTATGACACATATTTTCGTAGACTATGTATATTATACGTACCGTATAATCTATTTCCCTCACTATTCTCCAGCACATATGCTGTTTTCCCAATACGTTTGGAAACTATAAATGTTACTGCGTCACCTGCTTCCAACTTTGCAAGTGGCTCCCATTAACTTAACGTCATCGCGTTGCTCTACCTAGCATATTTCTCAGTGTCTGTAACGATGCCCTGTTGCTACTGTCCACACATGCTAACCCTACTTTCCTCTGGTGTAACACCTCTACTTGACACTCTATGACCTAAAAATGTCACTTCTGACTGACAGAATGACGACTTAGACAGCTTCAAAGTGAACCCTGCCTGATCTAACTTCTGAAAAACTATATTTAAATGACATAGATGCTCCTTAAAACTGCGTGAACTAATTACCATATCATCAATTTAAATGGTTACAAACTCTCCTGTGTCATCCCCTAATGCGATGTTTAAAGCCCTAATTAAAGCTGCTGAACTACTCTTTAACCCATAAGGTGTTCTACAAAATTGATAAAGGTTATATTTATGACTAAAAGCTGTAAATGGTCTATCTTCGTACATAAGTGGCACTTGCCAAAAACTGGAACTCAAATCTACACAAGTGAAATACTTCTTCCCCTCAAATGTTTGCATTAATTCCTCTATTGACATAGATTTCAGCTGATCTGAACTAATTCTACTGTTAACCAAACGAGCGTCTAAACAAATACGAACCATGCCGTCGGTCTTGGGTACCGTGATCAAAGAATTAACATATGGACTGTTAGAGTGCTCAATAATCCCATCTTCAAGCATCTGGTTAATTTGTGCCTCAACTGCACTCTGATAAGCGAAAGGTACAGGATATCTATGTCCTGTGAATACTGACCTATCAATAACGTTCAATGAATGTGTATAGCAATTACACAATAACACATCATAGAGCCGAACACATTGTTCCACCTCTATATTACCCTGAAATGCAGCATCACGTAACGAGTCCTCTAGACTTCCGTTCGTAATCACACTGCCCACAAAACATGGAGAACCCCGCTCTACGGCTGGCGATATCTCATTTAAAGTACAAATCACACCTACAATACTACTCCTCTGAATATGGTCATTGAACGCTACTTCTACTTCAGAATCTCCCCATTTAAATTTCAAACTCCCTACATCATAACATAAGTTACCAGACACTCTACTTAGCCACTCTGAACCCAAGATAACACTGAATACTAAATTTGGAATTACAAGGCAAATCTGCTTCTCTACATGATTATTAATTTTAATGTCTACTAAAACTTGCTTAGAAATTACTTTAGACCTCTTCCCAACAGCTGTGATAACAAAAGTGCTTTTAATTGGCATCTCCTCAAAATTTACTCCAGTTCCTTTCATTTTATCATAAAATGCACTACTTATGCAACTCTTCATACAACCACTATCAATTAAAACATCTGTGTACGCCTCGGACACGTTAAATTTAACTATGGGGCTCTTACTAACCACTTCCTGAATAATACCTTCATCATTTAGTTCATGTAATAATTCATTTCTTACATTTAGGTCATAGGGTTCCTGTATAATTGTATGGACAGGGCATGCTACAGACTGAGATTCTGACCTTACTTCGCAGCCTGGTTCGCGTTTAAAGAACCGCTACAGCTGGCCGTAGTACTACTAACTACTGAACTGGTCTGGTTGTTCTGGGCTGTGTTGTCATTGTTTGGCTGTATATTACTACCACTAGGCTGTCCTCTTCCTTGACCCCTATTCTGGTTGTAATTATTGTCATTATAATTTCTCCCTTGATTTCCCCTGAAATCATTGTTTCTCCCTTGATTTCCCCTGTAATCATTGTTCCTCCCTTGATACTGATTACCATAGCCATTTCCTCTGTTCTGATTTAGCTGATGATTATTATTATTTCTATTTTGAGCGTTGGCCCCTTCGCCACCGTTCCCTTGAACTTCCTGATGCCTGGCTTCATTAGGTCTATTATTATTATTACCCTGGTTCCGATTGAAATTGTCCTCATAACCCCCTCTCCCTAGTGCATCAAATGTGCTTAACAAATTTTCTACTTGTGATATAGTCTTTACATTCTGGATACAAGCAGCCTCCTTGATCCTATAGGGAAAGTGCCTAAGTAGCAACCTTACCACATCACTTTCCTCCTTCAAGCCATCCAGATATTTACACACTAATACCTGCCCTAAAAAGTATTCGGTCATGGTGGAGCTTCCTTTAGGGTTATATTTACCACACACTACTCCCTCACGATGCTGCGACTGAATAACCTCATTCCAGAACTTTTCACAGAATTTCATTTTAAAATCATTCATATCAGTAAACTTGTCTCTGTAGACAGCAAACCAATTCCTCGTTTCCCCCACAAACACTTGTTCTAAAATTTCAACTACCTGGCACCACTCAATACTACCATTTTCCAACCTCTCCCCGAATTTATTTTCTATAGTGTTCATGAACTCCATTGGGCACCCCTGTCGATTGCTGAACTTACCCAGTTCTACCTCCCTGTGTGTGCTATTCACAAAAACTGGCCTATTCTGACTATTTTCTTGCCTGATCCTAGCTTTTAATTTTAATTCTAATTCTGCGATTTTCTCCTCAGCCTTCCTCTCAATACTGTTTACTGTTAATTTAATGTTTCCTTCTGATTCTTCTACTTTATCATATAGCTTTGCTTGTTTCTCCTCAATCTTGCTAATGCTCTCTTTATTACTCTCTCTTAAATCATTTACTTCTGCAACTATTTGTGAGTGGACTTTCTCAATTCTACCCCCAGCTGTTCCTTAACCTCTTTAGTAGCTACCTGAATTTTGTCAATTTCTCCCCCCAATTGCTTTTTGACCTGCTGTGTTTCCAGTTGCACTAGTTCTTTTAAATTTTCAGCCTGTGTACTGATTCTAATTTCCAACTCCTCCTGTACTTTTCCTAATTTTCTGTCTACATCTGCAATAATCTCTTTAGCCTTTTCTTCCATCACCCCCCTGATCTCACCTCTAATCAGTTCGAATTTGTCACTCATTTCCCTACTGTTTTGTTCTAATTTAGCATTTAAAGTTTCAGTACTCTCTCTATTTTCCTTACTGTTTTGTTCTAATCTGGCATTTAAAGTTTCATTACTCTCTCTATTTTCCCTACTGTTTTGTTCTAATTTAGCGTTGTTTTGTTCCAGTTTTGCGTTTAAAGCGTCTGTACTTTCTTTATTTTCCCTACTGTTTTGTTCTAATTTTGCATTATTCTGTTCTAATTTTGCATTTAAGGCATCACTACTAACTTTGTTCTGATACATGAACTCGAGAAGTAAAGTTTTTAATTCTGGTTGGCCGCCCACACTCCCTGTTTCAGTATCGGGATTTACCTCCGCTACCCCGGTACTACCATCACTCGACATACTGCTCGTATCATCACTCTCCCGTTGATGACCACTACGTAACCTCATCTGTCTTTCTTTCTCATCCCCCATAATGATATACACTGATACAGACAAATAACCCCCAAAATACAGGCACAGAAATATATACCCTTCTCCTTCCACAAATGTTATCAGGTTTTCAGCCCCAAGTTGTCGGCGACAAATGAAACGTTTTGGCTGCCCCTACTGTTGGGTGAGAAATGTAACTGTTTACCTTTGCCTAAGCTATGTTGTTTTAATGGGCGCCAAGACCTCAATGCAATGTTGAAATCTAAATTTGTATTTAACAACGTCTAGCTCTGGCAGAACACATTCAAGACTCTATTCACTCAGATCGTGGTATGATTTGATCATTAACCCAACAAACAATTGTATCAGGAGAAGGAATTGGTCTATATCTAATGCTACCTACTGAAAGCAAAGATTGCATTGTAAAAGAAATGAATTTATTATATAAAACAATTATAGCAAAATTAATAATAATAATAACTATAAAATTTAAATTGGAGCGTTGTGATTTGAATATTACCGATAGAAAATTACGTGAAAACGGAGTCTGATAAATTGATTTTACTCTTATTTCCAAGCTATGAAGTTACTGAAATATGAAATGTAAAACAAAGAAAATGAGAGATTGCGTATTTCTGCGTCATTGGCGCTTACCACTGGAAATTGCCAAAGCATTTTCCCTCGTTCTTGATGATGTTGTGAGCTTCCCACAGTCTCCTGGACGTCGTCATCTCCGTCGGAAGTTGATGATATACTGGTAGATTAGATAATTCTATGGTCCGTACCTCGGACCCAAACACTCGTACAACCAAGTTTTACAAAAGTTCGTCGCTAACTCCACTGAACATCGGAGCGACACGCACTTGCGACCGTACTCTGCAAGTTCTACACAGATTGTCCCTAACTCCACTGAACATCGGAGCGACTCGCACACGCATCCATACTCCTCAAGTATTTCACAGATAGTCCTCGTTCGACGGCGCGTCGAACGATATATGCACACGCCGGCTCCCCACTCTTCAGCCGACTCCTAGCTTACGTTGTCTCCGCTGATTGGCTGTACCCCACTCGCTATACTCCCCTTCTCTGGGTCATTACACTCGGCGGGAGGGTTCCGTTCCAACAATTCGCCTTTCCTGGACGATGCGACCCAAGATTGCATCATGCTTCTCGACAGAAATCAGCTTGTATTCGAATTCCCAGTGAGTCATGTCTCTCAAATACCCTAACTGACAAAACTCCGTAAAATTCCGTAATCAAATAATTTTCTATGATATCGTCGTTCGTAATAATTTGCATGATAGCGTTTTCTAAGACTTAGAAAACCTATCTGAATGCTAATAATTTTTATAAAATGCTCCGAAAATATCTAAATAATAATTGTAATAAATTAATAATAATAATAAATTAACATGAAAAATTCTCTTGGCTGAACAATTTGCCGCGTAAATAAATATAGAATGGCTTCCTACTGACTTATGCCAGTTGCATAAAACCCCTCGAAAAACACGTTACAGTAGGACACCCAGGAATAGCAAAGTTCGTTATGGAAGAAAGGGTCGAGGATAAGAACTGTAGGGGTAAACCAATGTTAAACAGATAGCCTCGGATATAGGGTGTGGCAGTTATGTACAGATGAAACGATTAGCTCAGGACAGGGAAGCATGGAGCGCTGCATCAAACCAGTCAAAAGACCGAAGACTCAAACAACAACAACTATTAGACCAAAATATTCCAGCTATATTTTGTGCAAATTTTATAATGTCAGTGCTATCAACATAATTCGTTAGATAAAGTGAATATTCTAAAAGGGTAAATTTTGAGGAGTGGAGATTGCTCATTTAAATGGGTGTTAACAGGAAATTAATTTTCACTGGGAGATGTCAGTCATATCGTACTTTTACTATAACTTCCGTTCTATTCGAGATATTAAACGAATTCTTTCACTGAATGAAAGAGAAATTGTTGTTCTATTCGAATATGATATTTTTGAAAAATTTCAATTTTTTGAACTTAAAGGTGTTGCGCCCCCCCCTCTTTCCGTTTTGAGGAGCTGATCAGTTCTTTGTTCTTTTTTAATTTGGAGCAGTGTTTCACAAGCATAAGTAGCTTCTGGGAGAGTTACAGTTTTATAATGTTGGATCTTGGTAGCTAATGATAGGCATTTTTAGCCTACTTTTCACATTTTGCAAAAATGAGGAAAACGTAGACTTACGAGATCGGGCAAATGTCTGTCTGTCTGTCTGTCCTTCTGTCTGTCTGGCTGGCTGTGTGTGTGTCCCTCCCTATCAACTCCTAAACGGCTGGAGCAATCGAAACAAAATTTGGTGGGAGTAAAGATCTATACCTGAATATCTCACTGCCATATTTGAAAATGATGTCAGTGCTACCAACTGCTGAAAAATCGCAATTGAAATTTGGGCTCCATGTTGGATATCTTGGACAGTATGAATGGGAGCTATTTCAAAATTGGCACACGTATAGATAATTTAATTGCAGTTTAATTTCCAGGAGGCCATACATGGCAGTGTTGCCAAAATGATTATAAGCCTGCTGATAGGTCCAATTTTTAAATGCATATTACTTCTACACTATCAATTGGAATTCAACCAAATTTTGTATATGCTATGTGTACATGAACAGATATGACTGAGCGTATTCTTAAGAGCCTCCAGGGCTGCCAACTGTTAATAAATGCTCTCAATTTTTTTATCCAAATACCCATATATCAGAAACTATGCAAGCAGACAGCTTTAAACTATGCACACGTGTAGTACCTGACATTCTATATTAATTTGGAGTAACTTATATACTTCAGTGCTACCAACATGATTCTAAGCCTGCTGAGAAGTCCAACTTTATATACTATCATTTGGATTTCAACCAAATTTCGTGTGTGCTATGTGTACCATAACAGATATGACTATGCTGATCTTGAGAGTAACCAGGGCTGCCAACTGTTAATAAATACTGCCTCTATTTTTGTTACCCTAATATCAATATATCAGAAAGTATGCAAGCCAATAGTTATAAACTTTGCACACGTATAGTACCTGGCATTCTAGATTAATTTGGAGTAACTAATATAGGCCTTCGCCAGTGCTGCCAACATAATTTTAAGCCTGCTGATAGGTCCAATTTTAAAATGCATGTAACTTCTGTACTAACTAATGGATTTCATTCAAAATTGACAGAAAAATAGATCATATTATTTCAGATTATTTCTGACCAATACATGTTTGTCATTGTTGCCAACACGATTTTACATGCGCTGTGAGATCCAATGTTTAACTGCATGTAACGTCCATTCTATCCATTGGACTTCAACCAAATTTTGTATTCTGTACCTTAAGAGATGGAACTAAGAATAGATTCAGTCACCAGGGCTGCCAACTGTAGTTCCATATTAGGCTACATTAAGCCAGATATACAGTATTTCGAACTATTTAGAAAATTCGATATTACCAACTTAATTTCGTCATTATTCTAGATAGATCCATATAGATTAATCATTTGCATGAATCTTAAATTTTAAGAAAAGTAGGCTCTTTAGTTCGTCTCGGAACTTCTTGTTTATTATATGTTGACCAGGTTAGAGATTGTGCCTTTTTCATTTTATTTGTTCTATTTATCCAAGTTACTTTTTCGTTTAAGTTATGTGTGATAATTTCTCCAAGATACTTAAATTGACTTTTTGACTTTTAAAGTCGCACATTTTTCCGTATTGACAGAATATAATAATAAACAAAGTTTTTTATGGTTCCGCCTAGTCTATACTTGTTTTATTAAAGATTTTATCGTGACATAATCACTTGTCTTTACGTATGTTGGTACATGTTTCGGTGTCTTGTAACATTGACACCTTCATCAACCTACGGTTTTGGTAACACTCAATGACATTAAAATACTTATTAAAATAACACACAGATGATTAAAATAACACTTTTAAAAGTTTTTTAAAACACTGTCATAATAAAAGTTCATTAAAAGGTTTGGTGCACTGTTTTGGTTTCCAATGTCCTGCTTCCGATAATGACCTCCGAAAACCAGTATGAGGTGACCATTCATAAATGGAAAAGAAAGTCCCTGTGTGAACTATGGTAAATATTAAACCGAAAAAGTGGAAGGCTAAACAAAGAAAAAGTGGAAATATGTAAAAAAAGGAGTGTGGTGAACTTACGGTGTGGTTACGGCAGCGAGAAATCAGGCCGTGCTGAGGCATACGGAGACTGTGCAGTACTGGTATGGAATAGCTTGGGGGAAGCGGGCGAGGCTTCAGTCGAGAGGGGCGGGGGGAGGTGTAGTATACTGGCAATTTTTGGAGGACCGGAGCGGGATGGTGGTAAGGGGTAGAGGGGTGGAATAAGGGTATTTGTAGATCCTCGGTTAAATGATAAAATTAAGGTGGTTTGTATTTAACTCTGTAATTAGTTAAGGTCTCAAGGAGTACATTGTTATTTTCAAAGTTGATCTCATTGATATTGGTTAGGGGGTCTGTTCTTTGGGCAAAATCTATTTCGATTTCTTCCAATATGTTCATTGTGATACCTTTCTTAGCAAGATGCAGGATGCTCATGTCTTTGTTGATGTCAGTGAATTCATGTTTACTGTCCTTCATGTGGCTGGCCATAGCGGAGAATTTATTGTATTTTAGAGCGTTAAAATGTTCACCATATCTTGTAGCAAATGACCTACCGGTTTGTCCATAATAATTAGTTTCGCATTTGGTGCATTTCAATTTGTATATGCCTGATTTATTAAACTTGTTCATGTGGTTCATTTTGTTGGTGTTAAATAAAATATCTTCATTTGTATTAGTTGTTTTGTAGGCTATTTTTAGACCGCGTTTCTTAAAAATATTGGAAATGCTGTAAGATTTGTTGTTAAAGTACGTGAAGACTGCGTACTTGGGTGGCTCTTTTTGCTCTGGCGTTAGGTGGGTGACAGGTTTATTTTTAATTTTATTAATGATGTTGTTAACTATCTGTGGTGCGAATCCGTTTATTTTGGCAACTTGCTTAATGATTTTTAGCTCCTCACTTAGGCTTGCTTCGTCTAGAGGAAGGGAGAAGGCTCTGTTGATCATGCTCTGAAATGCGGCTTTCTTTTGATTACCTGGGTGATTATAGAGTCCTGCCTTATGGTTGTATGTGTTTGGGTTGGCTTTCTGAAGATTTTATGTTAATCTATTATTAATCCGACTGTCTGTGATGTCAAGGAAGTTTATTTTATTGTTTACCGCTGATTCTGCCGTTAATTGTATATTTTTATCCATTTTAATGTCATTGAGTGTTACCAAAACCGTAGGCTGATGAAGGTGTCAATGTTACAAGACACCGAAACATGTACCAACATACGTAAAGACAAGTGATTATGTCACGATAAAATCTTTAATAAAACATGTATTGACTAGGCGGAACCATAAAAAACTTTGTTTATTATTATACTTAAATTGAACTAGGTTAATTTTATGATCATTTATATCTAAGAGTTTCATAGGCATGATCTCAGTTTTTTCAAAGGATATCTGTAAATAATTAATAATAGCAATCTAGGTTTTTGCACACATCAAATTTTCTCTCTTATGTTAAGTACAACTTCCACCCATGGCGATCGCGCTGTCCTTTATCATACAAATTACTCATATTTGTTTAAACAATAGAACACCTGTAAACTTCGATCTGTCACACACGAGAATCTATCTTTATTTTTATCATTTAATCATGATTTTATTCTGACTGCATCTGAATTGATAATATTTCAAGGAACTCTACTCATAATTAAGCCCCGAGATCATGTCTCCGTGCTGTCACTGACCTATCTTACCAGTCCATTAATACTGGCATGTTTACAAACCAACATCTGTTCGACCCAGGCTATGTCCTTGCCAGCCCCCTTCCTTTTAAAGTGCAGTCCTTTCACCATAATTTATGACTCAGAGACCTTGTCTCGTTCATTGACACAGGGATTTCAAACTGCGGTGGCTGTACTACATTCATATTTTCGCTCTCGAATAGCTTTAAAATTTATTTCCTAGTATTATTTCAATGCGGCTATCATATCAGCCGATACTTACTTTGTGCGGGTAAGTGTTGAAATGTATGAGGATCCTCATTTCCGGGTGTGAAGGTCGAGAATTCCTTTTTAAGGGGCAATACAACTTGACGTGGCTCTCCGGCGCACGTATAATCCGATCCAAGGGCTGACCCATATTTGGAGGATTCAACGACTTTGAAATGTGATCATAACCTCTATCTAACCTCCTTATTCCTGCAGCCAACAGGGCGTTTTGAATTCAGACTCTGGGCGCGAATATAACCCACAACAGTGCTCCCTTCAATAATACTTATACATTCGTTCCCTCCACCCACAGATAATTACTCTCATCATTAATTCTTCCTCGCATTGTTATAGCAATCACTTGATTCTATAAATTTAGATAGATATTTTTTTTTATTCAATTAATTCCAAAGAGCCATAGGCTCGTACAGAGGAATTGTACAGTAATATGTGTGTTTACACACCAAGGAAGAAAATTCTGAAGGTAACACAAATTGATGAATAAGGGCATAGGCCTATTAGTAAAGTTGATACTATATCTAAGATTGTTTAGACCAAGGTCTCTTAAAATGATTTAAAAAAAAACTAACCCCGTGGCACTACAGCCCTTGAAGGGCCTAGGCCTACCAAGCGACCGCTGCCCAGCCAATTGGCCCGCAGATTTTGGGGTGACGCGTGGTCAGCGCGTCGGGTCCCCTCGGCCGTTAATCTTGGTTTTCGTGACCGGGGCACTGTCTCACTGTCAGACAGCTACTCAGTTGTCCTCACGAGGCTGAGTGCACCCCGTTCCAACCCTCACGTCAGTTTTAAAACTTAAAATGATAAGCACTTAGGATTTTTAAGCTTATTTGATGTATTACGATGCATCGAATTTTTCCCACAATACCTTCAGAGTTTTCCTCTTAATTACTGACAAAGTTGGTGCACTTTTTACTTTATCGGGAAGTTTATTATATGACTGTGATGCAGAGAACTTGAAACTATTTCTACTGTATTTAGAAGAGCGAATGATATATAAGGCTACGTCCTTCGCATGCCTAGTTCCATAAGAATGATTGTCTGAGTTCAAGATGTAGGGAGAACTATAGAGTATTGTGTTGTGTTTAATTTTGTATATTAGCATAGCTGCTCGGAGATCTGCACTTATGCTGAGGGGTAGAATTTTACTTCTGAAGTACAGATCATTTACTGGAGTGCAGTAAGGAAGGTTAAATATGTTTCTAATAGCCCTATTCTGAATAGTCATTAAATCATTCAGTGTGGATTTCCTGCAGTGAGCCCTAATAACATTTAAATATTGGAGCTTGCTATGTACAAGTGTATAGTAGATTTGTTTTACAAGGGGTAGGGGAATAAGATACCGATGTTTCCTTAGGATCCCTACTATAGGTGAGAGTTTCTTAGCAATTCGTTCAACGTGTTCAATCCAGGTCAGGTGTTTGTCGATGATTAGACCTAAATACTTTGCCTGATTAACCTCTTTTATTTCAATATTATTTATATATATATTTTGTCATGTGTGATTTCTTTCATGCTTTGCTTTGAAATGACCATGTAATTGGTCTTCTGTAGGTTCATTGTTAATTTATTGGCCTGGAACCATTGTGAGAGAGTATATCTTGTTGCACATTTTGTATGATTTCAGTTACGTCTTTCCCAGTGTAAAAGATATTTGTATCATCTGCATACAATTTGATATGCCCTCTCAAATTACATTCCACAATATCATTTATATAAATTAAGAATAATGTAGGTCCAAGTATAGATCCTTGTGGAACTCCACGAGTTATATATTTTCCTGAACTTATGCATTTATTCAAAGCTACATGCTGTTTTCTTCCAATAAGGTAGCTTTGGAACCATTTTAGTGCTATACCTCGGACACCAGCATTTTCTAATTTTGATAACAGTATTTTATGATCTACTGTATCAAAGGCTTTTGTGAGGTCAATAAATAACCCAACTGCCATATTATTTTTGTCAATAGTTTCTTGTAGCATTGTTATTAGGTCAATAGTTGCTGCCTCAGTACTATAGTCCAGGACACCTTAAATAAGTTACTAGAAAACCAACATGGCCGCCACATTTGGTGTTGCCAACTTACATCATTGAACACCAAAAAGTCAGCACACACATCCATGTAGCACGTAGGCTAATCGCAAATGATCCAAACTAAGTAAAGGCTCTTTTACGAAAATACGTTTCACATGAAGTTGTGAAGCAGTCCTTGCTCAAGTTAGGGACATCTTGGTCATCAGTCCTCGACAGTAACTCTTACGCAGTATTATGGTAGTGAAGTTAACTTAAATTATCTCTTCTAGATTGATTTTTAAAGCATCACATAAAATGCATAAGAACAGAAACATTAATACTTACTCAATTATTTTCTCCAGGGAGCTAAAGATGAGCATGTTCATTTCTTCTTATAGGCTATATTTTTATAATTAGTCCAAAAATGCAGACCATTCTGTTTTAAAATGAGTGTTCAGAGAAGGATTTAGGAGTAGGAGAGAAATATAATAGTAGGGTACATATTAGCTTATTATTTCTTTATTTTTGATAAGTTCCGTACTCATTTCTTGCATGTATTGGCAACTCAAACTAACACTTGGGGCGCTGCGGTCGGTCCGGATAAGTAGGGTAAAAATACTCAATAACACGCGTTTGATATGGAACACTTTTTATTTTTCGGTTATAATCAGTAAATGTGGTCCCTAAAATAATGACAGTGTTATTTTCAATTGTATATATGTATAACTGTGCGATACACGTGTTCTAATTTGTGTGTTCCACTGGATTTTATGTGTCAATTGCATATTATCAAGCATCGGTTATCTGCTGGTATCTGTTTTTGAGCAGTTCGAGTCATGGCGCTGTTACTTTAAAAGCTATATTTGAGTTTGCTCACTGTACCATAGACTGTAGAAATTATTTGCTGCTTGGTAGGGCGAAGGGATGAGTTTAACTTGTATTAAAGCTCGGGGGACACAGGAATTGCTCGATTTAGATGGTTAGCTGGTGGGTTTGGTGTAGAATATCGGACTGGTAGCAGGTTCTCGTAGAGTAGATATTTACCCTGCAAAGTCAAATTAGGCCTATATGACTGGTAGTGGAATGGCTCGGATATCGCAGGGGGAAGGATACCTGACTGATGAAGCTTGGCTGTAGTCGGCTGGTGTAGGCCTAGCTGTCTTGGTACGGCTTGGCTCGGCGTAAACAGTGAACAACCCGTCCTGTCGTCAGTGAGTGGTCCAACCCGCTCCTGTTGCCCGTATTTATTTGGTATCGTTACCTTTTGGCTATTGCTATTTACATCTTTTGGAAAGTGATGAAAACTTATATCCGCAGCCCTCTTTTATGCATCGACTTACAGCCGTAAACTGAGCAATATACGTTGCTTTTACTCATTTTACACTCCATCAACGAGTAAAACTTATTACTTATGTATAAAGACACGAAGAAATTACCTCGATCTGCTTACGAATACAAGAAACCATATACAAACAGTCACCACGGTGGGTGAGTGGTTATAGTGTCGGACTACCAACCCCAAGATTGCAGGTTCGCTCCTGACCGTGGTAAGTGATTTTTGAAAGGCGACAAAAATCACGACACTCATGTCATACGTTGTTGGCATGTTAAAGAACCCATTTGAATTCAGTAGGCCGTATTCATTGGCAAAATTAATCTCGGGATTTTCCGCCAACACAAAGTTCCTCCATTCTCTACTTGAAAGCGCTGTAGTGTCAAGGAGTTTAGATATCTAACCTCCTTGACTTTCAGAGCGTTCAAAGGAACGACGAAATTCGACATGAAAGCTACCCTCTGGGTGTCAATTTACAAAGCTTGCACCAGGCACCCGAGGCCATACGATATTATTACCATGTGACAAATGTACCCTACTTGGTACATATATGAAGGCAGAATTGAGACAAGCTGTTGAAAGCCTGTTGGCAAATCCCTATTGAGATGCAAGAAGATGGTTGATCCAATGCTTAGGCCTAAAACCATTCGAACTAGTCGTGGATTTTAGGGGCATTAGACTAATGGCAACTCGAAGATTTCGTCTTGGAATGGTAGAAAGCAGCAGTTGGTTGATTATGGGGCTTTGTGACATCATGGTCATGTAGATCTGTGTACTTGGGCATGTGGAATTTGTCTGATAACCTGCGTTATTGTCATGGCTGGATTAGTGTGTGCATTTATTATTCAGACGAGGATTGGGAACGAGGTGGCCATGGCCTTAATTTAGGAACCATCCCGGCATTTGCCAGGAGTAGAAGCATGGAAACCACTTCCAAGATGGCTAAGATAGGAATCGAACCCTCCTTTTCTTAGTTTTGCCTCATGAGGCTGAGTGTGCCTTGTTCCATCCCTCAGACCAAAATTAAAATTTCTTGGCAGAGCTGAAAATTGAACCTGGGCCAACTGGCAAAAAATGCTAGCCGCACAACGCGAAATGGTTGGTAGAATACCTTATTTCATCTTTTGGCGAGAGGGGGACATTATCAATTGTAACTACTAACCTTGATCACTTCTGCACCGGATATATGTGCTAAATCCCTTAAACATGTGTTTTTATTTATTGTATATTTAACAACTGCAGCCATGTTCGACAGCATATTTGGTATGTGAAACTGCCGCAGTGAGCGATCACATTGACGTCATTAGTTACCAACATATCCGATACTAAATAGGCCTACATTAGACGACACATGTATGTTGTAATTATGTGAGAAAAAAAAATAAACGAGCTCTTCTTGGTTAGACGACTAACTGGACGAAACCATTGGTCGCTACTTGGATAGACGACTGTCTGGACGAAAATTACCGATTGCACTACAAGCAAGGAGGTCTGGGCATAAGCCCCAGGTTAGGTTTGTTTTGTATGTAGAACAGTATTTACCACTGTAATGAAAGCTGATCGCAAGAATTTCATGTTTCAAACTAATCGCCAAAACCAGCGCCTCACTGCCTAAAAGTTATTGGTCTAGGCACAAACCATGGGTTTGGATGAAAATTATTGATGCGTGTCTACCCCCACTGTGCGTGACAAAATCCAGGGGTGTTTGTATGGCCCAATGAATTAACAATTATTGGTCTAGAAAAAACAGCTTGCACAATCCATTGCAAACTGGTTCTAACTTGGCGCTATTTTGTTTCATGGTACCGCGCTTATACAAAGTAGTCCCGTAAGTGTGTGATTGGCAATACTGTACTTGTGCATAATTAACAGCGAAAATGGCAGACTCAGCTGAAATTCCATCTATATAAGTCGTGATCCTATTTGGAACATCCTGAGATATGAAAAATGCACACTTTGTCACGAACCTGGAAGTAAAATGGATAAGGGGCACCTGCCACTTGCAACAAACTTGATGTGACTGCTAGAACTTCAGGAAACCTCACACAACTCTATTGGAATGCAAGAAAGCTGATGGATTGGAATCTGGGCTAGCCATAAGAAACAACAACAATGCTTTAATATGAAAAATTGAGGTAACGCGGGCCGTGTTAGCTAATATATAACACCCCGGTTTTTGTCATGCACAGTGGAGGTAGTCAAGCATCAATAATCTTTATCCAGACCAATGGTTTTGCCTTTTATTTCATTATTCACGTGTCGTGAATTTTAAGAATGTCCAAGCTGTGTAGTATAGGCCTACGAGATCCATGAAATGTTTAGTTTTCTATTACCGTATAATGTATAGCCTACAAATATCGTTACCTGTGTGCTACTAATTCTAGCGTAGCCAGCACAGCATACAGTCACAATCATGTCCGATGCAGGTGTATAAGCCACTTTCTACTTTCATTCAGAATTAATAATACAAGTAAGCTATAGCTGCGACCAATATTTATAACTTATTGCAACCAGTGGCTTCGCCCAAACCGTGTCATCTAACCAAGTAGCGAACAATGACTTTGTCTTACCCAACATTAGTACACCAGTAATTTTCACCCAGACATGCAGTGGCGCAGTAACTTATGTCGAGAACTAAAAGAGAGCTATGAGATATTTTTGGTATTCTCTGAAAATTTGCATATGTGACTCCTGCTTAGTGCATATACCATGCACATGTGAGTATATGGCTCTTCAGAATGATGATTGATTCATGTTGCCCAACCCTTGAAGTTCGTTGAAGGGCATCACACTACTCTGTCGCAACCATGACTGAAACAAATAAAAATAGGCCTATTATAAATATTTTATCTGCCTACTACTAAGTAGGCTATAGGTCAGTAGCCAAGTACATAAGTTATAAGCTTCATAAAATATAATCACCAATACATTCACTACCACCAACCGAGTGTGAATCATAGACTTAAGTTTAAGAGTTACATGTGCAATGTATTATAATATTATGGCTGACGGCATTTGGAAGTCGAGAATAATATACATTACTATATTAGAAGGAGAATTGAACCTAAAAATACATTCCCGAGAGAGAACTTACATAGGCTATATTTTAGGTTATGTTTGAATTAGGCCTATACGGAAAATGCAGTCGGAAGACTATTTCAAAATTTCCAAAGACCATTAAGGTTTTTTATTACGTTATTTGTGCTCTGACTGAATATAAAAATAAATAAAACAACGATTAAATAACTCTGTACTTTAAATTGTGTAGGTCTAGGCTAGGCCTACTTACTTAAATTGTAGTGATCTTTGTAGAGTTACTCCAATCCATCTCCAATCTTGTTCTCGTATTTTTTAGGCGTCATGATGAAATCTAAATAAGAATTTATCCAAAAATTAATTAAATAAAAGCTTCGAAACATCTCAGACAAGTGGATTTGACACACACATATCAAGAGTCTATAATAACTGTATAAACTGTTTTAATCGATGTATATTACTAGTACTTACCTTGTACAACTTGTTACAACTTCATTAGACTTGAATTTCCAAAGAAAACTGTGAAATTATTTAAATAATAAGTCATTAGTTACAGTCGTAATTATTATGTTGGCTGACTTTGTGAAAAATGCATTCTGGGAGTTATTGCCAGAAACATGTCGGCAACTGTGACGTACGGAATTTTACTGGTATTATGATCTTTGGAGATGGCGGGATTTTAAGCAGGGTTGGCGACAATGTGCTCGCACCTGAAAACAACTTACCTTCAAGAAATGCAACCATAAACCAACATTTACGTAGGCATAGGGGACGGCTGTTAATGTTGCCTACCCTGTCTTGATCTAGTAACTCATTTAAGCTGTCCCCGACTATAGAATTTTCCCTGAATCCATATTGCATATTATGAAAGAATGTATTCTTGTTCAGAAATGAAAGCAATCTTGTTTTTACCACTTCTTCCAGAATTTTTGAAACTACCGATAAAATTGAAACAGGTCTATAATTGTTTGGATTTCTTTTGTCACCACCCTTAAATTTAGGAACTACTTTGGCCACTTTTAAGTCATCTGGTATCATGCCAGTAACTAAGGACTCATTAATCATTTCAACCAAGATTTTAATAAATGATTGCATATTGTTTTTAATGAAATTTGTCTTGATCCTATCTAAACCACAGCTCTTTTTATTCTTTAAATTTGTGATGATGGACTTGACCTCTGCTTCATCTGTTGGATATAAGTAGAGAGAATTTGACTGATTGTGGTCCTTACTGAGGATTTCCTTCTGTTCAGGAATAGCTTTTGCTAGACTTCCAGCAATGTTTGTGAAGAACAAGTTAAATGATTCACATAGCTCTTGATTGTCTGTGATAATTTTGTTGTCTATTTCAAGTGAAGTGCATGTCTCAACTGTTGGTTTTTTGTTGTGTATGATTTCTTTGATAGTCTCCCAAGTTTTATTAGAATTGTTTCCATATGTTCTGAATTTTTCTGTGTAGTAATTTGACTTTAGTCTTCTTTTTAAGTTTGTTACATTATTCCGGCATCTACAGTATTCTTGGTTCATATCATTATTATTTCTGTGAAGGGGATTTTTGAGCTTTGCATGCAGAGTGTCTCGTTGTTTTATAAGTGTAAGGAGTTCAGCTGTGACCCATGGTAAGTTAGTAGTCTGTCTTTTATTGTTAGTATTGTTTGTTATTTTTCTTTGGCTATGCCTGTTCCTTAGATTCAATTGTTTGATGAAAGAGTTATATAGAGAGTTAACAGTACTATCTGCATCATTATGGGAATCTGCATTTATAGATATATTAGTTTCAGGAGTGTGTTGCCTATCCCAAGAGTCCTCGTGTGTTGTTGATTTTGTCGACTTATGTGACAGAGTGTACGTGCTATAATTGGTCTTGGAAATATCAAGAATTAATATACTGTGATCACTAATATCATTGCTGACATTTGATATTTTATAACTTAATTCTGAATTGTTTAGTGTCACGTGGTCTATTAAGGTAGCTGCAGTGTCACAAAGTCGTGTAGCATATTTAGTGTTGCACTGTTTAAAACCATAGCATGCTATTAAATTTAGATATTTCCTTCTTAATTGATCATCAGCTAGGATATCAATGTTGGTATCTCCGAGGAAGATGCATAATTTATTGTTTATCTGGCTAAGAAAACTGTCAAATGAATTTAAGAAGGGTATGGCATTGCTTCTATTGGGGTTATATGCTGCAATAATGTTGTTGTTGTTTGAGTCTTCAGTCTTTTGACTGGTTTGATGCAGCCCTCCATGCCTCCCTGTCCTGAGCTAATCGTTTCATCTCTACATAGCTACCACACCCTACATCCGAGGCAATCTGTTTAACATATTCTAACCTTGGTCTACCCCTACAGTTCTTGTCCTCGACCCTTCCTTCCATAACTAAGCTTGCTATTCCTGGGTGTCTTAGTATGTGTCCTACCAACCTATCTCTTCTCTTCATTAGCAGTCGCCAGAAACATCTCTCCTCTCCCACTCGTCTTAATACCTCTTTGTTTGTAACCCTATCTACCCATCTGATCTTCATCATTCTCCTGTAGCACCACATTTCAAATGCTTCAATTCTCCTCTTTTCTGCTGCACCAATAGTCCAAGTTTCACTTCCATAGAGCGCCACGCTCCAGACAAAGGCTTTCAAAAATGACTTCCTAATACCTAAATCTATATTCGATGTCAGCAGATTCCTTTTTTGTAGAAATGCTTTTCTTGCCTGAGCCAACATACTTTTTATATCCTCTTTGCTTCGTCCATCACTGGTTATTCTGCTTCCTAAGTAACAGAAATCTCCTACTTCCTTCAGCTTTTCACCTGCCAATTTGATCTCCATAGAGGTTTCTGATTTATTTCGGCTGCATTCCAGTATTTTTGTTTTACATTTATTAATTTTCATATTATTGCAATAATATCAATGCTTTTATATGTTGGCCTATTACTTTTAACATCATCTCTGAATACCGTATTTCCGCGCATAATCGTCGCCACTGCATAATCGTCGCACCCCACTTTTCAAACACTAAAATAGGTTTATAAAATTTCATCGCATAATCGTCGCATAGCATGTTCGTATTTGTGCGCCAGTCAGTTGCACACGCTACCGCGACTTTATAACCCGGCGCGACTTTGTCAGACGAAAAATATCTCGTCTTTATGCTTGCGGGCAATGAACTGTGACGCGAGTGGCAAGCTTCGTCACTTAGCACATTCCGCGAGCGTATAATCTGGCGTGATCTTGTCAGGAGAAAGTAATCTTGTCTTTATGCCTGCCGGCTATGAACCGCGACGCGAACGGCCAACGCACATTCCGCGAGCTGGCGTGATCATGTCAGCAAAAAGTAATCTCATCTTCAGACCTGCGGCCTAAGAACTGTGACGTGAACGGCCAGCGCACATTCCGCGAGCGTATAGGCCTAATCTGGCGTGATCTTGTCAGGAGAAAGTAATATCGCATTTATGCCTGCGGGCTATGAACCGCGACGCAAATGGTCAGCGCACATTTCGCGAGCTTATAGGCCTAATCTGGCGTGATCATGTCAGCAAAAAGTAATCTCATCTTTAGACCTGCGGCCTATGAACTGTGATGCGAGCGGCTAGCGCACATTCCGCGAGCTTATAGGCCTAATCTGGCGTGATCTTGTCAGGAGAAAGTAATATCGTAGTTATGCCTGCAGGCTATGAACTGCGACGCGAGTGGTCAGCGCACATTCCGCAAGCTTCTAGGCCTAATCTGGCGTGATCTTGTCAGCAGAAAGTACTCTCGTCTTTATGCCTGCGGGCTATGAACTGTGACGCGAACGACCAGCGCACATTCCGCGAGTTTATAGGCCTAATTTGGCGTGATCCTGTCAGGAGAAAGTAATATCGTCTTTATGCCTGCCGGCTATGAACCGCGACGCGAATGGCCAGCTTCGTCAGCACATTCCGCGAGCGTTAACCTGTCGTGACCTTGTTAGAAGAAAGAACCCTGTCTCTTGACTGCGGGCTATGACTCGCGCTACGCGAATGACTGGCCCGTGTAGCAAATAATGATACAGTATACTCTTTGAAATTAAATATTCTTCGCATAATCGTCGCACCCTGCTTTTTTCCACGAAATTTCGGCAAAAAAAGTGCGACGATTATGCGAGGAAATACGGTACCTCAATCCACACCAACCTATGATTCATTTCACACTTTCTTTTAACATACACTTTCCATTTGTGTGATACATAAATACCCAGACCCCCACCAACTTTGTCATCTCTATGAGCAAACACGCTTGTGAAATTGTTGAAGTTAAAAAATCTGCCTCATTACTTTTCACCCAGGTTTCTGCAACTACCAGTACATCTATCTGACCTATCATCTGCACGAGAATTTCAATGTCATCAAGCTTATTCCGAATACGTCTGCTATTAATGTACACACACCTAACCTCTCCACCTAATTCTAATGAGTTTATGCATGCACTTATATTAGAGTCCTGTTGTATGAAATCATCCAAACAGTTGTACTTATGTTCACTGCACTGTACTTCACCTAGGTGTCCACTTGTAGTCAGCGCTTTCTTCTCTCTAAACAATAAAATGTCATCACTCGTTCTAGCAATTAGTTTTCCGAGAGTAAAACCTTGGCAACTCTGTTTAAAAGTTTTCCAAATTTCATTGTTCCTCTTCTATTGAGGTGGAGACCATCATAAGCAAGGTCCCTGTCTTGTAACCAAGAGTTCCCTTCTAAAAAAAATAAGTTTTTTTTCACCACACAACCAATCCAGTGTTGAATTCACGGCATTAATGTATCGTGAGCCTATGTCACGTCTTTGTAATACACCACTAATACACACTTTTGAACTCGGAAAGGTACTTTTCACTTCGTCCACGAGCTTGTCCACGTCATTCATAATGTGAGTTGGTGTTGGAGAACTGTTCAAGCAATTGGTCCCTACATGAATCATTACCACCTCAGGGTCTTCACGAACCTCGTTTGCACATACCTTTCTAGTTAATTGCTCAGTTCTTATTCCTGGATAGCAATAGACTGCGGCATCATCAACTACTGGGCCTACATTTCGCAGAATTGAGTCACCCATGACAAGTACACGGGGACGTCTCCTTTTCTTAGTAGGGTTATGGATAGGTTTGTAGGGTTATGGTTAGGTTTGTCGTATCTGGATGTCCCGTTTTCAATACCGGTATCTTGTCTTTCTTCTACTTGGGAATCGGAACGGCTGAGGATTTCAAATGGATTCTGGGAGATTAAGTTGTTAGGAATATTCCCAGATTTCACCAAGGTAGGCCTACGTCTTGGAAAGCGTGCATTCGTTTTAGACCTAACCTCTAAATAGTCTGCCTGAGTAGGCCTATCTTCTTCTGCTTGTAGTCTTTCTTTAAGGAGACTTATTTGAGATAGTGCGTTTTTTAAATCAACCACAAGCATTTTGATTATTTCCTCTTTGGAGGCCAATTCTAATTTGAGGAGTTCAGATTCACTCGCCGCTCGCGGCAACTCGTATTTTTTTCCCAGTTGATTTCCTTCACATCTCACAATTTTTTCGACACTACTTGCTTTGTCTTCACAATTAAGACACACCTCTTCAATAGATAAAGAATTGTTATGACATTGAACACTTACATCACTCGATTGGGAACAATTTTCAAGAGATAACCTTTCGTGACTTACATTTAACATCGCCATCTTGCCTCGCTTATTTCAGCACCACAATCAATATTCCAGTAAAGCTTGTCGAGAAGAATTTCTTATTTCCATGCCATTCCGTAATTCCCTTTACTGATATCTCTGCACTTTAACTCATTTCTTAACTTGGACCAGTTATTCCATAACTTTACATCATTACTTTAAGAATTTCTTATTCTTGCCACAAATTACTTAGAATTTACAATTTACACTTCACAATTTTCTTTCCTCTTGCAAAATTAATTCAGTTCCGTATTATTACATCAATATGGTGTACGCAACCCACCATCGGTTCAAATATAGCATTATGGTGTACAACAACCCACCATCGGTTCAAATACATAAATATTCCCATTCTCATACATGTGTGACATTTCGATCGTTCAAGGACGCGCGACCCCAAAATATATAATAAAATATAAGGGTTGTATTCACATCTCTATCTTGGTGGTGATCGCCAATGGAGAAGGACTTGTTCGTCCCCCATCTTGTATCTAATCTTCCAACATTACTACCGTGGCACTTTCCACGTACATTTCAATAATAACACACATTTTTCCTTTACCAAAATTCCCTTTCATAGGGTTTTCTAACATATTAAACACTGCACTACTCTTGCAAACACTAAAATATTTATAAACACTTTAAAAGAATTATTTCACATGTTATTAATACACTTACCACAAATTATTACTTTACACTAAGGTGTGATCTTCTCATAAGCCACACGTTTCAATCTTTCTACTGCCTCCTCCAAGAATTGCAGGTTTTCCGGATCCCTATCCTGGTTTTAGCATTTACTTGTGAAGTTTGAAAGTCCCTGATCTGCTTACCCGTTGTTTCACTCTTCACCTCGGATGGTCTTTCTTTCAACTATACAGTACTTTTTGTCCTATCGGCCTTGACTTGATCGTACGGGCACGATATTATTTCTATCTACGGCTACGGTACTTGTCCGCCGTGTGCCTCTATCAGACACTTCTTCCCTACGAGTCGTAGTTTAACTGAAAAATGAAAATCCACAGCCTGTTTCCAGTCTCCGACCGGGTCAGGAATGGAATGAATACTCTAAATATAAGTGGCTTTCCGCTAGAATTCACATTTCACTGTCTCTACCAAAGTTCCTCCACTAATGGTCCTGTATTTAGCGATTTGAAGATTTCTATATGCTTCACATTATTATTATTACTTTCCGACTTGCGACACTTTGCACTAGTGCTCTAGTGTCCTTATCGTAAATAGTTCCTTCGCAACATTGCGACATCTGAATCACGCGCTTGCTGTCCGAGCACACGTAGGCCAATGTCGTCATTTTGTAGTCGCCACACAGCTGCATCATAAATCTGATAAGCGAGCCCTGTCACCATATGTAGTCATCTCCAGCCCTTCCATTCTCCAGCCTGAGCTGTAACTTCATTTCTATAAAATATTCTTTTCCCAAAAAGTCGCGGGTTCGACCATTGTACCTGCCCTTAAGGGTACAATACATAATTGCCAATTAGATCTTCACACTTCTTTTCCCACCTTTGCATTGAAATCTCCCTTTCTTCTTCTTTTGTATAACCCATTTGGAGGGTACGATGAATCAACTTTGCCTATTGTCCATTGTATTCAATTTCCTTTGTTTCCAAATTTCCTTCATCCTTCTAGAGTGTCGATCTTTCTCCTCTTGAGTCCACTTTCTGCGAGTTGTTTCTTTCTTTCTTTCTTTCTTTCTTTCTTTCTTTCTTTCTTTCTTGAAATTTTGCCTTTTGAATAGCTTCTCTGAAGAGTGATCTGATTTGCTATTGTGTCTGTCTGAATTGTGGCGTTTATCAAATCTTTGCCAATTTCAGTGAACCATGTGGGTTTGGATTTGTAACTATTCAGTAAGTTGAAGATCTGTTTTGTTAGTCTACTATTTTCCATTCTATAAATGTGCCCGAAAAAACTGTAATTTCTCTTTTTCATTACATCAGTTGATTTTTCACATTTCAAATATAACACTCTATTTGGTCATAACCCATATTCTGCATTATTATTTATTTAGCTCCCAGTATTTTTCTCAGAATTCGTCTTTCAGTCTTCTCTAATTTGTCTAAATCACCAAATCTTGTTAATTTAAGTGTTTCTGCCACATGTAGAGTTTCAGGTCTGACCACTGTTTTATAGTGCCTTAATTTAGTGTTCCCGGATATCAAAAATGTATTATATATATCTCCCTTTATTATTAATTCTTAGCTTTTTGTTATTTTTAGCGCTTCATTAATATCTCCATAAAACTTAACAATATCTTCACTTCCATCGCACGTGGGAGCATATGATTGGATGATATGTATATCAGGGGCATTTGAATTCATCTTAAAGATATCCTAATTTCCTAAGCTTTGCATGACAAATAAGAGAAGTTCAAAGATGTAAATACATGGCAAAGGTAAAAATTTAAGTTCTAGTCGTTCCTTTCATCATTCTATCCTTTTCTGGGTAGTAAAGATTTGGTGAGCAGCAGGTGAATTTCCCCAAAATATGATTCCTTATTTTGTAAGTGAATAGCAATAAGCAAACTAAGTACTAAGAACAGTTCTCCAGCTATTGGATTGTCTTAATACTCTTAATGCATAACAACTTAAGCTTAGTTTCTTGGCAATGTTAGTGAAATGAGTTCCATTTTAGGTCATCCTGCAACCAAAGAATTTAGTAGAAGAGGTGTTACCAATTTTAAGGTCATTTAAGATTATGGAGGGGTTATTAATACTTTTATTCTGAGATGTGTGAAAATGAAGAGCCACTGTTTTACTAGTGTTGATCAGGAGTCCATTATTGTTGAACCATAAGGACAGCTGACATGTTACTTCCTCCACTGATGAAAAGTGATGTACAGTATTTTGCCTAAGGTTTCTGAATTCCTATATTAATTTTCATTTCGTCGTTTAAAGGGGTTGGGTACAACATCCACAGGTAAAATGCAAGCTATTTATATGTTATAATCGAAGCATTTAATGATGGAAGACACATGAGGAAATACATAATAATAACACACACCTAATTTGTGAAAACTCTTCCCTCATCCATCGCCATGTGAATATGGCCAAGAACTTAGGCCAATCTGTTCATTTTTTTTTTTTGGAGTAGATGATAACGATTTGAAAATTGATTCCACTTTATTTTGTTTATATAATAACAACCCTACCTAAAATTTCATCCATTAGGTGCTCATTCGATCAGCAACTGCTTTTTCTAACAACTTCAGACTTCCATCTGCTAATTTCTCTCTTACCATATCTTTAGTAAGAGAAGTCATGTTAAAAATATAACGAACTCCATACAACATGGTCTTCATCGTAAGTGGATCACTTCATACAGTTTTAAAAACCATTCTGTAGTTACAGAGGGCTTTTATTTCACATGTGCAGCGGCTTGAGCGAGTCTCCTTTTTCCTTTTAAATAGCTAATGTCGATAACGCCGAGAAAAAAGGAGTTCCGATATTATCGAGACTTAAGGTTCACACTCAGTACCAGTATTATCGAGACTTAAGATTCTCATTCAGCAGAGAGACCTGGCCTTGAGTGCGCTTGGTGGGGGATGATACTGGTCCTGCAGCAACTTAAGATACTGATCAGAATTAGAGCAAATTTGCCTGGCTCTACACGTCAACCCCTCAATCAAAACCACACAAAGCCTAGATGGCGGAACACAAAAACCACAACAAGCAACCCCTTAACGAAATCTCCCCTTACCAAATTTTATCCATGTCAAGAACCATTGACCTCAAATTTAAACCTGAACCATACTTCTTTGATTAAATAGAATTATCTTTAACTGAAGAGTGGTGCTCTTTAAATTGTTACACACTTGATCGGAACAAACAAAACCACTAAAACTTGTAAGCTTAATCCAAACACTAATAAATCTCAATTAGTAAACAATAACCTCTCCAACCACGTGTGTTATTGGAATTTGTTTTACCTGAAAGATTTATACAAAATAGTATGGAATTCACGCAAGAGACACAAAAGTTAACCCCACAGAATTGGCAGCAACTTCAAGCTGAACTTCTAAAAACGGCTGAAAAAATTGCACCTCTAACCAGGGTATGGAAACATGCATGGTGGACTGATGAGTGTGACCACCTCATAAACCTAAGACAACAAGCATGGCAGAACTGGATGTGCAACAAGAATGAAAGGACGCTACAATATCTTCAAGACGTTAGAAAAACAGTAACAAAATCGCTAAGAGTGATTCGTAAAAAACATGAAAACACTAAATTAAAAGATATAGAAGAGGACTTCAAGAAACATCATTCTAGAAATTACTATAGAACATTCAAGCAGAAATTAACTAAATATTCACCACCTTCTCTCCAGTTTCAAAACAACCGTGGGAACATCGCCCACTCCAACTCTGAAAATTGTGCACTTCTTGCAGATTATTTTGGTAAACTACTCAATTGTGAGAAACCTCAGAAAACATTTCCTTTTGTCATACTCTACGGAATCCTGACTCGGAACCACCGGACCTACAGGAAATTCGTGAAATAATCCAATCCATGAAAAACAACAAAGCGTCGGGAGAGGACCAGATCGTTGCAGAACTATGGAAAAATGTAGCTGAAAACCTCATCATCAAACTCAAAGAAATTATTGATGAAATCTGGCAAACTAAAAAAATTCCTCCAGATTGGAAGATGGCAATCATCCATCCAGTATACAAGAAAGGTAGCAAAACGAACCCATGCAATTACCGAGGGATCTCATTACTCTCGGTAACTTACAAAATTTTGTCCAAAGCCCTTTTGAACCGTGCCTATCTTCAACTGGATCCGCAGATTGGTGAATACCAAGGTGGGTTCCGGAAAGGCCGATCGTGTACAGAGCAAATTATCAATCTGAAAAACTCAATGTCTTACTTCCGTAAAATGTCAAACAAAAATTATGTCATTACTTTTGTTGACTTTGCCAAGGCTTATGACAGCATTGACCGTGAATCCCTTGTTGCTGTACTCTCAGAATTTGGATTAGATCGCAAGACAACATCAATCATCAAAGATACCCTCTTGAATACAAGTTCAAAGGTTAAATTTATGGGAGGACTGAGTGCAAAATTTTCAATTGATACAGGAGTGCGTCAAGGAGATGGATTATCTCCATTGTTTATTAATTGTGCGCTCTAAAAAGTTGTCCGAGAATGGAGACGAGCTGGTGCACCATCCCATAGACTAGGACCAAAACTCAAAGGGATAACACTGGACTGTTTGGCATTTGCGGATGACATGGCTTTAATTGCTCCAAGCATTTCTAATGCCCAGAAACAACTTGAATTACTCCAAGAACAAGCAGCAAAGATCGGCTTACGGATTTCTTTTGACAAAACAAAATTTATGACAGATATTAAAACTGCTCCGAATACACTCCGCATCGGTAATTGTCAGGTCTCCCGAGTGAATGACTTCAAGTATTTAGGTGAATGGATCAATGAAATTGGCAATGAAAGAAAAGCTATAGAAGCAAGACTACAGAAAATTAAAACTGCTTTCCATTTGACAAAACAAGTTTATAACAAAAAATGCCTCTCTTGGAATTGTAAAATTCAACATTATAAAAGAGTAGTCTTGCCTGCAGCCCTTTATGCAGCCGAGACACTTAATCTACAACATAAAAACACTGAGAAATCAATTGGAGATTAAGGAACGCAAAATCATGCGAAAAATTTTGGGACCAAGAATTAAAGATGGAATTCACCTTCCGAAACCTTATGCTGACATGTATTTAAAAATTACTAAAATCACAGACACAATCTGTATGAGAAGGATCCAATTCCTGGGACATTTGGACAGAATGGACCCAACAAGGTTAACAAATAAAATCTATGTTTTTGCAGAAAAAGGCAACAAGGTCCAATTGGTACAAACAGGCGGAAAAGGACTTGGCTGAATTAGGTTTTCCCAATCTCAAGGATCGAGAGGAAATGAGGAAAATTACTCATACACGGGGTTTTGACGCAGAAGAGAGAAGACCTACCAGACGCGTCTGGTCGCAGCAACGAAGACTAGCTCAATCGTTGCGCATGAAGAGTTATTGGGCAAACATCAAGGCCAAGAAGTGTTGATTCCGCGTGGTCCTAGGAGACCCATTTGCGCAGAAGAAGAAAGATTTAATTCATAATGTCGATTATTCAGGTCCTTATTGACGTAACTATAACTTTGAAAGATTTATGTTCAGTTGGTTAGAAGTCTTTAGTCGAAATAGGTTTTCTTCTGATTTACGTCAGTTCTTTCGAGTTGGGGAGGGACCGAGGTCCCCCCATAAAAACAGAGCACGTGCTCAAACTTTCTCTGTAACGTTCTTTTTCAAAAGACAAGCTTGTAGTCGGCGCAACAACAGACTTGTTGTCTCGCACGCCAAGACACATCAGGCGCACCACAGCACAAATTGGCAGCACCAAAAATGGCTATAAGCCATGTTGTAGTTATTAATTCTTGAAGTTGGTATATTTGTGTCCAGGTCAGCATTTTTGCTGTTGGAACTGTTCGCCGCAGAAACCGTGGAGTATTTAATGCTTAAATCGGAACTGCTGAGACAACTAAATGCTCGCATCTTTATTCAGGCCTCGAGAAATGCCGACATGTGGCAATACATGCTGGCCCATAAAACGATCCACAGTCTTGTACCACCTATTGTACAGTAATTTTAATGAGTTCCAAATTTTTAGTGTCATTAGTTGTTCGTCCAAGAAAAAGGACGTGCTTGTCTTGATTTTGACAGTGGACAAGGGAGGTCAGACAATCCTATTGTACCACCAGCACAGTTAAAGTGGTTATTGTTCAAGTTTAAAAGAAGGAAGCTTTTAGTTTTACGTGACCGTTAATCATGTGATCATGAGCCACGGGATCTCCTTTTTACGTGGAATCCGAACCACAGGACATGGCATTTCACTTCGAAAATCTCACCTGCATTGACCGGGAATTGAACCCGGTCCACCTTGGTGAGAGGCCATCAGCTTGACCGCTGCGCCACCACGCCCCCGTTCTTCAAGTTTGCTTACTTAGTGTGATACCTGTAATTGTTTAGTAAATTGCCAGGTTGGAATGGATTATGAACTTGGCTGCATGTTTGAACGATGTGGGATCCTTTCTGGTGTAGTTGCTACCCACAACGGTCTACACTGAACTGAGATGTACACTCTCCTGGAATCCACACAACTTGCTA
This sequence comes from Meconema thalassinum, assembly GCA_946902985.2. Lineage (NCBI taxonomy): Eukaryota > Metazoa > Arthropoda > Insecta > Orthoptera > Tettigoniidae > Meconema > Meconema thalassinum. The sequence goes on along the minus strand of OX336394.1, from coordinate 382,007,209 downwards.
GTTACAATCCCACTTTTGTAACACATTGTGAACCATTGAGTTGGTACTAGGAAACAAGGTTGCTTCACTTTTTCACCATTGACGATCCAGTACTGTTGTTTGAGTTTTCAGTCTTTTGACTGGTTTGATGCAGCCCTCCAAGCCTCCCTGTCCTGAGCTAATCATTTCATCTCTACATAGCTACCACACCCTACATCCGAGGCAATCTGTTTAACATAATTATTCTAACCTTGGTCTACACCTACAGTTCTTGTCCTCGACCCTTCCTTAACTAAGCTTGCTATTCCTGGGTGTCCTACCAACCTATCTCTTCTCTTCATTAGCAGTCACCAGAAACATCTCTCCTCTCCCACTCGTCTCAATACCTCTTTGTTTGTAACCCTATCTACCCATCTGATCTTCATCATTCTCCTGTAACACCACATTTCAAACGCTTCAATTCTCCTCTTTTCTGCTGCACCAATAGTCCAAATTTCACTTCCATAGAATCCCACGCTCCAGACAAAGGCTTTCAAAAATAACTTCCTAATACCTAAATCTATATCCGATGCCAACAGATTCCTTTTCTGTAGATATGCTTTCTTTTCCTGAGCCAACCTACTTTTTATATCCTCTTTGCTTCGTCCATCAATGGTTATTTTGCTTCCTAAGTAACAGAAGTCGTCTCCTACCTCCTTTAGCTTTTCTCCTGCCAATTTGATGTCCATAGAGGTTTCTGATTTATTTCGACTGCATTTCAATATTTTTGTTTTACGTTTATTCATTTTCATCATGAATTCTTTCCTCAAGACAGAGTTCATACCATTCAAAAACTCATTCAAATCCACAGGCGTGTCGGCCAAAATGACGATGTCATCAGCAAATATCAGAGTTGGAATGATTTCTCCTTGAATCTTTACTCCCAATTTAAATGTTTCTCCAATTTCCTTCATTGCTTGTTCAATGTAAAGATTGAAAGGTATGGATGATAAGTTGCAGCCTTGCCTTACACCTTGCTGAATACCAGCTTCTCTCTCATGTATTTCAGCTCGAATGACTGCAGTCGGGTTTCTGTATAGATTGTAGATCACCCTCCTATCCCTGTACTTTATTCCAAATATCTCCAGATCTTCAACTGTTGTCTTGTTACATAGTATTATTTATTTTTTATTATGTCTGCACAGGGTCACATTTGAAGTATTAAGTCGAAAATTGTTTTCTGGATTATTAAACATCAAGGTCAGTCTGTCCACTTTTTTTTACACGAGTCTTGACTCATTCAATTATTATCACATGTAACTTTAAGTCCTCAAAATGTTCAGAACTTCGGGGCAGAAATGCTTAACTTGCAGCAGAAATTACTTGTGGAAAATGGTATTATAGGCTTATAGAGAAAATGTGTAGATAACTGATTCAAATATCATTCTGGGGATGTCACCGAGCATGACATTCCATTTGAGTTTAGATCAGAATTATTTAAGTCTTCACCGGAAGTGAATGAGGAAGAACAAAGCAAGACAGATAGATGTAGTTCAAGAAAGGATAATCGGAAGGAAATGTGGGTAGGAAGGATAACTTGGGTAAATAGCTGTCATGTAATACAAAGTGTTAAATTTTATTTTCTTACCTTTTTTTTCTTTCTTTTTTTTTTTTTTTTTTTTTTTTTTTTTTTTTTTTTTTTTCGTGGAAAGGTTTGCTTGATAATGGTCTACTAAGTATATCTACACACCTCAACAACTGAAACACATTCGAAGAGACTTGTGTATCAAACACATTATTGAAACTCAAAACCGGTTTACCTCTCGCGCACAAAGAAACCCACTTGATTCCTCAAAATTCACGCACTGCTCGAAGTATCCTTTAAAAGTGTCTCTCGCTCTTTACGGAGTAGGCAACTTCGGCTAACTGTTATGTTTTAACCTCTTGATTTACATAATATGTGCTTAGAAATTCTTGAATCATCTACTATTTTAAATTAAAAAATTAATTATATTTATTTTTCTGTATATAACAGAACTAAACAGCAAGATTTAAATGCATATTAGAGTGTGATGTCATTATGATGTTGGCTTCCCTGTAATATTCTTGTAATGTTCTGGTACTGGCACCCAGTGTGTTCTGCATTTACCAGTAGACTGAAATATTTGTTATATTGCTCATTCCCTGCTAGTGTATATGAATATAATATGCTCGCACCAACACCGATCAAAGAAGCATTGTGTGCATGCGTCCACTCAGTGGGATGAACAATCGACTGTATTGCGGCCTGTGTACTCCTAGCAGCACGTTTCCCAAATCAGTTATTAGGTGGCTGGCCAAGTGCAGGATTTTGAGAGTTATGTCTTGAATTCATATTTTTTTATCCATTGTGCCCAACTATTTTTTATGATATGTTTTATACAATGCATGCCACAGGTATGCACAGGCCCTCAATACAAGTTTGTAAAAAGTCTCTTGCTGTTCCGCCCCTTAAAACAACTGAAGCGTATGCGTGAACAAATATCTATGTTACATTTTGTGTCATTTGAGATATTCACAGATATTCTACAATGTTTTGTGAAGTAGTATTTGCAAGTATTTCGAGCAACTCGTCAATTGGCTTCAGTATTCCAGAAATTGTGAAGCAAAATGCACTTTCAAATCGTGGAACCAACGTCTGTTACATCATTTCCCACTTGTACGCGGCAACTATGTTAAGAAGTGGATTCATAATGAACACGTTCTAGTCAAAAGGCTATTTCAGCTGTGTATTCCTAAGCTTATTGTATTGAAATACCACAAGGAAAATCACTACAGTTTTATTTAGAAAATACCTTGACCCCGGCAAAGAAACCAGTCCATTCAAGTTTTACATTTAAAGGAACATTATTTTCACAGACTAAAATCTATAAGTGGTTAAAACAAAAACATTAAACTTAAAATTATGCCATTCTATTCTGTATGCCTTCATTATGTGCGAGTAAGTAACCGCGCGCTGTAGTGTGTTGGTTTACGGAATAAATAATACGTCTTACCCCGTAGACCTGTCAACGGACATCACCTTTATTGCCATTTTGCTCAATATGTAAGATATGTTACATACTGTAGATGTTTGTTTGTGCATTGGCTTCAAGTACTAACTTAAGTTTCTTGATAGTGCTACATAAAATGGATGTCTATAATGTTTGTATGTTGACAGTTCCGAACACCGGAGGAGGCGACAAATGCATTGCAACTTAATGGAGTGAAGTTTATGGGGCAAGCACTCAAAGTGGATCGTCATCGAGATTATAAACCCCCTAAAGAGGGAGAGGAGACTTCACCACTCCCTCCTATTCCTAGTTCCAGGAAGACTTACAAAGCAAGGAAAATGAGGAGGAAGAATCCTGAAAAGTTTGCAAATGGACCCGTTTATATTAAGGGTATGTATAATTGGTTATTTACTAAAACTCTTCTTTCTTAGACTGGACTTGTGAGGCCGAGAGTTGGGTTTTGGTAACCACTGTCTCTGACATCTTCCATAGGTGGAATTTTACATTTTCCAATTTAAATGTATCAAAATTCTCATCATATTTGCCCAATTATAATGTGCAGGCTGTTTCTTTTATTGTAATATAATTTTTAGCAAAATGCTGACAAATGCATCCTGGCATTGATGGTGATGTAGTGTCCTAATAAGGAATGTGTTCTTTTGCACGAACAAGTCAATAATTGAGCAACTTAACCATCTGTAAACAAGGATTTTTACAGTTGATTTGGATATACCATGTACCTGGCTAGTCTCTGTATGTTAGGCAGTCAGCTTGGAGGTTGGTCAGATCCACTAAGAGCATCACCACAGGTTATGTTGGTACAAACTCCAAAAATTCAAGGCAACACTATAATGAAGCATTTTAGGCAATGTGAAGAGTGAGTTATTTTGCCATTGTTTTTCTCACAGGGCCAGTGCACTAGCAATGTCGCTATGAGTAGCACCCGAGATAGCATTCTAAGACACCGGCTGTGCCCTTAATGAGCAACACCTATACTTCAGTAGCTCCCATATAGTCTCAGCCATATGTCATCGTCATTTTCCATCTCCAGTTTCCAGGGTGTGGCAAACAAGCGCTCTCCTTCTTGCCCGATCTTGGTACATCATTTGTTCTTGGACATCGTCCCAGTTAAAACCATTCTTCTCCACCTCCGATCGAACTGTTTCTATCCATCGTCTCCTTGGTCTTCCTCTTGGTCTCTTCCCTCTGACTTCCAGGTTGAAGTACTTCTTCGCTGTTCTAGAGCTATCCTTCCTCATTACATGGCCATATTACTTAGGTCACGTTTCCCCAGAAAGTTAATAACATGGACCCTGATGCCAGCTGTTGCTCTGTGTATCTCATTTCTGATCTTGTCTCTCCTGGTACTTCGGTTCATAGTCCTAATGAATCTCATTTCTGTAGCTTGAATTCTACTGTAATCCTTACTTATACTCATTTGATTTAATGTTCAATCTCCTTCAATCAATACATTGGTTGACGGAGATTGAACATTAAATCAAATTAGTACTTTGTCAATACGGACCAAAATGACACCAAATATTCCCAAGTTACTTATACTCTGTGAGCTGCCTGAATAGGATTGACATTTCGCCGGAAATTCCATGTCAGTCATCACCCCTCTGCCTCTTGACCAATGCATGTTCGCATAGTTGATGTCATAATACTCTGCGTTGCAATGTTACAGCCCACGTGCTTCAGTGCCTGGTCAGCTGTATCTCTGGCTTGTACAGTTTGGCAATCTCGTTCTCTGACCACATGGCGATAAGAGAACTGTCAATCCTATTCTGGCAGCTCGCAGAGTATAGCAATGTACATGTTTCCATACCATAAGTAAGGATTGGAACAAAGTAGGTGTGATACAACGTTGCCTTTGCTGTCAAGGGTATATTTTTGTCCAAAACTTAAGTGCCAAATTTGGTTATAGAAGTGTGATGCTTTGTGTGTCCTATTTAGAATTTCTTGTTTGAGAGTGTTATCCTTGGAGAAGGAAGACAATGTATTGGAAGCTGGAGAAGATAACACAGCAATGGAAAAGGACCTGACTTGGAGAGAACTGGAAATGGCTATAGACAAGATGAAAGGAGGAAGGGCACCAGGTGTGGATGAAGTGTGTGTTGAAATGGTGAAGGCAGCAGGGGAGGTTGGGAAACAGTGGCTGTACCGTGTGATGAGGGTGATATGGAAGGAGAAAAAGACCCCAGAAGATTGGAAGAAAGGATTAATTGTCCCAATATTTAAGAAAGGAGTGCAGAAATTACAGGGGTGTCACACTCATACCTCACTGTGCCAAGATATATGAAAAGATATTAGAAAGTAGAATACGAGCCAAAGTGGAGAGAAAATTGAGAGAGGAACAGTATGGATTCAGACCTGGGAGATCAACAGTGGATCTCATATTTTCAGTGAGACAGCTCCAGGAACACCACTATGAATTTGGAGAGGATCTGTTGATGGCCTTCCTGGACATCGAAAAGGCCTATGATAGTGTGTGTAGGGAGAAGGTTTGGAAAGCAATGGAAAACATGGGAGTGGAAAAAGAGACTGTAGGCAGAGTGAAGGAGATGTATTGTGGAAGTGTGAGTTGTGTGAAAGTTGGAGGGGAAAGAACAGACTGGTTCAGACAAATGAGTGGCCTGAAACAGGGTAGTGCGCTGTCACCCCTTCTCTTTATTGTGGTTATGGACGAGGTAATGACACGGATAGCAGGAAAGATAGGAGAAGATAAGATGAAAGCAATGGTGTTTGCAGATGATCTCATGGTCTGGGGAAACAAGGAGGAGGAAATTCAGGAGCAACTGAAGGCTTGGGAAGAAACAGTGGGAGAGTACGGATGGAAGTTCAACATCAGTAAATGTGAGATCCTGTTAACGACCAGGAAAAAGGACAGACCAATGAGTGGGATAACACTTGGAGGTGGACAGCTGAAGAAGGTGGAAAGTCTCAAGTACTTGGGAAGTATAGTGGAGGAAAATGGGAGAAATGACAAAGAGATTACGGAACGTGGCAGACAGGCAGAAGCATTTCTGAGAAGCATTAGGAGCTTAGTGTGGAATAAAGATGTCCCACAAAAAAGCAAGGAAGTGTTATACAGAAGCTACTATATCCCGATACTGACCTATGCTTCAGAAACGTGGACAATGAAGAAAAGAGATATCAGCAGAATACAGGCAGGTGAAATGAAGTTCCTGCGAAATAGGATCGGAATAAGAAGAAGAGACAGGGTGAAGAATGAAAAGGTCAGGGAAATGGTGAAAGAGGAGCCCTTGCAAGGTAGGATTGAGACATCAAGACTGAGGTGGTATGGACACTTAAAGAGAATGGATGAGAAGAAGATTCCCAAGAGGATACATGAGATGCAGATGCAGAAGAAACGACCAAGGGGAAGACCAAGAGATAGATGGCTAAAAGGAGTGGAGGAATGTGTCAAGAAGAGAGGCGAGGACTAGACCAGAGTGATAGCGGAGAGGTGGTGGGAAGAAAGAACTAAGTGGCGAGGCTTATGTTCCAAACAGACCCAGCCTGGGGCTGGAAACTGTACAAGATGATGATGATGATCCTTGGAGACCATACTTCCAAGATACTGGAAGTGAGAAATGGATTCTATTTTTGCTCCCTCAAATATATGTTTGAACTTTTCCTCTCTCTGCTAATGGTCATTTCAGTCTTTGCCTTGCTGATCTTCAGGCTAAATTCTTTAAATTTGTTGTTCCAAGCAGTCAGTCTCTCCTGTACTTCCACTTCCGTTTCTCCCCTTAAGACCACTTCATCTGCAAATACCGAAGCTCGTGATTCATTTGCAGTTTCCTTAATGGATTTTAAAATTCTGTCCATAACAGTGACAAACAATAGTGGTGACAAGGCACTTCCTTGCTGGACTCCCCTTTTCGTCTCAAACCATTCAGAACGACCATTTCTTATTTGAACACAACTATAACAACTCCAATATAACATCCTTATTTCGTCAACCAGGTGGTAGGGCACTAGCAGAGTAATGCCCCTGTAGTTTCCACATATCTTGCGGTTTCCCTTTTTGAACAGTGGGATGATGATTCCTCTCGTCCAGTCATCTGGAATACTATTCTCCTCCCAGATGACTGACAATACTCTGAAAATCCATTGTAGGCCAGGTGTTCCAGCAGCCTTCATCATATCGGAGGTTAATTTGTCAAACCCTGGAGACTTTCCATTTCGCATGTTCTTCAGTGCCATCTCTACATACAGCCGTGTTAAAGGTTGTTGTTCATCTTCTTATTCCGATATTCCTGAAACAGATGTTCAATTACAGTGTCATTACGTACATGTCCATTTTGTTGTTTTTCCCAGTCTAATTTCTTATTTATCATTTCTTTCTTTTATTGCTGCCTGGACCCTATCATTCCACCATGGTTTTTCCTTTTCTCTCTGTGTAGCACTTGTTTTTCCACAGATTTCAACAGCCTGTGTAACAAAAGTGTCTTTGAAGAGATTCCATTCTTCCTCCACACCAAGGTTTTCTGTTTTAGGTATCGTACTCATGATTCTTTCTTGGTACTCCTGTTAATTTCCGAGTCTCTCAACAGCCAAGTCTTAATCTTTGGCATTTTTGTGTGTTTGACTGTTGGTACACACACATTCTTCAGCTCTGCAATGCGTAGTCTATGATCACTGTCAAGACATTCACTTGGAATAACTTGAACATTAGTTACAGACTGGTTAGCTTGTTGGTCTGTTATTACAAAATCAATCACAGTTTTAAGCTGCCCATTCCAACTGTATCGAGTAATTTTGTAACTCTCTCTTCTGATACCAAGTATATATAAGACTGAGAAATCAGTGAAAAGCTACATTTTGTTCTAGCCTGTGTCAACAGACAAATGCAAAATACTCCTCCCATTGAGATATAGCAACATGTCTGCTGGTTAAAGTAGCTGGTCCCGTTGTGGGTGTGGATAGGGTACATCCACATGCCCTGCCTGTCATAGAAGGTGGCTAAAAGGCCTGACATGGCCAACTAACCTGCCAAATATTAATTGTGAAGATCCCTTGTGATGGGGAGGGCAGAATTTATCCACGGTATCCCGATAATGGCAGGTTAAAAGGACGACCTTGTAAAGGTTCTCTTTCAATTTTACAGTCGTTTTATTGTTTGACCCTTAGAGAAAACTTGCAGGGCCACCAATTTGACCATCTGACGAGAAAATCTGGACAGCACTGCCAATCCCATCAGGTGACCGCCATGTACTTTTGCAGTGGTATCCGCCTGACAACACAGGCGCACGGCCGAATGCTAGAGCAGGATAAGTCATGTGCCTGAAAGGGTTCTTTTTGTAACCACTGCACAACCAGCACAGAACAAAGAGGTCCATTTGAGGGCTTAATGCCTAAAAAGCCTGGTGCTAAATAATGAAACAGGCGAGTTGCTTAATATAAATACAATGATCCAAAATCACAAATACACAGGAGGGTAACATCATACTGTGATACATCAATTTTGTCAAGGTGTAGTTACTTGCAGCCAGCCCCGTGGTGTTGGAGTAGCGCGCCTGCCTCTCACCCTGAGGCCCCGAGTTCGGTTCCCAGATCCGTCAGGGACTTTAGAAACTGATGTGAGGGCTGGAACGGGGTGCACGCAGCCTAGTGAGGACAATTGAGCAGCTGTCTGACAGTACCCCAGTCACAAAGACCAAGATCAACGGTTGAGGGGACCCGATGCACTGACCTCACGTCACCCCAATATCTCTGCAAGCCAAATGGCTCGGCAGCAGTCGCTTGGTAGGCCTAAGCCCTTCTTGGTCTGTAATAATAATAATAATAATAATATCGTATGGCCTCGGGTGCCTGGTGCAAGCTTTGTTAATTGACACCCAGAGGGTAGCTTGCATGTCGAATTTCATCGTTCCTTTGAACGCTATGAAAGTCAAGGAGGTTAGATATCTAAACTCCTTGACACTACAGGGCTTTCAAGTAGAGATTGGAGGAACTTTGTGTTGGCGGAAAATCCCGAGATTAATTTTGCCATTGAACACGGCCTACTGAATTCAAATGGGTTCTTTAACATGCCAACAACGTATGACATGAGTATCGTGATTTTTGTCGCCTTCAAAAATCACTTACCATGGCCAGGGGCGAACCTGCAATCTTGGGGTTGGTAGTCCGACACTATAACCACTCACCCACCGTGGCAAGCTTTGGTCTGTAATGCCACGGGGTTTTATAATTACTTACATAGGTTATGGACATCATGTCTTCTTCAAAGAAATACAGATTACCCTCACTTGGGCACAAACCTTAATGAACACACCTTACATAAGTTTTCTCATTTACGCCTCGCTAAGGGATAATGTTGAATACTCCCTGAACTTGCCAACAAGGGGCTCTGAATATCCGTGCACAAGTTACGCCAACGGGACCAAAATAAACAGGTACCCAAAATATTTATGAGGTACATAGAATCCTATGGTATAAATTTCAAGGCAGCTCCCTCTCCTTTTCCTTTTAATAGACCTGGCCTAAACAACCCACATCAGTACATGACCGTATTCTTGACCACGCCTTCTTTTTAAATGACTCCATATTTGTATTAAGGTACAAATGCTTTCGTCGGAAGAAATATCAGGGCGATCAGAACGGCCTATTGGGAGAAAACGTTTTGCAAACAAACCAAATGCCACCCACTCGGATTATGAGCCCAGGATAAACTCTTAAACTTCACCATTTCAGCATTAAAAAATATAAAGCCTTCAAACAACAAAGGAATCTCCCAATGAATCCCAAATCAAAGAGGTTAGGAAATACGCAAAGAAAATCATTCACAGACCCTAAAATGTCTGTCTGTTAGGTAGTCAGCCCGAAGGCTGGTTGGATCCTCAAAAAGTACCGCCGTTACGTTATGTGAGTAGATACCCACAAAAACCCAAGGCAGCTCTATTTTGAGGCGTTCTAGGCAAGAAGAGGAGTGAGGTAGTTTGCCATTGCTTTCCTCACTGAGTCAGAACAGTAGTCCTAACCCTATGAGTTGAACCTTTCACAGCATTCACAGGCACTGACTGTGCCCCGAATGCCATTACTAAGCACCACCCATACCTCAGTAGCTTCCATATAATCACAGCCTTGAGTGAGACTGAGACATCGGTGAAAAGCCACCTTTTACTCTAGCCTGTGCCAACTGACAAATGCAAATGTACTGTATTCATCAAGAGATGGCAAACAGGCTTGACCCAAAATAAACCACCCTTAATATCAATTCACTTCAGAACCAGAACAAACCAACAACAGATAATAATAAGTAGGAAGGCGAGAAGGTAACAACTGTTGTGACCAACAGCTCCGCTGACATGAGTAACCATATACATAATAGAATTGAAGTGCATGCTCTAATGTTATTTATTATATTGTGTTGTTCTAATTTGTATACCGTGTGTGCACCTCTACTCATTATTATTTATTTCTATTGTCAGTTCGTATGCATTTGTGCTTACATCTTAGGAATCTAATACATCCGTATATGTCCCTCCATGGTCTCTGCACAGCTGAAGACTCCGCCACGTATAGGTATGCTTTTACAGAGGTGCCAACTATTACGGATTTCAGCTCACAATTATGGCATTACGGTCAAAGGGGAAATTATTACGGAAAAGTGACATCACGAAAAAATACATTTCTATGAAAAAAATAAAAGGAAAGTTGCAGGGTGTCTACCTGTAATGAAAAGTAAAGAAAGTAACGAAAAATAGCTAATTTTACAAACAGGTAACGAAAGTAAAAGTAGCTAATTTTTATGTCTGCATAGTTGGAGGTAACAAAAATTCGCCGAGGTCGGTTTAAATCGTCTTAACTCGCGCCGCTTGGTTCACAGATTGCGATGGAGCCGATTGCGTATGCAATATTTCCCCGTGCTCGACCTCGAGGAAATGCAAACTGAGTATACCTTGAGTGGTATAATTTCGGTATCGAGAAGAGTTTTTAGTTTTGTGTGAAATATTTTTCTGTATCATTAGAAAACCTTACTTTCCGCGAGACGTTTATTCGCGAACATTTCCGAAACTCAACAGAGACCTCTCATTTCTGTTATTGACCTCTGAATTTGGAGACTATCTCAAATTGAGTCCAGAAATAACGCGAAATAATTTAATGTCGCAATCTTGCGAAATTATACAGTTTTGAAAAAAGAATCCCAAAAATGCTTCGAAATACATTTATTTTAAAAATCTATTCGTCTCGAAAATTTGCGACATCCAGTATGGTTAATTTAAATTCCGTTATGTCGACTTTTCCTTCAAACTTTGGTTCCATCAGATAATTTAACCGGTTATTTCGAAAACTTGTATAATTCGTGATTCGAAATCGAAAGAAAATATGCCCTCTTGTCGTATTATTCATGCAATCCTATCAGAATAATTCGTAATATTCGATACCTACTTCGAACGTTCATCCTCCGAACTCACATGCTCAAGACGGCCGGCTGACTTGCCTGCGGGAATCTCGTCAAACGGACCGAGATCGATGCCAGTTGCGTAAAATCATAAAACCTGTGCCCAATCGTGAACTTGTGACCACGAGGACTGCGGGAATCCTGTCAAAGGCCCATCACGAAACCTACTCGCCATTTTTCCCATGACCGTATACTTAAAACCGTACGGGGAGCGAGAAGTGCGTCAACCCTTTTAGAAATGACGGTCTACATAGCATCGCGATACTCATTTCTCCTCGTGAACCAGCGTGAACTCCCAACCACGGCATAGGAATAGTGGGAATCACGGCGCCGACCATACAACATGTCCATAACTGCTCGTGAATTTTAACCATGCCCAACCTCGAGCTTGCCTCCGCCATTCTGCCAGACTAGATTGACAGGCAGACGATCGTTGAACGGCTGGATGCGGCGCCGATTGCATATTATCGTGTTCTCAGTGACCAACCGTGAGGACATCGTGATTCTCGTATTACGACCGAAAGCGGCAGCGATTGCAATACATCGCGATATTTCTCCGCATTCGATGACTAGAACAACTGGATTCTTGTCAAACGTACAGCAAGTGACACCGATTGCGTAATTATACTATAATTTCCCGTTCCCACATCAAGGATAATCGAAATCTCGTTGATCGGCTGAAAGTGACACCAATTATGTAAATAGCGATTTTTCTCCGTGTTCTATCGTGAAAACTACGGGAATCTCGTCAAATGGCTGAGGCCAGCGCCGATCGTGTAACATCTCGATTTTTTTCTTAGAATGAAGGTTTCCTATTCATCTCTTGATTATTTTGTTCAGATTCCCAAGTTTGGTCAAGGAAAGTGAACATGACAAACTTGAAGAGGAATTTGCTGTTTATCAGTGTGATACTTTCTCTGAATATATTTTACATGGAACTAGAATTGATGTAAACTGGGGCAAAATTGCTGAGCTTAAAAACGAAAGTGGATAGTTCAAGTATAAAACTTTAAGTAAAGTGATATTTGCAATATTACTTGTACCTCACAGTAACTCTCCCACAGGAAGAATTTTCAGTGGTGTTAGGAAAAATCAGACAGAATTCAGACCTACATTAAGCACATCTACACTGGAATCGCTTATGATTCACAAGACGAAAATGTCATCACAGGGGGAAGTTTGTTGCAAGAAAACTTTCACGGAAAACCAGTTACTGAGTGCAAAACAAGCTACAAGGAATTTTTTATCACAGAACTAGCAGTTAATGTGCAAATTTTATTGTGTAATATGATATTCTTTACTATAGGTTGCTTCCGGGTAGGGCAAAGGTGGTGTGGTGTCATTATCGAGAAGGGAGGAACATGCTTTGGATTTGACGTGAAAATAATTTTTCAGTAGAGGGGGGCGGCGGCAGTATAAGAGATTACTGATAACCCACTTCAAAGGTTGGCACCTCTGCTCCTATTACCAGCATTTCGTTGGTATTTAGCATTTTAGGGTGAAAATAACACATTTCGCAAAATAATTATATTTCGTGGCTTCAATATCAAAAACAAATGGCATATTTGGGGTAAATATATTGTTGTGATAACATATATATGTTTTCTGTAATATTTCTCGGATATCTTTTTAACCAAAAATTCGGGACTCTAGTTATGAGGTTTTACCTGTGCCATGCACATTTATTGTCATATAGTTTTTTTTATCCATGACCAGAATGATATGTTATTTCAAGTCTTAGGGTACCTACCCAATCCTAGATCCTAACAAGATTTATTTATTTATTTATTTTTTTAATTCCAGGAATACCTCAAAGTCCAGAATACAAGATATTTTTTGGCAACCTGACTGATCGTGTCACACAGGTTAGTAGAACTTGAAATTAGTGGGGGAATGCTAGAGATAATGTCAGTGGTGTTGGTGAGGTGCCGGATTGTCCAAAGCTGACCAGCACGAAAAACCAGATTATGTATTATAATGAATAATACTAAATTAGCATATTATTTTGTTAAGCCACAAGGCATGTCTTAAAAGGGACCAAGTTTCAAACCCTGGCACTGACGATGCCCATCATGAGTATTTGTTCCCTGGGGTTTTCCACTCTGCCTCTAGGCAAATACTATTCTGGTGCCTTATTTGAAATTTCGGGTCACCTACCTAATAATTACAGGTGCACACACTCATAGGTGCCAACTATTATGGCTCTTTCCTCAGGGCCCCGGGTGGGTGCGGGTTAGAATACACCCACGGTATGCCCTGCCTGTCGTAGGAGGCGACTAATAGGGCCGACATGGCCGAATAACTTGCCAGTTTTGATTTGTTCAGACCCCCTGTGGATGGGGAGGGCAGAATTCATCCACGGTATCCCCTGCCTGTCGTAAAAGGCGACTTAGAGGGGGCCTTATAAAGGTCAATTTTGGTTTTCTGGTCCCAGCTCTGGTTTGACCAATAGAAATAAACATGCGTGCTGTTAGGGGAAGGGCCACCAGCTTGGCCATCTGGCCAGAAAGCCTAGACGGTATGCCCCATCCCGTCAGGTGGGTGCGCCATGTACCCTACAGTAGTATCCGCCTTACAACGAAGGTCCCTGCATGGCCGAATACTGGAGCTGAATAAATCCTGTGCATGCCGAGGGGGAAGTGCCTGTTCGAGGCACTGGGACCCCGGGCAATATCTGCTATGCCAGGTAGGTATTGCCTTGGCTGGGTGGCGCCCACAGTGATAGCCCCCGTTCGGAGTGGGCAGTATTCGGGGAGGATTTCGTCCGGGATGCGTAGTAAACGATCACGGACACCTGTACAGGGTGGCACCCTTAAAAAGCCGTCTCTGGAGTGTAGACTGAATCCCAAGGTGTATACGCCTTGGGATGAGGCATTTAATAAGAAGTTCCCTGTTGACAGGTCTCCTCGCTACCTGGTAGCTACCAGGACAGACGGGGGAGATTTTAAACAGGTAAAATCGATCCTATTTTCAGAGGAAATCGAGGGGAAATATTGCGACCTTAACGGGATTTCTAAGCTCCGGAACGGGCAGCTCCTGCTGCATACCGTTGACCGGCAGCAAACCGAAGCGTTGCTGGAATGCACGCATTTCGGCGAAATTCCCGTTAAGGTTGAGAAGCACGATACGCTGAATGAGGTCCGTGGAGTTATATTCCATCGCGACCTCATTTTAAACAGCGACACGGAATTGATGCGGGATCTGGGGAAGCGAGGCGTCACCAGGATTAGGCGCATCACCCGGAAAATTGGAAATGATAGCGTAGATACTGGCGCTTTCATTCTCCATTTTGAGGGTGATGTAGTGCCTAGGCAGGTGAAGGTCACGTCGTACCATTGCGACGTTAGACCGTACATCCCTCCACCTATGCGCTGCTACAATTGCCAGAAATTCGGTCATGTTTCTGCCAGGTGCACTGCCAAGGCGGTGTGTAGAGAGTGTGGCAAGGGGACACATGACGGTGTGGGGTGTACGCCTCCCCCGACGTGTCCTAACTGCCAAGGAAGTCACTCTCCGCGGTCGAAGCAGTGCCCTGAGTTCTGCAAGGAAGCAAAGATCCAAGAAATCAGAACATTGGATCAGCTTTCATATCACGACGCTCGAAAGAGATACCGTGATATGACTGCACCCGAATTTCCGGTATCTTTCGCGGCTAAGGTGACGCCACCTATCACCCCTGCCACTTTCGTTCCCCGAGCTGTACCCTCGACGACGAACTACTCTGAGATCGTAAAGTCTCCCCTCGCTGTCCAAGCAAGACCTGTCAGCCCGAAGAAGGTTACACAACCTTCTTCGGCCATTGTGAAAAATGCGCCGGTTATACCATCTAAACCGGCGCAATCGGAGAAGAAGTCATCTTCCTCTCCGAAACGGTCGGAGAAGAAGTCTTCCCCTGCCATCGAGGCAAAGAAGACTTCTGCGACCGGGGCTGGATCGTCATCCAGCCCACCTGATAAGACAAAGATAGTGGAGAAGAGGGGGATGGAGCGGCGCCGTCTCTCTCGACCTCCGGCTGATGGGATGGCTCCTTCATCTGCTGGGCCTTCCGCTCCCTCGACCATCAAGGGAGTGATGCCCGCAGAAGCCAAACCCATTAGAGTGGAGGAACTCCCCTATAGGAAAAATAAGTCACCGGCGGAGAAGAGAGGGGCGGTTCAGCGCCGTTTCTCTTCCTCTCTTGCATACAAGGCAGCTCAGCCATCTGCTGGCCATTCCGCTCCTACCATCACCAAAGGAGAGGTGCCAGCTGGAGCGGCCTCGTTTTGCAAGGACCTGACGTCTGTGGGGAAGGGACCACCTACTTCCCCGAATAGACGTCTGCGTCGGTCTAGAAAGAAGCATGCTCGGGGCGTGTCGGGGACAAGTACCCCGTCTTCGGACAGGGAGAAAGTCCCTAGACACCGCTCTCGCTCTTCTCCAAGAGCGAGACTCGTGAGGTCCGACGACGACCGCGCGCAACCCAAGAGAGCGCCCGCTCCATTTTCTTCGTCTTCGGATGGAGATGTGGAGATCGAGGAGTGCTCTCCTGCCCCATCATCTCCAACTAGAGATGGGGAAGGGTGGCAAACGGTCAAGCATAAGTAGAAGACCCACTTCTACTTAAGTCCACACCATGGCACTATTACAATGGAACTGTAATAGCTATTCTGTTCATCTCGCTGAGTTACGACAATTAATATCTTCGTTTTCGGCAACCATTGTCTGTCTTCAGGAATCCAGGTTTCGTCCTGGACATGAGACAACAATGCGTCTCTTCAAACTCTTCTCTAGAGACCGGGTGGACGGAGCTGTGGCCGCTGGTGGCGTCTGCACTCTCGTCCACTCTAGCCTGTTTAGTGAAGAGGTGCCGTTGCGTACTCAGCTAGAGGCAGTTGCAGTTCGTACTTCGTTGCCACTAATGGCAACAGTATGTAACGTGTACATCCCGCCTGATTCTCAGCCGGATTACGACCAGCTGGTGGATCTAGTCTCTCAGCTCCCCCCTCCTTTCCTCCTTCTGGGAGATGTTAATGCCCACAACACCATCTGGGGCTCCGCTACCACTAGCGGTAAAGGGAGAGATTTTGAGAGGCTGATCAGGCGGCTGGACCTGTGTCTGTTGAACACAGGGGAGCCTACGCACTTCTCTATTGCACACGGTACTTATTCAAGTATCGATATTACCCTGTGCAGTCGTGCGCTGGTTCCCCTGCTACAGTGGGGTGTACACGATGACCTTTGTACTAGTGACCATTTTCCAATTATCGTTACTCTTCCGAACCAGAGAGCCATCGAGTTACCAAGTCGATGGCTTCTCCGTCGGGCTGATTGGCCAACATTCACGGCACGTGCGGTGTTTGCCGAAGATACCTTTGAGAGTGTCGACGATCATACCATTCATATAACGAATGGTATTTTGGCTGCTGCTGAGGAAACAATACCTTCCTCATCCGGCAACTCACGCCGGAAGCTTGTCCCTTGGTGGACAGCCGAGATTGCAGCAGCCATTAAAGATCGTCGACGTGCTTTCAAATGCTATCGGAGGCAAAACACTATGGCCAACCTTATCACCTTCAGAAGGATGCGTGCTAGAGCCCGATATCTGATTCGGGAGAGTAAGAAAACGACGTGGGAAAAGTATGTGTCGTCCATGACGGCGCATACTCCTTCATCTCAAGTGTGGACTAAGCTTCGTCGGATCTCCGGACTCCCGACATCACTGTCGATACCCGGAGTGTCCATCAATGGAGACATAATCACGGACCATCTCGCCATTGCCAACAGCATTGGATCGCACTTCTCCGATGTATCCTGCTCCGGGAGTTACGATCCTACATTTCTGACTCTGAAGCGGGAGGCAGAGACTCACCCCTTGTCCTTTGCCACTGCTGCTTCGGAGTCCTATAATGTACCATTCTCTGAATGGGAACTGCGCAGTGCGCTTGCACTGTGCAGGGATACGGCTCCTGGACCGGATAACATACATAATCAAATGTTAAAACATCTGTGCGAATCCAGTATAAAAAAACTGTTGATCCTCTTCAATCGTATATGGATTGGAGGGGAGTTTCCATCTCAATGGCGAGAGGGGATCGTGATACCGATTCCTAAGGCTGGAAAGGATCCCAAGTTTGTAAGCAGCTATAGGCCCATTTGTTTGACAAATGGCCTATGCAAGCTGCTCGAAAAGATGGTGAACCGTCGACTGGTGTGGTTCTTGGAGGATAAAGGTCTCCTGTCTGAGTACCAATGTGGATTTCGCTCTCATAGGTCCACCACTGACCATCTGGTGCGACTTGAGAGCGCCATACAGGAGGCTTTTTTCCGAAAACAGCACCTAGTCACGGTTTTCTTTGACCTCGAGAAAGCCTACGACACCACATGGCGCTACGGGATCCTTTCCACCCTTCACAAGTGGGGACTCCGTGGTAACTTACCGACTTTCATTGCGAATTTCATGTCCGTCCGACTCTTCCGTGTAAGGGTCGGTAGGACATTATCGCAATACTATACCCAAGAAAATGGAGTTCCTCAGGGTTCAGTGCTGAGTGTCACCTTGTTCGCGATTGCCATTAATGGCATTGTTGCCGCCGCCGGGTCCGCGGTAGT
The DNA here is from genome assembly GCA_946902985.2 of Meconema thalassinum. Classification (NCBI taxonomy): domain Eukaryota; kingdom Metazoa; phylum Arthropoda; class Insecta; order Orthoptera; family Tettigoniidae; genus Meconema; species Meconema thalassinum. The sequence goes on along the minus strand of OX336394.1, from coordinate 381,989,218 downwards.
TCCATCGCTGTATGTAGACGATTTAGCTCTGCATTACAGCTCTGGAAGTATGGCAGTCGTGGAACGGCAATTGCAGCTAGCTATCAACCGGGTCGACAGGTGGGCTCACGACCGGGGTTTTCGTTTTTCAGCAGCGAAAACCTCCGTCGTCCATTTTTGTCGGCTACGGAGGCTACATTTACACCCTGAACTACATCTCAGGGATGCTGCGTTGCCGGTGGTTGACACTTATCGCTTCCTGGGGCTCCATTTTGACAGCAAGTTAACGTGGCAGCACCATATACGGCAATTGAAAATGACATGTCTCAGGAAACTGAACATGCTCAGGTTTCTTAGTGGCACTACGTGGGGGGCTGACCGTGCGGTGCTGCTACGGTTCTACCAAGCTCTCGTCCTGTCCCGGCTAGACTATGGTTCTGCGGCATACGGTTCAGCAAGGCCGGCAACCTTGAAAATGCTGGACAGTATCCACCATAGTGGCGTTAGGCTGGCTACCGGTGCCTTCCGGACCAGCCCGATACCCAGCCTACTCGCCGAATCGGGTGTTCCACCTTTAAATTATAGACGCCAACATATGCTGTTAGCATATGCTGCAAATGTGCGTCAAATGCCGCAACACCCGACCTATCAAACTCTCTTCGGTACCCAAAACCACCAGGGGTACGCCAACCGGCCTCGTGCCACTCGGCCGGTTGGTATTAGACTTGATAGCTCGTGTACCGAAATAGGAGTGGCTGTAGGTCCCTGTATGATCCGGACATCTAGCGAGGTGCCTCCGTGGCAAGTCCCGCGTCCGGAAATTCGGTTAGATCTGCACCGAGGTCCTAAGGTGAACACGGATGCCTCCGTTTACCGGAGGCAGTTCCACAGCATAGTTCACCAATTTCCGGACGCTGGCATTCTATACACGGATGGTTCGAAGGTGGACGAGAAGGTGGGTTGTGCTTACGTTATTGATGGTGCAAATACCAAGCTCTCTTTGCCTGAGGCCTGTAGTGTGTTTACTGCGGAGCTCGTTGCCATCTATGAAGCTCTGCAGTTTGCACTACAGGATGCTCGAATCCACTTTCTCGTGTGTACCGACTCTTTGAGTTTGTTGCAGTCAATTGCTACATGTTTCCCGCAACACCCGCTAGTGCAGCGAATCCACGACCTACTAGCCGGGCTGTGCCACGCTGACACTCGAATCACCTTTCTGTGGCTTCCAAGCCACATGGGAATTGTGGGAAATGAGTTAGCAGATCAAGCTGCAAAAGAGGCGGTATCACTACCACCTCGACCAATGGAGGTACCCGCTAGAGATATTCGCTCTCAGTTACGCCTACAAGTTCTGGCTTTTTGGGAGAGTCAGTGGCTAGCTGACCCACTGCCCAGTAAACTGAGAGCGATCAAGGGAACTACTCGCGTTTGGCGGAGCTCCTTCCGGGCCCGGAGAGAGTCCGTCATTTTGTGTAGGCTAAGGATAGGTCATTCAAGATCCACCCACTCGTACCTAATGAGAAGGGGAGACCCCCCACTTTGTACCTGTGGAGCCGTATTCACCGTGGCCCACATTTTCACCGAGTGTGTGGATCTTGCTGACTTACGAAGAAACCTTGGTTTGCAGACGACACTCAAACTTATATTAGCCGATGACGCGGTGGCTGCTGATCGCGTTATCCGCTTTATAAGTGAGAGTGGGTTAGGGCCAGCAATCTAAATTTTCCAGTGAACTTTGACTCAACGACTTGTTCGTTTTTGAATGATAATGTTTTGTTTTTTCCGTAATTTTTGTTTATTTTTATAATTTTTATTTTTTTATTTAATTGTTTGTTTTTGTTTTATTAATTTTTGGTCTTTTTAAATTTAGATGTCCACCTCAAAATTTTAAATTCAATTCAAAATTTGTATTCTTTAATCTGTGTTAAGAGGGGCAGATGACCTCGTAGTTCCGCCCCTTAAAACAACAATAACTAACTAACTAACTAACTCTTTCCTCAGGATTATGGAAATTAGGGTAATGGGGAAATTCATTATGAAATAGTGACATGAGGATAAAACCATTTCTAGTGGGACGGGGGAGGAAATAAAGAAGAATACAAATGTGGCAATGTCTTCAACCATTACTGCCCAATGCTGCTTGTTCCAAGGCTTCGTATTCAGTCATTTCGTTTTGCTATTGCGGTACTACACATAAGCTACTGTATATTGTAAATAGACCTGAAATTAATGCAAACTGGGGCAATGTTACAGAGCTTAAAAATGAAAGTAGACAAATGAAATACCATATAAATTCATGAGTAATGTTGTATTTGCTGTACTTCTTCGTCTTCTTCTGAGACCACATAGGATCACTTTATTCAACCCATTAGTTTGTCGACTTCTTGGTAGGACTGTGCGAGTCTTACGGTCCTCCCAGTACCTATTCATGCATGCTGATCTTCTTGCCCTTTCTTGTGCAGAAAATATTCTTGTTGGAAGTTTCTTTTTTGTAAGTCATCATCATCATTTCCCCTTATCCAGCTCCTGCCAGGTCGGGGTATTTATGGCACTTCTCCACTTTCCTCTTTCCTTCCACCATTCTTCTTCCACGATCTTGTCCCAGTCCAGATTTCTTTTTCTTATGCTGTTCTTCACTGAATCAATCCACCTTGATCTAGGTCTTCCTCTTGCTCTCTTACCCTTGCACTTCGCCTCCAGCATCTGTCTTGGTATTCTATTTTCCTCCATCCTCTTTACATGTCCAAACCACCTTAGTTTATTCTTCTCAATTCTCTCATTTAGTTTTCCCATCCCAACTTCCTTCCTAACATCTTCATTCCTCACTCTGTCTTTCCTATCATACTTCTTAGGAATTTCATTGCTCTGGCTTGGATTCTACTCAATTGCCTGCTTGTTAGGGTCCAAGTCTCAGCTGCATAAGTTAATATGGGAACATAGTACACTTTATACATTACCTCCTTGCTTTTCCTTGGTACTTCCTTATCCCAAACAAGTTTTCTTACACTTTGATAGAATGCATTGCTCTGCTGTACCCTCCTGCCAATCTCCATGTCCAACCTACCAGTTTGCATCAATTCACTTCCTAGGTATTTGAAAGTGTCCACAATTTCCAAACTCTGACTTCCAATTTTCACAGTGCCCTTTCCTTGTCTTTCCCCTCTTGTCGTCACCATGGTCTTGCTTTTCTCTATACTGATTTTCAGGCCGTACTTCTGAATATTTTCGTTCAGTGCATCTAGTTGTTTTTGCACTTCTTCGGTGTTCCTTCCCCAGACCACAAAATCATCTGCAAATAACAGTAACTTCATTTCTTTATGTCCATATGCTTCCTTTGTTTCCTTTACAATTTCATCCATCACCATTATGAACAAGAGAGGTGACAGCACACTCCCCTGTCTTAGTCCAGTCTTGTTCCTAAACCAATCTGTCTTTCCAACTGGGGTCAGTACCCTGCTAACACAGTTGTTGTACATTGCTTGCACCATTTCCAACATTTCTCTTCCCAGTCTCTTCTTAACCATGGTTTCCCATACCTTCTCTCTGGGGACACTATCATATGCCTTTTCCAGATCTATGAAAGTCATGATCAAATCCTCTCCATATTCCCTGTTCTTTTCCATCACCTGCCTCAAGCTAAAGATTGGGCCCACTGTGGATCTTCCACTCCTGAAGCCATACTGTTCCTCTTGCAACTCTCCTTCCACCTTTCTTCTCATTCTTCTTTCTAATATCCTTTCCAGTATTTTTACTATCTGTGATAAGAGGGTGATCCCTCTATAGTTATCACACACCTTCTTGTCCCCCTTCTTAAACACTGGTATTATTAGCCCTTTCTCCCAGTCTTCTGGTACACATTTCCGTTTCCACCCACACTTTAGCAGTCGATACAACCATTGCATACCAACAGGTCCAGCAGCCTTTATCATTTCTACACTGATTTCATCCACCCCTGTTGCTTTTCCCATCTTCATTTTCTGTACTGCTAATTCCACCTCCAGCATTGTTATATCATCTTCTGTTATAGAGTCGTCAGGTTGTGTCACTTCCATCTCACCAGTACAATTGCTCACATTCAATAACTTATCGAAATACTCCTTCCATCGTCCCTTTATCTCTTCTGGGTGTGTTAACAACTTTCCATCTTCCTTTTTCACCAGCTTTGTGGTAACTCTTTCTTTCCTCTTCTTAGAAGCCCATACAGCATCCTTTTACTGCCACTTACATCTGTTTCCATTCTTCGTGTAAATTCTTCCCAACTTTTCTTCCTTTCTTCTCCTACCACTTTCTTACACCTCCATTTGCTGTCGTGATACTTCCTTTTGCTTTCTTCTGTTTGATCTCGGTTCCATTCTTTCCGTGCAGACTTCTTTTCTTTCACTGCTTTCTTCACTTCCTCATTCCTCCACGGTGTCTCCTTCTCTTTCACTCTTGTTGACGTCCTACCACAAGCCCTCTCTGCTGCACCAACAAATGCCTTTTTAAAGTGGGACCATTCCTCTTCTATGTTTTCCACTTCAGTAACTGGGATTTGTTGCTTCAATCTCTCCTGAAAATCTTCCTGTACAGTTTTGTCTTTCAATTTCCATACTTTTATTTTACTTTCTCTGATCTCCTTTAGGTTTTCCAATTTTTCCCATCTAAATTTTGCCACCACAGCTCTATGGTCCCCATCAAATGCTTCTCCTGGTAAAGCTGTCACATCTATCAGCTTTCTGCGATTAGTCCTTTCCACCAGAAAGTAGTCAATTACTGGTTTTGTTCTTCTATCGCCCCAACCATATCTCGTAATTTTCCTGCTGTTTTTCTTCCGAAACCATGAATTACCCACTATCAGTACATTCCTTTCACAAAAGTTTACAAGTTCCTCTCCTTCCCGGTTCTTTTTCCCATATCCATATGGTCCAATGACTTCTTCCTTTCCTTGTCTCTCGTTTCCGACTTGTGCATTCATATCTCCCATGATCACCACTTCTACATCTGAAATTACTCTTTCTACATCCTCCAGGAATACTTCAATATCTTCTTCTCTGTTTCCAGTCTGTGGTGCATACACTTGTATGAAGTCCATCACGTCATTTTTCATCTTCATTCTAATTTTCATTATTCTGTCACTCACACACTCGACCACTTCAACATACTCCTCCAGTTGTTTCGAGGTTATCAGTCCCACGCCATTTTTTGCCTCTTGGCCACCACTCCAGTATAATGTATATCCTTTCCTCAATTTCTTCCTTCCTTTACCCTTCCACTTCACTTCACTCAGCCCCATCAATCCAACATTCTCCCTCTCCATGAAGTCCACCACCTCCTCTACCTTGCCTGTCAGGGTCATGACATTCATGATTCCCACTTTCATCTCGGTTACTGGTCGCCCATTTCTCACAGTTCCCCCAGTACCAAAAGAATTGCGCGTCGCCTGCAGGGTACGCCCTAACCTTCTCCGAATCATTTGAAGTGCCATTTCCATTTTAGGCTATTATTACGATGGGGTCGCCACTCCCAAAGGCATTTTATGAAGCTACTGCCAGCTAACATGGGAATCAGACGCCCTTGCAGCCGCCCCTAACCTGGGAAACAGACGCTGCCGATTGATGCTGTACTCATACTATTCCCTGAGTACTGGGTTGCCTCTTCCGCAATCTCCACCGTTCCGAAGTCCATCTGCTCCGCTGCAGATTCCGTTGAGGTCTTCGCACATAACCCTGTGCACGGGGCCTATGTTATACCCCATAGGACTGGGTCCTCACCAGAACTTAGCAGGTACTGTAATTCCATGGTATATTACAGTACCGTTGCCCACCCCCGCGACGTGGACGCGCCTGGCAAGAATTATCCATGTAGCCAATTATAATTGGCTCATGGACCGGGTTAAGGAGCTGTCTAAATCCAGCCTCCAAGGTCTTTTTTGTAAGTGTAAAATGAAAAGTCATAGTTTTAAGTATTGTGTGTTGGATTCTTTAGTCTTTTGACTTGTTTCATGCAACGCTCCATGCCTCCCCCTCCTCAGCAAATCGTTTCAACTCTACATAGCTGCCACACCCTAAATCCGAGGCAATCTGTTTAACATATTGTAACGTTGGTCTACCCCTACAGTTCTTGTCCTCGACCCTTCCTTCCGTAACTAAGCTTACTAATCCTGGGTCAGTCGCCAGAAACATCTCTTCTCTCTCACTCGTCTTAATACCTCTTCGTTTGTTACCCTATCTACCCATCTGATCTTCATCATTCTCCTGTAACACCACATTTCAAACGTTTCAATTCTCCTCTTTTCTGCTGCACCAATGGTGCAAGTTTCACAGAGTGCCATGCGTCAGACAACGGCTTTCAAAAATGACTTCCTAATACCTAAATCTATATTCGATGTCAACAGATTCCTTTTCTGTGGAAATGCTTTCCTTTCCTGAGCCAACCTACTTTTTATATCCTCTTTGGTTTGTCCATCACTGGATATTTTCCTTGCTAAGTAACAGAAGTCTCCTACTTTCTTTAGCTTTTCACCTGCCAATTCGACGTCCATAGAGGTTTCTGATATCTTTCGGCTGCATTCCAGTATTTTTGTTTTACATTTATGAATTTTCATCATAAATTCTATCCTCAAGACTGATCCTTACCATTCAAAAACTCATTCAAATCCTCGGTCGTGTCCGCCAAGATAGCAATGTTATCATCAAATCTCAAGAGTTGGAATTATTTCTCCTTGAATCTTTACTCCCACTTTAAATGTTTCTCCAATTTCCTCCATTGCTTGCTCAATGTAAAGATTGAGAAGTATGGGTTTTAAGTATTGTGGTTATTTTTTTCTTCTTTGTAGTGTCTTCTGGTATTAGGCCAATTGCTTGCAAGTCTTCTCCAATTTCTTTTATCCATCTACATCAGGGCCATCCAGTCATTGTGCTCCGAGAGCACTGGGCAGTCAGACTAGCGCTCTCTCCCCCACCACCACTACACTGTGGCAGCGAGGAGACCTGTGACACACGGACTATGTTCGTACCGCAATAACTAGATACGTACGCACAGTCGTGCAGGCGACTGCTTTTGTGGCATTGTTGACATCATATTGATAGGGCTGTTTTACCATAATAGGATATATACTGCCCTAATATATAGATAAAGGGACGATGGAAGGAGTATTTCGATAAGCTATTGAACGTCAGCAATTGTACTGGTGAGATGGAAGTGACACAACCTGACGACTCTATAACAGAAGATGATATAACAATGCTGGAGGTGGAATTAGCAGTACAGAAAATGAAGATGGGAAAAGCAACAGGGGTGGATGAAATCAGTGTAGAAATGATAAAGGCTGCTGGACCTGTTGGTATGCAATGGTTATATCGACTGCTAAAGTGTGTGTGGAAACGGAAATGTGTACCAGAAGACAGGGAGAAAGGGCTAATAACACCAGTGTTTAAGAAGGGGGACAAGAAGGTGTGTGATAACTATAGAGGGATCACCCTCATATCACAGATAGTAAAAATACTGGAAAGGATATTAGAAAGAAGAATGAGAAGAAAGGTGGAAGGAGAGTTGCAAGAGGAACAGTATGGCTTCAGGAGTGGAAGATCCACAGTGGACCCAATCTTTAGCTTGAGGCAGGTGATGGAAAAGAACTGGGAATATGGAGAGGATTTGATCATGACTTTCATAGATCTAGAAAAGGCATATGATAGTGTCCCCAGAGAGAAGGTATGGGAAACCATGGTTAAGAAGAGACTGGGAAGAGAAATGTTGGAAGCAAGCAATGTACAACAACTGTGTTAGCAGGGTACTGACCCCAGTTGGAAAGACAGATTGGTTTAGGAACAAGACTGGACTAAGACAGGGGAGTGTGCTGTCACCTCTCTTGTTCATAATGGTGATGGATGAAATTGTAAAGGAAACAAAGGAAGCATATGGACATAAAGAAATGAAGTTACTGTTATTTGCAGATGATATTGTGGTCTGGGGAAGGAACACCGAAGAAGTGCAAAAACAACTAGATGCACTGAACGAAAATATTCAGAAGTACGGCCTGAAAATCAGTATAGAGAAAAGCAAGACCATGGTGATGACGAGAGGGGAAAGACAAGGAAATGGCACTGTGAAAATTGGAAGTCAGAGTTTGGAAATTGTGGACACTTTCAAATACCTAGGAAGTGAATTGATGCAAACTGGTAGGTTGGACATGGAGATTGGCAGGAGAGTACAGCAGAGCAATGCACTCTATCACAGTGTAAGAAAACTTGTTTGGGATAAGGAAGTACCAAGGAAAAGCAAGGAGGTAATGTATAAAGTGTACTATGTTCCCATATTAACTTATGCAGCTGAGACTTGGACCCTGACAAGCAGGCAAGAGAGTAGAATCCAAGCCAGTGAAATGAAATTCCTAAGAAGTATGATAGGAAAGACAAGGAAAGACAGAGTGAGGAATGAAGATGTTAGGAAGGAAGTTGGGATGGGAAAACTAAATGAGAGAATTGAGAAGAATAAACTAAGGTGGTTTGGACATGTAAAGAGGATGGAGGAAAATAGAATACCAAGACAGATGCTGGAGGCAAAGTGCAAGGGTAAGAGAGCTAGAGGAAGACCTAGAACTAGGTGGATTGATTCAGTGAAGAACAGCGTAAGAAAAAGAAATCTGGACTGGGACATGATCGTGGAAGAAGAATGGTGGAAGGAAAGTGGAGAAGTGCCATAAATACCCCGACCCGGCAGGAGCTGGATAAGGGGAAATGATGATGATGATGATGAGGATATATATATATATATACAAATCGAATGGTACTCCGATGCATGGAATGTGCAGGAAACTAACGCAAGTGTTAAGTAAAGAATATTGTGATTTATTACAAAATGAAATGAGAACATATTAGAAAGGAAAATTCAACAACATTTTACCAATATGAACAAATAGTACAGGCCTTGAGTGACTTTTTCTCCGTCGTTTTTACGAATTTCTAGTTTTGAAGGAAACAATCTTCTCCAAATTGGGTACAATATTTCTGGACACAGCTATTCGTAAACAATTGCGCAAGTTTCTATCACTCATCGTTGCACGATGTTTACTTTTGGTAAGCTTAGGAACTGAAATGAAACGCTCACAAATGTACGTTGAGCCGAACATTGACGGAACTTTACTTGCATGTCTATACAAAAGGGGATATTCTTCTTGCGGAAACCCACTGTAAAATTCTTCTAAACTTCGTGACATTAGAAAGCGGTCTTTAAGACGAACATTGCATTGCAGTTCAATCAGCTCTGATTTAAATAGTTGTGGAACACTGTCTGCACTAACAGAAAACGGTGGAACAAAGACATCTAAGACCGCCTGGAGTTCTGATAATTCTGAAAATCGCTTGTCAAACTCTTCTTGTAATTGGCAAATTACCTGCAAGTACTCATCAAAGTCGACACATTCTTTCACTGTTTCAAGCTGTGGTAAATGTCCTGTGTTCCTTGCACGCAACTGGTTTTCCCACAAAATCAATTTTCTTGTGAACGCTTCAATTTTTTCCATCAAATCGCAGATGTTGTGCTTTTCGCCCTGAAGCGAAATGTTCAAATTATTCAGATGGGCAGTAATGTCACATAAAAATGCCAAGTCCGTCACCCACTTAGGGTCACGCAAAAGAACTTCGGGCCGCCCTTTCATGTCACAGAATATATCTATTGCGTTACGCAAGAAAAACACACGATTCAGCACCTTCGCCTTGCTCAGCCATCTTTTTTCTGCATGGTAAGGGATATCCGGATACTCCACTTCGATGTCATCCAAGAACTCTTTGAATTGACGGTGCGTGAGTCCATGGGAGCGAAGATAATTTACCATTCGCACAACTGTTCCCATTACATCTTTAAGCTGGGCGACTTTTGCACAAATTGCCTCCTGGTGTATGAAGCAATGGATCGCCGCCATTAGGGTACTACCGTTCTCAGCCATTTTTAACATTACATAGCTGAGGAACCCTGTGTGTACACCCCGTAAAGCAGGAGCTCCATCCGTCGTTATACTCGTCAACCTCTCCCATTTTAATCCCATTGATTCAAAAAAAAAAAAAACTCCACAGCTTGGAAAATATCGAAACCGGTAGTGGTGTCTTTGAGAGCTACCAAGTCGAGGAAATCCTCGGTGACCCGAAGATCGTCATCCACCCCTCGAATAAAAATAACGAGCTGTGCTGTGTCCGCAATGTCGGTTGATTCGTCGAGGGCGATGGAAAATGATACAAATTTTGCTGCCTTCTCCATTAATTGCTGTTCCATATCAACGGACATATCGTCTATTCTGCGAGCCACAGTTTGAGGAAATGAAAATTTAACTTTTTGTGCTCATGTGTTCATCACCTTTATAGAATGTAAAGAGCCCAAAATAAAAATATTTCCTCAAATCTGTAGGCAACTAATATATGTTACTTCATCACTTTCCGCTGTGGTTAATAACTGAAAGATTCTTTGATCCGTAATAACATAGCGTTAGAGCAACTAGTTTGTTGTTCCGCCATGTTTGTTTACATCACGGATGAACGACAGCTGTAGACAACTGACTTCTACAAAAAGCTCTGGTAGTCACTTCCCGAAGCTATTAGCCGTGCTCGATTAGTTCCACATAATGCCCAACAGATGACAGAACATGCCAGACATCGATTCGGCTCTTGAGAGTCAACCGGGAAACTGAAAAAAATAAAAGTTCTTGTGCACCGTCTATAGACGGGCATAGTACTGGTGGACCAACCGCGTCAGCCCGTCTATAGGCGGGCTTAGCACTCATCGGGTTATAGAATCACACAAAGTACAGTACACGGACTTCACTAATATACACATTTATTAATAACTAATACTAGACACATAACACGATGACAGTTCAAATGCAAATACCCTGAAGAAAGGTTGAAATCACAAACGTATAATGATAATAATTCTTCTCCACTTACAAATTCTTCTTTTCTGGTTGTTCTCTGGCAATCAAAACTATCAATACTTGTTCGTCAACTTAAACAAGCTTCCATTACCTGAATCTCTTGAACAGTATCGGCAACAACTTTCATAAGGGAAAAATACCCCTCACACAATTCTTAGTATGCTTCTGCTTCATTTCTTATTATTCCACTTTTTCAGGGTAATATGTCTGCATGGACAAACCGATTCATAATTCATGATACTTTTCTTTCCTTATTCTTGTTACTTCAATAAGCCACTACCAAACATCGAAACATAATATTCTCATAACTGCCTACACAAATCATCCCCACAAACAGAAAAGATATAACCTCCACATCACCATCCCAAAACATAACATTTTCCTCTCTTCATAATATCCTCGGTTAATAATTGTTCACACAGGAAGTGAATCTGGTTTTATTCCCAGTGCTCTGTTAGTGTTACATTATATTTTTATTTATTCCATTATTTTCCCTGTGTAATTTCCACTTCATACTCGTTTGCACAACATGTATTGAATAGCATTAGAAAGTTTCAGGTCTAACTTGCCACACTATAATGCCATGTCATCTGCATAACCAAGGCAGTTGGTTTGAATGTTCCTACTTACTTTTATATTTGGAGAACGTTTCTGGAACCATTCTCGCATTGAAACGTTTTGGCTGCCCCTACTGTTGGGTGACAAATGTAATGGTTTCCCTTTGCCTAAGCTATGTTGTTTTAATGGGCGCCAAGACCTCAATGCAATGTTGAAATCTAAATTTGTATTTAACAACGTCTAGCTCTGGCAGAACACCTTCAAGACACTATTCACTCAGATCGTGGTATGATTTGATCATTAACCCAACAAACAATTGTATCAGGAGAAGGAATTGGTCTATATCTAATGCTACCTACTGAAAGCAAAGATTGCATTGTAAAAGAAATGAATTTATTATATAAAACAAGTATAGCAAAATTAATAATAATAATAAGTACAAAATTTAACTTGGAGCGTTGTGATTTGAATATTACTGATGGAAAATTACGTGAAAACGGAGTCTGATAAATTGATTTTACTCTTATTTCCAAGCTATGAAGTTACTGAAATATGAAATGTAAAACAAAGAAAAATGAGAGATTGCGTATTTCTGCGTCATTTGCGCTTACCATTGGAAATTGCCAAGGCATTTCCCTCGTACTTGCTGATGCTGTCAGCTTCCCACAGTCTCCTGGACGTCGTCATCTCCGTCGGAATTTGATGATATTCTGGTAGATTAGATAATTCTATGGTCCGTACCTCGGACCCAAACACTCGTACAACCGCACTGGTTAAGTTTTGCAAAAGTTAGTCTTCAACTCCACTGAACATCGGAGCGACACGCACTTGCAACCGTACTCCGCAAGTTCTACACAGATAGTCCCTAACTCCACTGAACATCGGAACGACTCGCACGCGCATCCATACTCCTCAAGTATTTCACAGATAGTCCTCGTTTCACGGCGCGTCGAACGATATATCCACACGTTGGCTCCCCCACCATGGTACTGACATCTAGCTTACGTCGTCCTCCGCGATTGGCTGAGCACGCCGCCAGTTCCCCTCCTCTGCCTCATTACACTCGGCGCGCGAGAGGGAGAAGTCGTTTTCCGTCCCAACAATTCGCCTTTTCTAGACCTTGCGACCCAGCCTTGCGTAATACTTCTCGACAGGAATCAGCTTGTATTCGAATTCCCAGTGAGTCATGTCTCTCAAATACCCTAACTGACAAAACTCCGTAAAATTCCGTAATCACATAATTTTCTATGATATTGTCGTTCGTGTGATGAGGACAGCATGGAAGGAAAGGAAGACCCCAGAGGACTGGAAAAAAGGAATCATTGTCCCGATCTTCAAGAAAGGTAGTAGAACAGATTGCAGAAACTATCGGGGAATAACACTGATGAGTCATTGTGCAAAGATCTTCGAGAAAGTTTTGGAAAAGAGAATTAGGACAAGGATAGAAGGAGGGATGAGGGAAGAACAACATGGCTTCAGAGCAGGAAGGTCCACAGTGGATTTGATTTTTGCTGTAAGGCAGTTACAAGAACAGCACTATGAGTATGGAACAGATCTACTGATGGCCTTCCTGGACATTGAGAAAGCATATGACAGTGTATGCAGAAACAAAGTATGGAAATCCCTGGAGGATAGAGGAGTAGAGAAATGGACTATAAAGAGGATAAAGGAGATGTACAAGGGAAGCGTGAGCTGTGTGAAAGTGGGAGGAGAGAGATCTGACTGGTTGGAACAAAGAAACGGCCTGAAACAAGGAAGTGCACTGTCACCGTTACTTTTCATTGTGGTGATGGATGACATAATGACCCGAGTGGCACAAGTAATTGGGGACGGAAAGATGAAAGCAATGGTGTTTGCAGATGATTTGATGATTTGGGGAAACAAGGAGGAGGAGGTACAGGAACAGTTGGACGTGTGGGAAGGAATAATACAAGGATATGGGATGAAATTTAGCATAAATAAGAGTGAGATGGTGATCACAACAAGGAAGAAGGAAAGAACCACAACGGGAATAACAATTGGTGGGGAACAGCTGAAGAAAGTGGAGAGTTTCAAGTATCTGGGAAGCCTGATACAAGATAATGGAAGAAACGATAGAGAAATAAATGAGCGGGGGAGGCAGGCAGAAGCATTTCGGAGGAGTGTGAGAAGCATGTTATGGAGCAAGGATGTCCCTCAGAACAGCAAAAAGATCATATATCGGACGTACTATGTCCCTATCCTGACGTATGCCTCGGAGACCTGGGTTATGAAAGGAAGGGAGAAGAGCAAAATACAGGCCAGTGAGATGAGGTTCTTGAGAAGCAGTATTGGAGCTACAAAGATGGACAGAATAAGAAATGAGAGGACCAGAGAATTAATGAAGGAGGAACCATTACAGGATGGTATAGAGAAATCTAGACTTAGATGGTATGGACATGTAAAACGAATGGAGGAGAAGAGGATACCCAGGAGAGTACATGAGACGAAGTGGGTAGGAAAGAGACCGAGGGGAAGACCGAGAGACAGGTGGCTGAAGGGGGTGGAAGAAAGCGTGAAGAAGAGAGGAGAAGACTGGACAAGGGTGGAGGCTGAGAGATGGTGGGAAGACAGAAGACGTTGGAGAGGCTTGTGTTCCAAACAGACCCGGCCAGTGGCTGGAAACTGTGCAAGATGATGATGATGATGATTGTCGTTCGTAATAATTTGCTTGATAGCGTTTTCTAAGACATAGAAAACCTATCTGAATGCTAATAATTTTTATAAAATGCTCCGAAAATACCTTAATAATAATTATAATAAATTAATAATAATAATAAATTAACATGAAAAATTCTCTTGGCTGAACAATTTGCCGCGTAAATAAATATAGAATGGCTTCCTACTGACTTATGCCAGTTGCATAAAACCCCTCGAAAAACACGTTACATATTCGCCTCGGATCATCGGATGATTTACCGTGACGACGGTCCATTATCCGATTATCCCAGACACGTTAATAAACCCCATCCAAAATACATATTACATAAATGAAATCACCCTAAATTACAGATATATACACTCATATTTTTTTCTTCACGCACTTTGCGTCAAAGTTTGTTGTCACTATGGATTGCACTTTGCAACCAGTCCAATGTTTTACATATGGAATAGTGTTCCACGGATATTTCCGCCTCTCAAATTTCTCTATGTTGGAGAAATAGACATAATTAATGTGTGAGCACTATGTATTTATGCTGTCATATCACACGCATTGAAGGTGTTCTGATATATTTATATCACCATAGAACTCCCTAATTTCACTGGAGGTCCCCTCCTTATGGTGAAATTTAATCTCACTTATCACTGAGCACACGATCACACTATTGTGGCAGCGCCTCGTGACCATAATACTTAATCTCTCTTTGAAGTAGATTAAATTAATATTGACTTCTGAAAAAAAAAACAGTAAATGTGCATTACATATAACACCAAATATTTCTGTGCCGTAATCGGTCTTGTTAAGTTCCCGTTAACCATATTCTACATAATACTAGTTCTCAACACAGACCATTTCTCCTCACACAAATAATACCATTGTACATATTATCTTAAATTACACACTTACAAATCTTACATGGCGAGGCCGTAAACAGAAATCACGTGTGCTGATGTGTATGAGTTTCATGAAGGACTGTCTCGCATTCTGATGGCCCATCTTTTATCTCGTGGACGCCTTAAGCTAACAAGCCCTATACAAGCGCTCCCCCATCTCTTGGAGATAAATGGGAACCCATCAGCGCTGCCAAAATGGCCTTGGTGCATCGAGACAATTTAGTGCTCAACAGCATCCGACAATCCCGTCATATTTCCCTGTACCTTAAAAACTCTCATTTACTTACATACTACCCCCCTGTGTGACTTCTGATACGCCTGCCTTAAGACCAGATCCTCCCACGCACCAAATACCACACTTACTCATTTGATAGGCTGGCTCGCCAGCTAAACATCCTCACTTTATGACACATACTTTCGGAGACTATGTATATTATACGTCCCGTATAATCTGTTTCCCTCACTATTCTCCAGCACATATGCTGTTTTGCCAATACGTTTGGAAACTATAAATGTTTCTGTGTCACCTGCTTCCAACCTTGCAAGTGGCTCCCTTTAAATGAACGTCATCACGTTGCTCTACCTAGCATATTTCTCAGTGTCTGTAACGATGCCCTGTTGCTACTGTCCACACATACTAACCCTACCTTCCTATGGTGTCACACCTCTACTCGACACTCTATGACCTAAAAATGTCACTTCTGACTGACAGAATGACGACTTAGACAGCTTCAAAGTGAACCCTGCCTGATCTAACTTCTGAAAAACTATATCTAAATGACGTAGATGCTCCTCAAAACTGCGTGAACTAATTACCATATCACCAATGTAAATGGTTACAAACTCTCCTGTGTCATCCCCTAATGCGATGTTTAAAGCCCTAATTAATGCTGCTGAACTACTCTTTAACCCATAAGGTGTTCTACAAAATTGATAAAGGTTATATTTATGACTAAAAGCTGTAAATGGTCTATCTTCGTACAGAAGTGGCACTTGCCAAAAACTGGAACTCAAATCTACACAAGTGAAATACTTCTTCCCCTCAAATGTTTGCATTAATTCCTCTATTGACATAGATTTCAGCTGATCTGAACTAATTCTACTGTTAACCAAACGAGCGTCTAAACAAATACGAACAGTGCCGTCGGTCTTGGGTACCGTGATCAAAGAATTAACATATGGACTGTTAGAGTGCTCAATAATCCCATCTTCAAGCATCTGATTAATTTGTGCCTCAACTGCACTCTGATAAGCGAAAGGTACAGGATATCTATGTCCTGTGAATACTGACCTATCAATAACGTTCAATGAATGGGTATAGCAATTGGCCATACCAATGCGATCCTCAAAAACTCTCCTATTACACCATAACACATCATAGAGCCGAACACATTGTTCCACCTCTATATTTCCCAGAAATGCAGCATCACGTAACGAGTCCTCTAGACTTCCGTTCGTAATCACACTGCCCACAAAACATGGAGAACCCCGCTCTACGGCTGGCGATATCTCATTTAAAGTACAAATCACACCTACAATACTACTCCTCTGAATATGGTCATTGAACGCTACTTCTACTTCAGAATCTCCCCATTTAAATTTCAAACTCCCTACATCATAACATAAGTTACCAGACACTCTACTTAGCCACTCTGAACCCAAGATAACACTGAATACTAAATTTGGAATTACAAGGCAAATCTGCTTCTCTACATGATTATTAATTTTAATGTCTACTAAAACTTGCTTAGAAATTACTTTAGACCTCTTCCCAACAGCTGTGATAACAAAAGTGCTTTTAATTGGCATCTCCTCAAAATTTACTCCAGTTCCTTTCATTTTATCATAAAATGCACTACTTATGCAACTCTTCATACAACCACTATCAATTAAAACCTCTGTGTACGCCTCGGACACGTTAAATTTAACTATGGGGCTCTTACTAACCACTTCCTGAATAATACCTTCATCATTTAGTTCATGTAATAATTCATTTCTTACATTTAGGTCATAGGGTTCCTGTATAATTGTATGGACAGGGCATGCTACAGACTGAGATTCTGACCTTACTTCGCAGCCTGGTTCGCGTTTAAAGAACCGCTACAGCTGGCCGTAGTACTACTAACAACTGAACTGGTCTGGTTGTTCTGGGCTGTGTTGTCATTGTTTGGCTGTATATTACTACCACTAGGCTGTCCTCTGCCTTGACCCCGATTCTGGTTGTAATTATTGTCATTATAATTTCTCCCTTGATTTCCCCTGAAATCATTGTTTCTCCCTTGATTTCCCCTGTAATCATTGTTCCTCCCTTGATTTCCCCTGAAATCATTGTTCCTCCCTTGATACTGATTACCATAGCCATTTCCTCTGTTCTGATTTAGCTGATTATTATTATTTCTATTTTCAGCGTTGGCCCCTTCGCCACCGTTCCCTTGAACTTCTTGATGCCTGGCTTCATTAGGTCTATTATTATTATTACCCTGGTTCCGATTGAAATTGTCCTCATAACCCCCTCTCCCTAGTGCATCAAATGTGCTTAACAAATTTTCTACTTGTGATATAGTCTTTACATTCTGGATACAAGCAGCCTCCTTGATCCTATAGGGAAAGTGCCTAAGTAGCAACCTTACCACATCACTTTCCTCCTTCAAGCCATCCAGATATTTACACACTAATACCTGCCCTAAAAAGTATTCGGTCATGGTGGAGCTTCCTTTAGGGTTATATTTACCACACACTACTCCCTCACGATGCTGCGACTGAATAACCTCATTCCAGAACTTTTCACAGAATTTCATTTTAAAATCATTAATATCAGTAAACTTGTCTCTGTAGACAGCAAACCAATTCCTCGTTTCCCCCACAAACACTTGTTCTAAAATTTCAACTACCTGGTACCACTCAATACTACCATTTTCCAACCTTTCCCCGAATTTATTTTCTATAGTGTTCATGAACTCAATTGGGCACCCCTGTCGATTGCTGAACTTACCCAGTTCTACCTCCCTGTGTGTGCTATTCACAAAAACTGGCCTATTCTGACTATTTTCTTGCCTGATCCTAGCTTTTAATTTTAACTCTAATTCTGCGATTTTCTCCTCAGCCTTCCTCTCAATACTGTTTACTGTTAATTTAATGTTTCCTTCTGATTCTTCTACTTTATCATATAGCTTTGCTTGTTTCTCCTCAATCTTGCTAATGCTCTCTCTATTACTCTCTCTTAAATCATTTACTTCTGCAACTATTTGTGAGTGGTCTTTCTCAATTCTACCCCCCAGCTGTTCCTTAACCTCTTTAGTTGCTACCTGAATTTTGTCAATTTCTCCCCCCAATTGCTTTTTGACCTGCTGTGTTTCCAGTTGCACTAGTTCTTTTAAATTTTCAGCCTGTGTACTGATTCTAATTTCTAACTCCTCCTGTACTTTTCCTAATTTCTTGTCTACATCTGCAATGATCTCTTTAACCTTCTCTTCCATTACTCCTCTGATTTCTCCTCTAATCTGCTCCATTTTCACACTAATTTCCTTGTTGTTCTTATCTAATTTTGCATTATTCTGTTCTAATTTATTATTTAAAGCTTCTGTACTTTCTTTATTTTCCCTACTGTTTTGTTCTAATTTTGCATTATTCTGTTCTAATTTTGCATTTAAAGCTTCTGTACTTTCTTTATTTTCCCTACTGTTTTGTTCTAATTTTGCATTTAAGGCATCTGTACTTTCTTTATTTTCCCTACTGTTTTGTTCTAATTTAGCGTTGTTTTGTTCCAGTTTAGCATTTAAAGCGTCACTACTAACTTTGTTCTGATACATGAACTCGAGAAGTAAAGTTTTTAATTCTGGTTGGCCGCCTACACTCCCTGTTTCAGTATCGGGATTTACCTCCGCTACCCCGGTACTACCATCACTTGACATACTGCTCGTATCATCACTCTCCAGTTGATGACCACTACGTAACCTCATCTGTCTTTCTTTCTCATCCCCCATAATGATATACACTGATAAAGACAAATAACCCCCAAAATACAGGCACAGAAATATATACCTTTCTCCTTCCACAAATGTTATTAGGTTTTCAGCCCCAAGTTGTCGGCGACAAATGTAACCTTTTGACTGCCCACACGTTGAGCGTACAAATGAAACGTTTTGGCTGCCCCTACTGTTGGGTGACAAATGTAATGGTTTCCCTTTGCCTAAGCTATGTTGTTTTAATGGGCGCCAAGACCTCAATGCAATGTTGAAATCTAAATTTGTATTTAACAACGTCTAGCTCTGGCAGAACACCTTCAAGACACTATTCACTCAGATCGTGGTATGATTTGATCATTAACCCAACAAACAATTGTATCAGGAGAAGGAATTGGTCTATATCTAATGCTACCTACTGAAAGCAAAGATTGCATTGTAAAAGAAATGAATTTATTATATAAAACAAGTATAGCAAAATTAATAATAATAATAAGTACAAAATTTAAATTGGAGCGTTGTGATTTGAATATTACTGATGGAAAATTACGTGAAAACGGAGTCTGATAAATTGATTTTACTCTTATTTCCAAGCTATGAAGTTACTGAAATATGAAATGTAAAACAAAGAAAAATGAGAGATTGCGTATTTCTGCGTCATTTGCGCTTACCATTGGAAATTGCCAAGGCATTTCCCTCGTACTTGCTGATGCTGTCAGCTTCCCACAGTCTCCTGGACGTCGTCATCTCCGTCGGAATTTGATGATATTCTGGTAGATTAGATAATTCTATGGTCCGTACCTCGGACCCAAACACTCGTACAACCGCACTGGTTAAGTTTTGCAAAAGTTAGTCTTCAACTCCACTGAACATCGGAGCGACACGCACTTGCAACCGTACTCCGCAAGTTCTACACAGATAGTCCCTAACTCCACTGAACATCGGAGCGACTCGCACGCGCATCCATACTCCTCAAGTATTTCACAGATAGTCCTCGTTTCACGGCGCGTCGAACGATATATCCACACGTTGGCTCCCCCACCATGGTACCGACATCTAGCTTACGTCGTCCTCCCCGATTGGCTGAGCACGCCGCCAGTTCCCCTCCTCTGCCTCATTACACTCGGCGCGCGAGAGGGAGAAGTCGTTTTCCGTCCCAACAATTCGCCTTTTCTAGACCTTGCGACCCAGCCTTGCGTAATACTTCTCGACAGGAATCAGCTTGTATTCGAATTCCCAGTGAGTCATGTCTCTCAAATACCCTAACTGACAAAACTCCGTAAAATTCCGTAATCACATAATTTTCTATGATATTGTCGTTCGTAATAATTTGCTTGATAGCGTTTTCTAAGACATAGAAAACCTATCTGAATGCTAATAATTTTTATAAAATGCTCCGAAAATACCTTAATAATAATTATAATAAATTAACATGAAAAATTCTCTTGGCTGAACAATTTGCCGTGTAAATAAATATAGAATGGCTTCCTACTGACTTATGCCAGTTGCATAAAACCCCTCGAAAAACACGTTACAGCATTACCATTTCTAATGCACAATTTGCTGTACTAAGTGAATAGTGCACTAAATATTACTGTATTTCCACTTTACAACTCAACTTGCTTTGTTTGAGGCGCTATGTCCTTCATCAGCTGATTCAGCAAAATCTCAGTCCAGTATAGTCGCCATTTTGGTGAACGTCACACACATTAAATTACATAAAAATATGGTGATGAAATACACACTGAGATGACGTATGATAAAAGATATAAGAAATATTTAAAACATTAAAACACTATGCTGATATTAGAACTGCATTGCTCTGCGTTTATTCTTCCCTATTTGACCGTTGTGGTCTTGGATGTTATCCTGTAAGTAAGCCAGAATGAGTTGATGGACAAGGATCGTGTGAGTGAGTCGTACGTTATCAATTAATATGATAAAATTGGTCCGGCCTGATCAAACACAAAATGCCAGCGTTTCGCCCCAGTGTGCCGTTGGGCTTGTCAGTTGGTACAGACACACCTTATCAACACGCATGGCTAGCACATACTGAGAAGGCCATCACAAGACACAAAATACAAGTAGTATTGACGTCACGAGTGATGCCAATGTGCTACGGAAGTCAAGCTCCCTTTCATAAAACAAGAACCTTACCTTGGCAATCCCACGATCTCGATGCTTTAAAGAGAATCAGTTCGAAGAAAACTTCCGCTGTTGATCCAACAATGAAAGTATTCGATACTCTTATGAAAGTTGTAAATGATGGAACTGGAGGGATTTACTTCTTGGACACTCCCGGGGGTACAGGAAACTTTTTTTTAAATTTCATTGATTTCAGACAACATTTGCTCACACAATGAAATAGCACTCGCACTTGCTTCATCAGGCATTGCAGCTACATTGTTGGAAGGTGGTCGAACAGCCCATTCAGCGCTAAAATTGCCGTTGAATATGTAAAGCAACGAAACTCCGACATGCAACATTTCAAAGAACTCTGCAATGGCAAAGGTTGTGCAACAATGTAAATTGATAGTGTGGGATGAATGCACGATGGCACATAAAAAGTCTTTGGAGGCATTAGACCGAACAATCAATCAAAACCGATTTGGTGGTGCGATGATTTTCGAAGCAGGAGATTTTCATCAAACATTGCCAGTGATCCCACGGTCACGCCTGCTGATGAATGTTTCAAGTTTTGTGGAAACATATCAAGATACCTACTAAATTTAAGCAAGATTATGCATGTCGAGTTGCAAAATGATCCATCTGGAGAAATATTTTCAAAACGACTCATTGACATTCAAAGTGGCAAATTCCCTTCACTGTTTTGACTGGCTGCATTACATTTCCTGACAATTTTTGTCAGTTTACTGTTTCAAAAAACTAACTAAAGGTGTTTCCAAATGTTGCTCAAAATTACAGAGATCGTATTTGGTTGAGCGAACGAGCTATTTTGGCTGCCAAAAACATGGATGTAAATGAATTAAGTTTCGAAATTCAAAATGAAATTTCCGGTGATTTGAGGACATACAAATCAGTTGATTCCGCTACCAACTAAGATGATGTCAACTATCCACTGTAATATTGTCAAAATGACGGGTTTATATAGAGATAAATGCCGTGGGAGTTATTATTTATATGTTGTGTACTTATGGGCAATATTGTTGCCTCTTATGTTAATTATTCAGTATATTATTATCATCATTAATTTTTGTTATAAGTATGCGTATGCATAAGGAAGCTTACTTTATAATTTAATTAATCGTTCATCATATAAGGTTTTAATTATTACGTTTCATTTATTAAATGGGGGCTGTGGAAATAATTTTGTTTTTAAAGTCATTTAGGTGTTGCAATGTCTTGGCAAACATACTGTATTCTGGTCGGCGATTTTTATGGAAGTTGAAGCGAGAGGATGCCTTCTGACATTGCACTTCCTTGAACTCAGGGCAGGTCAAGTCCGTTCAGACAATGGATGATAGCCTCCTACAAGGGTGCTGGAAATTGGATGACGCTTACGAGTGTTGAATTCGTGGAAAATTATATCATGTAAAGAGGATAGCGAATCAGGGGTGCTGAAGATAGCCCCAACGAAGAAGACAGGTGTTACCATGACAACCTATGATATGATTGGTCGACTTATTGGGGGTGGAATCTTGGAGATGGAATTGAGGGGAGCATGAAGAATTATAAAAAGGCTAACACTACTGGACTCGAGGTTCTTTCATTCATTCAGCACAACTACTACTACTACTATTGAATTCTACTCGATTCTACTCTGGTCTAAGCTCAATGGACTAGTAACATATCTTTTGCTACGGCATAATTAGCCAAGTGCTATTTGAGATTATGTTAGACATTCTGTCGAACCATACAATGACTTGTGGTCGTGTTATCGGGCCTCAGTCATTAATGTTATTTTAGAAGTCGTAACTTCATCCCACTCAATTTAAAATTTTATATCTGCAACTCCAACGCGGCGTTACCAATACGAGAGAAAGGATGATTAGGAGCAGCTGGGAACTTCATGTTTGCTCAGGCTTGAGTAAAACAAATCGACAAGATGCAACAGTGGTAAGCGAACTGACCAGATTACGCAAGTCTCTACTTTCACGTAAATCGTTTTTGGGCATATAATTTAAATTCATCAGCTTTCGTAATCATCACATATATTATTTCAGTAGTATAGATCCCTCCTGCAGCATTCACAAGTAGCCGATCATGATTAATGAGCATTCAAATGAAAGAGAATATACATTACTAGTGACGCTTTGCACTCTAATTTCATGAATATCTATAATTTCTTTAAAAGATGACTTTTAAAAAACTGTACGAAGTGTGCGATTTGAAGATACTGTTGCTGCAGGAAGATATGCTCCATAATTGCTGTCCACTTCACATTTTGGCCGCTATGACGCTTGTTTCATGTCATTTTAACATTCTGAGGTCTTTCCTTTATCATTTTGCATGGATTTCAGAAACAATATTTAAAGGAATGAGTACCGTACTCAAATCATATCATTTCCTAATATCGAATAACCGGTGAGCGTTACAGCTAAGCCGTCAATCAATGGACTCGGCACACAAATGACATTAGCAGTGACTAATTGCATTCCAATTTCATAAATATCAATTTTTGTAAGAAGTGTGCGATATGTAAATACTGTTTCTGTAGGAAAATAAGCAACATCATTGCTGTTCAGTTCTCATTTTGGCCGTGGGGACGCCTGAAACGTAAATAGTGTTCTATAATAATTTGGTTCAAATAAAAACATAACAACCTTTCTCCTTAGGTCTCTTATTATAAACCTATTGGGGAAAGTGTGGCTTATGTACATGCGAGATTTCTTGCACGGGTCCGCTAGTAATATTTAATCTCATAACTTTCCACAGTTTCTTGGCCACCTCGTAAAAATTAGCTTCCGCATACTTTATTATTATTATTATTATTATTATGTCTTGCTTGTTCTATTAAATTCTCTGATATCTTAAATTCATGCTCTGTGTTTCCTTCTCTGTTGTTAGAAATAGCTATAAGTCGCACCTATTCCCTGAAACGAGTATTATCTTGGTGAGAAACTGTTTCCCCACGGGCTGAGATAAAGAGTTTGTGAGTGAGACATATACCTCATGGTATGTGTGAAGGTATTTTATTTTGGTGTTGACGTGATGATGGACCCAATGGCGCCCAACTAATACTTCTAAAAACCCCGGTATTTGATCACTGTGTGGAACTTTGTTGTGGTTCTTCCACATCCCATCAGAAAAATAAATCCATTTCAAAAGATAATTACATTTGGTCACCCAAGTAGGACCGTAATAATTACACCACCCGTATGTTTGAACTCAGTCAGGGTTATTTCTGGGTAGTGATATGCTGATATATTTTCTCAGTCACTATGAAGATATTAATATTGCAGCTACTGAAAACACATAATTTCCTAGTAACTTCTGGTAGCAGTTGAAAATTAACTCATTTCATGTTGATGATGTAGTGATTTGCATTATTCTGATTTTTGCGTTTCGGTACAGACTGATTGGAGTTCAATACATTGTCATTTATTTTGACAGAACATCGTCTGTGGGGTCATCTAGTAAATAAATATGTTTTTTAATGTGTGTGACGTTCACCAAAATGGTCTGAGATTTTGCTGAATCAGCTGATGAAGGACCGTTTCATGGTCCGAAACATGTACTGAAGAGGAACAAAGCAAGTTGTGTTGCAAAGTGGAAATAATATTTAGTTCATTAGTAATATGAATAATATGAGAGTAATATTCAACACGGAAAATGTTCATAAGAGATATTAGTACTAAGTGAACCTCGCAGAAAAGACTTTCAGTATTGTAAGGAAAAAATCAGGTAAAATTCAGATTAGATTAGCCTTTTGAACCCTCATTTCCCTTAGCGTATGCTTCCTGCTCCACTCCTAATTAATTTCTGCACTATGAACGGCAGTAGCAAGTGAACACTGCAAAACAATCTAACACAAAATATTTATTATGTTATATGAAATATATTTCCCAGTCAGTTATTGGTTCATTTTCGTCACTATCACTGCCCACTAACTGTTCTAAAATATCCAGTTCCGTGAGCGAAGATGGAGACGCCATATTTACATCAATCTACATCATCAGTAAAACTGTCATAAACTTTCGAGAATAACGAAGGTTAAAAATTCATTACCATTCCCGCAAACTACAGTAAATAGGGGAAGGTGTTCTCTCGGAGAGCACAGAAGTTATACGAGCGCTCTAAGTACAATCTATCGTCATGTCGTGTGGGACTCGACATCGGAGCGAAAGTCAAATCTTCTAATGTCGAACCCCACTCGACATAGGAGTGCAAAAGGATTAGCACATCTACAAGCTTTTCTACATCTCGACTCTTATTTCCTTCACCATACCACCAACCTGAGAGAATACATAGCCCAAGTACTTAAAATGTTTCACCTGCTCCTATTTTGTTCCTGTCACCTGGAATTCTATGTTCTTGCATTTCTTCCCTACTGACGTAACCTTCGTCTTTGAAATGCTGATCCTCATACCATACTTCCTACATTTCTGTTAAAGTTCAAACTTGTTGGCCTGCCAGCTTTCGACAGAGTCGTCATTACAACCAGGTCATCAGCATAGTCCAGACTGTCTACCTTGAAATCCACCTAACCAGTTTATGCCCTTTAATAAATGGTCCATGTATAAAATAAACAGTAGTGGGTATAGCCTTGCCTCACTCCTGTAACAACCTTGAACCAATAACTCATCCTACCATCAACTCTCACTGCAGCCTGATTATCAACATAAATACTTTTGATTGCCTGTAGCATCGGCTCTATCATAGGCCTTCTCTCGATCTACAAAGCACGACTGTCAATTCCTCTCGTAGCATTTCTAAATAACTTGGCGCATACTAAAAATTTGTTCTCGACATCCTCGGAGTCTAAAGCCACACTAGTGTTCATCCATCTTACTCTCGGCCAATGATCGACCTCTCCTTTCTACAATGCTTGAGTACATTTTGCCGGGGACACTTATCAGAGAAATGCCTCTACGAAAAATGAAAATCCACAGCCTGCTTCCAGTCTCCGACCGGGTCAGGAATGGAATGAATGAAGCCCCTATCTAGCGGCGAGGATATGAACTGTGCCGGCTGCCGAGGCCTGACGCACTCATCTGGGGCAATGATTAATTGAATGACAGATGAAATGAAATGATAGTGGAGAGTGTTGCTGGAATGAAATGGATTTGAACCACGGACCCAGCGGTGAGAGGCCGGCGTGCTGCCACCTAAGCCACGGAGGCTGCAGAGAAATGCCTCTATAATTATTGCAATCTTTTCTGTTCTCATGCTTATAAATTGGTGCAATTACTGCTTTTGTCCAGTCAGATGGTACATTTCCTGAAACCCATGCCAATTCGATTATCCTATGCAACCATTTCAACCCTGCATTCCCACTATACTTTACCATTTCTGACCTAATTTCATCTACCCCTGCCGCTTAGTGACACTGTAGTTTATTTACCACCCTCTCTACTTCCTCAGCCGTGACCCTGTTCCCATCCTCATTCTCCTCCTGCATCATCTCAAACTAAAAATAAAGACATTTTCTTGTAAAACTCATTTATACCTTTAAAACGACTTAAAATAATTAAGAATTCCAGTTAATGTAAGGGACCCTCTAACTTTTGATAATTAAGAATAGTCCATGTGTGCTGAAGAATATCACCTATGCCCCCAAATAGTTATTATGACCAGAACAGCCGTATGAACAACAATCTAGGTTAGTAGTTTTTGACCTCCCAGAAGCCACCCTTAGTTTTCCACTCAGTGTTTGGGTATGAAATGGAATTAAAGTTGTGCCGTCTATTACTGTAACAAAGTTTCATAAACATCGAAAGATAGAATTGCATAAGAGAATTGGGTGACAGTTACATTGTTTATTAGTGCTAGTTCATTGCCTCATTAGACTGTGATGTGGGAGGGTCCATGTGAGTGTGCCTGGTGACAGACTGTTTTAGTGATAGTATTTTGTTGTTGGTAGAACTTGAGTATTTTTCTTTAGTTGAATTTTAGTATTTAGTTGTTAGTAGATGGTTAGTATTTTTGTTAGTAGAATTTACTCTATTACTTCATTCTCAAAGGGAGTAGCAGCCTTTCAGAATAAATCAATTCTTTACTCGTCTTATAGACTGTTAAGATATTGGTAACATTAGCCAACTAATGGCTACACTGCGTTCTGCTGTATGGCTGATAGCAACTGGAAACTACAGCTGTAATGCTAATCCCGAGGATATGCTCCCCTCTATGCATGATTACATGTCATGATGGCCTCCTCTCTTGTAAAATTCCAATCCGGAGGTAAACTAGTCCCTCGTTCGGATCTCCGGTGGGGGCTACTCAAGAGGAAGTTAACATCACAGAAGTAACAAAGAGGAAATCTGACATTTTACGGATCGGAGTGTGGAATGTTAGAAGTTTGCTAGGCAGTGGAAGGTTAGAAAACTTAGAGAGGGACTTAGTTTGAGATTGGATTTGGTTGGGATTAGTGAAATGTGCTGGCAGGAAGAACAGGACTTTTGGCCAGGAGACTATAGGGTCATTAGCACTAAATCAAACAATGGCCAAGCAGGGGTTGGTCTCATATTGAGTAGGAAACTTGGACAGCAGGTGGAATATTATGAGCAATATACTGTAGTAAACGGATTATTGTTGCAAAAATCCATGCAAAGCCTACGTGCACCACAGTGGTACAAGTCTATATGCCTACCAGTCAAGCTGATGATGAAGATGTTGAAAAGGTCTATGAAGAAATAGATTAAATTCTGAGGTATGTCATCATGGGTGATAAAAATGTTATAGAGTGGGAGATTGGAACGTAAGATTTCAAAAGTTGCCCCCTCTCCCGCCTCCGGGGGTGGTGCAGCGGGGTCGAGCTTTATGTTAATGGATGTCCCTCTTCGAGCTCAACAACTTCTATTGCAACTGTTTTTTAATCCAATTTGTATTTTTCCAAATATTCCGAAAAACAGTGTTAAGTGCTTCACCCTGTATACACACACCAAGTACATAAGGCTGAAATGACCACGATGTTCAACCTCTGAAAGGAAACGACAGGATATCAACCTACTTGGTACATTTTGAAATCCAACTCTTCAATTCAGTGTGCATTTTTGGTTAGGATACTTTTGTGGATTTACTGCCTGATTGAAAATGTGGTCTACATGATATTTTTTGTTACAGCAAGGGCTGAGAGAATTCATCAACGAGAAGATGAGGGCGAAGTTATTGTCCAGTTTTAATCCTGTACGCAAGGTGGTGATATCAGCAGGACCCAAGTTTTGTTTTTTCCAGGTATGTTCCATGGTTCTGTGGTTTCCCAATTCCTTAATATTTTGCCTAAGGAATTGTATAAACATTGGTAGATTCTTGTCGTTAAGTTTCAGATGAGACTCCGATTCAACCCTCATTTCTCTATAGAAATGAAAATAGATGCCACCGCATAGATCTTAATCTTCCAGGGTTAGAGTTTGTAATTTTAGGAGCACTTTAGGTAAAAATGTTTATTATCCTCTAATGATAAGAGAACTTAATGTTAAGGTCTGGTACTCACATTTTTTGACTCTTCCCTCCATGTTTCTGTGATGAGTGACCAGTGAAGTTGGAATATAAGTATGCGTGTGAAGTTACCCCTGTCTGTGCTGTAATAGCCTATAAATAACCAGTGTGCTGTAGTGTCAGCATCACATATTTAAAATGAATAATTTCAATGTTGTATTTTACTTTTTGGAATTTAAATGCTTTTCTGTCTGTCAGCACGATTGTACCCACATTGTAATGGATGTTGTTTCGTAAGCCTGAAAGAAATTACATGAAATGAATTATTAATCTTAAAAGCATTTAAATTTCATTTACTAAGGCAATACTGAAAGATGGCTTTAGACGTAACATATTTTAGTATATAAACAAAACTTTTACCACTGTAATTCAGTACGTTGGAAAGGTATGTACCTCTATGCTGTCTTTCCACCAGTTTCCCAATCATGAAACATCACTAACTGAATTCAGGTTATGGTATTTTGCAAGGTACACACACACAGTTTTAAGCGTACAAAATATAGTCTTGTTTGTTCTGAGCTTTTCGAGGTGAATGATTTTGAAGAATATCTCCTGAAACTTAAGTCCTTCAAGAATCATGTAATCTGGTATTGCTAGACAAGTTTATTGCATATTGTACATTAAATTCCTGAAATAATATTTTCAGTAACAAGTGTATACAATATAGAACGTCTCATGTCGCTATTCATTAATCAAGGTAACTAAAAGCCGTGACTTGTTTGCTGCAAAGCCAGTGTGACTTGTCATCCCTTTCAGGAAATGTTTGTCATATTTCGCTAACAGTCCAAGAAAGTATAATTTTGCTTACATTTTTGCCCCGAGTTTCTATATTTCTTTAACTGATCTTGCGACTCTTTTAATTGTATGCATAATTATTAAACGTTTTGCAGTGTTCAAGGTTCAAGATTAACATAGTGAAATTACCATGTACACAGTCCACACTCTCCCTAACCTTATTTATCACTTTCAAGACAACACACATTCATAATTATTGGAATGCTACAAGCCATTTTTCAGTGTTGCCTGTATTATCAATCGGCAGAATTGCTCTTCAGAAAGTTAACACAAGAGTGCCCAAATAGATTCGGAGGAAAGTGACAATTATTTTATCACCCTATTATCTGAAAGAAAATGTTACATAAATTATTTAGACATTAACAAACTTCTCTAGCAAATGGTATGGTTTAATTGGATGACATGTTTTGCTCGTCAAGCCAGCATCGACAGTTCCAAATATACAAGACAAAATAGCTCTGCAAAACACATCCAACACCTACAATGCTACCCATGATCGGTCGTTGCCCTCCAAAACCAGCCCTCCAAAAGTACAGCAATTTAAAAGAAAATGATACTACTGGTGATAAATACCAAAGCAATAAGCACCCGAAAAATGAATCATTCATTTTATTATCTACAAGCTTGCAGGACTGAGAAAAGACAATCCCATCCACAAACTGTCTCCCTTCGCTAACCAATCTCTGTAGTAGCTACTGTTGCTGTAATACACTTCAAGCCCCAAACTAGAATTGTAAACCAATATTCACAATAATTACGAGTACACGGCTGAAATAATGGCAAAAATCCAGAACTGCAAAATTCAAATACCATATTTCCTCGCAGAATCGTCGCGTATCTAAATTGCGGAAGGAAAGCAGGATGCAACGATTATGCAAAGTATAGTAATGTTTAAAGAAGAATATCCAAAATCTCTTATTGAATATACTGTATCACTATTTGCTTAATTCGTAATCCTGTGTATTTCACTTTCATCAAGATTGCCGTATAATTTTGTGAAGACCACGTGCGTAACATCACGCACGGGTCTTTGTTACAATGTTTCCATGGAAGTTGCTGGCACAGGTTGTCCCTTGCATAAGGTTCTGCCAATAGCAGTTGGGCCTGTTTTCACCGAGATTAGCAGTGTTTCGTATGAGGGCTTATTGAATCTCGTGATTCCAAGGCCAACTTGGGGAAGCGATTGGTCCATACAAGTTTCACTTCCCTGGACTGCTGCTGAGCACGACCTCTGTCCAGCGTGCTGTTTGCCAGCCGCTCGCGTAGTGTGAGTTATAGTCTGCTGGCAGAGAGGACAGACTCCTTTCTTCTGACTAGGTCACGCCAGATTATAAGCTCACGGCAACATCTGTAACAGACCAACGCACAAATACGAATGTGCTAAGTGGCAATGCTGGCCGCTTGCGTCGCGTGGTCATAGGCCGCTGGCACAGAGACGAGAGTACTTTCTTCTGACTAGTTCACGCCAGGTTATAAGTTCGCAGCAGCATGTGCAACCAATCGGTTCATAAATACGAATGTGCGGTGATGATGCCGACCGCTCTCATAGCGTGCGTCCAAGCTCACAGACACAGAGGCAGGGACTCCTTTCTTCTGACAGTCACGCCAGGTTATAAGCTCGCGGCAGCGCACGAATGCAAATGTGTTATGCAATGAAATGTTATAACTTTTTAATTTGAAAAGTAGTGTGCGACGATTATGCGAGAATATATGGTAAGTGTACCCACAAGTTACCTTCAGAAACACAAACAGAAAAACGATAAATAATAACAGAGAGCAACTAGGGTATGTGTGTGGAACGGCTGGACAAATTACCATACCCAGGTTGCATTTAAATTGAGAGAAGAGCACTAAAACTAAACTTGAAGAAAACACGAATCACATTTCATAACATTAAATATAATTGAAGGAAAGAACATCTTTACATGCATGTTAAAAAAAAGATGTAACATAAAAGGTAATAAATAGAACAAACAAATTAATAATCAAGAAGCAAGGAACCAAAAATTAAGAAGGAGATGGAATTTAATTACCCAATTTCAATGAAGAAGATCAATTATGCGAGAACCAATTATACCCTACATCAGTAGAATTAGATTCCGAAGAAAAAATATACATTATCATCGTATAGGTTCGAAGAATGACAAGTTCAAAACCACCAAGAAGATATATCTTGGAAATAAATAAGATAATTCTTGAAATCTTTTAGTTACTCAGGAGCAAAGGCAAGGTACGTGCGTACGGCATGAAAATCCAAAATGACTGACCACAAGTCGACATGAAAAATTAATTACATTGTTTCCGAGAAAAACGAAATCAGATAACAATCCCGGAGAGTATCCAGGCAACGGACCATGGAAAAAAATAAAATACATATCATAAGTGGTGATATTTTAAACAGAGTCTTTAAGAGACCACGCTAACGAGACGAGGAAAAGGAAAATTAACTGTTACGAAAAAAAATTAAGGTTAGGAAAATTCCTCGCTCAAAACAAAAATGAGATCTGAACATTACACAGCTCGGCACGTCAGAAAAAAAGATAAAACACAACCCTCCCAAAATACATATAAATAAGTGTATTACATCAAGTTAAAATAAGGTATTGGAACTTTCTCTTCATGCTTAGGCCTACTCGGTTCTACAAACCAAGTGACTTACTAACGGCAAAATAAATGCCAACTGCGCTAAGGTAATTATTCAACAGCTCAAGACTGCAACATATAAAATATGTAGAATAACACCAACACAAAATACTCGTATCGACGACCAATTCACCTTTTCAGGTCACAAATAGTTCCAATAACTTTTAACACATAACAAACCTTAATAAAGAGATGTATTCCTGTAGCCAAACTTCATACATTGCGTTTTCTTCATGTCTACATATTTAATCCGATGACAGAGATTTCTCAACGGTGGGCGGTAAATGTAAATCACGTAGAGATGAAATAATATCGGGGAAAGGAAGTTTACCTGGCCTACGGCCAGATAATCCCCGTTTTACACCAGAGATTTAGTTCTCACATCTTTTCTTCTTGCAAGAATTCCTTCAACTTGCATTTGTTAATTCACAACAACAAGAATAAAATTGCGGCCGTTCGGGTACGAACGGAGCCGATCGTGAGGCCTCGTGTTCTCCGAAACTAAGTACCAACATTTGCCACACGAGCGAGCCATCGACAAGACAGACACGCTGAACGTTGCCGGCTCACTAGTTCGGACAGTCACCAATAGATACCGAGAAGATCAAGTTTGCACCGCAGCCGCCCGCGGTAACGACTGGAATGCACGTTAATATTTATTAACGGGTCAGTAAGCAGCGTTTGTCCACCTATATTGCGCTGAAAGATTCAATATGGGGCCCCTATCCAAAATGAGTACAGTCCCCAAGTTGCTCTGACCTGTCCTGTCTTAAATTCAACAACTTCTATGGGGAACCACTAGCAATACACCAATTTCAGAAGAAAACTTAATTTGGAAATTTGTTTTACCATGATAAAGCAGATTTTCAAATTACAGTACTAGGCATGTCCAGAAAGTAAAGTCCATTTTTATACATTGCCCCGGAATTGTTGCAATCGCAGTTCGGCACATGCGCGGTAGTTGCTGTGGTTTGAGGAGAAGGAATGACGCCATTTTGAGATCGATGTCTCTTGTTTATGCTTTATAGTACTTGGTTAGAATGGTGAAGGTGGTTGAAAATCCCACCAATTGTAAGACGAGTTCTGTCATTTGTTTTCTGAATGCGAAGAACACTACACCGTTCAACATTTATCAACAGGTGTGCGGGGTGTACAGAGTAAATAGTGATTTATTTAGAAGGGGATGGGTCCAACAGTTCAATGAAGGACGGGATCAAGTGCACAATGTCGAACGAAGTGGGCATCGAATGTTGGTTAATGAAGACTTGGTTCGTGCATTTGAAGAACACATCGAGGTAAGCCGTTTGTTTACACTCTCTGATCTTTCTACGAACTTTCCATAAATTTCAAGATCATTTCTTCGTGAAATTGTTTCTGAAAAACTGAAATTTCGAAAACTCTTACAGAGCAAAACAAAGAACGGTGTCAGGGTAGTACACTTGATTTTTTGAAGCATCACAACGAAGATGGTGACTATTTTCTAAGCAAGATAGTAACTGGAGATGAGACATGAATTGAATTGAAACGGCAATCGATGGAATGAAGGCACACTTCATCAACAGTAAAGACTGATGCTACTCAACAACGATGACGAGCTCATAGGACATGTTGCCACATTGTTGACAATGCAGGCGGCAACGTTTTATGAAGGCGGTATACAGAAACTTATGCCAAGTGCCTCCTAAGTGGTAGAAGCTATTTGAGATGATAGTTTATGATATGTAGTTCGTTTTCCAATAAATATTTTTTGTGTATCTGTACTCATATAGTCGTGGCAGCATGTGCAACCGACCGGCGCACGAATACAAATGTGCTATGCGATGAAATGTTATAACTTTTTCATTTGAAAAGAAGGAAAAGTATCCCGCCCGCTATTCCGAACTAATTGGTACCGAACCCCGTTCGGTTTAGCAGGAATTTCAGAATATATGACAAGTATAAATAATAATTATTCTTGTAAATATGGGTCTGCCCTGTCAATATTTACAAGAATAATTATTTATTCTTGTCATATAATCTTGTCAATACGGATCAATGTCAAACGTCAACAACCTTGATGTTAATATGTCTGATAATTTCGGAATAGGTGGATTTCGTTAATAATATCAATGTATTGACTTGTTAACGCGTAAATT
This sequence comes from Meconema thalassinum, assembly GCA_946902985.2. Taxonomy (NCBI): domain Eukaryota; kingdom Metazoa; phylum Arthropoda; class Insecta; order Orthoptera; family Tettigoniidae; genus Meconema; species Meconema thalassinum. The sequence continues at coordinate 381,955,055 of OX336394.1, read as the reverse complement.
AAGTGTGGGGGACATCTGCTAGTATCGTCTCTACACAGTATTGATCAGCCCATGAAGAAATTCACTGAAAGTCTGAAGGGAAGGACTACGCATAGTGCAGACAAAACTTCCTTGTACAGTATAACAATACAGTACATGTATGTTTTAACACGAGAAAACTAACGTCTTCATGATTTCTCCCGTTTTTAAGAAAAAATAACAATCTGTATTTTTCTAAACTCTGTTCGGAATAGCGGGACTCAATTGTATTACCATTACTTTCTAAATGTATATTTTCTTCTTGAATTGGTGATGTGTTAGTGGTTCCATGCAGGGATTTTAACCACAGTTGCCTATCATCACAGTGTCATCATTTTTGTTGTATCGGTTTCATTTTTTAGTTTTAAGGTAAATTCATCTGGACAGTGCACTGAAACATCTTGAGTAATTGGCTCCATCCCTCAGTGCCTAATTGTTGTACTCCCTTCCGAGCCCTAACATCATGAAGGTTCATGGATGGAAGAAAAGGAGTCCACACCAAAGCGGTTGAGTGAAGGTGCTTTGTTTGAAGATACGCTCGTGGCAGCTCCTGGAACCAGGTTGTTCGTAGAACAAACAAAAAACTGAGCTGCATAATCAAATATACACTGACCGGCAAAAAAAGTGGAACACTTCAATTTTTTATGTAATTTCTTAATTTATTTTACTAAAATGTATCGGTTTTCCAATATTTACATTATTCATGTAAATGTTAGATGGTTGGCTACAGAAAATACCGAAACATGTTTTACAACACGCTCACAAATTTCGTTACATTTCACAAATCTAAAATTTTTCTATTTTTTAGTAATGTTCTTTTGGTCTGGTTTTTATCAAACATATTGCTAAACAAAACAGTGTTAATTTTTGCACTGCACTGCACGGGAACACTGGTCACTAAAAACGAGTGTTTCCACCCTTAGCGTCCATGACAGCTTGTAAACGCTCAGGCATACTGTTCACAACTCGTCGAATGGCATCTGCCGGGATGCGATCCCATTCCTCCAGCAGCGATGTTCTCAGTTGTGCCAAGGTGGTGTGGTCACGCTGTCTGACGTTCCTTCCAAGCATATCCCATACATGTTCGATCGGGTTCAAGTCAGGACTACGAGCTGGTCAGTCCAGGGTTTGAATCCCCACTTCCTGCAGATATTGTACAACACAGCGAGCAGTATGAGGGCGGGCATTATCCTGCATCAGCATGGAATTCTGACCAACGAAAGGCGCAAAGGGCATCACAGGATCTCTTCGGTGTACCTTAGGGAATTGAGTGTCCCGTGATCGACACACACCAACTCAGTGTGGGCTATAACGTTGATGCCACCCCACACCATAACCGAGCCACCTCCAAATAGAGTCCTGGAGGAGAAAGCAACAGGGCTGTACCTCTCCCCGCGCCTTCTCCACACTCTTTCTATTCCATCAGGAGATCTAAGGTTAAAGCGACTCTCGTCAGTGAAGAGAACAGAGGCCCACTGCTCGTGGGTCCATCCCAGATGCTGCCTTGCGAAGTGAAGACGCGCCTTTCTGTGATGTTTGAGTTCGGGTCCACGTGCAGGTCTCCGGGATGAAAGATGAGCTTCTTCATACCTTCTTCTTACTGTTCGGTCACTCACTCTCTCATTTCTGACATTTTCCAGTTGATTTCGTGCCTGGACTGCTGTGGTATGGCAATCACGCAGAACTTGCAGGGTGAGAAATCTGTCATCCCTGGCACTTGTGCTTCATCTACGGCCTGACCCTCATCTCCTGTCGTATGTTTGGAGTTCTCTGTAACGTTGCACTGCACAGTGAATGCTACCGAGAGATGATCCAATGATCTCAGCAACATAACAGAAGCTGCGGCCATCCCCCACCAATGCAACTGCCTGTGCAGCTCCTTCACGGCTAAGAGGCATGTTTTAGTGTGAACTGCACAGGGATAACCTACTAAAATGTATGACAATGGTTCCCAGGTGTTCTACAAATGCCAGTTGCTATCCCTAGAACAACAATAAGCGAGCGGCAACACTCATAAACCCTAAGCGCTTACAGTGCACTTCCCGCCATAAAACCATTAAGATAGGCTCATCGACAATTGGGGGTAATTGGTGGTAATAAACCACCCTAAGAAATGTCATATTATCAATTTCTATTCACGGATGTTTCAGATGAGTGTTCTAATGCGTAAAAAGCTTTTAAAATGTGATTACTTCTTTTTCATGGCTAATTTTATGCTTTTTACATTACTTTTTTAACTGTTCCACTTTTTTTGCCGGTCAGTGTATTGGAATATGAAACGAAAACTTCTGCAAATGACAATTTTTCTTACAAAGTGGTTCATATTAAATTAAAGTTTGCGATGAGTTTTTATATATTTCTTTTGAATAAATAGTGTTCAGACCCAAAATAAGGTAGGAAAAGGAAAAAGCTAATTCCATAAACCTAGCTGACAATCCTAACCAAAAGAACAAAAAACCAGAAAAGGAATCTTGAAACTAAAGATCAAACTTTTGCTCTCATACGAGAAAACCTTAATTTAAAATTATTTGAAATAAAACACAATAATTTAGTTGGCTCCCGCTACAACATTTACATTACCACGTGGTCACAAATCAAATGCCACAACGGCCAGAAATTTACCAAAGATACTCATAATACAAGCGAAAGAAAATCCTGACCACAACTAGTGGACCAAACAAATAAACAATTAAATTACAATCTGAATGCACACACGATGAATCAAACTGTGTAACACATGCTAATCCTTGCGATGTTCATTACCATCATCTGTGTACAGTTCCAGTTTCCCGTGTACTGTTGACTATCCTCTTACTCTCTCCTATGTTCATGAATGTCTTACTCTTCATGAGATCAGTGTCCGTACCTTGGTTGCAATGTCAGTCTTGACCATGTCAATCCAACGGGTTCTAGATCTTCCAACACTTTGTTTTCCATCCACCTCTCTAGTTGTATTCGGGCTGTTTTAGTAAGTTCCATTCTCATCACTTCTCCAAACCACTGTAGTCGTAACATGCCGACTCTGTCTAGGAGACACGTCTTAATCCCAGCTTCTCTTCTCATCACTTCTTTCCTTAACTTATCCATCTTGGTTTTCTGGATCGTGGACCATAGAAATTTCATCTCTGATGCCAGAAGTCTTGATGAGTTTCCCTTCATAAGGGTGCATGTTTCGATACCGCAAGTTAAAATTGTTTTACTGTACTGTAAGTAACCATTGAGCATAGGTAGTTTGCTTTCTTCGAAATCTTGTCATCCCAAAGAAGGGTCCACACTTGTTGGTAGAAGATGGAACTCTTTTGCACCCTGTTGGTGATTTCTTTTATGGCTAGATTATCCTTGGAAACTATACAACTCAAGTATGTGATATTATCCACGCTCTTCAGCTGATAGTCACCCAGTGTGATGTTTGTTGGTCGGTCATTTCTGTTCACAGCCATTACTACAGTCCTAGTCTTGCTGATCTTGAGGTTAAACTCCTGGAACTTTGCCTTCAACGAGTTGAGTTTTGTCTGTACTTCTTCGGTTTCTCTCCGGATCATTACTTTATCAGTAAACTGCTCCAAGTTCACCCAGTGTTTCCTTAATATTCTTCACTATATCATTCATAGTATTGTGTTATAAGCCATTTTCAGTGTTGCCTAAGTAAATGAAATTTCTACTTTTCTGTCAGTTAACATGCTTATACCCAATTGAATTGGGTGTTATGCCCTACCCCTAAAAAAAAATTAAAAAAATAGATTATTAATTCACTTGGATAATCAGTTTTGATCGTCAAGTCATCAGAGCCCTTAGGCCTATACCAAATAGCTTATAAAGATAATAGCAGAAACACAGCCGTAAAAGTACATGCTTGCCGAGAGACAGGGATCACAGTGGTGCGAGTTAACTTCACCACTCACCTTGCCGCCCACAGCTAGCATTTTTCAATGTGCACCAACCAAAATTATATTAAGAACAAAGTTTCAAATGGTTCCGCCTCGTCAATACTATTTATTAAAATTTTGTGGTACAATCACTTGTCTTTTAACACATGGTACATGTTTCGACGTCCAACACTCATTGACGTCTTCATCAGCCTATTTTAATTGGGCAGGGCTTAAAACATTCACTTTATATTCTGGATGTAGTTAAAAATTGTACATGAAAGCACACATAGATCACTAAAAGTATACACTGTAACACATTAAAAAGTTGTTAAAACATTTTCTTATGTTAAAAGCTCAATAAAACCCTCAGCCAGGCTTGACAGTTTCTTGGTTTATTTCATGTCCTGTTTCTAAGGTTAGCTTCAAAAGCCCAAGCAAGGGGTGACCCTTCCCAACTGGAAAGAAATGGACATGAAATAAACCAAGAAAGTCTGTCAAGCCCGGCTGAGGGTTTTATTGAGCTTTTAACATAAGAAAATGTTTTAACAACTTTTTAATGTGTTACAGTGTATACTTTTAGTGATCTATGTGTGTTTTCATGTACAATTTTTAACTACATCCAGTATATAAAGTGAATGTTTTAAGTTCTGCCCAATTAAAATAGGCTGATGAAGACGTCAATGAGTGTTAGACGTCGAAACATGTACCATGTGTTAAAAGACAAGTGATTGTATCACGAAATTTTAATAAATAGTATTGACGAGGCGGAACCATTTGGAACTTTGTTCTTAATATAATTCAGTCAATACAGGAAAAAATGTGCGACTCTCAGAGTCAAAAAGATTACCAACCAAAATTTCTTTGTGATGTTAACATTTGTAGTCGCTTATTTACATCGTGTAAAAATAATTTTAAAAAGCGTGTCATAGATGCACACGTGAAATTGCCGATCTTAAGAATTATTTAATGCGCTACTACAGTCACAACAGAAACATAGGTTTGTCAGTAACTAACGGGGGGAATAACTAACAACGTAAAAATGAATTACAGTACAGTATGTGAACTTTAATCCTAATAATACACCTAGCTTGCCATACGATAAATGAAATAAATAAATAAACCTCACATAGAAAGCCTATGGAGATTTCAGATGAGTTGAGAAAATCCCGATCTGAAAGAATGAAAAAGTACTGGAAAGAGCGCAAGAACCAAGCAGTGATCGTGGAACGACTCAAGTGGTCCAATGTGACCAATCAAGATTAATAATAATAAATAAACCTCACAATCGAACACAAATATTTACACTGGTTTGAAATACATGTGTATGGTTGATGAATACCGTATTTGCTCGCATATATCTCGCCACCGCGTGTATTTCGCACCCCATTTTTTAATTGAAAATTGCAGGTAAAAATATAACTCGCATTAATTTCTGACGCAGTCGTCAAGATGATCGTACGGTAGTAATTTTAAAACAAGTCTTGAGCGCGATGTTATTGTTCGTTGTTGCGGCGGTGCTATCCTTTCTTTCACGGTGTTAGTTGTCCATCTGTTGCATTGTCGGCAAGTAGGCCTACCAGTATTGTCTTCACGTTCCATTTTTGTTTCTCAGTTAAGTGTGATTGTTTTCTTGTGGAAACCAATCTTTTAGTTATGTAAAAACGCGGAAGTTATACGGCTGGATTTAAACTCAAAGTGATCAAATACGCAGACTGCCGGTCGAGAATTCATTGTCATTTTCGCTACTGGCGTCAACAGAAAGACGCGCTTCAAACCAATAACCAAACATGTAAGGTGTTTTCAAATGTGGCGACGCAGTAAAACAACAATACGGAGTGTCATCGTCAGCTGTTTTGTTGGCGCTCCACACGCTAAATAAGTAATTGTTAGCTTAGAACACGTCGAGATCTGGTATTGTTAGTCACGATAAGCTGACTACAGAAGACAAAATGAAGAAGGCCGTATGTTGAACTCGGGCATAATTGGATATAGGGGGTATGGGTTATGGTGGAAGCACACTCGCTGCTAAACTGAGCTGAGCTTACGCAATGACTTAACCTTGTAGGACAGGAAGCACACTCGCTGCCAAGCTCCTCGTAAGGCCATTAAACGAAGCTTGTCGTTCCGAGGGCCGCTCTCGGAAGCGACGGATCAATACAAGTTACACACATCCCCTCCCGCTCGCTGCTAAACTGAGTTGAGCTCACGACCGCAATCACTTAACCTTGGCCGAAGTCCAACTGGACTGACAAATACGTAAGGGCTGGCCAAAATATTGAACGGAAGAACGTCAAAATTTGATCGTACTAAACAAATTTTACATACAATTAAATGCTTTGGGACCGGGACTTTTATAATTCGACGTGATATGCAGGAAAACGTGTTAGTGAGGAACGTACTAACGGGATTCCACAGTAGTGTTTTCCTGAGTATAAACGATAGAATAGTTAACTGGCCATTGAATGGTAGGCTTTTCCTTATTCAGAGTAAATCTGCATAAATGGAATCCAATAATAATGTGGAACAGTTTCAATATCTTGAAAGTATATCATGAGATGCCGCTATTCATCCGGAAGTCACAAACAGAATCTCAAAAGGTTCACATTTTTATACTCAAGTGCAAAACTTGTTATGGGATGCGAAAGTGCCACTTCATTCAAAAAAGGCCCTCTATAATAGCTATTTTGTCCCAATAACCACTTGCAGCCTTGAAACATATGCAATTCCGAATACCCAAGAAGGAAGAAAGGCGTCTTCAAGCTACAGAAATGAAGTTTCTTCACAGTATGGTATGGAAGGCGAAAAGAGATAAATTAAGGAATGAAATTGCAAGAACACAGGCTGAACAAGAAGAAGGAGAATGGAAGAGTGGCAAGGAAGTGGATGGAGGTAGAAGTTACTCGAAAGCCAAGAAGAAGGTGGGTAGATGTAATAAAAGAAGACATCGAGAGGAGCGCCGATATCAAGACCCTCTTCAATGACAAGTGTTCTTGGATAGACAAATTGGAATAGGTTCACAAATTGTACCCAGTTTGTTGAAGCAATAAACTAATTATGATGATGGAACGACTCACACTAAGATTCATGTCGTCATGGCCGTATAGCCCCTTGTATTTGGGTGTGTGTGGAATTGGTGTGATAACCTGTGTTATTTCGATGACTGTACTAGTATTTGTAAATTGGGGATAGGATTGGGAAGGAGGCAACCAAGGCCTTAAGTTTGGAACCATTCCAGCATTTGCATGTAGTAAATGTGGGAAACCACAGAAAACCACTTCCAAGATGGCTGAGTGTACACCATTCCAGCCCTCAAACCAGAATTAAAATTTCTTTGTTAGAGCAGGAAATCGAACCTAGAACAACCAGGAACGCATGCCTCTACACCTCCGGGTGGTCATAGTTAATTGTCATTAAATATTAGCAAACTACTCACAATTAAACATCAGAATGTAAATTCTTAATATCAGGGCAGGAAATATGCACACACATTTTATACGAAATTAGCTAATGTTCAGAATTATTTTGTAGATGATGCTTACATGCATCACACGTTGCTTTCATCGGCAAGTTACAGTGGTGGTGACAACGAACGAGAAACTGAATTTATGTGAATTGAATCCCACCTTGGCCAAAACTTTTTTTTCCTGCCAATTTTAGTTCCCTGTTCATTATGCTTAGTGTTCGATTATATCCTATTCCTGCACACTGTCTTACATTAGGAATTGGTTTTCCATGGTTTCCCACCTCTACTCTAGGCAAATGTTGGGTTAGTTCCTAAGTTAAGGCCACAGCCGCCTCCTTCCCAATCCTATCTCAAATTTACAAATACACACTCTAGTACAGCCATCACAATAACACAAATTACTCACTACCAAATACACAGGGATATATGACCACAATGTCGCAGCCCCTAAAATAAGCTATATTAGGAATCATTTCCTTACCAATTTATTAGGTTGATTATTGGTTCACTACAGGGAAGTATATAAAGAAGTGAGAGGTGGCAGAAGGGTTGGTGTCCAACAGTCCAGCGTGGAAGGATTTTGATCAATATGGCGAGTACCCGGGAAACTGGAACTGTAAACTGATGATGATGGCAAGTATTAATGTAGAGAGGATAGATGATCAGAAAGAATATTCCTACAAAGGAGGAATGGAATGTAGATCAGGCAGAGATCAGACCAATTTGGGAACTGGGGTGAAAAAGAGTTCTTGGTTTCATACGGTCCACATTGAATTACATCAAGTAACTGTACCTTTTTAATACAGGGTTATTCAAAATGATTGTCGGGGTTACAAAAATTAATAACACACAGTGCAATTGACGTAGGAAGATGAATCGTGTTTTATTGTGTACTGTAACTCAAAAAGTTCTTTTTACATGCATTACAAATGCTCGATATGTGCGCCTCTGGTCACTCTACACACATCAACTCGAAAGTCCATCTCTTCCCACACACGCCCCAACATGTCAGTGGTGATGGTGTCGAAGGTGGCTCGGATATGCTGAGTTGCTGAATATTCGCCGGTAGAGGAGGAACAAATACCTGATCTTTGACATACCCCCACAGGAGGAAGTCGCACGGTGTTAAGTCTGGTGATCTTGGTGGCCATGCTAAGAGCGTCTGATCATGTTCCGTTCCATGTCCGATCCATCGTCTTGGAAGTTCTTGATTTAAAAATGCTCTAACTTCTCCGTGGAAATTAGGCAGTGCACCATCCTGTTGCTGCACGTAATCGTTCTTGTCGTCACTCAACTGGGGTAACAGCCATTCAGTGAGCATGTCCAGGTAAATCAGCCCTGTCATTGTCTTTTCACTGAAGAAGTAGGGGCCGTAGACCTTCGTCTTTGAAACGGCACAGAACACATTCACTTTTGGTGAGTCATGCACTTGTTCCACATATCAATGGGGGTTAGTTGACCCCCAAATTCGAACGTTTTGTTTATTCACCTTACCATTCAGATGGAAAGTGGCTTAGTCACTAAAAACTAGCCTGTCACGAAAATAACCTTTCTTCTTCTTCTTCATCTTCATCTTCAAAACGTTGTTGCACTTCCATGTAAAAATTCCAGCGTAGGATTTTGTCATTGCCTGTTAAAGCTTGACGCAGTTGTAGGCGATATGGCTTTACATGCAGACGCTGTCGTAATACACGCCATTCGGTGGTTTGAGGAACATGCAGTTGCCTACTGCCTCTTGTAGTCGATTTGTTAGGACTACGGAGATAAACGTCCCTGATCCGATTCACGTCTACTTCTGGCTCGCGGGGACGGCCAAGGCTTTTCCCTTTACACAAGCAGCCGGTATTCACGAATTGCGCATACCATCTGCGAATAAGAGTTGTCGGAGGGAGGGTCTTTCCCGTACGTCGTGTGAAAATGGCGCTGGACTATGGTAACGGACCGGTGTTGATGAAATTCGAGAGTAAAAAATGCCTTCTCCTTACCGCTGACCACCATTTTGTCAAATATTGCTGTTACTGCCATCTGGTGATTATACATGGTACTAAATCGATGTAGAACAAAACTTTGATGAGAGTTAGTGTAACCATTACTGCAACAATAACAATGGTATGTTGTCCACTGATTCTACAAAAAATTCACGAAACCCCGACAATCATTTTGAATAACCCTGTATTAAAAGAAGTGTACAGGAATGTGTTTATTACAATTAAATGAAATATAAGTAAATTACAAGCATAGGAATGACATGATGATTGGCGACCTGAAAATAACAAATATGCTGGGATTCAAACCACAAAAATTAATTTCTTTGCCACGAACAAGAATGCTACCCATTTGACCATGAAAGATGTACCGATGGTACAACCCAGCACCGCATATTCAGGATATTCTTCACCCTGAAAATACAGTAAAATGCTGAACTTCCCTTCTCCCCAAAATGAACTATTTGGAACTAAAATGTGAATTTCTTAAATTTTGCAATATAGTGCTATTTAACTAACTTTGGTGGTGGGCTGTACCGCATGTGTTGACCTTGCCACGCGCTATTTAGAACGGGAAGTTCCGTCAAAACTGTTATTTCAGCAATAATTTCAGCGCCAGTGTTCATGGAGCATTTAATATGTTTCCCAGATACCAACGTAAGTACAAAACTTTTATAACTTGATTGTGGAAAAACTTTCGGTCTAACAAACTTGACTGTGGCGCGCCTGATTGGTCTTGAGCGGGCGCAAACACAAGTGGCTTGTGTGACGGACTGATAATGATTCAAATTCATTCATCTAATTGAGAACTACGTGTGTCTATTCTTGAGACACAAATGCTTCAAGATTAATTGGAGGATTATCCATTTCACAAGGTCCGTATTGACGTGTACAATAACGATTCTAATGGGGTGAGGGGGGTCTCCGCCCAATCAATATACAAATGCTTAGTGTGTGCATCAAATATGGGGAGGCTCATATACCTCCCCGGTTACAATGGAGAAGGAACTCTGTAATTTAAAAGCTGGACTGAATTGATTGAACTTTAATTCTTTATTTTGCTCCATTTGCGCATAACAATGGGGTAAATGATTATTGGTGGTTGCACTTGGTCGATGAGATGGATGTTTTATTTTGGGTTTATGTTTTATTTAAATGTTTGTATTTAATAGCTTTTAGTGGTTACTGGTTGAATTTAAATTGAAATGATTACTGAAGTTTGAAATAAGATAATCTTGTTTGCTCCGACCGCATGCGCACTTTCAGAGGAGCACCAAATTTAATATTTTTAAATCGTAACTTTTTATTAAGTTAGATAATTTAATTTATTAAAAAATTATCTCAATTGTTTTGATGGGGGTTTGGTAGTCGCTAATTTGTCAGCTTGTGGGTGTGTGTCCGCAGCTTGTGTTCTAGTGTTTTTGTTATTGTTGGTAAGGTATTTGTTTGGATCTTCTGACGTTCAAACATATAATTGGTTTTGGATCGTTGAGATCTAGGTTGTTTATTTGCCTTTGGGGGGAGGATTTGTTGTAATATAAGTGATAGGTTCAGTGTAGACCCAAGTGTTATGTGAGAAGTAGGATTGTTTGACTGTCGGTAAGGAGCTTCGTGCTTTTTCTTTTACAAGTACTTGGCGGAGCAATAACTTCCTTGTGTGTGTTAAGTGAAATGTTTGAGATAGGCCTTTTAATGTTTTATATGCGGGATTTCTGTGATAACGGATGTGTCATTTTTGAGATTATGTGAAGGTAGCCTTTTACCCCTGCCACCAGTTTCAATTATGCCTTGACTCAGTCGCATGGGACGTCTTCTCCTTGTTGGCTTTTGGTGTTCTGTTATGGTATTGCAGTCGGGGGGAGGGGGTTGTTATTTCTTCTTGTTGGTTTTTCATTTCCGTAGTTCTGTTTTATTAAAATTAGTTCAATGTATTGTGTTAGTGAATATGTGCCGGCTGCATGAATGGTGATTTTTATTTTTTAAGGTTAGGTTAAGATTTGCGCCTTGCTTGAGCAGTATCTTTTGGTCATTGTGTCTTCCTTGCTAATGTTCCAGACAAGGCAAGGAAATGTAAATCAATAAATTAAACACCAAATTAAAGTGAATGTAAAAGGGTGCGGCATAGTTTTTAAGGTTAAGAATTGTAAATATTTTAAAGAATATATGCGAGTATGTTAAACTTAACTTCCTCTTTTAGTTACCCACAATCCCTAGGCAACCTATATTCCTCTTTCCGGATCTCTAGGATTAGGGCCCCCTCCACTCATCCTAAGTGGGTGGGGTACAAAAGACATACAGGATAATGATGGATGTAGCTTATATAACTTTCATCTACAAAATGTCACCAAACAAAATGTGTGTCTTTCAGTCGGTCAACACGATTGTACCCAATTTTAATGGGTGTAATGCCCTAAACCTGAAACAAAGTTTCATGAGGTTAATAAATATAAATTTTGTTAACTAAGGCAACACTGAAAATTGGCTTCCAACACTATAATCAATGTCACCAAGCTTTTTGCTTTCATAATTCCATGCAAAATGCATTGGTAACAGCCATGATATAAGGTTGTTAGAGCTCAATCACTATGGAAAACACAGGATCACATCCTGGCGCAGCCCCCTGGCATTTGAGAGGGCACAAATGCAAAGGAGCCATGTCTGTAGATTTACTGGCTCATTAAAGATCCACTTCGGTGAAAAATTCCGGCACCCTGGCGTCTCTAAAACTGCAGTAGTTATCATCATCATCATCTTGCACAGTTTCCAGCCACTGGCCGGGTCTGTTTGGAACACAAGCCTCTCCAACGTCTTCTGTCTTCCCACCATCTCTCAGCCTCCACCCTTGTCCAGTCTTCTCCTCTATTCTTCACGCTTTCTTCCACCCCCTTCAGCCACCTGTCTCTCGGTATTCCTCTCGGTCTCTTTCCTTCCCACTTCGTCTCGTGTACTCTCCTGGGTATCCTCTTCTCCTCCATTTGCTTTACATGTCCATACCATCTAAGTCTAGATTTCTCTATACCATCCTGTAATGGTTCCTCCATTAATTCTCTGGTCCTCTCATTTCTTATTCTGTCCATCTTTGTAGCTCCAATACTGCTTCTCAAGAACCTCATCTCACTGGCCTGCATTTTGCTCTTCTCCCTTCCTTTCACAACCCAGGTCTCCGAGGCGTACGTCAGGATAGGGACATAGTACGTCCGATATATGATCTTTTTGCTGTTCTGAGGGACATCCTTACTCCTTAACATGCTTCCCACACTCCTCCGAAATGCCTCTGCTTGCCTCCCCCGCTCATTTACTTCTCTATCGTTTCTTCCATTATCTTGCATCAGGCTTCCCAGACACCTGAAACTCTCCACTTTCTTCAGCTGTTCCCCACCAATTGTTATTCCCGTTGTGGTTCTTTCCTTCCTCCTTGTTGTGATCACCATCTCACTCTTATTTATGCTAAATTTCATCCCACATCCTTGCATTATTCCTTCCCACACGTCCAACTGTTCCTGTACCTCCTCCTCCTTGTTTTCCCAAATCATCAAATCATCTGCAAACACCATTGCTTTCTCTTTCCTTCCCCAATTACTTGTGCCGCTCGGGTCATTATGACATCCATCACCACAATGAAAAGTAACGGTGACAGTGCACTTCCTTGTTTCAGGCCGTTTCTCTGTTCCAACCCGTCTGATGTCTCTCCGCTCACTTTCACACAGCTCACGCTTCCCTTGTACATCTCCTTTATCCTCTATAGTCCATTTCTCTACTCCTCTATCCTCCAGGGACTTCCATACTTTGTTTCTGCATACACTGTCATATGCTTTCTCAATGTCCAGGAAGGCCATCAGCAGATCTGTTCCATACTCATAGTGCTGTTCTTGTACAGCAAAAATCAAATCCACTGTGGACCTTCCTGCTCTGAAGCCATGTTGTTCTTCACTCATCCCTCCTTCTATCCTTGTCCTAATTCGCTTTTCCAAAACTTTCTCGAAGATCTTTGCACAATGACTCATCAGTGTTATTCCCCGATAGTTTCTGCAATCTGTTCTACTACCTTTCTTAAAGATCGGGACAATTATTCCTTTTTTCCAGTCCTCGGGGGTCTTCCTTTCCTTCCATGCTGTCCTCATCACTCGGTACAACCACTGTATCCCCACCTCTCCTGCTGCTCTCACCATCTCCACACTCAACTCATCCTCACCCGGTGCCTTCCCTCCTTTCATCTTGTTCACTGCATCTTCCACTTCTTTCCATGTTAAGTCCTTTTCTGTTTGCAGTTCATCTTCCTCTTCCCCAATTTCTTCCTCCTCACCATCTTTTCCATTTGGGTTCAGAAGTTCTTCAAATTATTCTTTCCACATTTTCTTCAGTTCTTCCCTATTTTCTATCTCTTGTCCCCTTTTGTTCACCATTCTAACATAATCCGTAGGATCCTTCCGCCTCTTATTTTTTACCATCCCATACAGGACCTTTTTTGTACCTTCACTATCCTCCTTAATCATCTTTGTCCACTCTTCCATCCAATTTCTTCTCTCCTCGGCCACTACTCTCTTCGCCTCCTTCTTTCTTTCCTGGTACTCTTCCCTTGTCTCTACCGTCCTATTTTGATACCACCTCCTAAAGGCTCTATTCTTTTCCCTTACTACACACATCAAAAAAAGTTTTGCATCACCTCGGTTCCCAGATCTCCGGCATATAGATGTTGACTGTGTATATTGTATCAAAGATACAGTCCCTTTGACTGTTCATAGATGTCACTAAAACTGCTCAAAGATGTAAACAACCATGCATGAGCAGGGCCTATTAGACGGAGGGGGTAAGACAGCCGATCAGTTCCAGTCATTCCACCAGGACGAAGGTACGCTGCTCATGTTGTCTGTAGTTCTACCATGCCTAGAAGGTTAATACCGCAGTTCGATCGCGTCCGCATTGTTACTTTGTGTCAAGAAGGGCTCTCAACAAGGGAAGTTTCCAGGCGTCTCAGAGTGAACCAAAGCGATGTTGTTCGGACATGGAGGAGGTATAGAGATACAGGAACTGTCGATGACAGGCCTCGCTCAGGCCGCCCAAGGGCTACTACTGTAGTGGATGACCGCTACTTACGGATTGCCGCTCGGAGGAACCCTGACAGCAATGCCACCATGTTGAATAATGCGTTTCGTTCAGCCACAGGACGTCGTGTTTCAACTCAAACTGTGCGCAATAGGCTGCATGATGCGCAACTTCACTCCCGACGTCCATGGCGAGGTCCAGCTTTGCAACCCCGACACCATGCAGCGCGGTACAGATGGGCCCAACAACATGCTGAATGGACCCCACAGAATTGGCATCACGTTCTCTTCACCGATGAGTGTCGCATATGCCTTCAACCAGACAATCGTCGGAGACGTGTTTGGAGGCACCCTGGTCAGGCTGAACGTCTTAGACACACTGTCCAGCGAGTGCAGCAAGGTGGTGGTTCCCTGATGTTTTGGGGTGGCATTATGTGGGGCCGACGTACGCCACTGGTGGTCATGGAAGGCTCCAAAACGGCTTTACGATACCTGAATGACATCCTCCGACCCATAGTGCACCCATATCGGCAGAATATTGGAGAGGCATTTGTCTTCATGGACGACAATTCTCGACCTCATCGTGCACATCTTGTGAATGCGTTCCTTCAAGATAACGACATCGCTCAACTACAGTGGCCAGCATGTTCGCCAGACATGAACCCTATCGAACATGCCTGGGATATGTTGAAAAGGGCTGTTTATGGACGTCTTGACCCACCAACCACTCTGAGAGATTTACGCCGAATTGTCGTTGAGAAGTGGGACAATTTGGACCAACAGTGTCTTGATGAACTTGTGGATAGTATGCCACGACGAATACAGGCATGCATCAATGCAAGAGGACGTGCTACTGGGTATTAGAGGTAGTGGTGTGTACTGCAATTGGGACCACAAATGCTGAAAGTCTAGCTGTATGATGGTACAACATGCAATGTGTGGGTCTCATGAGCAATAAAACGAGCTGAAATGTTGTTTGTGTTGATCTCTATTCCCTTTGTATTTAAAGGTTCCGGAACTCTTGGAACCGAGGTGATGCAAAACTTTTTTTGATGTGTGTATATCTTTTGTCTTCTCATTCCACCTCTTCTTACTACTTGTCCTCCCACATACTGCTTCTGCTGCACCTAATAATGTCTTCTTAAATCTAGCCCATTTCTCTTCCACCCCTCTTTCTTCATCTGTTGGAATTCCTTCCTTTACCATTTTGAGGTACTCGACCCTTCTATCCCCTTCTTTCAGTTTCCATATCCTTATACGTCTTTCCTGGTACTCAGTCCCTTTCTTCTCCTTACTCCCTCTCAGGTTCATTACCAGCAATCGATGGTCGCTATCCAGGTTCTCAGAAGGTATAACCTTGATGTCCGTGATGTTCTTATTTAGGTCTCTCTCATACAGTATATAGTCGACCACCGACTTCTTGGTCAAGTCATCACTGTACCATGTGATTGTGTGGCTCTCTCTTTTCTTAAACCAGGAGTTCCCAACTAGCAGGCTGTTCCTCTGGCAGAAGTCCAACAGTCTCTTTCCTTCCTCATTTCTTCCGCCCCAACCCTCTGGTCCTAGAACACTCTCATAACCCTTGTCTTTCTCTTCCTATATGGGCATTGAGATCCCCCATAACAATCATATTTCTTCCTACCAGCTGCTTCTGCAATTCCTCTTCAAACTCCTCCTTCTCTTCAGAGGCGCACCCTACTTGTGGAGCATACACTTCCACTATTTCTACGGTCTCTCCCCTCAGTGCTACTTTCACTTTCATCATCCTATCACTTATTCTCCTCACTTCTTCTTTTAAACCATCTCGTACTACTACTCCCACTCCATTCCTCTTTCCCTCTTCGTTCTCACTCCAGTACAGTCTATAGCCTTTTCTCAGTTCTCTCCTTCCTTCCCCTTTCCACTTTGTTTCTGCCAATCCCAATAAATCCAACTTCCTTCTTTCCATCATATCCACTATCTCCTCCACCTTCCCCGTCAGCGTTCTTAGGTTTAAAGTTCCAAATCTTAGTCCGTGTGTGCAGCTGTGTCGTCGTCTATTAAATCCATCATGTCCGTGGCTCGTTCCATTTTTGAAAGCATTTGGTTTCATCCACTACTGGCTTGCTGGGCCTATCGTAGCTTCACCAGAGCCCCGTTAGCCGTCACCTTTCAGGGTTGCTGTAGGACCTTCGCAGCTACCGTATCGGTCCCGGGGCACACGAAGTCCCCACTGTACTTCGCCCCTACAGGTGATCCCCTACTTTGTGCCGTTGCCCGTCTCCCACGATGTGGACGAGGGGTTGGACTTATGGGAGACATAAAAGGGACATAAAACCAATAACATTATTATATTATTACTATGGAAAACACAACACATATCTTCAAATGTATAATTTTTAGCCCACCATTTACTGTCCGTCCACCAGCTTAAGATCCGTGGCAGGAATGCAACGAGTCAGCAGTAGACAGCTGGCCTCTGCGTGAACGACAATGGTGCCAACCTCAGATACTTTGCGCTCTACTCACCACAGGCTGTATGGCAAACACTTTTTTTTTTTTAATGTGGATGGTGTTGACACAGCACAGTGAGATTTCTAAGTAATATTATCGTACTAGTTTAGAATGTGTATTCACGCTTAGATTAAAGATGAAAGCAAAGAGGTCGCTGAAAATTGTGAAACTTAAACGTTATTCAGTTCGTGCGGTTTAGGTTATAACTAAAGCCCTGTGTGGATGCGGATATCCGCAAACGTTTTCGCCATGCGGATATAGTTTGCATGGCTGTACGGATAGCGGATAAGGTTTGGAGGAAATTTGCGGATATTTTTTAGAATACAATCCTTACTTGTTGAATATCATTACTAAGTATGACATATCATATTTTTCCATTATGTTTTTTTCTCATGACAAATGTAAGATGATGATTTACGCTAATCTCATTAAAATTATGTCAAGGACAATTGGACGGCGTTATGCATTAAACAGCTATCCACCAAAAGCTGATATCGAGAAAAACGTGATTGAAAGATTTGACATTTATACTACCACAAATTCTCTCCTGTTAGCCTAGTTTGAGTTTTAAAAGCAAACAAATCCTTACCTATATGCATTGTTGATAGTTATTGCATTTAAATTACAAAAATACAGCAAACAATTGATTTATTAGCAATTGACACTTTTTAGAATAGTATTTTTGACATTTTCAGTATGTGAGGGGGCTCTGGGTCTTTATGTTATCTGTGAGTTTAGTTACGCATAAAACTGCTAAGGGCCATTTTTGGTGAATAGCTTGTTACGTTATTCTATCGAACACGATAGTTATGCGTAAACCGTCTAAGCACCATTTTTAGTCTTTTAGTCCTTTATACATTTTTATTTTAATGCCAGTTTCTGGAGACTTTGACGCGTACAATGAGTACCCCTTACCTTACCCCGTGGCACTACAATCCATGAAGGACCTTGGCTTGCTCCACCACAGTCTTCCAGCTTTTCCTATCCCGTGCACGCCTCCTCCAAGCTCTGACACGTAGCATTCTAAGATCCTCCTCGACATCGTCCAGCCAGCGCTTTTTCGGTCGCCCCCGTCCTCGCTTTTCAGTTGGCTGCCCATGGAAGACCTGATACACCATCCTTGACTCCGGCATTCGCTCGACATGTCCAAGCCACCGAATCCGGGAACTCTTGACCTCTGCGACGATAGTAGGGTCCCCATACATATCATAGATCTCCTTGTTGTTGCGGAGGCGCCACACTCCACGATCACACATAGGCCCATAGATCTTATGGAGTACCTTCCTCTCCCACCTGTTCAATAAATCCTCATTCCTCCTAGTCAACACCCATAGGTGACAACAGGTCGGATGACTGTCTTATAAATAGTTTTCTTACAACTGCGTGATAACGTTCTTGATCGCAGCAGATGGGAGAGACTGAAGTAGCTTCGGTTCCCGGAGCGCAGTCTCTTATTGATTTCCTCGAGACAGTCAGATCCCTCGGTGATAGTCGATCCAAGGTATTTGAAAGTGCTGGTCTTAGAGAAAGTCTTATTATTATCATCAATAACAAGCTCCTGGGGTACCTCACCCTGCCTCACGGTGGTCATATACTTTGTCTTCGTGCTATTCACTCTCAGCCCAGCTCCTGAAACCATCTGGTCTAATTCAAGAAATGCCCTCTTCACATCTCCTGATGTCCTTCTCAGCAAAGCAACATCATCCGCATATGCAAAACACTGGATTGGCCTATTGTACTATGAGTACTCGTGTGTTCTTAATTGCAGTTTTATTCCCAATAGTCTAATAGAAACACAGATACATTTGAATACCAGAATCAAACTTAAAGCAATAATTATACTAAATGAACTAATGCTATAAACATTGGTGTTACATTCTACTTCATGATGTAAATGTTTTTCACACAATAGGAAATTGTCACAGTCTTAAGTTTCATCTTGTATCGAGAAATCGAGTTCACTACCAAAACCGTCGATGTCGTCAAAACTGTTTCCATCTGAATGAAGGCCTTCGTAGAACTCCTTGGCATCGGATGGTACCAGATACATGACACCTTTGAGATCCTGTAATTTTGGCTCTGATACAGTGCACTCTCGTTAATTCGCGGTAATTAATGCACGAACTTCCGCGAATTATCGAAAACCGCGAATTATCCGCAGTTATTTTTGTTAAGCCTAGGAAAAACAAAACTATTGGTTAAAATATTGAAATAGGCTTGAACACGCGAAATAATAATTTTAACTCCTGATCGTAGTGTCTTATACGACATGCTAGGCTACTGGTAGGCCTATGTGGATTATGCCTACATTAATATATTAAAAAAAAGCCGTCATTACTTTTTGTTTCTTATATCGTTTATTCTATTTTTCGATTGCACATTTCCGAAGAAAATATTATATGAAAACGAAAATTCATCTCGTTTTTCTATATAAAAGATAAGTGTGACTAGAGACACTAGCTTGACTGTGGGAAACTTTCGGGATTTCCGTTGCATCACTCCCGCACTCTAAATCTACTGGATTTCCGTTTTCCTCACCAACAGTCAAATTCCATGCTATTTCTTCTTTGCTTTTCTGTAGTAAATCATAATCGTCTTTATCGACGTCTAACTTGCCCGTTCGAAATATCGTCGTTACAAAAGTCGGCAAGCGCTTGCTTTTGTACGAGCGGAGTAGCGGTACTTTCCTCCCGACTAGTTGACTGCATGAAGAGCATATGAGGCTATTAGTATCAAAAGGAACAATCTCCACCTCTCTACATTTTACAGTAGGAGTAATTTTTTATCTAATGCATTTGTATCCACTCTATCTGGATGGTTTTTGTCTCATACATAAAGTAAGCGGTTGTATGCGAGTAGCCAAAGAAAACCAAGCATATGATTAATAGTTAATGAGATATTTTACATTTTATTTTGGAGATTGTCCCTTTTGATACTAACTGTAAGATTTTTGTGGACATTGCTCTATTTGATATCAACGTGCATGGAGATTGCTCTTTCTGTTATTGACATAGAAATATGTGATACCTACACTCCTTCTATTAGCATAAATGTCATTTACGGTAACAAAAAAGAGGAGAAATTTTTAAACTAAGGATAACTGTTGTAATGAAGTGCCCTTTAATTTTCAACACAAATTTACCGATTAAACAAAACTCATATGTAAATTAAGAACACAACATTCCTTGATTTGAATTACAGCACCGAAGCTAATGAGAACACTGGACAAAGTCACTCCGTGATTGATCTAATAATCCTCATTTCTACTTATTTTAATGTTGAAAATATTTTTAATAACACTAAGGGCACTCAGGCTATTCAGGTCCAGTTTAACAGAAACATTAAGTTAGGCTAATTTGATAATTGTGCGACAAGTTGAAAAGCTAGAAGACCCGGAAAAGTGTCAAAATGTATTTATTGAATATCTCTATCATTTTGCAAAATTGTGAAAATTACTTCCAGATTAAATGATATTTTTGAGAAACCTTGCTCAAAACGCTTGTTTTTTAAAAAGAACTTGTTCTACAGATTCAAATGAAATTAAGGTTAGATTGTTTTAATATATTTTTTAACTTCAAATTGTGGGAAGCAGATTTTCGAATTTCTAAAATCGGAAGTAGATATTTCGATTTTGATTTGACCATGTATGTGTTGACTCAAGCGCTCGTAGTTATGTCTAAGCATTAGACCACATCGTTTGTTGTATGTACTACCCTACCAGTGAATTGTTGCCAGTGGTGGAAATCAGAACTAATGCGCTCCGCACAGCCACACGTCAGCGATAGACGTGCAGCATTTGTTGCCAGCGAAACCTCATCGCATGTCTTGTGTGTGCATGGTTCGAGCTGGGTCGTGCGCTGTGCGGTGTATTCACATTGTATGACTGTACATGTGTTCCCATTCTTGCCCCGCACCTGCCCGTGGCAGCCGTAACTTGGTGATCTGACGTAATGTATACACAACAGCCCCGCTCTACGTCTAGGGGTAACAATAATTTCCCTGACAGGGTAGTAGTTCACGAAATCTTCTTTCACAACAACTGATTTCCATTTCCTTGGATCTCGACTCCGATTCCTCGCTTTTGTGGGTGAGACAGGTGTCACATTTTGCGGTACCGTATCCATCACAGAACACGTAGAAGAAAGTTACAGTTTGTTTTGATAGCATAATATGTTAGTCCACATTCATATAGTCTTAAAACACAAAAAATTCCTACAATATAACCGCAAAACATGATAAATTGGCACACGTGAGCAGGACAGTCTCTCTTATCACTCCATTGAACCAACATGGCAGCACACACATGACCGGAACGGACGAAGCTGATTGGTGGTAGTGGAGATTGTCCCACTTGATTCCAACAGATGGCGGAGATTGTTCTGTTTGAAAGCAACATTGTATTTTCATGCCCTGAAACGATGGGATTTTGTTCTTTTTGAAAGAAACAAACAGCATAGTGTGGTAGAGGGCTACTTGCACAATACAACGGTGTCAGTAACTCAATTTCGATGAAATATGGAGATTGTTCCTTTTGATACTAATAGCCTCATATATCCTCCTTGATCCACCCTTCACAACTCACAGATCAGCGACCTTGGAGCGTGGCTGTTGGGAAAGGGAGCGTAGGTTCCGAGTGAAAGTGCATTCCTCTTGTATTGTTTGGGCTTCAAAGACCAAGGAAATCTGTGCTATACCACTCGCGGCAACATGCGCGTAAGTTTCGAAGATTGCGCAATTAGGCCTACTGTTGCATCGCAGAGAAACGCAGTTCAGTCTTCCCTAGTCTCAATGATTTCGTCCTTACGCATTACGTCGCATCAAAATTCTTTTAAACGACAGAGAGATTGCTTAACTTAGCGTGATGATTAGTTGCTGTGAGGATTCCCAATTTAAAAAATACTCATGGAGACCCGCGAATTAACCGCAAAATGAATTATCCGCACGCGAATTATCGGGAGTGCACTGTATAGCGTTTCCGTTTGGCCATAGAGCATTAAGGCATAAACTGAGGTTATTCTGGTCACATTGGTGTGCGCTACTTCTCCTCTTCAAATTGATTACTTGGCCGTCTTTGTCATCGAAATTACGTTTTAAAGTCAACAGCCATGGGCTTATTTCAATTTCCCGTGTTGTTAGCCAGCTTACTCCATTGCCATTGGTATCTTTCTTCCTATTTATTATTTGTTTCTCCACGGATGCCGTGCCCACAAAATCTTCTCTTTTCATTTCTTTCACGACCAGCTTGTTCTTCTTTCAGCAAGTTCTCATTACTTCCTTGTAATCTTCTGGTGTATATAGTCCTTGATGAGACTTCAAGGCACTTTCAATATCTCCGAAATCATCATCATTGGGCAAATAGCTGTGCCCGGAAACCAGAACTCGCATTTTTATGGTCTTTAGAGTTGGATGTGACTCCATGACAGACTTCAGCATTAGGACCATTTTTATGTTCCGATTCTGCCCTTCGCAGGAATCGGACCAAAGCACAAGTTGTTCCGTGCCTTTTTCTAAATGTTCAGTGATGTAATTTCTTAGACAAGATCCCACTTCTTGGGCTCCACGCCCAGCTTGTCCCTCGAGCCACAGGTAGCAGAAGCCTTTGTTCGATGAAGCGTCATGAATTCCACAGTTATACAGCCATAACTGACGTTTGCAGAATATTATGTTTGTTGGAATTCTCGGCAGGGGCAGTGTCCTCTGCATATCAAAGCTAAGCACCGACAGTCCATTAATTTTGGTTGCTTTTTGAAAGTCACTCTTCATTGTACTTCGAGCATTTTCTGCGTCCTCCTGATGAGCAAGCAACTTTATCTTTAGCACATCAGTGTCACCATTTTTATTGTTTATTTGAGCATTTGTAGAGTCACAAAAGTTGCATGTGTCTTTCTTAAGCGGTTTTCGTCGTAGGTTGAATCTGGAGTAAAATACTTCCTTATAGCGTGAGAGGGAAACTGGCTGAGAATATTCCTTTATGTATAAGTCATACATAACTGGAAGTGTGACATGTGTCGGGAGAAAGAGAGTGCTTGTTTCTGATCTGCAATAATGTGACTTGTACTTAGGAAGTTTATTAATGTGCTCGATAATTTCAGCCATCTTACTATCAGTTATTTTGTTATAACCTCCTGATTTACCTCTGTTATCCATAATAATTCCTTGTAGTTCGTTGGCTTTCTTAAGTTAGTTGATAATGCGATCCCCTGATATTCTTAGGGTCTGGACAAAGCATATTTTACAGACTGATACTCCTGCCAGAGTGTAACTTCTCGTAAAAGCTCTTCTAGCAGACAACCCAGACAAAGTGTGAGAGACAATGAAATGCCGCTTGGCTGTTTCTTGCAGAACTCAATATAGCGTTTCGAAGGATAGCTTCATAGTTTCGCCTCATAGCCGATTAATGCAAAACTCTTAACCTAAGATAAAGGGCGCTTAGACTTTTCTATAAAATTAACGGTTAATATTAAAAAAATGGCATACTTATGTAAAAAGAATGTAGTTCCAGACCATACACACTAGATGGTGCTAATAACTCAATTTCCAAAAATTGGCGCTTAGCCGCTTATTGCATAACGCCGTCCAATTAACACTCCGAACTGAAAAGGGTTGCAATTCTGGCTGTAGGCCTATAACATTCATTTTAAACATGGAACGAAAATATTATTGTAATGCCAGTAGATTTGGATAACAAACATGCGAATTGGGATAAAAGTCGTGCGGATGTGGGGCGGATGCGGATAAGTCATGCGGATGTGGGACGGATGCAGATAACAGCCGTGCGGTGCTTCATCACATCCCTCAATCACTTTCCTAATTATTTCCCTACCCTCAGAATGTATCACCCTTTTCTTCTTCACTTCCGACATAACACTACTTGTTATACTGAATTAACACTACTGACCCGTTCGATTTCACAATTGAAACTAAACGCAAGTAGCAGTGATTAAGCATAGCATGAATAACATAGGTGCTAAGTTGGCAATATCTGCAGCGGCACGTCCACTCAATCAATGCAGCTGGAATGCCTCTCCGCTCCCCTTCAGTCCCCTGAGATCATGAGCTGGTGGACGGACAGTATATTTCTGAGCCATCTATAATCTTCCTCATATGTGGCTTCGGTGGCGTAGTCGGTAGCATGCTGAGCTTCTATGCCCAAGATGCGGGTTCAAACTCGGCCGAATTCGTTAGATTTTTTAACAGCGTTAAAATCCTTCAGTATGCCTTCCTTCGGAGGGGAAGTAAAGCCGGCGGTCCCATGTCATAGATATACTAATTCTACTGTAATAATCACTACTCCTCTGTTAGGCATATGAATGCTTTGAAACTTTTCACATAACAAATTTAAAGCATCAATTGTGACCCAACCCAAAACTCATTCCACTATCTCCGGGAAGTTCCCACAGTCAAGCTAGTGTGTCTATAGTCACACTTATCTCTTATATAGAAAATCGAGCTGAATTTTCGTTCTCATACATTGGTTTTTTTTTTTTTTTTTTTTTTTTTTTTTTTTTTCAGAATTGTACAATCTAAAATCAGAAAAAATAAACCATCTAAGAAACATAAAGTGATGAGTCATTTTTCTTAGTTTTTAATATTGGTATAATCCACATAGTGTGTTGGTTGGTTCCTCAGTTTAGGGGCTGCGGAAACGCGGTCTTGTAGCCCCGTGTACTTTGGGTGTGTGTAGAATCTGTCTAATAACCGGTGTTAATTGTGATGGCTGTATTAGTGTGTGTATCTGTTTTTTAATTGAAGTACAGACTGCAACTTAGAATTTTTCAAATAGTTCCTACTTTTGCCGCCACCGTCAACGACTACTAGGCCTCGTTCAGAACTTAGCTACTAGACGCCACCGCAGTCGGCTCTTGGCAACGAACGTAGAAACCTAAGAGTGTTGTTTACATTCTTAACCTATCCAATTTAGCTTCACACTGGTGTAATTAGTGGAAGGTTCTTTAACATGCCATAAATCCATTACATGGGACCGCCGGCTTTACTTCCCCTTTAATGCTCTTAAAAAATCCGACGGCTTCGGCTGGTTTTGAACCCGCTATCTTGGGCATAGAAGCACATTGTGTGTCTTACAATACTATGTTATCAAGTTTTTTATTTTTTTATTTTATTTGCGTGTTCACAAAATACATTTCGATATTTTAACCAATAGTTTTCTTTTTGCTGGGCTTAAAAACATTACTGCGGATAATTAGCGGTTTTTAATAATTCACGGAAATTTGTGCATTAATTGCCGCGAATTATCGGAAGTGCACCATAAAGAAAGAAAAAAGAGTTTTTTTTATTTTTAATATTTTTAATTTTAAGGTTATTAAAACACATTACCACCTGTGTATTACTTCATTTAATAATTCGCAATGGCATATTTTTCCTATCCCTACTTATATCTTGTGGTACAACACACAATCGGAGATAAGCCATTCGAGATATAGTTATTCCAATGGTCAACCTGAGATTGTACAACTGGCTTTAAAGCCTGTAGCTCCCCATTTTGTATTTTCTTAATTGGTTTTAGAATTCCGTTTGTACAATCTAATTTGATTGTTTAACAGTTTCCCTGCACACATTTTGAGGTCATTTAACACCGGATTTCACCCTTGTCTACTTTTCCAGATTTCTCCTGCTTGAAGGCTGGATTGATATTGGTGTAGTTGGCTATTTCACTTAATAGTACATGGTCATTATCTATGTGCACCCCGATAAACAGGGCAAGCTAAGCCGGCTTTGACCGGTGTTTGGCGCGCACTTTTACACTTTTACCAAACATGTTCAATAATGTGTACTTACATAGCCGATGTTGAAAATGTCCTCCCTTTCTAGTAACACACACCTGACATCTTCTGAAGAAAGAATGGACAACAATCTCTTCCAAACTTATTTCTGAACAACTTAGTATTTATGTTGAGCTATTTCTACGAATCTGAAGTTGGCGTATCAAAATCACTGCTTTCCTTGATTTAGTATATATTTAACATTTTCTTTCAAAACAATAAATTATGTATAAAAGTATTTTAATATTCAATCTTGTCCAATTTGTTGTTTTTTTCTTCCCATGAATTCTCTTTCATCTTACCCAAGAATATTTTGTAATGCTATTATATTCGAGAATGTCTACTATCATGAGTGATAAATTGCCAAATTAAATTTTATTTTGTATATGAACTTTGCTTTTATGAATATTTTGCCTCGTATGACAACCAGTTGCATAGTAACTCAATGTTATAGGCTCGTACACAAATGGAAGCAAGACTGGTTGCAACTCACCTTGATGGAGTGATGTTTCAAGGACGAGAGCTGAAAGTTAAGCAGATGAAAAATCCAATACCACCAAAAAATATAGATACAAAAAAAACAGGTATGTGGTACAGGTTTGTGATGTACTGTGACAGAGGACTGCATTTAAACAGATTTTCAGAATTAATTAATAGGCTATATGTTTGTATGTTTGTTTGTTTGTTCGGAGGCTACTGGGGGAAAATTGAGAAAACACCTTAGAAGAGATAGGAGAGGAAATCAAGAAAAAAAAATTGCAAGATTATTACAAAACTTTTGGCAGATATCTTAAAAAAATATGGCTCCCCAACATTTATACCGTGAGGCACATCAGGAAAGTTTGCACATAGTAACCAAGAAAACGCAGAACTCCTCTAGGAGGTATTCAAGATATTATTAAATTGCAATGATGTCTTGGAAATTTTTCAGCTAAACACTGACAGACCTAGTTTTACCCCTCGAGGTTTAATAGATCCTCCAAACATTAATGAAGTAGAATTAGCAATTAATAATAATTTTATTAATGCAGCCAATGGCCATGTACTTATCTTTTCAGGACGGGTCAGGGAAGGGATATTGGAGGGAAATGGTCCATGGACCTATTGAAAGGTACCGTCCCGGCATTTGCCTGGTGGTGAAAATGGGAGGTGGGATTTGAACCAACGCTCTCCCAATGCCAGTGAGGCACGAGGTAGCGCTTTAGCCGGTAGAATTAGCAATTAAGCTAATTGGCTGGTGGTCTATTAGACGTGCCTGTGACTCGTTACCACAAAACGCAACTCCCGAGCTTGTGTTCGCCTCTCTTCTTAGGCAGCGGGAACATCAAACCGGCAGAGTGTGGCGTCGATCACATAGCAACATTTTTCTGTTCCCAGCCATAAATACTATTTGCAGCTCATTGCTTCCTGTGTTATTTGAAATAATTCTCGTAACCCAGTTGGCCGCTTGTAAATACTGCCCACAGTACATTAATTTCTTCTTGCAGCATTTAAGCAAACTTTTCACCGTAATGCCATCAGTGATCACTGCGACTACTGCTTCTCGTCCAACGTATTCTATATTGTAACCGTATTATCCCAACTCCACTCTAGATTTGCTTGGTCGGATCTGCGGGGTGTGCATGATTATAAGCAACATAATAGGAAAGATTGCAACAATTATATTATAAAGGTATTTCTTGGATAAGTGTAAAAAGGAAGGAAGCTATTAGTTTTACGTGTCCGTTAATCATGGCATCATGAGCCACGGGACCTCCTTTTTACGTGGAATCCGAACCACAGGACATGGCATTTCACTTCGAAAATCTCACATGCCTTGACCGAGAATCAAACCCGGTTGACCTTGGTGAGAGGCCAACAGCTTGACTGCTGCGTCACCACGCCCCAAGAGTCCTGGGCTAAGTGTACTCAGAGATCGTAGAAAGGAGAGTTCGATCATTCACTGAGAGTAAGATGAATGTAAACCAGTGTGCTTTAGTCACAATGATGTCTGGATCACATTTTTAGTATATGCCCAAGTTATTGAGAAATGCCACGAGAGAAGTAGACGTTTGTGTTTTGTAGACCTAGAGGAGGAGTACAATACAGGATCAAGGAAAAGATGCTGAGCAACGTGAGGGAATATGATATCAAGGGAAGGCTGCTACAGACAAAGTATTTATGTTGATAATCAGGTTGCAGCGAGAGTTGATGGTAGGATGAGTCGAAGATGCAGGAAAGTCAAGGCAGTGAGTTCTTGGCTGCAATCTAGGCTATTCTGCTAGAAAGGAATTAGTGTAGCGACGAAGCTCTCCATACATCGCTCAGTATTTAGACCGACTTCGCCGTATGGAAGTGAGAGCTGGATTAAGGATATCGCACACATAAGCTAGAGGTAACTGATATGTAACATATTGTCGTTAGTCTGAGTAGGGAAGCTTTTAGCGGTTTTAGTAAGGTTTTTAAATTGTTTTTGAGAAATGTATGTATATCTTTATTGGAGTGTTAAGCTCTCAAAACAATATGTACCCGTGATATTTTGATATATGAAAATCCACGTACTGATTGGGCAGAAACTGTTCTTAATTGTATACCCTCAAATGTCCTAAGTCATTACGGATCCAAAATGAATCGGTGTGTTCCTATGTAAATATCTCATCTACTGGCGAGAATTATTCGCAAATGAGATCACTCCACAATATTGATAATAATCACTCCACACCCAGTCATACATGCTAGATGAAGCTGTTCATATGAGCAGACCCGATGGTGGGGTCTTGCTAAGAGAATAGGGTAGGAGAGATTAATTAGTTATTGTTAATGAGTTCGGCCACAGAGAGTAAGAGAAGTAGAGGTAGACCTAGGCGGCGATGGTTAGTTTCGGTGTTGAATGATTTCAAAGTGAGAGGTTTGAAAGAAGAGGAGGCCGCAGTGCTAACTGTTAATACAGGATCATGTAGGCGACTTGTTCTCAAACGGAGGCTTGCAGACTAGACTGAACATTGAAAGGCAAAACGGTCTCAAATTTTAATGAAAAATGTATGTATGTTTGTATTTATATATGTATGTATTCAAGTTGTATCACTTGGGCATCTTTTTTGTTTAAGGGCTATTGCCAAATCCTCTGGCAGTAAAACAGTTGTCCGAGAGAAAGAAAGAAAAGCAACTGATATACCAACAACAGCTGCAACAAGAGCAGCAGGTACAGCAGCAACAACAGGATCACCCTGTACAAGAGGAAAAGCAGCAACAGCAGCAAGAGCAGCAGCAACGACAACAAGCACAGCAGTTGCAACAACTACTTAAAAAACAAACGGCACAGCTGTTACAAAATCAACAACAACAAGTTCAGCAGTCTCAAAAGCGACAACAACAAAGACAACCAGGACAGCAATCTCAAAATCAACAACAAAGACAAGAATCTCAGCAGTCTCAAAAGCAACAACAGCAAAGACAACAAGGACAGCAGTCACAAAAGCAACAACAACAAAGACAACAAACACAACAATCTCAAAGACAACAACCTAAGCAGTCCCTATGGCAACAACCACAGCAGTCTAAGTGGCAACAACCGCAGCAGTCCTCGTGGCAACAATCCCAGCTGTCATCACGGCAACAACCACGTTCGCTTCTACCCTCATACGAGAAGCAGTTGGTGAGAACTCCGCAGGTGACATACCACAGTTATCGAAATGAAGAGTCATCGTACACTTCTTTTACTAACCAGGTTAGTATTTGCCCATGTCCTTGGTTACACAGCTTTATATATTTATTTAATTTAAAGCACTCGATGCTTGTTCCTCCAAAATAGTGGAGTATATGTTTTTCCCTTCCTGCTCTAAACACTGCGGTTTTGATCTTTTCTTGTAAACACCCAACAGCTGATTATAAACAGGAATATAAAATTGCCAGAATTGCCTTCAGTTGAGTCAAGCTAGATATTACACTGATTACAAGATACACTTCAATTTCTTGCCATGTATGCAGACATTTAGAGAGAAGGGCATTTACTGTACTTATTAGTAAAGATCACGAGAAAGTAGCATTTTGAAATTGATTTTCTAGCACTTCCATTTGGGTTGGTTGGTTCCTCAGTTTAGGGGCTGCAACAATGCGGTCATGTAGCCCCGTGCACTTTGGGTATGTGTAGAATCTGTCTGATACCCGGTGTTTATAGTGATGGCTGAATTAGTGTGTGTTATCTGTAATTCAGGTAAGGACTCCAGATGATCAATTTCAAGTAGTTCCTTCTTTTGCTACCGTCAACGACACCTAGCTGCCACCGCAGCTGGCACCTGGCAGCAATCGTTGGAACTTCCGTTAATCAAATCTAACCTACTAATTTAGCTGCACACAATTGTAGTTAGTGGAAGGTTCTTTTGCATGTCATAAATCTACAACTTGGGCTCGCCGGCTTGACTTCCCCTCCAAAGGAAGGCATACTGAGGAATTTTGTAATGCTCTTAAAAAATTCGACGACTTCGGCTGGGTTTGAACCCGCAATCTAGGGCAAAGCAGCTCAGCATGCTACCAACTATGCCACCGAAGCCGCTCACTTCCATTTTGTAAAATACCATTTTGTAGCATTTAAAAGTTAGTAACCAGGTCCAAAATTTATAAGCATGAAAACTAATACAGATATGCTATGGATTTGATATAGGTGTCTGTTAAACAGCATAATTAAGCAACTAAAAAATGAATGTGAATCATACATTTACTTAACTTACAGTAAATACAATGCAATGAATGCAATTTTCCTGAATTTGAATCCAAGATTTTGACCCCGGAATCCTCGAATCCGAATCCATATCCATTGCAATTCTTGATGTTTTCTAAAGGATGGTTGAGACTCTATACCGATATTCTTAACATCTAGACTCAAGCTTCGATGCTTCTTTAAAAATAGGACTCGATGAGAAAAATGAAACATTATTCTACAATACAGTATAACCTGTCATATCCGGACTAAT
Source organism: Meconema thalassinum (assembly GCA_946902985.2). Taxonomy (NCBI): domain Eukaryota; kingdom Metazoa; phylum Arthropoda; class Insecta; order Orthoptera; family Tettigoniidae; genus Meconema; species Meconema thalassinum. Next base: position 381,924,456 of record OX336394.1, on the reverse strand, counting down.
GTAGCGACCGGCCGATCCGGATATGGAAAAATCCGGATATCACAAGGCTATTTTTACAAATAGCTAGGTGACCAGAAATAATTCACAAGTTTGTTGTTGATTAATTTTAATGTTTTTAACGGTTTAGTATCATTTTGTTAACTGTATACTGTACATAGGCTAAGAAATAGAATTGCTTTAAACTAAATTAAAATAATTAAATTATAATAATATGCTTTACAGTACATGTACTTACATAAATACACTGTACATTCTGCTTCTACATAATTTTTTGAAAACGTTTGTCATTTTCTGTTGCTTCACGCACTTCACTTAGGCCTACTGTTTCTACATTAGTTTTTGAAAAAGTTTGTGATTTTCTGTTGCCTCACGCACTGTACACGCTTTTTGGATGCCATGTCCCTCAATCTTTTTAGTAAAGGACCTGAGATAGGTAACTCTTGCTCTCTTCTTTGGGTAAACCAAAGAAACAATGCCTCATTAACTTGGTTGTTAGCTGCCTTTTTCATCATTTTAAGTTTTTTAACACCACTTGTTGACGCTTGTGACGAGCACCACTTTTCAATATCACTCCGAGCCTTTTTCCAGTCACTCACAGTGCTTGTTCCTACTCCCATATCCGCGGCAATGTTCTTGGCTGTTTCACCAGCATCTAACCTTTTTAGAGCATGGAACTTTTCTTCCATCGTAACAACAGTTTTTTTCCTTTTTTCGGACATTTTAGCAAAAAAAAAACAAGGTTAAAAGATAACAATAACGATAACAACGGTAAACAATAACAGTAACAACAGAAACACACTCGCAAAACAAACTGTCGCTTCAGGACTCACGCACAGACTGAAGGGTAGAAAGAGAGGCAGCCTCGTGTTGACGTTGGTGGCAGGCAGGCAGAAGCCGTGAATGGAATATCGCTTATTCACACAAAGGGATGAGTTTCCGGGAAGATGTCGTTGACCGAGTCAGGCCACAACCCCTTGCGGTCAAGCACGCACACAGCCTTCCAGCGCTGCAACTTTCACTCGTCCTCCCTCGCTAGCACACTAATGTATCCTCGCTCTCAACTACGACTTAAAAATTCATTCGGAGATGTGTCCGGATATGGGAGGGTTCGGATATCACAGGTCCGGATGTGACAAGTTGTACTGTACTTATATTTTTAGAGTTTTTCTCTATTTTTCTTTTCTCTCTGCGGTGCAATTTCGGTATTGCTTAATTGGCTGAGTATTTTCGGCTTACTATAGGATAGCGAGGTTCCAAATGTTGGATGAGCTTCTCGAAAACCACGGTCTTCTACAATAGAAATTGGTTGTAGAGTCATTTAATGTAACTTGGCACTTATTTGACAGATACTTTTGCCAACTTTTCTAACAACCAACATTCTAAGACTTCATTTACACACTGAAGAACGACGTGGTCCTGGCACGTGCGCGGTTGGTAGCGGTCACTTTACTGTGTTATTGCATCAGTGCAAGTAGCATGTTTATAAATATAACAAAATATATTCGAGCTGAAGGACATGAGAGAGAAGCTGGTATTCAGAAAGGTGTAAGGCAAGGCTGCAACTTATCACCCATACTTTTCAATCTTTACATTGAACAAGCAATGAAGGAAATTGGAGAAAAATTTAAAGTGGGAGTGAAGATTCAAGGAGAAATAATTTCTACTCTGAGATTTGCTGATGACATCGTCATCTTGGCCGACAAGCCTGAGGATTTGAATGAGTTTTTGAATGGTATGGATTCCGTCTTACGGAAGGAATTCATGATGAAAATTAATAAATGTAAAACAAAATACTGGAATGCAGCCGAAATAAATCAGAAACCTCTATGGAGATCAAATTGGCCGGTGAAAAGCTGAAGGAAGTAGGAGACTTCTGTTACTTAGGAAGCAGAATAACCAGTGATGGACGAAGCAAAGAGGATATAAAAATTAGGTTGGCTCAGGCAAGGAAAGCCTTTCTACAAAAAAGGAATCGGTTGGCATCGAATATAGATTTAGGTATTAGGAAGTCATTTTTGAAAACCTTTGTCTGGAGCATGGCGCTCTATGGAAGTGAAACTTGTACTATTGGTGCAGCAGAAAAGAGGAGAATTGAAGCATTTGAAATGTGGTGTTACAGGAGAATGATGAAGATCAGATGGGTAGATAGGATTACAAACGAAGAGGTATTAAGGCGAGTGGGAGAGGAGAGATGTTTCTGGCGACTGCTAATGAAGAGAAGAGATAGGTTGGTAGGACACATACTAAGACACCCAGGAATAGCAAGCTTAGTTATGGAAGGAAGGGTCGAGGATAAGAACTGTAGGGGTAGACCAAGGTTAGAATATGTTAAACAGATTGCCTCGGATGTAGGGTGTGGTAGCTATGTAGAAATGAAACGATTAGCTCAGGACAGGGAGGCATGAAGAGCTGCATCAAACCAGTCAAAAGACTGAAGACTCAAACAACATATTTCTACAAAGTAGTCTGAAAACATTTATTAATATTCCAACATGAATGTATGTTTACTTTTCAGCTTGATCTATTGTTTTTATCAAAAATTTTTCATAAATATGTGAACATGCGGTGTGTAGGTCCGACATTTTGATTTCGACTTTCATGTGAGCTGAAAGCGGAAGATAGTGTTCACACTGGATTTTTATTTATGTTGCTTTAAATTTTGAGGGGTGTCTGTTAACCGTGTAGGGCGTTGTTTGCATGGTTAGGAATTCTGATGTTCATGGAGCTTGTTGGATCATCAACAAGTCCCCTCGTGAATCGTCAGAATCAAACAAACAAATAATGTCGTGATCTTGCAAAGTGTTCTATAAAATGAAAGGCAGTAGAACTCTGGAACATCTCCTTAATAACAGTGGACAGGTAAATGTGTGCACCGTACATTAAGGGGTGAAGATTTTGTTCAAGCAAGGTACTATTATTATTATATAATATTTGCAAATGGGGGTAATTCCCCAGCGGCAAGTTGTACAAATGCAAAAAATTACCAACAATAACATCAAACACAATATACACAATTCAGAAACTATAGTAATTACATCGTAATATTTACACAAAATTTTAATCTTCTCTTAAACACATCAATATGTTTGGGGAAAGGCTCTAAAACTGAGGCAGGTAATGAGTTCCAATTATCGATACCACGGTTAATGAAAGAATATTTCCCATAATTTGTACGCTGTGGTCGGACCGTGACTTTATGTGGATGATCTGCCCTGCTCAGGTAGGTGGGATTTCCCAAACGTTGGCTTAGTTCTCCCCATGCTAGCCGATTAGTGTAAGTGTACAGTCTGGATTTCATCCTTCTATCTTCCAGAGATTCCCACCTTAGTTTTTCTATCATTCTAGTTACACTACTTCTAGGATTAAAATAGTAGAGCTCAAACCTAGCGGCCTTCCTTTGTACCATCTCCAGCTCATTAATGAGCCCTACCTGATACGGGTCCCAAACCTTTGAGCCGTATTCCTAGATTGGCCTCACCAGGGCCAAATATCATAATCCTTTTGCGGTAGAGCTAGTGCCTTTTAATACCCTCATTACAAAATGAAGTGATTTGTACGCTTTGGAGACGACACAACCCACATGGGTACTCCATTTCATATCATTCCTTACATGGATGCCCAAGTTCTTGCACGAGTCTTCTTCTACAAGTATTTCCGAACCGATATTATATTGAAAATCATGCCTTCGCCCTCTTCCTATTCTCATTAGACTACATTTACTCATATTTATCTTCATTTTGTTGTCAACCGCCCATTTATGAACCAGGTTGAGGTCAGTTTGTAACTGAGCGTTGTCTTGTGATGTTTGAATTTTCCGGTATATTTTACAATCGTCCGCAAACAGTCGGTAATCACTTTGAATCCCTTTCGGTAGATCGTTAATAAGTGCCAGAAATAACAAGGGCCCACTACCCACTACCCTGAGGGACACCTGACGTTATCAAAATGTCCTCCAAGAATACATTACCTTAACCTTTTGCGGGTGACCAGTCAAGAACTCTTGAATCCATAAAATTACTCTTTTATCAATCTTCGTTGCCGCTAATTTACGGAGTAGTATGTCATGTGGGACGACATCAAATGCCTTGGCAAAATCTATAATTACAGTGTCAGCTTGCACCCCCCTGTCAAGCGAGTCATTAATATCCTGAAAGAGTGATAACATTTGGCTCTCACATGAGTACCCATGTCTAAATCTTTGTTGCCTCCAATTAATCCATGATAACTTTCCCCACTGTTCCCTTAAGTAATCAGAAATAAGGTGCTCCATCAGTTTACATAATTATGATAAATGTGAGACTAACAGGCCTATAGTTTCCCATTACCAATCTGTTCCCTCCCTTGAATATTGGAACTACCGTATATACTCGAATACCACCCGCACATTTTTAAACAAATTCGGACGTGAAAAATTGGGGTGCGGGTCTTATTTGAGTCATCCAAATTTGAAAGTCTAAATTGCCCGCCGCGCGCGATATCGGGTGTTGCGAGTATCCGCTAGATGGTGCTAGCCTTCTTCCGGCTATAACTTTGTTTTACCGTAAGCACGCGGCGTCATAGTCACACGCACGTTCTCCGAGTGTAAATATGAATGCTACGAAACGTTTGCGGTCATTTACTGTGAGTGAGAAATTGAAAGTTGCGAGGGAAGCTGAAGTTATTGGAAATCGTGCCCGGTAGGAAATATGATATTGACGAGTCATGTATTCGTGATTGGGCGGGATGACGTCTATGCTGCGTGAACCGCCCGTTCAAAGCAGCCTTGAAACAGCTGTGTATGGAGCGGATGGCGGCCGATAAGCACGCACCGACTCCAACTGGTCGTATTCAGCGCCCGAAAGTTCAGCTGCTGTGTTCGTGGATTTTGACGGCATGGAATCGTATCTCTGGAGATCTCATACGGAAGAGCTTCAAGAAATGTAGTATTTCGAATGCTATGGATGGCTGTGATGGTGACATTTAGTGGGAAAGTGATGGTGATAAAAGTTCCGAAGTTGGTACTTCTGATGACGATGAATGAAGTGTTTGTGTACTTTTATTTGTATTTTTAATCGTTTGATGGGTGTTATTTTAGGACGACTTCAAAACTGTTGGAAACTATTTTGGATAAATGCTATTCTTTTTATTTAGTTAAGATAGTAAATAATTTTGAGTAAAAATTCTTTTTTTTTAATTTTGTTCTTCAAAATCAGGGTGCGTGTCTTATTCGAGGGCGGGTCGTATTCGAGTAAATACGGTATTGTAGCCCTTTTCCAGTCTTCGGGTATTTGTGTGTTATTGATACATTAAACAGCACCCCCCAAGTATCGCCCAATGTCTGTACCTCCCAATTTTAGCACATCTCCACAAATATTGTCTGGGCCTTTCGATATATTTCTACGTAGCGTTTTAATTCTTGCTAGAATCAACGATTGGTTTATTCGGAAAGGTGGGCCATCAGAATCACAGTTAAGATCCTACGCACAGCTATAAAATTCATTCAACACACTACCATACCATATATTTAATTCATTAGCAATTGCCTGTTTCTTACTAATAAATTCACCATCTCAGGACATTATCATAGACAAATTATTGGAATTTCCGTTCCGCCTTCTAACATAACTATAAAAAGAAATCCACCCATCACCCTCTCCCCCAATTAAGTTTTGCATGTAATTATCGTGAGCAGCCTTCTTTTTTAGGTCTAGCTCTTTCAATAATAATTTAAACTTTAGCATATGCTCGTAACTATCGTGTTGTTTATTATAAGCTTTCCTTAATTTCCTTTCGAGATTTCCCTTGTGTGATGTTCCGGATCCGGGTTTTGCTTCAGTCATTTAAACAGCACGAATTTCTGAATAGCACGATCTAAGATATTTAGAAAATTTTCCCACAATATATTTATGACACCCCTCCGACGCCCATCTTACAAATGACTCATTAATGTAATCCTGAAATTTGCTTTGATCTGCACTGCTGTACTGAAATATTTTAACTGCTTCGACGGAGTCAAGCATTGGATTGCCACTATAGCTAATACAGTGAAACCCCTCAAATCCGAACTTATGGGGCTATAGCCTGTTTGGATTTCAATTTGTTCAGATTAGCCGAAAAATATCCATAGCCTAACATAATAACCCAGCCCTCGTTACGGTATAGGACTGTACATTGAGCAAGGCAGGCTAGTGACAGTGAGGAAGAAGAAACTTCGACAATGTGACTTATACTGCGCTTCGTAGAACAACACGCAGCAGCCACACCAAACGACGTCTTGTTCATGCGACGAAGGTGTGCAATTGCCTCCGCGGGAAGGTTTTCGTCGCCTCGACAATTGAAGATAACTGATTTCAAGTGAAAGATTACGTGATATTTTGTGTGTTTCTATTATTTCATTGTTTTTGCAAAGTGATTAACCTAAGGAATTACAATAACCAACTTTTCCGTTTTTCAATCCTGGATGAGATAAGCACTTTGTTAGGTATGCTAACTGTACTTCTTTGTTAATTTTTCAACCAATTGTGTAAAATAAGGTTATAATATAGAATATACTCATATAATTGTCTTATGACTAAATAAATAAGTTTCTTTCTTTTGTGTGTGTTTTTTAACCTTATAACTGTCGAAGAAGCTCGTTCGGATTACCCGGGATTTGGGATTTCCGGGGTTCGGATTTGAGGGGTTTCACTGTATACAGCACCACAGGTCATACTAAATAAACATCTAAAGTATTATTCCCTCTCGTGGGGAAATCAACCACTTGGGAGAAACCCCTCTCCCTAACTAGCTTGTTTGCTGCAAGTTGAGCTTGGCTACCACTAGTTGAATCACCAGACCAGTTCACTCTTGGAAGATTTAAATCCCAGGCAATTATAATATTCTTTTCCATAGATTTACCCGTACAGGTGATGTCATAAAGAATATCCAGTAGCGAGAAGTTGTCCTTCGGTGCTCGATACGCACCTATCACCTGAAGAGAGTTTAACTTTGCTTCATCCAAGATTTCTACACATATAATCCATATTGGCCCATTTTAGGCAACTTACGATGTCCCCACGAACACAAATAAATAAACCACCACCTCTCTTACCTCGGTCTTTTCTGTACATTACGTAGGTACCCTGAATTATTTCATTACTACACTGACCGGCAAAAAAAGTGGAACAGTAATTTAAAAAGTATAAAATTAGCCATGAAAAAGATGTAATCACATTTTAAAAGCTTTTCACGCATTAGGACACACATCTGAAACATCAGTGAATAGAAATTGACATTTCTTAGGATGGTTTATTACCACCAATTACCCCCAATCTTCGATGAGCCTAACAAGCTGTCGTGGACGCTAAGGGTGGAAACACTCGTTTTAGTGACCAGTGTTCCCGTGCAATGCAGTGCAAACATTAACATTGTTTTGTTTGGCAAAAAAAACCAGCCCAAAAGAACATTAGTAAAAAATAGAAAATTGTTAGATTTGTGAAATGTAACGAAATTTGTGAGTTAAAGCGTGTTGTAAAACATGTTTCAGTATTTTCTGTAGCCAACCATCTAACATTTACATGAATAATGCAAATATTGGAAAACCGATACATTTTAGTGGAATAAATTAAGAAATTACATAAAAAATTGAAGTGTTCCACTTTTTTTGCCGGTCAGTATATTTACATCCTCATATAACCATGATTCAGTAGCTATGACAGGGACCGGTGAATATGTCTCTACTAGATTCCAAAATTCTATTTTTATTTTTTTTATTCCCTATATTCGGACAATTAACCTGCAGCAATTGTATAGTCTTACCTCCATTTTTAAGTTTCTGCAATCGCTTCTCCCACTCGTGATGGCGGCCTTTCTCCAGACCTACTCCTCCTCACGAATGCCGGCAGGATTCTATGACCCTCTCTTGCAGATTTTCCAGGTTATAGGCGCCTCATCGATTCAAATGTAGCCCATCTCGAGCGAAGTCACAGTCCCCGATCCAGCAGTCAGCGTCCACATAACCTTGTCCCAGTTGTGCGCACACGCAGTCCATGCGAGCATTAACGGCCTTAGCTCGCCATAGTGGGACATCCCCCCCGCCGCACAATGCCATTCAACACAATTTTCGAGTTTCTAAACTTATTTTTGACTTTCATACCTAACTCGTAAAGCTGGCCCATAATATAATCAGCTGTAGCCCTCTTCTTTAAGTCGTTAGTCCCAACATGGAGAAGCAATACTTCAACTGTGCAGAGGTGCCAACTATTACAGATTGTCCGTAATTATTACGGATTTTACCTCACGATTACGGTCAAAGGGGAAATGATTACTGAAAAGTGACATTATAACGAAAAGAATTACATTTCTATGAAAAAAAAAAAAAAAATTACAGAATGTCTACCGGTAACGAAAGTAACGAAAAAGTAGCTAATTTTACAAACAGGTAGTGATGTAAAATACCCAGGTATTTATAAACCGGGGTAAATACCCAATTTGGGTAAATACCCGGGTATTTTAGATTTTTCATTAAAAATCCTGTGTCGTGGTAAGTTGAACCTTAAACTATGCAAACTATTCTACATTAACTTTTTAGAAATGTAACAACATTAGATAGTTAATAAAATTAAATTTAATTAGAATTGGGACTTAAAAACAGAATTAGAATTGGGAATTATATCAGAAGATAAAATTCAATAGTTATAACCTGAAAAACTGAAACTAGGCTTTTTTTTTTTTTTTTTTTTGCAAACATTGAGATAAAAGTTGGGGGAAATTTATTCAGAGCATTGGCCAAGTTCTACAAAAGGTGTAATGGACAGTTTTTCAGAACAGTTTTATAATCACCTCTACTTAGTACAAAACCAAGTCCCCGATTCTTGGATGTCACGGGTAATCTCGAGAACCTTTGGATATATTTTGATGCGGGTTTCAAAATTCTGTAATGGATATCTCGAGGATGATTTCTGTAGAAAATAATTTATTTATGATCAAAGGAAGCAGAGCAGTAATGATTTCAGTGAAAAAATAAACAAAAAACTTGGCGTCCGAGCGCTTTTTAAGTTTATTTAGGGCAAACCGTTTAACACATCTAAATACTATGAGTGTAAGAATTGTTCAGCATGAAAAGTTCAACATAAAATCCAGGAGAGCATATCTCTATCTTCAATACATCGCCCACGATAAGTGTTATTACGTTTTCATTTCTTCCAACCATGTCCATTCTAATATTGAGGCGACAGTTTACGAGCTAGCTAAGGGCGAGTATATCACCCCTGTTACAGCCTCACTAGCGGGCGAACCTATTACCCCAGATACAGCCAGCAGCAAAACGTCGAGTCGTGTTGAGTTAAGACTTCAGAGAAGTTCAACTCGGTTTTTCTTCATTTCGCCTGTGAACTTTCCTTTCCACAAAATACACAGTCAAGTTAAGATTGGACGGAAGAGGGATTTGTGTTTTATGCAACTCTCCATTCCCTGGAAGTGCAACTCGGCTTATCTTCATTTCGTCTGTGAACTTTTTGTTCCGCAAAATACACAGTCAATTTAAGTTTGGACGGAAGGGGGATTTGTGTTTCATGCACCTCGCCATTCTTAAATTACGTCTGACAAGAATTCGTTATAATTAATAGTCCAGTCAGTGATGTTAAGCCATCATGCCGAGATGTAAAATGGATATAGGTTATAGTTCATTGACATCGCAAAATAAAAAAGTGCTTATCACGTAACAATGAAACAGAGCAACAAATAATTTCTAGATTGCCACAAGAGAAACAAAGACTTCGTTCTCGGCACCTTCAAACCGTTGCTCAAGAAGAACACCGTCTGAACCACGATCAGAAACAAGCTTATAACACTAAGAGGGAAGGTAAGATATTTTTTCTCGATGCCCCTGTAGGCGCAGGCAAAACATTCTTGATTTATGTGTTGCTTGCCAAAGTGAGGTCTGGTGGTAATATTGTTCTTGCCGTCGCATCATCTGGAATTGCAGCCACTCTTTTGGAAGGAGGAACAACAGCACATGCAACATTTAAACTTCCTTTGAAAGTCAGCAGTAATGATGGAAATGTATGTAATATTTCAAAACAAAGTAACACTGCCAGAGTAATCCAAAATTGTTCTTTAGTTGTATGGGATGAGGCTACAATGTCACACAAAATTTCCGTTGAAGCTGTAGACAGGACCTTGCGTGATCTAAGTAATCGGAACACACCTATGGGTGGCTGCACAGTTTTGTTCGCCACAGATTTTCGTCAAATCTTACCAGTTGTCACCAGAGGAACGAGAGCCGACGAAGTGAACGCTTCATTAAAAATATCTTACATCTGGCCAGATATAACAAATTGGCACTCAAAACTAACATGAGAGTAGGCTACTCTTATCTTCAGAAGATAATAGTTTGTTTGCTAATTTGTTACTTAGAGTCGGAAATGGAGATTTACCGGTCATTGACAGGAGAATTACCCTCAGTGATGATTTCTGTGCTTTAGTAAGCAGTATTCAAGAATTGATTGATGGCGTTTATCCTCAAATCCATGGCCTATCTAACAAGTCTCATTCAGGGTTTAAAGAAAGAGCAATATTATCGCCGACAAACGAACAAGTTGTGAAAACTAATGACTTGGTGTTCTCCAAATTCACTGCCCAGGCTGTAGTATATTACTCAGTAGGCTAGACACAGTAGTCGATAGTGAAGAAGCTGTTCATTACCATACAGAATTCCTAAATTCTTTATTTCCTTCTGGCTTGCCACCACACAAGCTTATTTTAAAAGTAGGAGTGCCTATTATATTGCTACGTAATTTACAACCACCAAAGTTATGCAATGGGACACGATTGGTAATGAAAACTTTGAAAAACTGTTTCATTGAATCAACTATCTTAACTAGCTGTGGTACAGGAGAAACGGTCTTAGTACCCAGAATCCCTATGATTCCTTCAGATTTGCCTTATCGTTTCAAACGAGTACAATTTCCAGTAAGAGTCTGCTTTGGCATGACTATAAACAAAGCACAGGATCGGACACTTAGCGTGACTGGAGTTGATCTTAATGGAGAATGTTTTTCTCATGGACAGCTTTACATGGCTCTATCGCTTGTTACATCAAACCGAAATCTTTTAGTGTTCACTGCTGGAGGGAAAACTACTAATGTCGTATACAAGGATATCTTATAAGACCTCCGTTAGAAGTAGACTATCACCTTGCATTCATAACTGTTCCCGGGCGAAGCTGGGGTGGGTTGCTAGTTCATATGTAAAATAAATAATCAAATAACCAAAAAGGCTAGTAAATAGAAAATCAAACAAAGAATAGAAAATGAGAGGGAAGTACAGTGTCAGTTTGAATTCTGGGTAGGATGAGCTAAGCAGTGTTGCTGGCATACAGTACATCTTCACCCATTATAGAACTGACAGTAGTGGCTACGCAGGCTAAAGCGCTGCGTTAGGTCAAGGGGCCAAGCTCTCTGCTGACTCGGTAGACGCGTGGGTTCGAGCCCCACCGTCGGTTGCCCTTGAAATGGTTTTCCGTGGTTTCCCATTTTCAACACCAGGCAAATGCTGGGACAGTACCTGCTGACAGGCCACGGCCGCTTCCTTCCACATCCTTGCCCAGTTTCAATCATCTTCATCCATTCCATCTCTCATCCCGACGCGCAGGTCGCCCACGGGCGTCGACTAGAAAGACCTGCACTCGGCCTCTCAGGAGGCTACACGACAAAAAAAAAAAAACATTATAGAGCCCACATACTATAAAAACTTCCTGACATGCATTTGTGTTATTTAGAGTATGATTCAAAAAATTAATATTTCTTTAATATTTAAAATTGAATGAAAAATAACTTAAAAGCACTTTTACTAAGCTTCTTTTTTTTTTTTCAAATGTCCTTTCTATTGAATAGATTTTATTGCCTTTTGAATTTTGGCATACACATTCAATTACTATGCAAATAGCTTACTCTTATTACTACAAAAGTAGCTTTTCCCTCCCACATCTTTGTTGCTCATTTCCAGTATCGTAATAAAACTCGACCTTCTCAATATCTTGGTATTTATTAAAAATTTAAAACACAAAACATGCAAAAGGTTTTACTCAATATCTTACTTTGGTTTAAGGAAAAAAAAAACAATTAAAGACAAGGTTACAGTGTTAAAACATAACATATAAATACCTAAAAATACCTGGACATCCATTCCCCCCCCTTTTTTTTTTTTAGTATGGAAGGATCAGTATTGTTCCTGATTTCAATTTTAAGGCATCAAATACCTGTGTTTCAGTCCTTGTTTGTCCAACACTTCATCAACATGTCAAAAAGTGTCGTACAAAGCTCAAAAACTGAAAATACCCTCATTTTGGGTATTTAAAAGACCACTGGGTAAATACCCAATTGATATTTACCTTCCCACTGGGTATTTACCCATCCCACATCACTACAAACAGGTAACAAAAGTAATAAAAGTAGCTGATTTTTATGTCTGGATAGTTGGAGGAAACGAAAATTCGCCGAGGTCAGTTTAAATAATTTAAACTCGCGCCGCTACGCTCACAGATTGCGATGGAGCAAGTTTCATGCAAGCGGCGCCGATTGCGTAAGCTATATCCCGCCCTCAAGGAAATGCATACTGAGGATACCTTGAGTGGTATGGTACATCGGTTCAACGTATATTTTCGGCATCAGGAAGAGTTTTTAGTTTTGTGTGAAATATTTTTTTGTAGTATTAGGAAACCTGACTTTCCGCAAGACGTTTATTCGCGAAAACTTCCGGAACTCAACTTGACCTCTAAATTTGGAGACTATCTCAAATAAAATATAAGGGATTACTGATAACTAGGGCCCGGATGTTGATGCTGTAAAAAATTTCAAAAAAGGAACTTAAATTTTTCAAAAATGACTGTAATAAATGGCCTGAAAATTCGAAAAATGCACTATAAAATGGAGAAAATGATCTTATAATAATAAACCCACCAATAATTCAAAAATGACATCTTAAGCTCAAACTGAAAAGTCAACCAAAATAGATTTCTAGCACTTAACAAAAGGTTTATGTTCACTTTAGTGTGAGTTGCACTGCACTACGAATGCCATTCTGATATTTGTCAAATGTAAATGATCTGCCGTTTCAGCCAACAAGTTTTTATATTTCGAAAAGCTGCGTTCAACATCAACTGATGAGATCGGAGCATACATGAAGTGAGGAAGGTCGTTTGCTGCTAACTTGGAGAGACGTGACTCCCTCATATAAAGCTATAACATGACTAAATTGTAAAAAAAATGACCTTAAAAGGCTGATTTCTCTAAAATATGACCCAAAACATCTACCAAACTTAAAAATATGCTCTTAAAATGGAGAAATAGCAAAAAGATGCAAAATAAAAATGACATATTTGAAGACGGGGTGACCTGTCCGGAGTTTCTATGTACTTCAGCATTGTTTTAGACAGCTCAGTAAAAAGATAACATGTCATCAACATCCGGGCCCTACTGATAACCCATTTCAAAGGTTGGCACCTCTGACTGTGTCACAACTATTGGCACTTCATCAACTTGATGGGCGAACTGGTCAATTTTTATTCCCGGAGAGCACATCACTTTCTTGCCCGTTTTCCTCGATATATCCCCGCTCCACTTAATCATCGAATCACCCATTATGAGTAAGTCATTGTTACCAGTTTGCTCCTGCTCACCCTCTTCCACACTGATCCCAGTAGAAAGCCGTTAAGTCACATCCTTCACCGTTTCTTCAGATTCACGAAGCTTTGTTCTAAGTTCCTGTATTATTTGATCCCTTGCTTTGATTTGCACCCTCCAACTGTCCGGTGTATCACATACTTTAAAAACCCATTCCCGACTACACAATCCTCCTTCTTTACCTTAATACAGCCGAAATGAAACCATTTCTCACTTAGTCCACACTCGATACCCTTCTTCAATGTTTTGCTGCACGTAGAACACTTTAAAGGTGCCACTGGATCATTAACCTGATTCACATTTGGATTAACAGGGCCAGGATTCACTTCCACTCCACCAATAACTAACAACGCTGCTATCACTAGGGCTATAAACCACAGGTTACTATAGAGCATCCAGCGTTTAGAAAAGACTGTGGAGCCTTATGGCGACAGTGTTGCTAACTCTAGGCAGAGGTAGCGCTGACGTCATACGTTAAGTTCACCTGCTTCGAGTACTGCGCTTTCATAAGTTAACGACACAACCACAACGCCAGCAGCTACCTGAAATAGAACACGCCCAGGAAGGAGCAGTTTTGCAGGTGTTAACGGATTGGACTAGTATTAAGGATACTGTATGCGAAGAGAACCAATAACGACATTCATTTCGTTGTGATATGACGCATTACTGATTGACAGATGTCGAGAGCACAACCCTTCCTTCCTTCTCGGATGTATGCAGACGATGTTAATTTTTATGTCAGCAATACTGTTGATCATCACCTCTTTAGTTATTAGTTAGGCTGTAATTTAGTTTCTTTCAATTTTATTCTTGTTGTTTTGTTTAGATTAATATTTGTAATATTGTAGTGAGTTAGCCGTGCGGTTAGGGGCGCGCAGCTGTGAGCTTGAATTCGAGAGATAGTGGGTTGGAACCCAACTGTCGGCAGCCATGATTCGATCGAACAGAAAATAAAACAGACACACAACAGTAACACCAATGACGGATAGTGCTTCAGAACTTATGTTGCCAGCGGAACTGAGCACATGCCCCACTCCGGGCGAGCATGCAGCACAGGACGAGGCTCTTCTTTCCAGCGTGCTAACCTCGAAAATTTTTAAATTACTAAGACGTAATATAAGCGATACTTGTACGCAATAACAAAGGTAATCAGTTGGCAGATAATTGTAGGAAGCTATTATGACGAAAAATATATATGCTCAGAGTTCCTTCATGATAAAAGGTGAGACAACAAAACCAGTGTAGGGGGGATTTCCGTTAAAAGTAAAAGCCCATAAGACCCACAGTCTTTTCTAAACGCTGGATGCTCTATAGGCCCCGTATGCACACAAACACCGGAGATCCCGACTACCCTTCGCTTACCACAGTCCTATCCTCGCACGATAAGCCTCCAGAGAACAACCCATTTCAACACACCTGCGAGCCTGGGAAAAACACGACCCTTCACTTCGACTGCCAACAGTGAAGTGTACCATATCAACTGATGAGCCCAATGGTACACTGGGGGGAAACGCTGGTAAAATGTTTGAGTTAGCCGGGCCATTTTTTCAAACCTCTTTTTGAACTTTTGGTAAAGAAAAATCAGCTATAGCTGAACATGCCCCGTTTTCAGGCAAGGAGTAATAAGCAGTCAGCGCTATAGCATGCGGAGAGTTGAAGCACTGACCACGACCCCATA
The DNA here is from genome assembly GCA_946902985.2 of Meconema thalassinum. Lineage (NCBI taxonomy): Eukaryota > Metazoa > Arthropoda > Insecta > Orthoptera > Tettigoniidae > Meconema > Meconema thalassinum. The sequence goes on along the minus strand of OX336394.1, from coordinate 381,909,138 downwards.
CTACAGCATTAAATGGAGCCTACCATAGACTTACAGTATTTATTAGTGGGATTTCACTATGATTACCAGTAAAAGAATCGTGTGCAGGTATAGTACGAAGTTGTGTAAGGTATATGACTATGGAAATTGTCCCAACTTTCGGACAAGTCGAGACTAGCTCATTGATGGACGGTGGCCTCGAACTTCAGAGCCGGAGTAGGAAATAGGTTACCTAAGGGTTTTCTTTGCTAACGATAAGGTGATTTTAATTTTTAACACAATAAGGTATATTCTTTAACCCTTAGCTACACGCATCTCTTTCACCAACATTCGTACACGCTAGCGGCATTCTATGCCGCAATATATTGCTTCATTCTCTTTGGTAATTTAGTGACTTGCTAAACGGCTAAAATTGATTTGTATGGAGAATTGTACAGAATCTATGAGAAGACATTGAAGAAATCTTATCAGTATGTATGAAATTCTTATTAATAAAATATATTATTGGGAGGGATGGGATAAGGACATATTTCCTATTCATAATTAATGTAATTAAAAATTCTTATTAACATTTATTGAACAAGGAAGAAAAAATAATAATTTTCACACAAAAAAGAGATTATTGGATTGAGATTGCCCTTTTTGCAGGCTCATATTAAGACATTGTACCTGATGCTCAACAAGCTCAAGAAATACACTAGAGTAAAAGAAAAACTGTTTGTCAGAATCATGTAGGCCTATACACTTCGATTCTTGGCTTGGTAAAGGATACTTTCTGCTAATTTACAGTACGAAATAATATACAGTGCCTAAATACTCAAAATAACTCTGCACTAGGACTTAAAAATCGAATCGATCCTCTTCATCCAGTGACCCTTCTTGCTCATCAAGTTCTTGGAGCAACCTCTCAATCTCCTGTTGTTGACAGCCATGTCGAGACCTGTAAACAGAAGGCAAGCGTGCAGACTATGTGCTGACATCGATATTAATGATAGAAGCGTAGAAAGAAACAACAAAGGTAAAATAAGTTAAATACTTACATTATTTCACAACGCCGATTCCAGCCAGTTGTTACACGCTAGCGGTACGGAATGCCGCATTTCGTGCACCTCGCACTTTGACAACCTGTCTCAGACTGACTGGGAACCAGACACCTGCCCCTGCAGCACATGTCGAGCAAAGGATATAGCGGGCGATCTCACAGAACTTGTGTTTACCACGTCAAACAACATTTTGCAAAGAGTGCCGCTTAGTGTGTATCTATGGGTTAAAAAACAGTACAAGGTAGTCTTAAGCTATGTCACGCCCAATTACATTTAGATTCAAGTAAATTTTGGAATTAGTGTCACGAACACGTGACAGTAGTTGGAAGGACTGAGCAAGGCGCAAAATTATATCATCTTAACCTAAATGACAACACAAACACACAAAATGAATAAGTCCCCCGTTGCAACATCTTAACTTATCGTACAAAGAAACAACTGCCTGCAGGCGACAAATAACCTCCCAAAATAAGGAACATCGATCAACAAGCTTCACAACGAGGTGAAGTGATCACGGGCGAATAAAACTGTACAGCGCGATGCGGAAAATACACAAGGCTTGATTAGGAAACCACACAAAACCACTGTCATGTATTTAAAATACGGTAATTATCCAGTCAGAAAACTGTATAGACAAAATTATAACACAAGAAAAATGGATAAAGATAGTTAAAATTTGAAAATTTATATCTTTGCTTCTAATAGTGTGTTTTCTTGGAAATGTAGATAATTGTTATACAAGTTTTATGACAAGCTCAGAAATTTGATTGTTGGTAAACTTGTGTGTATTTTCAAACCAAGTGTATTTAATTTTTTTTAATTAGATTTAAAAAAATTGGAATAATGTACATTGTTTGAATGGTAGCCTAGTTGGCCTACGTTAAAATTTAATATAGGCCAACGGCTATGGTAAGAAAAATGTTGCTACAGCAGTCTCAATTTAATTTACAATTGCAATCTTAATTAGATTGCTATTTTGTTCAGTGATTAATTTTAAAGGTGTTCAGAAGAGCGTAAAAATATCATTTTTAGAACTCTATATTTCAATATTACATAAAGCCCCCTTCCCACCACCACCCGGTAGCCCACAGTATCGGAACCTCTTTTTTTTTACAAATCAAGCACTGCTCCTAGCAATTAAAATTTCGACATAATAATCGATATTTATGAATACGGTATCGCTTGTCGTGAAAACAATCTATTTTGGCAGTTTAAATCAATTTTAAAATGGCTGTTGTTCTCTCATGGTAAACACTGCTTACAGCCGATAAAACAATGTTTTTGGTGAAATTATTTCATAGTTTCATTTGGTTGTGCTAACAAAAGGATTGAATCCTGGAGCGGCTGTTTCATGACGAGAGGCAAGGGATTTTCACGGTAGAGCCTTCCAGTACATCCCAGTTTTGTCACAGTTGCAAACATCTTCTCTCGTAAAGCCATTGGTAGAAACAAAATTCAAAAACTTAGTTTTGAAATCTTCTGCGGCAGAGCTGTCAGAAGATAAACTCTCCCCTTGAACATTAAGTTCCCTTATCCCGTGTCGAGATTTAAAATTTTTTAGTCAACCTGTGCTGGCTTTAAAGTCACTTGGAACCCCCCCCCCACTTTTCGTTTTCACAGATCAAAGGTCCTGATATGGGTTCCCCTAAAATTCGCCTCTGATAAAACCATAAAAACACAGCATCTTCTAGTGCAGCGTTTCCCAAACTGTGGTATGCTCGTACTGCTGCAGTGGTACGCGGTGATGTTACGAAAAATATCAAAAATATTAGATACGTTACGAAAAATATCAAAATATAAAAACAATATGTTGCCTGAGGTATTGAAGGCCAAAGATAAGGAGCAGTTTTATGAATTGAATTATGATTCAGAACTAGGCAAACTTTTTCAAAAATGGCTCTTGTGAACTTTTGGGTTGAGAGGCAGACAGCGGTCAAAGCAGTTAGATTTTTACTGCCTTTCACTACTTCGTACTTGTGTGAGACTGCATTTTCATCACTTGTTTATCTCAAGAATAAATACCGGAATAGGCTCCTTATAGTGGAAAACGATCTTCGTTTGAGACTCGGCAATCTTAAACCAGGCATTCCTAAGTTGGCTTCTAATCTTCAAGGTCACCCTTCGCATTGAAGTTGTTAGTTGAACTTTTTTTTTTTTTTAATTATTACATGTTCTTTTATTAATATTATTTGTACAGTGTCATTTCTGAATGTTTGAATTGAATACTTATTGTAATAAATAATAAAACAACTGGACACACTTTTTATTATTTGAACTTCAACTGTAACAGTCCAACTCTAACAAACACAATTTACAATCCGCCTTTTGGTCTACTGCGTGGTGGTGGTGGTGGAGATTATCGTTACTATATCTCCCAACCTTTAGGTGGTACGCGAGAGATTATCATCCCTTAAAGTGGTACACACACAATAAAGTTTGGGAAACACTGTTCTGGTGAACTGTCATTTGCGATTCTTGTTGTTTTGCTGACTTTAGACCCATCATCTGAATCTAACTTAGAAGCAAAAGTCAGAATGCTACCTTTTTTCTTTTTAATTTCCGAGATGGTAGCTTTACCCACTCCATAATGTTTAGAAAAAGACAAGACACTTTCACTGCTTTCAAGTCTATTTAATATTTCGAGTTTGGTTTCTATAGTTAGAAATGTATGTTTCCTCTTCAGTGTCCCTGATGACGCAATAATACGACACTGTACAAGGCACACAGTACTGTCATTAAAATACAAATTATGTACGCACTACGAACCACAACTACACTACTGAACAAGCTAAGCAACTGAACTGACAGGGTTAAAATTGACTGGCTCGCTGGGGGGAAGGGGAGTGGATGGTTCAAAACACACACTTCCAAGGTCATTGTTCTCACACAGCACCGTGCAAAATCAATTCCAGACCCAGTGAATCTCATGAAATCATTTTCAAACCAAATATTTTGTTTGACACCCTTACAGGCAACTTAACAATTAAATCTGAAAATAGAAATAAACCACCTTAAGTTTAATGCCATTTAATAAACAAATTCATCTTTAACATTTTTTTTTTTTAAATTTTACAGCAACTAGTCATTCCTTTCATACACTAACACACCCCTTCACCCCTCCATTCCCCTATTCATTGATATTTTTAATATACACTCACCTTCAAAAAGAACGCAACAATTGTATTTTTTAATTATTATCCTAATTTATTGCACTGAAATTATTCTTATGTAAAAATTATGCATAATTAATTGTTTTCTAAACATTTGAAAACCAATGCACATACAAAAGAATGCTTCAAATAAGAAATCTGTTTAATTTTCTAGAATAAGAAAGTGAAAATGTCTTAAATTTTGAGTAATTTACATAGTCGTTTAAAAATATTATTCTGAGTTCCAAAATTTATCATTACAAAATTAATCCATTCCTTTGGGTACTGACACAAGAACTGAACACTTAAAAACAGGTATTTCCACCCCTAGCATGAATCACCTAGCGTAACCTCTCTGTCATACTTGCAATGATTTGTGAAATGCTTTCCTGTGGGATGCGTTTCCACTCCGCATGCAGCATCACCTGAAGTTGCTGGGGAGTCTCAGGAGCACGTTGCCGAACATTTCTGGCCAACATATCCCAAACATGTTCAATTGGATTGAGGTCAGGGCTCCTAGCAGGCCAGTCCAGTGCGTAGATTCCAACCACAAGCAAGTATTGCTGAACACATCGGGCAGTGTGTGCTTGTGCGTTGTCGTGCATCAGACGAAATTCATCCCCGACAAATGGAGCAAATGGTACAACATGGTTTTCAAGGACTTCCATGATGTACCTGTCAGCTGTGCGAGTCCAACTCTCAATTAGGTCAAGTTCAGTCCTGGCTTCCATACTGACCCCGGCCCATGCCATGACAAAACCCCAGTCGAATGCAGTCCTGGAGGAAAAAGTTACAGAAGAAAACCTTTCTCCAACCCTTGTCCACACTCTTTCTCTTCCGTCAGGCGATCTGAGACCGAATCTCTTCTCGTCTGTGAAGAGAACGGCTTGCCATTGCTGTTGATTAAAAATCAAGTGTTGCGTTTTTTTTGCCGGTGAGGGTATTATCAAACTAATTTCCACTTCACATATTTCCTTCCTCTTATAAAATCTCTTACTTACAGTAGCACACCACTCCTGTTTTAAGACTTCATCCAGAACTAACACTACCACGATTTTCGTATAATACTACTATATATTTGAGCATTGAACTGTGCTGCGCCCACAAATCTTGCTAATAATATTAAATATAAGACAAATCATATCCGACATAAACATTCGTTCTAACCTCATGTATGTTTATCAATTTATTATATTACATTCATTAACGTTACTCAAACCAGGTTATATTTTCAAACTTAATAAATTTATGTATTCCATTCTAAATTCCCCTGTATTCTTATTTATTCCTCATATTTCCTTTTCTCTTGAGGCTAATTGGAAACCCACTCCTACTACTTCGTATATCCTTGACTCCTGCCAAACTTGATATTGGCTTTCACATCTCTTCAGCAAGGCATCTTCATTGGTTTTCTACACAATGGTGATGTATTGAAATACCATATTAATATTACCATCACATTACCTATTGATTCACAACGGAACTGTGTTTGCATCGACTACTGATTATTTATAAGTCTTCAATGACGGTTGCAGACCATGAAGAAGCATTCCGCATATTTCTTTTAGTTGACGTCGATAACACTACATTGGATTGACCCTGTTTAAGTGTTTTTTCGCGTATTGTGCCTTCAAATACCCTAATCTCTTTATATCTATATGGTGCACCATATTAGTTCAATGAATATTGAAATTTCAGTGCTATGCTATTCAAATAATATTCTCTTATAGTGATTAATATTGGCTGATGAAGGGGACAAATATGTATATTAGTCCTCGAAACATGTACCGTACAATTTTCTAATGACCACATAGTGATCATTTTTAATAAAGTATTGATTCAGGCAGAACCCTAGCCCATTAAAACGTTATTAGTACATCAATATGGAACCAAAATTAATGTTTTTTATCTTAAAATTTCGGATTTTTGACGTTCAGATTATTGACGCTCTATTGTATTACATCGAACACACAACTACTGTGTGAAAACTTTCTTGCATTATTGCACTTGCCTATGGCAATTTTACAGATGGTACTATGATGTGCAAGTAAACATATTATTATTATTGTTATTATTATTATTATTATAACCAATAAAATTACATACAAGTATACGTTTATAATAAGAGAATTATGTTATGCTAAATTAAGGAAATGTCTAAATTTGCAACATTTTAAGTATAGTCGGGATTTATTGGTAAAACAGCAGGCTGCAATTCCCTACAGAATTGTATGATTGAAATTAAATGTGCAAAATCAAAGATTAAAGAAAAAAAAGGTAATCTGTTTGTATTGCAGTCCCTTTATCTTAGACACCTCCAAGTTGGAAACCCTCTGTAGAACTACACATGTCCAAATTTGATAGGTTTTACTTATAAGTTACATGTTTTCTGTAGTTAGCACACAGTGCATCCTGTGTTAACTTTTTTCTTGCTTGATCAAGCGACCTTAAAATATCTTTCAGTGGCAAGATAATATTTCTATCATTAAATTGTGGTTTTATTGACTTTTAAATCCTATTTGGGCAATCTAAGTAAATCTCTCTCTCTGATGAACTGATCCAGCTATTTTTGCAATGAATTTCACACTTTTAAATTTAATTGCCAACATTGATGGCACAAGGAGTTGAGAGTAATCTAAATTGGGAGTAGACTATACCAAGAGTGAGATGATAAAACTTCAAAGAGGTTGATTCTTAAAGAAATAATATAGTAATGATCTTTGTTACACTATAATTGCTATAATGTGTTATTGTTAAATGAATCTTGCTCCACTAGTTGGGCGTTATTAATATGGTTAATGTTAATTTAAAAAAAAGTTAATATGCAAAACTAATTATTTAAATAGTCGCCCACTTTTGGGTGATCAAAATGAAACATTTAATTGTGTATCTGTATTGTTGTCAGCTTCACTAAAAAAAAGTACATAATGTGTAGTATTATATGTAGCCAAGGGCGCCAGACCATTTATATATCATGATCAAAATAATATATTAAACCTCGGTTAAACAGAGGTAGAGCATCGAAATTCCTATCTCCAGCCGTAGTGAAACTTACGTAATCTAACCTTACGATAATTAGTTCAGGAGTATGGTGTTGCCTTATAGTAATTTCTAGCTACTAAAGGAAACCAGTCAAACATTTGAATTTAAAAATGACTTTAATATATAAAAACAACAAGTGCAAAAAATATATAAAATACTAAATATAATAATAATAATAAATTTAAATTAAAGAATCTACTGAATTTACTTGTATTATGGGCCTTGATTGGAAATTGGAGTATACTGAGTTAATTGAATAGAATATATTGAATTTAATAAGCATGATAGCCTTCTGATTTGACTGGAGTATAACTGTTTAAATCGCTCACCGCATTGAAGATCTTTGTAGTTGGATTGTTGCGTAGAGAGTTCCTGATGTTCATTTATATGTGGATGACGGAATAAATTCCAAAAATCATCCCTGTGACAATAGCCTCGTACACAACCATGTCACAGTTTGATGAGACATAATGTCTTATCAAATTCACATACTTAAATAGTCAACTGTCTAGTTTAGCACTGTGTTACAGACTCCATCTCGCTACAAGTTCCACTCTTCTCCAGCAATTCAATAATAATAATCACCTTTCAGTTGGGCGGCCGTCATATATATAACGTTCCCAGGTAAGGCACGTGTCTATCCCCTCTTCTGAAGTCGCTAGGCGATATGAGCCCGCCTTTCACATATCAACAATGACAATACTTCATTGTAGCATTACTCGGGAGGTCCAGCCCACCTTTTGTATAAAGTTGCAAAGGACTCATTCATTGGCCCAGCATTGTTAGTGGCAAGTCTTCATAGAATCTTTTCTTAGTATGATTTGTATACTGGTAGAATACTTGATGTGAAATACATAAGTGTCTATTTTTGTCATTTCCAAGAAGCCATGGATAAGCCGCCCTTCTGCGAACAACCCTCTTCTTCTCTTGTTCGAATTTTCTTCAGAAATAATATTCAGTCAAGCGTCTAACTTATTTCAAATATAATGTGTATCGCTCCAAGTCCCTTCAATTGCCATAACACTCCACATCACCGCATAATAATAGATATAAACATACTAGTTAACGTAATAACTAATAAAAGGTAAAATGTAAACTCAAAAAATATTTATAATAATAACAATAATAAAATACATAAAATTATTTCATTCTGGTCACAAATTGGGACCATCACATTATTCGCCCCAGAGAATTATGGTATATGTCAACAATCATATCACCATACTTCTCTTCAACACTTGTACAAATATGAAATATTATACCCTACAAAGAAATTACCAACATCGACAATATTATACTCTTCAAAGCAATTACCAACATACAAAAAATATACCCTTCAAGTTTAATATATATATATATATTTTTTAAATCTCATCATTTAGTCTTTCACTGTTCATAATGTCTTTTTCTTTCTTCTTTACATAATTAAAGCGACCTGTAAACAATGAACATAAAAATACCCTTCACTTTTATATTCTTGTTTTGGACATAAGTCATCGTTGCACTTATGTATATTTGGGTGGCATACACCTTTGCTTTATATCTTGACGACGTAGAATTCAATTTTCAGCCTGGTGTCGAACTGAATACACTATGGCTAGTTGGTGGGACTGCCAACTGATTAACTCACTTTATCACTTCACAACACTTGGTATGTGATGCGAATAACCAGATCTACTCCAGTCTCTCAGGAATTATATGTATCTAGTAACACAGGCATATTATAGAAAAAAATGAAACTTTATTAGCTTATATTACCTATGGCAACATCGTTCAGTGCAAATTTACTGCGCTAATTTACCCCACATATGTATATTGATATCCTACTCAAATACACCAGCTTATAGCCGACAAATTATTCTTTATATTTCCTCTGTGCTCTCCAAGAGACACAATATCATAGGTTGATGCAAACCCTCGCCATTACCTGCTCGTTCAGACCACAATCATTCACTTATTATTAAGCGACTTTCCTTACTTATCATCAGCTTCACTTCTTATTACTCATGATACATATTTCCTTAAGGATCTCACATTGTAAGTGCCGTATAATCGTTTTCCAGCGTCTTCTAAGTACTCACCTTTTTGACCTGTTACTCACCTTTTTAACCGTAGTTACCCACCTTATTTCTCACAATTACAGTCCATTCTACTCAAGATCCCCTTATTTATCATGATTACACTCCATTCTACCTAAGATTACACCTCTTAATCACCTGTAGATACTCACCTTATTTCTCAAAATTCTACTTCTTTCTATTCCGGATTACACCTCTTTATCGCCCGTAGTTACTCACCTTGTTTCTCAAAATTACACTTCTTTCTACTTAAAATTACCTTTCTTTCGCGGAATCCATATTCACTCACTTTATTTCTCAAAATTACACTTCTTTATACTTCAGATTACCATTCTTTCGCGGATTCCGTATTTACTCACCTTTTTCTCTCAAAATTACCTTTCTTTCTATTCTAAATTACCTTTCTTTCGAGAAATCCGTGTGACCAATAAAATTTAATTTCTCCATTACAAAAAAATGACTTACCTTTAAATCCTTGCATTACCATCCTAGCTACTGAAATATTAACTGTTCACAAAAATCTGCCTAATTAAATTACGGGCATCAAAATATAGCTTTACTTTCCTTTCTGACTTGGGAACTACCCTTAACGGATTAATATATGGGCTAATTAATATAGGGTTCTATAATTTTATCTTGCAACATGCTCTCAATCTGCCTACTCGCAGCTTCCTGAAATTTGTAAGGCACGGGGTAGCGATGACCTACAAAAATACTGCGATCAAGTACATTTAATGAATGTTCGTAGCAATTAGCTAATCCAATACGTTTCTCAAATATATACTAATTCTCTTACAATACCTTCAACACTCGATCCACACGATCAACAATCGATCCACACGATCACACTCTAACGCACTCTGTAATGCACCCTCACGCAAGGAATCCTCTAGATAATCCTTCGTCATCATACTGCCTAAAAATGTAAAAAAACAAGGTTCCCTCTCAAGAGATACCCCAACAATCTCACCACTCACCACCTCACTACAAATATCGACTCCTTTAGTCATTAATACCTCCTCAAGCGTACATATATTCTTAGAACCACCATATAACTTACTTCAATTATTAAATGACATGATCATATCTCCACCCATTCATCTGAATTTAACACTACCCTCCTTATAACTTAGCTGGACAGAATGTTGCGACATCCACTAAGAACCCCTAATTAATGAATATACCAGATTTGGAATCAATAAACATACCTGTGTTCCAATCTTACCTTCTTTTAAAATTTCTGCAACCACTTGTTTAGAAATTATGCGGAATATCTTTCCCATCGCAGTTAACAGAATAGTAGTTCTAATTGGAATTTCCTATTTTTAATACAATTTTCCTTCCTATTATTATAAAATGCTGCACTGATGCAAGAAACCTGACAGCCACTGTCAAAAAGTGTATCGATACACGCCCCTAACACTTGTAATTTTAAGACTGAGTTAAAATTAATAACGGTAGGTTCTTTAGATACCTCCATAAATTCACTTAATAAATCATTACGGATATTTAGGTCATACGGTTCGCTCAAAATGGTGTAAGCTGGAAAAGACTCAGACTGACAACTTGACCTTACGTCACAGTCTGGTTCACATTTAAAGTATCGGTACCATTATCTTGGTTTTGTGTTTCCCCGTTATTTTTGTTGTGGTTCTGACGAGGGTTGCTGCCATTACCTTGATTTTTTTCTCTCTGCCTCCCTGAATTTCCTGCATTATTTCTTTGATTGTAATAACGCTGCCCATTGTTAGGACCTGCATTATTATCCTGATTACCATTGTGGTTATTATCATGGTTTCTCGTATTGGCATGATACTGGCCACGGTTATTCTGATAACCATCTCTACCTTGAAATTGCCCCTTGTTATTTTGAGCATATGAATTTTCAAAATTACGCCCCCTATTGTTGCCTTGAAAATTCTGGTGTTGTTGCCTGCCATTATTATTTTGATTCCTATTCTCATTCATATATCGACTATTCTGCTGTCCTGCCGGTGTTTCACCAACACTATTCCCTAGAGCATCAAATCTCCCTAATAATCTTTCTAACTCTGTGATAGTTGAAGTGCGTTGCATGCATGCAGCCTCTCTTATTCGGAATGAGAAATGCTTTATCATTTGCCTGACTATATCGCTGTCTTGTGTCATGCTTAGGCCCCTTTAAACAACAATTATCATCATCATCATCATCTTGTGTCATGCCATCTAGATATTTGCAGATGATAACCTTATTCAGAAAATATTCAGTCATATTGCAAGTACTTTCAGGCGGATATATCCCACAAATAATACTTTCCCTTTTCTGGGCCTGTATTTCATCATTCCAATATTTTTCACAAAATTTATTTTTAAAATCATTCAAGTCCACTAAAGTGTTTTTATAAACAGAAAACCAGCTTTTTGTTTCCCCCACAAAAGCCTGATCTAATATCTCCACTACCATATTCCACTCTATCTGTCCTTCTAGTAGCCTTTCCTTGAATTTTATTTTCTACTATAGTTATGAATTCCATAGGACATCCCTGTTCGTTAGAGAACTTAACTAGTTCAGTTTCCTTCATTCCACCTCCTGATACAATAACTCTACCCTGTATTCCCTCCTGCCTTAATTGCTTTCTTAACTTAATCTCAATTTCTGCTATCTTTTTATCTGCCACTTTTTCTACCATTTCCACTCTTTCTTTCAAATTATTCTCTTTTTCTATCAATTCATTTCTTAATATCTTCTGCTTTTCCTGAATCTCCTGATAATTTTCTGCATTTGTCAGGTGACTTTCCTCTACTTTCTTATAAAATTCTGACTGCACTTTCTTTATCTCTCCTCCCAATTCTGTTCTTACTTGTCTAGTTTCCGTCTGTACTATTTTCTTAAGATTCTCTCATTGATTGACTAACTTTTCCTGAATTTTCCCTTCCACTTCTACTAATTTCAGATCTACTTCTTCTATGATATGTTTAGCCTTTTCTTCTAACACATCCTTAATTTCACATCTGATCTCCTGTTTCGCTCCCTGAATACTCTCCTGCAGCGTCCCATACTTTCTATTTAATTCCTCATTCTCCTTGACCATATTATCTAGCTTCTGATTAATTTCTTTATTATCTTTACATATCGCTTCTCTTATCTCCCTACTCATCTCCTGATTTTGCCTACTTATTTCCTCTCTCATCTCCCTACTTATTTCCTCTCTCATCTCCCTACTCATCTCCTGATTTTGCCTATTCATTTCCTCTCTCATCTCCCTACTCATCTCCTGATTTTGCCTATTCATCTCCTGATGTTGCTTACTTATCTCCCTACTCGTCTCCTGATTATTTTTATTGCTATCTTCTAGCTTCTTGTCTATTGCCTTGCTTATCTCCTGATTTTGCCTACTCATCTCCTGATTTTGCTTACTTATTTCCTCTCTCATCTCCCTACTCATCTCTTGATTTTGCCTATTCATCTCCAGAAACATTCCCATGATCTCATCTAATTTATTTTCCGAAATATCCAAAGGCTTTTGTTTCTCCTTCCCTCCACTAGTCTCAGGATTTATTTCAGGATGTACCTCTATATTCGTCTCAGGGTTAACCTCGGGATTATTCTCAGGATTACTCTCAAGATTTACCTCCGACATCTTGGTATAATCCTCTACACTCTCAGCCTCAGTACCACTATCAACTCGTATAATTAGCTTTCTCGCCTTTACCCCTACTCCTCAATTTCCTTTGTTCCTCATCTGCCATCTCGAAGTACACCGTATAAAGTTTACCGTTCCAAAATTCACCTCACTTTCCCCCAAAATCACTGACAATTTGCACTGAATTAACACTCACTCCTTCCGTAAATATCGTTAGGTTTTCGTGCCGCATAGTTGGGGTCCAATTGTAATGTGTTATTGTTAAATGAATCTTGCTCCACTAGTTGGGCGTTATTAATATGGTTAATGTTAATAAGAAAAATGTTAATAAAAAAAGTTAATATGCAAAACTAATTATTTAAATAGTCGCCCACTTTTGGGTGATCAAAATGAAACATTTAATTGTGTATCTGTATTGTTGTCAGCTTCACTAAAAAAAAGTACATAATGTGTAGTATTATATGTAGCCAAGGGCACCAGACCATTTATATATCATGATCAAAATAATATATTAAACCTCGGTTTAACAGAGGTAGAGCATCGAAATTCCTATCTCCAGCCGTAGTGAAACTTACGTAATCTAACCTTACGATAATTAGTTCAGGAGTATGGTGTTGCCTTATAGTAATTTCTAGCTACTAAAGGAAACCAGTCAAACATTTGAATTTAAAAATGAATTTAATATATAAAAACAACAAGTGCAAAAAAAATATAAAATACTAAAGATAATAATAATAATAATAAATTTAAATTAAAGAATCTACTGAATTTACTTGTATTATGGGCCTTGATTGGAAATTGGAGTATACTGAGTTAATTGAATAGAATATATTGAATTTAATAAGCATGGATAGCCTTCTGATTTGACTGGAGTATAACTGTTTAAATCGCTCACCGCATTGAAGATCTTTGTAGTTGGATTGTTGCGTAGAGAGTTCCTGATGTTCCTTTATATGTGGATGACTGAATAAATTCCAAAAATCATCCCTGTGACAATAGCCTCGTACACAACCATGTCACAGTTTGATGAGACATAATGTCTTATCAAATTCACATACTTAAATAGTCAACTGTCTAGTTTAGCACTGTGTTACAGACTCCATCTCGCTACAAGTTTCACTCTTCTCCAGCAATTCAATAATAATAATCACCTTTCAGTTGGGCGGCAGTCATATATATAACGTTCCCAGGTAAGGCACGTGTCTATCCCCTCTTCTGAAGTCGCTAGGCGATATGAGCCCGCCTTTCACATATCAACAATGACAATACTTCATTGTAGCATTTCTCGGGAGGTCCAGCCCACCTTTTGTATAAAGTTGCAAAGGACTCATTCATCGGCCCAGCATTGTTAGTGGCAAGTCTTCATAGAATCTTTTCTTAGTATGATTTGTATACTGGTAGAATACTTGATGTGAAATACATAAGTGTCTATTTATGTCATTTCCAAGAAGCCATGGATAAGCCGCCCTTCTGCGAACAACCCTCTTCTTCTCTTGTTCGAATTTTCTTCAGAAATAATATTCAGTCAAGCGTCTAACTTATTTCAAATATGTGTATCGCTCCAAGTCCCTTCAATTGCCATAACACTCCACATCACCGCATAATAATAGATATAAACATACTAGTTAACATAATAACTAATAAAAGGTAAAATGTAAACTCAAAAAATATTGATAATAATAACAATAATGAAATACATAAAATTATTTCATTCTGGTCACAAATTGGGACCATCACATTGCAAGCCCACGATTTAGAGGACACGAATTCATGCAGATTTTTTTGTTTGTGTGTTATAAATTATGGGTTGTGATGCGATGACGAAAATGCCCGCCTTTTTACTCGGACTGCAGTGATAGCCCTTTTCCTTATTTTTCCCCATTTATTTCTCCCTTCATGATCACCTGGCTGCCATTGCACACTGGGTCATAATCGAAATCTAGGAGGACAAAATTATTTATTTTCATAATTAAAAAATCAAAATGTATTATGTCTACAGCATTCTCTTACAATTGCCGCCCACTATTCTGGGATATAAACGCATCTTAGAGTAAATCTGTCACCACTGTTCAAGCAGTCTGAATCGGAGGGTGAATGTAAGTGGCTGTGGGTTGGTTGTCTTTGAGGTTAGTGTGATGCTTTAAGATGGAACATGCAGCTGAAGGTATGATCTTTGTAACGTGTTTCAGTTATTAATGGGCGTAATTGTTACGTAATTTTACCTATATTTGCATTATATGATATTTAACTAATATTTTTAAAATTATATTTTCACTAAGATTTTTAGTATGTCGTGTCACTCTGCGTCACTTTCTACTTAATGTTAAAATGTAGATAAAGTCTTGTAGTTTATGCCTGTTAGAAGATTAGTGGAATTTTGTGACTTTGTTAAAAGTAAATTATGGGTAGAAAATTGTTCTGAAGAGATAACTGAATGCTCTATCCAACTCCTAGTCATAGACATTTTCTTGCATGTGTAGACGAAGCTTAAAAAGGTCTTAACTGATGTTTATTATGAAGTAAACAAATTATATACATTGCTTTCACTCTACATTCGTGATTAAAACTTAAAAATATTTTTGTCCCCCTAGATTTCGATTTTGGCCCACTGTGCAATGTATTTGTCCTTTTCCCAGCCTGTGTGTATGTCTACCTTGTTGTATTTCCTGTACAGATTTAAGTATCTTTTTTGTTGTAAAATTTCAGAGATATGGCAGTTCTCCCTCCTTGGGTTCTCTGATGGCTAATCATACCAACCCCGTTGCCTCCAAGTTAACATGGAGTATTGCAAGCTGGAATGTGATGGGTGTAAGTGCTGATCCAAACATGCAGTACCACATGGACGAGAGCCTGAACGGTTTGGGTATCGACATGGTGGCCATCCAGGAAACAAGTCTCCCTGCCAGTACCATGTACACCAAGAACTACAAGTGGTATCTGAGTAACTCTGAGGACGGAAAATCTCCCGGAGTGGGTTTCCTCATTCGTAGGGATCTGCTGCCTGCTGTTTATGAGTGGAACCCTTCCTCCGGGAACCTGGCTCACATACAGCTGAGAACAACGCACCACAATTTAGCTTTGGTCTCAGTCTGTATTCCCCCACCGGCAGATTCCAAGCCAGCTCCAGCATTAGACAACCTACTGACCATAGTGTCGAGCTTCTGTCCAGAGGACCACATCTTGCTGCTTGGAGACTTCAATGCCCAGATAGGGAAAGCAGAGTTAGTGCCAGAGGATAGCTGGTGGATCGGCCCATACCTTTCACACAAGACCACCAACGAGAATGGTGTCCAACTGAAAGCCATGTTGCACAAGTGCAGGCTGTATCTGTTCTCCACACAGTGGGACTCTACACTGGTCACTTGGTCTGATGGGCAGACATGTGCTCAGATAGATCACGTGGTGTCCAACTGCAGTCGCCTCATCACCAGCATTCGAGACATACCCATGCCAAGTTTCAGGTCATACCACAAGCTGCTGAGAGCATCAGTCCGCTTCACCACTTGCGACCAGCATCCCATTTAGAAAGGATGTCAGAATCAGATGTCTTCAGATTGGTGGTGATATGAAAGGTGACTGTTCAGTGTTTTTGAATTTTCATGGCAATTTTACTTGTTTATTTTAGACATTTCTGTTGGCAGTGGCAATGGTATAGTGCCCTTATTCTACCCTTCTAAGTTTCTTTTTTTAAAGTTATCTCCATTTCTTCTCACAATATGTCCTAAGAACTGAAGGATCTTTGGTTATTAGGTTATTAATAGAAGAAAGGCCACTAGGGATGTTCACTTCTTTAATAATAGACTTAATACCATATTTGCTCGCGTATAACTCGCACTTTTTTTTTCTTTTTTTTTTTTCATAAAAAGATAACTGAAAATTGCTCGCGTATAACTCGCACTTTTTTTTTCTTTTTTTTTTTTTTTTTTTTTTTTTCATAAAAAGATAACTGAAAATTTTCGGTTAGTGATATATGCAGCGATTTGTGTGCGAAAGACATATTCCCAATAAAACGTGAAATTTGCATTATTGAAACCAGACAACTGGCATTGTCACTGCCATCAATCTACAAGCTACTCTCATATGCATCATTTTGGTCATCATCCTGACTTCCATCCTACGTATTTGCGATGCCTGTCTTCAAGGAGCTCTTCACAACAACGTTCGTCAACACCATAACCCATGCCTGTATAATCCAATCACACAAGAGTTCGACCAATGGTCTGGCATCAGCTTATCGTAACTAACCATACCAGATTTTGACGTGTTCTAACCTAACAGTTATTTATTTAGTGCATGGAGGACCGACAAAACAGCTGACGATCACACCCCGTATGGTTGTTTTGCTGCGTTGCCACATTTTAAAACACCTTACGTGTTTGGTTACTGGTTTCTAGCCCGTCAGTCTGTTTACACCAGTAGCGAATATTAAATTCAGTCACTCTGGATTCTCAATTGTTGGGTCTATTACCACCTGCATATTTCATCACTTAGAGTTTAAACCCAGCCATATAACTTCCGTATTTTTACATAACTTAAAGATTGACCTCCAGAAGAAAATGATCATACGTTACTGACAAACAACAATGGGACCTGAAGACAGAATACTTATCGACAATGCAACAGACGGACAACTAATACCGTGAAAAACAGGAAAGCACCGCCACCATAACGAACAATAACATCACGGGCAAGACGTGTGGTGTACAGTGGGTGGGAGTGATATCTTAAAATTACTATGATCATCTTTATGAATTAATGCGAGATTTGTGTGAGGATTTTTTCCTGCAATTTCAAGGTTACCATACACTAAAATTAACTTAGGAACTCTTGTCTTAGAAGTGTCCAGGGTTGTTAAGATTGCATAGATCGCCTTGCAGTAAGGATATGACTCAGCTACAGTAGCCTCAGTGTGGTCTTTCTAAATCCGTAGTAGCATGTGCTCGTGTTACGCATAGCTGTGCAGTTGTGAAGTGAAATAAGAAACGATTCATTCTTAATTTGACCATTTCTTTTACATTCGCAATTGTTCAGAGTACAACCTCCCTCTCGCACCAGTAGCTCACAGTGTGTTTTATAAAAATTAGGTTTTTAATCTAAGCAAAAAACGTTATGACATCATTGTGAAGAGAGCTGATGAACTATGGAATGGTTTGAAATATGTACCCATATTTTTAGAGTGTAATGTACCCTGTTTTAATGTATGTACAAAGCTGAACAAGTTTATAAAGGCCCTGTTGCAATATGTCAAACGAATACTAAAACCGAGCTAAGTGCCAAAATCTAAGTTCTGAGATAAACAGTAAAAACATTGTTATTTTCACAGTTGTTGATTTTTCTTCCAAAAAGAAGCGTAAAAGAAGTCGGAAGCACTTTCATTATAAGCTCTCGTGAAAGCTTAATGTTACTTAAGGAACATTATTCTTGTAATTACCTCTTTTGTCTGAACATTTTGTGAAATGAGGTATGTGGACAACTCCTGTTCCCTTAAAACTGTGCTAAGTGCCCTGAAGTTTGCAATAATGAAAGGCAAAATTTACAAGAGCAGAGTTAGCAAACAACAGGTTATGGATAACATTTTGGTAAAGAAGGGATATATATATATATTAATGAATTTTATTTATAAAACATCAAGTACTCAAGTCTTAATAATATTAGGCCCTAAGTAAAAAGTAGTGTTCTTGAAAACTTGTTGTTGAAAGAATTAATAATTTGAAAATAATGTAGTATACAGTACTTTTCTTTAGGCTATAATAATTATTATACAAATATTAAAAGTTTTAATAAGTAAACAGTGTTTTTCAAACCATGGCTACTGTGTTAGTTTAAGGCTGTGCGGTCAAAAATTAAAATTTTGTTTTTATTTTTATTTTTATTCTTAATCTCTAATGTAGGTCTTTGTGAGACATTATATGCGTTTTGCAGAAAATAACGACGGCTCGTTTGCTGGGGACATGGCTTCAAAGTGGCTATTTTGAGCGTTAAAGGTACGATCACCACGACGAAACTAATAATCGGAAGACACCGAAATTTCTCTACAACAACCCCTGCAGTAGTACTTGCAATAGGAACAATTCTTATTTCGAAATTCAAATTTTGTATTAACCTCTTCAGATTTGAATACCATTTTTAGTGAGAAAAAATTGTTATATTAACTTCAAGGTTATATTAATTTGAAGTGGATCTTATTCTGAGCAGTAGAAAAGTTTGATAAAGAAAATTGGTTCAGCGATATACCCGTGGTGCATGTCCCTTTCAGACTCTAAAAACCGCTGGCTGAAACAGTCACACACACATACACACACGCCTGCACACACACAGCGGTAAGACAAGGTCTTGGGCAAGAGCGCGCTCGGGCACCTGCCTTCCCCTTTCCTTCAACACCTTTGCTATCGCAGCTTCCGCCCCCTTCCTGACTCATCCTCCCAGGCTGGACGACCACAGTCTAGAGGAAATCGTAGAAGTGTTATTATCTCACCCATTACTCCATACAGAATGTTAAAAATTATTTATCAGTTACTTTATAAAATCCTGTAAGTTATATTAGCAGAATAAAACATGTTTATGATCAATAGAACTTTATGTAGGTTGTAATCTTTAAAATTACGGGGCTACATGACCGCGTTGTCGCAGCCCCTAAACTTAAGAACCAACCAACCAACCAATCTTCAAAATATATCAAAATAATATATATACTAATATAATAAAGCTGAAGAGTTTGTGTGTTTGTTTGTGTGTTTAAACGCGCTAATCTCTGGAACTACCAGTCGGATTCGAAAAATTATTTTTTTATATGATAGCCTAAACTATTCCTCTTGAATCTGGCTGTGTTAAATTGCAGACAGACCACTCCGTTCCCTGCATTTAGGCCCTTTGACACAAATCTACACCGTTTCACCGATCAGAACCAAACTGTGTATACATACCCTTTGGAACCCTGCGAGTAACACTGTCAGCATGAAATTTCGGACAGACCACTCCATTCCCTGCATTTAGGCCATTTGGCACAAATCTACACCGTTTCACCGATCTGAACCAAATTTCACATACTTAGTCCACACTTTGGAACCCGACGAGTAACACCGTCTGCTTGAAATTTCGGACAGACCACTCCATTCCCTGCATTAGGTCCATTGGCATAAATCTACACCGTTTCACCGATCTGAATCACATTTTGTACACTTACCCTTTGGAACCCTGCGGGTGACACTGTCCACTTTAAATTTCGGACAGACCACTGCATTTCCTGCACTTAGGCCCTTTATCACATATCTACACCGTTCCTCTTAATTGCACCAAATTATACATACACTTTGAAACCCTGCTGGTAACACTGTCCACTTGATATTTTGGACAACGCTCTCCATTCCCTACATTTAGAATAACAAACAAACTTAACTTGAAAACCATGTATTAAGGCCCTAGAATCATTCATGTCCGTAGTAGTGTAAATGTAAGAGTATTTTAATAAGTCTATTGTTGACTGGCAATTCGGGCTGCATCACGTCGCCCCTACCATTATTCTGGTGCAGAATTGCGAAAATAGTTGAATCTTGCGCTGCTTATAAATTGCAGTCACGGGGAGTAATTAGTGCCCCTTAAAACAGTTATCATCATGAACATATTATGCATCTGTATAAGTGCAATGGTGTTGGTGCAATACATTGAGGTTATCAGCCGCAATAAGCGTTGGTGCTTTCAAATTTACCGTAATTTATTCCGAAAATTATCGTTGAACGCTATGTGGCCATAATGATACTATTGCTACCTCAGGAGCTCGGGACAGCCGAAGTTTTCCAAGGTGTTCTGATTCTTTTCCTACGGCGCAATGCGACAAACGACGACACTATTGGTCTCTACATCTCTAACAGACAATGAGTTATAGGCCCTAGGCAGTGTCTTTTATTTCGCTTATTCCTCTTTCTAATCATTTTTAGAAATGTGTTTGTAAATTACATGTGTCAGTGCTGTAGTTAGTAAATTGCCGTTTCCCTATTCATTATTATCATTATCATTAGGGGAAAATGATCTAAATGTTACGTCCATTATACTGTACTACGTATCACCCTCACTACATCCACCACCACCAACACCACCACCTCCACCACAAAAAGTTGTATTTTTTTCCCCTTTCGGGTAGCTTAAGTATCATATGCCAGTTCTGTAGTAGTATTCATTATCATCCATAAAACAAATAAATCCACCGGGCGAAGCCGGGCACTACTACTAGTTTATATATATATATTACAATTTGCCTTACGTGGGAAGGAAGCGGCAGTGGCCTTAAGGTACAGCGCCCATTTGCCTGGTGTTAAAATGAGAAAGCAGGGAAAACCATCTCCAGGGCTACCGACAGGGGGGGTGTTCGGACCCACTATTTCCGGAATGAAAGCTCACAGCTGCACAACCCTAACCGCACGGCCAGCTCTCTCCGTCAATCATATCATACTATATCATAATATAATAATTTTTATTGGGCTGGACGGAGGGAGAGTGCCTAGTCCACAAATTGGTAATACGCAGGGCCGTCGCGAGACGTGCGTTCTCGCCAGGCCCCCCGCTTCAGGCCATTTTTTTTCATAAATGTAAATAAATAAATAAATAAATAAATAAAGATAGTGTGTTTGGTTCAGTCCAGCCCAAATTAAAATTTGTCCTCTGCTATGTTGATATGATAGCAGAAACTCCAAGGATCGTCGAATCGTTCATCGAGTTTTTGGAGGTACACGACACTACGGGAATGGGGTTAGCTGAGGTTTTAGAAGGAGTATTGGAGGATAATGATCTTGATATCATGGACTGTTGGGGACAAGGGTATGACAAGGGTGCTAATATGAAGGCTAAGTATAAGGGAGTGCAGATGCGAGAAAAAAAATACTAATAAACGAGCAATGTTCATGGCATGTGTTGCACATAATCTTAACTTACTTTTGGGTGACATGGTTAATGCAATAAGAACGCTATGGCATTTTTTGGTATAGTTCAGCGCCTGAACACTTTGTAGCTTCCACGGAAAGGAGGGACATTTTGTGCGAACTATGGCCTGGCCTCCTCACACAAAAATCTTTAGCTAGCACGAGATGGGAATGTTGAATTGGCAGTGCCAAGCCCATCAGGTACCAGTTAGGCAAAGTAAACGAAGCTCTAGAAGAATTGGCAGAAACTACCAAAGATCCTGTTACCCGGTCAGAGGCCCAATCTTTGTTGCTTCATACAAGTTAGTATGAATTTGTTTTAAGCCTCGTTATCTGGTACGATATTTAATTTTCTGTAAACTCAACAAGTAAAACTCTCCAATCTGAGAAGACTTCGTTATATACGGCTTTAACCGAACTTCAGGGCCTAAAGTCATTTTTTCAAAATTATCGCAACACTGGCTTTGACAGTGCAATGTCCCCCGGTAGAGAAATAATGGAAAATTTGGACTATGCAAATAAATTTTCTATTCGCCGTCAAGGCAATCGCAAAAGGTTCCTTGATGAAATAAAATAGCAAAATGATCAGAAAGTGGAAAAAACTGAAGAGGAACTTTAAAAAGAAGCTGAAAATAAATTTCGGGTAAATTACTTTTTGTCTGTCGTAGATACTGCACTGAGCTGCGTAGAAAATAGATTTAACGAAGTTTTTTTTTTGGGAATACTTTGGATTTCTTTTCGATCCTTCCAAGCTTTCCAATTTGGAGGGAAGTCAATTGAAAGACCATTGTCAAACACTCTCTAATTTTCTAAAAGACGGGGAGCTTGAAGATTTGGATGCAGAGGATCTTTTTCTGGAGCAACAATTATTTAGGTACGCTGTTCTGCAATCAGTAAAAAGTGCTTGCGGTGCACTGGAGTACTTAGCCCCGATAAAGAATCCTATCCTAATTTAACGACGACATATCGAATTATGCTTACAATTCCTGTAACGGTTACGTCGGGAGAAAGGAGTTTTTCCATTTTGAAACTAATCAAAACAAGTAGTTCCCTGAAGAACTAAAGCCTATTTCATATATCCTACTTATGTTAATTGTCACTATCAACATACAAAATTTCAGTTTGATTGCTGTAATAGATTCGTAGATATTGAGAACCGACTAAATATTTCGGATGGTCGCCATGTTGGATTTTTTAATGTTACTGTTACATGAAGATTATTGTGTACGTGTAGCATTCAAACATCAATCGCATGATTAGGACACAAGAAGTAAAAACGAGATTTTAAAATTTCACACAGCTGTCATCTTGTGGTTATGGAAACATTTGTATAAGGATTTACTGTACCAAGTTTCACTGCACTCGGATGGTTATAATGTGAGTAATGTCCATGTGAATATTTTTACTACGCGTCACCGCCATGTTGGATTTGTGATCGCCAGGTTATTGAAAGTCCTATGGGTGAACTTATGTTCATAGCCCCTATGAACATTAAAAATCAGTTTGATTGCTATAATAGATTCGTAGATATTGCGAATCGTCTAAATATTTCGGAAGGTCGCCATGTTGGATTGTTATATGTATAGGCCATAGAGTCATGTACCATTAAAGGGAAATTATTGCGTAGGTTCATTATTCAAACTTTCACTTCGATCGCACGATTACGACATAAGAAATAAAAACTTAATTTTAAAATTAGCACAGCCGCCATCTTGAGGTTATGTAAACAATTGAACTGAATTAAATACCAGTACATTACAATGTGTATAAACATTTGCTGTGACAAGTTTCATTGCGTTTGGATCATTACATCGCGAGAAAAGTCTATTTATAACTTTCAACTTCGCGTGGCCGCCACGTTCGTTTTGTAGTTAACCGATTTTTGAAAGTCTCATAAATGAACTTCCAGCAGTGCTCTTTATCTCCGTACAAAATTTTAGGGTGATAACGGTAATAGTTCCAGAGATATTGAATGCCAGTGAAATATTTCGCACAGCCGCCATATTGCGATTATGTAAACAATTGAACGAAGTTAGATGTCAGTGCATTACAATGTGTATAAACATATACTGTACCAAGTTTCATTGCGTTTGATTGGTTAAATCGCGAGAAACGTCTATTTAAAAGTCGCAATTTCGCTTGGCCGCCATGTTGGTTTTGTAGTTACCAGGTTTACAAAAGTGATATAGGTGAACTTCTAGTAGTTCCCTTTATCACCGTACAAAATTCCAGGGTATTCTCGGTAATAGTTTCGGAGATATTGAATGCTAATGAAATATTTCGCACAGCCGCCATGTTGGATTGGTGAGACGTAACAAAATTTGAAGGGCACGGTCGGGGTCGTCCAGAATAGTGCTATGAACTTACCGAGTTTCATTGAAATCGCTCCAGCCGTTAAGATTATATTAGGGACACACACACACACACGAATCACGCACACACATACAGACACACGGACAAAAGGTGATCTCATAATCCTATTTTTTCCATAAATGAAAATAGGCTAAAAACTATTTGCGATCAACGATGGCGCAGGAGCGTCTGAACGGTTTGGCTACTCTGTCAATTGAATGTGAAACGGCCAAAAAATTAGAAATGAACGATTTAATGAGCACTTTTACCCTAGCAAAGGCCCGCAAAGCGCCTTTTACATAAATAAAAAGCTCTAAATACTAAATATAAAACAGATTTTTTTAAATAAAAAATAAAAGCCTGCCTTGTAAACCATGTTATTTCTCGAACAAAGAGGCCGTTCAGCTGATATTTATCGGTGGAAATAGACCTATAGCACTTTTAGTAGTTTAGTTTATGAAAAACTGTATAGCCGAAGAAATGTTGAAATATGTAAACGTGATTGCGTATTATTATTAATGATGTGCGCTTGGGTAAGAAATTACATCAAGCACATGCTTCGTTTTCCATAATATATTATTTATGCCAAAAAAGAATCACCAGTGTTAGCTCATTATATCAGGTTTCCATTGATACAGCTTGTTGCTTTTATCTGATCAGGTGCTTCCTTTATCCAATTTTATGCTTAGGCCTATCCTATTTGTTGAGGTTTGTTAAGAAACTAGAAATGTAATAAAATGAGTTTTAACTAGCCTAAAATTGTAATTTCTTTTAAAACATCACTCTCCGTACAACACATCCACTTACAGTCTAACGCTATCAGTGAGAGAGAGAAGACATTGAGTGACGAGGAGAGGTGGGGAGGAAGTAGGTGGTAAGTGACGGGTAGACAGATCACTAACACATATGCAGCGGCTGTCCAACGGTGATAGTGCTGCCATCTCTTGCCTTGCGATTGACGGCAGTGGTGATCGCACAGCCTTAATGTAAAAAGGTTTGTTTTCTTTTAGGTATGGAATCAACTTTTTCGATCTTCCTTCTTTTCAGGCTTCAATCTTGATGCCATTCCCAACCGTGGCAGTTCAAAGTTTTTTATAGTTTCATTCGTTACCCCCTTAACTTGTGCCCAAAGTTGAAAATAACTGAAAGGTGTTTTTCTTTAAGTATATGGTTCCTGGCTTTTTCTTGGTGACTTTGACCCAAACAACCTTAGAAATTTCTAAAGTTGTCTTATTAAGGCAACTTTAACTGCTGTGCTGAAGTCATATAAATCTTCATCCATCAAAGTTGTTAGAAATGTTGTGCAAGCAGTACAGAGAAGTCTGGCAACATCCAAGGGAATCTCACATTTCTCATCTCTTTATTTTTTCTACGAGATCAAAGTCGCGGTCGCAGCTTAAGTAGGAGTGGCCTGGGACAACATACTTATGTTGAACCTCATCAACATAGTTGTTAGAAACCAAATATATCCAAAGAAGCAATAGCATCTTATTCTTATTTTTACCCCCACAGTTGTCGCTCCATACGATTATCTTTTTCTTGTTTATGTTACTTTTAATGCCTCTGAATATGCAACTGGCGATTTCATTATCTCCCCGGCCACTTGAACCCTCATGCCAAAGAAACATAAACCCCTGATTCTTGTCAGCCATGTGCATACCAAGATTAAAACAAGACAACTGTCGTAAGTAATGTATTTGGCAGTGAGTTAATGTTGGTAAAGAAAACTCTGCAAGTCGACTGAAATTGTCCATACATCACTTATGGGAGCAGCTGATTCTTTGTGATCTAGTTTCATAATTTATCTGGCTCTCGCTGCTTTCTTGTGGTGAATTTCCAGCGAGATTCGGTGTAGTTCTTTGTTCCTCTGGTCATTTTGTTGTGTAACAAATCGCACGTATTACACGTGTCTTTTCTCTTAGGTTTGGAAAGTATTTTCTCTCTGTTTCTATGTAAAACCGGTAAAATATATTTATCTTTTGTTCATAACCAATCATTCATAATGGCATCGGCATACAACCTAAAAGTAAACCAACAAGGCTACTCTGCACAGTACAGCTAAAAGAAATAAAGCCTTAAAACAATCTTAGGCCTACTCACACAATCTTGGAATAAAGATAGTCCATAAGGTTAACATTAGCGTTCTAGGCCTACCTCATCTTTTGGAGGAACAGTTTGTTTATTTCCCTCATAACTTTTCCCCTCCAACCTCCACTTCTTCTTAAATTGGGAAACAATTCCTTCTCCCCTCCAACCTCTGCTTCTTCTTAAATTGGGAAACGCTTCCTCCTCCCCTTTTATGGTGTATTTTTAGGTACATCCATTATTAAAACACTGAACTCACACCAAAAAGCAGCACACAGTATAACCTCCAAGACGTCCAAGTAACTACAAAACCAGTCACATGGCGCTTGGCACGTAATCCGGATTTTGATATACAGCAGGTGGCACTTAGACCCAGGTGAATTCTTGTGCCTAAAGTTTGAACTACAGTACTTGCGGACTGAATATCACATAGCCCGGTTTTTACTGCACTGCACTGACATAGGCACATAGCCCACGTTTTAGCAATAAAATGGAATTTGATTGTTTTGGCTCTTAGCTCGATTTTTGTATTCAGTCGACATGTTGAGAACCAAAAGTACTTGCAAGCAGAATACTGTTTTACAATCATGCATTTGTTTATTTGTTCATATTATCACTTGACTTGACTTAATTCCTGTTACTCCAATGTGGAGCGTAGGGCACACACCAGAGTTCTCCATCTGACCCTGTTCGCTGCTGTTCCCTTGATGTTTCTCTAGGACCTCCTCATGGCTGCCACCTCAGATTCGATGGTTCTTCTGCAAGTTGTTCTTGGTCTCCCTCTTCGCCTTTTTCCTTGTGGGCTCCAGTCCAGCGCCTGCTTTGGGATGTGCTGTGAATTTCTTCTGAGCGTATGGCCAATTGTCTCCTTGATAACCACCTCAGCCTTCCGTTGTTGGGTTTTCTGCCAGAGTTCTTCATTGGAGATAACCTTTGGCCACCATATTCCCAGTATAGTTCTCAAACATTTATTGATGTAAGTCTGGACCTTCCGTGTATCATATTATCAAAAAAAGCAATAAATAATTACTTATATACACAAATAAAGACACCATTATGCTTTGATGTTTTACAAACTCTACTGTACTCCCATTGTGAATGGCAAATTTTTGCACATTGCAACCACTCTAGAATTTGTTCCATGTCAGAGGGGTTTCTTTTGTCCTGCCACTTGCTAACTCTTTAAACAAAATATTAAAATTGAACCATCATGTTGGGCAAACTTTGTGCATACTTCAATCTTCCATAAAGTTGGTAATTTAATAGGCATTTAGATGGCATGGTCCCTGGTATCATACCACTTAATCTTTGTACCTCTGATGCAGGTGGTATTCATAATCTGACTGAGAATCTCTTTATAAATAGAAATCATTCTAAATTTAAAAAGGAAAGTTATTAAATATGTTATACGATTGTCTTCTATGAAAATGATAGGAGTCGATACAGTCAATGAACCTATTTGTTTTTAAGCTACTGACCATACCTCTCAGTCTATTGTTACAACCAACACCCCCTTACCTTCCCTTTTCCGCATCCAACTTGGATTCTAGCTGTCGATCAACTTTAAGTAGACACATCAGCTTCCTATCTCAGGGGCCAAGCAGATTTGAGGGAGTTATACAACAGTTAGGACAGTACAAGAGAGTCTGCAGTAAATGCACACCTTTCAATTTGAGGGAAGTATTGATGAAGACTTAATAAATTAAAAAAAGCACTTGCTTCAGTGTGTATAAATATTTAAAATTGTATTGTTCTGTGTAAGAAAATATCACAGGTATTTTATTGAATAGATTTAATCTCGGTGAGGCATGATGATGGTATAAGAGTTTTGACATATTGCTTTTTAAACAAGTCTTTAAGGGAAGTGGCTTTGTTCTAATTTTGAATAATTGTAGTAAAATATGAAACATGTTTATTTTACAAGTGTTTACTAACATCAGCTGTAAAACATGCATGGTATCAAAGTCCTACTGAAAATCAGTAATACCTTACTGTTATAATAGTAGAACTTGATTCAGAAAATTATGTGTTCCTTTTCAAACTCTCCAATTTTATCCTTGTATGAAATTTAGTGATTGTAGAAGCTATCATGATTTGGTCACCATTCAGCTCATTTCTGATGGTTTTCCAGCCAATGGCATTGCACATTAGTCCTGCTTCTCCAGTGCAGGTAGAATTTAAATCGTAGGTCCTCACTGGGCTTGGAAGACTCGGTGAAAACTTGCATTACTCTATTAGGCGAGTACCTCATGTAGAGAGAGTGTAGTACTTCCTGCAGTGAGCCATGTTAAAGATTTCCCAACATCAAGTAAGCTCTACTGAGCGCGATTTCAAGAATCGAGACAAGTATTACCCATGCTGATTGGATAGAGTACTTTAAACTAAATCTTGCAAGAAATGAAAATTTATGTGTTATTAGTCAAATCTGATAAAACTAGGAAATTAATATCAGGTAGGCTAAGCTGGAATTTTTCTATTAAAAAAACCCATATATTAAGTAAAATGGAGAAACTGATGGAATGCAGTGACTGTGAATACATGCACAAATCGTCCAACATTTTAGGCAGATTCTAGGTCAACAAAAAACAATATTTGGACTGTGGACATGTGCTGAAGAGCATTCCATCAATTTTCTTCAACTGTATTCTGCTTATTGTTAGCTTTGTATGAATGATTAGCAACTACTGAGGAGTCTTTTAACTCAGATTTACATGAGGCTGTGCTAAGTCTCTACTACCTAAGCTTGTGTGAACTGGTACAGTTTTTTTACTCTCTAATTATGCTAAAGAATTTCATGATAAATGAAAGTCAGTAGATGAAATGCTGCTTGAGAGCTTGTACATGTTTTCCCTAAGGTTGAATGATCTGTAGTCTGCATGGTTAATGGTGTTAATGAATATTCTCCTGAATTGTAATAGTTTGTGTAACTGTAAGTGGACCAAGCTAGAAGATAAAATAAATGTCAATGAATTCTCTTCTTAATTTATACCTTGTGGCTGTTTATTTTACCTCAATTTTGGTACTTATTTTGATGGTTAATGGTGTTTATGAATATTCTCCTGAATTGTAATAGTTTCAGTGTAACTCTTTAAGTGGACCAAGCTTGAAGATATAATAAATGTCAATGAAGCGTCCTCTCCACATGAAGAGTCTTCTTTATTTATACCTTGTGGCTGTTTATTTTACCTAAATTTTGGTACTTATTTTGCAACTATTATGGTGTTTAAGAAATTATAATCTGAAAACTTCTCAAGAGATAACTGCTTTAATAAAGGCTACTCAAATTCAAAGAATTCAGAGTAATAGTTTACATCAAAAAGTGGTTGTCTGAGCAGCCTGTAGACATTCAACAATTTCAGATAAGTACACATCAGATCTTTACCGACAGTAGTGGCTACGCTGGCTAACGCACAGCATTAGGTCATGGGGTCAAGCTCTCTGCTGACTCGGTAGGCGCGTGGGTTCGAGCCCCACCGTCGGCCGTCCTTGAAATGGTTTTCCGTGGTTTCCCATTTTCAACACCAGGCAAATGCTGGGACGGTACCTTCTGACAGGCCATGGCCGCTTCCTTCCACATCCTTGCCCAGTTTCATTCACCATCATTCATTTCATCTCTCATTAACTCCTCTCATGAGGTTGGCGTCAGGAAGGGCATCCGGCCGTAAAAACCATCGCCACAAAGACTTCCATCGCATCTCATCCCCGGCCCCGTTGGAAAACGGGAATAATAAGGGGTAGACATACATACATCAGATCTTTCAACACATTAACAGTAGACGAACATAATTTTGTATGTCATAGTAGTAGCTTTTACCATCACAGCAGAGTACG
This sequence comes from Meconema thalassinum, assembly GCA_946902985.2. Taxonomy (NCBI): domain Eukaryota; kingdom Metazoa; phylum Arthropoda; class Insecta; order Orthoptera; family Tettigoniidae; genus Meconema; species Meconema thalassinum. The sequence continues at coordinate 381,879,044 of OX336394.1, read as the reverse complement.
TGTAGATCATTTCCACATAATAGTTTACAATATTCTACAGTAGTTTAGAGCTTATTGCTTAAGAGTATCACAGCGGTAGTGGCTACACTTTCAAGGATTAGTTGAGGGAGGAAGACTGTTTTGTTGATGGGATAGTCATTTCTAAGTTTGCAAAATTAAAATAGTTATTTTTTCAGGTGCTTAATGCCTTAATATTTATCAGTAATAATTACCACACTAAGATTTTTGATGTTTGACGAGCAAAACATGCCATCCCTTTATTTTCTTCTTCTTCAATAGTCCATAACAATATAATCACATGTAATTTATTTCAGGATATTTTTTTCACATACTCCACTAATAGGAATTATTTTGTGTTGACCAACTGAAAGTTCCAATATCAATTGTCAGATTATGATGTGTAAACCAACTAATATACTAACAAAATATGCTTAATCGGCATTATTACACCTTAAATAGGCCTACTGGCACAGACAACAAAAACCAACAAAAAAAACTCTTACGCATGCACTTGTCTGATGAGCCTCAGTTTGTATTTTAATTTATCAAACTATTCAGGGATGATTTGATTTATTTTTGCAATTATTTCATGGTAAATTAGATTGTTAACACAATGCGGACGGGACCCGAGTTGACTCGTGTTTCGCTAGCCGAACGTTGGTGGCGGGACCCGAGTGAACTCGTGTTCACAGAATACGTACATTCTATGACATCTAACGGAACGTTCTGGAACTAATTATTGCTCAAGGTTGTTTGAACTTCCGTGCTGGATGGTTTGGGTATTCTTTGCTGCTATTTCCCGCTATTTTGCGGTTCATTTGTTTCGTTTCCCAACCTCTTGTTTACATGGTATAATGAGCCATGTGGTGGGTAACATGGCGCTTCCCAGACTGGCCGTGAGTTTAGATGCAGACGAGATTTTTAACGAATTATATACGGATAAGTATTCAGATTGCCCCTGTGACGTTGAAGATCGCGAGTTCGATTTTGAAAGCTCATCAGACGAAAGTGTCTCGGGTGACAATGATGATATACGCCCTCCAAAACAACGTGATTAGCGGTGGTCGAGAGTGAGGCTGAAAGTGATATAGTGAGTGTAAATGTAAGTGATATTTCTATTTCTACTAATGAATGGGTTGAAAATAGTAGTGCACCGACTTTAGAAGATTCCCTGGAGTTCCTGGCATAACGGTAAGACCCGATAATCCTCAAAACATTGACAAAGTAATAGGCCTAATTTTCGGAGATGATTTTTTTGAACATGTTGCCGAGCATACGAACTTGTATCACCAGCAAACAGCTTCATCACACAAATTGTCCCCTAAAAGCTTGAAGGGGACTGATGTAACCAGTAGTAAAATGCGCAATTTTTTTGCATTGTTTATATTGATGGCACAGGTACGAAAGTCATGTTGGAAAGACTACTGGTCAAGTGATCCTCTAATTGAAACTCCCATATACACCAAATAAATGAGCAGAAATAGATTCGAGCAGATCCTCACATTCCTTCATTTCAGTGACAACAGTCAGGCCACAATCAGTACAAGGTTAGTAAAGCTAGGCCCATTTGTTTATGTGCATGCGCTGTAGCACTAAGTTACTCAAAAAATGGCCGGCCACAGGGGTTGAGCAGCGTGATGAGCACCCGGTCAGCAATGTGTTAATGCTAATTTCACAACACTGAATTTTGTAAAAATTATTAGATCTCACAATTTATTTTTTAATAAAAGATTATTTTCTTCGCGAGATGTATGTTTTCCACATATAAAATTATGCTTTCAAAAATGTTGCATATATCATGAATATCAATACCATAGTTGCAATTTTTTGCTGGGCATCTTGTTTTGAAGGTCACAAACAACACACATTGTAACGTGTTTTTCGAGGGTATTTTACGCCACTGACATAAGTCAGTAGGAAGCCATTCAATATTTATTTACGCGGCAAATTGTTCAGCCAAGAGAAGTTTTCATGTAACTTATTATTATTATTAAGGTATATTTTGGAGCGTTTTTTATTATAAGATTATAAGTATACAGATACGTTTTCAATGTTATAGAAAACCCTATCAAGCGAATTATTACGAACAACATTATCGCGGAAAATTATATGATTACGGAATTTTACGGAGTTTTGTCAGTTAGAGTTTGTTGAGAGAGACGAGTCACTGGGAATTCGGCTACAGGCTTATTCTTGTCGAGAAGCGTGACGCAAGCGGGGTTGCTGCATCAAGAAAAGGCGAAATGGCCTGGACCGGTAATCGACATCATCGTCGCGCCGAGTGTATTGACCCTGAGGTGGGGAGTATCGCGTGGTGGCTCAGCCAATCAGAGGAGAGCGGGCGACTTGAAGACGGCACCGGAGAGGGGATGCGACGAGTGCATATATGGTTTGCGCGCCGAGGAGGCAGGGCGATTATCTTTGTAAAACTTGACCGTTGTGGTTGCACGTGTGGTTGGTTCCAGTGTGACCGGACCATAAATTAACATATCTACAAGTATCTCTTCAACTGACAAAGGCTGTGGGAAGCTCTCTTCAGCATCCAGTACGAGGGAAATGCTACGGCAATTTCCAATGGTAAGCGCGAATGACTCAGAACTACATAATCTCTCGTTTCTTTGTTTCATATTCAGTATTTCAGTAACTTCTTAGCTTGGGTATAATAGTAAAATCAGTAATTCATCCGACTCCGTTTTCACGTAATTCTCTAGCGGTAATATTCAAATCGCAACGCTCCCAATTTAAATTTAAAATATATTATTATTATTATTAATTTTGCCATACTTGTTTTATATAATAAATTCATTTCGTTTAACCATGCAATCTTTGCTTTCAGTAGGTAGCATTAGATATAGACCAAATTCCTTCTCCTGATACAATTGTTAGTTGGGTTAATGATCAAATCATACCACGATCTGAGTGTAAAGATTCTTGAAGGTGTTCTACCAGAGCTAGGTGGTGTTAAATATAAATTTAGATTTCAACATAGCGTTGAGGTTTTGGCGCCCATTAATACAACATATCTTAGTCAGAGTAAATATTTCAAAGTGCAAGTGAGGGCTAGTAAAACCGTTACACTTGTACGCTCAACGTGGAGCAAAGAAAAATACGTTACACATGTCGCTACCAACGTGAGACCAAAAACCTAATAACATTTGTGGAAGGAGAAGGGTATATATTTCTGTGCCTGTATTTTGGGGGTTTTTCATTTATCGGTGTGTATCAGCATGGGTAGTGTTGAGGAAGAGAGGAAGTTGCGTAGTGGTCACCAGTTGGATAGTGAAGATACGAGCAGTATGGCTAGTCTTGGAAATTAAAGCAGTACAGGGATGTCGGAAGTTAATCCCAATACTGAGGGGGGTAATCAGAACAGTCAAGCAGGGTTAGAGAGTTTGCTTCTTCAGTTTATGCAACAAAATAAAAGAAGCACAGACGCTTTAAATGCTAAACTTGAACTAAATAATGCTAAACTTGAACAAAATAGTAGGGAAAATAAAGAGAGTACTGAAACTTTAAATGCTAAACTTGAACAAAATAGTAGGGAAAATAGAGAGAGTACTGAAACTTTAAATGCTAAACTCGAACAAAATAATGCTAAACTTGAACAAAACAGTAGGGAAATTAGTGATAAATTTGAGCTGATTAGAGGTGAGATCAGAGGGGTGATGGAAGAGAAGGCTAAAGAGATTGTAGCAGATGTAGACAGAAAATTAGGAAAAGTACAGGAGGAGTTAGAAATTAGAATCAGTACACAGGCTGAAAATTTAAAAGAAGTAGTACAGCTTGAAACACAGCAGGTCAAAAAGCAATTGGGAGGAGAAATTGATAAGATTCAGGTAGCAACTAAAGAGGTTAAAGAACAGCTGGGGGGAAGAATTGATAAAGTACATGCAGAAATAATCACTGAAGTTAATGCTTTAAGGGAGAGGACTAAGGAAAGCATTAATGAGAAACAAGCTCAGTTAAGTGGTAAAGTTGAAGCATCGGAAGGGAGCATTAGGTTAACTGTAAATAATATTGAAAGAAAAGCTGAGGAGAAAATTGCTGAATTAGAACAGAAGTTGAAAGCTAGAATTAGGCAGGGAAATAGTCAGAGTAGGCCAGTTTATGTGAATAGCACACACAGGGAAATAGAACTAGGCAAATTCAGTAATCGGCAGGGTTGTCCAATGGAGTTCATGAATACAATAGAAAATAAATTCGGGGAGAGGTTGGAAGATGGTAGTATTGAGTGGTGCCAGGTAGTTGAGATTTTAGAGCAAGCGTTTGTAGGGGAGACAAGAAACTGGTTTGCTCTCTACAGAGACAATTTCAAGAATATTTCAGATTTTAAAGTTAAATTTTGTGAGAAATTTTGGAATGAGGTAATTCAGTCTCAGCATCGTGTGGGAAATATAACCCGAGAGGAAACTACACTATGACCGAGTACTTTTTAGGACAGGTATTGACGTGTAAATATCTGGATGGTTTGAAGGAGGAAAGTGATGTAGTCAGGCTATTACTAAGACATTTTCCATATAGAATCAAAGAAGCTGCCTGTATACAAAATGTTAAATCTATTTCACAAGTGGAAAATTTATTAAGTACATTCGATGCTCTGGGAAGAGGTGGTTACGAGGAGAATTTCGGTAGGAACCAGGGTAACCATAATAACAGGCCTAATGAGAATAGGAATCAGGAAGTTCAAGGGAACAGTGGCGAAGGGGCCAGCGTCCAAAATAGGGGGAACCAAAATAATAATAATAATCAGCAAAACCAGTACAGAGGAAATGGGTATGGTACGAACTACCAAGGTAGAAATAATGATTTCAGGGGAAATCAAGGCCGAAATAATGATTTTAGGGGTAACCAAGGGAGGTATAATAACAATAATAATTATAACCAGAACAGGGGTCAAGGAGGGAATCAGCCCAATGGTAATAACAGACAGAGAGATACCGTTAACACAACCCAGAACAACCAGACCAGTGCAGTAGTGAGTAGTACTACACCAAGTGGTAGCAATGCTTTAAACACGAACCAGGCTGCGATGTAAGGTCAGAATCTCAGTCTGTAACATGCCCTGTCCATACACTTATACAGGAACTCTATGACCTAAATGTAAGAAATGAATTATTACGTGAACTAAATGATGAAGGTATTATTCAGGAGGTGGTTAGTAAGAGCCCCTTAGTTAAATTTAACGTGTCCGAGGCGTACACAGATGTTTTAATTGATAGTGGTTGTATGAAGAGTTGCATAAGTAGTGCATTTTATGATAAAATGAAAGGAACTGGAGTAAATTTTGAGGAGATGCCAATTAAAAGCACTTTTGTTATCACAGCTGTTGGGAAGAGGTCTGAAGTAATTTCTAAGCAAGTTTTAGTAGACATTAAAATTAATAATTATGTAGAAAAGCAGATTTGTCTTGTAATTCCAAATTTAGTATTCAGTGTTATCTTGGGTTCAGAGTGGCTAAGTAGAGTGTCTGGTAACTTATGTTATGATGTAGGGAGTTTGAAATTTAAATGGGGAGATTCTGAAGTAGAAGTAGCGTTCAATGACCATATTCAGAGAAGTAGTGTTGTAGGTGTGATTTGTACTTTAAATGAGATATCGCCAGCCGTAGAAAGGGGTTCTCCATGTTTTGTGGGCAGTGTGATTACGAACGGTAGTCTAGAGGACTCGTTACGTGATGCTGCATTTCAGGGAAATGTAGAGGAGGAACAGTGTGTTCGGCTCTATGATGTATTATTGTGTAATAGGAGAGTTTTTTTCCCGTGGGGGTTTGCCTGTTCCTCTATCGGGCGCGTCCCAGGTGGCGGATAGGGGGGCTCGCCGGACTTGTCCGGAGGGTTTGAGGGAAATAAAATACCTCTCGCGGACCAAAAACAGGCCCCTTGCCAGGGTTATGGTGAAGCTACGTTAGGCCTAGCAAGCCAGTAGTGGATATGAAACTGCTTTTAAAACGGGAACGGGCCTCGGAAAGGACAGATCTAAAGGAAGCAGACCTGGCTATGGAAATGGACTACGAATCGGAACTTTGAATATAACAACATTGACGGGAAGAGTGGAGGAGATTGTGGATATGATGGAGAGGAGAAAACTGGATGTACTCGGACTGGCAGAGACTAGATGGAGAGGGGAAGGAAGAAAAGAACTGAGAAATGGCTTGCAGCTATACTGGATAGGAAATGAGGAGGGGAAGAGAAATGGAGTGGGAATGGTGGTGAGAGAAGGGCTGAGGGAGGAAGTAAAGAGGGTAAGTGATAGAATAATTAGAGCCAGAATCACAGTGAAAGGTAGAAACCTGGACATTCTGCAAGTCTATGCACCACAGGTGGGATGCACAGAAGGCGAGAAGGACGAGTTTGAAGAAGAGTTGCAGAAGCAGTTAGCGGGGAGAGACCTGATAGTCATGGGAGACCTAAATGCCCATGTCGGAACTGATAGAAGAGGTTTTGAGGAAGTGATTGGTGGTGAAGGATGGGGAAACAGGAATAAGGAAGGAGAGAGATTGTTGGAACTGTGCAAGATAAATGGGCTAATGGTTGGAAACACATGGTACAAGAAGAGAGAGAGCCATAAAATTACTTGGTACAGCAGGGATTTGACTAGGAAATCAGTGGTGGACTATATTCTATGCGGGAAGGAGACAAAGAAGAGTATCACGGATATAAGGGTAATACCTTCAGAAGCCCTGGACAGTGACCACCGTCTGCTGGTCGCCAAGGTGAGAGGACTGAAGGAAAAGAGGAGAACTGAGAACCAAGAAAGAAGAATAAGGACATGGAAGCTGAAGGAGGATGGAAATAAGGAGAAGTTCCAGATATTAGTGAGGAACAAATTACCGAAGGATGATCCGAAAACAGGTGAAGAAGAATGGAATAGGTTCAAGGACGTGTTGGTAGAAGCAGCGGAAGTCGTGTGTGGCAGAACTAGTGGAAAGAAAAGGTGGAAGGAAACACCATGGTGGAACCCCAGAACTAAGGAAGCAGTGAAAAAGAAAAATGAAGCATTCAGGAAATGGTTCCAACAGAGGACAGGCAGAACAAGAGAAGAATACCAAGAGCGGAAGAAAGAAGCAGGAGAAGTAGTGAAGGAAGAGAAAAAGAAATGGCTGGAGAAATGGACAGAAATGATGGAGGAGGACTGTGATAGCAGTAAGAAAGTGTTGTATGGAATGATAAAGGCAAAGAGAAGAGATACAGGGGAAAATGTCAGAATGGTGGACAGGAATGGAAAGGAGGTCGAAAATATGGAAGAAGTAAAGGTTATCTGGAGAGAATACTTCAAGGAACTCCTAAATCCAACTAAAACCAGCGTAGTGGACATTGTGGAGGAAGAAACAGACAGTGACCAAGACATTTCAGAGAAGGAATTGACATGGAAAGAAGTGGAGGAAGCATTAAGGAAGATGAAAGGGGGAAAGGCACCGGGAATAGACGAAGTGAGTGTGGAGATGGTGAGAGCAGCAGGGGTGATAGGAACACAGTGGCTCTTTCGAGTAATGAAAGTGATATGGAGGGAGAAGAAAATACCAGAGGACTGGAAAAGAGGGATAATAATACCCATATTTAAAAAGGGAAGTAGGAAGGAATGCAAGAACTACAGGGGAATTACACTCATGTGCCACTGCGCCAAAATATTTGAGAAGATACTGGAGAGAAGAATTCGGACAGAAGTTGAAGATGGGCTGAGGGAAGAACAGTATGGATTCAGGCCAGGAAGATCAACAGTTGACCTCATCTTTGCAGTAAGACAGCTACAAGAACACCATTATGAATATGGGAAAGATCTGGTGATGACCTTCTTGGATATTGAGAAAGCATATGATAGTATTAATAGAAACAAGGTATGGGAAGCAATGAGAGCAAAAGCAGTGAACAAGGAGACAGTGGCAAGAGTGAAAGCAATGTACGAGGGAAGCAAAAGCTGTGTAAAGGTGGGAAGAGAGAGAACGGAATGGTTTCAACTGGAGAGTGGTCTGAAACAGGGAAGTGCCCTCTCACCCCTGTTATTTATAGTGGTGATGGATGAAATCATACGAAAAGTGGTAAATAGCATTGGGGAAAGGAAAATGAAGGCAATGTTGTTTGCTGATGACCTTCTGGTATGGGGAGAGGATGAGCAAGAAGTACAAGAGCAATTAGATGAGTGGGAGAAGGTAGTGTTATCATATGGGATGAAGTTCTCAGCACAAAAGAGTGAAGTGGTCATCACAACGAGGAAGAAGAACAGACTGGATATGGGCATAACACTTGGAGGACAGCAGTTGCAGAAAGTAGAATGCTTCAAGTACTTGGGAAGCATAATTGAAGAAAAGGGAGGCAATAGGATGGAAATAAATGAGAGGGGAAGGTGCGCAGATGGATTTTTCAAGAGTGTTAGGGGGATGATATGGAATAAAGATGTACCACAAAAATGTAAAGGAATCATCTACAAGACCTACTTTGTGCCAATTTTGACATATGGTTCAGAAACATGGGTGATTAAGGAAAGGGACAAGAATAAAATACGAGCAGTGGAGATGAAGTTCCAGAGGAGTAGGGTAGGAGTGACAAGAATGGACAGAGTAAGGAATGAGAGAGTCAGGGAGATGGTAAGAGAGGAACCATTGCAAAATAGAATAGAGCGATCTAGGCTACAATGGTATGGACATGTGAGGAGGATGCAAGAGGAGAGGATACCGAAGAAGATGTTTGGAATGGAAATGACGGGAAGGAGGCCAAGGGGAAGACCAAGGGACAGATGGGCAAAAGGAGTTAAGAAGAGTGTGGAGGAAAGAGGAGTGTGCTGGGACACAGTAAATGACGAGAGATGGTGGATGGACAGGAAACGATGGAGAGGCTTATGTTCCAAGCAGACCCGACCAGCGGTTGGAAACTGCTCAAGATGATGATGATGATGAGGAGAGTTTTTGAGGATCGCATTGGTATGGCCAATTGCTATACACATTCATTGAACGTTATTGATAGGTCAGTATTCACAGGACATAGATATCCTGTACCTTTCGCTTATCAGATGCTTGAAGATGGGATTATTGAGCACTCTAACAGTCCATATGTTAATTCTTTGATCACGGTACCCAAGGCCGACGGCACAGTTCGTATTTGTTTAGACGCTCGTTTGGTTAACAGTAGAATTAGTTCAGATCAGCTGAAATCTATGTCAATAGAGGAATTAATGCAAACATTTGAGGGGAAGAAGTATTTCACTTGTGTAGATTATAGTTCCAATTTTTGGCAAGTGCCACTTATGTACGAAGATAGACCATTTACAGCTTTTAGTCATAAATATATCCTTTATCAATTTTGTAGAACACCTTATGGGTTAAAGAGTAGTTCAGTAGCTTTAATTAGGGCTTTAAACATCGCATTAGGGGATGACACGGGAGAGTTTGTAACCATTTACATTGATGATATGGTAATTAGTTCACGCAGTTTTGAGGAGCAGCTTCGTCATTTAGCCATAGTTTTTCAGAAGTTAGACCAGGCAGGGTTCACTTTAAAGCCGTCGTAAGTCGTCATTCTGTCAGTCAGAAGTGACATTTTTAGGACATAGAGTGTCAAGTAGAGGTGTGACACCAGAGGAAAGTAGGGTTAGCATGTGTGGACAGTAGCAACAGGGCATCGTTACAGACACTGAGAAATATGCTAGTGGAGCAACGTGATGACTTTAAGTATGTGTGATAAAGTGATTGTGTATAGCTGGCGAGCCAGCCTGTCAAATGAGTAAGTGTGGTATTTGGTGCGTGGAAGATCTGGTCTTCCAAGCAGGCGTATCAGAAGTCACACAGGGGGGTGGTATGTAAGTAATTGAGAGTTTTTAAGGTACAGGGAAACATGACGGGATTGTCGGATGCTCTTGAGCACTAAAATGTCTCGATACACCAAGGCCAGAATTTGGTAGCGCTGGTGAATTCCCATTTGTCTCCTAGAGATGGGTGAGCGCTTGAACAGGGTATTTTTGCTTAAGGCGTCCACGAGACAAAAGATGGGCCACCAGAAGACGAGAAAGTCCTTCATGAAACTCGTACATAACAGCACACGTGATTTCTGTTTACGGCCTCGCCATGTAAGTGTTGTAGGTGTGTAATTTAAGGTAATTAGTACAAAGGTATTATTTGAGTGAGGAGAACTGATCTGAGTTGTGAACCAGTATTAAGTAGAATTTGGTCTGCGGGAACTTAAGATGACAGGGCGATTACGGCACAGAAATATTTGGTGTTATATGTAATGCGCACTTACTGGTTTTTTTTTTTTTTTTTTTTTTTTTTTTTTTTTTTTTCAGAAGTCGATATTAATTTTGTATAATATACAGAGAGATTAAGTATTATGGTCACGATGCGCTGCCACAATAGTGTGATCATGTGCTCGGTGAGATCAATGAGATTAAGTTTCACCAGAAGGAAGCGACCTCCAGTGAAATTAGGAAGTTCTGTGGTGATATACATATATATCAGAACACCTTTGATGCGTGTGATGTGACATCCTATATACACAGTGCTCACACATTATTTATGTATATCTTTCCCAACATAGAGATATTTGAGAGGCGGAAATATCCATGGAACATTAATCTAAGTGAAAAACATTGGACTGGTTGCACAGGGCAATCCAAAATAACAACAGACTTTGACGCAAAGTGCGTAAAGAAAATTATGAGTGTATATATATATGTAATTTAGGGTGATTTAATTTATGTAATATGTATTTTGGATGGGGATTTTATTAACGTGTCTGGGATAATCGCATGATGGACCGTCGTCACGGTAAATCATCTGATGATCCGAGGCGAATATGTAACTTGTTTTTCGAGGGTATTTTACGCCACTGACATAAGTCAGTAGGAAGCCATTCAATATTTATTTACGCGGCAAATTGTTCAGCCAAGAGAAGTTTTCATGTAACTTATTATTATTATTATTATTAAGGTATATTTTGGAGCGTTTTTTTATAAGATTAAAAGTATACAGATAGGTTTTCAATGTTATAGAAAACCCTATCAAGCGAATTAATACGAACAACATTATCGCGGAAAATTATATGATTACGGAGTTTTGTCAGTTAGGCTACTTCCGCACCAAAGGCGGCTTGCATGGGTTGGTGCCTGGGTAGGTGCCTAGATAGGCGCTTAGGTAGGATACTTAGTGGTCGCACTGGCGGGACCTATGTTAGATGCTCTTATTATTATAAGACAAGGGGACGACTCAAAAATGTCTTTGTCAAAGTTAGGAAAAAAATTACTTCTTATTGAGAATTCTAGTTTGAAGTACGAACTATTGCACGTGCGTTCTTCTTGTTGGGTACATGAAATAAATGAGTGTAGGTCTGTGAAAGGAGCATTTAATGTTCTCTACAAACAGTTACGGAATCATCCGGACAAATTTTATGACTATTTACGAATGACTACAGAAACGTTCGATATTCTGCTGACTAAAATTCAAGAAACACTGCTGAAGCAGGACACAAACTACAGAAAATGCACATCACCCGAGGAACGACTCGTCGTCACTTTGAGGTAAGTAATAGACCAAGGTATTCTGTTGTTTTTATTGCAAACTTCACATTACATAGCCTACTGCAATTTTTATTTAAAGAAAAGACACGCAAATCTATGATCAAGTTACTTACTGAAAGGTTTGTACATAAGTTGCTATAGCACTTGAAAACTCGTTTTGGTCCTTTTCCTGATCACTCACATTCGCATTCACATACGGAGGTTCAAGCCTTGTAAATGTTGGAAAACCCTGTGAGTCGTGGTTCAGAATCCCATGCTCGGCTGAGTTGTGTGGAGATACCATTGGTCGAATAGGCTGAGAACTGTTACTTTCCTGGGATTCAAGTTGTTCCAGAACTATCTGTTGAATCTTGTGTCGTAGTCTGAGTTTAGGAAGTGGGGGAATTGTAGCCATATACGGCAATATACTTTCAAAGAAGAGCCGGTCATCATTATCGTCCTTCGCACTTTCTCTTTCAAGTAGCTCCAATTTTTTCTTTCAGTTTCTAACATCTGCTCACTCCTCTCGGCGTTATTATATTTCGCGGTTCGATGTTTCTTCCTCGCTGGTTCATTGACACCTGAATTCGAGTTCGAGGTTAGTGGTGGGGATTGAAATTGTTGTGATACGCTCGGCTCACTGGAAATCGAAACGTTCTCGTCGGCATTGTCGTCGTCAAGTGTCAAACTCGAGCCAGTGTCGGAGGTAGGGATGGCGTTCTTCAGAAATAGCAACGGTTCATATAGGTGCCATGTGCTCTGAACATAACTTGATGCCCCTTCACCGGTCTTAGGTTTCGGTATTTTTCGGTGCTCTTTAAAAAAATAAGCTCGCACATTCTTCTACCTCCCTTTCAGATACTTGACTGAAACAAAATAACAATAAATAGCAGATATATTCAGGACCATATAAATTTTCAAAAATAATCTAGGAACTTACTCAAATCCACTTCTTACTAAGTCAGTAAAAATTTTGAAATCCAGGTTTTAAAAATTAGAATTTTATTTATATTTTTAATTCCTTACAATATACTGTATGAACTTTTTTTTTATTTTATTTTTTTCAGGTTTCTGGCCACTGGGGAATTTTTTCGATCTCTTGCTCTACATTTTCGTCTGGGCCGGACGACAGTTTCTGAGATTGTCGGACAAACTTGCCACGTAATTTGGAGCTCGTTAAAAGATGAATATCTACCATTTCCAACGCCTGATACATGGTACCGCACTGCTGACTCGTTCTTCACAAAGTGGAACTTTCCGAACTGCATTGGAGCGATAGACGGAAAACACTTTAGAATATTTTGTCCGTCTAAAAGTGGGAGTACATATTATAATTACAAGCAATACTTTTCAGTTCTCCTACAAGTTGTAGTTGATGCGGACTGCAGAATTATTGCATTGGATTACACTGAAGGGCGCCAGAGTTATTCCGGACACTTTAGAAGCAGATCATTGTTTCAAATGTTAGAGAACGGTGAACTCCATGTCCCTCCAGAGAGAGAAATTCCTAACACGAATATTAAAACCCCATTTGTTCTCGTCGGTGATGCTGGGTATCCACTTCTACATTATTTGATGCGACTGTTTGGTCAGAAAGATATTGATGAAAGAAAAAGTATCTACAACTATTGCCTCTCCAGAGCTCGCAAAAGTGTTGAGTGTTGCTTCGGTATAATGGCAGCGAAATGGAGAATTTTGCATAAACCTATCGAAACGAAGAAGAATACTGCTATAGAAATTGTAAAATCAATCTGCATTCTCCACAACTTCGTGATGACACATATAGGACCGCAGTTCCCTCAAGAACGACAGAACCATTTTCAGCACGGAATGGTTTCACTTGAGCCTCATCCCCGCAGTGAAAGATGAAGAGCACAGTACAGATTTACAGACAATGCAATACAAACTAGAAACATTTTGACGGATTATTTCAACGGAAATGGAGCTGTACGGTGGCAGAGAGATTATGCTTTACCTGAAAATATTATCCAACGGTACAATGACCGCACTTGACTTCAAACTAACGAGTGTTCAATAACGCAACTTGTAAATGCTTTAGGTATCACAAATGAAAAAATAAAATAAATATTTAAATAAATACATACACTATTGATTTGCACTAACCATCTTTGCCAACTTCCTGCGCCACCTCTTTCCAAAGCTTTTTGAGGACAATGACATTTTTGTGTAGTTCGTGTGATGAGTTCCACAAGGCTTCTCTTTTAAATACTGCTGACACAAGTAACTCATCCATTTTCTAGTCAAAATGCACAAAAGTACGTTAAAAGAAGCTTAAGTACGAAAACAAGATCACGTTTCCACCTGGATAGAAGCGCGGGTTAACAGCCCAGTCCGTTCGCTAGGATACACGCTTAGCGACTACCCAGGGAGCCTAGCCAAGCCAAGCGCTCAGTGCGGCCACTTCCATTCGTTCTCGACAGTTCAGTTTGCCTGGATGGATCATCCTAGCGGCTATCCACCATCTAGGCGCTAAGCAAGCCACCTCTGGTGCGGACGCAGCCTAAGAGTTTGTTGAGAGAGATGAGTCACTGGGAATTCGGCTACAGGCTTATTCTTGTCGAGAAGCGTGACGCAAGCGGGGTTGCTGCATCAAGAAAAGGCGAAATGGCCTGGACCGGTAATCGACATCATCGTCGCGCCGAGTGTATTGACCCTGAGGTGGGGAGTATCGCGTGGTGGCTCAGCCAATCAGAGGAGAGCGGGCGACTTGAAGACGGCACCGGAGAGGGGATGCGACGAGTGCATATATGGTTTGCGCGACGAGGAGGCAGGGCGATTATCTTTATAAAACTTGACCGTTGTGGTTGCACGTGTGGTTGGTTCCGGTGTGACCGGACCATAAATTAACATATCTACAAGTATCTCTTCAACTGACAAAGGCTGTGGGAAGCTCTCTTCAGCATCCAGTACGAGGGAAATGCTACGGCAATTTCCAATGGTAAGCGCGAATGACTCAGAACTACATAATCTCTCATTTCTTTGTTTCATATTCAGTATTTCAGTAACTTCTTAGCTTGGGTATAATATTAAAATCAGTAATTCATCCGATTCCGTTTTCACGTAATTCTCGAGCCGTAATATTCAAATCGCAACGCTCCAATTTAAATTTAAAATATATTATTATTATTAATTTTGCCATACTTGTTTTATATAATAAATTCATTTCGTTTAACCATGCAATCTTTGCTTTCAGTAGGTAGCATTAGATATAGACCAAATTCCTTCTCCTGATACAATTGTTAGTTGGGTTAATGATCAAATCATACCACGATCTGAGTGTAAAGATTCTTGAAGGTGTTCTACCAGAGCTAGGTGTTGTTAAATATAAATTTAGATTTCAACATAGCGTTGAGGTCTTGGCGCCCATTAATACAACATATCTTAGTCAGAGTAAATATTTCAAAGTGCAAGTGAGGGCTAGTAAAACCGTTACACTTGTACGCTCAACGTGGAGCAAAGTAAATACGCTACAACATAACACAGCTACAAGAAGAACTGTTTGTTGAACTTCAGAAGAGAAGATTTTTGTGGGGTTGTGAGGGTGTGGCAATTCAGGATACATGATTTTTGAAACAGTTATGAATCTGAAAATGTGTTTGGGCCATGCTCATTGCTGACAATGACTTACGGGAATCGGCTCGCATTGTTTTATTCACAGTGGAGACCCGTTGTTTTCTCGACAAGAGCAGTCCTTAAAGAAGCTAACAGCTCAAGATATCAGAAAATTCCAGACGCGGATGTGCTGCATTTTCGCACCAACTGCCGAAAATTGTATATTCGTATGGCTGAAAAAATCAAAGGGCGGTCACCTCTTATTTACAAGATGACCCTTGCTATTTCTTGCCTAGACACTATAGTGGTCGCTGAGACTCCTAAGTTGGCAGAAGATAGGATCGTCATTGCCCTGGAAATTCTATGTAATCAAAAGAATTTTTCTTTCTGGCGCAGTGGCTGACCACATCAAGAGCAGCTACTCCGCACTCCTGAAACTGCCCTCCATCACTGCGCGTTTGAAGCAGTTCGGCGGAAAAGTGCCACGGCTCAACGTGCCCATTTCCTGCCAAAAATGATCTCACAAGCTTCTGATACTGATTTTGAATCACAGCAATGCAGCTGTAGAGAGACGTTTCTCCTTGAACAAGGAGTGCATGATTGTCAATCAGAAAGAAGCAAGTCTGATTGGCATGCCTTCAGTGATGGCAGCTGGTGGAGTAGAAAAGATAACCGTGAGCAAGAGCATGGTCCATGCCGCATGAAACTCCTATGCCGTGTTCAAGGAGGCAAAACAGGTGCGAAGCCAAGAGGAAAAGGTAGCGGCGGCTAAAGTGGCATTCAAAAGAAAAGCCACCCAGGAATTGACAAAAGAAAATAAGAAGATATTAAACGACGCCCAAGCTGAAGCAGCGAAAATTGATGAGCGGAGTTCCCTAAGGAAGTTTTAATTAATCAATCCTTGATTATTGTTTATATCTTATTTTGTGTGACTAAAGTTCCTAACCACAATCTAGTATCGGCAAAGTGACTTATTTTATTTTCTGTATGACTAGCCTTCAACCAGGCAAATGCTGGGATGGCACCTTCTGACAGGCCACGGCCGCTTCCTTCCACATCCTTGCCCAGTTTCATTCATCTTCATCTATTCCATCTCTCATCCCGACGCGCAGGTCGCCCACGGGCGTCGACTAGAAAGACCTGCACTCGGCCTCTCAGGAGGCCACACGACAAACAAAGTTCCTATTCAAAAATTAGTACTGTCAAAAGAACTTAATTTTGTGCTGTGTATAACTGAAGTTCCAAGTAACAATCTTGTGTTTGTCAAAGTGACTTATTTTATTTCGTTTTGCATTATTTTATTTTCTGTTACCTACTTTGATAAAATAAATCTATATTAAAAGGTATTCATGGCGTGTGGAATTTTACTGTTTTTAGCCTATCCATGGGGTTTGGGGAAAACATACAGCTCTTCTTTCGCAGAGGAGATGCACATACCAAATTGTCTTCAAGTCCGTGTGCATAATTTTCAAAAAGCTTATTTATTAATGTAATGGACATCTATGATTGATGCAACCCATAAGATTGCCTCTCTCACCTTTCAGTAAATATCTCTCAGCTCTCGACATTCTACTATCAAACACCCGTCACCAACATGTGGGTACAAAATACACCACACAAGTGACAGAATTCTTGTCGCGTGGGCAGGCATTGTTTCAGTCGCTTGTTAACCATTGTCTGTGTCGGAGTTCCTTTCATTGTTTCGTTTACTTTTACTTTGCCGAAGTTCGACCCAAGGACTGGACACATGCCGTACAGCATATACAGAAAGAAATACTGAAGGTGTTTTGGATATCGTGGTGGATGAAATGATTATTAACCTTGGAAATTCATCAAGCTCTGATAAAGACAATGATGGTGGTGGTAATGATAGGGACATTGAAGGGATGGAGGGTGTCGAACCCTTGCCAAGTGACATGATATCTTTATTTATTTATTGGTGTCAGTTAGCTTGCTGCAGTGGATAATAGAGCACAAGCTATTGTTGCCCATCATAGTGTTCAAATTACCGCCTGTCATTCAATAGCCTACAACTCGACAAAGTAAAACAACGGCAATAATATTGCCACAGAGAGGCTTGTTTGAGTGCTCAGTGCTAAATATTTATTTACCTTAACTTTACAATTGTATTACCACGGAAGTTAATATTAACTGTAGAAAGTCGTAATTCAGTGAGTGTGCATGGTGTTATCTGTCAACTAGCGTACTTCAAGCTGTGAACGACCTCCACCCGGACTCTTGTTTCATGTTAAAGGATAATCATTGCATGGTGTGTGTTTTTATCTTACTAGCTGTAGAACTGTCGTATTTATTGAATGCAGATTATAAAGGTGTATCATAGCTTCGGTGTGTAATTTATTTATTCATCTAAGTACCGTATTTCTGTTTGAATGTCCTCGGCGTTGACGCTTAGAGTAGAGCCTTGTTGTTTGGGGACCGTGGATAGCGTAGAGGAAAAGCGGGGCAAAGTGACAGGAAGGCCGTCGGTACCGAATGCGTGTGGTTAGCAATACTGTATTTGTCCCATAATTTACGCGTGTAATCGCTGACACACCTCCAATTTACTACATAAGTCTTGATCTAAAAAGGGATAGTGGGTGGGTAACCTCCATTACTATATGACCCCCAAAATTATTATTCAATATTACAAAGGGTATTTTCACTATTTTTGTAGAGTAGAAAATTGTATCGCCTTGTTCCGAGCTCCTATACTGTTACCATACCATACAATTGTCACTTCCCATAAACATTTATTATGTGACACTCCTATTCTCTACTCTCTCAACCCTCCTCAGTAAAGCAGTCATTTACCTCAGCTCTCCTCTGGTAAACGGTATTTTGTTTGTGTTCGTAGCATCTCATCCCATCTGCGAGAGCGCTCACTTGAGTGCATGCGCAATGCTCACGCTACGGACTACAATAGACCTAAATCTTGCCATTACCTCTGCTGTGGACGTATCTCCAAACATACAGTTACACTTACGCTATAAAAACTTGATTCGCGCTTTATGATTCAATTTTCAGCCATTCGGAATGCTGGATCTCTAGTCTTAAAGAGTTCTAAAATATATGGGAATTTGGTGGATTTTTGCAGCGGAAATATACGGGAATTTAAAAACAGGTCATCGCTCGACACCCTGCATATTAAAGAACCCTAGAGCACTGATTACCTACTTCTACAGATAGCCGACAGCCATGCTAATTCTTGGCACCTAAGACTTCAGCGCCGTCTGGTGTTTGACCGCGGTACTAGTTGAGCACGGCCGTGCGGGTAGCCTACCCCACCCCTTCCCCTCGTTCCGCTCTATATTCTCGTCCTATATGCTCTGCCCATTTCAATGTTCTGAAAATCACAATCTTCCCAATACTTATAGCACGTTTTTAAGTGTGGAGATAATAATTTGATCTACACAAAATAAATAACAGAAAATTCTTTAAAAATAATACCAAAGTGGGAAATTGTGAATTCCGGAACTCTGAAATGAGCAATCACAGCATTTAGGACATGACCTCATCAATAATTTACATGTTTACATTTCTTTCAGTTGCAATTGGAGCATATTGCATTGTTGACAAGAATTAGACTACTATAAGGTCTGCAGCATATTATTACTCAATTTTAAAAAATGGTCCCTTCCAATTAACCACTGTAGGCCCAATTATAACCGATTAGTTCCGAGATTAAACTAGAAAGGAAAAGTACTGGGAAGGAAGAATCTTCTTGTCTTAAATGCTTGATGCTGTTTGCAATAACAGGAAAATTTTAAGAGTGAATACTAAGGAAATAGGTGGTGTAACCTGATCCTCAACACACTAAAATTGTTAGTGTAATTAGTGCCAAATTCATTAGTTACAGAAAAATAATTGGATATCACAAAATTTATACACAGTAGTTCATTTCATATTCCTTTTAAAATATATCTAGTCCACCAATTTTGAGGGGTGAAATACAGTAAGTACATGTACATAAAAAAATATCATGGCACACTAATACAGTAAATTCAATGACATGCTGTGAAGGGGAAAGGAGAAATAGGACTTTCAATGAAAAACAAGAAACACACTCAATACTGCTAGAAATCATCATGTTTTATTTAAAAAGTTTGTCAACGAAGAAAAAATAACGGAGAGCCAAAATCAAACTTAGCAAAAATACAGTAATCAAGTCTGGTCCTTTTAAAAGTATGTGTTGAGGCATGTTCTTCTGTCTTGCCAAGGTATAACAGTAGGCTACATAACATGATAATGGACCTATTACCTCCTTGACGCCATGGCTGACACCAATGAACCGCAAATTCCTTCAACACATGCAAGTTTGTATGTTGAAACAGTTAACTTAATAAATGTGTAATGCTTGAAATGGAGAACTTGAATTTGCCGATATGTGTATGTTTGCACCTACTATAACTACATTTTAAAAGAATCTCTTATTGTAGAATCATTGTGTTTTTTATATTAATTTTAGGGCTTTTGATAACATATTCATTTAGCCCCATATATTTGGAAGTGTATAGGATTTATATGATAATCTGTGTTATTGTGGTATCTGTAGTAGTGTGTAGGCTATACTTTCTGTAATTCAGATGAGGACTGGAATGGTGGCAGCCGTAGTTAGGAACATTTATTTTTAAGAATTTTTAATAATATGTACTAAAAAAAATTGAAATTCCAACAGGAACAGTTACAACTTCCCTGTCCACTCAGCCAAGATATTCTGCAGATCTCTCCTGTGGGCCTCAACATTATTTTATTTTATTCCTTTCCTGATGGAACTCCGGTAGTACCTTATTTCAACTCCTGGGGCACCTCCCCAAGCCTGTCCCTTATAAAGCTACACACACTACTACAGTCATCACATAATCGGAGCAATTCTACCCACACCCAACTGCACGGGTCTAATGACAAGATGTCCCAAGCCCATAAAATGAATTAACAGCAGACAAAACCAAGTCATTATGTTATTTTGTGTTGTGTTGGATTCTGACACATGCATGCGTTTGACAGAGTGTCATTTAAGCTCATGAATAGGAATGAATGAATACAACTAGCCTACTTGTTTACAGATTTACAGGAGGCAGTCATGATAGGAATTACCTAGACATTTATATTCAGTATGTGTGGGAACCCATGATAAACCACTTGCTGGGTGGCTAAGCGGAGAATTAAACCCAACATTTCCCGGTTTACCTCACTAGGCTGTGTGTACCCCGTTCTTACCCTCAGACTAGAATTACCGTAGATTTCTTGACATTCAGGAATCGAACATGGACCTCAGAAGTGACAACCAAGAACTATACCACCTGGTTGGTCACATTTTTAAGAATAATATATCATCATCATCATCATTTCCCCTTATCCAGCTCTTGCCGGGTCGGGGTATTTATGGCACTTCTCTACTTTCCTCTTTCCTTCCACCATTCTTCTTCCATGATCTTGTCCCAGTCCAGATTTCTTTTTCTTACGCTGTTCTTCACTGAATCAATCCACCTTGTTCTAGGTCTTCCTCTTGCTCTCTTACCCTTGCACTTCGCCTCCAGCATCTGTCTTGGTATTCTATTTTCCTCCATCCTCTTGACATGTCCAAACCACCTTAGTTTATTCTTCTCAATTCTCTCATTTAGTTTTTCCATCCCAACTTCCTTCCTAACATCTTCATTCCTCACTCTGTCTTTCCTTGTCTTTCCTATCATACTTCTTAGGAATTTCATTTCACTGGCTTGGATTCTACTCTCTTGCCTGCTTGTCAGGGTCAAAGTCTCCAGCTGCATAAGTTAATATGGGAACATAGTACACTTTATACATTACCTCCTTGATTTTCCTTGGTACTCCCTTATCCCAAACAAGTTTTCTTACACTTCGATCGAATGCATTGCTCTGCTGTACCCTCCTGCCAATCTCCATGTCCAACCTACCAGTTTGCATCAATTCACTTCCTAGGTATTTGAACGTGTCCACAATTTCCAAACTCTGACTTCCAATTTTCACAGTGCCCTTTCCTTGTCTTTCCCCTCTTGTCATCACCATGGTCTTGCTTTTCTCTATACTGATTTTCAGGCTGTACTTCTGAATATTTTCGTTCAGTGCATCTGGTTGTTTTTGCACTTCTTCGGTGTTCCTTCCCCAGACCACAATATCATCTGCAAATAACAGTAACTTCATTTCTTTATGTCCATATGCTTCCTTTGTTTCCTTTACAATTTCATCCATCACCATTATGAACAAGAGAGGTGACAGCACACTCCCCTGTCTTAGTCCAGTCTTGTTCCTAAACCAATCTGTCTTTCCAACTGGGGTCAGTACCCTGCTAACACAGTTGTTGTACATTGCTTGCACCATTTCCAACATTTCTCTTCCCAGTCTCTTCTTAACCATGGTTTCCCATACCTTCTCTCTGGGGACAATTAAATTTGCACTGACAAACCCCTACTACTGTAAATAATTATTTAAAGCGAAGTCAACAGGACTATTAATTTGACCTTCGTCTCAATTGTTAAGTGTTCATGTGTTGGTGTCATGCCATTTTGGCATGTACTAAAAAGAAATTGAAATTCCTACAGGAACAGTTACAACTTTCCCTGTCCCCTCTGCCAAGATATTCTGCAGATCTCTCCTGTGGGCCTCAACATTATTTTAATTGATTCCTTTCCTGATGGAACTCCGATAGTACCTTCCTTCAACTTCTGGGGCACCTCCCCATGCCAGTCCCTTATACAGCTACACACACTACTACAGTCAACACGTATTACTAATTGCACAACCACAACATCAAAATTTATTTTAGTTAGACACATAAGCTTATTTATTAATGTAATGGACATCTATGATTGATGCAACCCATAAGATTGCCTCTCTCACCTTTCAGTAAATAACTAAAATTTTAATTCTGCGATTAATGTACCTAATCCACATGTGTTTCTATTACACAACAATTCAGGGTAACTCCAGCATATTTTCTAGATTTTTGATGTGTCTGGTGAGTGGTTTTGTTACTGATTCTGCAGGTATCACCCTTCTGAAAGATGTCTCATCATTTCTAATTCTATTCTTACTCTTCTGCCAGAAGAGAAATAGTTTTGCAATGCATGAATACAGTGCTGTGGCTGCTGAATTTTCTAAAAATAATTATGGAATGATGGGAAGAAAAATAAATATAGCCTATTCTAAAATAACAACATAATATGCATAAAATGAAACCATTCTCATGAACTTAATATTCTTCAAATTCAGAGTACAAATGCGTTCACCATTTGGTGTTTCGTTCATTTGTATATTTGGACCAAAATGTAGACCTCTGAAATAAATTTTAATGTTGGACTTTGCTCCACAGAACAAGAGCACACAGCCACCCACAGGACCAGTGTGTGTGTTAAGAGTTAAGAACCTGTAATTACAGTTCTACATCAGTAATGGCATTACTACATATTCGACCAACTGAATACGGTACCAATAATTTGAAATTCAAGGAAGGGGAAGATATTAAAGCTTAAACATATTGTCATGAACCATGACATTTTTAATCCACCGCAATGTAAAATGAATTATTAATACTCCTCAAGAACTTGAGTACACATATGCAATAGGCTCATGGTACTGTACGTATCTCTGCAAGATGTAATCAAGTTGAAAACATTACGGTAACATAGACTCTTACCTGGTCTAATTACCACATTCCTCTGCTATTTCGAGAACAGCAATTTACGATTTGTTTGTTCACAGAATTTGGTAGGCCTACCTGTAGGATAAATAATAGTGAAAGTTTATTAATATGTCAAGTAGAATATCACCTGTACACTTCAAAACTAGGCTACGGTATATTTTTTACAGGCACTACAGAAACAAGTTTTCACTTAAACTCTTAAAATAAGCGTACTTACTTGGCGTAGCAGAAGAAGAACTGTTCACTTCTCATTACCAAGAAGACTATTTGATAAAAGAAAGATGAGAAAGAACACAACATTAGCTTATTATAAAATAATAATATACGGCCAATATTGTTCACAGCATGCAACACACAAACCGAGCGGCCATGTTGGTCAATGCCGCCAACCCAGTAGAAATAATGTTTATTTAATCATGGTGCCGTAATTATCGTCTGTGAGCAAGATATTTGCAAGAAAATGACAATTAGGAATTATGTGTATATTTATTGACTAAATATAGGGACATGTTTGCAATTTAATTACAGCGTGTATCATGCATATGTTGGCAAGACGATATACAGTGCTCCATATGGCTGGCCGCGCAACTACACCGATGGTGCCAAATAATCCCTATCTGGTTGACACCCCCTGCCCTAGAGCTTGGAGAGCAAGCTCGATAAAAGAATATGAAGAGGATTAATGATTACTCAAGTCTGGTGTTCATTAAGCCACATAATATTAATAGAGATGGAATTAATTTATTTCACTGTAGATTATAATACGAAAAGGCTGTAGGAACGAAACAGTCTAATGAATCCATGAAAGCGAGCTCAGTTTGACATTTAACTAATGGACTTTGAAAGTGGGCGTGTTGGACCGTTGCCAGCATATGTCAATGTCACACTTGAGGCTACTTTCAGAGCCACAGAAATTCCCCCGAAGAGGGTAAGCCACACAGAGAAGTGGAGTGAGAACTGAACACTCTTCCCCTTTTTATCAATATTATCAAAACAGCTTGACCGATTTCAAAATTAAAGATCATGCCAAATGCAGAAAATTATAAATTAAATTAATATGACTTGAAACCCTTTAAGAACCAGACGTGTAAGGATACGGAGGCGAACAGTCAAGCGTTGGTCGCGCATGATCTGAGAATGTACTGTATATTGGGAGTCGTCCCCCCCCTGAGAACGTGTCAGTGAATTGAGAAAGGCCTGATTTTGATATAAATTAAACGGTTGATGCGATCAAGCTTCGCAGCACCTCACTGAAATCGTCGTGAAAAGTTATGTAAGATGCCGAAGAAATCAGATGGATAGGTGGTCCCATCAGGAGATTCACTCTGAACGGGAAGGAGCTCGGACTATTTCCTAATGGAAGATTTAAATAGGCCGCAGGCCACCACCAACACACAAGTTTTTCAACTTCTGAGAGGAACGGTCCACGACACTTTATCGTCTGTATGGACGCCCTGCAATAAGCTAAATAAAGAAGAACACTGTAGTTTGAATAGTAATGAGTAGGTCTACTAGTAACGAGTCAAATGTTACAATGTAATAAGAATGTGATTTATCTGAGTGATAATCAGCATTCTGGAACATTTCACAGATAAAAATAAATAAATCGCAAAACGGGACAAAAAGTGTTCACGAGTGATCAAAGTGATGAATCAGGAAATCACCATCAATAATGACAATGGAACAATCTATAAAGTTCGCTCGAGTCGCTTAGAAAGAAGTATACTTATACCCACGAGTGGAAGTTGATCACCGTGCGAGGTAGACTACGTTGAAGCGGACCTACTAGAGAACATTGCTTGGAATAGGACTATTGAGAAACAAGCTAGATATTTTCTATAATTGGTGACAAGTCGCCCAGATAAGTAGAACTTTCGACATGGTGACGATAGGAGGCGCATGACGGATTCTACCTGTACGGCTTGTGATAGCCCAAGAAATGTAAATAAAGATGGGAAATAAGTGAAAAATGTTTTTTAGTGATAAATTGAAAGCCACAAGTGTTAAGTGTAAGTGTTTCTGTTCTTTTAAGTTTTTCATGTGTATTTGAAAAGTGTTTAGAGCATATGCTAAGAATAGTGTATTCACGAACTCAATTGAATGTAGGTGGCAGGTCGGTCGCAACAAAATGGTGGATGCAAGGGTGAAGACTTCATGACGTAGGCTACCGTATTGAATGTTGTTGGCAATTCTAGACGGGCTCTCGTTGAAGGACAGGCAATTTTATACGCCCAACACATGTGCGGGAAAGTCCAAGAAATTGAAGATTTTATGAGACTAAAAGCTTTATGGTTGCAAACTAGAAATTTAAAAGGGGTACCTCATCAGATTCAAAATGAAATTCGGGCACCAGTTGCCAAGAAAAAAAAAAATTGTTCAGGAATATGTAATATGCGTAGTCGGTACATTGCTTTACATACTTCAGTAAGTAGAAACATTTAAATTTGTAAGATATAGTCTAATACTGTTGAAGTCGATAAATCAAAGACTGTGCAAGTTGGCTACAAAGATTTTTAAATTTTTAATAAGCACATGATTGAAAACTTAGGAAGACCTGAGCTTCACAGATTTGAAGAAGCAATGGGGCAAGTTAAAGAAAGACAATCACATGTAGTCCTGCGATAAAGTGACACCTAAAAGAAATGTTTGGCACATGTGAAGAACAGCTGTCAAATCGACCTTGCTGAGTCGCCTAGTCTGTAGTGTAGGGGAGAATTTAGGATACTGGATCTTGGAAGAAATTCATTAGTGATTATTAACAATTAATTTTCCTTTGTAAAATGCCTGCTGCATACGATCATATACTTCGAAATCGGCTTTGCGACGCGAAATAACCGACTCCATTCCGTCTGAAAAGCTTTCTTTTTCTGACAGGAATGCATTGACATCGCAATTGTTGAATTCGAAGAGCACAGCGGAACTGAGCAATTATGTAAGTCATCTTTTAGCCTCAATTATTATGAAAATAACTGAAGAAACGAGAGAAGAGCACACCCATCAACTCAAATCATATGTTATAGCATCTGTTTATTTATGTTTCCATCACCCTTACGCTATTTCCAGATGACGGCAGCACCGTCGCTTGAGTTCGCGAATAGTGTGTTCAAAAGATAAATTTAAGTGATGTGTTAAATTTGTGATCATTATGTTAAACAGAGCTAGTGGAATGTTGAAAAAGGTTCTTTGTGTAAAGTGTGAAACGGGGAGATAGATCATTCGCCAGGCGGTCCTCGTGATGTAAGTACCAGATTTCATTAAAGTGTGATTGGTTGGTTGGTTGGTTCCTTAGTTTAGGGGCTGCGACAACGCGGTCATGTAGCCCCGTGTACTTTGGGTGAGTGTAGAATCTGTCTGATAACCGGTGTTAATTGTGATGACTGTATTAGTGTGTGTATCTGTTTTTTTAATTCAAGTAGGGACTGCAACTTTGAATTTTCAAATAGTTCCTACTTTTGCCGCCAAACGCCACCGTCAACGACTACTAGGCCTAGTTCAGAACTAGCTACTAGACGCCACCGCAGTCGGCTCTTGGCAACGAACGTAGCAACCAAAGAGCGTTGTTTACATTCTTAACCTATCCAATTTAGTTTCACACAGGTGTAATTAGTGGAAAGATCTTTAACATGCCATAAATCTATGACATGGGACCGCCGGCTTTACTTCCCCTCCGAAGGAAGGCATACTGAGGGATTTTAACGCTCTTAAAATATCCGACGGCTTCGGCCGGGTTTGAACCCGCTATCTTGGGCATAGAAGCTCAGCATGCTACCGACTACGCCACCGAAGCCGCTAAAAAGTGTGATTAACCATGCACCAGGATACTAACATAAATATGTGAAATAGGTACAGGGACTCCGGATTTTATCAGGAAATTTACCATCATGTAAAAGTATAGTAATGTGATAGGACCGACTCAAATATAAGTAATGGAGCATCAAAAACCAAAAATTGTGAAATATTAAGTGTTCAATTTAAAGAAACAAAAGGTATTGTTGGATAAATAAAAGTCTTAATTGTAAAGATTTAAAAATTGAAATTGTTTAACTAGAAATGAAAGTTATACTGTATGTGTTAACAATAGATGAATGAAACAAGTAGTTCTGTGAAGAACAAAATAGCCTATTTTCATATATCCTACTTATATTAATTGCCTCTATCAACATACAAATTTTCAGTTTGATTGATATAATAGTTACATAGATATTGAGAACAGTCTAAATATTTTGGATGGTCACCATGTTGGATTTTTATATAATAGACCTTAGAGTTATGTACTATTACATGAAGATTATTGTTTAGGTGTTAAATTCAAACTTCAATCGCATGATTAGGACCCAAGAAATAAAAGAGATTTTAAAATTTCGCTCAGCCGCCATCTTGTGGTTATGAGAATAATTTAAATGAATTAGATGCTAGTGGATTCAAATTTATCTAAGCATATACCGTACCAAGTTTCACTGCGCTTGGATGGTTAAATCACGAGAAACGTCCATTTGAATATTTAAATTTCACGTTGCCGCCGTGTTGGATTTGTGGTCACCAGGTTTCTGAACATCCCATAGGTAAACTTATGTTTATAGCCTCTATACATTACAAAATTTCAGTATACCGTATTTGCTCGCGTATATCTCGCACTTTTTTGACCGAAAATATGTGTGAAAATTTTCGGTGCGAGATATACGCGGAGAATGACCATATTCCCGAAAAAAACACAAAATTTGCGATGTAACAGTAGGCCTACTTGAGCAACTGTTGTGGCGCGCTAATCGCTTATTCGAACGTGTCTCAAGGCGGTGAATTTAGCCAGATGCGGCGAACGATGTACAGCATGCTAACACTCACGCTGCGCCGTATGCTTGCACGCGGCCGAGCTCTGATGCGACGCAATGCGTAAAGACGAAATCATTGAGATTCGAGAAGACTGAACTGCGTTTCTCTGCGATGTAACAGTAGGCCTACTTGAGCAACTGTTGTGGCGCGCTAACCGCTAATTCAAACGTGTCTCAAGGCGGCGAATTTAGCTAACCGCGGCCGAGGACTAACAATGTACAGCGTGCTAACACTCACGCTGCGCCGTATGCTTTCACGCGGCGCCTCGATCCCTACTCGGCTCGTATCGAAGTTTGGATCAACTCGTTGTTGCTCCCTCTTCCTGTTAGTAACGCTTCGGGTAAGTTCCTGGACAATGACGACTGTTGTGGCGCGCTAAATCGAATGTGTTTCTAACGGTCTTTTATATGATGGCGTCAGTAATGAATGCAAGATATATGCGAGTACTTTTTTTCCCCTGAAATTTCAAATAAAAAATGGGGTGCGAGATATACGCGGGGGCGAGATATGCGCGAGCAAATACGGTAATTGCTGACATAGGTTTAGATATCGAGAACCTTCTAAATATGTTGGATGGTCTCCATGTTGGATTTTAACTCTTAGAATACCAGAGAGCGCAAAAGCGTACCTCGGCGTGTTAGATAAAACAGCCAGGAACGCAATAGCGCTCCTCATGCAGGCAGTTTTATGTATGCTTGTAGTTCTCAGTTTTCTAACAGTCGCAGCACATCACAGATGATCCAGAATCGGCAAAGGCTGCAGTTCCGAAATCTACCACAACTATCGCGGTAATAGCTTTATTTACAGATATATGATATTTTTGAAAGTGTCCACTGTTTTGTCCACCATGCACCGTTGTTAGTACGAATATGGCCTCTGCCGCGCGAGATGTGTTCGTAAACGATGATGATCTAGCCGAGTATATCAATAGAGTGTGCGCCGATAATGATAACATCGAGTCTGATGAAGATGTAGCAATATCAGGGTCGTATAGTAATGATGTTGGTGATTTTATTTCTGATGCAGGAAGTGAGAGCAGCGATGACATTCTGCAGTACCATAAACCTTGAGGTATTGTCATTAGTGAAAGTGACAATTTTACTGATTCGGAGAGTGACGGTGACGCAAATGAAGACAGAGTAGACGGTAATGACAATAATGCCTATGTACCTTTACAGGGTTTAGTGAAGTTCCAATTGATGTGACCGTCGGTTCGAACCTTCCCCACAGTATCTCGAAACACCAGATCAAAAACATGTCCCTCCCGCCGACGCAGAGCCTGTACAGTATTTCAACTTGTTCTTTACACTATATATCTTGAATTTATTAGTGAAAGAAACAAACAGGTATGCAAATCAGTTCTTATCTACTCATAAGCAGCTGTCACCCCGCTCAAACCTACAAACCAAAATGTTACCTAAGCTTCATCCACCAAGGGAAGGGTTTTGGTGAAATTAAGTGGTAGATTGTTAAAAAGATGCATTGTGTGCAGCAAAATAGATGGAGGCCCAGTAGAAAGGTCACGAACTGCATGTTCCAAGTGTATGAAAGGTCTTCATGTTATCTGCATGTGCTAAAAGTGAACCAGCATAAAATGTGAAATATGTACAGTGCATGATGTATTAACATATTTTTTAAATTAGAAACTATACTACCTAAGATATGAAACTTTCCAGAGAGTAAATCAACAACATGTGACTGCAGACAATAACAACAGTTTGTGTGTAATTTTAATTTGGAATAGTGTTTCTTTCTCTCAATTTTGACTTTTCTCTTTTTATTTTTGCAGTAATAAAACAAATATTTTTTTATATGTTTTAGTGTTATTGTAACACAGTATGTTACTTAGTTGAATGGTAAAGCAACTCATTTTCACTGATCAGGAAAAAATTTTGGCGGTATATCTTCAAAAATACAAAAGTTATAATGATTTTAGTACAACATTGCAATTTCTTGAAAAGAAGCCTGGTATTCTTCACATATACCACCTATAAGTGACTGGTACTGCCCCCGTGATTTGAATTATATTGAGACCACGTTGGCTGTATTGGCAAATATGAAGAAAGTTATGGCTGTCATAGTTGTGACGTGGATATTCATGACGTAGGCACGGATGACGCAGACTTCATGCAAGTAGGCTGCTTGAACTGAGATTCTTGGTGACGTCATGATTTTGTTCGAGAAAGATCTGAGATTTACGACGCAGTCGCAGGAAAACATGGAATTGTGCTGAGGAAGAAGTTACGCGATTGGAGGAAAGGCTCGAACCAATGAACGATAGTTTGGAGGGAGACGGAGATTACTGAAACTACTATATTTAATTACTTTTGGAATGCAGAATTGTGGAAATCTATTTTCAGTTATAGCATTGATTTGGAATTTTGAAGAAATTAATTTTGAGTTTTTGAAAGTTGAAAATCCGTCAAGTATTGCCAAAGTTAGAATTTCTAGCTATGACGGAGGAACAAGCTATGGAAGGGATGGATACGCCCCTTAAGAAGTTGATAAAAGGTCTTGCACAGCAGAGAGAAGCTCATATTGATCATATTTCTGGTGTCTTATAGTCGTTTTCGAGTGATTCAGTGAAGCAAGTCGTTATTAGCGCGTGGTAAAGCCCACCGCATCGAACGAGCACGGAGCAGTGCAGCAGTTCCATTTTACGGTGATTGAAACTAGGCGAAGTTGAAACGCACACATAAAGGAGTCTACAAGATTAGCTATCAACAGTTAGCGACTGCCTTTAAGCTAATTCTATTGTGCAGTACAGTATTAAGGTGTATAGAAAAGTTGAACATTTTCACGATTATAATTTGGAAGATATTGGCATTTTAAGACGGCAGACAAAAGTGATTTTCTCGCCACCTGAGAAGCACTTTTGTAACACCACATTCTACGCTACGGTTGGCACGTGTATTGCAACCGTGATTCTACATATTGCATTTGGTGATACAACGCTACATTCTAATATGGAATTATATCAAATGGCAGTACTTTCAACTATTATAACGGAAATGGAGATGGAAGGCTAAGGACTTTAATGCAATTGGGACATATATCAATGGAGTGAAATAGCAGCATGGAACTTCGTTAATCGCCATTCTACAAAAGCGAGCATGTAGTGATCATCCAACTACACTCATGCATCGTGGTCCAACGCTGAATTATACCAAATGGCAGTGGAAATATATTCATACTCTACAACTATGAATATTTCTGCGGAAATAACTGCAATAAACTTCATGGCGAATTTCTACCAGAACTTCAGGGAACTATCAAGAGAGGCCAGGGTGGACCCGGCTCACAAAGAAGAGTTTTGCCAGAACTTCAGGGAACTATCAAGAGAGGCCAGGGTGGACCCGGCTCACAAAGAAGAGTTTTGCCAGAAGGATGTCTATCGTCTACACGGAGCAGTGCAATTTCCGGAGGAGGAAGCAGTTCTATTCTCCGAGGGCGCTGGTTCCAGGTTCGAGGTCGGAGCACATCTTTACGCTGGTAAAATTGGAACCATCAGCAGTCTTATTTGGAAATTTTCCTCTGGAACTTCAATCAACAGATAAGGTAGTCGTGAACGTTTCTTGTTTTATTTGAGCCATTTAGCGATTTCTGAGCAACCATTTTTCCCATATTTTTCTGTCCCATATATTTTGCCCCATATTCTTGCTTGATATTTCTGTACTCAGTACCGTACACTTCAATGATTTATGCCTTTTTCGACGATTTATTGAGACATTGTTATGTCATTGGCATATTTAAATAATTTTGAATCAGTTGAGACTGATAAATTTATATTCTTTCAGTAATTTGCATATTTTTGTAGTCACGATTTGACTGTAAAGTTAACGATTTCTATGGCAGATTGGAATTCAGACAGCGTGTCACTTTATTAAAGTAATTCTATTCAGTTAATTACTTTGACCAATTTTCTGTCATCCTCAAGAAAGAAGAATAATTTAAAGATTTTAGAGCGTTAAAATCTTTCTTTATCGACGATCTTGGAAATACTAGTCGTTTGATGAACATGATTGCAACATAGACATTTATCGTCAGTTCTAAAATACCATTGCATTATAGACAATTTTATGCAATATGAACTTTGATTACGATTTATTGAATACACTATAGTAATGAACATTTGATAGGAGTTTTTCTCAATTCTAGATTGGAACAATAATGTTTGCATTCCACAGTCTAATTGGATTCTATTCGACTATTTATGCAGTTTAGATGAACTTTGATTGAAGATAGTATTTTTATACTACGTTACTTAGAAGATATTAATCTCAATTTTGATAGACCAGGGAGGCGTGTATAATCGTATTTGCTATTAAATTTATTTGTGATTGGCAAATTTTTACTTCATATCGATTCATGAATGAAACCCACGAAGGTTAAATATAATAACAGTTTGAAACAATTAATGAATATAAGAATTTTTAAAGAGGAACTATGGATGTATAATCGTTAGTTCAGTGGACGTGTAAAAGTCGCTGATGAATAATGCCCTTGAATAAGTGAAGGAGATTCCCACAGTTATTAATGATGTTGAAGAATTTGTAAGTGGAGGTTTTTTGTATGTATTGTGGAAGATTTTTATGCCATATATAGTGAGATATATGATGAATTCTGGGCCTATTTTATGCAATTTTGTGCGTTTGGAGCGAAGTATTTTTCCGCTGAGTTTATTGTCCAGGTCCTTTGAAAATTAATCATGTGAAGTTACTGTTATAATTAACAAGAGTGCTTAATTAATTTGAGATAACGATTTTGAATGGAGGTTACCGTCACAAATAATAATAATAATTATTATTAAACCTGAATATAAAGTTAAATATAACTAACCTTCTTTGGTCGATTATATTAACCCGATTTGAGTAATTATCAACCGGATAAACGTGTGGTTTAATGTATTTCTAAAATATGAATAATATTAATATTTTATATAATTATGTATATATCTTTAATAATAATGTGAAACGAAAGGAATTAATAGAGGCGTGTATAAATTTTTCAATTGTCGTTTGACAATCTTATAAACAATTTAAATTGTTATAAACTCTTAATGAGCTTTTGTTATAAACATTAAGCGTTTTGTTATAATACTATAAACAACGCTAGTTATACATTTGGATTATGTAATTAAACAAGTTTTGGGATTATCAGAGTAATCCAGTGATATGTGAATGGAGCATTTAAAAGATTTGCGTGATAGTATTTGAGTTGAGTTGAGGACATTTAAAGTGTTTTGAGAAGGAGCTAGGCTCTGATGTAACTAGCAGATGCTAACGTTGGCTGGACAGGTGAGTCCATTTGACGATGTGGGCATGCGACATAATGCAGGGTGGATCGCAGCTGGCCAGACAACTGGTTGATAGAGGCCAAGGTCACCTGCATAGCAGCCTTGCGGTTATAAATAAAAGTGTGATGTCTATTAAAAGGAAAACAATTGTTATATGTCTCGTCCCAACTCCCTTATCCATTCCAAGTGTATTATAATTATTACGTTATTTTAAGCTAGTGAAAGATGAAAATTTGTATGTAACGTCTACAAGTCCTACAGGAGGACATGATTATATTGACAATGGCTTCTGATTGCCACGTTTATTTTGTTGAAATTTTGCTAGAATCATTCCCTTTATGTGAAATAAATTATTGTACAGTTTAAGGTTTCTTGTTTCCGTCTTGGTTCATTTTAAATATCATGGTGGAGGTTATTGTGAGGGCATACTTGAAGTGATCCAGTTGACAACCCAGACCCGAGATTAATTTGAAGAGGTAAGTAAAGGTAAGTATGAACCCCCGTTTATTTTGGTGTGTTCCACAATAATTTCTTGTTAACTGCTGTGCTCTAATCTCGGTAGTATCTGTCAGTGCCATTTTCATTGATGTAGCTGTGCCGGTGCGTTTGATTATTGGCAATCCGATTGAGGGGGCGGATATCTGACAGCCTACTATCCGGATTATCGGGGACAGTAGGATTGGCGCCGCAATTTCGTGGGGCACGATCAGCAAAACATTGGATTACCAAGTTATTGCAGTAGAATTGGCACCGCAATTTTGTGGAGTGCTCGAATAACATTGGATTACCAAGTTATCGATGTCAATGGGATTGTGAAGACTCAAATAAAGAGGTTGATTCTTTGTTAGATGTCTTGGCCAATTGTAGAATTTGAGAGTGTGGTTATATAGGGATTAAATGTTGCGTTGTATTAGGAAAATTACACTCAGAAAAGATCAGATCTTATACAACTTGAGAGAGGTTAAATAGGCTGGAAACTTAGAAAAATCGCCTATGATCTGGAATCTTATTTTATTTGACCGGCTTATGACATGTTTAGTCATATTAAAGATAAAATTAAATTATTTGGATTGTAAATGTAAATTATTTGTGTTAGGATATTTTAAAATGAACCAAAGAAACTTTAACATGTGCTTGAGTTTATTTCAACATGAAGTGTCTACGAAGGCTAATTATAAGTTAGAATTAAGACAGAAAATTGCTCAAATTTACATATGGTGAAAGATGTTGCTCAGATGTTGTTATTTTGCTCTGTTTGATGTATGTCCCTAAAGCAGTTTATTATTGAAATGGCAGATGAGAGTATGAGGATGATGTTGGAGGAGATGTCCAACAGAATGAAGCAGATGATGGAGGAGAATTCTAGTAATTTGTCTATTAGGCTGGATGAAAGTGTGAAGGAGATGGAAGCTAGGAATACTAGTCTAATGCAGGAGATGATGAAGGAGAATGCTAGTAATTTGTCTACTAGGATGGATGAAAATTTGAAAGTTATTCAGACCAGTTCTGCAAACTTAGAAAATGATATGTCGCGTTTACAGATCAGTACCCAGGGAATCGAGAATGCTGTAAGTGACATTCATAAAGATGTTTCAGATGTTAAGACTGATGTTTCTAAGGTACAGAAAGATCTTACTATGTTGAATCTTGATGTTGCTAATGTCCGGGGTGATATTTCATGTGCTAGAGCTGAAGTAATTGTTGTTAGGAATGATGTTGCTACTGTACAAGATAAGGTAGAAGAGGTTCAAAGAGAGATTAAAAATGTTCGAACCGATGTGTCAAACGTTCAAGTAGACATTAACAATATTCATTCTGATGTAAATGAGATGCAAAGCGATATAAATAAGATACAGGTAGAAGTTAACACTGTTTTTGTAGACATTGCTAAAGTTCAAACTGATGTTAATAAAGTTAGAGAAGGAATTAAAACTTCAAAAACACTTTGTACTCGTAACATTAGTGCTTTAACAACTCGGTTGGTTGACGAGTCTGTTAGGACAACAGCTTCTTTAGCTGGTTTAAAATATGATGTAGAGGTCATGAGAACCCAAGTCTTAGATCATAATCGGTTACTTAAGGAAGACATTGAAGTAGATATTGCGGAAATGTTAACTGCAAATGTAACGGTATGGAAAGATGAATGGAACAGGTCAAGTGGGGAACATGTTACTCAGATTCAGGAGCGAATTGAAAGAAAAACTTGCCAGTACACAAGTAGATATCAATAATGAAGTAGTTCAAATTAGAAAAGATTTGAGTATCAGGATGGATTCGCTATCCGAAAAGCAGGTAGAGGATAGAACTCAAATAGGTCAGGACGTGCAAGCATTAAAATCCGCGTTAGAGGAACAAATTCATAAGGTTGTCTCTGATGTCAATGAAACTACGAGCAAACTTCAGAATTTGAAACTAGGAGAAGCTAGCATGATGGAAACCTATAAAGAAGAGTTAATTAGGAAAGTCATCACGGAAATCACAGATCAGGATCCAGAAGGCTTGACTGGTGAAGACAATAGGAATTACGTCAGAAGATGTAACCTCACTACAGAAGAAAGAGATATTAGTCCTGAGGAACGTATATCCAGATTCCGGGAAGAAGAGGAGGATATGAATATTGAACCTGAATGGAAATATCGAGATATTGGGAAGAATTACATGGATTCATATCCGAGAAATGTGACAGTCATCCGGAACTTTGAGGACAAACCTCAAAAATTCAGTAATACTGATAGTCTGACACCGATAGAATATATCAGGAACCTGAAAGACTATTTCATTGAAGCTCACATTCCCATAGAAAGAGAGATGAGAATAGTAGAAAGATTTCTAGCTGGAGGACCCCTTGAATGGTTCAGAGCATTTCGCTACACCTTTGGTAATTTCGACGAATTTGCAGAGGCACTGATAAAACGATTCTGGTCCATAGAAGCGCAGAATTCATTAAGAGCTGAGGTATACTCGAGGAAGTATTCAGGTACTCTTCCAACACGGTACGCTGATTTCTTCACGAGCCAGTTATCACGCTTGAGATTTTTGCAACCCCCATTGTCAACAGAGCAGTTGATAGATGCGATTTCTCGTATGCTGCCTGTGGAGGTGAGAAGACTCGTCATATCGTCAAACATCAGGGATTTGACCAGTATGGACGAGCTATTGAGAAGGCTTGACTACACGAGTCCAATGCCAAATCTGGTACAAAAAGGTCAGAGGCACGAATTCAAAGACATTAATACAGTCTATATGGATCAAGTTCAGCAAACTGATAAGCCCAATGAAGAGAAAACTGAAAATGTAGGTCCTCACAGGAATAATCATTTTCGCAACCACAGATCGCAAGGTTACCGTCCATATCAGCAAAGAAGAGGCTGGAACAATAATAGAGGCAATTACAATAATGGAAGAGGTAGATACTATAACCAGGGTTACAATAGGAACTACAATAGAAATAACCAGAATCGGAATCAGAATTCTCAAGGTCAGGTTATGACACCCGACAAGTATCAGGAAAGAGAGAAGGAAAGTCAGCAGTATCTTAAGGAATTAAGAGAAAAGGAAGCTGAAAACCAGAAGAAAAGACAGGATGTAGTGATCGATCCTGGTCCTTCTACAAGCCATCAGAACTTAGAAAACAGGAATACTGGACAGAAGAGAAAGTAGAGAGAAGAGAATGCATTAGCCACACACAACCCAGAGTAGAAGAAACTTAGAGGAAATATCATACAGGAGTAAGCCAATAATAATTCAATTTCGTGTTCAAGTGAATTGAGATATTTATAACACAGAGTTTAAAAACAATT
Organism: Meconema thalassinum; assembly: GCA_946902985.2. Lineage (NCBI taxonomy): Eukaryota > Metazoa > Arthropoda > Insecta > Orthoptera > Tettigoniidae > Meconema > Meconema thalassinum. The sequence goes on along the minus strand of OX336394.1, from coordinate 381,842,407 downwards.
TGCAACTGTTTTTAAAACGTGGTGAAGGGAGAATGCCCCCGTGAATTGAATTATATTGAGGCCACGTTGGCTGTATTGGCAAATATGAAGAAAGTTATGGCTGTCATAGTTGTGACGTGGATATTCATGACGTAGGCACGGATGACGCAGACTTCATGCAAGTAGGCTGCTTGAACTGAGATTCTTGGTGACGTCATGATTTTGTTCGAGAAAGATCTGAGATTTACGACGCAGTCGCAGGAAAACATGGAATTGTGCTGAGGAAGAAGTTACGCGATTGGAGGAAAGGCTCGAACCAATGAACGATAGTTTGGAGGGAGACGGAGATTACTGAAACTACTATATTTAATTACTTTTGGAATGCAGAATTGTGGAAATCTATTTTCAGTTATAGCATTGATTTGGAATTTTGAAGAAATTAATTTTGAGTTTTTGAAAGTTGAAAATCCGTCATGTATTGCCAAAGTTAGAATTTCTAGCTATGACGGAGGAACAAGCTATGGAAGGGATGGATACGCCCCTTAAGAAGTTGATAAAAGGTCTTGCACAGCAGAGAGAAGCTCATATTGATCATATTTCTGGTGTCTTATAGTCGTTTTCGAGTGATTCAGTGAAGCAAGTCGTTATTAGCGCGTGGTAAAGCCCACCGCATCGAACGAGCACGGAGCAGTGCAGCAGTTCCATTTTACGGTGATTGAAACTAGGCGAAGTTGAAACGCACACATAAAGGAGTCTACAAGATTAGCTATCAACAGTTAGCGACTGCCTTTAAGCTAATTCTATTGTGCAGTACAGTATTAAGGTGTATAGAAAAGTTGAACATTTTCACGATTATAATTTGGAAGATATTGGCATTTTAAGATGGCAGTCAAAAGTGATTTTCTCGCCACCTGAGAAGCACTTTTGTAACACCACATTCTACGCTACGGCTGGCACGTGTATTGCAACCGTGATTCTACATATTGCATTTGGTGATACAACGCTACATTCTAATATGGAATTATATCAAATGGCAGTACTTTCAACTATTATAACGGAAATGGAGATGGAAGGCTAAGGACTTTAATGCAATTGGGACATATATCAATGGAGTGAAATAGCAGCATGGAACTTCGTTAATCGCCATTCTACAAAAGCGAGCATGTAGTGATCATCCAACTACACTCATGCATCGTGGTCCAACGCTGAATTATACCAAATGGCAGTGGAAATATATTCATACTCTACAACTATGAATATTTCTGCGGAAATAACTGCAATAAACTTCATGGCGAATTTCTACCAGAACTTCAGGGAACTATCAAGAGAGGCCAGGGTGGACCCGGCTCACAAAGAAGAGTTTTGCCAGAACTTCAGGGAACTATCAAGAGAGGCCAGGGTGGACCCGGCTCACAAAGAAGAGTTTTGCCAGAAGGATGTCTATCGTCTACACGGAGCAGTGCAATTTCCGGAGGAGGAAGCAGTTCTATTCTCCGAGGGCGCTGGTTCCAGGTTCGAGGTCGGAGCACATCTTTACGCTGGTAAAATTGGAACCATCAGCAGTCTTCTTTGGAAATTTTCCTCTGGAACTTCAATCAACAGATAAGGTAGTCGTGAACGTTTCTTGTTTTATTTGAGCCATTTAGCGATATCTGAGCAACCATTTTTCCCATATTTTTCTGTCCCATATACACACATCAAAAAAAGTTTTGCATCACCTCGGTTCCAAGAGTTCCGGAACCGTTAAATACAAAGGGAATAGAGATCAACACAAGTAACATTTCAGCTCGTTTTATTGCTCATGAGACCCACACATTGCATGTTGTACCATCATACAGCTAGACTTTCAGCATTTGTGGTCCAGATTGCAGTACACACCACTACCTCTAATACCCAGTAGCACGTCCTCTTGCATTGATGCATGCCTGTATTCGCCGTGGCATACTATCCACAAGTTCATCAAGACACTGTTGGTCCAAATTGTCCCACTCCTCAACGACAATTCGGCGTAAATCTCTCAGAGTGGTTGGTGGGTCAAGACGTCCATAAACAGCCCTTTTCAACATATCCCAGGCATGTTCGATAGGGTTCATGTCTGGCGAACATGCTGGCCACTGTAGTCGAGCGATGTCGTTATCTTGAAGGAACGCATTCACAAGATGTGCACGATGAGGTCGAGAATTGTCGTCCATGAAGACAAATGCCTCTCCAATATTCTGCCGATATTGTTGCACTATGGGTCGGAGGATGTCATTCAGGTATCGTAAAGCCGTTTCGGAGCCTTCCATGACCACCAGTGGCGTACGTTGGCCCCACATAATGCCACCCCAAAACATCAGGGAACCACCACCTTGCTGCACTCGCTGGACAGTGTGTCTAAGACGTTCAGCCTGACCAGGGTGCCTCCAAACACGTCTCCGACGATTGTCTTGTTGAAGGCATATGCGACACTCATCGGTGAAGAGAACGTGATGCCAATTCCGTGGGGTCCATTCAGCATGTTGTTGGGCCCATCTGTACCGCGCTGCATGGTGTCGGGGTTGCAAAGCTGGACCTCGCCATGGACGTCGGGAGTGAAGTTGCGCATCATGCAGCCTATTGCGCACAGTTTGAGTTGAAACACGACGTCCTGTGGCTGAACGAAACGCATTATTCAACATGGTGGCATTGCTGTCAGGGTTCCTCCGAGCGGCAATCCGTAAGTAGCGGTCATCCACTACAGTAGTAGCCCTTGGGCGGCCTGAGCGAGGCCTGTCATCGACAGTTCCTGTATCTCTGTACCTCCTCCATGTCCGAACAACATCGCTTTGGTTCACTCTGAGACGCCTGGAAACTTCCCTTGTTGAGAGCCCTTCTTGACACAAAGTAACAATGCGGACGCGATCGAACTGCGGTATTGACCTTCTAGGCATGGTAGAACTACAGACAACATGAGCAGCGTACCTTCGTCCTGGTGGAATGACTGGAACTGATCGGCTGTCGTACCCCCTCCGTCTAATAGGCCCTGCTCATGCATGGTTGTTTACATCTTTGAGCAGTTTTAGTGACATCTATGAACAGTCAAAGGGACTGTATCTTGGATACAATATACACAGTCAACGTCTATATGCCGGAGATCTGGGAACCGAGGTGATGCAAAACTTTTTTTGATGTGTGTATTTTGCCCCATATTCTTGCTTGATATTTCTGTACTCAGTACACTTCGATGATTTATGCCTTTGTCGACGATTTATTGAGACATTGTTATGTCATTGGCATATTTAAATAATTTTGAATCAGTTGAGACTGATAAATTTATATTCTTTCAGTAATTTGCATATTTTTGTAGTCACGATTTGACTGTAAAGTTAACGATTTCTATGGCAGATTGGAATTCAGACAGCGTGTCACTTTATTAAAGTAATTCTATTCAGTTAATTACTTTGACCAATTTTCTGTCATCCTCAAGAAAGAAGAATAATTTAAAGATTTTAGAGCGTTAAAATCTATTTCTTTATCGACGATCTTGGAAATACTAGTCGTTTGATGAACATGATTGCAACATAGACATTTATCGTCAGTTCTAAAATACCATTGCATTATAGACAATTTTATGCAATATGAACTTTGATTACGATTTATTGAATACACTATAGTAATGAACATTTGATAGGAGTTTTTCTCAATTCTAGATTGGAACAATAATGTTTGCATTCCACAGTCTAATTGGATTCTATTCGACTATTTATGCAGTTTAGATGAACTTTGATTGAAGATAGTATTTTTATACTACGTTACTTAGAAGATATTAATCTCAATTTTGATAGACCAGGGAGGCGTGTATAATCGTATTTGCTATTAAATTTATTTGTGATTGGCAAATTTTTACTTCATATCGATTCATGAATGAAACCCACGAAGGTTAAATATAATAACAGTTTGAAACAATTAATGAATATAAGAATTTTTAAAGAGGAACTATGGATGTATAATCGTTAGTTCAGTGGACGTGTAAAAGTCGCTGATGAATAATGCCCTTGAATAAGTGAAGGAGATTCCCACAGTTATTAATGATGTTGAAGAATTTGTAAGTGGAGGTTTTTTGTATGTATTGTGGAAGATTTTTATGCCATATATAGTGAGATATATGATGAATTCTGGGCCTATTTTATGCAATTTTGTGCGTTTGGAGCGAAGTATTTTTCCGCTGAGTTTATTGTCCAGGTCCTTTGAAAATTAATCATGTGAAGTTAGTTATAATTAACAAGAGTGCTTAATTAATTTGAGATAACGATTTTGAATGGAGGTTACCGTCACAAATAATAATAATAATAATTATTAAACCTGAATATAAAGTTAAATATAACTAACCTTCATTGGTCGATTATATTAACCCGATTTGAGTAATTATCAACCGGATAAACGTGTGGTTTAATGTATTTCTAAAATATGAATAATATTAATATTGTATATAATTATGTATATATCTTTAATGATAATGTGAAACGAAAGGAATTAATAGAGGCGTGTATACATTTTTCAATTGTCGTTTGACAATCTTATAAACAATTTAAATTGTTATAAACTATTAATGAGCTTTTGTTATAAACATTAAGCGTTTTGTTATAATACTATAAACAACGCTAGTTATACATTTGGATTATGTAATTCAACAAGTTTTGGGATTATCAGAGTAATCCAGTGATATGTGAATGGAGCATTTAAAAGATTTGCGTGATAGTATTTGAGTTGAGTTGAGGACATTTAAAGTGTTTTGAGAAGGAGCTAGGCTCTGATGTAACTAGCAGATGCTAACGTTGGCTGGACAGGTGAGTCCATTTGACGATGTGGGCATGCGACATAATGCAGGGTGGATCGCAGCTGGCCAGACAACTGGTTGATAGAGGCCAAGGTCACCTGCATAGCAGCCTTGCGGTTATAAATAAAAGTGTGATGTCTATTAAAAGGAAAACAATTGCTATATGTCTCGTCCCAACTCCCTTATCCATTCCAAGTGTATTATAATTATTACGTTATTTTAAGCTAGTGAAAGATGTAAAAATTTGTATGTAACGTCTACAAGTCCTACAGGAGGACATGATTATATTGACAATGGCTTCTGATTGCCACGTTTATTTTGTTGAAATTTTGCTAGAATCATTCCCTTTATGTGAAATAAATTATTGTACAGTTTAAGGTTTCTTGTTTCCGTCTTGGTTCATTTTAAATATCATGGTGGAGGTTATTGTGAGGGCATACTTGAAGTGATCCAGTTGACAACCCAGACCCGAGATTAATTTGAAGAGGTAAGTAAAGGTGAGTATGAACCCCCGTTTATTTTGGTGTGTTCCACAATAATTTCTTGTTAACTGCTGTGCTCTAATCTCGGTAGTATCTGTCAGTGCCATTTTCATTGATGTAGCTGTGCCGGTGCGTTTGATTATTGGCAATCCGATTGAGGGGGCGGATATCTGACAGCCTACTATCCGGATTATCGGGGACAGTAGTAAAAGGGTTAATATATGTAGGCCATAGAGTTATATACTATTAGATGAGGATTATTGTGTACGTTCATTATTCAAACGTTGATTAGAACACAATAAATAAAAACTTAATTTTAAAATTTTGCACAGCCGCCATCTTGAGGTTATGTCAACAATTGAACTAAATTAATGTCAGCACATTGCAATTTGTATAGTCATTTGCTGTGTCAAGTTTCACTGTGTTTGGATGGTTAAATCGCGAGAAAAGTCTATTGAAATGTTTCAACTTCCCTTGGCTGCCATATTCGTTTTGTAGTTAACAGGTTTTTGAAAGTCACATAGGTGAACATCTAGTAGTGCCCTTTATCACCGTACAAATTTTCAGGGTGATATGAGTAATCGTTTCGGAGATATAGAATGCCGGTGAAATATTTCGCACAGCCGCCATGTTGATTTGGTGAGGCGTAATAAAATTTGAAGGTCGGTCGAAATAGTACTATGACCTTACCGAGTTTCATTGAAATCGCTCCAGTCGTTTAGAAGTTATTAGGGGGGGGGCACACACTGACAAAAGGTGATCTCTTAAGCCTAATATTTTCAATAATGGGAATAGGCTAAAAATTGCTTGACTAGAGATGAGAAAGAATGTTATGATTAAATGAAATTGTATGTTAATTGAAAATTGAAGGGTTTTTGATAGAGATAATCAAGGCCGAATTGAGCCAAAGTTAATGTTGCGATACGAAATAGGAAAAGGTAGGTTCCGGATATAGGCACCTTTGTTGAATACTGAACCATAGCTAGAATAAGTGGAAGTAATTAGTGCAGTAATTGCACTCAAGGAAGGTATGTGCCAAGTAAAGCAAAAGTCGTCGTATCATGTGGGCAAATTTGATGCACCATAGATATTCCCATGCCGTCAAATAATGAGTGGAGATCTTGACGAAGTCTAGACGGGGAAGGTTCTTGTCTATGGACTAAATTGTAAAAATCGTGCTAGTGCACGTGGATATGAAAAGAGGATAGCAAATTGAGGAAGGAGTAGGGCTCACCTCACTATACAACAAATAGTTAACGGTTCTGCTTTGCAAGGGAACTACCTATGGTACAATGAATTAAAAGCAGCAAAATGTATCATGTTAAATCCAGGGATTTGAAATGTACCTGATGTGATAGAATAGTGAGAGTAGATCTTATATTTAGAAAGAGAAGATGACCAATAAAAGTTTAAAAACCCTTTAAGAAGTTTGAATAATTAAGAGAGTGGTGTGTGTCATTTTAAACGAGCAGTTTTAGATAAAAGAAAAAGGTCAGTGTTATTTCGCCTAGTGGAATGGGAAGTTGATGGCGGTCGAGCAGAACTAAACCTCTCCCCTTGAGCTGGCAGCCATCTTTAAAACGCCAGTACTGTCATAAATTGATCAGTCGAGCAGGGGTTGGTTGACAACCTGTAAATACAGAGGTCTAGGCAGTCCAGCAGCGTGGCATGTTAAAATAAAATACAGTATATAATGTAATGAGATCGCGTCTTGTAGATCAGTCTAGAAGACCTATGGTATAATACAGTAAAATTTATTGTCTGTTCCTAAATGCAAATTTTGTCCTAAGTGAAAAATCCTGAAAGCATTGTCCAAGTAAATTAATAATAATAAATGGGTTCCCTGAAAGGAAAGAATATTCCAACTAGAAATTGTAGATACAATCCTGGTATGATAGAAGGTTAGATAGTAGTATATTCATGTGTATGTAATATAATTTGAAGGTAGATTGAAGCTATAATTGACACCATTATGATGAAGAAATGTGTGAACATAGAATGAGATTTTAAACAGTTTGTTAGAACTAGAAGGTTATGTAGAAGTTACATAAAGATAGAATGAGATCTTAGGTAATTGTGAAGGCTAGGGATTTTTAATGAAAGAGATAAATGTATGATTATTATGAGTTATATGGTATAATCAAGGGATATTTAAATATTTTATTTATTTTAAATCAAAGTTAATCCAGTAAGAGTCAAACAGAGAAATCCCAGAGTTTTGAATAAATAAAAATAAAGGCTAATAAATGTTAATTAATTAATAAATAATTATTCAAAATTTGATTGTGAGTTGAGACTCACATAAAGTAGAGATTTTTAATGTCATTATGGACTTAAAGTGAGAGATCCCAGTCTGTTTTAGGGATGTGTTTTCCTCTATTTTGTGTGTTTTTATGAATAAATTAGATATTAGGAAGCTTTGTTGTTCTCCTTTTGGGAGATGTTGATCCTTGCTGAAATCCTCGTGTGTTGCCAACTGCGGGAGAACGTACTACGCCCCAAAATTGAGCAGGTAAGTTACATATATCCATGGTTAGATGGGTAGGCCTACAGTATATCAAAGATTATCGTGTTGGAAGCCATTTTTCAGTGTTGCCTTAATGAAAAGCATATTGTATTTCAAAGAGTCGATGTCCTGTGCCTCCCATAGTCTCCACCACAAACACGCCATGACCCACACGAGTTGCAATTCTGAGGGACATCTAGTCGGCCTTTCATAGCCTCAATATTCATCCAAGCTTAATCCTTCATGGGCAGCAGTAGTCTATGGCTATGGGTGGCACAGACATGTGGAAAAAAAAAGTACTTGAAAATTGTTCAAAGGTACTAAAATCTTGAAATAAATGCTTTTTAACTATCTACATGTCATTTCTGGGAGTGGAAATCTATTGCCAAAGTTGTTGAAGACAAAATTTGCATTGTCTGTGATTGGAATAATGTCTCAAGGGACACTCAAATATACAATCTCACATTACACCGCTCACTGTCTACCTGTTGTTATTCCCCTTTCGACAGTTTGAGGACGAGATGTGATGAATATCTATGTGGCGGATGGATTTTACAGCTGGATGCCTGTCCTGGTACCAACCTCATGACAAGAGTTAATGAGGTATGAAATTAATTAAATTGGGCAAGGAGCTGGAAGAAAGAGACTATGTCCTATTACATGGTATCTCCTGCTTGCCTAAAGTTGAAAATTGGAAACCACGGAAAACCAATTCAATGACGGCCAACAGATGGATTCAAACCCACCTGTCTATGGAGATCTTAGCAACTGGCCCCTGGGCTTGCGCCTTAGTTCAGCTGGTATTTTATTACTCAGTATTAGGAAATATGATATAATGAAATATTAGAATGGTGTTTAGTATTTTTGTTGAATAGGAAAATTGAGGAGGAGCAGTTTGGATTTAGAGGGGGCAGGTCAACAGTGGAACCCATTTTCATTCTGAGACAGAACATTGAAAAGAGTTGGGAATATGGAAAGGATATGGTAATGACTTTTATTGTTCTAGAAAAGGCCTGTGATACCATCCCTTGAACAAGAGTTTGGGAAAGCTTAACAAATAGGGGGATAGGCAGGGAACTGAGAGACATGATAAATGGAATGTGCATGGATTGCTACAGTAATGTGAAGACTAGAGTCGGGATATCGGAATGGTTTAAAATTGACACTGGACTAAAGCAAGGAAGTGTGTTGTCACCCTTATTGTTCTTAATGGTGATGGATGACATCATGAAGGCAGCAATGAAAGACTATAGTAGGGCAAAGATGAAGGTAATGTTTGCAGACGATGTTGTGATCTGGGGCGAGAATGAAGGAAGGAAGATTGTAGTTTTACGTGACCGTGAATCTTGTGATTATAAGCCACGGGACGGGGCGAGAATGAGATGGAGGTACAAGTACAGTGAGAAAATTGAGCAATGGGCATTGAAGATAAATGTGGAGAAGAGTAAAACAGTGGTGATGAGTAGAGGTAAGAAAGAAGGAAAAGGAGGAATAAAAGTCAAGGAATTGGAAGTGGTGAAACACTTCAAATACTTGGGAAGTGAACTGGCTGAAGTTGAAAGACTAGATTTGGAAATTAGCAGAAGAATACAACTCGGGAGTGCTTTCTACCAACAGGTACAGGGATTAGTATAGAACAAGGATATACCAATTAAGGCTAAAGAAGTTATGTACAAAGCATATTATGTTCCTATAATGACATGGAGCAGAAACTTGGACAATGACTAAGAGGGATGAGAGCAGATTACAGGCAGCTGAGATGAGATTCCTGAGAAGTATGGTCCAGAAATCGAGGAGAGACAGAGTGAGAAATGAAGGTATAAGGAAAGAACTGGGAGTACAGAAACTAAATGACAAACTGGAGCAAATCAGATTGAGATGGTTTGGACATGTTAAACGGATGAATGAAGTAAGGCTACCAAGACGAGCACTGGAACGATGGATGACAGGGAAGAGAGGACGAGGAAGACCAAGAATGAGTTAGATGGACTCGGTGAAGTATAGCATTAGAAAACGGAACCTGGATTGAAACACAGTGTCGGAAGAGGAATGGTGGAACGACAGAACAAATTGGAGAGGAACCATATTTGCCCCCACACAGTGTCAGCTGGAAAAGGGGAAATGATGATGATGAGGAAAATTGAATAATTATAAGTGAGTGATTTATAAAATAAAGTTGCACAATACACACAGTAGTGTGTAACATGCTAAGTTTGAAGGGCGAGTTTCTTCATCAATGTTTGATGGTATTATTGGTCCTATCGATATTTTGTAAGGCTGGTGATATTCGTGGGTCCACGATCCTTATTGCTTATGTCTCTACAGTCATTTGCTTTGTAATCAGTTGTGCCACTTGTATCATTGCTCTCAGATGAGACCAATAGATTACAGAAATTTGAAAGACAAATTGGAAGAACTTGCATCAACAAAAAAAATATATACCAGAAAGATGGACAGTGGCAGATCACCATCATCATCGAGTATTCAGTCCACAGACTGGTCTGTTGTCACAAAATTATACCAAGCAGTATGGTTTGTAACTGCTCTTTTTATTGTTACATAGATAGTCAGTCCGGTATCTTCTTGGATTTGCTTGAGATATGTATGTCTTGGTCATCCTCTTAGTCTCTTCCCATTGCTGAATCCTTCCACAATAAGTGACATCAGCTGAGAGTGGCTAAGATGTGTCCCCACCAAGAAAGACGTCTTTTGCAAATCACCTTTTTCAGAGATAGTCCCCAACAAAGTTGTGTACAAGGAATTGGAACCCATTACCGATACCATGCATAAGAGAAGGTTGAGATTCTTTGGACACATAATGAGAATGCACGATTTGAGATTTAAAATCATTGGTACAGTACAATCTCGCCTCCAAAAAAAAAAAAAACATATACCACGGCATAATGCAAATGGATGACATAAATTAGAGAGGATCTACAGGAAATTGGCCTTACACCAGAAAACACCACAGATAAGATAGAATTAAACAAAACAGAAATAAGAATATCAAACTCGGCTTCACATTCACCAGATAAAATACCACAACCTGTATAGTTTCAACACAAGACGGGTCACGAAGATCCAAATATATGTGAAGTATGGGGAGGACCGCAAGGCTCGAACGGTTCCTTCCAAGAGACTGACTAAATATGATGATATTATTGTTTTAAGAAGATCGGCCCCACTGACTAAATAATGGATTGGTCATGAAAGATAACTGTAAACTTCCCACCTTGGCACAGATGTCCTAATTGCTGAAAAGTCTAGAAAGAGCTTCCTCAATACTATCACTGCCCTCGATATTTGACCTGGGACAGCTCGTTGGGACCTATGGAGAGCAAGATCACAGTATTTCTTCAAGTGTATGGAGCCCTTTCAACCGCTTGAGGAGTGACATTGCAAGATTTAAAATCCATCTTAGTAAAGGGGAAATAATGTCAGTAATTGAGGTCCATATTGACTAACTATATATTAGAAAGAAATAAAGGGATTCTGCCTTTTCAATACTTATATTAAACCTACTCACAGGTACATGTTTCGAAGGTTGTTAACTCCCTCTTCCTCAGCCTGTACAATAAATATCAAAGATTATAAGTACGTAAGTGATATGAAAACAGTTGAGTTGCCTAGATGCAAAACTGTCCATGTCCACTTTTCAAAAAAATGAGTTTGGCAACACTGGATTGTAGAGCTAGACTTATTACACATGCCTGAAATGCTATTTTTGCTCAAAACTGGCCTTGTCCTATGAATACCAGCTCTCGAAAAGTGTGGTTGGATTCAAAACTGTCCATGTCCATACGTAAGTGAGGCTCAAAACTTGCCTTGTCCCTTTCCACCAATCGCAATGAAGATTGAAGTCAGATGACTAATACAAGATGGCCGTCTTATGTATGTAAACATTGAGCCCTTGTGTGTGTTTTAACGTTTATGCTGAAAGTTATACGCACTGTTTTCGTCACAATAAATATGGAACATGTCAGTAATGTTGATCGAGGCATTGCGGATACAACACCTGACCGTTCTAGGAAGCGAGTACGCCGTGAAGATCAGTGAAGCAAGTTGTTTCTATTCACCGCTGAAGGAAATGCGAGAGAATTTTCTGCCCATGTCTTTCGACTGTCAAAGGAATTAAAATATCTGATCAGAGTGTCAATTACAGTATGCAATTATACCTATACAATCTTGCCATTGTAGTATTTTCCTCTAAATAAAGGTTAACCACTAATAATATCTTCATGTACACATGGCTTGAGAACGAAGGTAAGAAAGGGTCAAATGTAATATGCTCAGCTCTCTACCACTATTTATGCCATACAGACATGAGCAACATACTGACTTTGGGATTAATTGCCGATGGATGCCCTGGGCAAAATAAAAACACAATAGTTGTCTAGATGCTGTGTCACTGGATGTACAAACACGCAACAAGCGTCAACAAAATAGAAGTGAATTATCCCATTACTGAACATTCATTCATGCCTTCCGATAAAATGATTGGGCTCATCAAAAGGCAACTGCGGAAACGAGAAACGATAGTTTCAACCACAGCATCTTGGAAGAGTATGGGACCCTCCACAAACTAGGGAGACTCTGGGAGATAGCTGACTGGAAAGGAGCCATTCAAAACGTCATCAAATCCGCAGCATCATTCCCCTTTCAGATAACAAAAGTAAAAAGATTCATCATCATCCGAAAATTCACAGAATGTTATTCACGTCCAAGGGGAGCCTAATTATAGGTTTGATATCAATGAACCAATGGGTGTATGCAAACGGGGAATACACTATAAACAGGTAAATCCGGGCTGCATAACAAACTCTCCCGTGACCATTAATGAAAAAAAAAACTGGAAAATGTTTCAAATCTCCTAGAGAAACACTATGGTGAGTCCTGGAGGGAGATTAACTCTCTGTTATAGTACATGAACTTATTAGGCTAGCAGGAGAGGATCAAGACATTGTTGCAGGTATGATGTCCTAAGTGCGTGGCAGAAATGTCAGATATTACACGATGTACCTTTTAAAAAATGCACAAATTTAGATTTATGTTCAATTCATATCCTCTCCTCACATGTACCTTCAGAAATAAAAATTGAATACAAAAATTTAGATTTATGATCATCACATGTCTTCTCTTCACATAGTCCCTAGTCTGTTTCAAAACTGTCCATGTCCATTTTTTTTTGCTTATATCTTGCAAGCATTGCGTTCCTGGTTTTTTGTCAATAGCTCAAGCAGATTTGTACTGATTCATACTTATTATAATATGACAAACAGTGTAGGCTTATACCAATCCACCCAGAAAAAACACATTTTCCACTTTTTCTCAAAACCAGTTATGGAGGACATGGACACTTTTGCATCTAGGCGACTAAACAAAACAGAAATAAGAATATCAAACTCGGCTTCACATTCACCAGATAAAATATCACAACCTGTATAGTTTCAACACAAGACGGGTCACGAAGATCCAAATATATGTGAAGTATGGGGAGGACCGCTAGGCTCGAACGGTTCCTTCCATGAGACTGACTAAATATGATGATATTATTAAGGACATCTAGGTTATCGGCCCCACTGACTAAATAATGGATTGGTCATGAAAGATGACTGTAAACTTCCCACCTTGGCACAGGTGTCCTAATTGCTGAAAAGTCTAGAAAGAGCTTCCTCAATACTATCACTGCCCTGGATATTTGACCTGGGACAGCTCGTTGGGACCTATGGAGAGTAAGGTCACAGTATTTCTTCAGGTGTATGGAGCCCTTTCAACCGCTTGAGGAGTGACATTGCAAGATTTAAAATCCATCTTAGTAAAGGGGAAATAATGTCAGTAATTGAGGTCCGTATTGACTAACTATATATTAGAAATAAATAAAGGGATTCTGCCTTTTCAATACTTATATTAAACCTACTCACAGATACATGTTTCGAAGGTTGTTAACTCCCTCTTCCTCAGCCTGTACAATAAATATCAAAGATTAATTACCTTTATAAGTACATAAGTGATATGAAAACAGTTTATGAAATAAATAATGAGAAGTTCATCAATCCATTGTTTCCGACTTGGGCAGTGATAGTATTGAGGAAGCTCTTTCTAGACTTTTCAGCAATTAGGACATCTGTGCCAAGGTGGGAAGTTTACAGTCATCTTTCATGACTAATCCATTATTTAGTCAGTGGGGCCGATAACCTAGATGTCCTTAAAACAATAATATCGTCATATTTAGTCAGTCTCTTGGAAGGAACTGTTCGAGCCTTGCGGTCCTCCCCATACTTCACATATATTTGGATATTCGTGACCCGTCTTGTGTTGAAACTATACAGGTTGTGATTTTTAGCCTACTTTTCACATTTTGCAAAAATGAGGAAAAAGTAGACTTATGAGATCGGGCAAATGTGTGTCTGTCTGTCTGTGTGTGTGTGTGTGTATGTCCCCCTATCAACTCCTAAACGGCTGCAGCAATCGAAACAAAATTTGGTAGGAGTAAAGATCTATACCTGAATATCTCACGGCCATATTTGAAAATGATGTCAGTGCTACCAACTGCTGAAAACTCGCAATTGAAATTTGAGCTCCATGTTGGATATCTTGGAAGGTATGAATGGGAGCTATTTCAAAATTGGCACACGTATAGATAGTAATATTGCAGTTTAATTTCCAGGAGGCCATACATGGCAGTGTTGCCAAAATGATTATAAGCCTGCTGATAGGTCAAAATTTTAAATGCATATAACTTCTACACTATCAATTGGATTTCAACCAAATTTCGTATGTACTATGCGTACATAAACAGATATGACTGAGTGTATTCTTAAGTGCCATTAGGGCTGCCAACTGTTAATAAATGCTCTCAATTTTTTTAAATCCAAATACCCATATATCAGAAAGTATGCAAGTTGACAGCTTTAAACTATGCACACGTATAGTACCTGACATTCTATATTAATTTGGAGTAACGTATATACATCAGTGCTACCAACATGATTCTAAGCCTGCTGAGAGGTCCGACTTTAAATACATGTAACTTCTATACTATCAATTGGATTTCAATCAAATTTCTTATGTGCAATGTGTACCGTAACATACATTACTATGCGCATTCTTAGGAGCAACCAGGGCTGCCAACTGTTAATAAATGCTGTCTCTATTCGTTTTTCTTAATATCAATATATCAGAAAGTATCCAAGCCAACAGCTCTAAACTTTGCACACGTATAGTACCTGACATTCTAGATTAATTTGGAGTAACTTATAAACGTCAGTGCTGCCAACAAGATTCTAAGCCTGTTGATAGGTCCAATTTTAAAATGCATGTAACTTCTATACTAACTAATGGATTTCATTAAAAATTGACACAACAATAGATCATATTATTTCAGATTATTTCTGACCAATACATGTATGTCATTGGTGCCAACATCATTTTACGCGCGCTGTTAGATCCAGTCTTTAACAGACGCGTCTAGCGAGCGGAAGGTCTTGCTCCAGTGCGCATGCGTCAGTTGTGAACAACCAAAGCTTTTTTCTCCTTGGTAATAATGTAACCGGAAGCTGCTTTACAATTTTTTGCTGCTTTTTAAAATCAAATATGGCGCGGTAAATAATGTTTGGCGTTGTAAAGCAATCTGGAAGCCTCATTCGCAAACTTTTCCAGGATGAAAATGGTGATAGAGACTGGCATTTATAGCAATCTATAAACTGCATTAAGTCACGGAATGAAACTTCTTTAATGTAACGGTTCATTGTTTTCCACAATGATGTAAGCTACTGTGTAATACATTTGTGGCGAGGAAGCCTTTTGTGATATTTTACTGTGTAAAATAATTATACTATCGATGGAAATGTAATTTTGGTCAGACAATTTATGATTAAACTGCACTTATGCCTACTGTATCTAATGAATCGGTAGCGATGTTTTTTTGACAAAGAAATTCGATCATGGAGGTTATGTATGGTATTGCTCAGTTACGGATTCAATAAAACTGATCACTTTAAAGTATTTGCTGCTATATATACTATAGATATTATGTATGACACTTTTTAGTGGTTTAGTTAAGTAATCTTCGATGCCACTGTTTAGAACCATGGGTCGTTAACCTAGATGTTAGCCCCCTTAAAACAACAATTATCATCATCATCATGTTTAGAACCATGTTATACTGTGATACTGTACCTGATTGAGATGGGTTAGGTTTTGTTTAAGATGTGGTTTTAAGGAACGTAACAAGTAGCTCATCTGTCCTTAAATGTCGGAGATGACTGAAATGCTAGATACACGTGTAACCGGTACTTAAAAGTTTTGAGATAGGCCTACAAAATGGTCGGTGATTATTTTATATGACCTATCTTTCTTGATATTTTATTTGAAGAAACTCACTGGCATCAGAAAGCAAATCCTAGATTTTGGGCTGGAAAATGATTTGCTATGGCGACATTTGCAAAGGGGCCGGGCCAGTAGAGTACGGTAGTTCCTGTAATAAGAAAGTTATGAAAAGAGTGATATGTTGTATAGGCCTACAATGTAGTTGCAAGTGGAGTCCTGTTGTAAATTCTGACCAATTTTGCTTGTGCATTGAAAGTATTAATAAACAAGGTAACTCAAGGTTACTCTCGAGCCATTAATTTCATCAGTACAGTGCAGCATTGTGTGTGGAAATGGACAAACATGCAAGAAGGAATATAATGCCCCAATAAAGAAACCCTTATTCCATTCTTCATTTCACACCATGTCCCCTACTGTACCGTTCCGATAGTTCTGTCTTACAGAAAGTCACCAAATACCATGTTTATTTAAAAAATGCTGCATTTGTATATTTCGCAAAAGTTAAAATAGTAATTGTGTACACCATGACATACTTTATCTGAAGAATTATGGTACGGTAATTAACATTGGCTTGTCGGAATCAGTGAAGTACAGCTATTTCATTTTGTTGGTGCAATCCACCGTGTGGCATAGTGACTAGAATTTTTGGCTGTCACCTTGAAGGACTAGGTTTGATTCCTGGCCCTGGCTAGGAATTTAATTCTACCTTGCGCAGCAGAACTGAGCCAACACCACACGTACACAAGGCCACATGACCACAAAGTCAAAAACCTCTAAATGAATCAACAATAATTAATTAACTGTAAAACCACTGCTTTTAACAGCAATGCAAATGCTTGTTAATTTTTCATGATGGAACAAATTGGGAATTATCCCAGAAGCATGAAACAGGCAGAGAGTGAACATAATACTGTATTTCCTTAACAGAACAGTAATCCATAACCCTTAAGCAAAGTTAGCCCAGGTGATTTTTCTTTGCTTCATTTAGAAACCCCTGGATTCTTGAATATATGTGGAATCTATCTGATAACCTGGGTTATTGTACTGACGATACTAGAGCTCGGAAGAATGCTAGGCAGGGAAATGTAGCCAGAGATAACATTTCGATATGTCTTCTCAAAAACATTGTGCCATAACTTCCGAACAGTGTCCATCGTCCCGAGTGTACAACGGACAGATATACAGGGTCTTTATATTTGCTTGGCAAGGACTTTCTCGCTCCGCCAGTGACGACTCAGTTGCCAGCGACCGTGTGCGTATATGTACGGCAGAATACGTTGCTAAAAATCAGTATCATGCATTTTTACTCATCATGTTTACGTGGATGCTGAAAATGTTTCCCACCCGCTGCCAAACATAATTGGCATCTCCTTATGAAGTTCCCGGTTACTCCAGTTAACCCATAAATGCCCGAATTAATATTTTTTGAAAATTTTGCTTTTTTATTAATAAGTCATACCATAGGGCGTTATTGAGCTGCTCAAACCATATTTTACGAAGGTGGCATCGTAAGTTCCGGAAATACAGGGCGTTACATATAGTCTATGTAACGCTAGGTGCTTGTGTTGTCAAAACCCTTACTGCATATTCTGAATGGTGATTTAGAAATACAATAATTTACCAAATTCATATTTGTTGCTAAATGCTTATCTTGATAATATTACACTTTAAAAAGCACTGAGCAAGTATTTTGACACCTTTGAACCTTCGATCATATAGTCTAGTGACTAGTTACATGGTGTGGAACGGCAAGAAGCAAGATAATATGCACGGTCCAACGTCACATTTACAACATGCAGTGCAGACACTGCTTACACACAATTCACTGGCACACCGCCTCCGCTTATGTCCTAGGACGTGGATGACCAGAAGATTGCGTCCATCATATCACAAGTCTTCAATGTCGCGGCCCTGTACTGCACGTGCTGTTGAGAGCCACCTGGCTCTACGTGGTTCTACGCCATACGGTTTCACGTAGAATTGCTCCACTTCCCACTTGAACTCCAGTTGAGTTGTCCTTTACCGTTACATAGTAATAAGGTACCATGTGTTTTGGAGACTCTCGCCAAGATGCCAAGAAAATATAGCCCACCACCACTTTTTGTTTCTTATTGACAGGTGATATCAGTTCACATTTTCATCCATAAGGTTCGTTTCCCCATAAATTTGTTAAAGGTGCCGATCAGGAGAGGACGTGGGATTTTAACTATAGTTCTTTTCATCCCGAGAGAATCTTGCGACCTGGTCGAGGGGGAAAAACAGCGAGAGTCGTGGAGGCAACAGTTACTGTCCTGTTTTCTTGCCAGCAAACAATAATCATGTCGTCATTACTCCTTTTCCCCTTCCTCCAATATTTTTGCCAAGGTTAGACTTCTAAATAATAATTATGTTATTGGATTTACGCCCCTTTTAACTGCTCTGGCAGGGTTGCCGGAATTTTGACCCAAAGGGGATCTTTAACGTGCCAGTAAATCTACTGACATGACTCCCTCGCATTTTTGCACCCTGAAATGCCAGCTGACTGCACCAGGATTCGATCCTGCAAGCTTGGGCACAGCAAGAGAGAACGTTGCCGCTGAGCCACGCAGCCAGTCTAAACTTCTGAAATATCGATATAATTCAAGCATTGTATTTTCTGAAACACTGCCTGCAGCCAGATATCTCGGCAAAGGTATGGTCTTGAATACGGTACTGGCATAAAAAATATGCTACGGTGACATAAAACATATTATATCAAATCATGCACTGTTAAAAAAGCTGTATATGGAAAAACGAATTGTGTATAAATGCATGAAATGTATTCTAACTCATTTTATATGAATGTTCTACAGAAAATATCTTTCCTTACCACTGACCCTGTATCTGTCTAGCGTTAGCATATGGTAACGCTGGGAAAATTAGTCCCGGGCATGAGCCGGTGTAAAGTTACACGTAAGATATGATACTGAATTATAAATTAGATATGTTTACTACCATAATCCTGAAGACAAAGTAAACTATCTCCATTTCACGCAATAATTTAGCATGCCGTACCTTTTGCGGCATGCCATCACGACGTGAGAAACAAACCTGGAAATGCACACGATTGTTGCAACATCACCCAAGATATTCCCTAGCGACTACAGCGCGGGTAATGAATAAATAGACCTTCCATGATCATATAAGCGCAAAGTTCGAATATCTTTAACTGGCAAAGATCCTGTAGAGCAATAAATGCAATGATCGGTACTGCGTTACCATATGGTAACGCTAGGCATTTATGGGTTGATTTACAGTAGCTTCAGTAAGGAAATAACGACGTCTATTTTTATTGTTTACTGAACCTGTACGTGTGAATCTCTTAGCCAGTTGATTTATTGTCCGATTTATAGGAATGGGTCTCCCTGGAAATTTCACTCGAAACTTTTGCCTTGTTCTAATGCACGATTTCCTGCACTTTGTATACGTATTGTGCAGATATACAGTACATGTTCATGTAAAGAATATTTCACATAGGGCATTACAGCACTATACACAATCACAATAAGACACTATACAATGCTATATACAGTACACAGTAGCTTTATAAAACACCCAATTAGCTTGGAGCTCACACATCTACCGCAGCAAGAGCGTGAGAATACAGCCGGTGTAATGGCCAACGCGGGAAGTCAACAACCCACCAAGAGTATTCTGGTAATAGTGGACAATGTATAAAAATTTGTTGGCCAAAGCATTAGATAATGATGTGATAATACAAAGGGTTGACTTTACGAAGGTCGCTTGACAATTTAGCAAACATGTGGAGGACCAGACAATATTATTGTCACTAAATAAGGAAATCCAGGAAGGCATAAAGGACACGACACCACCACTAACTAATAATAAGATATATTATCAAATAGGTGGCACATAAAACATAATATCCAAAGGTGACACATAAACAAATATTCAAAGGTGGCACATAAACATATGAGAAACACTAGCACAAATTTACACAATTGAAGAAACACTCATTAAGAATTAACACACGTTACGTCTTGAGCCTAAAACACACATATTGTCTTGAACGTAGCTGCAGATCAGTACATCATAGAACGGCATGCAATACACGGCGGTTCCAAAGAATGATATAATTTAAATATGCAACACAAGTGGAGTTGCAACAAATAATGAAAAAACAGGTCGCATGGAACGAGAATGTGTCGTCGAACCAGGACTGACTTACAGTGATGCGCCGATACTGTAAGCCCAAAATGAAGTGTTAATAAAACAAATTATGTGTGAAACGCAGGAAGTCAAAGTAGTTGCTGTCATACAAATACCGGGATATGCAATCGCGCGGTATTGTCACAATAGTAAAGCAGTTTTAGCCTAGCGTCAACTTCCATTCCAGTGATGTTGCAGGAAGTCAAAGTAGTTGCTATCATACAAATACCGGGATATGCCAATCGCGCGGTATTGTCACAATAGTAAAGTAGTTAAGCCCAGCGTCAACCTCCAATTAGTGATGATGCCTGGCCTTGTAACATGCTTCCAGACACGATGAATTACTTATCACACGAAGCATCATCATTATTCATACGCGTGAAGACAAATTGTTAGGCAGTAAATGACGATAGAAGTAAGCACATTACAACAGACTATCCGACGCCGCGGATTGAAGAATTCGTCGACATGACGCGTATCAACATCAAGCATGGTGATGATGAGATCGAAAATCACCGTAATGTCACTGCCCAAACAAAATATGAATCATGTGCATAGGACATGATTGCTAAGCACGGTTACTATGAAGATAGCACCAATTATAGAAATGATTAGCTGGATACTTGTTGATATATCACAACCAGCTTTGAAGCACAGTATTGTGTCATGGCTACACACTTAGAGAACAACGAAGAAGAAAAAACGTGATTGGTCGCTACAAGCAGCAAGGAGGCCTCTGATAGGCTGGAAGCAGCCAATCACAGTAGAGAGTTTAAAAACAAGAAAGAGGCCTCTGATAGGCCGAAAGCAGCCAATCACAGTAAAGAGTTCAAACAAGTTAAAGATGAATCAATGTGGCCAACTTAGAAATACCAAATTACCTTCTAAGCCAAAATATCCTACTGGAAACACGGCAGTGGGAATACTACATGCAATCAAAACAAATAAATCATGACAACTAATCAACATAAACAAAACCAACCTGACAATGAATAAATGCAATGAAGACAAATAATACAGATATGTACAACCACACAGAGTGGAAACAAATGGGGAAACACAAAAACTGGTTTGCCAAGACAGTGGCCGAACCATATTGCCCGCACAGAAACAACAGGCAGGTTGTTTATGAAAATACAAGAGTGTTTAGTTCTGCGGCAACAAGGGAGACACCTTGACGATGGGACGTTTCAACAGTCCAGAGGTGGTATGTAGAGAGACCACACGAGCTAGGCCGTCCTTACCACAATGAACCTCAAGAATACGTCCAAGTCGCCAGTAAGTAGGAGAAACATTGTCGTCCATAATAAGCACAAGCGTGCCAACCTTGAGGTTAGGAGACATACGGTTCCACTTGCGACGTTGTTGAAGGGAGAGTAAATGATCTGTGGACCATTTACGCCACAATGAAGTCATAATCTGTTGAAGTAATTGCCATCTAGACAACCTATTGATGGGCACTTCAGAAGCGTCAGGAATGGGCAAGGCATTCAAAGGTCGTCCAACAAGAAAGTGACCTGGCGAGAGATAGCACAAGTCAGTAGGATCCTCAGTCATAGGCGAAATGGGTCTAGAATTTAGAATGGCTTCAATTTGCACCACGAGAGTGGTCAATTCTTCATACGTAAGTACTTGAGCCTTCATGATTCTTATTAAATGAGATTTCAAAGATTTGATGTTTGCCTCCCAAATTCCACCAAAGTGCGGAGAACTAGGAGGAATGAAGTGCCACTGAATTAGTAGCGATGACGTAGAATCTTGAACAACAGATTGAAAATCTGCAGAGGAGAGCAACGAACCAAGATCAGCAAGGTCAGACTGTGCGCCTTGAAAGTTGGTACCATTGTCGGAATACACTCGAGCGGGAACGCCCCTTCTACTGCAGAAGCGAGTAAAAGCTACAACGAAAGCATGACTGGAGAGGGAAGTGACGACCTCAGTGTGCACAGCCTTCGTAACCATACAAACGAACATTGCGATGTAAGCCTTAGTCGAGACCCTTGACCTGGGACCACCGTACCTGATAGTGAATGGACCACAATAATCAACACCAACGTGATTAAAGGGAAAGGTTTGATGGAGGCGAACAGCTGGGAGTTGACCCATTAACTGTTCAGAAGGACGTGCAGCGTAGCGAACGCAAGTAACACAAGAGCGAGACAGGCTACGAACAAGTTTTCGTAGTGACGGTATCCAGAAGCGTTGTCGGATAGTCGCAATCACAACCTGGACCCCGCCATGAAGCAACTTTAAATGGGTATGTCTGACCAGGACTTTAGTGAAATGATGGTCATTGGGCAAAAGTATCTGGTGTTTTGTATCAAATGGCCAATTCCAAACGGCCTCCCACACGAATAGTGCCATCAGAGTGAAGCAAAGGGTGCAAATTGCTGATGGTGGAAGTGGATGGCACTTGCTCATTCTTCATTAGAGCAGTAAGTTCAGTAGAGTAGCACTGAGCTTGAATCATTTTCACACATGTAAGTAGTGCAACATCAATTTCAATGGCAGTGAGTGGACCACTGATCCTAGTGGTATTTCTACAATTAGAGAAAAACCTAATACAGTAGGCTATGACCCTCAACAATCTCGTGTAAGAAGAAAAATTGTTTAAAAAATCAATGTCAACAGGTTTAGATACATTTGCGCACGAAATTCTACACTCAGGCAATTCAGACACAGGAGTGTCAAAGATATCTGAAGTACTGGAGCTTGTAAAGGCCTTCAACCATGCTGGACCATACCACCATAGCTGATTATTTTTCAATTCTGAGGGCATACAGCCTCGGGAAATTATGTCGGCTGGATTGTCACGGGAAGAGACATGTTTCCAGGCGCAGTGAACAGTAAGCCTTTGTATTTCAGCAACTCTATTGGCTACAAAGGTTTTCCATTTTGAGGGGGGCGAAGCCAACCAAGACAAAACAATAGTGGAATCTGTCCAACAATAGACGGATTCAATAGGCAAGTTCAAAGCGGGTTGCACCTTTGCAATTAATTTGGAAAGCAAAAGTGCACCACATAACTCAAGTCTGGGCAAAGACAACTGTTTAAGAGGAGCAACCTTCGACTTAGCGCACACAAGTGCAACAGTGACGATGTCGTTGGTATCAATTGACAATAAATAGAGACAAGCTCCATAGGCCTGCTGACTGCTGTCGCAGAAGCCATGAAGTTGCATAGATTTGATTTCTGAAGCAGGCTTAATCAAACGTGGAGTAGAAATCTCAGAAATCGCAGGTAAATTGCTATAAATGTTCAGCCAAGCTTGCGTGATTTCCATTGGAAGGGGGTCATCCCAACCGAGTTTGTGAATCCACAAATCTTGGAAGAGAATCTTACAAGCAACTACAATAGGTGACACTAAACCCAAGGGGTCAAAGATAGAGGCAACAATGGACAGAAATTAACGCTTAGTAAAGGTAATTGAAGTGTCACAGTTCACGATAGGTGACTGAATCCGCAACAAGTCATCGATAGGTTGCCAATAAAGTCCTAGCGTTCTGGCGACTGTTTCTTCACCATCGCCGAAACTACGGAGTTGTTGTTTCTCTTGATGAACAAGAGGAATGTTATCTATTAGAGTCATGGAGTTTGAACTCCACTTACACAGTTCAAAACCACCTAATCTCAAAAGAAGGGTCAATTCATCATACAGAATGAGTGCGTCATGCTCGGAATCACATCCCGAGATACAATCATCAACATAGAAGTCGTTTAAAACAATCTGAGTGGCAGCTGGAAAGGCTGTGCCATCAGTGAGGGCGAGCTCCTTTAGCACACGAGTGACTAAGAAGGAAGCTGGGGCAGTACCATATGTAACTGTGTTCAATTGATATTCCACTATTGGGTCTGAAGGAGAGTCTCTCCAAAATATTCTCTGTAAGTCACGATCTTTGTGATCTACAAGAATCTGTCTGTACATTTTACTCAGATCAGCTGCAAACGCTATCAAGTGAGTACGGAACCGAAGCAAAATAGAGAACAAATCCTGCTGAATTACAGGGCCCACCAACAAAGTATCATTAAGGGAGCACCCAGACGTAGTAACCATCGAAGCGTCAAATACCACTCTGAGCTTTGTAGAAGTACTGTGCGGCTTAAAAACAGGATGATGGGGAATGTAGTAAACTTCACCATCAGTCGGGTGGGGGGCGACTTGCATATGGTTTAAGGCTAGATATTCATGCATGAATTCAGTGTATTCTAACCTTAACTCAGGGTTACGAGCCAAACGTCTTTCGAGAGAGTGAAAACGTTTTAGTGTAGCGTAGCGAGAGGCACCTAGAGGCTCCGAGTCTACCTTGCGAGGGAATCTAACCACAAATCTACCATCGTCTTTGCGAGTGGTAGTAGCAACGAAGTGTTCTTCACATATGGATTCATCAACAGACAACACTGGGGTTTCAACTTCTTCAACGTTCCAAAACGCTTCCAGCTGTTGTTCTACATGAGGGCGTGAGAGTGTAAGTGCTGATACCACGTGCGATGGTTGCGAGGTGCTTGCACTGGGCAGCTTCCCAGAAAACACCCAACCCACAGAGGTATTTTGAATGATGGGCAAATCACCAACTGGTATGATTTTACCAGGACATAACAGGTCAAAGAAATATTCTGCACCAAGAACAAGGTCAATAGATTTAGTGCAATTGAAATCAGGATCAGCTAAATCAATATGTGATGGAATGTTCCATTCAGAGGTATCGAAACCAGCAGCGGGTAGCTCAAGTGCAATATTGGGAACCACGAGACATTCAAGCTTAGCAGACCAATTAGTAGCACAGGCAAAAACGTTCACATCAGCAACAACAGTAGCAGTGCTTTGATTTTGACCAACACCGTGAATGTGTACCTTCATAGGTTTGGTGTGGAGTCTTAATTTCTTAATTAAGTGTGACGAAATTAAGTTACAATCTGATGCAGAGTCAAGTAGTGCAGTGACAGGTACACGTAAGCCATTGCCAGCTAATATATTCAACTTGGCAGTGGGTAATAGCGTCCTTGAAAATTGATTGTCACGAGCGACGTTACTGCAACTAGTGTTTACCACGTTAGCATGAGCTTGAGAAGCATCATTACTAGTGCCACTGGAGGGCTCATAGTGAAGAAGAGTGTGGTGTTTTCGGGAACAAGTGTTACAAGAGTACTTCGAACATTGATGATTAGGCTCGAAATTACGCAAACAATTATAACATAATTTTCGAGACCTGACAAAATCCCATTTGGCTGTGGACGAAAGTTTGATAAAGGTACCACATTTCGACAATTGGTGATCAATGCTCCTACAATATGTACAACGAGATTTGGTAGTAGTTAACATGGGTTTCTGAGGCAAATGACCTTCAGCTTTAAGTTTGGTTACAGCAGTATGTAATGCAGGCCTGGACACATTCCTTTCAGTTATTTCCAGTACCTTGCATTTTTTCTCTAAGAAGCTAACCAAGTCCTGGAGAGTGGGAATTCTCCCAGAATCAACATGATTCTCCCATTCACGGATGCTATCATTATCTAGTAGCTCCAATATAAAATGTGACAATAACAGGTCTTGAAGGGGAACCCCGTTAAAGTCCAAAGCTTCTAACGCATTGACATGAGAAACAAAGTGGTCGATGATGGCACGCAATGACACTGAATCATTACCGTATGCGGGGGGCTTGAAAAGCTTGGTGACATGATTATGCGCTATGAGCCTAATGTTATTGTATCGAGTTGTCAGCAAGTTCCATGCAACCATAAAGTTATCATCTGACACAGTAATGTTCTTTAAGAGGAGTTTGGCCTCACCACTAAGACTAGAATTAAGGTAGTAGAACTTAACAATATCAGACAGAGCATGGTTATCAATTACTATGGCCTTGAAGCTATCTCTGAAATTCAACCAGTCTGTGTAGTCGCCACTGAACTGCGGAATTTGAATTTCAGGCAACTTTATATGAGCTGCAGCTACGTTAGCAGTAGGAAATTGTGCACTCTGCAAATTATTCAAAGGGTTATCACTGTCTGTAGTGTTGGATTTTTTGAAATTGTCACAATGTAGTTTAATTTTAACCATCAACTCAAAATATTTATCTTCGAAGTCACAACGTTCGGCTATTTCTTCGTCGATATTGTCTGTAATATCCTCTAAAGCGACTTGCGCTTCGTTATATTGTTCATAAATTTCCTCGCATTTGTGTTTGCGTAACACTAACATTTGATATTGCTCTTCTGTAATGTCCTGAAAGTTGCTAATTACTTTTTCTTGTGAGGTAAGCATGCCCTTAGCGACTGCACGCTTCATAACTAAAGGTCGTTTTTGGGCATCCTCCATAATGACCTTAGGATTGCCCGCCTAGATGTAATTACCAGAGTTGCACACCTAACTAACACAACCAACTTAACTAACACAAAAAATAAACACTGAGACAATGGTCTCGATTAAGTTGTAAACAAACATCTGAACATAGAATACTGTATTGTGTCCTGGGGAAGTTAATGGGAACGTATACAATGTTAAATTTATGGCCTTCCTGGTGAAATAGCAAGAAACAAGGGCCCAACGTGGCCAAAGCAAAGCTTAATGATTCAAAGTAGTGAACAGCTCAATATCCGGCCCGGAGGACCAATTAATGTAATGGCCAACGCGGGAAGTCAACAACCCACCAAGAGTATTCTGGTAATAGTGGACAATGTATAAAAATTTGTTGGCCAAAGCATTAGATAATGATGTGATAATACAAAGGGTTGACTTTACAAAGGTCGCTTGACAATTTAGCAAACATGTGGAGGCCCAGACAATATTATTGTCACTAAATAAGGAAATCCAGGAAGGCATAAAGGACACGACACCACCACTAACTAATAATAAGATATATTATCAAATAGGTGGCACATAAAACATAATATCCAAAGGTGACACATAAACAAATATTCAAAGGTGGCACATAAACATATGAGAAACACTAGCACAAATTTACACAATTGAAGAAACACTCATTAAGAATTAACACACGTTACGTCTTGAGCCTAAAACACACATATTGTCTTGAACGTAGCTGCAGATCAGTACATCATAGAACGGCATGCAATACACGGCGGTTCCAAAGAATGATATAATTTAAATATGCAACACAAGTGGAGTTGCAACAAATAATGAAAAAACAGGTCGCATGGAACGAGAATGTGTCGTCGAACCAGGACTGACTTACAGTGATGCGCCGATACTGTAAGCCCAAAATGAAGTGTTAATAAAACAAATTATGTGTGAAACGCAGGAAGTCAAAGTAGTTGCTGTCATACAAATACCGGGATATGCAATCGCGCGGTATTGTCACAATAGTAAAGCAGTTTTAGCCTAGCGTCAACTTCCATTCCAGTGATGTTGCAGGAAGTCAAAGTAGTTGCTATCATACAAATACCGGGATATGCCAATCGCGCGGTATTGTCACAATAGTAAAGTAGTTAAGCCCAGCGTCAACCTCCAATTAGTGATGATGCCTGGCCTTGTAACATGCTTCCAGACACGATGAATTACTTATCACACGAAGCATCATCATTATTCATACGCGTGAAGACAAATTGTTAGGCAGTAAATGAAGATAGAAGTAAGCACATTACAACAAACTAGGCCTATCCGACGCCGCGGATTGAAGAATTCGTCGACATGACGCGTATCAACCTCAAGCATGGTGATGATGAGATCGAAAATCACCGTAATGTCACTGCCCAAACAAAATATGAATCATGTGCATAGGACATGATTGCTAAGCACGGTTACTATGAAGATAGCACCAATTATAGAAATGATTAGCTGGATACTTGTTGATATATCACAACCAGCTTTGAAGCACAGCATTGTGTCATGGCTACACACTTAGAGAACAACGAAGAAGAAAAAACGTGATTGGTCGCTACAAGCAGCAAGGAGGCCTCTGATAGGCTGGAAGCAGCCAATCACAGTAGAGAGTTTAAAAACAAGAAAGAGGCCTCTGATAGGCCGAAAGCAGCCAATCACAGTAAAGAGTTCAAACAAGTTAAAGATGAATCAATGTGGCCAACTTAGAAATACCAAATTACCTTCTAAGCCAAAATATCCTACTGGAAACACGGCAGTGGGAATACTACATGCAATCAAAACAAATAAATCATGACAACTAATCAACATAAACAAAACCAACCTGACAATGAATAAATGCAATGAAGACAAATAATACAGATATGTACAACCACACAGAGTGGAAACAAATGGGGAAACACAAAAACTGGTTTGCCAAGACAGTGGCCGAACCAGCCGGGCACTGCCCGCGCCAACCTGTAACAGCCGGCGACGGTCGCCTTGCCAAGCATAAATAAAGACCCTGTATATTCTGCTGAGAAGGAAGCAGGTTGCCATAGCAACGAATGACTGTAGGCTATGTAGGGAACGCCCCTCCCCTTGTCCTCCACCTCACCCCATGCTCGCATTCTTCTGAGCTCCGTTCAGTACTTGTAACTAGAAGCTAAGTTGGGAAGGAACCAGCTGCGATCTGAATTTACTTTGGGAATCAGAGGAAAACCACTTCTACAATGGCAGAGAGTAGGATATGAATCCAGTACTCACCTTTGAACTGTCCTCTGGATGCTTGCAAACCTCATAATAGGTTTAAAATTCATGACAGAGCTTAGAATTAAACCTATGCAACCGTCGTAGAAATCTATTAATCATTGCCAATTCATTCTGTTTTGCCAGATAACTGGAATTCACTATTCCATTCAAATTAAGCAAACTATAGTCATATTGCCCTCAACAATCCCTAATTGAGATTTTACATTATAGCCGATAGCTCCCCAGACCATAATGCCCCGAGTTGGTCCTGTGCCTCTCGACAATAATGTCTAGGCACCTCTCTCTCCATATGTTGTCGCACACGATATGGCAATCAGTGCGAGAAAGACAGAGGAACAATTCATCACTAAAGATGACACTATGCCTTTTGTCAACCCACACTGGTTTTCTCAACAGCACATGAGTCTCCCACGTCGATTTTGTGGAGTCAATTTAACACCTGCAGGAACACTGGCCTGTAATCTAGTGTAGGTTTCATCAACCATGAATTTATTTTTATTTATATATTATACAAAGGAGTAGTTTACCAAATGTGGTAGCTATGCAGTGTAAGGCAACCTCCAGACTCAGTAGATGAGTGAGCCTGAAGTTCACTGTTGACCTTCCTTGAAATGTTCTTTCATAGTCTCCCATTATCAATTTATGCTTTTCAGTCGGCCAACATGGGTTTGCCCAATTAGGTTAGGCGGGATAACTACATATATAAAACACGCCTTCATGGAAAAGTTACTTATACCGTATTAATATTAATCACTGATAAAGTGTAATTTTATGATTAGCCGTTTCGACCGTCTTCAACTAGGGTTGAAGTTTAAGATTAGCCTATACAAATATTTAGAAATACGTTTTGCCATACTTTGTATAGCTTTTCTAGTTAATGTTGTCCTTGTTTGAGTCTTCAGTCTTTTGACTGGATTGATGCAGCGCTCCATGTCTCCCTGTCCTGAGCTAATCGTTTCATCTCTACATAGTTACCATACCCTACATCCGAAATAATCTGTTTAACATATTCCAACCTTGGTCTACCCCTACAGTTCTTGTCCTCGACCCTTCCTTCTATAACTAAGCTTGCTATTCCTGGGTGTCTTAGTATGTGTCCTACCAACCTATCCCTTCTCTTCATTAGCAGTCGCCAGAAACATCTCTCCTCCCCCACTCGTCTTAATACCTCTTCATTTGTTTCCCTATCTACCCATCTGTTCTTCATCATTCTCCTGGAGCACCACATTTCAAATGCTTCAATTCTCCTTTTCTTTGCTGCACCAATAGTCCAAGTTTCACTTCCATAGAGCACCACGCTCCAGACAAAGGCTTTCAAAAATGACTTCCATATACCTAAATCTATATTCGATGTCAACAGATTCCTTTTCTGTGGAAATGCTTTCCTTGCCTGAGCCAACCTACTTTTTATATCCTCTTTGCTTCGTCCATCACTGGTTATTTTGCTTTCTAAGTAACAGAAGTCTCCTACTTCCTTTAGCTTTTTATATGCCAATTTGATGTACATAGAGGTTTCTGATTTATTTTGGCTGCATTCCAATATTTTTGTTTTACATTTATTGATTTTCATCATGAATTATTTCCTCAAGACGGATTCCATACCATTCAAAAACTCATTCAAATTCTCTGGCGTGTCGGCCAAAATAATGATGTCATCAGCAAATCTCAGAGTTGAAATTATTTCTCCTAGAATCTTCACTCCCACTTTAAATTTTTCTCCAATTTCCTTCATTGCTTGTTCAATATATAGATTGAAAAGTATGGGTGGATAGTTGCAGCCTTGCCTTACACCTTTCTGAATACCAGCTTCTCTCTCATGTCCTTCAGCTCAAATGACTGCTGTCTGGTTTCTGTATAGATTGTAAGAGCACCCTCCTTTCCCTGTACTTCATTCCAATCGTTTTTATTATTTCAAACAACTTACACCAATCAACGTTATCAAAAGCCTTTTCTAAGTCTACAAATACCATGAACGTTCTTTTATCTTTCCTTATTCTACCTTAAAAAATCAGCCTAAGACTCAGTATAGCTTTCCTTGTTCCTACATTTCTCCTGAAACCAAACTGGTCTTCACCCAACTCCGTTTCTATCTGGCTTTCCATCCTCTTGTAAATTATTCTAGACAGGGTCTTTGAAGCATGAGTAATCAAGCTGATTGTACGGTAATCTTCACATCTGTCAGCTCCTACTTTCATTGGTTTAGGGATGATAACATTTTTCTAAATATCAGAGGGTAGCTCACCTGTCTCATAAATCCTACACACCAAGTGAAATAACCTGACCAGACCATCATCACTTATGCAGCATAACAACTCGATCGGTATTGTATCATCTATGCCCGGTGCTTTGTTCCTGCTTAAGTCTTCCAATGCTCTGTCAAATTCTGATCTCAATATTAAATCTTCTTTCGCATCCTCATCAATTTCCTCTTCCCTTTCCATTACATGATTCTCAATCTCCTTTCCTTTATACAAGTACTCCATCTGTGTCTTTAATATTACAGCACTTAGTCTTCTTTTCCCCAAAAGTATTCCTAATCCTTCGATAAGCTGTATCTACTTTCCTAATTTCAGACAATTTTCTATACCTGCACATTCCTCTTTCAACCATTCTTCTTTCGCTTCCTTGCACTTCTTGTTAACCTCATTTCTCAGACGTCTGTATTCTGTTTTCCCCTTTTCATCTCTTACATTCTTGTGTTTCCGTCTTTCATCCATTAATTCTATTATTATCCTGAGTGATCCATGGTTTTCTACCTATTCTTTCTTTCCTACCAATGTTTTCCTCTGCGGATTTTGTAATTTCATTCTTCAAAAGTGCCCATTTGCCTGCAATTGAAGTTTGTTTAGGGTGTTTCATTAGTCCTTCCTTTATACTCTTCCTGAATCTTTCGTTTAATGTTATTATTTATGATTTGCAGAGTATCACATTATCTGAAAAAGTTAGTTTATTCTATGACGTGCAAGTTAGTCAAGTGTGAACACCTATGTGACAACATTGCTTTTCCTTCCAGCACTTCAGAAAATATTATAAATACATAAAGAATACCAATCACTAGATATCCTAAAAAAGGCTATTCAGCCAAGTGTATACAAGTGGAAATATCTCTTCTGACTAGTTGACGTCAACTTTTAATCCCATTCAAAAGAAAGCAGCTGAAAAACCTCGTGGGGATTATAGAATCATAAGCTTCATGAGTCATGTCCTCAAGATCTTCCTCAAGATTACCAGCATATACAGCAAATGTGAAGCATACACAGGAAATACCCAGTTAGGATTCTGCAGTGGATTTGGCACCAGAGAGGCATTACTGGTGATGCAGGTTTTGGTGTAATATAGATATATCTGTAGATGTTTATGCTTGTTTTATCAACTATGATTTGATTGTGTGAATCATGATATCAGTCTAGATGAGCAAGACATACAAATTTTTGTCTACTTGTACTGAATACATAAGAAGACCTGGCGTTCGCCTGTCGGGAATACTTTAAATGAAATTGATTACGTTTGTATAAATAGTCGATGGAAGTCATCTTTGCGAGATACAAGAAGCTATCGTGCTGTGGATGTTGGGTCGGATCATTTCTTGGTCCGAGCGGACTTGAAAGTTAAGTTTAAATCGCAGCAACGCCAGCAACCTAAGCGACTGTTCGACGTGGCAAAGCTAAAAGACAAGGAAGTAGAAAATTCATTCGTAATCAGTCTTAAATATAGATTACAGGCACTTCAAAATCTACCTGATGATGTTAAAACACAATGGTTTAAATTCAAGGATTCTGTGAGTGCAGGTTCTGAAGAGACTGTTGGACGACGGAGAGGAACACAGAAAGAGCGATGGATTGAAGATCGAACTTGGCATCTGATAGATGAAAGAAAGATGGCAAAGCAACAGCGTGAACAAGCTAAAGATCAAGAAGAGCTTCAAGTAACTAGATGAATATATGCTGAGTTAGACCGCCGAGTAAAAAGGAGTTGTAGAGCTGACAAAAAAGAGTGGTTTGAACGGAAAGGTAAAGAGGCTCAAAATACTGCCTCTCGATATGACACCAGAACATTGTACCGTATTGTCCGAGAACTTACTGGAGCCCATAGTTGTTCAAACAGCCCCATAAGGATAAAAATGGCAAACTTCTGCTCACAAGAGATGAAAAAAATCTGCCCGATGGGTTGAGTAATTCAAAGAAACCTTAAACCAGCCCAACCTACTTAATGCTTACAACTTCAAAAATGAGCCAAAAATGCAAGAGCTAATGATAAAAACAGGTGATATTACAGAAACAGAGGTGTGCGCAGCAATCAAAATACCTACTTAAAAACAACAAAGCAGCTGGTTTGGATGAAATCTCAGCAGAGATTCTAAAATATGGAGGTCCAGCATTTTTCAGAAGACTGGAGACGTGGCATCATCGTGAAACTACCAAAGAAAGGAAATTAAACTGAATGTACACATTGGAGAGGTATCATGAGACGCGTCTAGCGAGCGGAAGGTCTTGCTCCAATACGCATGCGTTAGTGTTGAACAACCAAAGCTTTTTTCTCCGTGGCCAAAGTAATCGGAAGCTGTGTTATAAAATCAAATATGGCGCGATAAATAATGTTTGGCGATGTGAAGCAATAAAGCATTCGCAAATTTTTCCAGGATGGAAACTGTGATAGCGACTGGCATTTATAGCAATCTATAAACTGCATTAAGTCACGGAATGAAACTTCTTTAATGTGACGGTTCATTGTTTTCCACAATGATGAAGGCTACTGTGTAATAAAATTGTGGCGAGGAAGCCTTCTGTGATATTTTACTGTGTAAAATAATTATACTTTCGATGGAAATGCAATTTTGGTCAGACTATTTATGATTAGACTACACTTGTACATACTGTATCAAATAAATCGGTAGCGATATTTTTTCTGACAGAAATTCTATCATGGAGGTTATGTATGGTATTGTTCAATTACGGTTTCAATAAAACAGTCCACTTTAAAGTATTTGCTGCTATATATACTGTAGATATTATGTATGACAATTATTTAGTGGTTTAGTTTTGTAATCTTCGACGCCACTGTTAGAACCATTTTATACTGTGATACCGTACCTGATCGAGAAGGTTAGGTTTTGTTTAAGATGTTTTAAGGAACGTAACAAGTAGCTCATCTGTCCTTAAATGTCGGAGATGACTGAAATGCTAGATACACGTGTAACCGGTACTTAAAACTTTTGAGATAGGTCTAAGTATTAAGCCTACAAAATGGTAGGCTCACTGGCATCAGAGATCAAATCCTAGATTTTGGGCTGGAGCAGGGCCAGTAGAGTACAGTAGTTCCTGTAATAAGAAAGTTATGAAAAGAGTGATATGTTGTATAGGCCTACAATGTAGTTGCAAGTGGAGTCGAGTTGTAAATTCTGACTAGTTTTGCTCGTGCATTGAAAGTATTAAAAGAAGGTACTCTCTAGCCATTAATTTCATCAGTACAGTGCAGCATTGTGTGTGGAAATGGACAAACATGCAAGAATGAATATAATGCCCCAATAAAGAAACCCTTATTCCCTTCTTCATTTCACACCATGTCCTCTACAGTACCGTTCCAATAGTTCTGTCTTGCAGAAAGTCACCAAATACCAGGTTTATTAAATATTGCTGCATTTGTATATTTTGCAAAAGTTAAAATAGTAATTACGTACACCATGACATTCATTAAAAGTCTTGGAAAAAGGGTTGGTGCACTGTTTTGGTTTCCAGTGTCCTGCTTCCGATAATGGTCACCTTTTGCTGGTTTTCGGAGGTTATTATTGGAAGCAGGACATTGGAAACCAAAACAGTGCACCAACCCTTTTTCCAAGACTTTTAATGAACTTTCATTATGACAGTGTTTTAAAAAACTTTTTAAAGTGTTATTTTAATCATCTGTGTGTTATTTTAATAAGTATTTTAATGTCATTGAGTGTTACCAATATCCGTAGGCTGATGAAGGTGTCAATGTTACAAGACACTGAAACATGTACCAACATACGTAAAGACAAGTGATTATGTCACGATAAAATCTTTAATAAAACAAGTATTGACTAGGCGGAACCATAAAAAACTTTGTTTAACCCTTGTGATGAGGATATGATGATGACCGTGTGACGGTCGAAAAATGTTATCATAAAATCCCCCTTTATCAGTTAATAAGATTAAGATACATGCAATATTTTTTTTCAGATAGGAAGTATATTGATGCTTTTGAGCTCTGTTGGAGCTGTGGTGGTGAAGGATACTGCGTATTCCTTGGACAGCCAAGAAGACAACTATATGGGTAATTCAAAAAATCAAACCAGATCTGTCTCTTGAAGTTTGATAACAAGATTACAGCTGTCATATTTTGGACACATTATGAGACGTTCTGATTCGTTAGAAAAGACAATTTTACTAGGAAAGAAAGGAAGGAAGTTTGTAGTTTTACGTGACCGTTAATCTAGCGATCATAAGCCATGGGACCTCCGTTTTACGTGGAATCCGAACCACAGGACATGGCATTTTCGAAAATCTCACATGTATTGACCGGGAATCGAACCGGGTCCGCCTTGGTGAGAGGCATACAGCTTGACCGCTATGCTTGGAAAGGTGGAAGGGTATTGGAGATGAGGGCGGCCAACATTGAAATGGATCGACTCCATCAAATCCAACATGAATATGTCAGTGAAGGATCTGAAGTACCGGTACTGTATATGGCTGAAGACCGAATCAGATGGAGACAGTCCATCTATGCAATTGCGTCTTGATGGCACCTGATCGTCATCATCAATTTTTTCAGAAAAGTGTGATAAATTTACCCCGCCTAATCTAATAGGGTGAAAGCATTTTGACCGACTGAAAAGTATTAATTGATTATACAGGCAACACTGAAAAATGGCTTCAAAACTTCACACAGTTTCCCCACTTTCGACTCCATGCAAAAGTTGCCTTCCAGTAAACAACTGCCTCTACCTTCCAACTCTTTGCCCAGTTTCATTTACTTCCTCTCTTGAGGTTGGTGTCAAGAAGGGGATCCGGCAGTAAATCTCCCCCTCTACATTACATCTCCAACCCAGTTGATATGGGAATAATACTGGGTAGATATACATGCAGGAGTATATTAATTAAAAAGTAGTTGCTGATTTATAAAAGATCATCACACAGTACAGAATTCAGTTGTTTCTGGAATAGACTAAATGAAATGATGAGTTAGGTTTACCTTTTTTACTTGTAGAACTTTCCATTTCTTTTGCTCACCCCCTTTGTATTATCTGTTGGAGACACGATTGCCAATAGTCAAGTTAGGAACCAAGCAAGTGCTGACCTAGTGTTGGCGCAGCAGTCTCCCCCTGTCCCCCCTAAG
Organism: Meconema thalassinum; assembly: GCA_946902985.2. Lineage (NCBI taxonomy): Eukaryota > Metazoa > Arthropoda > Insecta > Orthoptera > Tettigoniidae > Meconema > Meconema thalassinum. The sequence goes on along the minus strand of OX336394.1, from coordinate 381,806,189 downwards.
CTGTATCATAAATTTAACTGTCCACTTTTCAATACAATTTTCAGTTTGTCTCTATTGGTACATGTTTTGGCATATCTTCAATATTCAATATCTTAAATAGTTGACAAAGGAAGGATTTCTGGAATAAATTTTATTTCAAGCGACATTTTAAGAATTTTAAATCTAGGTAAATAAAACAATGTCATATAAATCAAAATTAGTTTTTTTTAAGGAATGTGTGAGAAAATTGATGCTAATGCTGTAGTGCTGTAGTTGTGTGATAATATTGTAATAGGCTGAAGAAGGCACGGCATATGTGCTGAAACATGTACCGATAGGGACAAACTGAAAATTGTATTGAAAAGTGGACAACTAAATTTATAATATTGATATCAATACGAAAAAATTGAAACCCAAATGATGAATGTCAAGGACAAGCCCCCTAAGCTGAACAAACCGTGCACAGCCTTGCACTGCAGCTATTCTATCTCCATGATAAGGGTTGTTGAGGAAGGACAGCAAGGTCATATGCCCCTCATAACACAGTTTTAAAATATACATTTTGTTTAGTTAACATTTAGAGATGGATTCCTAAAAATGAAAACAGTCCATTATTAATAAAATAATAAAAAAAACTATAATATCAAACAAAAATATAGTTGAACAGAAAATATACTAGGGTCTGAGAAACGAAACGATGGTACGTGGAGAAATGAGGATCTATATAGACAGGCAGAGAAGATCACGGACACCATACGTAACAGGAGACTGAAGTTTTATGGGCACCTCATGAGAATGGATGAGAATCGAATAACGAAAAGAATCTTTAATTACATCAGCAAGCAAAAGGTGACTACAATGTGGGTAGAAGAAACAAGAAAAGACATGGAGTAAGTTGGGGTACATACTAAAGACAGTGGAATAGGGCTGTGTTTCGAGCAAAAATCGATAACTTGAAGGGGTTCAAGGAAAGACCCAGTAGAACAACCAAGAACACCTGGTCAGAGGAAAGGAGGAGGAACCACAGCAAAAGGATGAAGAAATTCTGGGTGAAGGAAAAGAAACTAACCAGCACATCAATTGTTTCCCGTGACCCACAGTAGGCCAGATTGAAAGAAAGAAGAAGAAACAAATATATAGGGAATACCAAACAGCAGTGTCAAGCTGGCTAGAAGGTCATGGGTTTGTTGCACTAATGGGTGTTGTGAGAAACATGAAGCAATTGACTGCAACAAATTCAAAGAGTCAGTACACACAAGAAAGTGGAATCGTGCAGTCAGTAGGGCAAACTGCAGAGCTTCATAGCAACGAGCTCCGCAGTCAAGAGGATATAAGTTTGTCCCAAAGAGATCTTCATATTTGCACCATCAATGATTTAAGCTCAACCCACTTTCTTGTCCACCTTCGAACCATCCGCAAGCATCCAGAAATTGGTGAACTGTGTTGTTCACCTTAAGACCTCGATGTAGACCTAACCAAACTTCCGGACATACGATACCTCGTTAGGTGTCTGGATCATAAAGGGACCTGCAGCCACTCCTATTTCATTACACGAGCTATCAAGCCTAATACCAACCACCTGGTTGGTGTACCTTTGGTGGGATCAGGTATTGAATAGAGATTGATAGCTAGGATAAAGCATCATTTGATGCAGATTAGCAGCATATGATGAAAGCATATCTTGGAGTCTGACACAAAGAGGTGGAACACCTGATTTGGTGAGTAGGCTGGAAATCGGACTGGTCCAGAAAGCATTGGTGTTCAGCCTAATTCTGCTATACTGTCCAGCATTTTCAAAGTTTCTGACTTTGCTGAACTGTACGCTGCAAAATCATAGTCTAGTCGGGACAGGCTGAGGGCTTGGTAAAACAGTTTCACACCACCACAGCTATCTCAAATTCAGTAATTTGCTGCCTTTGGTTGATTTCAGGGCCTTTTTTTGTTATTGTGTGGCCTCCTGAGAGGCAGAGTGCAGGTCTCTCTAGTCGACCCCTGTGGGCGACCTGCGCAACGGGATGAGAGATGGAATGATGAAGATAATGAAATTGGACAAGGATGTAGAGGGAAGCAGCCGTGGTCTGTCAGAAGGTACCGTCCCAGCATTTGCCTGGTATTGAAATTGGGGAAACCACGGAAAACCATTTCAAGGACGGTTGACAGTGGGGCTCGAACCCACACATCTACCGAGTCAGCAGAGAGCTTGGGCCCATGGCCTAACGCTGTGCTTTAGCGAGCGTAGCCACTGCAGTTGGCATGTTTTAGGAGCTAGAATATTGTGATTGTGTACTTTTGTATGATACCAGAATAAAAACATATTATTGTGATGTCTGTATTAAGGTAAGATTTCAGATGAAATGAGAAAATTGTGATTGGGCCGAATGAAGAGTTGCTGGATGCATCGCAAGAAGCAAACAGTACAACCTTCTAAGAAAAGTGCGTAAAACAGTTCAAGTGGTCCAATGTGATCAATAAAGTTAAAAAAATAAAAGTACATACATTCATTTGAGACTGTTTTGCCCATCAGTATCCAGTCTAGTCTGCAAGCCTCTGTTTGCGAACAAGTTAGATCCATGATCCCGTATTAGCAGTCAGCACTGGGGCTTCCTCTTCTTCTACACCTCTCACTTTGAAATTGCCTCCTAGGTCTACCTGTGCTTCTCTTTCACTCTACAGCTGAAATTATTAACTTCTTTGGTAATATCTCTTCCTGCATTCTTTTCACATGACCCCACCATCTGAGTTGGCTCATACAAACAGCTTCATCTAGCGTGTTAATTTTTAACGTAGCCCTTATCTCTTAATTATGAGTACCTTCCTGCCAATGCTCCAACCTGTTTGTCCCAACAATCATTCAAGCTACCCTCATGTCAGTTACCTCTAGCTTAAGTAACAGATATCCTGAATCTACCCAGCTCTCACTTCCATACAGCAAGGTCGAACTAAATACTGAGCGATATAGGGAGCATTTCATTGCTACACCAACTTCCTTCTTGCAGAACACTGTAAATCGCAACTAAGTACTTACTGCATTGGCTTTTCTGCATCTTGACTCTCCTTTCTCATACTACCATCCTGAGAGAATACACAGACTAAGTACCGGTACTTAATATGTTCCATCTGCTCCAATTTAGTTCCTCCTATTTGACATGCTATTTTCTTGTGCTTCTTCCTTGCCGGCATAACCATCATTTTTGAAATGCTGATTTTCATTCCTACCTTATTTCCTACATTTATGTTCAAGTTCTAACATTTTGACTTGTAAGCTTTTGACGGAGTCTGTCATCACAACCAAGTCATCGGCATAGGCCAGAATGCTGGTTTCCATTTAATTGAATCCCAACCAACCAGTTTATGCCCTTCAGCAAATAGTCCATGTAAAAAATAAACAGTAGTAGTAGTGGTGAGAGATTACAGCCCTGCCTCACTCCTGTAACAACGTTGAACCAAGAACTAATCCTACCATCAACTCTCACTGCAGCCTGATTATCAACATAAATTATGTTGATTGTCTGTAGCAGCCTTCCCTCGATACCATATTCCCTCTGGATGCTCAGCATCTTCGCCCTGGGTACTCTATCGTATGCCTTCTCTTACTAGATCTACAAAACACAAATGTCTATTCCTCTTGTAACATTCCTCAATAACTTGGTGCATACTAAATATTTGATCTTGACATCCTTGTTGCGATCTAAATAATTATAATTTTATTAATGCAGCCAACGGCCATGTATTTTCCTTTTCAGGATGGGTCAGTGAAGGGATTATGAAAGGAAATCGGCTGTGGACCTATTGAAAGGAACTGTCCCGGCATTTGCCTGGTAGTGAAAATGGGAAACCACGAATGGGATTCGAACCCATGCTCTCCCGTTGCCAGCGAGACACATCGTAGCACTCTCGTAAACCGCGGCCGGTTGCGATCTAAACCCACGCTGGTTTTCATCCATCTTACTCTCGGCCAATGATCGAACTCTCCTTTCTACAATGCCTGGGACACTTACCAAAGAAATGCCACAATAATTATTGCAATCTTTTCTGTTACCTTGTTTATAAGTTGGGGCGATTACTGCTTTTGTTCAGTTAGAGGGTACATTTCCTAAAACCCATGCCATTTCGATTATCCTATGCAACCATTTCAGCCGTGCTTTCCCACTATACTTCACCATTTCTGACCGAATTGCATCTACCCCGGCTGCTTTGTCACATTGTAGTTTATTTACCACCCTCTCTACTTCTCAACGGTATCTGTAATTATTTGGGTAACTGTCCTGGATTGTGAATATATTACATAGGTATGTATATTGATACAATTTACAAAGAAACTATAACCCATGTTTCTCAATCTATTTTACCAGTGTTTCACCCCGGTGCACCATTGAGCTTATTACTTGGTATAGTACACGTCTTCTTCTTCTTGTGCCATACCCTCATTGGATGTTAGTTATTGATGTTTTAAGGGGTGAAACTACGAGGTCATCTGCCAATCTCATTGGATGTTGGTTGTCATCAGGGCGATTTCTTTTACCAGCTTGGAATAGTGCAGGAGTGTTGATTCCATACCATTCACGTAGGTTCTTCAGCCAAAATATTCTCCTCCTTCCTCGACCTCTCCTACCTTCAATTATGATCTGTAGGAGTTTATATTTATCATTGCAAATGATATGGTCAAAGTATTCAAGTTTTTTCTGTTTGGTGTTATGCAAATCCTTCAGTTCTTTATGCAGGCGTTCCAGCACTTCCATGTTAAGTCTCTATCGATCCATGACATTCTGAACAGGCGCCAATAGCGCCACATCTCGAAGGCTTGAAGTTTTTTAATGGTGTTCTCCGTGAGGGTCCAGGCTTCAGCGCCATACAGCAGGATAGAGAAAATGTAACACCATAGTAAATGGAGACGAAGAGCAATATTAAAGTCTCTGTTGCACAGTAATTCTTTCATTTTCATGAATGCAGCTCTAGCCAATTCAATGCAGGATAGCACTATTCCAATAATGATCAAGTATGCATCCAAGGTATTTCACGTGTTGAGCTTGTTCCAGTGTTGTCCCAGCTACAGTAAGATTAACAGGTGGAATTACATGTTTGCTCAAAACCATTATCTTTGTCCTTTTTGTATTCAAATTCAGACCTGCTCATGCACTGTGTTGTACTACAGAGTTTAGTAAGGTTTGTAGATCTTCAGCAGTTGTTGCAAGCAGAGCTGTATCATCGGCATACTGCAAATCATTTATGGTTTATCCATTAACAATACCTTCCAGTGCTTCAGAAAATATTTCCTCAGAGTAGATATAGAAAAAATGTGGAGATAGAGCATAAGACTTGTCTCACTCCTTGTTTTACTGTATATTTTCTACACTACCGGTGTTGGTGCAATCTACTTTTACTGATTCCAGTACTTACTTAGACTTAGTTCCTCCAATGCTAGGTAGCATATCGGGCAACAAGTTTCCTCCAGCGAACTCAATCAGCTGCCAAGTTTTCAGCTTCCTCCCAGTTCATATCCATGCATTCAAGATCCTTTGCAAAAGTTCTTTTCCTGGTGTTACGAAGCCTTCCTCTACTTTGGTATCCTTCCGTTAGTTTCCACAACATTGTTGATTTGGGTATCCTTCTATCATTCATACGTAGAACATGTCCCGCGAACTTCATTCTTCTTCGAGCAACGATTTTGTGCGAGCTGCGTAGACCACTTCTTCTCAGTACTTCATTATTTATTATTTAAACACAAATTGTGCTAAATGTTCCGGCATAACTCAACAAAATGACAGTGTTTCGCCCCGGTGTGCAATTGGGCTCTTCTTCGGAACATTTAGCACAATTTGTGTTTAAATATATAATGGCTCAACGGACAATACATATTTTTCTTTTGAAAATTATATAACTTCATTATTTGTTATGTGGTCACGATAACTGATTTTCAAAATTCGCCTCAAGCATCGTTGGTGAAAAACATTGAGCTTGTGTGCTGATTTAACTGATATTTTCAGGTAAGATGATAGAAGAATATAGCCAAATCTTTGTGGACATACTTATAGAGTCTAATTGCCATATGGACCGCATTCGTTGAAAGACTGCCGAAGCTTCCCCAATTCTGCTGCTGATGTCTGTATCTACGTCCCCATTACTACAGAGAAGGCTGCCAAGATATGAAAATCGGTCAACATCTTATAGAATCTTCTGTTGCACTATAATTTGTGTAGATACATTCCCATTTTTATGCACATTATATTTGTCTTGTCACCGTTTATCTGTGGTCCAGCAGAACTGGCCATTCCATCCAGCTTGGTAGTCATTAATTGTAAACTATGTGGTGTTTCTGCCAGAAGGACGATGTCATCAGCAAAATCCTGATCCGTTAGCCTAGATTGCTCATTCCAACGTATCCTCATATTGGGATTGTCCATAGCTTTTCTCATTACAAAATCTATGACCAATATGAATAGGAATAGTGACAAAATGCATCCTTGTCTGACGCCTGTGAGAATGCTAAAGAAAGGGGTGTTCCCATCTTCTGTCCTTATACAACAGCTCGAGTCTAGATAGAGGTTTTTGAAAACATCGATTAGATGGTAGGGAATTCCATATAGGCTCACAATATTCCACAATGATTCTCAGTGTAGACTGTCAAAAGCTTATCTTAAATCAACGAAGTTTAGGGGCAACGGACAGTTAAATTCTATGCATTGTTCTATTACATTTTGTAGAATAAATATTTGTTCAGAGCAGGATCTTCCTCTTCGAAAGCCAGCCTGTTCTTCTCGCAGTCGACAATCTGCTGCTTCTTGTATCCGTTTTAGAAGAATGAGGCAGAAGACTTTGCCTGGCACCGAGAGAAGCGTGATACCTCTCCAATTTGTACATTCAGTTTGATTTCCTTTCTTTGGTAGTTTCACGATGATGCCACGTCTCCAGTCTTCTGAAAAATGCTGGACCTCCATATTTTAGAATCTCTGCTGAGATTTCATCCAAACCAGCTGCTTTGTTGTTTTTAAGTATTTTGATTGCTGCGCACACCTCTGTTTCTGTAATATCACCTGTTTTTACCATTAGCTCTTGCATTTTTGGCTCATTTTTGAAGTTGTAAGCATTAAGTAGGTTGGGCTGGTTTAAGGTTTCTTTGAATTACTCAACCCATCGGGCAGATTTTTTTCATCTCTTGTGAGCAGAAGTTTGCCATTTTTATCCTTATGGGGCTGTTTGAACAACTATGGGCTCCAGTAAGTTCTCGGACAATACGGTACAATGTTCTGGTGTCATATCGAGAGGCAGTATTTTGAGCCTCTTTACCTTTCCGTTCAAACCACTCTTTTTTGTCAGCTCTACAATTCCTTTTTACTCGGCGGTCTAACTCAGCATATATTCATCTAGTTACTTGAAGCTCTTCTTGATCTTTAGCTTGTTCACGCTGTTGCTTTGCCATCTTTCTTTCATCTATCAGATGCCAAGTTCGATCTTCAATCCATCGCTCTTTCTGTGTTCCTCTCCGTCGTCCAACAGTCTCTTCAGCACCTGAACTTACAGAATCCTTGAATTTAAACCATTGTGTTTTAACATCATCAGGTAGATTTTGAAGTGCCTGTAATCTATATTTAAGACTGATTACGAATGAATTTTCTACTTCCTTGTCTTTTAGCTTTGCCACATCGAACGGTCGCTTAGGTTGCTGGCGTTGCTGCGATTTAAACGTAACTTTCAAGTCCGCTCGGACCAAGAAATGATCCGACCCAACATCCACAGCACGATAGCTTCTTGTATCTCGCAAAGATGACTTCCATCGACTATTTATACAAACGTAATCAATTTCATTTAAAGTATTCCCGACAGGCGAACGCCAGGTCTTCTTATGTATTCAGTACAAGTAGACAAAAATTTGTATGTCTTGCTCATCTAGACTGATATCATGATTCACACAATCAAATCATAGTTGATAAAACAAGCATAAACATCTACAGATATATCTATATTACACCAAAACCTGCATCACCAGTAATGCCTCTCTGGTGCCAAATCCACTGCAGAATCCTAACTGGGTATTTCCTGTGTATGCTTCACATTTGCTGTATATGCTGGTAATCTTGAGGAAGATCTTGAGGACATGACTCATGAAGCTTATGATTCTATAATCCCCACGAGGTTTTGCAGCTGCTTTCTTTTGAATGGGATTAAAAGTTGACGTCAACTAGTCAGAAGAGATATTTCCACTTGTATACACTTGGCTGAATAGCCTTTTTTAGGATATCTAGTGATTGGTATTCTTTATGTATTTATAATATTTTCTGAAGTGCTGGAAGGAAAAGCAATGTTGTCACATAGGTGTTCACACTTGACTAACTTGCACGTCATAGAATAAACTAACTTTTTCAGATAATGTGATACTCTGCAAATCATAAATAATAACATTAAACGAAAGATTCAGGAAGAGTATAAAGGAAGGACTAATGAAACACCCTAAACAAACTTCAATTGCAGGCAAATGGGCACTTTTGAAGAATGAAATTACAAAATCCGCAGAGGAAAACATTGGTAGGAAAGAAAGAATAGGTAGAAAACCATGGATCACTCAGGATAATAATAGAATTAATGGATGAAAGACGGAAACACAAGAATGTAAGAGATGAAAAGGGGAAAACAGAATACAGACGTCTGAGAAATGAGGTTAACAAGAAGTGCAAGGAAGCGAAAGAAGAATGGTTGAAAGAGGAATGTGCAGGTATAGAAAATTGTCTGAAATTAGGAAAAGTAGATACAGCTTATCGAAGGATTAGGAATACTTTTGGGGAAAAGAAGACTAAGTGCTGTAATATTAAAGACACAGATGGAGTACTTGTATAAAGGAAAGGAGATTGAGAATCATGTAATGGAAAGGGAAGAGGAAATTGATGAGGATGCGAAAGGAGATTTAATATTGAGATCAGAATTTGACAGAGCATTGGAAGACTTAAGCAGGAACAAAGCACTGGGCATAGATGATACAATACCGATCGAGTAGTTATGCTGCATAAGTGATGATGGTCTGGTCAGGTTATTTCACTTGGTGTGTAGGATTTATGAGACAGGTGAGCTACCCTCTGATTTCAAGAAAAATGTTATCATCCCTAAACCGAAGAAAGTAGGAGCTGACAGATGTGAAGATTACCGTACAATCAGCTTGATTACTCATGCTTCAAAGACCCTGTCTAGAATAATTTACAAGAGGATGGAAAGCCAGATAGAAACGGAGTTGGGTGAAGACCAGTTTGGTTTCAGGAGAAATGTAGGAACAAGGAAAGCTATACTGAGTCTTAGGCTGATTTTTTAAGGTAGAATAAGGAAACATAAGAGAACGTTCATGGTATTTGTAGACTTAGAAAAGGCTTTTGATAACGTTGATTGGTGTAAGTTGTTTGAAATATTAAAAACGATTGGAATGAAGTACAGGGAAAGGAGGGTGCTCTTACAATCTATACAGAAACCAGACAGCAGTCATTTGAGCTGAAGGACATGAGAGAGAAGCTGGTATTCAGAAAGGTGTAAGGCAAGGCTGCAACTATCCACCCATACTTTTCAATCTATATATTGAACAAGCAATGAAGGAAATTGGAGAAAAATTTAAAGTGGGAGTGAAGATTCTAGGAGAAATAATTTCAACTCTGAGATTTGCTGATGACATCATTATTTTGGCCGACACGCCAGAGAATTTGAATGAGTTTTTGAATGGTATGGAATCCGTCTTGAGGAAATAATTCATGATGAAAATCAATAAATGTAAAACAAAAATATTGGAATGCTGCCAAAATAAATCAGAAACCTCTATGTATATCAAATTGGCATATTAAAAGCTAAAGGAAGTAGGAGACTTCTGTTACTTAGGAAGCAAAATAACCAGTGATGGACGAAGCAAAGAGGATATAAAAAGTAGGTTGGCTCAGGCAAGGAAAGCATTTCCACAGAAAAGGAATCTGTTGACATCGAATATAGATTTAGGTATATGGAAGTCATTTTTGAAAGCCTTTGTCTGGAGCGTGGTGCTCTATGGAAGTGAAACTTGGACTATTGGTGCAGCAAAGAAAAGGAGAATTGAAGCATTTGAAATATGGTGCTCCAGGAGAATGATGAAGAACAGATGGGTAGATAGGGAAACAAATGAAGAGGTATTAAGACGAGTGGGGGAGGAGAGATGTTTCTGGCGACTGTTAATGAAGAGAAGGGATAGGTTGGTAGGACACATACTAAGACACCCAGGAATAGCAAGCTTAGTTATAGAAGGAAGGGTCGAGGACAAGAACTGTAGGGGTAGACCAAGGTTGGAATATGTTAAACAGATTATTTCGGATGTAGGGTATGGTAGCTATGTAGAGATGAAAAGATTAGCTCAGGACAGGGAGACATGGAGCGCTGCATCAATCCAGTCAAAAGACTGAAGACTCAAACAAGAACAACATTAACTAGAAAAGCTATACAAAGGATGGCAAAACATTTGTATAGGCTAATCTTAAACTTCAACCCTAGTGATCAGATGACCACATGACGGTCGAAACGGCTAATCATAAAATTACACTTTATCAGTGATTAATATTAATACGGTTGTTGTTGTTTGAGTCTTCAGTCTTTTGACTGGTTTGATGCAGCTCTCCATGCCTCCCTGTCCTGAGCTAATCGTTTCATCTCTACATAGCTACCACACCCTACATCCGAGGCAATCTGTTTAACATATTCTAACCTTGGTCTACCCCTACAGTTCTTGTCCTCGACCCTTCCTTCCATAACTAAGCTTGCTATTCCTGGGTGTCTTAGTATGTGTCCTACCAACCTATCTCTTCTCTTCATTAGCAGTCGCCAGAAACATCTCTCCTCTCCCACTCGTCTTAATACCTCTTTGTTTGTAACCCTATCTACCCATCTGATCTTCATCATTCTCCTGTAACACCACATTTCAAATGCTTCAATTCTCCTCTTTTCTGCTGCACCAATAGTCCAAGTTTCACTTCCATAGAGCGCCACGCTCCAGACAAAGGCTTTCAAAAATGACTTCCTAATACCTAAATCTATATTCGATGTCAGCAGATTCCTTTTCTGTAGAAATGCTTTTCTTGCCTGAGCCAACCTACTTTTTATATCCTCTTTGCTTCGTCCATCACTGGTTATTCTGCTTCCTAAGTAACAGAAGTCTCCTACTTCCTTCAGCTTTTCACCTGCCAATTTGATCTCTATAGAGGTTTCTGATTTATTTCGGCTGCATTCCAGTATTTTTGTTTTACATTTATTAATTTTCATCATCAATTCTTTCCGTAAGACGGAGTCCATACCATTCAAAAACTCATTCAAATCCTCAGGCTTGTCGGCCAAGATGACGATGTCATCAGCAAATCTCAGAGTTGAAATTATTTCTCCTTGAATCTTCACTCCCACTTTAAATTTTTCTCTAATTTCCTTCATTGCTTGTTCAATGTAAAGATTGAAAAGTATGGGTGATAAGTTGCAGCCTTGCCTTACACCTTTCTGAATTCCAGCTTCTCTCTCATGTCCTTCAACTCGAATGACTGCTGTCTGGTTTCTGTATAGATTGTATATCACCCTCCTATCCCTGTACTTTATTCCAATCGATTTCAAAATGTCAAACAATTTAGTCCAATCAACGTTATCAAAAGCTTTTTCTAAGTCTACAAAAGCCATGAACGTTCTCTTATCTTTCCTTATTCTACCTTCCAAAATCAGCCTAAGACTTAGTACAGCTTCCCTTGTTCCTACATTTCTCCTGAAACCAAACTGGTCTTCACCCAACTCCGTTTCTATCTGGCTCTCAATCCTCTTGTAAATTATTCTAGACAGGATCTTTGAAGCATGAGTAATCAAGCTGATTGTACGGTAATCTTCACATCTGTCAGCTCCCACTTTCTTTGGTATAGGGATGATTACATTCTTCTTGAAATCAGGGGGTACCTCACCTGTCTCATAAATCCTACACACCAACTGAAATAACCTGATCAGACCTTCATCTCCTATGCAGCGTAGCAATTAATACGGTATAAGTAACTTTTCCATGAAGGCGTGTTTTATATATGTAGTTATCCCGCCTAATCTAATTGGGCAAACCCATGTTGGCCGACTGAAAAGCATAAATTGATAATGGGAGACTATGAAAGAACATTTCAAGGAAGGTCAACAGTGAACTTCAGGCTCACTCATCTACTGAGTCTGGAGGTTGCCTTACACTGCATAGCTACCACATTTGGTAAACTACTCCTTTGTATAATATATAAATAAAAATAAATTCATGGTTGATGAAACCTACACTAGATTACAGGCCAGTGTTCCTGCAGGTGTTAAATTGACTCCACAAAATCGACGTGGGAGACTCATGTGCTGTTGAGAAAACCAGTGTGGGTTGACAAAAGGCATAGTGTCATCTTTAGTGATGAATTGTTCCTCTGTCTTTCTCGCACTGATTGCCATATCGTGTGCGACAACATATGGAGAGAGAGGTGCCTAGACATTATTGTCGAGAGGCACAGGACCAACTCGGGGCATTATGGTCTGGGGAGCTATCGGCTATAATGTAAAATCTCAATTAGGGATTGTTGAGGGCAATATGACTATAGTTTGCTTAATTTGAATGGAATAGTGAATTCCAGTTATCTGGCAAAACAGAATGAATTGGCAATGACTAATAGATTTCTACGACGGTTGCATAGGTTTAATTCCAAGCTCTGTCATGAATTTTAAACCTATTATGAGGTTTGCAAGCATCCAGAGGACAGTTCAAAGGTGAGTACTGGATTCATATCCTACTCTCTGCCATTGTAGAAGTGGTTTTCCTCTGATTCCCAAAGTAAATTCAGATCGCAGCTGATTCCTTCCCAACTTAGCTTCTAGTTACAAGTACTGAACGGAGCTCAGAAGAATGCGAGCATGGGGTGAGGTGGAGGACAAGGGGAGGGGCGTTCCCTACATAGCCTACAGTCATTCGTTGCTATGGCAACCTGCTTCCTTCTCAGCAGAATATACAGGGTCTTTATTTATGCTTGGCAAGGCGACCGTCGCCGGCTGTTACAGGTTGGCGCGGGCAGTGCCCGGCTGTATTCCCACGCTCTTGCTGCGGTAGATGTGTGAGCTCCAAGCTAATTGGGTGTTTTATAAAGCTACTGTGTCCTGTATATAGCATTGTATAGTGTCTTATTGTGATTGTGTATAGTGCTGTAATGCCCTATGTGAAATATTCGTTACATGAACATGTACTGTATATCTGCACAATACGTATACAAAGTGCAGGAAATCGTGCACTAGAACAAGGCAAAAGTTTCGAGTGAAATTTCCAGGGAGACCCATTCCTATAAATCGGACAATAAATCAACTGGCTAAGAGATTCACACGTACAGGTTCAGTAAACAATAAAAATAGACGTCGTTATTTCCTTACTGAAGCTACTGTAAATCAACCCATAAATGCCTAGCGTTACCATATGGTAACGCAGTACCGATATTGCATTTATTGCTCTACAGGATCTTTGCCAGTTAAAGATATTCGAACTTTGCGCTTATATGATCATGGAAGGTCTATTTATTCATTACCCGCGCTGTAGTCGCTAGGGAATATCTTGGGTGATGTTGCAACAATCGTGTGCATTTCCAGGTTTGTTTCTCACGTCGTGATGGCATGCCGCAAAAGGTACGGCATGCTAAATTATTGCGTGAAATGGAGATAGTTTACTTTGTCTTCAGGATTATGGTAGTAAACATATCTAATTTATAATTCAGTATCATATCTTACGTGTAACTTTACACCGGCTCATGCCCGGGACTAATTTTCCCAGCGTTACCATGTCAGTGGTAAGGAAAGATATTTTCTGTAGAACATTCATATAAAATGAGTTAGAATACATTTCATGCATTTATACACAATTCGTTTTTCCATATACAGCTTTTTTAACAGTGCATGATTTGATATAATATGTTTTATGTCACCGTAGCATATTTTTTATGCCAGTACCGTATTCAAGACCATACCTTTGCCGAGATATCTGGCTGCAGGCAGTGTTTCAGAAAATACAATGCTTGAATTATATCGATATTTCAGAAGTTTAGACTGGCTGCGTGGCTCAGCGGCAACGTTCTCTCTTGCTGTGCCCAAGCTTGCAGGATCGAATCCTGGTGCAGTCAGCTGGCATTTCAGGGTGCAAAAATGCGAGGGAGTCATGTCAGTAGATTTACTGGCACGTTAAAGATCCCCTTTGGGTCAAAATTCCGGCAACCCTGCCAGAGCAGTTAAAAGGGGCGTAAATCCAATAACATAATTATTATTTAGAAGTCTAACCTTGGCAAAAATATTGGAGGAAAGGGAAAAGGAGTAATGACGACATGATTATTGTTTGCTGGCAAGAAAACAGGACAGTAACTGTTGCCTCCACGACTCTCGCTGTTTTTCCCCCTCGACCAGGTCGCAAGATTCTCTCGGGATGAAAAGAACTATAGTTAAAATCCCACGTCCTCTCCTGATCGGCACCTTTAACAAATTTATGGGGAAACGAACCTTATGGATGAAAATGTGAACTGATATCACCTGTCAATAAGAAACAAAAAGTGGTGGTGGGCCATATTTTCTTGGCATCTTGACGAGAGTCTCCAAAACACATGGTACCTTATTACTATGTAACGGTAAAGGACAACTCAACTGGAGTTCAAGTGGGAAGTGGCGCAATTCTACGTGAAACCGTATGGCGTAGAACCACGTAGAGCCAGGTGGCTCTCAACAGCACGTGCAGTACAGGGCCGCGACATTGAAGACTTGTGATATGATGGACGCAATCTTCTGGTCATCCACGTCCTAGGACATAAGCGGAGGCGGTGTGCCGGTGAATTGTGTGTAAGCAGTGTCTGCACTGCATGTTGTAAATGTGACGTTGGACCGTGCATATTATCATGCTTCTTGCCGTTCCACACCATGTAACTAGTCACTAGACTATATGATCGAAGGTTCAAAGGTGTCAAAATACTTGCTCAGTGCTTTTTAAAGTGTAATATTATCAAGATAAGCATTTAGCAACAAATATGAATTTGGTAAATTATTGTATTTCTAAATCACCATTCAGAATATGCAGTAAGGGTTTTGACAACACAAGCGCCTAGCGTTACATAGACTATATGTAACGCCCTGTATTTCCGGAACTTACGATGCCACCTTCGTAAAATATGGTTTGAGCAGCTCAATAACGCCCTATGGTATGACTTATTAATAAAAAAAGCAAAATTTTCAAAAAATATTAATTCGGGCGTTTATGGGTTAACTGGAGTAACCGGGAACTTCATAAGGAGATGCCAATTATGTTTGGCAGCGGGTGGGAAACATTTTCAGCATCCACGTAAACATGATGAGTAAAAATGCATGATACTGATTTTTAGCAACGTATTCTGCCGTACATATACACACACGGTCGCTGGCAACTGAGTAGTCACTGGCGGAGTGAGAAAGTCCTTGCCAAGCAAATATAAAGACCCTGTATATCTGTCCGTTGTACACTCGGGACGAATGGACACTGTTCGGAAGTTATGGCACAATGTTTTTGAGAAGACATATCGCAATGTTATCTCTGGCTACATTTCCTTGCCTAGCATTCTTCCGAGCTCTAGTATCGTCAGTACAATAACCCAGGTTATCAGATAGATTCCACATATATTCAAGAATCCAGGGGTTTCTAAATGAAGCAAAGAAAAATCACCTGGGCTAACTTTGCTTAAGGGTTACGGATTACTGTTCTGTTAAGGAAATACAGTATTATGTTCACTCTCTGCCTGTTTCATGCTTCTGGGATAATTCCCAATTTGTTCCATCATGAAAAATTAACAAGCATTTGCATTGCTGTTAAAAGCAGTGGTTTTACAGTTAATTAATTATTGTTGATTCATTTAGAGGTTTTTGACTTTGTGGTCATGTGGCCTTGTGGTGTTGGCTCAGTTCTGCTGCGCAAGGCAGAATTAAATTCCTAGCCAGGGCCAGGAATCAAACCTAGACCTTCAAGGTGACAGCCAAAAATTCTAGTCACTATGCCACAAGGTGGATTGCACCAACAAAATGAAATAGCTGTACTTCACTGATTCCGACAAGCCAATGTTAATTACCGTACCATAATTCTTCAGATAAAGTATGTCATGGTGTACACAATTACTATTTTAACTTTTGCGAAATATACAAATGCAGCATTTTTTAAATAAACATGGTATTTGGTGACTTTCTGTAAGACAGAACTATCGGAACGGTACAGTAGGGGACATGGTGTGAAATGAAGAATGGAATAAGGGTTTCTTTATTGGGGCATTATATTCTTTCTTGCATGTTTGTCCATTTCCACACACATGAAATTAATGGCTCGAGAGTAACCTTGAGATACCTTGTTTATTAATACTTTCAATGCACAAGCAAAATTGGTCAGAATTTACAACAGGACTCCACTTGCAACTACATTGTAGGCCTATACAACATATCACTCTTTTCATAACTTTCTTATTACAGGAACTACCGTGCAAGAGTTTAGTGCTTTTCAGTCGGTCAACACGAATGTACCCAAAAGAGATGGGTTATGCCCTAATCCTGAAATAAATTACATGAGATTAATAAAACACTAGGATGACCAGTTTCGATCGTCAAGCGATCATCATCAGATCCATTACACTTAGGCTACAAAATCTATGTTTGAAATACAGGTGAAAATATTTACAATATGTACAATTGGTCATCCTAGTGTTTTATTAATCTCATGTAATTTATTTCAGGATTAGGGCATAACCCATCTCTTTTGGGTACATTCGTGTTGACCGTCTGAAAAGCACTAAACTCTTGTTTACTAAGGCAACACTGAAAATATGGCTTCAAACACCACAACAAGGAACTACCGTACTCTACTGGCCCGGTTCCTTTGCAAATGTCGCCATAGCAAATCATTTTACAGCCCAAAATCTAGGATTTGCTTTCTGATGCCAGTGAGTTTCTTCAAATAAAATATCAAGAAAGATAGGTCATATAAAATAATCACCGACCATTTTGTAGGCCTATCTCAAAACTTTTAAGTACCGGTTACACGTGTATCTAGCATTTCAGTCATCTCCGACATTTAAGGACAGATGAGCTACTTGTTACGTTCCTTAAAACCACATCTTAAACAAAACCTAACCCATCTCAATCAGGTACAGTATCACAGTATAACATGGTTCTAAACAGTGGCATCGAAGATTACTAAACTAAACCACTAAAAAGTGTCATACATAATATCTATAGTATATATAGCAGCAAATACTTTAAAGTGATCAGTTTTATTGAATCCGTAACTGAGCAATACCATACATAACCTCCATGATCGAATTTCTTTGTCAAAAAAACATCGCTACCGATTCATTAGATACAGTAGGCACAAGTGCAGTTTAATCATAAATTGTCTGACCAAAATTACATTTCCATCGATAGTATAATTATTTTACACAGTAAAATATCACAGAAAGCATCCTCGCCACAAATTTATTACACAGTAGCTTACATCATTGTGGAAAACAATGAACCGTTACATTAAAGAAGTTTCATTCCGTGACTTAATGCAGTTTATAGATTGCTATAAATGCCAGTCCCTATCACCATTTTCATCCTGGAAAAGTTTGCGAATGAGGCTTCCAGATTGCTTTACAACGCCAAACATTATTTACCGCGCCATATTTGATTTTAAAAAGCAGCAAAAAATTGTAAAGCAGCTTCCGGTTACATTATTACCAAGGAGAAAAAAAGCTTTGGTTGTTCAGAACTGACGCATGCGCACTGCAGCAAGACCTTCCGCTCGCTAGACGCGTCTGTGTTTAACTGCATGTAACGTCCATGCTATCCATTGGACTTCAACCAAATTTTGTATTCTGTACCTTAAGAGATGGAACTAAGAATATATTCAGTCACCAGGGCTGCCAACTGTAGTTCTCTATTTGGCTGCATTATGCCAGGTATACAGTATTTCGAAATAATTCGAAATTCCGATATTACAAACTTAATTTCGTCATTATTCTAGATAGATCCATATAGATTAATCATTTCCATGGATCTTTAATTTTAAGAAAAGTAGGCTCTTTAGTTCGTCACGGAACTTCTTGTTTATCTGGTGAATGTGAAGCCGAGTTTGATATTCTTATTTCTGTTTTGTTTAATTCTATCTTATCTGTGGTGTTTTCTGGTGTAAGGCCAATTTCCTGTAGATCCTCTCTAATTTATGTCATCCATTTGCATTATGCCGTGGTATATGTTTTTTTTTTTTTGCAAGATTGTACTGTACCAATGATTTTAAATCTCAAATCGTGCATTCTCATTATGTGTCCAAAGAATCTCAACCTTCTTTTATGCATGGTATCGGTAATGGGTTCCAATTCCTTGTACACAACTTTGTTGGGGACTATCTCTGAAAAAGGTGATTTGCAAAAGACGTCTTTCTTGGTGGGGACACATCTTAGCCACTCTCAGCTGATGTCACTTATTGTGGAAGGATTCAGCAATGGGAAGAGACCAAGAGGATGACCAAGACATACGTATCTCAAGCAAATCCAAGAAGATACCGGACTGATGGATTGGTCATGAAAGATGACAGTAAACTTCCCACCTTGGCACAGATGTCCTAATTGCTGAAAAGTCTAGAAAGAGCTTCCTCAATACTATCACTGCCCTCGATATTTGACCTGGGACAGCTCGTTGGGACCTATGGAGAGCAAGATCACAGTATTTCTCCAAGTGTATGGAGCCCTTTGAACCGCTTGAGGAGTGACATTGCAAGATTTAAAATCCATCTTAGTAAAGGGGAAATAATGTCAGTAATTGAGGTCCGTATTGACTAAGTATATACTAGAAAGAAATAAAGGGATTCTGCCTTTTCAATACTTATATTAAACCTACTCACAGGTAGCCTACATGTTTGGAAGGTTGTTAACTCCCTCTTCCTCAGCCTGTACAATAAATATCCAAGATGAATTGCCTTTATAAGTACGTGATATGAAAACAGTTTATGAAATAAATAATGCGAAGTTCATCAATCCATTGTTTCCGACTTTCCATAGAAGATCTTCTAATTGGATTTCCAGGCCTGGGTGTACTAAAAAAGCCGCTGAATCGGGCCGGTGTTGTGAGCCGCTATTTGGTTGCGTCATCGTAGGTTCAAACTAGTCTTCATGCTGCCCATGGAGAACATCGTGGCAAAGAAACCAAAGAATCTCCGCAGCCGTGCCATGTCCCGCCGTGTGTAGTGCGTTTGGGCGCGAACCACAGCAGATCAAAAACGTGTCTCGCAAATAACACTCCTTTGATTGTCCAAAGACATGCTAGTGGAGAAGGGGAAGGGAAATAGAGAACGGGAATAAAAACTAAGGAAAAATAAATGTGGATGTTTAAGATGTGTCGTTGGCTGTTGTTTTGGAGTAGATGAATGCGAAAGATGAGGGGTATAATCCTTATTGAATTTGGAAAATAATTGGTATGAATGATGGAATACAACTGATCAATTTATCTATTACTATATAATGCGTCGATCAGTGTTCTGTATAAAATACTGGTTTCAAAAATTATTTCATTGAGATTGTGGGAAGGGTTAAATCTCTGTGCTTTGTCAATCTCTATTTGTACCAGAATATTCATAAGCGTGCCTTTGCTTTCTTGATGTAAAATAACTAGATCGTTCTCTATGGTTGTGAATTTGTGCCCAGTTTCTAACATATGGCTGCCTATCGCCAAAAATTTATTATGTTTAGTGGCATTAACATGTTCCAAAAATCTGGTGCTGAACCCTCTTCCCGTTTGTCCCACGTAATCAGCATCACAATCATTGCATTTGATTCTGTAGATACCGGAATTGTTATATTTGTTTGTTTTATTGAGAACTAGCTGTTACCCGCGGCTTCGCCCGCAATAAAATTTGGAATCCCGTTATAACATTAGTTATATAGATAGACTAGCAGTAGTACCCGGCTTCGCTCGGTGGAATGTTGTTTGAGTCTTCAGTCTTTTGACTGGTTTGATGCAGCCCTCCATGCCTCCCTGTCCTGAGCTAATCGTTTCATCTCTACATAGCTCCGACACCCTACATCGGTGGCAATCTGTTTAACATATTCTAACCTTGGTCTACCCCTACAGTTTTTGTCCTCGACCCTTCCTTCCATAACTAAGCTTGCTATTCCTGGGTGTCTTAGTATGTGTCCTACCAACCTATCTCTTCTCTTCATTAGCAGTCGCCAGAAACATCTCTCCTCTCCCACTCGTCTTAATACCTCTTCGTTTGTAACCCTATCTACCCGTCTGATCTTCATCATTCTCCTGTAACACCACATTTGAAATGCTTCAATTCTCCTCTTTTCTGCTGCACCAATAGTCCAAGTTTCACTTCCATAGAGCGCCACGCTCCAGACAAAGGCTTTCAAAAATGACTTCCTAATACCTAAATCTATATTCGATATCAGCAGATTCCTTTTTTGTAGAAATGCTTTCTTTGCCTGAGCCAACCTACTTTTAATATCCTCATTGCTTCATCCATCACTGGTTATTCTGCTTCCTAAGTAACAGAAGTCTCCTACTTCCTTCAGCTTTTCACCTGCCAATTTGATCTCCTTAGAGGTTTCTGATTTATTTCGGCTGCATTCCAGTATTTTTGTTTTACATTTATTTATTTATTTTCATCATGAATTCTTTCCGTAAGACGGAGTCCATACCATTCAAAAACTCATTCAAATCCTCAGGCTTGTCGGCCAAGATGACGATGTCATCAGCAAATCTCAGAGTTGAAATTATTTCTCCTTGAATCTTCACTCCCGCTTTAAATTTTTCTCTAATTTCCTTCATTGCTTGTTCAATGTAAAGATTGAAAAGTATGGGTGATAAGTTGCAGCCTTGCCTTACACCTTTCTGAATACCAGCTTCTCTCTCATGTCCTTCAACTCGAATGACTGCTGTCTGGTTTCTGTACAGATTGTATATCACCCTCCTATCCCTGTACTTTATTCCAATCGATTTCAAAATGTCAAACAATTTAGTCCAATCAACGTTATCAAAAGCCTTTTCTAAGTCTACAAAAGCCATGAACGTTCTCTTATCTTTCCTTATTCTACCTTCTAAAATCAGCCTAAGACTTAGTACAGCTTCCCTTGTTCCTACATTTCTCCTGAAACCAAACTGGTCTTCACCCAACTCCGTTTCTATCTGGCTTTCAATCCTCTTGTAAATTATTCTAGACAGGATCTTTGAAGCATGAGTAATCAAGCTGATTGTACGGTAATCTTCACATCTGTCAGCTCCCACTTTCTTTGGTATAGGGATGATTACATTCTTCTTGAAATCAGGGGGTACCTCACCTGTCTCATAAATCCTACACACCAAGTGAAATAACCTGATCAGACCTTCATCTCCTATGCAGCGTAGCAACTCAATCGGTATATCATCTATGCCTGGTGCTTTGTTCCTGCTTAAGTCTTCCAAAGCTCTATCAAATTCTGATCTCAATATTAAATCTCCTTTCGCATCCTCATCAATTTCCTCCTCCCTTTCCATTACATGATTCTCAATCTCCTTTCCCTTATACAAACTCTCTATGTAAGCTTTCCATCTCTCAACCTTTTCTTCCCTATCTGTTAGAGGCTTTCCATTTGTGTCCTTAATATTACAGCACTTAGTCTTCTTTTCCCCAAAAGTATTCTTAATCCTTCGATAAGCTGTGTCTACTTTTCCTAATTTCAGACAATTTTCTATACCTGCACATTTCTCTTTCAACCATTCTTCTTTCGCTTCCTTGCACTTCTTGTTAATCTCATTTCTCAGACGTCTGTATTCTGCTTTCCCCTTTTCATCTCTTAGATTCTTGTGTTTCCGCCTTTCATCCATCAATTCTAGTATATCCTGAGTGATCCACGGTTTTCTACCTATTCTTTCTTTCCTACCAATGTTTTATTCTGCGGATTTTGTTATTTCATTCTTCAAAAGTGCCCATTCATCTGCAATTGAAGTTTGTTTAGGGTTTTTCATTAGTCCTTCACCGACAGTAGTGGCTCAGCTGGCTAAAGCGCAGCGTTAGGTCATGGGACCAAGCTCTCTGCTGACTCGATAGACGCGTGGGTTCGAGCCCCACCGTCAGCCGTCCTTGAAATGGTTTTCCGTGGTTTCCCATTTTCAACACCAGGCAAATGCTGGGACGGTACCTTCTGATAGGCCACGGCCGATTCCTTCCACATCCTTGCCCAGTTTCATTCATCTTCATCCATTCCATCTCTCATCCCGGCGCGCAGGTCGCCCACGGGCGTCGAATAGACCTGCACTCGGCCTCTCATGAGGCCACACGACAAAAAAAATGAAAAATTAGTCCTTCCTTTATACTCTTCTTGAATCTTTTGTTTACATCCTTCTCTTTCAGTCTGTCTATTGCCCACCTTTTTGGCTTTTGACTTTTCTTCAGTTTCTTCAACTTTAATCTGCATTTCATTACAACCAGATTGTGATCAGAGTTTATGTCAGCACCAGGATATGTTTTACAATCCAAAATCTGGTTTCGAAACCTCTGCTTGACCATAATGAAGTCGATTTGGTAACGCCCTGTATCTCCTGGTCTCATCCATGTGTATATTCTTCTATTGTGGTTATTGAATAAGGTGTTAGCTATGACCAATTCATGCTCGGTGCAGAATTCTACCAGCCTGCTTCCTCGATCATTCCTTTCACCTAATCCGAAATCTCCTACTATCTTCCCTTCTCTCCCTTTTCCTACCACAGCATTCCAATCTCCCATTACTATAACATTTTCATCCCCCTTGATATACCTCAGAATTTCGTCTATTTCTTCGTAGACCTTTTCAACATCCTCATCATCAGCTTGACTGGTAGGCATATAGACTTGTACCACTGTAGTGCAGGTAGGTTTTGTATTGATTTTTGCTACAATAATCCGTTCACTATATTGCTCATAATATTCCACCCGCTGTCCAAGTTTCCTACTCAATATGAGGCCAACCCCTGCTTGGCCATTGTTTGATTTAGTGCTAATGATCCTATAGTCTCCCGACCAAAAGTCCTGTTCTTCCTGCCAGTGCATTTCACTAATCCCAACCAAATCCAACCTCAACCTATCCATTTCCCTTTCTAAGTTTTCTAACCTTCCACTTCCTAGCAGACTTCTAACATTCCACGCTCCGATCCGTAGAATGTCAGATTTCCTCTTTGTCACTTCTGTGATGTTAACCCCCTCTCGAGTAGTCCCCACCCGGAGATCCGAACGGGGGACTAGTTTACCTCAGGATTGAAATTTTACAAGGGAGGAGGCCATCATCACATGTAATTATGCATAGAGAGGTGCATATCCTCGGGAATAGCATACGGCTGTAGTTTCCCGTTGCTTTCAGCCGTGCAGCAGGACGCAGTGTAGCCATTATTGGCTTATATTATCAATATCTTAACCGTCTATAAGACTAGTAAAGAATTGATTTATTCTGAAAGGCTGCTACTCCCTTTCAGAATAAGTAAAGAGCAATTCTACTAACAAAAATACTAACCTTCTACCGTACTAACAATTAAATACCAAAACTCTACTAACAAAAACTTAAGTTCCACCAACAACAAATACTACCACTAAAACAGTCTGTCAACAGGCACACTCACATGCACCCTCACACATCACAGTCTACTGAAACAATGAACTATAACTAATAAACAATGCAACTGCTACCAGACACACTCACACACCACAGTCTAATAGAACAATGACATATAACTAATAGACAAACTAACTACCTACTTACAACTAAAACTAACTACATACTTACTGTACTTTTATTTGAATTGACAATATTTACAAAATGCAATTTAAGGGGGACGTATGCAAAATTGCACTAAGTGAGAAATGGTTTCATTTCGGCTGTATTAAGGTAAATAAGGAGGATTGTGTAGTCGGGAATTGGTTTTTGACGTTTGTAACAGTGTTTTATACGAGTGTATTCATAAGAGAATCTGCGTCTGATACTAGATCGTTCAGTCCATAACATTTCGTATACTGGCGAGGCGAGCAGCAAATTTATGTGAAGTGAGACGAACATTATTAGCACCGTATTGAAGCCATTGATATTTACTAAGCTGCGTGTGTTTATGAACATTGAGGCAACTCATATCAGTGAGATATCAACTCTACAGATATTCACAATGAACATTAACATGAAATGGAACGGAAGGCAGAATTATCAGTATACGAAAGCTGCAGAGATGGCGTAAGTTTTAATCTGCGTTTGGAATACATTAGACAGAAGTGAGATGGCTATACAGAGCAACTCTAACCTAAACATTGAGCATTATCAAAATTATTTCGAGCTACTTCGAACATTCTACGACCTATTGTACTTTCTCCATCTATGAAATACTTTATGGTCAAAAAACAATGATTGTCTACCAGCGATAAGATGCGTCGTAGAAGAGAGAAGAGGGTAGGAAGATCCCACCCAAAGCTTGAAACTTGGTATATGGAAGCCAGGAGAGAAGGAGTTCGCAACCCGTCTGGAGCAGAAGCAGTTCTTGGGAACGTAGGTTCGTTTCCCGAGATAGCTGTACGTGCGGAGAGGAGACCAACAGTTCTAGACTTCTCTTGTGCAGAGATACTGGACTATCTTGGTATTTCTTATGCCTATTGTTGCTGCTAGATTCTTCTCAAGGTAGAGCGACGATTTATATTACTTAGTAGTGCAGAGTAGTTAATGTATTTCTTAAAACTAGGAAGTTCACACAGTTCAAAATGGAATGATGATCATGTTTTAAAGTATCCTTAAAATCTAAATCATTTGCCCCCAAAGACAATGAGGGAGTAATATCTAGGTCATTTGCCCTTCTGATAAGGATGATAATAAAAACTACTGTTGAATTGACACGTCAAATTTACAAACTACCGTAATAGAAATACATAGGCTTTTTCAAAATTCACAGGCGAGGAAGACTTATTGTGTGTGGTGATTAATGGTGTAATGGGCGTAACATCTACTCTAGGTCATTTGCCCTTATGATGAGGATGATAAGGGAAACTACTACCGGTATTGAATTGACACTTCAACGTATAATGTGCACAATGTACTGTAATAAAAAATAAATATATGGCGGCTTCGGTGGCATGTTTGGTAGCATGCTGAGCTTCTATGCCCAAGGTCGCGGGTTCAAACCCGGCCGAAGCCGTCGGATTTTTTAAGAGCATTAAAAATCCCTCAGTATGCCTTTCTTCGGAGGGGAAGTAAAGCCGGCGGTCCCAAGTCGTAGATTTATGGCATGTTAAAGAACCTTCCACTAATTACACCTGTGTGAAGCTAAATTGGATAGGTTAAGAATGTAAACAACGCTCTTAGATGTCTACGTTCGTTGCCAAGAGCCGACTGCAGTGGCGTCTAGTAGCTAAGTTCAGAACTGGGCCTAGTAGTCGTTGACGGTGGCGCTTGGCGGCAAAAGTACGAACTATTTGAAGAATTCTAAGTTGCAGTTAGTACTTAAATTAAAAAACAGATAACACACACTAATACAGTCATCACAATTAACACCGGTTATCAGACAGATTCTACACACACCCAAAGTACACGGGGCTACATGACCGCGTTGTCGCAGCCCCTAAACTTAAGAACCAACTAACCAACCAAAAATAAATATTTTAAAAATCACAGTCGAGAAAGACTTTATGCGGCGGTGATTATTGGTATGATGCGCGTAACATGTAGGTCATTGAAAAAATGACTACTAAACGAATATGGTGTTATTTTAAAACTGATATAGGTAATTCAGATGTCTAGCTTCGATGTCTTCCAAAGTCTCAACCTTATTTTCTGGCTTAGGCCTGTACTCGATGCGTCTAGTGAAAGAGCGTACTGCTCGGCAAAGACAAAGAATATGGGTACAAGCTGCACGAACCTGAGATGATCGCAGATGATGACGAAATATGATGACATACGTTCGCGGTTCCCCGTCCTATTTAGATTGACCGGGAATCACTCATTGTTTCGCAAAGGCCCTGTGCTGGCATCAGCATGGACAGCAAATAACACGGCGGGCTCTGGAAAGTACTCTCAAGTCACCTCGCGATGAATCAGCAAGCTATTCTCACAACTGACCCCCCCCCCCAGGGTCTCACAACTTGTGGGACGTGGGTTGACGACCACGGGACCCCAGCTGAGTCTGACATCGCTTCTACTTCCTGGTGCCGGGCTCATTTCAGTTCTCTTTCCTGTCGGCCTCCCTTGGTCAAATCTTGTTCTCTTCCGACCCAGACTGTATGAGGATATCCGAGGGCTAGGGAGTCTTTCAATTTCCCGCCTTAATTGGCTTTGTCTCATCTTTCCTGATACCCTCATTCTTCGAGGGGTCTGCCTTCTTTTCCTTTTCATAATATCTCCTTCTTCTGCTCAAGGACCTCAAAGAGGCAGGGTGTGTGTAGCCCCACCACTTCTGGTACACCCTCAAGGGCTCATGGCTGGTGAGTTAGGAAGCTGGCAAGCCCGAGGAATTCCTGAGCTAAATGCAGGGAATGGAGTGGTATGTCAGAAATTTCAAGTGGACAGTGTTACTCATCGGGTTCCAAAGGGTAAGTATACACACTTTGTTTTCGATCGGTGAACGATGTAGATTTGTGCCAAAGGGCCTTAATGCGGGAAATGGAGTGGTCTGTCCGAAATTTAGAGTGGACAGTGTTACTCGTCGAGTTCCAAAGGGTAATTATGTAAAATCTGGTTGAGATCGTTGAAACAGTGTAGTTTTCTGCCAAAGGGCCAAAAAGCAGGGAATAGTGTGGTCTGTCCGAAATTTAAAGTGAACAGTGTTACTTGTCGGGTTCCAACGGGTAAGTATATAAAATTGGGGTCAGATCGGTGAAACTGTGTAGATTTGTGCCAAACAGCCTAAATGCAAGGGATGGAGTGGCCTCACCGCAATTTCAAGCAGACAGTGTTAGTCACAGTGTTCCAAAGGGTAAATATACAAATTTTGGTTGAGATCGGTGAAATGGTGTAGATTTGGGACAAAGGGCCTAAATGCAGGGAATGGAGTGGTCTGTCCGCAATTTCAAGCAGTGTTACTCGCAGGGTACCAAAGGGTAAGAATACGAATTTTGGTTCTGATCGGTGAAACGGTGTAGATTTGGACCAAAGGGCCTAAATGCAGGGAATGGGGTGGTCTGTCCGAAATTTTAAGTGGACAGTGTTACTCGCAGGGCTCCAAAGGGTAAATATACAAAGTTTGGTTGAGATCGGTGAAACGGTGTAGATTTGGACCACAGGGCCTAAATGCAGGGAATGGGGTGGTCTGTCCGAAATTTTAAGTGGACAGTGTTACTCGTAGGGTTCCAAAGGTTAAATATACAACTTTTGGTTCAGATCGGTGAAACGGTGTAGATTTGTGCAAAAGGGCCTAAATGCAGGGAATGGGGTGGTCTGTCCGAAATTTAAAGTTGACAGGGTTACCCGCAGGGTTCCAAAGGGTAAGTATACAAATTTTGGTTCAGATCGGTGAAACGGTGTAGATTTGTATACATAACAGACAGACAGACAGACAGACAGACTTTGTGCTTTATATACCATAGATATGAGAGTTGAAATTTTTTGATTGTGATTAGTGTTGTTGGTTCTGAACGCTAGGCTACTTTTATTTTATATTTTTTTAGTACACTAGTAACAATGTAGGTGGATTGATTCACAAAAGTGAACATTGCATAAGTGGAAGGTTCTTTATCCTCTTTTGCTAATGTACTCAAAATGGCGGATATGTAAAAGGTTTATATTCTAAACGTAAGCAAAATTAAGAAATTACGCAGGTTTACCGAGGATTACGCGAGTGACTAAAGTGTTAAATATTGTGTGGACAGTGTAGATAAAATACGTAAGAGAAATACAATACATAACTTGTTAAAAGAGAAGTCATATAACATTTAATATCATGACGGTCAACTGTGCTCCATGCGGCAAAAAGATCAAGAACAATCAGCAGGCTGTAGGATGTGATGGTGAGTGTGGACGCTGGTTTCATGTAACATGCATGAAAATGAGTAAAGACACGTACCAACAATTCCGGAAAGATGATACTTTCAAATGGTCATGCAATCGTGAAGACTGCCTCCCGCAACCTAACCTCAAAGAGGTTATGGCATCTTTCTCCCAGAAACTTGAGGAATCCCTTTCGGCGATGAGAGAAGAAAACCACGAGATAAGAAAACTAGCAACTTTCTTATCAGAAAAGTATGATGAACTCCACCGGGAAATTGAAACTCTGAAGAAAGAGAGAAAAACCGTCAAGGACGCAGAAATGGCAGCATCTAGAGCTATCAACGAACTGGAGGAACTAAAACAGTACCAGCGCAAGAACAACTTGATAGTGTATGGAATACCCACTGAAAGAGAGGAGGATGTATTTCACAAAATCTCGGACATTGGCAAGACGTTAGGAGTTGAAATCACCAGGGCAAACATAGACGCAGCTCACCGCCTCCCGTCAACAAAGCCTGGGCCTCAACCGTTAATTGTGAAATTAAATAATAGGTGGAAGAAGGAAGAGATTCTCAGTAGCAGAAGACAAAAGAAGATCCTGAAGACGAGTGAAATTGGTTACAGTGATGGTGGTAATATATATATCAATGAACACCTGACCCCAAGAAATGAAACCATCGCCAAAAAGTGCCGTGAATTGAGACAGCAGGGAAAAATCTTTGCAACTTGGGTCAGAGACTGCAAAATATACATTCGGAAAAATCAAAATGGACCCTCAAAGCTTATATCAAGTGCTGAAATACTGGATGAACTCGCCCTCTCAAACTAAAATCTATGTAATAGTAAGATATCTACTAAGTATTATCCCATATGGAACTAGAATTACAGAAATTAAATCTTTTAGGTAATGCAAATAATAATACACTAGAATTAACTGAGTGTAACTGTAATACACTTAGCGATTATTATAAAATTAAGGACAGTAAACAGATAATAACTGATACCAGTACACTAAAATGCATACACATAAATGCACATAGCATAAAAAACAAGTTCGATGATATCCAAATAATGTTAGACAGAATCAAAGGTGTAGATGTCCTAGCAATCTCAGAAAATTGGTTAACAGAACAAACAAAAATGTATTTCAATATTAAGAAATATGTTGCATATCACATAGTTAGAAAGCAAACTGGAGGGGGAGTATCTTTGTATATTTCAAACAAATGTAGCAGTACCCTTGTAAAGGAAATAAATTCCACCCACAGCATACTGCACATTACTGTGAGAAAAGGCCATCAAGAATACAATATAATCACTGCTTATAACCCTCATAAAAGCAACATTCCACACTTTCTAACTGATCTCGAAGTAATTATTAGTTCTTACTCAACGAATCCTGTTATAATACTAGGTGATATGAATATCGATCTATTATTTGGGGACAGATATACTAGTAGTTATATTAACCTAGTCAAATCATACGGTCTAGTCTTATGTAATACAAAATATCCAACTCGTGTAACACAAACTAGCTCTACTCTAATTGATCATGTGTTGGTGAACGACTGTGACAAAATATGTAATGTCTATAATATTGATAATGATTTGAGTGATCACCATTTACTCATCTGTGAAATGAGAAACAAAAAGATAAACAGGTACTCAATATGTGATGATAGGCCAATAGAAAAGGATAAAATAAACTACAAAAAACTTAATAAATATTTAATAACTCAAGAATTTGTATGCAATGAAACTAACATCAATGACTACTACAATAAATTCTGTGATTTTATTAATAAAGGAATAGAAGCCTGTACTATGAAATATACGAATAAGGAGCCAAGTGCCCCACCAATAAAACCCTGGATCACACATGATCTTTTAGCACTAATACACAGGAAAGATAAGATATATACAAAAACCAAAGTTAAAAATCCATCTGCAGAAATTTTAGAAGAATATAAAATTATTAGCAACCAAGTTACAAAACTTAAGAGAAACCTACAAAGAAACTACTTTGACCAAAAAATTCAAAATGTAAATAAGCAGAGGGAAGTGTGGAGTGTTGTTAATGAGATGTTAAATAGGCCAAAGAAGGGGAAAAATGAAATTGTCAAACTTATAGTCGACGGCACAAATGTCGAAAAAAAGGAAAATGTATGTGATGAAATAGCTGAACAAGTAGCCCCAATAAATCCAAGGAAGAAACACCAATGGTGGAACGATGAGTGTGATAATACAGTGGAAGATAGACATCAAGCCTGGTTACGGTATCAGAGTCAAAAAACAGATGAATCACACTTGGATCTCATAAAACAAAGGAAGATAACTCAAAAAATAATACGAGGGGTTAAACGGCTATACCAAAAGGATATACTTCTGATGATCGAAACAAATAGCACGAAAACAAACTCAAGAGATTACTACAAAATTTTTAGCAAACAACTACAAAGATATGAACCTCCAACATTAATGTTAAAAGACAAAAATGGCGAGTTAGCTCATAGTAATAAAAGAAATACAGAAATTTTAGCAGAAACATTCAACAAGTTGCTAAATTGCGAAGATCCACCAGAACTGCTTCAAATAAATACAGACACCACTATTAAAACACCATCAGAAAACATAAATCCACCCACAATCCAAGAAGTCTACAAAGCGCTGAGAGAGCTCAAAAACTACAAAGCGAGTGGAGAAGATCAAACATTTGCAGAATTGTGGAAATATGCAGCAGAACCAGTGAAGATTGCATTACACCAATGCATAGTGAACATTTGGATCAAAGAAGAACTGCCAGACCATTGGACTACTGCTATAATACATCCATTACACAAGAAAGGAGAAAAATCAAATCCTGACAACTATCGAGGAATTTCCCTTTTGGATATCACATATAAAATCATGTCACGAATTCTATATAATCGTTGTAAAGATCAATTAGAACTGGAAATAGGAGAATATCAAGGTGGATTTCGGCCATGGCGAAGCTGCCCTGAACAGATAATCACCTTAAAATTAGTAATGGACTACTACAAACGTAGACAAAAACAGCAAGTCATAACCTTCGTAGACTTCAAAAAAGCTTATGATTGTATACATAGATCTTCATTGTTGAAAATACTAAGGAATTTCGGACTTCATCCCAAATTAATAAAAATTATAAAACTAACTCTAACAAACACCAAATCTAAAGTAAAATTCAGAGGAGAAATATCTGAACCGTTTACGATTAAAACAGGATTAAGACAAGGAGATGGTTTATCGCCTCTACTTTTCAATTGTGCTTTGGAATATGTAATGAGGGAATGGTACAGGGAAAATCCTAGGAACATAAGAATTGGAACCAAGAAAGATCAAATAGACTTAAATTGCTTGGGATTCGCAGATGACTTAGCGTTACTGGCTAATAATATTCAAGAAGCCAGAAATCAAATAATAAGCCTACAAAATATAGCACAAAAAATTGGACTTCAGATATCATTTGAAAAGACAGAGATAATGGTTGCAAATCCACTTGTAATCAATCACATAACAGTAAATAACAAGAAAGTTAAAATAGTGAAGCAATTTAAATACTTAGGAGAAATTATAACTTACAACTTGGATGAGAAACCTGCATGGCAAGAAAGAACTAATAAAATGATGAAAGCCCAAAAATTAACATGGTCTACATATAAAAGAAAATGTCTATCAATCGCAACAAAATTAAAACATTACAAGACGGTGGTTCAACCAGAGGTGACCTATGGAAGTGAAACTCTTTTTAAAGTTACTCAGAAAAACAGAATTGACAAAATTTTAAAAGTAGAAAGAAGAATAGCTAGAACATGCATAAATAAAAAATATCAGAAAGATGGACAGTGGCGGATAGTACCAAATGAAGTGGTATACAGAGAACTGGAGCCCATCACTGATACTATTCGGAAGAAACGGCTTTCTTTCTTTGGTCACATCATGAGGACACCAGAAACAAGGTTATCTAGAAAAATTGTAGTGAAACTTTGGAATATGAAACAACAAGTAGGATGGATTAAGGAAATTAGAGAAGATATGAAAGAATTGGAAATAACCTTGGATGACTTGCAAAACAAAACAACAAAATTAAAAAAACTGAGAGATATAAAAATAAGATTTCAGGCTAAAATAGACAAACGCAATACGGTAAAAAGGGTATTTACAGATGAGGAACGCCTGAGAAGATCAGAGCGAATGAAGAGCTACTGGGCGACTCGGAAAGGAAACTTACTGAAGAAGAGGACCAAGAAATGATTGACTGAAGTGGTCCAATGAGGCCGTAAAAGCAGAAGAAGAAGAAGAAATTAATAAATATTATGTCAATATTGCTAACAGTATATGGGAAAATCAAGGAAACGGTTCTACCTCGGACATTACAAGCTATAAAAATACTACTAGCACTAAGACAATCTTTATGTTACCTACTGATGCTAATGAAATACAATCAATTATAAACTCCCTAAAACACAAAAACAATATAAGTGAGGACAACACTACTAATGTCATGCTACAATTGTGTCTTGAGGGCCTTACACCTTATCTTGTCAAAATAATAAATCTTTCACTGATGACTGGTATATTCCCCGATGCCTGTAAAGTCTCTAGGGTGGTCCCGATCTACAAAAAAGGAGACAAAACCCACCCATCAAATTACAGACCCATTAATATTATATCTGCCATCAGCAAGGTTCTAGAAAGCGTTGTTAAACGAAGACTTATGAATTTCTTCATGAAAAATGATTACTTTGCAAACTGCCAATATGGGTTTATTCCAAATAGAGGAGCTGATAGTGCTATATTTGAAGTAGTAACTGATGTAGAAAAGGCATTAGATGAAAACAAACTAGCTGCTGGTGTACTAATTGACCTTCAAAAAGCCTTCGATCTGGTTAACCATAAGATTCTCCTTAATAAACTAGAATTTGCAGGCATCAGAGGAGTGGCACATGATTGGTTCAAGAACTACCTCACTAACAGAAAACAATATGTTGCAATCGATAATGTAAGAGGATCTCAAATGAGAATTGACACAGGAGTACCTCAAGGTTCTGTCTTAGGACCAATTCTTTTCTTGGCCTATATTAATGATATAGTATTATTAGAATTGAAAGGCAAGCTTAAACTATTTGCAGATGATATTTTTATACTCTATCTGGGAACATCTGAACAGGAAATTATGCTAAATATTAATTATGATCTCAATAAGCTGGTGGATTGGTTGAGAGCACACAAAATGGTTATCAATATTACTAAAACAAAATATTTATTCTTCCATAAACCATCATACAAGATTGAGACCACAAACATAGTCAACATAGCCAACAAAGAAATAGAAAGGGTTAAATCAGCAACATACTTAGGTATCACACTAGATAGTACACTAACCTGGGAAAATCATGTAGAAAATGTAAAACATAAAATCAGCCCTTTAATTGGTATTATTTTCAGATTAAGATATAGCTGTCTTACTAGCCAACAATTGAAAAATATATACTTTGCTCTGATACATTCACATCTAATGTACATGAATTTCATATGGGGATATTGTAAGAAGGAGCTGATAAAAGAACTTGAGATACTCCAGAAACATGCTATAAAATCTATCTTTGGATTTCCTTGGCTCACACCCTCAAATGAATTATACTCAAGAACTAAAATTATACCACTGCAAAAACAAATAGCTATGTCAGCAACAGTATTTGTATACAAATTAGAAAACAAACTGATACACACACACACATCCATTTTACCCATGCAAATGACATTCATCATTATGCAACAAGAGGAGTAAATCAAATATTCACCAGCCATTCCCAATCCATTAAATTTGGAACTAAAGGAATTATGTCCTCTATAATAAAAGAATACAACTCGCTACCATTAGGCATAAGGGAAAGTTTCTCTATAAAAACATTTAAGAGGAAAACAAAAGACTTCCTATTAAGGAATGAATAGCCCATGTACAATAGCCTTAAGCAATGCAATGTATCATACCGATTTACTGTATCTCTGTTAAGTTAGTCACTAGAAATCTAATATAAGTTAGGCTACTATTAAACTAAACAATAATGTTACCAAAATTATATATATGCCATGCTGTAAGTATGTTACTTGATTGTCCCTAACACGAGCTCAGGCTCATTGGGACCTATGTAAATAAATAAATAAATAAATAAATCTGGAAGCGGGTTTGTTCTTAATTTTGTTTATAATACTGTTAACATATTTTCTATTGAAACCATTAGCTTCGGCAATTTGGTGAATTATTGAAACTTCTTTATGATATTCTATGTCAGACAGTGGGATGTTCTACGTTCTGTTAATAAAACATGTGAAGGCTGCTCTTTTATGGGATGCGGGGTGGTAGGTTTAATATAAGTATTGAAAAGGCAGAATCCCTTTATTTATTTCTAATATAAGAGGAAATATTTATTTATTTATTTTCATACAGAGGATGTCCTAGAGGGCAAGGCCCTATAGTAGGACTATACATTGTTATATAATAAGGAATATTAAATATTATTTAACATACAAAAACAAAGTTACAGAGAATTTTACAATGACAGTAAGTTACTATTCAAGGTTTTATTAATTTTATAAATTAGGAAGTATCAGAGTGTAGTTGTGAAGAATTGTTTGCAGGCTTTTTTGAATTTCAAGACAGGATTTATTGACTTTATATGTGCTGGGAGAGTATTATAATCCTTTATAGCCTGGTTAAATATGCTTTTGGTGCCGTATTTAGAGGTGTAGACCCTCGGAACACTGTGACTGCAGGGAACTGCAAACTATCCCACATAAATGTGAGAGCGCTAACGCGCTACCTCATGCCTCGCTGGCATTGGGAGAGCATGGGTTCGATCCTACCTTGGCCGTCCTGAAATTTATTTTTTCCCCCATTTTAACCACCAGGCAAATGGCGGGACGGTTCCTTTCAATAGGTGTACGGCCGATTTCCTTCCAATATCCCTTCCCTGACCTGAAAGAAAAGTACATGGCTATTGGCTGCATTAATAATAAAATGATAAGTGTGTGTCTGCTCTGTCCTGCCAATTGTAAACTTGTTTCATTAGGGGCTTGGACATTGTGGTCATTCAGCCCATGTAATTGGATGTGTGTAGAATTTTGTCTGATAACCTGTCTTATTGTAATAGCTGTATTAGTGTAGTTCAGGTGAGGATTGAGAAGGAGGTGGCTATGGCCTGAAGTTAGGAACCATCTCAGCATTTGCCTGGAGTAGAAGTGGGGGAAACCATGGAAAACCACTTCCAAATTGGCTGAAGAGGGAATAGAACCCATCTCTTCTCAGAATTGCCTCATGAGGCTGAGTGTACCTTGTTCCAGCCCTCAGACCATAATTATATTTCTTGGCAGAGACAGGAATTGAAATCGGACGTCCAGGGCAACAGCCAGGCATGCTAGCCACTACAAGCTTCAAAGAACTCACTCAAGCAATCTAAGTGAGAATTGATGTTGCACGCTTCTGGGCTGACACCATGTGAACACTGAGTCGACTGCAATTACCTGATGGCACAAACTCAAGGGCTCAGAGGGGAAGGTAGGGGAAACAGGGCTACTTGCAAACAAAACCTCTTGTCATTAAGGAAGTCGCCAGCAGAGAGCAGGAGAAGCCTGGCGGACAAGAGCATCCAAAGCACATAGAAGACACATTTCAACTCTTTCAGCCATTTGCCATAGTTTCTGTGGTTCATCATTGGCAATCTCCACTTTTTAAACCTAGTTGGAATATTAAAAGGGCATTTGGGATAAAGCCCAATGTGAAAGAGACATCTTGCCATAATGGTGGTACTGCAACTGAACCAATGACCACAACTGCTACTACTATTATTATTCATGAACAGTGCTGTTTTATCGCCTGCATAAACTATAACAAGGCATCATCATCCCCTGGAAATAGGAGCCTTCAATCCCACCCCTGGGGAGTGGTGAGAGAACTGTGTGTGTATATCTGATCTGTATAAACAATAGATCTTCCTGCTTCCCTGTAAGTATTAATAGCCCATAGGTCAGGCTGTTCCAGCCGAGCTGCTCGCCAGTGTGGATCGGAGTACTCGCCGCCTTGTGTGAGTAAACCTGCAACGTGCAGCACTGCTGTGGGGGCTGCTGTGTCTGTGCGGTGGATACTGGCCGAGACCTGTGACGGAGAATACAGTTGAATGGGGTTGCATTACTGTGGACGTGAGAATGTAGGAGACATTCATAAGACACTCCGAAGATACAGAATACAATAAGTTTACTGAGTATCAGAGGGTACACGGTTCTCTGCGGACACAAGTTCTGAGATATTGGGAGTCGATGCATTTGCTGACACGATGCGCAGAACATTCTTCAATGTCGGATCTCCGAGCATTGACCTGTCTTTACTTTTTATTCGGTTCATGGCCGAGAAAAGTTGCTCGCAATAGTATGTGGACCCAAACATACGCATGAGCTGTGCTGTGTTTTTGTGCAAGCTGGGAAAGGTTTCTTGATGCTGTGAACGATAACACCTTGACAGATCCAGAGTGTTGTAATATCTGTCTTTTAATAGGGTAGAATTTTGTAAGTCTATTATTTCCATCTGCATTGACGGCGGGTAGTCATCAGAGGTAACTGAGAAAGGAATGCTGAATAATCGCATTTCCTTCTCACAAACATTAAGGTCCTGGAACCTCTTTCCAAAAGAATGGAGGAGCCTCATGATATTCTTGAGATACTTGTCCAAAGTGGTCTCAGGAGGCATGTTTAAAGAGGTAAGATGAGTGAAAAGCGTTAAATCTCTATTTCGAATCTGCCGTTCAAACAAACTGAGCTTTTCAGTGAACGCTCTAAGTTTATCTACAATTAATAGATCTTTTCCTTGCAATGAAGTATTTAGGTGGTTTAAGTGCATTGTTATATCTGCAATAAACGCCAAGTCTGCTACCCATGTTGGATCATAGAGACATTGCTCTGCCAAATTCCAGGGAAAGAGTGATTCTTCGCGAATGGCAAAAAACACATCCAGAAATTTTCCTCGACTTAGCCAGCGAACAGTGCTGTGGTAGGGTACATCGCCGTACGCCTCTTTGAGATCTTTTAAAAACCCTTTGAACTGACGATGATTAACACCATGTCGCCAGACAAAATTTACACGCGTCACTACAACTTTCATGACTGATCCAGTTCCAATTAAAACACTCTCACCTCCCCGCTGGAGTTGATTTACAATTAAATACCCACATTACCACAAACCTGCAGAATTTACTGCCTTTAAATACAGGCCACAAGTGATTTTAACATAACTTCCCGACTTTGAATGGACGCCAAGGTTGACCATATGGGTCTTCCTGAATAAAATACATAACTGTTGCCCCCTCTATGAAACTCCTTATCCCAGACGTAGGGCATTTGGCATGCGTTCGCTGATGTTACCAGGTTCATGCAAAACAGGAATTAACACACACATGAATTTTAAAAGAATCAATCTATTGACTGTACTATACATCTATATACATAATATACAACATGAGAACTTATCCCAGGCGTAGGGCATTTGGCATGCGTTCGCTGATGTTACCAGGTTCATGCAAAACAGGAATTAACACACACATGAATTTTAAAAGAAACAATCTATTGACTGTACTATACATCTATATACATAATATACAACATGAGAAATACCCTTCAATACGCTCGTGATAAATTTTGTACAGTACCTTGCCACTGAATTTAGGCTCTTAGAGCAGCAAACACTTACGGCCATATTCGACCTAGGCCTACCAGCCTCCTATACATATTTCACTTGTACACAAATCTACACTCATCAGACTTTCTTTTCACTTTGCACAGTTTGAGCACGAATCTACACTCGCCAGACTTGTTGACTTCAACGCCATGACATCCTCCCATGACTTCCACAACAGATGATGAAGTGAGGTTAAGAACGTCTTTTTAGGATGTGATATGATCAGCTACCCATGGTCTACGAACTTAACCATGTCGAAAATATGTAGTCATTCAATAGCACAACGCTCAGTGAATGTCTAGTTACTGTCTCTGCTGTTCGATTACTGGACCATGCCAGATAAATAGACTCTGGGCGCAAGAAGACATGGACTCAAGCCTAAAAGCAAGAAGACCCGATCTCTAACTGTTCGTTACGGAAACCATGTCACGTAAAACGACCCTGGGCGCTAGTAGATCTGGACTCTTGCCAATAAAGCAATAAGACGACATCTGAACACCAGACACGCCATTATATGCACTGGCGAACGGATACATAACCCCAATGTTCCTGCCGGAACTATATCGTGCGCACGCTGCTCCTAGCGGAATATCCGTGACAACACATGAACCTTAGACAGACGTAATTCATACTAACGTCACTCAGTAGATTTCCACGCCGGTTCATGGGAGTTCATGCTATTAATAGCCTAGGTATTCCCTGAACTTGCCACCACAAGTCGAATTACTGTCTTTTCCGGGTTTGTAACATTTTTAGCACTCGAAAATACCAATACATACCTTATAGTACAGCCACGAATCTAACATTCAACATTACTAGGTCAAAATAAAGCTATTAACCGCAAACCAAAATGAAATAATGCTTCTACTCAAAATAATACAGTCTTATATATCCTTGTTCCCAAAAAGTAATAAATCACAAAATCCCGTATTTTATAATATCAAATATCCAAAAACCGATAATTAATAAACAATGACTAGTTGGTCCGGAACATCCAAAGACGAATCCGTCCACACAAAAAAAACACAGGCACAATAAAAATCACCGCTTCATCCCCACGTTAACCCAATATAATAAGTAGGGCCCGGATTTAAAAAAAATGCATATGCATATGCATATTTTGACATATTTTGAGGTTTAGTGCATATTCTAAACGTAACAGCATATTCCGGTATATATGTCTGAATTTAAGGACAATTACAAGAACTACTAAAATAAATCTGTTTTATGCATCCCTAGCTAGTTGCCTATATTATGTGCATCCCTCACTAATTGGTGTTTTCGACTCTCTGTGTAACGGCACTTTACTTTCACAACTGACAATGGCAACAGATAGCTTAGGTATGGGTAGGCAGGCTGGCTGGACTTCCCGGAATTCCTTTCTCTACCACAGTAGATAATAATCTCAGGGGGTTGGGCAATTGGTCAGGACAGAAGTATCTTCAGTTCACTAGTTACGTTCCAGTTTAATGCCCTGCATCTCAAGTGTTAGTTTCTAAAAATGCCTAAGGAAAAGAGCAGGAGAAGAGATTTACTAAATCAGTGGTGTCGGGTAATAGGGACTATTCAACAGATGGTGTCATCGTGTACTGTCAAGTTTGCTCAAAGGAAGTAAAATGTGAAAATAAATTTCAGCTTTAACAGCATTCAAAAACAACTGCACATATTAAAGCAAAGGAGGAGAAGAACAGCACACCACAACAACTACTTCTTACGCACGTAAAGCCTAAGTCCGGTATTCTTATTACATTTTCAAATGATCTTTGTGGGGCTTTCGTATGCAGCAACATTCCATGGAATAAATTAAACAATCCAGTTCTGCGATCATTTCTTGAGAAATATTGTGTAAATCAAACAAGAAGTTCCGTGACGAACTAAAGAGCCTACTTTTCTTAAAATTTAAGATTCATGCCAATGATTAATCGATATGGATCTATCTAGAATAATGACGAAATTAAGTTGGTAATATCGAAATTTCTAATTAGTTCGAAATACTGTATACCTGGCATAATGTAGCCTAATAGAGCACTACAGTTGGCAGCCCTGGTGACTGAATATATTCTTAGTTCCATCTCTTAAGGTACAGAATACAAGATTTGGCTGGAGTCCAATGAATAGCATGGACGTTACATGCAGTTAAACATTGGATCTAACAGCGCGTGTAAAATCATGTTGGCAACAGTGTCATGCATGTATTGGTCAGAAATAATCTGAAATAATATGATCTATTGTTGTGCCAATTTTGAATGAAATCCATTAGTTAGTATAGAAGTTACATACATTTTAAAATTGGACTTATCTGCAGGCTTAGAATCATGTTGGCAGCACTGACGTACATTAGTTACTCCAAAGTAATCTAGAATGCCACGTACTACACGTGTGCAAAGTTTAGAGGTATTGGCTTGCATTCTTTCTGATATATTGATATTAGGGTAACAGAAATAGAGACAGCATTTATTAACAGTTGGCAGCCCTGGTTGCTCTTAAGAATACGCATAGTCATAGCTGTTATGGTACACATAGCACATACGAAATTTGGTTGAAATCCAAATGATAGTATGGAAGTTACATGTATTTAAAGTTGGACCTCTCAGCAGGCTTAGAATCATGTTGGTAGCACTGACGTATATAAGTTACTCCAAATTAATATAGAATGTCATGTACTATACGTGTGCATAGTTTAAAGCTGTCGGCTTGCATACTTTCTCATATATATTGGTATTTGGATAAAAGAAATTAAGAGCATTTTTTAACAGTTGGCAGCACTGGTGGCTCATAAGAATACGTTCAGTCATATCTGGTTATGTACACATACAACATACGAAATTTGGTTGATTTCCAATTGATAGTGTAGAAGTTATATGCATTTAAATATTGGACCTATCAGTAGGCTTATAATCATTTTGGCAACACTGCCATGTATGGCCTTCTGGAAATTAAACTGCAATATTATTATCTATATGTGTGCCGATTTTGAAATAGCTCCGATTCATACCTTCCAAGATATCCAACATGGAGCTCAAATTTCAATTGCGATATTTCAGCAGTTGGTAGCACTGACATCATTTTCAAATATGGCCGTGAGATATTCAGGTATAGATCTTTACTCCTACCAAATTTTATTTTGATTGCTCCAGCCGTTTAGGAGTTGATAGGGGGGGGGACACACACACAGACAGACAGACAGACACACATTTTCCCGGATCGATCTCATAAGACTACTTTTTCCTCATTTTTGCAAAATGTGAAAAGTAGGCTAAAAATACCAGATGAATCAACTCTTAGGAAAAATTACCTACCTCCGCTATATGAATCTACCCTGGAATTGATCCGTTCTGATATCGGAAGAAGTTATGTCTGGATATCGGTGGATGAGACAACGGATTCATGTGGCCGTTACATAACAAATTTCGTGGTTGGTAAATTACACCCAGACGAACCCGGTAAGCCGCATCTTCTTGCTTGTAAAGTACTAGAGAAAACCAACCATAGCACAATAGCAAGATTTGTAAATGGTTCTCTGCGACTATTGTGGCCATCTGAAATTGAGGATAATTGTTGTAAAGTGCTTGTACTGCTCACAGATGCATCTTCGTATATGTTGAAAGCAGCAAAGGCCCTCCAAGTATTTTATCCGAAACTCATACACGTAACCTGTTTAGCGTACGGATTACACCGCAATGCAGAAGAAATACGCACACAGTTTCCAGCTGTTACCAATTTAATTGGATGTGGGAAGAAGCTTTTTCTGAAAACACCAGCTCGTGTCCAGTTCTACAAAGATTGTCTATCTGAAGTTCCTTTGCCACCTGAACCTGTCCTGACTAGGTGGGGGACATGGTTATCTGCAGTATCATTTTATCAGGAGAATTTTAATGAAGTGAAAGAAGTGGTTACAAAACTTGAAGATGAGCATATTGCGAGTGTCCGTGATGCAAAAGTTGTGTTTGAAACCGCTACTGTTTATCAAGATGTGAATTTCATTCATGCACATTTTTCTAAACTCCCAAAAGCCATTGAGAGCTTAGAATCTTCTGGTACCCCCCCTCAATGAATCACATGATCTCATTGAGAAAGCTGCATCTTCATTGAATTCCGCTCCAGGCGAAATTGGAGAGAAGATTAAATGCAAGTTAGAAAAGGTGTTGAATTCGAACCCAGGACTGAAGAAGATTAAGTTAATTAGTCAATACTTGAGGGGAACTAGGGTATCCTTGCCAGATGTATGCTCCGAAACTTTGGTGCCCGTGTATAAGTACTGTCCAATCACGTCAGTTGATGTAGAACGATCATTCTCAGCCTATAAGCTCATTTTGACAGACAATAGACATAGTTTGTCTCCAGAAAACATTGAAAGACTACTAGTTAACTATTGTGATGCTT
Source organism: Meconema thalassinum (assembly GCA_946902985.2). Lineage (NCBI taxonomy): Eukaryota > Metazoa > Arthropoda > Insecta > Orthoptera > Tettigoniidae > Meconema > Meconema thalassinum. The sequence goes on along the minus strand of OX336394.1, from coordinate 381,764,132 downwards.
CTTTTTGCAACAAATGATACCTGTAAATAGGTAAGTGAATAAAATTGCATGTTTTAAGTGCATATTTCATTATTTTCCGTGCATATATTCTAACTTTTTAGTGCATATTTGCATGCATAATTTCAGGTTTTTAGTGCATATAAATCAGGGCCCTAATAATAAGATACGAATAAAATACCTCAAACTAACTGCATAAGGCAAAAACCCGAGGGTGAGCTAATGTAACTGAATAAATTCGGTTACACACTGTTGCGGCACAAAGTCCCTCTTGATGAATAAAACAATGAATTCCTTCTGGAATTCACATCTAACTTCATTTTTTAACCGAGAGATGAAGATCTGCTCTCGTCCAACAATTTGTGGTGCACCGCCTAAAGTCACCGAATGGAGCTTTTCCCATAGAATGCTCATGTCCACAGATTCACAAACCGCCTCAAATATATCTTAACCAGTAGCAGTGTAATCCAGCAGTATCACATCTCAGAGTTCCTCCGTAACTTGCAGTCCCGTGTCGACCCTGCCCACAAATTTAGTTAGCTGACCGTAATCAACTACATCCATACTTTCATCAAGTGCGAGGGAAAAGGCCACCATGTTTTGAATTCTACACTTGAGCTGTCTCTCCAAATCCCCTCTCATGGCGAGAATGCGACGAGACAATGTCTGTTTTGAGAAACAGACCGATTAAAAGTTCTACCTCTATCTCCTGGAGTTTAACATTCCGCAACAGCGATCAAACACGATTTCACTGCTTAGTACTCGCGTGTACGCATACTCAAACTCGTGACTTTGGAACTGCCTGCCATAGCTATTTCACTCTTAAGAGACCGGATGTCATATCGTTCAACAATTGTTTCCTGTTGTCGGATGTTTTCTTCAACATGAGAAGCTAGTCTACATATTCTACAAGTCCCATATAATGTGTTGTATGGCAATAAGATTCATTTAAATGTATTCGTTCTCGAGAATAAAGGTTATGAGTTATGACTAAAACAATTACCTGAGTCCCATTCTTCTGAGTATCTTCCTTAACGATACACCGCCTTCAAACCCCACCGCTTCACTAAGTTTGGCGTGTATTTTACTTTAAGTCTATCTCTCTTTCTCCATGAAATAGAAATTGTAAACTATTATCCTCAAAACACCCTTGTCAAAATCATCTAACACCTCCAAAGCTCACGATCGCAACATTAATGGTCATGTAAAACTACAAGCTTTACTCTCATCTCCTCAGCCTTACCTTGTGTGGATTGGAAAATAATTATGCGCCTGAGTACATATCTTCAACTTATTTAATTAACCTGACTGAAGTTCTGCTAGCACCCGCTGCTTCCATCACTTTTCTATACGTTTTCATCGGAGTTGTGATATCATCTTCAGATTCACGTTTCATGAATTAATAGAAGTTGTAAATCACTTAACGTTCGCCACTTCACACGCTTCTTCGCCACACCAAGTATAGAGTGTGACATTTGGTCACTTCTGATCTTAACACTCAATACAGTTACGGATACCAAACGCCGACGCGAACCCTTCCTTACCAACGAGCGAAGTGAACTTATCTCCCCTCTCAATCATGCTGCAGCACTTGGACTCGCCTGCATATGAAACTCGCTGTGTGCACAACTGAGGTTTTGCACCATCAGGTAATAAGGGCAGTCTTCTATTGATAGTTTTTTTTTTTTTTTTTACTTTGTGAGGTTATGTTATAGTCCTAATGTAATACTTGCAATGTATAGTTTGTATTAATATTGTGATACAATGTTATCAATGCTCTAGGTACAAAATAATAATAAAAAGTAGTAGGCCAGAACATGAAAACAGAGACTGTCCCGGCCATCTCACGACATGACTATGCTAGGAATGCGGGAGTGTTTGAAGCATTAAAGGTAAATAATAATAATAAATGTTAGTCTCATTATGATCCAACTTCATGGGCATAAATTAGAATTTTATTTACAAACTCCAGTGTACAGGACATGGTGTCACGACACCATCAGGGTCTTCAATTTAATCCACTTGCATTTGATGTGAGCTTGAGCCACATCAGCTCGTAAATCTTCACCAAGAGGACACCTAGAACATGTTCAACATTATTTATTATGTAAGACTAATAAAATTAGAACTTGCCTATGAAAATTTATCATTAAAAGCATAATTAACTTCTACGATATTATGTTTAACCACTATTTTGCCCCAAAACTGTAATCAATTTTATAAAAATATCACAACTTTACATGCTGGCACAAACATTTTACGGTCCACTAACACTTCATCGAAGAACAATAAGAAACACACACATAAACAGGATTTTTGCAAGCATAAATTTTGAATTGGCCGGTCCCCCACACCCCCCATGATAACTCGAGTGGGCTATCCATAATATTATCATTATTTACAACTCTCATAATTCTTCAATAACACTTTCATCATAGTTAAATCATTCTCATCACTACTTCCACTTAATATCTGTTTGAGAGTTGCATCAGACAAGTACAAAGCCCACGAGAAAGTTGCCATATTGTTTATCTCAATACCATTGATGACACAATTTCTTCTTATGCCAACACGTCGTCATCAGGATATCCTTCCAGCCAGCCGGGTAGGAACATTGTGGAAGATATGCCTCCATTTAGTCCTGTCCTGGTATAGCTTTTCCCTCTCCACTACATCCCATGTTACTCCTCTCCTCCTCTGCTCTGTCCATCTCTTCCTAGGACGTCCAATTCGTCTTCTTCCTGGCACCTCCATCTCCGAATACTGGCTTGGAGTTCAGGTCCGATGCATCCGCTTCACATGACCTAACCGCTTTAATCTCGCCACACTCAAGTGGCTTCGGTGGCGTAGTTGGTAGCATGCTGAGCTTCTTGACCCAAGATCGCGGGTTCAAACTTGGGCAAAGTCGTCGAATTTTTTAAGAGCGTTAAATATCCCTCAGTATGCCTTCCTGTGGAGGGGAAGTAAAGCCGGCGGTCCCACGTCATAGATTTATAGCATGATAAAGAACCTTCCACTAACTACACTTGCGGAAGCTAACATTTGTAGGTTAGTTTGATAACATAATATTAGTTCCTACATTTGCCGCCAGGTGCTGACTGCGATGGCATTTAGTAGCCATGTCCACAGCTAGGTGTCATGGATGGTAGCATTTGGTAGCAAAAGTAGGAACTAATTGAAAAAATTAATCGTCTTCAGTCCTTCTACCTGAATCACAGTTAACACACACTAATACAGCCATCACAATTAACACCGGTTATCAGACAAATTCTACACACACCCAAAGTACACGGGGCTACATGACCGCGTTGTCGCAGCCCCTAAACTAAGGAACCAACCAACCTGGCCACACTCATCCTTTTCCCCGCGGTCAAATTCACCTCTCCTAATATATATTCATTCCTGACCCTGTCTCTTCTGGTGTTTTGTAGGCTGATCTAAGGAACTTCATTTCACATGCTTGTAATTGACTCTCTTCTCTCTTATTTATGACAGATCTCCAGACTATACGTCATGATAGGTAGGATAGGTTTTATACATGGTCTGCCTAGCTCTTAGAGGTACTCCCTTGTCCCAGATGAGGTTTTGTACTTGGTGGAAGAAGCTGAATCCTGTTTAAAACTTCTAGTTTGGCACTTCCATCACATGACATGACACTACCCAGATAATTGAAACTGTTTACACATTGGAGCTTCTTTCCCTCCAGTATGTCGTCACAAAGTGTGGGTGTCCTGCTTACCTTCATCGCCACTCACTTTCTCTTACAGTCAACTTGAATTCCTTAAACTTCCTATTCCAGTAATCTAATCTCCTCTGAACCTCCATTTCAGTCTCTCCCCAAATGGTGATGTCATCAGCAAAAACATTGAGATCTTCATTTTCTACTACCTTGATTTCTTTAATGATTGTGTCCATGAGTTGGTTGTTTTCTCAGTTGAGGGGTTGCGACAATGCGGTCATCTAGCCCTGTGTACTTTGGGTGTGTGTAGAATCTGTCTGATAACCTGTGTTAATTGTGATGGCTGTATTATTAGTATTAGTGTGTGTTATCTGTAATTCAGGTAAGGACAGCAGACGATCAATTTCAAGTAGTTCTTACTTTTGCTACCAAATGCTACCGTCAACAACACCTAGCTGTAAACTTGGCTACTAGATGCCACCGCAACCGGCAACTGGCAGCGGACGTTGGAACTTTGATAGAGCATTAATAAAATCTAACCTACAAATTTAGCTTCACACAATTGTAGTTAGTGGAAGGTTGTAACCAAATTAATTCTGTTACATAGCCCACCGTCGGGTTTTCGCCTCATGTGGTTAGTTTAGGGTATTTTATTTCAGATCTTACTATATTGGTGCAGTAATAGTTATTGTGCCCAAGTGTATTTTTGTGGACAGATTCATTTTTAGATATTTCAGGCCGACTAGATTTTCTGTTTATTATCGGTTTTTGGATGTTTGATATTATAGAATACGGGGTTTATTGCGTTTTATTATTTTTAGGGGACAGGGATAAATATTAGGGGTCTTCGGTACTGAAAATTTGGGTTCGGTACGGTTCGGTTCGGTAAAAAAAATTGTACTTCGGTTCTCGGTACAAAATCGGTTCGGTACAGCTCGGCTGATTTTAACATGCTAAATTAGAGTAATTTGTAAACCATTGAGAAAAAAGTAACACATGACTTCTAATGATTATACAATAAACCAAATACTTGCCAAATAGCACTTTTTTAATTAAAATACAGAAAAAATGTACAGCTAATAATCTCATACAATGTTCCATTAACTTTCAAACTTGCCCTTTTAGTGTGGAGTAAGCCAATTGATGCATACATTAAATAGACATTAGGCTCACACTGGAACACTTAAGTCCATAATTTAATTTTATTTATCAGAAGAGTTATTGTGCTCTAGTAGTAAAACTTCACTTATACGATTTCCAGGGGACCAAAGGAAAAAAAAACGCAAAAGTGTGAAAAACGCGTAAATGAAAGTCTGCAAATGAAAACTGCAAAATTTATGTGACAATATGGGTTATACAGGGACTTTGTTTTAATAGCGATGGGGACCCTTGCTCGCGCAGCGAGCCGGTTCTCGCCAAGCACTTTGCCGTAATGCGCTTCTTGGCGCCACGGCTTTAACAGTGTGAGTATCAGTTTAGTCAATTGTTCACGTGTTTAGTGCTTAATGTGATGCGATTTTCATTATGTGAACGTGTGTAAATACCTTCATAAAGTACAGGAAATCTTGTGCGAAAATGAGCTTAAAGACTAAGGTATATTACAGCTGAAATACAGTCAATCGGTGCTGAGGAACTTCAGAACGTAAATGACAACTTCATGAAGAGGTGCCAGCGATGTGTAGCAATGAATGGTGAACATTTTCAGCACCAGCTGTGAACTAATGACTCAGTGCCGTACCAGCTACGCATTACGACAAAGTGCCTGGCGGGAGACAGGCTAGCAACACGGGCGAGCAAGGTTCCCGTTAAGAAGTGTAAAACAAGAAATAATAATACGATTGATTAACTATAATTGGTTATATGTAACAAAACAACTACAAGAGAAATGCACCCAGATATAACAAAACAAAGAAAATTGAGTCACTTTACGAAGTAGTCTGTTATCTTGACTTATTTTTTGTTGGCCGCGGTCACGGCGTGAACAGTATTTTCAAACCGATATCATTCGGCCATTATTTCCTCAGAAACGTTATGGTGCGTCACAAAATGTTTGATAGTCCATAGAGCATTGACAGCATCATTAAAATCCACTGTATTATTCTGCGGCTCTTCATCGTCATTAATAAAATACCGTAGGCCTAAATTAATTTATGGATTTAAATTTGTCTGAAGACGCAAGATTATTATAACACAGAATCAATCGCGTATTTTTAATGGTTTGACGAGAAGTCCTAAAAAAAAACACGAATAAAAATTATAAAAGCAGAAATAATAATTTTTTTAATATATCGGCGATCGTAAAACACTTCCGCTCAGCTTCAGATGCCGTCTGTGTTTTATGGCTGCTTCCTGTTATTTTGAGAGGCTAACACAATAATAGTGCTTGCTTATTACACAAGCTGTTCTTCCTTGTTACGACACTCTGACAAGCGAGTGTCGCCGTGACCACCGGTGTCGCTCAAGGCCATCGTAACATAATATAGCACGCGGTGCATCCTTCCGAACGGAAGTACAGGCTGTAACAAAAGTTTGCATTCGAACATACGTACATTCTCAGACCACGCAACTAAAAATGACGCTTTATATTGCAAGGGACTTAAAATATGATCGTATAAGCGTGAAAAACGAATAAATGTATAACGTATATCGGAAATAAATTAACATGGAAAGTATAGGAATTTTGCCGGGACCAGGAAAAAATCATATAAGTGTAGAAAACATATAAATGTGAATCATATAAAAGAAGTTTTACTGTAACTAACTGTTGAAGTAAAACATTGATGATAAAGGACAATACTTGGGATGTCTAAAAAAGAAAGGTTTCCTTAAATTACGGTATTTATGTCTCTAGTACCGAACCGAACTTTTTACGGAGATTTTTATCGTCTTGAACCGAGGTCGGTAATTTCCTTTGTACCGTACCGTAACCGAAAAATCGGTGCACCGTCGACCCCTAATAAATATACTGTATTATCACCTGAAGTAGAAGCATTATTTAATTTTGTTTAGGGTTAATTTGTTTATTTTTTTAAACTAGTAATGTTAAAGTTTCAACTGCTGGCTGTACTACAAGGTAGGCCTACCTACATATGAATCAGAATTTTGAAGGCTGGAACTTGGTACATGAGGAAAAGTTGAGCGGTAATTCGACTCGTTTGTGCGGAGATACGAAATTCCTGGGCTAAGAATAGCCTCAACTCTGATGAACTGGTGAATGGAAAGATATTGGCTGACGATCGGGTTTGCACGGGAACGATCAGAAGAATTACGATCATCAAATGTTCGTATGTTGCCACAAATATCCCTTTGGAGGGGGCAGGTGCCATAGCGCAGTTCTGGGTGGGAGGATATTCATACGCCAAGTGGTTAAAATGGCATGTTCTGTGATTTGAAGTTGTCTTATTGCTAAACAACAGATATCAAGTCGATTTGCGCCTTGGGTCGATCTATTTTGGCAGGGTCCAATAGTAGAACAGCAGAGACTATAACTCGTTATCCACTGAGCCTTTGGGCTATTGGGTGATTACATTTGTAAATATGATTTGTGTTCATAGACCATGGGGTTGCTGATTGTATCACACCCTAAAGGATGATCATAAACTCATTTCATCATCTGTTGTGGAAGTCGTGGGAGGATATCGTGGAGTGAAAATAAAAAGTCTGACGAATGTAGATTTGTGTACAAACTGTACAAGTGTAAATATCGGGGCATCAGTCATTTTATTTTATTCGGGAAGGTCCATATTACCAACCCTGGCGCCCATTTAATGTCGGGATATTAACGTCAAATTCACTTGTAGCCTGTAGGTAAAGGCAGTAAATTCAAAAGGTTTGTTTTCAGAGGAAGTAAAGTTAAATTAACTCCAACGAAGGGATGCAAGTGTTTCAAGGTTCTACTTTCTTTTTTTAAAATCCACAGCCTGCTTCCAGTCTCCGACCGGGTCATGAATGGAATGAATGAAGCCCCCATCTAGCGGCGAGGATATGAACTGTGCCGGCTGCCGAGGCCTGACGCACTCCTCTGGGGCAATGATTAAATGAATGACAGATGAAATGAAATGATAGTGGAGAGTGTTACTGGAATGGAATTTGACAGGGAAAACCGGAGTACCCGGAGAAAAACCTGTCTGCCTCCGTTTTGTCCAGCACAGATCTCACTTGGAGTGACCGGGATTTGAACTACGGACCCAGCGGTGAGAGGCCGGCGTGCTGCCGCCTAAGCCACGGAGGCTTTTCAGGGTTCAACTACATGCCATAAATCTATGACATGCACCCGCCGGCTTTACTTCCCCTCCAAAGGAAGGCATACCGAGGGATTTTTAACGCTCTTAAAAAATCCGCCAACTTCGGCCGGGTTTGAGCCTGCGATCTTGGGCATAGAAGCTCGGCATGCCACCAACTACGCCACCGAAGCCGCCAGTGTTTCCATGAGTGTAAGGAAAAGTAAAGGGGAAAGTGAACTACCTTGTTGAACACCTCTTTGTGTTGTAAACCATGTTGATCCTCCACCTCCTACGCGTACACTGCTCTCACAACCGTCATACAGTATCTGAACTTTCTTTAATTAATTACTTGGGAACATTATGTTTCCTCAAGCATTCCCATATGTTATTCCTTGGTACAGTATACTATGCTTTTTCCAAATCCAGGAACACTACTACTATCAAGTACTTCCCCTTTTTCCAATGCTTCTCCATTAATTGACGGAGGGAAAAGATGAGGTCTAGCGTACCTCTGTTACTTCTGAATCCATGCTGTTGTTCCTCAAATTGATGTTCTAGAAATTGTCTCAACCTCCTTTCCATTATCTCAAGGCAATGGGATAGCAGTATGATTCCTCGGTAGTTGGTGCACTTCTTTTTACTTCCTTTCTTGAACAGTGTTATTATTATTCTTTTTCTCCAGTCTTCTGGCACTTTGTTCTCTTTCTATATCACTCCCAGCATCCGATGTAGCCATTGTATTCCGTGAATTCCAGCCGCCAATACAATGCTGTAAAACAGTATAAGAAGCTCTAGTACATAGAAAAAAGTTGGTTGAAAGATGTGCTAGAAGATTGACAGCCAACATGCAAGTACTGTATGCATCTCAGACATTAATGGCATTATGCCAATCTGCTCCTGCCTTACAATTCATAAGTCTGTACATGTGTATGTAGAACCACCTTCAGTGGTTCAATATGTTACAGGAAGAGCAGCGAGGGGCAAAGCACTGCCCACGGACAAGATTCAATATGGCTCATTTCACGATTATAAATACTAGACATACAGTAAATACATATTCATTTAAGGCTGTTTTGCTTTTCAGTGTCCAGTCCAGTCTACAAGCTTCTGATTTTGAACAAGTTGCCTCTGTGACCCCCTATTAGCAGTTAAAACTGCGGCTCCCTCTGCTTCTACACTTCTCACTTGAAAATCGTTCAACACTGAATTTAACCATCACCTCTTAGAAATACCTCTGCTTTTCGTACACTCTACAGAGCTCATTAACCTCGTAGGTAATCTCTCCTCCCCCATTCTCATCACATGGCCTTACCATCTGCGTCAGCTCATTATGACAGCTTCTTATGACCTCGTAGTTCTGCCCCTTAAAACAACAATAACATAACTAACAGCTTCTTCTATTTCTAAATTAGCCTTCCTCTCTTCAATAAGAGTACCATCCTGCCCCCACCCATTTGTCCCAGAAATCATTCATATCAGTTACCTCTACATTACGTATCAGATACTCTGAATCATATTCAAAAGCCTTTGTCTAGAGAGTGGCACTTTATGGAAGTGAAACTTGGGCTGTTGGCTCAGCTGAAAAGAGGAGACTACAACCGTTTGAAATGTGATGTTACAGGAGAATGATGAAGATCAGATGGGCAGATAGAGTAACAAATGAAGAGGTATTAAGATGAGCTAGTGGACAGAAGAGATAGATGGGTAGGACACAAACTAAGACACCCAGGAATAGCAAACTTGGTTATGGAAGGAAGGGTCGAGAACAAGAGCTGTAGGGGTAGACGAAGGTTAGAATATGTTAAAAGGATTGCCTCGAATGTAAGGTTTGGTAGCTATGTAGAGATGAAACGATTAACTAAAGACAGGGAGGCAAAAGGTGCTGCATCAAACCAGTCGAAAGACTGAAGACTCAAACAACAACTACTACTTTCAATCTACCCAGCTCTCACTTCCATGCAGCAAGTTCAGTCTAAATGGAGAGCTTTGTCGCTACACTAAATTCTTTCTAGCAGAATACTGTAGATTCATAAGGATGAATGTCCGGTAAGACCAATCGTCGATTGCAGAAATGCACCAAATTACAAACTAAGCAAAGAACTACTCAAAATACTTGCAGAAATGCACCGAATTACAAACTAAGCAAAGAACTACTCAAAATACTAAAGGACAGGGTGGTTATCAAAAATGACAAATCAGTCAAAAACACAACTGAGTTAGTGGATAATTTAGGTTCACTAAAAGTATAACTCAGCATGAGATTAGTGTCATTCAAGTTGTTGGCACTTGAAGTTAACCTTAAGTCATAATGTAGAACCATACATATATTGGTAATATTTTGTAGAGTCAATATGGACACATTGTGAGCTCTAAGAAAAGTGTATTTAATTTTGCACTGTGCTTCAAATTTATTATGTTTCTCCTTCAATTAAAACATTGATAAAGAATCTTTTCCAAATACAGTATATTATTTTTACCATACACCTGTCATAACTTTAGTTAACTTGCCCTAGTCTAAAGAATAACTCACTTGGCTTCTATGTCTATTCCTTTGAAGTCATGATGGATGCCAACACCAGCCTGCCACCGCTCGATACCATTCCAGGCGATCATCACACCATTATCAGTGCACAAGTGTGGGGGAGGAACTGCGAGACGGTACCCTAACTCCTGACAGACGGCTGACAACATGCGTATGATGTAGCCATTACAAGCAACACCACCAGACACCACCTTGAAGACAACACAATTTTAAATTTCCCCAACATTTCCAGGTGTTGGTAATGGGGCTCTATTATAACTCTTTTAAGACACCAGCACATTTCAAAACATACAATACACTGATCTGTACTTATTCTTCCTCCTTTTGGCATCTAAATATCCTAGGTGAAATTGTTTGCTGGAATAGGAGGAAGAAGAAGAAACTTTTATGATGGGCAAAAATCACTATTAAAAACTTTGGATTGAATGTATTGTGCCCGTTAATCGGTAAGGAATTGGATGGCCTGGCGAAAACATCATGATTCATGCCGACAAATCACGAACATAGCAACAACAAAAGAATAAAATAAAATATTCCAGATCTAGGTTCAGTTTGGAAAACATATCTGCCAGAGGAAACGAGATCTCAAAAAAAAAAAAAAACTCAGGGGGGTGGTATAACAGTATAAGGGTTCGAGTAGATACCTCAAACTCCACCTTAGATCCAAAATCAAAATGCCCTAACATAACAAAAGAAATATAGTCCAACAAAGTCAGAAGTAAAGTTAAAAACAAATATCTCTTTATTGGATAGCCCACAGACCAACAAACAATATCATATACATGTAACATCGGGCCTATCCTATCCTAAATTCTTGACGTGGGTTAAGCAAAAAAAAAAATCATTAATTAACTCTTTAATGAATGGCCAATGAATCTCCTCGGTCCTCTCCTTAGACATAAACAAAATTAGCAGATATTCATACAAGTTAAATATTAGTTACATGAAATCACATTCTTTATTTCAATAATCAACACCCTGAATGACCGTCAAGTGGTGTTTTCTTTTCTTTTTTTATATATGTATATTAGAGCACTTAATTCAAAGAAAATAAAAGTAGTCCTGAACAAAAATCCTATCTCCATTCTATCTAGTTTATCGTTGTGTTATAAATAACTAAAGTAATATTTACACATAAATTATTATTAACCAATTCGATTAGTTGGTAGCATGCTGAGCTTGTATGAACAAGGTCGCTGGTTCAAACCCGGCCGAAGTCGTCAGATATTTTAAGAGCGTTAAAAATCCCTCAGAATGCCTTCCTTCAGAGGGGAAGCAAAGCCGGCGGTCCCATGTCCTAGATTTATGGCATGAAAAAGAACCTTCCACTAACTACACTTGTGTGAAGCCAAAATGTATGTTAGGTTTGATTAATGCTCTTAAGTTCCAACGTTCGTCACCGGGCACTGGTTGTGATGGCATCTAGTAATATCGAAGTTCACAGATAGGTGTCATTGATGGTAGCATTTGGTTGTGAAGTAGGAACTACTTGAAATTATCGTCTGCAGTCCTTACTTGAATTAAAAACAGATAACACACACTAATGCAGTCATCACAATTAACACCGATTATCAGACAGAAATGAAAGTGGGAATCATGAATGTCATGACCCTGACATGCAAGGTGGAGGAGGTGGTAGACTTCATGGAGAGGGAGAAGTTTGGAATGATGGGGCTGAGTGAAGTGAAATGGAAAGGTAAAGGAAGGAAGAAATTGAGGAAAGGATATACATTATACTGGAGTGGTGGCCAAGAGGCAAAAAATGGCGTGGGACTGATAACCTCGAAACAACTGGAGGAGTATGTTGAAGTGGTAGAGTGTGTGAGTGACAGAATAATGAAAATTAGAATGAAGATGACGAATGACATGATGGACTTCATACAAGTGTATGCACCACAGACTGGAAACAGAGAAGAAGATATTGAAGTATTCCTGGAGGATGTAGAAAGAGTACGAAGATTTAGAAGTGGTGATCATGGGAGATATGAATGCACAAGTCGGAAACGAGAGACAAGGAAAGGAAGAAGTCATTGGACCATATGGATATGGGAAAAAGAACCGGGAAGGAGAGGAACTTGTAAACTTTTGTGAAAGGAATGGACTGATAGTGGGGAATTCATGGTTTCGGAAGAAAAACAGCAGGAAAATTATGAGATATGGGTGGGGTGATAGAAGAACAAAGTCAGTAATTGACTACTTTCTGGTGAAAGGACAAATCGCAGAAAGCTGATAGATGTGACAGCTTTACCAGGGGAAGCATTTGATGGGGACCATAGAGCTGTGGTGCAAAATTTAGATGGGAAAAATTGGAAAACCAAAAGGAGATCAGAGAAAGTAAAATAAAAGTATGGAAATTGAAAGACAAAACTGTACAGGAAGATTTTCAGGAGAGATTGAAGCAACAAATCCCAGTTACTGAAGTGGAAAACGTAGAAGAGGAATGGTCTCACTTTAAAAAGGCATTTGCTGGTGCAGCAGAGAGTGCTTGTGGTAGGACGTCAACAAGAGTGAAAGAGAAGGAGACACCATGGTGGAATGAGGAAGTGAGGAAAGCAGTGAAAGAAAAGAAGTCTGCATGGAAAGAATGGAACCGAGATCAAACAGAAGAAAGCAAAAGGTATCACAACAGCAAACGGAGGTGTAAGAAAGTGGTAGGAGAAGAAAAGAAGAAAAGTTGGGAAGAATTTACACGAAGAATGGAAACAGATGTAAGTGGCAGTAAAAGGATGCTGTATGGACTTCTAAGAAGTAAGAGGAAAGAATGAGTTACTAGTGAAAAAGGAAGATGGAGAGTTGTTAACACACCCAGAAGAGATAAAGGGACGATGGAAGGAGTATTTCGATAAGCTATTGAATGCGAACAATTGTACAGGTGAGATGGAAGTGACACAGCCTGACGACTCGATAACAGAAGATGATATAACAATGCTGGAGGTGGAATTAGCAGTACAGAAAATGAAGATGGGAAAAGCAACAGAGGTGGATGAAATCAGTGTAGAAATGATAAAGGTTGCTGGACCTGTTGGTATGCAATGGTTGTATCGACTGCTAAAGTGTGTTTGGAAACGGAAATGTGTACCAGAAGACTGGGAGAAAGGGCTAATAATACCGGTGTTTAAGAAAGGGGACAAGAAAGTGTGTGATAACTATAGAGGGATCACCCACATATCACAGATAGTAAAAATACTGGAAAGGATATTAGAAAGAAGAATGAGAAGAAAGGTGGAAGGAGAGTTGCAAGAGGAACAGTATGGCTTCAGGAGTGGAAGATCCACAGTGGACCCAATCTTTAGCTTGAGGCAGGTGATGGAAAAGAACTGGGAATATGGAGAGGATTTGGTCATGACCTTCATAGATCTAGAAAAGGCATATGATAGTGTCCCCAGAGAGAAGGTATGGGTAACCATGGTTAAGAAGGGACTGGGAAAAGAAATGTTGGAAATGGTGCAAGCAATGTACAACAACTGTGTTAGCAGGGTACTGACCCCAGTTGGAAAGACAGATTGGTTTAGGAACAAGACTGGACTAAGACACGGGAGTGTGCTGTCACCTCTTTTGTTCATAATGGTAATGGATGCAGCTGAGACTTGGACCCTGACAAGCAGGCAAGAGAGTAGAATCCAAGCCAGTGAAATGAAATTCCTAAGAAGTATGATAGGAAAGACAGAGTGAGGAATGAAGATGTTAGGAAGGAAGTTGGGATGGGAAAACTAAATGAGAGAATTGAGAAGAATAAACTAAGGTGGTTTGGACATGTAAAGAGGATGGAGGCAAATAGAATACCAAGACAGATGCTGGAGGCAAAGTGCAAGGGTAAGAGAGCAAGAGGAAGACCTAGAACAAGGTGGATCGATTCAGTGAAGAACAGCGTGAGAAAAAGAAATCTGGACTGGGACAAGATCGTGGAAGAAGAATTGTGGAAGGAAAGAGGAAAGTGGAGAAGTGCCATAAATACCCCGACCCGGCAGGAGCTGGATAAGGGGAAATGATGATGATTCTACACACACCCAAAGTACGCAGGGCTACATGACCGCGTTGTCGCAGCCCCTAAACTAAGTAACCAATTCGATGTCTATTCGTTTTTCTTTCATTGCACCGATTGATCACCATAATTCAAGTTTGTCATTTAACCATTTCCTTGTTGCATTTCCAGGCATGATATCCCTAGAAATCACCCTATTATTTTAGAATATGAAGTACTGTGGACATGGGTATAAACTCTTGCACATAACATTAGAACTATATAATACAGCACATTTAAATAAAAGAACATTTCACACGTGTACATGGTCCAGGAGTGTGAAGCCCATTGACCAACGGAGCATACGCATTTCCATGCTGTGTAGTTGGCGCTCTGTAGCTCTGTCAATTGGTCGACATTCAGCGCCATACAAAGCAACAGGACGTACTATCTTGCAATATATTTTGGATTTCAAATGTAGGGGCATCCTTCTGTCGCAGAGTACACCTGTAACTTCCCTCCATCTCGTCCAAGCTGCGTTTATCCTGCTTCGCACTTCATCACTTATCTCACCATCAGATTGTAAGCGAGATCCTAGATACCTGAAGCTTACGGCCTTAGCTAATGTCTCCCCATCAACTTGAATGGCGCTGTTGCTTGTGATGGTTTTAAGGTATTCGGTCTTCTTCTTATTCAGTCTAAGACTGTATTGCGAAAGACGGCTGTTCCAAACTTCAACTTCATGCTGCAGTCCTCCTCTGGTGGTATCAGCAAGTGCAACATCATCTGCGTATAAGAGAGTCCAAAGAACACTCCTTTGCAGGTCTCGTATGATTGTGTCCATGACTAGGATAAAGAGCAATGGGGACAATGAGGATCCCTGGTGTACACCAACTTTCACTGGGAAGCTCTCCGAGGTGCCGACGGCGCAACGTACACATCTGGTTTGTGTATAGCATCTTGATCCAGCTGATAAGCATTTCTGGTACACCATGGTCACGAAGTGCATACCGGATCAGACGATGTGGAACACTGTCAAAATTTAGGGGCAGATGACCTCGTAGTTCCGCCCCTTGAAACCTCGATAACTGACACTGTCAAAAGCCTTTTCAAGGTCAAGGAAGGCGATATGCAGTGGCTGTTGTTTCTCACGGTGCTTTTCAATAAGCATTCTGGCAGCGAAGATTGCATCAGTTGTTCCAGCAGCCTTGACGAAACCACACTGGTTGGTACTAATGCTGACGATGTCTCGCAGTCGTCGATCGAGAATTCTCACAAAAATCTTCATTGTGTGCGACAGGAGGCGTATTGGACAGTAATTTCCTCATTCTGCAGGATCACCTTTCTGCTTAAAGATAGGTACAATGATGCTTGTAGTCCAGTCACTGGGAATAGTTCTACAGTCAACTATAGCATTGAAAAAGTTTGTCAGCCAGATGATCGCGGGTTGTTCCGATTCCTGCAACTTCCAGAAGTCTGCCCGAAGGTCATCTGGTCTTGGTGCTTTTTGATTCTTCATACTCCTGATGGCGCTGGTGACTTCATCTGATGTGATGTGAAAGATAGGGCCTTCTGTCAGATTACCTCCTGGAATTGGAGGATGTGGGAACTCAATGTTGGAAATTTCTTCAAAGTGCTTGTAACGAATTTATTTGGTTACAGTGTTCATCCCCACGTTTTCTGTTGGTATTATGTTTGGTTTTTGGGTTGGAAGCATGGCTGCCTCATACTGGGCTGCTGTAGGGAGTTTGGTGCTTTGTGCTAGCTAGATACTCTGTGGTCCAGCAGTGAGGTAGCAGGGGCTTTGCCCAATGAAGTTTCTTTGATGTAGGTTATTCCATATTCCTTTTATGATAGTGTGTTGTTTTGTGTCTGCTTATTGGTTGAAAGGTGACTGTGAAAAAGAAGAATAGTGGTGAGGTTATCCGTTTTTGTTGAGAATGAAAAATGTTATATTCTGGGAATGGTTAGAAGTCTGCTTGTTGGAGAGGATATGAGTAGGCTTGTTGAGAGTCGATTGAGTTATTTATTTCTTCTTCTTTGAATATATATGTGGGAGGACTTTGAATAAAAAGGAAGAAGATGAAATGTTTTGGATGTATGTTCATATGATGTCTTGATGTATGCTGATGTAGAAAAAGATGTTCTGAGAAAATGCAAGAAGATAAGAATGGAGCAGAAGAATACTAAGAATTGTGAGGGGTATTTCCTTCATGAAGGTAGTTGTGGATACTGTGTGAGAGATGCAGGTAATGGAAAAGGTATTAAAAGTATTGTATTTCTTATTTCGTTATGTGCGTAACATCATCTCGACTCTGAAGATTATTATTAGAAGAAAGAAATTTAGTTAAATTGCCCAACAGTAGGGCATGTTGTTGTTGGTTGACCTCAACCATTACTACTATTTTAAATTTATTATATTGACGCACCAACGTGTGGCTGGACAAAGGAAGCACCAATCACAATCCCGACATTAAATACCAGTATTTAAATATATTTCATTGACGCCCATCTGTGGAGCGAATATTATTATAAGAAAGTTGACAATTACTACTATTTAAAATCTGTTACATTGGCGCCCAACGTATCGGCACGAATAAGGAAATAAGAAATATGGAAGCTGAGATGATGGCCATGTTGAGGAAGCTCATGCTTCGTAGTAACAAGTCCGTAGGTATGGAGGATAAGATGA
Source organism: Meconema thalassinum (assembly GCA_946902985.2). Classification (NCBI taxonomy): domain Eukaryota; kingdom Metazoa; phylum Arthropoda; class Insecta; order Orthoptera; family Tettigoniidae; genus Meconema; species Meconema thalassinum. The sequence goes on along the minus strand of OX336394.1, from coordinate 381,747,038 downwards.
CCAGTCAGATGGCAGGCCAGATGAATAGTATGGAAGTTAGGATGAGCAGCCGGATAGAATGTCTGAGAAGATAGAGTACAAGAGCAGGTGACTAGCCTAGACAGCCGTGTTACTCACCAAATTAGTGAAGTCAGAGTAGAAATCGCTAATCTGGGAGTTAGGCTAGGTAATAAGATTGCTGTTCAGGAACTGAGCCACTCTGAATAATTAGAGAAGTTGGCAAGGGAAATTTCAAGCCAGGCACTGGAGACCAGCCAGAAATTTCACAGGGCAGACAGGAAGTTGGAAGAGCAGAGAGAGGAGATCATGTGCATCGTAGAAGAGAAAGTTGAGACGGTAGAATCTGTGAGTGTGTCTGTAAAGGAGGAGGAAGAGGAGGAGATGTGTGAAGTATGTGATGCTAGGGGGCGTAAGGAAGTTAGTAATGAAGAAGAAGTGAAGGATGGACAAGAGAGAGATAAGGTGAAGAAAAGGTGGACGAAGAAAAGGACGAGATGGAAGGAAAAGAGAAGGAATGGGAAGAGGACGAGATGTAAGACTGATGAAGTTACGAGAGTGAAGGATCAGAAGATGAAAAAGGAAAAGAAGATAAAAGAGATAAAGGAAAAGAGGAAAGAAAAGATAAGTAAGGAACTGTTGAGCAAGATCAGGCAGATGAGGAAGAGAAGGAAGGTGAAGAAAAAGAAGGGAAAGGAGAAGAAGGAGAAACAGAAGAAAAGCCATAAATGCCGTGCAGAAAGGTTCAAGAATGAGGAGAAGGATAGTCCCGCTGAGGATGAAGATAAAGTTCTCAATCTTGATAACTTCATGTTTTTGGATTCTGGTGGTGGACATCGAAGACGTGATAATGATAAAAATGGTACTGGTGATACTCCGCGCTTTGGAAGAAATAACGGAGACAGGCCCCGGTGAGGTCGAAAGGATGACGAAGATGATTATGATAACGGTACATACAGGTCTAATGAGGATTCTGCCGTTCCTTCTGAAAAAAAAAGCTTGTGGTGACACACCTTATGTCAACAATGCCGTTGATATGTCTGGCAGTGAAGGATTCGTAACCACGTCTGTTGATGACGATGATGACGAAAAAGATGATCCTGTCATCCTTTCTGAAGAGGATGACATCGCCATTGACTGGAAGATGACGCTGCCACTATCGCCGAAGAGAATAAAGCAACGTCTAAAGAAGATGATGATCTATAATTTGTTTCACTTTGTTTTTTTCTTGTTTTAGTCAGTGTTTGCTTGATTTATTTCAATTTATGTATGTGTGAGGGTTGAGGATGAATCTATGACCCTCAGTTAGAGATTAATCCTCGAGGGGGCTGCTGTAACCGAATTTATTTGGTTGCAGTGTTCACCCCCACGTTTTCTGTTGGTATTATGTTTTTTTTTTTTCTTTTTCCAAATGCTTTCAAGAATGGAACGAGCCTCGGACATGATGGATATAATAGACGACGACACGGCTGTACACAAGGACTAAGATTTGGAACTTTAAACATAAGAACGCTGACGGGGAAGGTGGAGGAGATAGTGGATATGATGGAAAGAAGGAAGTTGGATTTATTGGGATTGGCAGAAACAAAGTGGAAAGGGGAAGGAAGGAGAGAACTGAGAAAAGGCTATAGACTGTACTGGAGTGGGAATGAAGAGGGAAAGAGGAATGGAGTGGGAGTAGTAGTACGAGATGGTTTAAAAGAAGAAGTGAGGAGAATAAGTGATAGGATGATGAAAGTGAAAGTAGCACTGAGGGGAGAGACCGTAGATATAGTGCAAATGTATGCTCCACAAGTAGGGTGCGCCTCTGAAGAGAAGGAGGAGTTTGAAGAAGAATTGCAGAAGCAGCTGGTAGGAAGAAATATGATTGTTATGGGGGATCTGAATGCCCATGTAGGAAGAGAAAGACAAGGTTATGAGAGTGTTCTAGGACCAGAGGGTTGGGACGGAAGAAATGAGGAAGGAAAGAGACTGTTGGACTTCTGCCAAAGGAACAGCCTGCTAGTTGGGAACTCATGGTTTAAGAAAAGAGAGAGCCACACAATCACATGGTACAGTGATGACTTGACCAGGAAGTCGGTGGTCGGCTATAAACTGTATGAGAAAGAACTAAATAAGAACATCACGGACATCAAGGTTATACCATCGGAGAACCTGGATAGCGACCATCGATTGCTGGTAATGAACCTGAGAGGGAGTAAGGAGAAGAAAGGGACTGAGAACCCGGAAAGACGTACAAGGATATGGAAACTGAAAGAAGGGGATAGAAGGGTCGAGTACCTCAAAATGGTAATGGAAGGAATTCCAACAGATGAAGAAAGAGGGGTGGAAGAGGAATGGGCTAGATTTAAGAAGACACTAGTGGGTGCAGCAGAAGCAGTATGTGGGAGGACAAGTAGTAAGAAGAGGTGGAAGGAAACACCATGGTGGAATGAGAAGACAAAAGATATAGTAAGGGAAAAGAATAGAGCCTTTAGGAGGTGGTATCAAAATAGGACGGTAGAGACAAGGGAAGAGTACCAGGAAAGAAAGAAGGAGGCGAAGAGAGTAGTGGCTAAGGAGAGAAGAAAGTGGATGGAAGAGTGGACAAAGATGATGAAGGAGGATAGTGAAGGTACAAAAAAGGTCCTGTATGGAATGGTAAAAAATAAGAGGCGGAAGGATCCTACGGATTATGTTAGAATGGTTAACAAAAGGGGACAAGAGATACAAAATAGGGAAGAACTGAAGAAAATGTGGAAAGAATATTTTGAAGAACTTCTGAACCCAAATGGAAAAGATGGTGAGGAGGAAGAAATCGGGGAAGAGGAAGATGAACTGCAAACAGAAAAGGACTTAACATGGAAAGAAGTGGAAGATGCAGTGAACAAGATGAAAGGAGGGAAGGCACTGGGTGTGGATGAGTTGAGTGTGGAGATGGTGAGAGCAGCAGGAGAGGTGGGGATACAGTGGTTGTACCGAGTGATGAGGACAGCATGGAAGGAAAGGGAGACCCCAGAGGACTGGAAAAAAGGAATAATTGTCCCGATCTTCAAGAAAGGTAGTAGAACAGATTGCAGAAACTATCGGGGAATAACACTGATGAGTCATTGTGCAAAGATCTTCGATAAAGTTTTGGAAAGGAGAATTAGGACAAGGATAGAAGGAGGGATGAGGGAAGAACAACATGGCTTCAGAGCAGGAAGGTCCACAGTGGATTTGATTTTTGCTGTACAAGAACAGCACTATGAGTATGGAACAGATCTGCTGATGGCCTTCCTGGACATTGAGAAAGCATCTACAAGAACAGCACTTTGAGTATGGAACAGATCCACTGATGGCCTTCCTGGACATTGAGAAAGCATATGACAGTGTATGCAGAAACAAAGTATGGAAGTCCCTGGAGGATAGAGGAGTAGAGAAAAGGACTATAAAGAGGATAAAGGAGATGTACAAGGGAAGCGTGAGCTGTGTGAAAGTGGGAGGAGAGAAATCGGACTGGTTGGAACAGAGAAACGGCCTGAAACAAGGAAGTGCACTGTCACTGTTACTTTCATTGTGGTGATGGATGACATAATGACCCGAGTGGCACAAGTAATTGGGGAAGGAAAGATGAAAGCAATGGTGTTTGCAGATGATTTGATGATTTGGGGAAACAAGGAGGAGGAGGTACAGGAACAGTTGGATGTGTGGGAAGGAATAATACAAGGATATGGGATGAAATTTAGCATAAATAAGAGTGAGATGGTGATCACAACAAGGAAGAAGGAAAGAACCACAACGGGAATAACAATTGGTGGGGAACAGCTGAAGAAAGTGGAGAGTTTCAAGTATCTGGGAAGCCTGATACAAGATAATGGAAGAAACGTTAGAGAAATAAATGAGCGGGGGAGGCAGGCAGAAGCATTTCGGTGGAGTGTGATAAGCACGTTATGGAGCAAGGATGTCCCTCAGAACAGCAAAAAGATCATATATCGGACGTACTATGTCCCTATCCTGACGTATGCCTCGGAGACCTGGGTTATGAAAGGAAGGGAGAAGAGCAAAATACAGGCCAGTGAGATGAGGTTCCTGAGAAGCAGTATTGGAGCTACAAAGATGGACAGAATAAGAAATGAGAGGACCAGAGAATTAATGAAGGAGGAACCATTACAGGATGGTATAGAGAAATCTAGACTTAGATGGTATGGACATGTAAAGCAAATGGAGGAGAAGAGGATACCCAGGAGAGTACACGAGACGAAGTGGGAAGGAAAGAGACCGAGAGGAATACCGAGAGACAGGTGGCTGAAGGGGGTGGAAGAAAGCGTGAAGAAGAGAGGAGAAGACTGGACAAGGGTGGAGGCTGAGAGATGGTGGGAAGACAGAAGACGTTGGAGAGGCTTGTGTTCCAAACAGACCCGGCCAGTGGCTGGAAATTGTGCAAGATGATGATGATTATTATGTTTGGTTTTTGGGTTGGAAGCATGGCTGCCTCATACTGGGCTGCTGCAGGGAGTTTGGTGCTGTGTGCTAGCTAGATACTCTGTGGTCCAGCAGTGGGGCTTTGCCCAATGAAGTTTCTTTGATGTAGGTTATTCCATATTCCATTTAAGATAGTGTTTTGTGTTGTGTCTGCTTATTGGTTGAAAGGTACTATGAATAAGAAGAATAGTGGTGAGGTTATCTGTTTTTGTTGAGAATGAAAAATGTTATATTCTGGGAATGGTTAGAAGTCTGCTTGTTGGAGAGGATATGTGTAGGCTTGTTGAGAGTCGATTGGGTTATTTATTTCTTCTTCTTTGAATATATATGTGGGAGGACTTTGAATATAAAGGAAGAAGATGAAATGTTTTGGATGTATGTTCATATGATGTCTTGATGTATGCTGATGTAGAAAAAGATGTTTTGAGAAAATGCAAGAAGATAAGAATGGAGCAGAAGAATACTAAGAATTGTGAGGGGTATTTCCCTCATGAAGGTAGTTCTGGATACTGTGTGAGAGATGCAGGTAATGGAAAAGGTATTAAAAGTTTTGTATTTCTTATTTCGTTATGTGCGTAACATCATCTCGACTCTGAAGATTATTATTAGAATTTAGTTAAATTGCCCAACAGTGGGGCATGTTGTTGTTGGTTGACCCCAACCATTACTACTATTTTAAATTTATTACATTGACGCACCAACGTGTGGCAGGACAAAGGAAGCACCAATCACGATCCCAACATTAAACACCAGTATTTACCCGTATTTCCTCGCAAAATCGTCGCCACCGCGTAATCGTCGCACCCCACTTTTCAAACACTAAAATAGGTTTATAAAATTTCATCGCATAATCGTCGCATAGCATGTTCGTATTTGTGCGCCAGTCAGTTGCACATGCTGTCGCGACTTTATCAGACGAAAAATATCTCGTATTTATGCTTGCGGGCAATGAACTGCGACGCGAGCGGCAAGCTTCGTCACTTAGCACATTCCGCGAGCGTATAATCTGGCGTGATCTTGTCTGCAAAAAGTAATCTCGCCTTTGTGCCTGCCGGCTATGAACTGTGACGCGAGCGGCCAGCCCACATTCCGCGAGCGTATAGGCCTAATCTGGCGTGGTCTTGTCAGGAGAAAGTAACCTCATCTTTATGCCTGCCGGCTATGAACCGCGACGCGAACGGCCAACGCACATTCCGCGAGCTTATAGGCCTAATCTGGCGTGATTGTTAGCAAAAAGTAATCTCATCTTTAGGCCTGCGGCCTATGAACTGTGACGCGAGCGGCCAGCACACATTCCGCGAGCGTATAGGCCTAATCTGGCGTGATCTTGTCAGGAGAAAGTAATATCGTATTTATGCCTGCGGGCTATGAACTGTGACGCGAACGGCCAGCGCACATTCCGCGAGTTTATAGGCCTAATCTGGCGTGATCATGTCAGGAGAAAGTAATATCGTATCGTCTTTATGCCTGCCGGCTATGAACCGCGACGCGAACGGCAAGCGCACATTCCGCGAGCTTATAGGCCTAATCTGGCGTGATCTTGACAGCAGAAAGTAATTCGTCTTTCTGCCTGCGGGCTATAAACTGTGACGCGAACGGCCAGCGCACATTCCGCGAGTTTATAGGCCTAATCTGGCGAGATCTTGTCTGGAGAAAGTAATACCGTATCGTCTTTATGCCTACCGGCTATGAACCGCGACGCGAACGGTCAGCGCACGTTCCGCGAGATTATAGGCCTAATCTGGCGTGATCTTGACAGCAGAAAGTAATTCGTCTTTCTGCCTGCGGGCTACAAACTGTGACGCGAACGGCCAGCGCACATTCCGCGAACTTATAGACCTAATCTGGCGTGATCTTGTCAGCAAAAAGTAATCTCGTCTTTGTGCCTGCCGGCTATGAACTATGACGCGAGCGGCCAGCCCACATTCCGCGAGCGTATAGGCCTAATCTTGCGTGGTCTTGTCAGGAGAAAGTAACCTCATCTTTATGCCTGCCGGCTATGAACCGCGACGCGAACGGCCAACGCACATTCCGTGAGCTTATAGGCCTAATCTGGCGTGATCATGTCAGCAAAAAGTAATCTCATATTTAGGCCTGCGGCCTATGAACTGTGACGCGAGCGGCCAGCGCACATTCCGCGAGCGTATAGGCCTAATCTGGCGTGATCTTGTCAGGAGAAAGTAATATCGTATTTATGCCTGCGGGCTATGAAGCGTGACGCGAATGGTCAGCGCACATTCCGCGAGCTTATAGGCCTAATCTGGCGTGATCTTGTCAGCAGAAAGTAATACCGTATCGTCTTTATGCCTGCCGGCTATGAACCGCGACGCGAACGGCCAGCGCACATTCCGCGAGCTTATAGGCCTAATCTGGCGTGATCTTGTCAGGAGAAAGTAATATCGTATTTAGGCCTGCGGCCTATGAACTGTGACGTTAGCGGCCAGCGCACATTCCGCGAGCTTATAGGCCTAATCTGGCGTGATCTTGACAGCAGAAAGTAATTCGTCTTTATGCCTGCGGGCTATAAACTGTGACACGAACGGCCAGCGCACATTCCGCGAGTTTATAGGCCTAATCTGGCGTGATCTTGTCAGGAGAAAGTAATCTCGTCTTTATGCCTGCGGGCTATTAATCACGACGCGAATGGCCAGCTTCGTCAGCACATTCCGCGAGCGTTAACCTGTCGTGACCTTGTTATAAGAAAGAAGCCTGTCTCTGACTGCAGGCTATGACTCACGCCAGACTCACGCTACGCGAATGACTGGCCCGTGCAGCAAATAATGATACAGTATATTCTTTGTACTTACATATTCTTCGCATAATCGTCGCACCCTGCTTTTTTCCACGAATTTTTGGCTAAAAAAAGTGCGACGATTATGCGAGGAAATACGGTAAATATATTTCATTGGCGCCCAACTGTGGAGCGAGTATTATTATAAGAAAGAAGATAAGTTTACCAATTTTAATGAAGTACTATTTTAAATAAGTTTCATGCTGTTGCCAACGTTTGAGGATGTCCTGTTTGTTCTGTAATCGCTGACCATCTTTGCCTTTTATACACACATAGTGCTCAATGTCCAGTACTGACTTTGCTCTAGCCTTGGTCAGCCTGAAGATAATTTTCTCTCCTTCCTCTGAGTCCAGTGTTGTGTACAGGTCACTATAGTGACTGTGTCTGGCTTCAGCGACAGCTTTCTTAGCCTCACTTTTGGCAATGGCATACCTCTCCCTGTTCCCTGGAGTCTTTTGTGAGATCCAGTTTCTATATGCCTTCTTCTTTGCATGCACCTTATCTAAGACTTCGACTGTCCATAGCCACGTTTGCTTATCAATGCGGCGGGAACTAGGTTTTGTTGAACCCAGGGTTGCTGTGGCAGTTGCAGTGATAGATTTGCAGTATGTGGTCCAAGTTTTGTCAATCGCATTTGGGTTGACAGGAGGGAAATTTACATTCTCTGCTAACTTCTCCTTTTGGTCTTTAAGCTTCCACCGTTTAATCTTCGCCGGAGCATTTATCCACTGCTTCTACTATGTTTAGAGATCCTTAAATCTTATTAGAAATATTATTCATTTCAGGTTCCGTATTGACAGTAATTATGAAGAATAAGAATTTTCAATCTTTCCGCCTACAAATTAAAGTATTGAATAGGCGGAAAGATTGAAAATTCTTATTCTTCATCCTTAAATCTGCCGTGAGTAACTTATATTGAGGGGCTACATAGTCAGATAGTATGACCTAAATGCAAAATGCAACACTATGCCTTCTAAATACTGTCCTATGCCTGCCTGACACATTACCTATAGTTCACAATAAGTTTTAATTCCACACCAATACGAGAGGTGGCAGGAGAATGCCACAACACATACGGGAGCTTTCGGACGCTTTAGCAGGGAGCTGTGACTTTCGTATCCGGGCGCATTCGGGCACTTTGAGAAGGAAAGTGTTAAATCATCTCAAGTTATTATCGTTGCTCACGTCCGCAGGAGTTACCTATAAATTGCCCTGCACGTGTCCCCTGGGTGGTGCTAAGCGAGCAACAACGACATACGGTGAAACTGAACAAATTACAATGTCTCAAACTCTTCGTTATAACGGTTCTTTTCAGAACCACCAAGCCATAGACATTGGACCTTCCGTCCGCATTCTCCAACTAAATATTGAAGGCATAAGTTCTGCCAAGTGTGACTACCTCCACAAACAGCTTAATAGCCTCAACATTGATATAGTCAACATTCAGGAGACACACACAAAAGATGAACAGGACCTTGCTAGAAGAGGACAGATATCGGGCTATACATTAGTTGAAGCCATCCATCACCAACAGTATGGAATTGCCACTTACGCCAAATCTGGCCTGACTGGAGTACAAGTTGTTGAATCGAGTGACAAAGATCTTATCTTCTCTATAGTAGTAAAAATTAATGACCTAATCGTCATTAATGTGTACAAGCCTCCTTGCATCAGATGGACTTCGAAAGTTTTGCCCACCTTCAACCATCCCTGCATCTATACTGGGGATTTTAATAGCCACCACACAAACTGGCGGTAGGACACAGTAGATGATGATGGCGAGGTACTAACTCAATGGGCAGAAATATCCGATCTGCATCTAGTTTTTGATGCGAAAGACAAAGGCTCCTTCCATTCTGCTCGTTGGGGAAGAGACTACAATCCTGACCTAACATTTGTGTCAAAGGATTGTCTTGATCAGCCTCTTAACACTGCACGTGAAATACTGTCTAACTTCCCAAACAGCCAACACCGACCAGTTTTTCTGGAAACTGGCACGAAGATACCCCTAGTGAACTCAGTACCTCTACCCAGGTGGAATTTCAACCGTGCAAATTGGGACAAATTCTCTGAAGATCTTGATCGGAAGCTATTTGATTCAAAACTAGAGCCAATTGCCAATAACTATGATGACTTCGTTAACCTAGTAATTTCAGCTGCTAAATTAAACATCCCTAGAGGTTTCAGAAAAGACTATGTGCCAGGCTGGAACCCTGAAAGCGAGGCGCTATACGAAGAATATCTAACAACAGGCAATCATGAAGTTGGTTCGAAGCTTCTACAATCACTAGAGAAGAATAGGAAACAAAAGTGGGAAGAAACAGTGAAAAACATGGACTTCGTGAAATCGAGCAGAAAGGCTTGGAGAGTCTTAAATCATCTTACTGGAAAACATGTCTCCAAAAAGCAGTATACTAACTTGAGCCCAGATGCCATTGCAAATAGAATGGTGGACATTACACGATCCAAAAGAGATAAATGTCACACGAAAACAGTGAAACAAAAGCTCACCGAACTCAAACGTAGAACTCAGAAGAATGAGAAACTGTCTAGGCCATTTTTTGTTCAGGAAGTTGAAACCGCTATCAAGATGTTGAAAACTGGTAAAGCTGCTGGTCCAGATGGCATCTATAATGAATTCCTGCGAAACATGGGTCCACATAGCATCAGCTGGCTTACTTCACTTTTTACTTTCATCCTTCAGACTAACAACCTACCAAAGCAGTTTAAACGGTCAAAGGTGATCGCCCTTCTTAAACCTGGCAAGTCGGAGCAGAGACCTGAAAACTACCATCCAATAGCACTTCTTAGCTGCATTTATAAACTTTTAGAACGAGTCTTTCTTGCCAGGATAGCTCCACTCATTGAAGCTGTAACCCCACCAGAACAAGCTGGATTCAGGAAAAACCGAAGCTGTACTGATCAAGTCTTGGCCCTCACCACTCACATTGAAGCAGGGTTTCAAAAGAAGCTAAAATCAACAGCTGTCTTTATCGACCTGACTAGCGCATATGATACTGTCTGGCGACATGGACTGATCCTCAAAGTGCTGGAAGCTATCCCCTGTTTGGAAATTGCAAATCTTATCTCTAACATGGTTTGTGAAAGAGAGTTCGTAGTATTTCTAGATGATGCTAAAAGTCGCAAAAGGAAACTAAATAATGGTCTACCCCAAGGATCAGTTTTGGCCCCAGTTCTATTCAATCTGTACATTCATGACTTGCCACCAACAACAGCTACTAAGTTTATTTACGCAGATGACATTGCACTGGTAGCTCAAAGCAGAACTTTTGAAGATGCAGAAGGCACTCTTACAACCGATCTGGAGAAAATGTCAACGTTCTTCAAGTCCTGGCGACTGATCCCAAGTATGTCTAAGACAGAGGTTTCATGCTTCCATCTTGCCAACCGACTAGCAAACTACAAGCCAAATGTTGTATTTCGTGGTGAAAAAACTGAAATACAACCCATTCCCGAAATACCTAGGTGTCACGCTGGACCGAACTCTGAGCTACAAAGAACACCTCACCAAGCTCTCTCACAAAATTTCCACCTGAAATAACATCCTGCACAAGCTTTGCGGTAGTTCATGGGGAGCCACGGCGGACTGCTTAAGATTAACGGGTATCAGTCTAGTCTATTCTGCAGAGGAATACTGTGCTCCAGTATGGTTGGAAAGTGCACATGTGCATAAAGTGGATACCAAGCTGAATGACACTATGCGTTGCATAACCGGCACCATAAAATCAACCCCTCGCCACTGGCTACCAGTACTCAGTCACATTCCACCACCTCACCTGAGGAGGAAGGAAGCTCTGATCAGAGAAGCAAAGAAGATCTATGCTTCTCCCTCATTACCAATACACCAGGAATTCTGCCACCCACCACCGAAGCGACTTCATTCGAGGAGACCAACCAGTTTATTGGCCGACCAACTTCTGGCAAATCGATTCAACCTAAACCAATGCTGGCAGGACGAATGGTCAAACTCAACGTCTGGAACTAGTGCCCAGGAGATCAACCCAACGGTGAAAATACAAGGATTTGACCTTCCTAGAAAATTATGGTGTCGCCTCAATAGACTGAGAACCAGGCACGGCCGTTGCAATTACCTATGCCATAAGTGGGGTTGGATAGATTCCCCATTGTGTCAATGCAATGAGGAGGAACAGACCATGGACCATATCATCCAGCGCTGCCCTCTACATGCCTACTCCGGGAGCCCTAGTGATCTGTTTCATCTTCGAGAATGTACTGTGGAATGGCTCCAAAACTTGAACTTGGATTTGTGATTTGTTTTTATGTAATTCACCATACGATTAAATAAATAAACATCAATTAAGTCCATAGACTAAATAAAAGTCTAGCTTTACAAAATCAATTAAAATTTTGATCATCCCTGGGTGTTACTATTCATGAACAAAATTTCATGGATGTGCATAATGTTGGGTGAATTTCCATTAATTCCCCTATTCGATTAAATCAGGCTCACAGTTCAGTCGAGGATACTCCCTGTAAGTGGTAATCTCTCATAACACCAAAAATATTACAAACAAAAAACTCATGATCTAAAATGCTTGCATTAATTGTGGAGTCAATTATTTCTCCAATTATAGTCGTTCACAAACGTTATTACCTTTTTTTCCCTTTGAACTACAGTATATTCATTACATTATAACATTGGAATTCCTTTCATTACCAATCCACAGAATATGTGGATTCACTTTCTATCATCATCATCATCTTCTACAGTTTCCAGCTCCTGGCTGGGTCTGCTTGGAGCATAAACCTCTCCATCGTTGTCTATCCTCCCACCACCTTTCCCTCTTCACTCTGCCCCACTCCTCTCCTCTTTTCTGCACTCCTTCCTTCATACCCACAATCCACCCATCTTCTTGTCCTTCTTCTTGGTCTCGCCCTCCATTTCCATCTCATGCATCCACCTTGGTATCCTGCCATCCTGCAGGATGTTGTCTGATTTCTGGGCATTTTTTCTAATGTATTCTTACTTGTTGTGTTCCAGCTTCCCATCGTTTTATCATAATTTTGTAAAATATCTGATTTATTATGGGTAATTCAGAGAATTCAAGAATTTGGCAGATAAAGAAAAAGGACATAGTTAATAACAACCTACCCGCGGTTTACTAAATTTAGCAGGATGAAGTATCAGCACATGTTATTCTAGATTGTAGCCAAACTTACCAGACACTTATTGCTTCCAGAGAGCATGTGCTTCAGCTCTATGTAGTCCATGGCCCTCTGGACTCGGCGACATAAATGGGAGGCGACAGCCAGCTGGAAACTGGCGCACAAGTCGAACACTCCTGGGATCAGGCCATCCCCTTCGATATCTGGCAACAGACAGTTCAGGTATTACCCTACTTCCTCGCATAATCGTCGCACCCCACTTTTCAAACACTAAAATAGGTTTATAAAATTTCATTGCATAATCGTCGCATAGCATATTCGTATTTGTGCGCCAGTCAGTTGCACATGCTGCCGCAACTTTATAACCGGGTGCGACTTTGTCAGAAGAAAAATACCTTGTCTTTATGCTTGCGGGCTATAAACTGTGACGCGAGCGGAAAAAACTTCATCACTTAGCACATTCCGCGAGCGTATAATCTGACGTGATCTTGTCAGGAGAAAGTAATCTCGTCTTTATGCCTGCCGGCTATGAACCGCGACGTGAACGGCCAGTGCTCATTCCGCGAGCTTATCAGCAGAAAGTAATCTCGTCTTTATGCCTGCGGGCTATGAACTGTGACGCGAACGGCCAGCGCACATTCCGCGAGTTTATAGGCCTAATCTGGCGTGATCTTGTCAGGAGAAAGTAATCTCATCTTTATGCCTGCGGGCTATGAACCGCGACGCGAATGGCCAGCTTCGTCAGCACATTCCGCGAGCGTTAACCTGTCGTGACCTTGTTAGAAGAAAGAAGCCTTTCTCGGACTGCAGGCTATGGCTCACGCCAGACTCACGCTAAGCGAATGACTGGCCCGTGAAGCAAATAATGATACACAGTATATTCTTTGAACTAAATTCTTCACATAATCGTCGCACCTTGCTTTTTTCTACGAATTTGAGGCTAAAAAGGGCGACGATTATGCGAGGAAATACGGTACTTGATCGGTGTGCATAGGATTAGGATAGGTGCCCAGGAAGTATCCCATTGTTTCTGTGGAGTGAATGTGGAGGAACACTCAAGATAGCTGCTGCCAATACTACGATTTGAACTTAGGAAGTATAGTAACCCATTGTGACTTAACCTTCATAGTGTTATTGATGAAACGGTTTGTCACCAATTCTACCACGCGGTGGTGCTAATGTCGAAACAGTATGTGCACGTCTTTTTAGTTTCACATTCCAGCTGTTTGAGGCAATGTTATTTGAAAGTAGACTTATCTGCTCTTTGGTGATAGTACATAGAACCATTTACTGTATTTGCTCGCATAAAACTCGCACTTTTCTGACCGAAAATAAGTGTGAAAATCTTCGGTGCGAGATATATGCGGGGATTTGTGAGGGAAATACCTTATTCCCAAAAAAATGTAAAATTTGCATTATTGAAACAAGACAACTGGAATTGTCAACTGCCGTCGCTGCTGCCAATCTCCGAGCTACTCTCGCGTGCATCATCCTAACTTCCGTCCAATGCATTTGCGATGCCAGTCTTCGAGAAGCTCTTAATAACGTCTGTCTGCACCATAACCCATACCCCTACATCCAATGATGCAAGAGTTCAACTGACGGCCTCCTTTATTTTGACTTCTGTCGTCAGCTTATCGTGGCTAACAATACCAAATCTCGACGTGTTCTAACCTAACAATTACTTATTATTAGAGTCTGGAGCGCCAACAAAACAGCTGATGATCTCACCCCGTATTGCTGTTTTACTGCGTTGCCACATATGAAAACACCGTATGTGTTTGGTTATTGGTTTCTCGCGTGTCTTTCTGTTGACGCCAGTCATCAACATCATCATCATCTTGCACAGTTTCCAGCCACTGGCTGGGTCTGTTTGGAACACAAGCCTCTCCAACGTCTTCTATCTTCCCACCATCTCTCAGCCTCCACCCTTGTCCAGTCTTCTCCTCTCTTCTTCACGCTTTCTTCCACCCCCTTCAGCCACCTGTCTCTCAGTCTCTTTCCTTCCCACTTCGTCTCGTGTATCCTCCTGTTGACACCAGTAGCGAATATAAAATTCATTCACAATGAATTCTCGACCGGCAGCTCTATTACCATCGTCGTCTGCGTATTTGATCACTTTGAGTTTAAATCCAGCCGTATAACTTCCGCGTTTTTACATAAGAAAACAATCACACTTAACTGAGAAACAAGAATGGAACATGAAGACAATGCTGCTAGGCCTACTTTTCGACAATGCAACAGACGGACAACAAACACTTTGAAAGAAAGGAAAGCACCGCCGCAAAAAAGAACAATAACATCGCGGGCAAGACTTGTTTTAAAATTACTACGATCATCTTTATGACGGCACCAGAAATTAATGTGAGATATATACGAGGAATACTTTTTCCTGCAATTTTCAATTAAAAAATGGGGTGCGAGATACATGCGAGCAAATACAGTACTTTGCATTTTTAATCTCTATGGTGATGCGAAGTATGCTATTCATTTGTTCCAAGCCAATAAAGAAATAGAAAGGGTTAAATCGGCAACATACTTAGGTATCACACTAGATAGTACACTAACCTGGGTAAATCAAGTAGAAAATGTAAAACATAAAATCAGCCCTATAATAGGTATTATTTTCAGATTTAGATATAGCTGTCTTACTAGCCAACAATTGAAAAATACCGTATTTGCTCGCGTATATCTCGCACTTTTTTTACCGAAAATATGTGTGAAAATTTTTGGTGCGAGATATACGCGGGGAATGACCGTATTCCCGAAAAAACACAACATTTGCGATGTAACAGTAGGCCTAATTGCGCAACTGTTGTGGCGCGCTAATCGCTAATTCGAACGTGTCTCAAGGCGGTGAATTTAGCCAACCACGGCCGAAAACGCAGCGAACGATGTACAGCGTGCTAACACTCACGCTGCGCCGTATGCTTGCACGCGGCCGAGCTCTGATGCGACGCAATGCGTAAAGACGAAATCATTGAGATTCGAGGAGACTGAACTGCGTTTCTCTGCGATGTAACAGTAGGCCTACTTCCGCAACTGACATGGCGCGCTAATCGCTAATTCGAACGTGTCTCAAGGCGACGAATTTAACCAACTGCGGCCGAAGACGCGGCTAACGATGTACAGCGTGCTAACACTCACGCTGCGCCGTATGTTTGCATGCGGCCGAGCTCTGATGCGACGCAATGCGTAAAGACGAAATCATTGAGATTCGAGGAGACTGAACTGCATTTCTCTGCGATATAACAGTAGGCCTACTTCCGCAACTGACGTGGTGTGCTAATCGCTAATTCGAACGTGTCTCAAGGCGGTGAATTTAGCCAGACGCGGCGAACGATGTACAGCGTGTTAACACTCACGCTGCGCCGCATGCTTGCACGCGGCCGAGCTCTGATGCGACGCAATGCGTCAAGACGAAATCTTTGAGAATCGAGAAGACTGAACTGCGTTTCTCTGCGATGTAACAGTAGGCCTACTTGCGCAACTTATGAGGCGCGCTAATCGCTAATTCGAACGTGTCTCAAGGCAGCAAATTTAGCCAACCTCGGCCGAAGACTAACGATGTACAGCGTGCTAACACTCACGCTGCACCGTATGCTTGCACGCGGCGCCTCGATCCCTAATCGGCTTGTATCGAAGTTCGGATCAACTCGTTGTTGCTCGCTCTTCCTGTTAGTAACGCTTCGGGTAAGTTCCTGGACAATGACGACTGTTGTGGCGCGCTAAATCGAACGTGTTTCTACCTCAAGGTTATTACAGTCATTTATATGATGGCGTCAGTAATGAATGCGAGATATATGCAAGTACTTTTTTTTTCCTGAAATTTCAAATTAAAAAAATGGGGTGCGAGATATACGCGAGCAAATACGGTATATACTTTGCTCTGATACATTCACATTTAATGTACATGAATTTCATATGGGGGTATTGTAAGAAGGAGCTGATAAAAGAACTTGAGATACTCCAGAAACGTGCTATAAAATCTATCTTTGGATTTCCTTGGCTCACACCCTCCAATGAATTATACTCAAGAACTAAAATTATGCCACTGCAAAAACAAATAGCTATGTCAGCAACAGTATTTGTATACAAATTAGAAAACAAATTGATACACACACACATCCATTTTACCCATGAAAATGACATTCATCATTATGCAACAAGAGGAGTAAATCGAATATTCACCAGCCACTCCCAATCCATTAAATTTGGAACTAAAGGAATTATGTCCTCTATAATAAAGGAATACAACTCGCTACCATTAGGCATAAGGGAAAGTTTCTCTATAAAAACATTTAAGAGGAAAACAAAAGACTTCCTATTAAGGAATGAATAGCCCATATCCAATAGCCTTAAGCAATGCAGTGTATCATACTGAATCATCTCTGTAAAGTTAGTAACTAGCAATCTAATATACGGTAAGTTACTATTAAACTAAATAATATAATGTTACAAAAATTATATATATGCCATGCTGTAACTATGTTACTTGATTGTCCCTAACACGAGCTCAGGCTCATTGGGACCTATGTAAATAAATAAATAAAGTGATAGAAAAATTTGACTTATGTTTGACTTCTGTGCGCTGTAATGGCTGACAACAGACCAAGTAGTAGTACGTGTAGTGGCGATTCTAAACGTTTACCGTACTCAGGAGGGGGCATAGTGGTTAACCCATCCCTAAAAGTCTGATTTGTCACCCCTAGTGAAAGGCCATTTAACCAGTCACTACATAAGGCAGTCTTTACCTACATCCAGTTCAACTAGTCTCCAGAAATTATTTTGCGGGTACGCCATTGAAGGAAACTCAACTGAATACTGTACATGTGTGTAAAATGTAGTAAGTAATATATGGAATCAAAAGGAGAAGGGAGAATATGTTAAATTGATTTAGGGCCTTTATGTAGACTGGAGCTAAGATGTGTGAAAATAACTCAGCACATGGGTGTTTATTTGGAAATACATAGCAGTTAAAAGACCCACTTAATGAAGTAATGAAATATTCAAATAGGAAATTTAACAGGGAGCCAAGAGAAGACAGATGGAAAGTAGTGACCTACCAGGTAACAACACCATAGAAACACATAAGAATAACATCATAACCAGTCCACGAAGTTTCTTAGACCCTTTCTCGGTGGAGAATAACACAAGAATATGCTGTTGGGAGGGTGGAGGGGGAAGAGATGAAGGCAAGAGGAATAGGAATGGAAGAGGGAGGCGGAAGAATTTTGCTGTCAGGGCTGGTTTAACATTTCTTGAAATAATGTTTGCCTGCAAGATGTCTTTCTATGGTGTTCTTACCTGGTAAACCACTGCTTTTTCTCTGTTTTCTCCTGTGTATGTTGAAGTAATTATGCAACTGATGGGATATGAGAGCATGGTCATAGGACTCACCGTGTTTCCTTTCCTCACTGATAATGTATCTCAGGGCCTTGTTCTTCAGTCCTGCCAGGCTGAAGTTGCAGTCTCGGTACTGAGCCAGTGCACTGGGGAAAGGGAAGGCCAGAGGATCTCCCCTCTCTGCCCCTCTTTCCAATGCTGCTCCCCCAGACATGTTGCAGAACTCGGGCAGGTTGCGCAGCTTCAGTCTCCTTGCTATCTGCAACAGAAAAATTACTACAATCAACATTGTATACCGGCCGCGGTGGTCGAGAGGGCTAACGCGCTACCTCGTGCCTCGCCGGCATCGGGAGAGCGTGGGTTCGAATCCCACCTCGGCCGTCCTGAAAATGGTTTTCGTGGTTTCCCATTTTCACCACCAGGCAAATGCCGGGACGGTTCCTTTCAATAGGACCTCGGCCGATTCCCTTCCAATATCCCTTCCCTGACCTGTCCTGAAAAGAAAAGTACATGGCCATTGGCTGCATTAATAAAATTATATTCTCAAACTAATAAGCATAGCTAATTTCTTATCCCCGAACCACATGTCTGTAAATGAACTACAAATGGCAATTCTATTTTTGAAATCTACAAGGAAGTAGATTAAGGCAAGAATATAAGAATTAGTCTTCACCGTGTAATTAACATTTTAAAAAAGAATGTATTCGATGTAGTCCTTCTCACCAAATCTGGATTAGATGGGAAGGAGCATCTGCCATGCTCTCTCTCTCTCTCTCTCTCTCTCTCTCACACTCACACACATACACTTTCTCTCCTTAGCTTTAATCTAGTTCCCTGCTGCTCACCTTAAAAAAGGTGCTAAATATACGTTGGGGGTCTAATTTTGGCATCACTGATTAAAGTGGTACTCAATTCGTTTGTACCACATCACAATCAGATCGGAGAGTTACAGCCCAAACAGTTCTTCTTTAAGTCTCCATTTGATCAAAATGGTGTTTTCTACTAGACAAGATTCCCAGCCGAGGTCTCCGGAATTAGCTCAGTGGTCATACAAAGCTGAAAGTCAAGGGCTCAAGTCTCTCAACTTTACATCTATTAGACTTGTACTTTCTGCACAATATATGATCTAATAACTGAAAGCTTCCATTTGTCATCAATACATTAACAAAATCCAAATCCAGCTCTGCACGATCTACATCTAAACCAATCTTCTGCAAGCAACTCAAGGCCTTACCAATCAGATTTCAACTGTGACTTACAGTCTCGTACAAATTAACTAGAACACGACAATAGTACACACAATTTCTTTTTTGATTTATTCTAGTATATAATAATAATAATATCGTATGGCCTCGGGTGCCGGGTGCAAGCTTTGTTAATTGACACCCAGAGCGTAGCTTGCATGTCGAATTTTATTGCTCCTTGAAGCACTATGAAAGTCAAGGAGGTTAGATATCTAATCTCTTTGACAATATAGCGCTTTCTAGTAGAGAAACGAGGAACTTTGTGTTAGCGGAAAATCCCGAGATTAATTTTGCCATTATAAACACGGCCTACTGAATTCAAATGGGTTCTTTAACATGCCAACATTGTATGACATGCATATCGTGATTTTTGTCGCCTTTCAAATATCCCTTACCACGGCCAGGAGCAAACCTGCAAGCTTTGGGTTGGCAGTCCAACACGATAACCACTCACCCACCGTGGCAAGCTATTCTAGTGTATAATATACCTTTAACCTCCTTTCTACTCGGCGGCGGCGGCTTTAACTCGTTTCTGAGTATAGATCTTCTTCCAATCTTAAGGTTGAGGTCTGTGGGTATGTTTGCGGTGACTGAACAGCCCAATGCGTGCATGAAACAAGCGTCCACACAGATCACACAGAACTGTTGGTGGAGGGCGTGGCTGTGCACGGAGCTTCCGTGCTTGTTGCTTGGCCTTAACAAGCCTACGACGTTCTTCTTCAAACATTTTGACAGCAGCCGGGATGGTCTGGCGCCAAGTTGAACGGTCTTTAGCAAGCTGGTCCCAGGTTTGTGGATTGAGACCTGTCAACTTCATATTCTGTTTAAATTGGTCCTTGTAACGTCTCTTAGGGCCTCCATGAGGTCTGGTGCCGGAGCTGAGTTCACCATACAGAACCTGCCGTGGTAGTCTCATATCATCCATCCGATGGACATGTCCAATCCATCTAAGTTGATGATTCCATACTATTAGCATGGGCTTTCTCAAGAAAATCAAGGTTGGTGATGTGGTCTTCCCACTTTATCTTAAGGATGGATCGAAGTTTCTGTTGATGGAAGCAATCAAGCTTACGGAAGTCATGTCGATCAAGGGTCCAGGTTTTACAGCCATACAACAATGTTGAGATGACTACAGCTTGGAACACCATGAGGTTCGTCTTCACGGTCAGATCTTTATTCAAGAAGACCCGGTGCGATAGTCGCCTAAATGCCGCAAGGGCAGCACCGATTCTCTTCTCAACATCCTGCCCACAATTACCGTATACAGATAGCAGACTGCCTGGATACGAGAAGTGACCTGCTCCAATGGAGTATCTGAGATAAAAATGTTAAAGCGCGGAAGGGAAGTGCTTGGCGAAGGTTGTGCCAGAACCTTGGTCTTCTGAACATTAATGGTGAGACCAAAACGATCACATGCATTCTTGTAGCAATAACAGTCTGTTGCAACTCCACTGGCATGAGTGTAGGCGATGCCGCATCATCTGCATACAACATATTGGTTATCTTTGTAACCCGAGTTAGCTTCTTGGAGCAAAATCGAGCTAGGCTGAAGAGCCTTCCATCAAAACGCTACCTGACCTCTACACCTGGGATGTTTGTGGGCGATTTATAGAGCATTGCAGCCAAATACAATGCAAACAGTGTTGGAGCAAGTATGCAGCCTTGTTTCAGTCTATGAGTGACAGGAAATTCGTCAGAGATCTTATTTTGATAACAAACCTGACCGGTCATGCCATCAGGGAGAGCTTGGATTAGATCAACAAAGCATCGAGGACAGCCAAAGCGTTGTAGCACCGCCCACATAGCAGATCTTGGAACCGAATCCAAGGCCTTTTCCAGATCATAAAAGAGTAAGAAGAGTGGATTCTGTTGCTCACTGCATTTTTCTTGTAGTTGTCTTATGCAGAAAATCAAGTCAGTTGTTCTTCTGGAAGATCGAAATCCGTACTGGGACTCGGGGAGGATCTTTTCTGAGATAACCTGAAGGCAGTTCAGTAAAATTCTGGCAAGAATTTTACCCGCAGTAAATAGTAGAGATACACCGCGATAGTTGCCACAAACACTACGATCACCTTTCTTGAAGATTGTGATGATAGTGACGTTCTTTAGGTCACCAGGTCATCATCATCTTGCACAGTTTCCAACCACTGGCCGGGTCTGTTTGGAACACAAGCCTCTCCAACGTCTTCTGTCTTCCCACCATCTCTCAGCCTCCACCCTTGTCCAGTCTTCTCCTCTCTTCTTCACGCTTTCTTCCACCCCCTTCAGCCACCTGTCTCTCGGTCTTCCTCTCGGTCTCTTTCCTTCCCACTTCGTCTCGTGTACTCTCCTGGGTATCCTCTTCTCCTCCATTCGTTTTACATGTCCATACCATCTAAGTCTAGATTTCTTTATACCATCCTGTAATGGTTCCTCCTTCATTAATTCTCTGGTCCTCTCATTTCTTAATCTGTCCCTCTTTGTAGCTCCAATACTGCTTCTCAAGAACCTCATCTCACTGGCCTGTATTTTGCTCTTCTCCCTTCCTTTCATAACCCAGGTCTCCGAGGCATACGTCAGGATAGGGACATAGTACATCCGATATATGATCTTGTTGCTGTTCTGAGGGATATCCTTGCTCCATAACATGCTTCTCACACTCCTCCAAAATGCTTCTGCCTGCCTCCCCCGCTCATTTATTTTTCTATCGTTTCTTCCATTATCTTGTATCAGGCTTCCCAGATACTTGAAACTCTCCACTTTCTTCAGCTGTTCCCCACCAATTGTTATTCCCGTTGTGGTTCTTTCCTTCTTCCTTGTTGTGATCACCATCTCACTCTTATTTATGCTAAATTTCATCCCATATCCTTGTGTTATTTCTTCCCACACGTCCAACTGTTCCTGTACCTCCTCCTTCTTGTTTCCCCAAATCATCAAATCATCTGCAAACACCATTGCTTTCATCTTTCCTTCTCCAATTACTTGTGCCACTCGGGTCATTATGTCATCCATCACCAGGTGCTTCTCCTAATTCCCAAATTTTGAGAATAAGAGTGAAAATCATCGTTTTGAGGGACTGACCTCCAGCTTGAATTAATTCCAGTGGGATGTTATCTGGGCCAGGTGCCTTTCTTGGTTTCAGTTGATTGAGAGCTACTCTGAATTCCGTGTAAGAAGGAGGTACAGCCATCCATGGTTGTTCAGGATATTTCGGCTCATCACGAAGGAAGTCTTCAGCAGCTGTTGAAGGACGATTTAGAAGGATGGAGAAATGTTCCTTCCAACGCTCTAAGATATCATGGCTGTCAGTAAGAGTGGCAGAGTTGTCAGCGCTTTTAAGTGTACGTCTTTATCTCTCATATTTGTGTCTGACACTTACTCTTGAGTTCTAAATACAGATCTTTCTTCGTATTGGAGGATGGGTCTTGAAGATGAGATAGATAGGCTTCCCTTTTGATGTTGATGAGATGCAAAATGTCTTTGTTGTTGTGATCAAACCAGTCTCGACTTTTCTGCTTTACCAAACTAATGGTTTCTTCAGCTGACTTAGTGATTACCTCCCTCAGATTGATCCATTCCTCTCGAATGTCATTTGTTTTAACTGGATGATCTGATAGCTGGGCATTGATCATATTCTCAAAGTTTGTGGAAATAGATTCACCCTGAAGTTTGAAGGTGTTAAACTTTCCTCTGGATGGAGTTTGGAAACGCCTTGGTGGTTTTGGGCTGATGGATATCCTGAGTTTACAGATGAGAAGTTTATGATCCATCCAACAATCGTCAATATTCCTTGCTGTTTTGGTAATAAGTATGCCCTTCTTATCACATTGTCGGGAAATGACATAATCAAGAACGTGGATGCACCCATGTGGTCTTGAAGCGGTCAGGTAATCAGAATTGAGTGTTGGTGATGAAGAGTTCATGTTCTGCACAAAGACCAAGAAGGAGTCCATTGGGATTACAGTTTCCAAGACCTTGTACCCATCACATTTTGCCATAGCCAGTGGAGTAAGAGCTTATCTGTAGATAGTACCTTGGAGATGATTGTGCCAAGCTGGTCATAGAACTGACCCTTAACTTCATCATCGGCCTTTCAAGTTGGAGCATAGGCAGATACGAGAGTCATGAATGAACCTCCCGAGAGTGGGATGCGGAGAGTCATAAGTCTTTCGCTGATTGCAGTGGGAGTAATTTCGAAATCATTAACTAGCTTGGTCTTTACAGCGAATCCTACACCATGAATACGACATTCTCCCTCCTCCTTTACCTTCCAGAAGATGGTATAAGCTGATCCAAACTCAGTAATTTTTCCTCCAGTGGACAACCTGGTTTCACTGAGAGCAGCGATGTCAATGTTGAGTCTGGATAATTCATGAGTAATAAGAGCAGTTCTTCTTTCAGGCCTGTCGTTATCTTTTATGTCAAGCAAAGTTCTGACGTTCCATGTTACAATGATAAAATTGTGTGTCCTTATTGACTTGGTAGTTTTGTTTTACGACCGCACGAGGGGTGACCTGCTGGGTGCGGCCGCCCAGCCGGACAGTAGATGTGACTTCCCATGTTTAGCCCACCTTTTCTAGGGCCTTCCCCATGTGGGGTGGGCAGCGGTGATCCTAAACAGGCCTGCTCAAACACAGATGCAGGACCGAACTCCTGAGTAGCCACAGAGTCCCAGGAAGACGACCATCACACATCTGCTGCCAACAAACTAGGGGCTTCCAGTTACACCCATAACCCACCATCCATATCCCATCGCCGTTGGACTTAAGAAAATAAGTGACTGATGGAACAATTGCCACTGGCATGTATTTGTTTAGGGTGGATCACAACTTGCCAGGAAGTGATCCACTCACTATGATCTCGGAGTCGTGTCCTGTGGCACATATGAAATGAGACATGCATGACCAGACACAGAGACTGCAACGAACTGCCGCAGACTCAAAATATTACTGAGGTGCGCCTTCACAGCCAATTCGCCTGGCATGGCCTCTTCCACCTTCACGACCGTTGGGAACCATAAAAGTAATGGGTTCTTCTTCCGCCCGCTTTGCCATTGGGCCTAAACACATGTGCCCCATCCACCGTACCGAAGTTTATCTTCTCCGCATTCACTGTCGTTGAGGTCTTCACTCGTAACCCTGAGCTGGGACCCTTACCAGATGGGACTCACGTAGGCAGGGGCGCCACTCTCTCGGTAGAGCTACCTCCGAAGAGGGTCCATACCTGCTACTGCTACCTTTCTACTACGTATATAGAGAATTACAAGGTGAACATAGAATCAATCAATGGACAAGGAAAAGATGACAGAAACACAGATCAACGACAAACAGCTGAAGGTAGAGGGAAAAATACATCAACCACCGCCGTCCGCTAAGCTCTAACGCCTCCCCACTACTCCAAACAGCGAACATGCAGGAGTATTAACATTCTCCACACACCGCTAGTAGGTTAATACTCCAGAGATTACATCGGCACAACGTAAGATTGATATTTAAATTAAATAAACATACATGTCTGTATATTCCATAGGCATGACAAAATTATGGAGTTGTAGTGAAAATGCTGTAACTATTGTAATACAAAATATCAACGCATCAGCACCAACACTTAAGACACCACTGCACTTCTCACATTACACAACTCATGTAACAAACAACAAAGGTGTCAGATATTAAATTAGAGACGTAAGCGGAATTGCGCGCTGGGACAGGCTCGCAATCGGTACAATCTAGCAGCGCTACTTTTGGGAAGATCGGCAAGTAGGGGATGTTCGTTGCTTAGCACACAACTTGCGCTGAATGGTAAGGCGTTACAGCATAGCAGACGGTGATGCATCAACAGAACAGGAATTATCTCCACAGCCTAACATGCTGCCATCCTTAAAGTAAGGGACAGGGTGTGTTTAGTCCACCATGCATGGTGCACCTTGGATAGTGTTACACACTCAAGGGCTCAGGAGTTGGCAACCCCGAGGGATTTCTAAGCTGGAACCATTCCCCCCCCCTTTGTTTCCCCACTACTTCAGAACAGACCTCCTCTTTCTCTTTCCTATCTGCCTTTTGTGAATCTTCTTCTTTTCCAAGGCCCTTCAAGCCATTTCTTTCCCCTGTTTTCCAAACTCCTCTCCTGCTGTTATTGTTTCATTTGAGGGGCTTGGACATTGTGGCCATTTAGCCCCATTCACTTGGGTGTGTGTACAATTTGTCTGATAATCAGTCTTATTGTAACAGCTGTACTAGTAGATCAGGTTAGGAATGGGTAGGAGGCGACCTTGGCCTTAACTTAGTTAAGGCATTTGCCTGGAGTAGAAGTAGGGAAACCACAGAAAACCACTTTCAGGATGGTTGAGGTGGGAATCGAACCCATCTCTTCTCAGTTTTGCCTCACGAGGCTAAGTGTACCCCATTCCAGCCCTCAGACCAGAATTACATTTTTTAGCAGAACCGGGAATCAAACCCACACCTCCGCAGTACACCCAAGAATGCTCGTTTGCTCTTCTAGTGTTAGTTAGTTATTGTTTTAAGGGGCGGAACTACGAGGTCATCTGCCCCTACTCTTTAGTGTGTAAGTAGTAGTAGTTATCATTCTCATCAGCATCCCTGTCCTTAGTGACAGATGACGTTGAATATTTTTCCCCTTAAAACAATAATCACCATCATAATTTTGTAAAACTATGTTATTTCAACACGAAATAATGCAAAGTTCATGTTTACATTTTTTCTCACCTTGTCAAAGGCCTCGCCAGGCGCATCATCCATGCTGGAGCCAAGGAGCAGGAACTTGTCGACACCTCTCACCACGGACAGTAGACAGTGACCCCCTGATATAAGCAGCACCAGGAATGGGAACTCCACCTGGTGACACATGATATGTCTAGGCCACTGCACAGTATAACAATATTTAGAAAACCAAAACTCAGCTCTCTTCTGCGGGAAACATTTGAAGGTTGTCAACAAACAAATCCAATCGTAATTTGGAGATTAATATTTATTGTAATTTTATGGTCAGCATAGACCAATTTAGTCAGGTTTATGGTTCAGGTTTTCTTCTTTTTATCTGCCCAATACTTCTTCATCCTCTCTGAGCGTTTTTTTTTTTCTTCCTCTGGAATCACTCTTCCTATCCTCTGTTGATTTCGTCTGTAGCATAGTGTGCTTGTCTTTCAATATCTTTAGTGCATCCATCTTGTATTTCAAGTCTTCTATTGTAATATGTAACTCTCTCATGTCTTCCTTAAGTTCTGAGATCCACCTTATGTTGCTCTTACTCTTCCAGAAGATTTCTATTGTTTTCCTACTGATTTTTCTGGTGACCTTATTAAATGCCCCAAGAAAGATATTCACTTCTTTTTCATAGTGCTTGTAACTAGTTTTATTTCTCTATATACTGTTTTATTGGAAGCTCGTTTCCAGACTCCATCTACTTGATAGTTTTTATTTAAACAAGTTCTCACTATTCTCCTCTCTATCTTGAGTATCATACTCGATCTATTGCAACGGTATTTGTTGTTTTGGATATTGTTTCACATGCATAGGTAATGGGTGACTGTTTTGTAGTGATTTAATTACATTGTGGAGATTTTTTTTCTTCTTCAGTATTAGGGAACAACCCATCACAATTGGGTACAATCGTGTTGACCAATTGAAACACATCAAATTTCGATTACAGTAGAGTCTCGAAAACCCGGCACTCCGGATTTCTCGGCCACCCTGACAGGAGAAAAAAATCATGATTTTTGTTTGTTTTTGTGTTTTGCCAAAGTCGTCGGATATTTTAAGAGCATTAAAAATCCGTCAGTATGCCTTCCTTCGGAGGGGAAGTAAAGCCGGCGGTCCCATGTCATAGATTTATGGCATGTAAAAGATCCTTTCACAGACTAAACTTGTGTAAAGCAAAATTTGTTAGGTTAGATTTCGTCAGAACCCTCTATCAAAGTTCCAACGTTCACCACTAGGTATCATTGATATCTGGTGGCGAAAGTTGGAACTACTTGAAATTGAACGGAACTTGTAGCTTACCCTTTAGGGTGTCCGCTGGAAGCAGCTACAGACTCAGGCGAGCCGAACATGTCCTCGGACACTCCCGGCACTAAAAGCCATACGATAAATAAATGCACAGAGCGTTATTATGTTTTCTTTCGTCTTCTCCATCAATGGAATTTAGACAGTTAAATACGACGCGAAACAAGTTGACCTACAATACATAGTAAGAAGAGTAACGATGACCATGATACATAGAGGTAGTTGTACTGTAATTGCACAAACTGTTGGCAGTAAGAAGTAAACAAACTGTTCTCGCGCAGAGCGTTGTATTTATTTGATTGCGCATTCTCCGCAATTCTGTTTCTTTGCCGTCTTCGTGACGAGGCTTCAAGAAACAGGTTCCAAAGCGAAAAGCAAAAGAACTTATTTTGCAAAAAAGTAAATGGTAATTTTCGTTAAGTGAAAAAACTCTTTGCCTACGGGAATTATTTTGTACATACTATAAAAATAATTTGTAGGCCTAATTTTTCTAAGTTTTCTTCTATAATTTACAGTTTTCCTTGATTTGTATGCTGTACAGTAGTACAGTAATGAACTATATATTCAAGTACTGTAATTGTAGTAGCTTAATCATTTTAAAACTTGTGTTTCTGTTAAAAACAAATAAATGTACTGCATTGCATTACAGTGGAACTTGGATAATTCGAACCTTAAGGGACCAGTAAGAAAATTCGAATTATCCAAAAATTCGAATTAAGAAAGTTCTTTGAAAAGGGTTGAGAAAAGATATTGTACTCCAATACGTTTGCATAATGATTTACGTTCAACAAAGCAGATTAACAGACAACGGCACCGTATAATGACTGTATTGTGAATAACCTCAAAAGTTTCAAATGATAAATTAAAACCAAAATGTACTATTCACCTACTGTATTTAACGACAGTAGTAATCCAGCAATCTAGTTAAGTCTTAGAGAAATGTACTGTTTTTCAAAAAAGTTTGAGATTTTTACCTGTTTCCTACAATTAAGTCTCTCGGCCATCACAAAAAATCTAACAAATTTAAGGAACGGAAAACAGGATCACTTACGTCATTTCTACTTTCAAAAAAAAAACCGCATAAGTTCTGTGATGTGGTTTGTTGCTTGGGCTGCACTCGGAACACTTTTTTTCGGGAACCATCTTGTTTTTCGGAGTTTTTACGCGTAAAAACTTCGAATTATCCAAAATATAATTCGAATTAACCACGATTTTTTATCATTATAAAATGCTAGGGACCAAGAGAAAAATTCGAATTAAAGAAGATTTCGAATTATAGACGTTCGAATTAGCCACGTTCCACTGTACTTTTAAACCAAAACAAACAGCTTATTTCTTCTTTTTAACACATTTTCCAATAATCCAGCATTTTCACGAACTCGGCCACCCTTCGGTTCACATTAGGCCGAGTTTGCTAGACTCTACTGTACTAAGGTAACACTGAAAAATGAGTTCAAACACCATAATAAACAAATCAAATTGGAAAACACTATAAAATAAGGTGGACATATAAACAATGAACAAGAAATGAAGGATAGAAACAAGAAAGGAGTCAGACACTACAATTGGCAGGCGAGGACGAGAGCAAGAAAAAGAGAAAAACACACAAAATGTACAAGGACTATCTCCCCAGCCGGACACATGGTCGTCTCGAGTGCTATAACCCCCAATGAGCTTGTTTCGATCTCACAGTCTCATCAGGAACACTTCTTCTGTAGCTCAAAATATTACATAGTGGCTTTCACTCCATCCTAAACAATCCACTTCAAGACATAAAAACGGTTTTCTGCCCACCCTCCTAATGAGACTGAGAGGACAAAACAAACTCATTGGTGGCTATAGCAACGAAGAGCTATTGATTGGATTGCTGTCATGAATGACCACCTTTGAAGATGGAGGTGTGTCCAGCTGTAGAGATAGTCCTTGTCTGTTTTGTGTGATTTTCCTTGTTTTATCCCTGTTATCACTCTCCCTATCGAGGGGCTGTTCTGCCCCTTAAAACATAGTCTGTCTGACTTTGTGTTGATATTTCTTGTTTCTATCTTTCTTTTCCTGGCCACTGTCTGATTACAAAATAACAAGTGTAAGTAATTGTCAATGTAAAAGAAAAGAAAAACAAAGTATTGGGTAGAAATATTTGTAACACTTGATAGGCAAATCTCACCTTCTGGACCATCCTGATGGTGAGCGCGTGAGCCTCCATGTGGTGGATGGGGATGAAAGGTTTTCCAAGCTCCTCGCACATTCGCTTGCTGTAGTTCATCCCAACGACCAGCGAGAGAGGCAGCCCTGCAAACAGTTTGTCAATGTTTAGCCCCTGGAACCTCAAGCACACATGACAGCCACATAAACTCCTATCTATAAAAAAAATGCAACACCACAACGGAGTCATCAGAATACAATGAAATTGAATACACAAACGACTTGTAGAGGTAGAAATAACTGATAAAATTTTCGAAGCGCAAAACGCACACCGACAACATTCAGCGTTAGTATCGGGTGTGGCCACCACGTGCTGCAATCAGTGCTTCTATACGACATGGCATGGAGTCAAACAGATGTTGAATGTCTTCTTGGGAAAGAGTATTCCATATTGTTCGTATACGTACCCACAGGTCATCTGTTCAAACTATAGGACAACGATCACGAGCGAGGCGCCGACCAACGGCATCCCACACATATTCAATGGACGACATATCCAGCTACAGGAATGCCTTGAAGGAAGGGGACGACCTCGGGCTGCAACATGTCACGGATGTACCTGTTGCTTTTCAGAGTACCCACAATGCACAGTAGCTACGATCGTCCACGATACGCAATAGCTCCCTAGAACATAACTCCAGGTGTTCGTTCAGTATGACGTTGGATAATGCACACTGGAAGGTGGCGTTCACTGGCGTAGCGTCGAACATGAATGCGGCCATCGTGGTGCCACAAATTAAAGCAGGATTCGTCAGAAAACACCACCGGTTGCCAATCTGCACGCTAGTCTCTATGTGCATGAGCCCATTGCAGCCGCAGGCGTCGATGGTTTTGCGTGAGGCGGATCCTGTATAATGGAAGTCTTGCACGCAGTCCATACTGCAGCAGACATCGCCGAATTGACGAAGCAGACAGTGATACACCTGTAGCAGTGGACCATTGTGCTGCCAGCTCTCTTGACGAAGCTGTACTTTTTGTCAGTGCTATGCGGACCAGGTGTCTTTCATCACGCACTGACGTCACCTTTTGGCGTCCACTCCCGGGTTTCCGAGTTGTCCGATTCTCGTCCGTCCATTGCTTCCACACTCGCATTGCTGTGCCATAACGAATAGAATAAGAAGTGATATCACTGGCCTGGTCCGCCGCTGCGCAGCGCTGGCTCCGATCTGTGATGTAAGTTAGCATTGGCGCTTACGAGACTTTTAAAACCTTGCGACCTGTTTTACATGTTAAAACACCGCAAGATATCCTCATAGGCGCTAATAAGTTCGACATCTCCACTTACTTTACTGTGCCCAATTATAATTTAAGAAGTCGTCTCCTGTAATAGTCCAGTTTCGACAATAAGCGAAGACAGAGAGCAAGTTCAAAATGCAATTAGCTTTGCCAGCTATCGGTAAATTAAAAAAAGAACGGAACAATTAACCTCGCTATCAGAAAGGATTTCTTCACATTGTTACACATTTTACATTCCCTTAACAGACTTGCAACACAGAAAAAAAAAGCCGAACGAACGCAACTTTCAAACTTTACCGTAGATTACTATAAAATTCAATAATAACCATAAATTTCACTCCACAAACACCAAAATCAGTAAACTACCATCATTTCAGAAGAACTTAACATTAAACAGTCATAGAAGGCATAGTCATGACCCTTTCATAGAGTAGGCTATTGTCTAAAACTGATCACGCCTCCTTCAGCATTACGGTACATATATGTTTTTTAACTCATTGTCTTTTTATTCTCATCCCTTTCTTCACAGAAGTAGTCTTTAATGGCATCAAGAGCATTTTTATTTACACCATACTGGACAAATACTTAGGCAAATTAGGAAATATATGTGGAACAGAATACCGTAGTCTTTCAATCGCCAGTTGGTTCTTGGGAGAAGTAATACTTCCTTCCCTTCTATCACAAATTTGTCAAATTTAACAATTAAATCTTCTGAAAAGTGAGCATCACAGATGTAGACTTTTCAGTAAGTTCCCTATCCTTCCCTGGTATGGCCCCTTTGCACTTGATAAAAGGTTCCTAATCTTTAGGAGGTTTGAAAAACCGTCTGACCTCTTTACAGTCCCCATAGCTAGATCTGCATCCTGGTACAAAAGAGCAAGGCATCTTCACTACTCACATTAAGCACTCGTGAAAATGTAAGGGCTAAACTGCTGTTTACTTACATTAAATAACAATAAAATTAACACACGAAGATAACGTCAACACACGACAAGAAAGTAAATTCCATTTCAGTTAATGCTTCCTACAATAGCATTTCAGGTATTAATACTATGAAGTAATAGTGTAAGCACTTGTATATCAATAAACGTTTCCACAGAACACCACCAAAACACTCCGACCGATTAAATACTTAATATATCGCACATAAACGCATAAACATATGAGGAAATCAACAATCTCAAATCGACTGTAGCGCTGCGTAGCGGCGATTGCCAACCCGATCCGTATTCATTATATGCTATTGAGGGAGAAGAGATCACACTTTATATTCTATTCGTTATGGCTGTGCTGCTGTTACACCACACACGAAGCCCAATGATTCTCCCCCGTTCGAACTCCGAAAAGTGGTTAAATCGCGTTCTCTGTTGGCGACGAGGCATAGTGACATCGTCCCACAACGTTTACCACTGGCAGATCACCATAGTCTTTGTTCCACGTCCCACTAAAGCCCTCTATTTATACAGCAGTGCAGAGTGCGCTGCTTAGCCCACGCATGCTAATAAGACTTAACGATTTCCTAAATAAAATTTCTTTTCGCAGTCAGTTTACCCTCCAGGTAGGCTTTTCCCACGGACTCAGCGACGGATCCCACCCTTACCGCCTCTACGGGCAGTGTCTTGGAGCTTGACATCGGGTTCGAGGATACAACTGGGGATGCGGGACTGGCGCCTCGCCCAGGCGGCCTCACCTGCAAAGCGAACAGGGGGCCTGATGAGGGATGGGAAGGGAGGGGAAGATTGGGAGGGATAGGCAAGGAAGAGGGAAGGAGGCGGCCGTGGCCTTACATTATTTTCCATCCCGGTATTTGCCCGGAGACAAGGTGGGAAACCATGGAAAACCACTTCGAGAATGGCTGAGGTGGGAATCGAATCCCCTCTACTCATTTGGACCACCCGAGTCTGAGTAGACCCCGTTCCAGTCCTCATACCAATTTTCAAATTTCGTGGCAGAGCCGGGAATCGGACCTCCGGGGTGGCAGCTAAGCACGCTGACCACGACTCCTCCCAAATAAATATGGTATTTTAAAGGAACACCGCACCCAGGAAACTGGAGCCAGTTCAAGAAGATGATGATGATTTTAAAGGATATCTGTGTTGTTTTAGGTACGGAAAAAGTACTCGACCACTTCTGACCGAATTTACCAATGTGATAAACATTGCCTTAAATAACATATTATGGTGCTCCTTCTAGATTACCCTAAAGCGTATGACACAATAAATCACTTAGTAAATTATAAAGCATAGGTATAAGGTGATTTATAAAGGTGGAAATCCCGACGATGTTTCAAAATGGAGACCAATAACTATCTTTTCAATTATCAGGAGAACAATTGAAAGAGTTTTGGATAGTGGATTGCTCGGTTTCCCGCCTAACCAGCATGACTTTGTAACGCTTTGTACTCGCATCAATACTTCCGTTCGCACTTTGCAAAAGTACAGTAGTAACTTATTCCCCCTTTTCTTGTTTGAGAATGTTATTAGTTCTTTCCCCCTTCCTTGTTATTATTACTTTGCCACCGATGTGAGAATTATGTCTATTGTGATTTATGTGTTATTTAATTTAATTAATTGATGTATCATGTTTTCCTTTTTTTTTATTATTGATTGTTATCTTAATTGTTGGTTCAAAAACCAAGGTCATCTGGTCTGAAGACAGAAGAAGGAGACTTGGCAACCATATGAAGAGATTCTGGGAAGAGGAAAAGAGATTGGCAAATCAGCCAATTGTTTACTGTAGTCCATAGTAGGCCGAAATCGACAGAATAATAATCATGATTGTTATCTTTACTAAAGTCTCACCTTAGTGTGTTATTAGTAGGGATAGGAAAAATTCACGAATCATTAAATGAAGTAATACACAGGTGGTAATGTGTTTTAATAACCCTAAAAATGGCCAAAAAAAAGGTTTTTGAAGTCGCGAAATTTCGCGACTGTCATCACTTTTTGTTCTTAGATGGTTCAATTTTTCTAATTTTAGATTGTACAATTCTGAAGAAAACAATATATGAGAACCAAAATTCATCTCGATTTTCTATGTAAGAGATAAGTGTGACTATAGACACACTAGCTTGACTGTGGGAACTTTCGGGATTTTCGTTGCATCACTCCTTCACTCGATATGTGCCGGATCTCAGTTTACCTCTCCGACAGTCAAATTCTGTACAATATCCTCATCGCTTTCATGTCTGAAATCATGATTGTCTTTATCGAAGTCTAACTACTGAATGTCACTGTCTTCTGCATCTTGGCATTCATCCAGGTTTTGCCCTAATGTCATCGTAGTGAGACCACCTTGCCCGTTTGAAATATTGTCGTCACAGAAGTCGACAAACACTTGTTTTTGTGCGACCGTGGTAGCGGTAATCTTCTCCCATGACTTGACTGCATGGAGAGCATCCAATAAACATGGAAAGATCGGAAAATTAACGGTAGATAGTGGGCCTCGCTTTCTGCAAACAGCGATCTTTATCAATCTGGGCGGTCATCCTGGTAAGTTACTTAGTTATTGAGGTTTTAAGGCCCAGAACAGCGAGAGCACCTTCCCCTTCATCCTAGTAACTATACGACGTGTGGCGTCATATAGTGCGCCTTTCAGACATGAATATCTAGATGGCAAGTATCCATATCAAAATGTGCCACTGTTTCCTGAACCAGTCTTAACCAGGTGGTCTTCTTGGTTTCAATCTGTAGTGTACCTGTTAGAGTACTTGAAAGATATTGTGCAATTTATGAATGAAGTAGTAGGGACTGATAACTTTGGTGTTGATTTTCTGAACAATGTTTCATATGACGAAATACTCAAGATTCAAAGAATTTGGCACAGACATCACTGAACTCATCCCTTTATTAGAAGGCCAGTCTTATCCAACTGTTCACCTTCTAGATGGACATCTACGGAGAATTCAGCAAGCCCTTAAACTTACGGTACCAACATTAAGGAGCTGTTGGAGGGTTGTGGAAAGTGTTAAAAAGAGGGAATGTACATTCAGTTTTTGTCAACGCTAGGTCCCATGCTCTTAGAAAATTAAACAGCTTCAGATCCATTGACCCTGGGAACAAGATTTACAAATGTGTGCGATGATTGATCCAGCAGAAATACTGCCAATCAACATCAATGAGGACCTTGCAAAGAAAATTAACAATTTGCCATTCTGTGGAACCCTGGAAGAAAGTGAGGTGGTACGAGGATACAATGAACTGCAAACTTAATCAAGAAACAGATGCACGACAGGACCAAGACAGACATTGTTGGAGTTTTGCAAGGAATGACATTTGTATTTCCAATGTTCTCAGAATCTGTGTTGAAAACCATTTGGATACCCTGTTCAAACGCTAACTGTGAACTTTAGTTTTTCATGTTACACTAGCACGTTAAGTGATATGCGTCACCGTTTGTCTCAAGAAAATTTGGATCTCTTCACTGAAGTATACTTTGAAGGATGACTGAAATGTGTTATGTTATTCATGTTCTCCATGATATTAAAAAAAATCTCGCCTAAAATTTATCATTTTGAAAAGTACCGAAAAGTGCACTTGAAAACACCAAATCCACTTTAAAATACTGCTTTCTTCACTCTGAAATCACCGAAAAATTCCTATCCCTAGTTATTAGGCATCATTTGGCTCCTCTACGTCATAGGTACTCAGTGCATTACTTCTAACGCCACTGTTGCTTCTGCACACTTGGTTGCATCCTTAGTGGTGTTGCGAGTGCCATCTATCTTCAGAAGTTTCTGTGTGGAAGTTATATAAGGCGCTGTTCCTGCACTCCGTCTTCTCTGCACTGCTTACTCTTCAAGGTTCTACATCTGATGGGTCGTGGATTATGGCCATGCCCTAAGGTCACAGCACGATCATACTTGGCCATCGACCTTCACAAGACAGGGTGGATTCTCCTCACTACTCTCAGTGGGATGCACTACTTAACAGTGCTCTGTACTGTAACTCGGAGACTTTGTACTATACTCTGTGAGCTGCCAGAATAGGATTGACAGTTCTCGCCTCGCCATGTGGTCTGAGAACGAGGTTGCCAAACTGTAGAAGCCGAAGATACAGCTGACGAGCACGTGGGCTGGAGTATTGCAACTCAGAGTATTATGACATCAACTATGCGAACATGGATTGGTCAAGAGGCTGAGGGGTGATGACTGACGTGGAATTTCCGGCCAAATGTCAATCCTATTCAGGCAGCTCACAGAGTATATATCGCTCTTTAACTAATACATGTAAGTTTTTCCAAGAGTGTGTTTACATATTTATATCTTGTACCCTGCCCATTCATTGGGCACAACCGTGTTGACTGACTGAATAGCTACAAATGACAATTATGAAATCTTACTACACTTTTTTTCGTTCTAGCTAGAACAATT
The DNA here is from genome assembly GCA_946902985.2 of Meconema thalassinum. Taxonomy (NCBI): domain Eukaryota; kingdom Metazoa; phylum Arthropoda; class Insecta; order Orthoptera; family Tettigoniidae; genus Meconema; species Meconema thalassinum. The sequence continues at coordinate 381,711,260 of OX336394.1, read as the reverse complement.
AAAATGTCTTACAAAAGTTTACATTTTGTGTATGTAGTAAAAGCTTGAACATGACTCCATTCTGAAGATTAACCCTCTTAGTGCCAAGCCATTTCCTGAAATACTTGCCAAGAATACCAAGTCATTTTCAATGGTCATGCAAACTATTCGAAAAACAATATCATAAATACCACATTTCCAACGATAGAATCATTATTTTTGCTTTGCATTATAACCAATACCTCATTCTTTCATACATTATGTTCATAAATGAGGTTATTCCGTAATTGTTCAATTTTTGTAATAACTCAGTTTTGAGCCAAAATTATAAGGACACCTAAGAGTTATCATCATCATCATCATCATCATTTCCCCTTATCCAGCTCCTGCCGGGTCGGGGTATTTATGGCACTTCTCCACTTTCCTCTTTCCTTCCAACATTCTTCTTCCACGATCTTGTCCCAGTCCAGATTTTTTTTTCTTACGCTGTTCTTCACTGAATCAATCCACCTTGTTCTAGGTCTTCCTCTTGCTCTCTTACCCTTGCACTTTGCCTCCAGCATCTGTCTTGGTATTCTATTCTCCATTCTCTTTACATGTCCAAACCACCTTAGTTTATTCTTCTCAATTCTCTCATTTAGTTTTCCCATCCCAACTTCCTTCCTCACTCTGTCTTTCCTTGTCTTTCCTATCATACTTCTTAGGAATTTCATTTCACTGGCTTGGATTCTACTCTCTTGCCTGCTTGTCAGGATCCAAGTCTCAGCTGCATAAGTTAATATGGGAACATAGTACAATTTATACATTACCTCCTTGCTTTTCCTTGGTACTTCCTTATCCCAAACAAGTTTTCTTACACTTTGATAGAATGCATTGCTCTGCTGTACCCTCCTGCCAATCTCCATGTCCAACCTACCAGTTTGCATCAATTCACTTCCTAGGTATTTGAACGTGTCCACAATTTCCAAACTCTGACTTCCAATTTTCACAGTGCCCTTTCCTTGTCTTTCCCCTCTTGTCATCACCATGGTCTTGCTTTTCTCTATACTGATTTTCAGGCCGTACTTCTGAATATTTTCGTTCAGTGCATCTAGTTGTTTTTGCACTTCTTCGGTGTTCCTTCCCCAGACCACAATATCATCTGCAAATAACAGTAACTTCATTTCTTTATGTCCATATGCTTCCTTTGTTTCCTTTACAATTTCATCCATCACCATTATGAACAAGAGAGGTGACAGCACACTCCCCTGTCTTAGTCCAGACTTGTTCCTAAACCAATCTGTCTTTCCAGCTGGGGTCAGTAACTCTTAGGGTACTGACCTAAGAGTTATATTCGAAGAAATACTACATTTCCAGCTGTAGAAAGTTCTTAGATACACCTGTAGGCAGAAAACTGCAACAAGAAGAAAACAACTGCACCGCAATTTTGGCGGGAACGCACGATTGGGGGAGCGCAAAAAGAGGGCGTAAATACAAACTCAAACCTATCGCGTAACGGACTTTGAAGGAAAAAAGTAAACACCGCACAGGCAAGCTTGAAACTTCACCTTTCTAACAGTATGAAATAATCACGGACATATGCCTGCAGAAATCTACAAAAGATAAACAGCGCGCCGATTGAATCGGCTTTGGCACTTTTGGCGCGAGCAGCGAGAGCCGATCTGATCGGCGCGTGGCACTGAGAGGGTTAAGATTCGCAATTGAATGTTATTATATGTTAGGTTTGTTTTATCTTAAAAGTCTTAATGAATTACTTAAGTAAAAAAGTATATGCATGTGTATACAATACATAGAAAACACAATGTAGTACTAAATAAATAAAATAAACAAAAAATTAGCATGCACTAGAAAATTCTATTTCAATGTTTACTTACTCAGTAGAGTACCGCCACACACGTGTGCCGAGCGACAAGTCGACACCAATTATATTTTATTCCCTTAAGTCTATTACACATTTTAAGTGTTGTATTTATTGTTTGAACTTTTTATGTTTATAAGTGTGAAACCTTTTTGGTTTTGATTCCAACTTCTCTGATGATCCCATTCAGGGCTTCTTCGTCCACAAGTTGAAAGCCTTTTTAAAGTCTGTGAAAGACACCACTTTTTCAATGATGTCGACTACCATCATCATCATCACCATTCTTATATTTACAATGTATATGACGAATGGGCACTTTTGAAGAATGAAATAACAAAATCCGCAGAAGAAAACATTGGTAGGAAAGAAGCAATGGCTTGAATTAAGAAGTATTTTAAGGAGAATAGGTAGAAAACCGTGGATCACTCAGGATATACTAGAATTGATGGATGAAAGGCGGAAACACAAGAATGTAAAAGATGAAAAGGGGAAAGCAGAATACAGACATCTGAGAAATGAGGTTAACAAGAATTGCAAGGAAGCGAAAGAAGAATGGTTGAAAGAGAAATGTGTAGGTATAGAAAATTGTCTGAAAATTGGAAAAGCAGACACCGCTTATCGAAGGATTAACAATACTTTCGGGGAAAGGAAGTCTAAGTGCTGTAATATTAAGGACTCAGATGGAAAACCTCTAACAGGGAAGAAAAGGTTGAGAGATGGAAAGCTCACATTGTAACTGTTCATATTCGGGGTCATGGTTGCTTTTATCACAATAAGGGAGACTTTTAATAAACATACATATTCTCGTCTTTTTCCATTCATTCAAACACCCACCCATAGCACCCTCTTCCAATCCTGACCTCCAAGCCCATACTTTTATATATCTTCCAACCAGCATAATATTTTAGCCAACATCTTTGCTTTTTATCATTCCTCATTCTTCATATTAAACATAGCCTAGCCTCTTTATATTTCTTTGAACCAGCAGAAAAATACTTTAATAATCATACACATGGAACTAACAATATTATACAAAATCACGGAATAATCAAAAGATATATAAAAAACAAACTAACATCGTAAAAGGAAATTATACACCCTCCCACTTTACTACTGAATCATTGCAAAGAAACACAAAGCTCAGCGCTAAGGCCTACAATACAATAGTTCTCCGGTAATAGGTAGCCATGCTCCTAACCTAAAATTATCAAAGAGTATATTGTAAAAGAAAATGAACATCAACACAAGACCATTGCAACCTCATAGGGTTACAATTCGCCCCCAATGTAATTCTCACGTGAGAAGCACATGAGGATCACATTCATTAAAAAAAAAACACTACATAAATGAAAGTAATACACCTAGAACATACACTATAGGGAAATATCACACTCAAATAAAATAACTTATCAACTACTTCAGAAGGAACTACATAATGGCTTGGCATTCTTGGCTAACACAATCATTCTCATCCTCTCTTTTTGCTTCCAAAAAGCCACTTCCAAAATGCTTCTTTTCTTTTGAGTCATTTTCCAAATGGTCAGGATTTGCTGCCTCAGCTACCTTGGAAGGCGATGATGCATCAGCTTTAACAACTGCTGACTCTTTTTGCATTTATTCTATAGACTTCTCCCCTTGGCTATCTAGTGTAAGCATCCCTGAAGCAGTAACTATTCTGAATCCAACCCAACACCAAGCTGCAATCCACTTTCCAATATTAAGTCTCAAAGAACTGGAAAAATAAGTTCACTTGACAAGGACACGCCATCTTCACACATTTCATCATCCGAACTGCTACCTTCGATGCCATTGCTATCTCGAATGCATAAATAATCGTTTCCAACAACATCCAGATCAATCACCTTCCACCCAGCATTGACACCATCGTCTGTCAAATCTACACTTTCCATACAACCCACACTCGAAACACACGAAGGCTCTCGTGACATTTCAACCATATCATTCAAAAGAGAATGCCCATAATTATTAACTACATTATTATCAAATGTATTGCGATACTGGTTGCAGACTAGTTCTCCATCACTAACAAGATTCAAAATTATGAAGTTATCCATATTATAAACCCCATCTTCATTCTCAGCAGCACCCTCTTCTTCCTCATTCTTCCACCTTTCGTTCTTCCTATTCACCTGTTTCTCCTTCTTCTCCATTCTTCTTTCTTCCTCGGTCTTCCATCTCGTCTTTTTTTCATCCACCATGTCATTCCGTACCTTGTACTCCTCATCTTCCATCTCCACCCTTCCTCTCTCCTACCCTTCCTCATTTTTCTCCTCTTCTTTCTTGTCTGTTTCATACTATTCAACAACTCCTTTCTCTTCGTCTTACATCTCATCCTTTTCATCCCCATCTTCCTTCTCCATTGCTTCTTCACCTTATCTTTCTCCAGTATGCTGTCTACTTCATGACTCACTCTTGTACTTTCACCCTCATCTTTAACCTCTTTTTCTTGGCTGCTATTGTCCTCCTCGTGACCAACTTCATCTGCTAGTAGTTTCTCTTCTATCTTTTTTTCTCCTTCACCTGCTTCCTCTCCTTCTTCAGTTTCGTCCATATCACCTGCTTTCCTTCATTCTTCTGTTTCATCTTTTCCGTCATCCGTTTCTCCTTTCTCTTCTACCTTGCCCTCTACCTTATCTTCTTCCTTGTCCTCAGTTTTATCCTCCTCCTCCATTTGGCCTTGTTCTTCTTCACCTTGTTCTCTCTCTTGTCCATCTTTCATTTCTTCTTCCTCTCCATTACCATCTTCTACATGCCCCCCCCCCCCCCCCCCCCCTCCCTGATAATTTTCTTGTTCCTTAATCTCACTTATCTCATTCACTTCCTCCTCTTTTATCTTATCCTCCACTTCTTCCTCCTCTACAGCCACTTCCCAGGATTCCAACTCCTTACTTATAAATTCTACCTGCTTCTTTATCTCTCCTATTTCCTTACTCACAGATTCTCCTTGCTTCTTAATCTCTTCTATTTCACTCAGTAGCATGTCGAACAAACTATACTCCATTTTTTCCATCCATACCTCACGTTGTAGCGTCATATTGTAACTTCATTCCCTTGTTCGTGCTTCTACCAACAATTCATAATCATCTTTAATCTTAACATCATCTTCTACTATCACAACAAATTTAACCACTTTTCTTAATTTCATATCACTGTACTTACACTCTAGCCTACTGATCATATTTAATGTATTCCCTTTTCCGAGCTCCATGTTGGTACGACATTTGTAACTGTGCATTATTCGGGGTCATGGTTGTTTTTATCACAATAAGGGAGACTTTTAATAAACATATAAATTATATATTATATATTCTAGTCTTTTTCCATTCATTCAAACACCCACCCATAAGCAAAGAATCTCTTCCAATCCTTACCTCCAAGCTCATACTTTTATATATCTTCCAACCAACATGATATTTTAGCAAACATCTTTGCTTTTTATCATTCCTCATTCTTCATATTAAACATAGCCTAGCCTCTTTATATTTCTTTCAACCAGCAGAAAAATACTTTAATAATCATACACATGGAACTAACAATATTATACAAAATCATGGAATAATCAAAAGATATATCAAAAAGCAAACTAACATCGTAAAAGGAAATTATACACCCTCCCACTTTACTACTGAACCATTGCAAAGAATCACAAAGCTCAGCGCTAAAGCCTACAATACAATAGTTCTCCAGTACTATTACACTCTAGCCTACTGATCATATTTAATTTATTCCCTTTTCCAAGCTCCACGTTGGTACGACATTTGTAACTCTACATGTAACTGTACCTATGTAGCCATGCTCCTACCCTAAAATTATCAAAGAGAATATTGTAAAAGAAAATGAACATCAACACAAGACCATTGCAACCTCATAGGGTTACAACATAGTGTGTTTGTATAAGGGACAGGATATTGAGAATCATGTAATGGAAAGGGAAAAGGAAATTGATGAGGATGCAAAAGGAGATTTAATATTGAGATAAGAATTTGACAGAGCATTGGAAGACTTAAGCAGGAACAAAGCACCAGGCATAGATGATATACCGATTGAGTTGCTACGCTGCATAGGAGATGAAGGCCTGATCAGGTTATATCACTTGGTGTGTAGGATTTATGAGACAGGTGAGGTACCCTCCGATTTCAAGAAGAATGTTATTATCCCTATACCGAAAAAAGTGGGAGCTGACAGATATGAAGATTACCGTACAATCAGCTTGATTACTCATGCTTCAAAGATCCTGTCTAGAATAATTTACAAGAGGATGGAAAGCCAGATGGAAACAGAATTGGGTGAAGACCAGTCTGGTTTCAGGAGAAATGGAATCTGTTGACATCGAATATAGATTTAGGTATTAGGAAGTCATTTTTGAAGGCCTTTGTCTGGAGCGCGGCACTCTATGGAAGTGAAACTTGGACTATAGGTGCAGCAGAAAAGAGGAGAATTGAAGCAATTGAAATGTGGTGTTGCAGGAGAATGATGAAGATCAGATGGGTGGATAGGGTTACAAACGAAGAGGTATTAAGACTAGTGGGAGAGGAGAGATGTTTCTGGCGACTGCTAATGAAGAGAAGAGATAGGTTGGTAGGACACATACTAAGACACCCAGGAATAGCAAGCTTAGTTATGGAAGGAAGGGTCGAGGACAAGAACTGTAGGGGTAGACCAAGGTTAGGATATGTTAAACACATTGCCTCTGATGTAGGGTGTGGTATCTACGGTATGTAGAGATGAAACGATTAGCTCAGGACAGGGAGGCATGGAGTTCTGCATCAAACCAGTTAATAGACTGAAGACTCAAACAACAACATGCAAGTAAACTGCTCACCAGGTTTAACAGTGGTGGCAATGGCATCCAACTGCAGCGTGTCTATGTTGGCAGCAGCTATAGCATCTTTAACAACTTGGTCAATGTGCTTCTGATGTAGATCTCTGGCAATGGGAGGAATGATACCACCATGGCTGAAATAAGATCATAGTTTTAAAACATGCAGCAAACAACCCTTGGATCACCAAGTCACAACTCTGAATGGATTAAAATTTATAATTATTCCAGTACTTAAATCGGGTAAACCAAGGAAGCTTGTAGTTTTACATGACCATTAATCTCCCGATCATGAGCCACGGGACCTCCATTTTTATGCCGAATCCAAACCACAAGACATGATATTTCACTTTGAAAATCTCACATGCATTGACCGGGAATCGAACCTGATCTGGCTTGGTGAGAGGCAAGCAGCCTGACCACTGTACCACCATGCACCCGGCTGATATAAGGAACTATCTGTTGTACCCATCATTGAGGGGTTATTCGTATATGTGCAGGGAATATACCAATTGCTGCTTTTATCACGCGCCTTCTGTAGATGACTTTGTCCGGAGCAAACCAGTGGTGTTAGGGTGACAACAATAAACTACTGCAGGTGTAACTGTGCACCATGACAGCAAGGGGGTGCTGGAAGTCTAGAGGTCAAAGGTGCTGACAGCATCCATCCTGACTGTGGTTTTCCCCATTTTCTTCATACTCTATCCAGGCGAATGCTGGGACGTTACGTGCCCTAATCTTACACCTGAATAATTACAGTTACACACACTCTTGCATTCATCGTCAAACAAATTAAACATATAGCCAAGCACAGGGGGCAGATGACCAAGATGTCCCATGCCTTTAAATTACAGTTGAACATTGCTATAACAACATCGGTACCAGCAACAACTTGGCTGTAACTTCATGTTTTCAGCAGTACAGACGTATTCCTCATAGTAGCGTCTGTACTCCAGTGGAGCGGCTACGAAGGGCATCTGTTCTCCAGGTTAGGAGCGGCCTAGCTAATACCTGGCTGTAAAATGCTTGGCATCAGGAAGGGCATCCAGCTGTAAAAATCCTACCAGAATCTCATGCAATGAATGTAACTGTAAATGTACCTATGATGGCTTGGGCGTTCCCCGCAAGCGACTCACAGCCTTGTCCACCGAGGACTGCGAGAAATGGGTTAGGGCTACCGTGTCAAGGACGGACACGGCTAATGAATTTAGTCCAACTGAAGAGGGAAGAGAGGAAGACATCCATCAGAATAGGAATGCTTATTGTAGAGACAATGAATGGTAAAAGCAGACAGGTGGTGGATTTAATGGAACGGAGATTTTATGTATACAAGAGACAAGATGGATAGGGAATCAAGTGAAGGAACTAGGAGCAGACTATAAGTTGTTTTATAGCGGAGCCAATGGGCAGGGTAGGAAAGGAAATGGCGTTACTGTAGATAAGGAGTTGAAAAGTGGAGTGTGTGAGGTTAACAAAACAATTAATAGAATTATGAGTATTAAGCTGGATATTGGAGGAAGCTTGGTTACAATAGTGTGTGCATAGGCTATGCTCCCCAAGTGGGGTGTGAAGAGATTGAAAAGGACAAATTGTGGAGTAAACTGGATCAAGTGATCATGGAAATACCAATGAAAGACTCATATTCGGAGGTGTCATTCTTGAATGGGGTTAGTTGATATTCGATGTCGGAGGACCTCTGCTCGATTAAACTGAAAATACTTCCTTTGAATTTCGAAGTTACTCACCCAAACGCCAGTGTATCCTGAGGCCGGGGACCAAGAAACGGGGACTACAACCATGTCCAAACCCGAGATTGATTGAAAGATCTTGTTCACATCTGGATGGTGTTGGGATGGAGCTCAATACAGCTCAACTTTCTAAGCTCAGTTACATATTCAAACTCACTGTTATATGGAACAATATTTTTGTGAATTTTACTTTAAGAACATCCCAAGCCATCAAATATGACTTTACTGAATTCATAAGAAATTTTATAATGATATTTTAAAGTGCTTTTTAGCATGTGTTTGATTAGTATTAGTGTTTTATTTAATGAAATGATGTTGATATGTTGTTGACATTGCATGATTGTTTTGACATGATAGGGCTGAGGAAGGGCTATTTATAGCTCGAAACATGTACCCTGATTGGTAAAATTTTGTAATTATATAGTATTGATTGACGGAATTCCTTAATATTTGTCTTGGTAATTTTACTGTCAATATTGACCTATCACATTCCAATATGGAGTCTAATAACATTGACATCAATAGGAGACGAACAGTTTGGGTTTATGCCTGGAAGAGGGACGATGGATGCAATATTCACATTGAGACAGTTAATGGAACTATATATAGAGATGCAATCAGTGCTGCATGTAGTGTTCATTGACCTAGAAACGGCATCTGACAGAGTTCCACGAAGAGACGTTTGGAGATGCATGAGAGAGAAGGGAGTGCCCGAGAAGTATACAAGGTTGGTGAAGATGTGACCCAAGTGAGGAGCTGTGTGGGTATGACCGAGGGGTTGCCAGTGGAGGTTGGATTACATCAAGGGTCAGCACTTAATCCATACTTGTTTGACTTAATTATGGATGTTTTGGTGAGAGAGGTTAAGGGTGAAACCTCAGGAACAATGATGTTTGCTGGTGATATCGTACTGGGTAAAACCGACCTGGCCAGGTTAAGAGTCAAAATTGGAGGAATGGAGGAAAGCATTGGAAGACAGAGGTATGCAAATCAGTGGGCCAAAGACGGAATATATGGTAGCAAATGGGCTACAAAAGTACTTCTGTATACGTCTGAAAGAAGTAACATTGCCAGCAGTCCACAGGTTCAAGTGTCTGGGATCAACCTTGGAGAATGATGGAGGATTGGAATCAGAGGTTTCCCATAGTGGAGTGTTATGTGACAGGAAAGTGCCTAGCCCAATGACAGGAAACTTGTATAAGACAGTAGTGAAGCCTGCAATAATGTATGGTGCAGAGACATGGGTGATCACCAAGGCACAGGAGGTGGCCGAGATGAGGATGTTATGGTTGATGTGTGGTGTTACCAGACGGGACAAGATTAAGAATGAACGCATCAGAGGAACAGATAAGGTGGGACCACTGAGCAAGAAGATTCAGGGAAGCAGATTAAGGTGGTTTGGACATGTAGAATGAAGAAATGAGGACTATGTGGGAAAGAGAGTGCAGACGATGAAGGTTCCTGAAAGGAGGAGAGTTGGGAGACCTAAGCTAAGGTGGAGAGATTAGGTTGCCGAAGACTTGAGGGTAAAAGGTTGGACGAGGGGAGAAGCTCTAAACAGAATGGAATGGCAGAAAAGAATGAAGGATGGAAATGCCGACCCCACTTAATTGGGAAAAGGTCTAGCTAAAGAAGACATATTCCTCATAAGGAATACGTTTCACTATATGATTTTCCAAGAAATCAACTGTGACATTCTTATCAGTGTGACTATCACATGTATGCAATCACATGTATGCAACCTAGCTACAACTGAAGCAAAAACTGAAGATGAAATTGCAAGTGAAGTGAAAAATAAGAGTCAGTCACCATGAAGTAAAGAAGTAAAGGAGGGAGATGAAGAAGAGGAAGAAGTGCCTATCCCTATAGTGAGTGAAGCCACTAGAATTGTGTAGCAGCTAGCATTCTTGACTGTTGCCCTGGAGGTCCAGGTTCGATTCCCAGCTCTGCCAAGATATTCTAAATCTTGTTTGAGGGTTGGAACAGGGTACTCTCAGTCTTGTGAGTCAAAACTGAGAAGAGGAGGGTTTGATTCCCATCTCAGCCATCTTGGAAGTGGTTTTCTGTGGTTTCCCTCTACTACTCCAAACAAATTTCAGGATGGTTCCTAACTTAAGGCCACGGCTGCCCCTTTCCCAATCTTCATCTGAATTACAAATACACACACTAATAGAGTGATCACAATAACACAGATTATCAGACAAAGCACACACGCCAAAGGTTAACGGGGCTACATGACCACAATGTCGCAAAGCTCCTAAACCAATCAACAACAACAACAAAAAATAGTGAACATGTTCTATGAAGCTAGGGGAGGGAGCAGAGAAATTGCAACTGAAATAATAAACATAGAACGTAATTTAGAAGGTATGTATTGGGCAAATAGGAGACAGCAGAGTAAAGTGACCGAATCACTCCTAAGTAAAGAAGTTAGACAATCTGTTGTAATTATTCATGTAGGATTAAAAGTGAGTATATAAAATAATTAATTTTGTACTTTCCATTTTGTACCTCACTAGACTGAAAATATATACCTCGGTTCCAGCGACATGCCTTTATAACAACATAACTTTTAAGGTTCCTTGGATGTCGTTGAAATAAAGTTTACCTGTATAAACAACAACAGGCAATCGATCACCTATCCTCCTGGCCGGGGAAACTTGATATATTATTAGAAGCTCTACAGTCAACACAAGTGTACCCAATTAGATTGGGCGGGAAGTTACAATTAATTTCCTAGTGTCTGAAATAAATTACATTAATTATTTTCAGCCCCCCCCCCCCCCCCATTTATGTGACAAGTGTTGTGTGAAGTGTATAAATAATTTGTGTAATTTATTTCAGACACTAGGAATTTAATTGTAACTCCCTGCCCAATCTAATTGGGTACACTTATGTTGACCGACATAAAATCTTCTACCAAAAGATTGCTTACGCAACACTGCAAAATGGCTTCTAATATTTTGTAACTTGCTATGTTAAATAGCAAAACCACCAATAAAAATAAACTGCTTAGAATTTGCAGATGACTTGGCTCTTTTAGCACTAGACAAGGAAGAGGTTTGTACTCAGATCACTAGTCTCCAAGAAATTGCTCAAGGGATAGGATTACAGATATCCTTTGAAAAAACTGAGATCATGCCTATGAAACCTTTAGATATAAATAATCATAAAATTAACCTAGTTCCTCAATTTAAGTATCTTGGAGAAATTATCACACATAACTTAAACGAGAAAGTAACTTGGATAAATAGAACAAATAAAATGAAAAAGGCACAATCTCTAACCTGGTCAAGATATAATAAAAAATGCCTATCAATAGCTACTAAGATCCAACATTATAAAACTGTAACCCTCCCTAAAGCCACTTAAGCATGTAAAACACTGTTCCAAATTAAAAATGAACAAAGAACTGATCAGCTCCTCAAAACGGAAAGAAGAATCATTAGAACGTGCATAAATAAAAAGTATTAGGTTGAGGGAGTCTGGAGGGTTCTCCCAAATGAAACTGACTATCGTGAGATTGATACAATCACCAGCACAATGAAGAAGAAAAGAATTTAATATTTTTTTCACATCTTACGGCTTCCAGAAAACAGAATTGTCCGCCAACTAGTGATGAGAAATGAGGATTCTCCCAAATGAAACTGTCTATCGTGAGATTGATCCAATCACCAGCACAATGAGGAAGAAAAGAATTTCAGACTTTTTTCACATCTTACGGCTTCCAGAAAACAGAATTGTATGCCAACTAGTGATGAGAAATGAGGATTCTCCTAAATGAAACTGTCTATCGTGAGATTGATCCAATCACCAGCACAATGAGGAAGAAAAGAATTTCATGTTTTTTTTCACATCTTACGGCTTCCAGAAAACAGAATTGTACGCCAACTAGTGATGAGAAATCTAGGAAAGAAAACTGGAGGAAAATGGATCCAAGAAATCCAACAAGATCTCAAAGCAGTTGGACTCAAGATAACAAGATGCCGAGGAGAAAAATAAAATTAACACCATTCTTAAAACTCTCAAATTTTCTGCAGAAATAACACACAGAAAGCCTATGGAGATTTCAGGTGAGTTGAGAAAATCCCGATCTGAAAGAATGAAAAAGTACTGGAAAGAGCGCAAGAACCAAGCAGTACTACCTTCAAAGAAGAAGTGATTGTGGAACGACTCAAGTGGTCCAATGTGACCAATCAAGATTAATAATAATAATAAATAGCAGGCAGCCATTACGGTGAATATCTAAGTTAAGTCTAAACATATTTGCATACAGGAAGGAGAATATCCCGAACAATGTCGTGACATAATGACATGTCCCATCTCCAATGTCATCTCTTCATACATGGTGTGTTGTCACATCTGCCTGCTCTGGTCCAAGGGAACTAACTGTTCAGAAGAACAAAACATTACATCACATACATTTTCATTTGAGACTTTTCTGCCTTTCAACATCCAGTCTAGTCTGCAAGCCTGTGTGCAAAAAAGTCACCTTCATGATGCCCTATTAGCAACTAGCATGTGACCACCTCTGCTTCTACAGCTCTCACTTTGAAATCATTCAACAATGAATCTAACCATCGCCTCCTACCTCTGCTTCTCTTACTTACTACAGGCACTCATTAATCCTGTAGATAATCTCTCCACCCCCATTCTCTTCACATGACCTCACCATCGAGTCGGCTCATAGAACAGTTTCATCTAGCGTGTTCAATTCTAACTTAGCCTTTACCTCTTCATTGTGAATATCCTCCTGCCATTGCTCCCATCTATTTGTCCCAGCAATCATTTGTGCTACCCTCATATCACTTACCTCAAGCTTATGTATCAGATAACCTGAGTTTACCCAGCTCCCACTTCCATACAGCATTGCTCATCTGGCTTCTACCTAGCCAGTTTATGCCCTTCAGCAAATGGTCCATATAGAGGGTTCTTGGAAACAATTTATTTATTTATTTATTTATTTAATCGTATGGTGAATTACATAAAAACAAATCACAAATCCAAGTTCAAGTTTTGGAGCCATTCCACAGTACATTCTCGAAGATGAAACAGATCACTAGGGCTCCCGGAGTAGGCATGTAGAGGGCAGCGCTGGATGATATGGTCCATGGTCTGTTCCTCCTCATTGCATTGACACAATGGGGAATCTATCCAACCCCACTTATGGCATAGGTAATTGCAACGGCCGTGCCTGGTTCTCAGTCTATTGAGGCGACACCATAATTTTCTAGGAAGGTCAAATCCTTGTATTTTCACCGTTGGGTTGATCTCCTGGGCACTAGTTCCAGACGTTGAGTTTGACCATTCGTCCTGCCAGCATTTTGGAAACAATGTGACCCTGGTATAGAAGCATCACAGGATTGTTAATACTGATAAATAATTTGAAAACAATAAGTCGATATCTCGCACTAGTGTCATTTTATCAGCTGCTGAAGTTAGCCAATCAGATCGCTTCACGGGCAAATTCGGATTGGCTTTGCGGGGCGATGTTGGCTCAAGATCGGCTAGTGGGTGCCACCGAAAGAAAAAACAACTTCGCCAGGGGCTGGATTTGAACACGGACCTCCAGTCTGACACAATCATTCCTTAGCAACTACGCTACAGTGACACCTGCTGTAACTCACGATATGTTTGTTTTGATGTGGTAGCTGCTAGGCGATAGGTCAGTGACGGAAATGTTCGTAAGCAACCATGTGTGGTATGCATACAGTGGACTTGATTCACATTGCAACGCAAGTGTAGCCCCTGTCGACATCGCCAAGCAACGGTGATAACGGCCAGAGTTAGCACCAGGGACAGGTATTTTGTTTTATTGTAGTTAATCCATTTTAGGGGCTTGGGTATTTTGGTCATCAGCCCCATGTAGTTCGGTGAGTGTTGAAATTGTCTGATAACTTGCGTTTCTGTAGAAACTGTAGTGTGTGTTACTGCTAGGATTGGATAGGTACCTCAGGACTTGAAACAAGACATTTTGTCTAGAAGGAATGTGAAAAGCCTAGGGATAAACCACACCCAGATGACCACCGTCGGCGCCCCGTGCATCCAGTGCGCAATTCAACGAGCACAGCTATGCTGAAAAATAACATTTCTGTTTTAATGGCATCGTTGAAATGGTACAAATTTTAGAATGACTTTCTTGTAATATTTTTGTACTGAAAGCATTATCAGGTTAATTTAGTTCTAAAAGTGTTTTTATTTTAATTTTTTTCTTTGGGAAGTGTTTAAATGTTTTGGAGGGTGAAAATTCAAAGTTGACTAGATTAAAACAAAATTAAATTTCATTTTCAACAAAACTTCATTCATCAAGATCAATTACTTTTACAACTAACATTTTCAACCCTAATAATTTAAAAATAATTTTCAATTACATCTGATGACTGACCATTACTAACCCATACCGCTTTTAACATGTAAAAATTGTTATTGGGTAAAACAGTAATAACCAGGGTTAGGACTTTTAGGTGCACACCTTTTTTCTTTCACAGTGTGAAATTTTGTTTCTAGTTGCGAAAAGAGGATTTTTCACACACCTTTTTCCCTATCTTGGGACCTTGATCCGTTTTTCCCCCAACCATGCCCATAATCCCCTTTTCCCACATTTTTCTTTTAAGTTTAATTTCACTTTATTCTTTCTAATCAGGAAGCCTCCGTGGCTTAGGCGGCAGCACGCCGGCCTCTCACCGCTGGGTCCGTGGTTCAAATCCCGGTCACTCCATGTGAGATCTGTGCTGGACAAAACGGAGGCAGACAGGTTTTTCTCCGGGTACTCCGGTTTTCCCTGTCAGAATTTCATTCCAGCAACACTCTCCACTATCATTTCATTTGTCATTCATTTAATCATTGCCCCAGAGGAGTGCGTCAGGCCTCGGCAGCCGGCACAATTCATATCCTCGCCGCTAGATGGGGGCATCATTCATACCATTCCTGACCCGGTCGGAGACTGGAAGCAGGCTGTGGATTTTCATTTTTCTTTCTAATCAATATAAAATATTTAACTTTCAATTAACATCTCCTCAGCTTGCTTTGTACGTGCGAATAGAAAGCCTATCTCTTTCATTAAACACCTCGCGGAACTTGAAAGCACACCTTCAACAAAGGAAAATAATGGTGATTTCGACAAAACCTCTTTCTCTCGCTTTACCGCTATAATGTAGCCCGCAATAATGCAATTGACAATGAGTCGATTCCATCCCACCAGAATCAGTAGGCTGCTGTTCATCAACGTGAGTTTGTTACTGTCAGAGACGTCATCTTTTCGCATGGAAGAAGGCTGGTGATGCAGAGATGTCAGCAACCGCACCCGCGTATTTCCGAGAATTGAGACTGGGTTCTGTTCGAAGCTACTAGAAATCACTGAGACTGCAGTTCCAGCATGAATGAGAACATTCTGGTAATTGTTGCAGTGTTATAAGAGAGTGTGGACAGCAAGTGAGTGCAAGAGTGAGTTGTGTGATAGTCGCATTGAGTTAACAAGTGAACTGGTGTTAGCACTTTGTTATACACTGACGAAAATGGAAATTGCAAAACCCAGAAGGAGTGGTACTACATTGCTGCAATTGAACATGCAAGACGAGTGTTCGGTTGTGATTCGATGATTACACTTTCAGGTCCCTCTGACCGCAAGTTTGGACAACAATCAATACAGGATGTGCCCACCACGAGCTGCAATACATTGATGAATTCGGCAAGGCATGGAGTCAATAGGCCCTGAATCGCTTCCAGAGGAATTGTGGCCCATGCTTGCTGCACTGCACGGGTCAGTTGTTCCAGAGTTGTGGGTGGCTGAGGACGGTTGGCCAGTTTTCGACCCATCATGTCCCACACATGCTCAATAGGACTGAGGTCCAGGGATCTGGTGGGCCATTCTAAGGTTGTGATGTCGTGGAGAGCTTCTCTGGAGATGCGTGCAGTGTGAACCCGGACATTGTCCTGCTGAAACATCCCATTAGCAATGTTCACCATCATAGGGACAACCACTGGATTGAGTACCCTATCAACGTACTGTCGAGCAGTCATAGTGCCCTCAACAAGCACTAATTGTGATTTCACATTAAAGCCAATAGCTCCCCTGACCATAATGCTTGGTGTTGGCCCTGTGTGCCTCTCGACAACAAGGTCTGGGCGGCCCCTCTCCCCGGTACGTCGGCGCACACGATTCCGGTGATCACTACGGGCAAGACAGAAGAGCGATTCATCACTAAAATCGACCCTATGCCATTCGTCGACCCACGTCGATCGTTCTCAACACCAGGCCAGCCTTACACGTCGCTGTTGTGGGGTCAATGGAACACCTACAGGGACACGGGGTCGTAAGCCAGCTGCACGCAGGGGATTACAAACTGTTTGTTGTGTAACGTGGGGTGCCACAGCTGCTCGAATTTGCGCTGCTATTGCATGGGCCGGGCCATCCGAATGATGCGGCGATCCTTTCTCACAGTTGTCTGTGGCGTAGGGCCTGTGCCAGGTCTACGAGTGTGGGTACCTTCATTTGACCACTGCTGCCATACACATTGTACCGTAGATGCCTGTTGGCCAACACGTGCAGCGACAGTCCTTAGCGATAATCCAGCCTCACACAGCCCAATTATCCGAGCCCTCTCAAACGGCGACAGTTGTTGATAGCGTGCTCTTCTCTGTCGTCAAGGCATGTTTGACGGGGAACACTTCACTGCACAGACTGCAAGTCAACTACGCTACACCAGAGTCCGTATACGGGAGTTGATTCCTCCGCGACCAATCACGTGGGGAGACCTGTAGCAACGATCCAATGGTTCTGAAACTTTGATCTTTTACATACCTACATGGCATTGTTCCATATCTTGAAAATCAACACAAACCACCAATGCCTTCATGGTGTTGCAATTTCCATTTTCTTCAGTGTATTACTAAACGAATGAACTACTAGATTTTTACCATGCCAAAGGTGTCCAGTGCCCGATTTATTGCTCTGGCTCAGAAATTCAAACAAGATTACATAGACACTGATGGAACTGTTATGCGATTGTGATTCAGGAAATTTGATAGATGAAAACCACCAGCGAGATCACATCAAACAACACATTTCCAGCTCTGAGCATCCAATGAATAAGACTCAAACAAAAAAATCGCGGCAAACTCTATTACGAAATGC
Source organism: Meconema thalassinum (assembly GCA_946902985.2). Lineage (NCBI taxonomy): Eukaryota > Metazoa > Arthropoda > Insecta > Orthoptera > Tettigoniidae > Meconema > Meconema thalassinum. Next base: position 381,693,702 of record OX336394.1, on the reverse strand, counting down.
GTTTCAACAGAGTTCTTCAAAATGCAAAAATTTGAGGGCATTAAACATTGATTTGTGTGCAGCTCTTACACAAGGAGGAATTCCACTCAATATGGTGAATCACCCAACCTTCACGGGATTTCTTGAAAAATGCACAAAGATGTCAATGCCCGATGAGAGTACATAAGAAGAAACTACATGGAGCCTGTTTATAGTCCAGTCAACAAAGGCTCAAAAAGGGGGTTCACCTTACATCAGATGAGGGATCGTTTTTTATTTTTTGATGTTGTTTAGGACCATTAGGTAATTATTAATCCAAGTTTCCGTCATCCACCCCCACCTCCCCCTTGCTTCATCCGCCATCTTGAAAAAATGTCAGAAATTGGCACTTTTTCAGTTTATGGCCTCTAGCTCATTCCCAGTTCATTTTTTGAAGATATGTCGAACTAAGAAAATGTAGATTACTAAATTTCCAACAAATGTGATGTGGAAGTTCTATTTGTAGGACCAAGCGTATTCGAGCTATGAGAAGCCGAAAAAGGGCAAAAATTGGCAATTCGGCAAATTTTTCACTTTTGCTCCACTTTCCATCTCAAAAACAGGGGGAAGACTTGATCTCAGCAAAAGAAATATTGAATGAAAGTTGTAGAGAATTTAATTTCCTTTGAAATTCATGTATCAAAAACAAATTATGAGCAATGGGTAGGAGTGGGGGTAAATTCAGGGCTTCCAGCGAGGTATGGCAGCAAGAAAAGTACAAAAAGTAAATATTCCGTTTTTTATAGTGAATAAAAGTAAATATTTTTTCAAAGAAAAAGTAAAGAAAAGTAAACAAGCAAAACCTGAAATACGAGCTTCCCTCGAGGTAACGCGCAGTGCAAAGACCTTTAGTAGAGAAACGCATGTTCCCGTTACCCGTCCGAAGGCCATAAGTACTGTTGCGATCATAAGTAATGGTATACACTCGCTACTTCAAACGCTTGTATATGTTAAGAGGCACAAAAAAGTTCTCTGAATCCAAGTAACACATCTTAGCAAGATCTCCAACTTTAGTTCTTGACATTATTGTACGTCTTACTGTTTGAGAGTTACACGCGTTTGAAGTAGCGAGGGTGTTGCATTACTTACGATCGCGATAGTACCATACTGGACAAATTATAAATTACGAAATTGGCCCATTACAGCTTACTGCGGTCATATTAATAGTTGTTTCAAAGATTTAAAATACCGGTAGCTGCATATTTTTTTCCGTAGATAGTTGAAACATTTCTTAATTACTGTATATACACTGTACATACATAAACAAATATTTGAACGGCGTGGTATGCAAAATACACTATTTCTATTTAAAACAAAAAAAAATATACCGGTACCTATATTTATGCAGCCGGCCCCGTGGTGTTGGGGTAGAGCACCTGCCTCTCACCCGGAGGCCCCGGGTTCGATCCCCGGCTCCGTCAGGGATTTTAAAACTGACGTGAGGGTTGGAACGGGGTGCACTCAGCCTCGTGAGGACAATTGAGTAGCTGTCTGACAGTGAGACAGTGCCCCGGTCACGAAAACCAAGATTAACGGCCGAGGGGACCCGACGCGCTGACCAAGCGTCACCCCAAAATCTGCAGGCCAATTGGCTGGGCAGCGGTCGCTTGGTAGGCCTAGGCCCTTCAAGGGCTGTAGTGCCACGGGGTTAGTTTTATATTTATGCACAATTCTTGGATAAACAATAAGGTGCCTTGTTAAAAGGTATGGAGAAACGGAGGGAAAAAAAACACACATTCAAACATTATACATATTTTATTACATAAAATAAAATGGAATTAAATAAAATAACTCAAACTACAATCTTACACCACGAGAGTAGTCTCATACTGACAGAATTAAAGTAAACAAGTAACATTGGTTTTGGACTAGAATTAGTAATCACTAATCAGTTAGACATTAGTCTGTCTTCGGTTTCTTCGAAAAAAATGATGTAATGAGTGACGCCTTTCTCTTGTCCAATTTTTTCTGAAGAGCTTCTGTCTTCGCCTCCTTGTCTTTCCCTTCCTTCTTCAGAGCTTGCGCTCCTTCCAAAAGCCCTTGTGCAACTCTCGCTCCTTCCAAGTCATTCTTCTTGATAGCTTCTTTTAATCTGTTCGTCGCTTCATCAAGAAGAATGTCGGCCGCTTTTACCTGTTTTGCATCCTCAGTCTTCGCTTGTTTCACCTTTTCTTCCAGCTTTTTTATTTCCAATCTTCCTTCCTCCATCTTTTTGTTTGCTTCGATTACAAGTCTCTTTTCTTCTTCTTTAAGTTTCTTCTGATTCTCTGATTCCTCTTTAGCTTTCCTCTCTTTCTGAAGTTTTTCCTGGTACTTCGAATGAGCAAATTTCGCTGCAGTGATCATATCGGGGTCTCCCACAAATACAACCCCTCGTCCTCGTCGTGGGAGATGGGCAACGTAATTAAGTAGGGGATTGCCTGTAGGGGTGAAGTACAGTGGGGACTTAGTGTGCCTCAAGACCGCTACGGTAGCTGTGAAGGCCCTACAGGAACCCTGAAGAAATTACGGCTAACGGGGCTCTGGTGAAACAACTGCTGCCTTGTAGTTTGGAGCTGGTTCTTCAAAGGCTAAGGGAAGAAACCCTGACAGAAAATCAGCCTGGTGCCTCAGGCTTAAGGTGGCAGCCCCCCCCAAGGCACTCAGAGGCAGTGGGTTAATCACTCGCTCCTCTTAAATAAACTGATTACGGAAACTGAAGCGAAATTACAAAACCGGACGGATAACCTGATGACGACTTTTGGCATGAAGAGGACTACGAAAATCGGTTTCTGGAATGTGAGGACCTTGATGGAGAAAACCAGACTGAAACAAGTGACACGGGAGATGAAGAACTATGGGCTGGATATCCTAGGATTGAGTGAAGTGAGGTGGCCAGGATTTAGTGAAATACAGACAACAGATGGAATTACATTTCTTTATTCTGGGGGCGATGATGAAGAACACAGGGATGGAGTGGGGTTGCTGCTCAACAGAAATGCAAAGAGAAGCCTTATGGAGTGGAAGCCAATTTCTAGTAGGCTCATGTTTGCTAGGTTCAAGACAAAGATCAGGAATGTGATCACCATCCAATGCTATGCGCCTACAGAACAATCGGAGCCAGAGAAGAAGGAAGAATTCTACCAAATGCTGCGAGATGTCACAAGACAAACAAGTAAGAAGGACATTCTCATTGTTATGGGAGACTTCAACGCGAAGGTGGGCTCAAACAATGAGGGGTTGGAGCAGATCATGGGTAAACATGGCCTTGGTGAAATGAATGACAATGGGGAGAAATTTACGAAATATTGCGCCAGTCAGGATTTGGTGATGGGTGGCACGGTATTTCCTCATAGGCGGTGCCACAAGGTCACCTGGGCCTGATCAAGTCACAGAAAATCAAATTGATCACATCGCGGTGAGCAGGAGGTTCAGAAGAAGCTTGGAAGATGTTAGGAACAAGAGAGGAGCGGACGTTGGTAGTGACCATCATCTTGTGGTTGCCAACTTCCGCATGAAGATCATCGCAGTCCGCCGAAAGTTTAACACTCGGCACAACAAGTTTGATGTGGGCAAGCTTAAGAACCAGCAGAGATTGGACCAATTTAAACTCGAGCTCAGAAATAAATTCCAGGTGTTGGACTCTGAGACAGAGAAGGACGTGGAGACTGTGTGGAGAGAGGTAAAGAATATCTTCGTGGAAACCAGTGAGATGCAGCTCGGGTACAAGAACTACCTGCGGAAAGAATGGATATCCGATCAGACCTGGGACAAGATAAATTATAGGAAGGAGATTAAGGCTAAGCTCAACACCTGCAAGACTAGGCAGCAGAAGGCTCTCACACAAGCAAAGTATTCAACAGCAAACAGGGAGGTAAAGAGGAGTGTACGGAAGGATCATAGGAGGTGGATTGATGAGCAGGCGGAGAAAGCAGAAGAAGCGGCAAGAAGGGGGGACGTTAAGGAGCTCTATGGCATCACAAAGATGCTTTCGAAGAAAGGTTTTAATAAAACTAGGCCTGTGAAGAGCAAGACGGGCGAGATCCACACGATGTGTGAACAGCAGCTGACAAGATGGAGAGAACACTTTGCGGAGGTTCTTAATAGAGATAGAGGCCCAGAAAGTAAGCAGCGAGGAGAAGATGAAGAGGAAGCAGAAAGTGACCCAAGCATCAGCCTCGACTCCCCAACTCGGGGAGAAATACGGACAGCGTTGAAGCAGATGAAATGCGGGAAGGCACCAGGTCTGGATAATATCCCAGCGGAAGTACTGAAAGCAGACCTGGATATTACGATCGATCTGCTGCACCCGCTGTTGGAGAAGATCTGGAAGGAGGAGAAAATACCAACCGAATGGAAGAAGGGGTTGATAGTCAAGTTTCCGAAGAAAGGGGACACCACAAACTGTAACAACTGGAGGGGTATCACCTTGCTGTCCATTCCAAGCAAAGTGCTGGCGAGAGTCATCCTGAATCGTATAAAAGACTGCGTAGAAAAAAGGCTTCGGAAGGAACAGGCTGGATTTCGACAACATCGCAGCTGTGTGGATCTCATCAACACCCTCCGAATCATCCTGGAGCAGAGTGTGGAGTGGCGGAATACCCTTTACCTCGCTTTTGTTGACTTCGAGAAAGCCTTCGACTCCGTAAATCAAAGAATCATGTAGAAGACCCTCGAGGAATATAAAATTCCAACAAAGATCATCAGAATCATGAAAGAGATGTACGAAGGGTATGAGTGCCAGGTTCTTCACGAAGGCAAATTAACAGAAAAGATAAAGGTCAGTTCCGGAGTGAGACAGGGGTGTGTCCTTTCCCCCACTCTGTTCCTGTTGGTCCTGGATAGTGTGATGAAGAAGGTAATGGGAGGACGGAAGAGGGGTATTCAATGGGGTATAAATGACAGGCTTGAAGATCTGGATTTCGCAGACGACATTTGTCTTATGGCACAACGTTACCGAGACATAGAAGATAAACTGGGGAGGTTGCAGAGAGAAGCAGAACGTGCAGGACTGATGATCAACACCAACAAGACCAAAGAGATGAGGATAAATTCTGACATCACGACTAGTTTGACAGTCAACGGAAAGGAAATTGAGCGAGTTGAATCCTTCCTCTACCTTGGAAGTATAGTCACAAATGATGGGGGAGCAGAGGAAGATGTTCGAAGCCGTATCAGGAAGGCAAATGGTGCCTTTGTCCAGCTCTACCCCATCTGGAGAAATAGAAACATTTCCAGGAAGACCAAGCTCCGCCTTTTCAATAGCAACGTAAAGTCGATTCTTCTCTACGGCTGTGAAACATGGAAAGTCACAAAACCGATCAACAACCAGCTACAGGTGTTCATTAACAGATGAATGTGAGGTGGCCGGACATAATCTCAAATGAAGATCTTTGGACCATCACCAATCAACAACCGATTAGCATCCAGATCAAGGAGAGGAAATGGCGCTGGATTGGTCATACACTAAGGAAGCCGGACGGAGCTATTGAGAGGGCGGCGCTAGACTGGAATCCTCAAGGCGCCAGGAAGCGAGGTCGACCTAAGAAGACCTGGAAGAGGACGATCGAAAATGAAATTGCAGAGGTGGACAAGAACTGGAGTCAAGTGAAGAGAATGGCCAGGAACCGTACTGCTTGGAGAAATTTCGCCAAGGCCCTATGCTCCGGAAGGAGCGGCTGGAATTAAGCTTAAGCTAAGCATATCGGGAGTTATGGGAACGTTCTGTGGCTTGTTCTCAAACTGTTTCAATCCGTGGAAAATGTTAAGTTTGGCGTTTAAAGTTGCGCACGACATTGCTGAACGGTCAGGAGACAAAATTCTGCCGGACAGAGAGAAACCTCTTTCCACTTCACTACTGCCATGAGCTAAAGACAATGAGGCTTTGACAAGGCACTGAATCGTTGGATACTTCGCTTCGTTGGATGCGTTTCTAATGGAAAATACCTTTTTCCAATATTCCTCCACAGGTAATTGTTCATCGGAATTATCAATTTGCTGTTCTACCTGTAGCAACGTCCATTCATCGTCAAGGCGACTTTCGGCCACCTCAAATGGCATGCAGCGGGCAACTTTAGCCACGCTACGAGAAGTGAATTTGGTTCTCTCGGAAGGTTTCAGAAATGTGAAATGTTTCGCGGCATCGTAAGCTAGTACAGATTTCTGTCGTAAATATTCACCGGCAGCAATAAAGTGCTCCTGAACATCCTTCTTGAATTCCAGAGCTTGAAGATGTGGCTGAGCGCTTCATAAATCGTTGCTGGGTTGTATCCCATCTTGCCCCTGCATTTTTTTTTTTGTGTTTTCCGGTCAGCACATGTTGGTTGACAGAGTTTACTCCTTTCTTGGCACAGTCAATTGAGCACTCGCAAATTTCACAAAAAGCTGTAGTTTTCCCTTTGATCGATAACCGCAGAGACATCTTGTATACCAGCTAATCAACCAACTCCAACCAGGAGCTCTTTGCGTGGCTCGTCATGACCCTAAAAATAACAAGAAATAGCTATGAGAATTCCAAAGCTCATCAAGGGGTCAAACAAAAATAACAATGGCTCTGGAGAACCACATTCAAATTTGTAACATGTCATTTGCAACGCTAGAAAAATCAGTTTAAAAAGTCGATGTTCTACACAAAGCCCCCCCCCCTTTTTTCCCCCCGTAATGTACGCCTACAATGTCACTTTTTGACTCCCCATCCCTTTCCATCCTAGACAACTAGTAAATAAATCGGTAACCATTGAAGCAAGTAGCCTATTGCGGGATTAGCTGACAATGATTACCGCCTCCCTTGGACGAACAATTTAACATAAGGAAGTTTTTCAAGGAAGAAGTTCTAAAACAATTTTAGATTTCCCTAATACGAAAAAGCTTTGACGAAACATAATGAGACTATGCTACACTATCAAGTTTATCTTTAAACCAAATCAATTCCTCACCCAATGCTACAATGCTTAGAAAATAGGATAAAACCCGACCAAGTGTCCCTTCGAGAATACTGTAATTTCAGGTACCGAGTAGTGTTGTACTAAGAAATTCGAAGTGTACAAAGCATCACTACGTACTGTCACAACAATGCTGCTCTTACAGAGAGCGAAATAACTCTCCCCCCACCTCTACAGCTCCAATACTTAGAAAACAGAACGAACATATACTCGAAAAGCCCTTTAAATCACTGTAAACCACGAAGATGTGTTATAAAATAAATGGTATCTAACGCCAAATTTAAACAACTAAGCGAATTCCCATGCAATGTAGGCCTAATCTTGACCCAGGCTTAGATTGTTCACCGACAGGAAGCATATCTTCCTAAACATACCGTATTTACTCGTCTATAACACCACCTATTTTTTTTCGAATTTTTGGCATCAAAATTGGGGGGGGGAGATATAATAGGTAAGAATGGCATGGTATAAAGGCACAAAAAGGAGCACCTAGCGTCCTTAAATCAACACAGAAAATAGTTATTGTAACCTATACTTTATTTACGATAAAAGTTATAATAGCTCATATAAATAGCTACTGCCTTGCATCATCACAGCTGACTGGTCACAGGACTAAGGCAGCTCTGAGCCGCATGCATAATTTTTTTTTCAGCCCGAGCCTAGCCACAGTATGTAATTCCGAGTCTCTTATTGGCTGTTATGTCATGCCATTCTCCTGGTTCCGAATAGTGACGGTAGGTAGTAGCAGGGGTCACATCCGATCAAACATGGAGGAAGGTTATCGAGTGAGATGTGGATAATATTCGATGTTGAATTGCATTATTAGCGTGAAACAGGCATGAAACGTGCTTTAGATCAAGTTTAAAACAACCCACGCAACAAATGAATGCGGTCCAATCAACATTTAAGGTCCAAGTGAAATCATTCGACATTTAACCACATGTATTAAGACCTATGATAATTTACTTCTTTTACGAGCGGTAATGTGCACGAGTGGTAACGTGCGAGCTCGGTAACTTTGTGTCTCGGGTTCAAGACTGCTCGAGGGCAGAAATATTTATTTCTTTTGAATTATTTTATTATATCCTCCCTACTTTTTACTGCATGTTTTATGCCTTGCTTTATTGAAATTATCTGTATGGGTGATTGAAATAATAAACATTGTTAGACGGAAGGGTCGAGAACTGTACGGGTAGACCAAGGTTAGAATATGTCAAACAGATTGCCTCGGATGTAGGGTGTGGTAGCTATGTAGAGATGAAAAGATTAACTCAGGACAGGGAGACATGGACAGCTGCATCAAACCTGTCAAAAGACTGAAGACTCAAACACACAATCTCGCGATCATTAGACACGGAACCTCCAATTTAGTTAGAAACCAAAACTCAGAACGTGATTATTCCCTTCGTAAATCTCACGTGAATTGACCGGGAATCGAACCCTGTCCACCTTGGGGAGAGGCAAGCAGAAGTTGACGCTGATGTTGCTCTTGTTAATTTGATCAAATTGGACATGAGCCCTCCTACTTGTAAATAAATAAATAAATACATTTCTCTGATAACCTGTGTTATTGTGGTGTATGTAGTATGGTGAGTATTTGATATTCAGGTGAGGATTCGCAAGGAGGCGGTCGTGGCATTGTTATGAACAATTTCGGCATTTGTCTGGAGTAGAAGTGGAAATCTATAGAAAATCACTTCCAAGATCGCTGAGGTGGGAATCGAACCAACTTCTACTCAGTTTTGGCTCACGAGGCTGAATGTACCGCGTTGCAGTCCTCACACCAGAATTGAAATTTATCGGCAGAGCTGGGAATCGAACCCGGTCCACCTTGGTGTGGCAAGCAGCTTGACCACTGTAGAAGTCGACGCTGATGTTGCTCTTGTTCATTTGAGCAAATTGGACATGGTGGTCATTGAGCCCACCTACTTGTAAATAAATAAATAAATACATCGGCAGAGCTGGGAATCGAACCCGGACCTCTGGGGAGACAGCCAAGAACGCTAGCCGCGTTGAACAGTAAGCAGAGGATTATAAATTGAAGTGAGAACATGGAAGAATTCCGCCTAACAATGTTTATTATTTCAATCACCCATACAGATAATTTCAATAAAGTAAGGCATAAAACATGCTGTAAAAAGGAGGGAGGATATAATAAAATAATTCAAAAGAAGTAAAAATTTCTGCTCTCGGGCAGTCTTGAACCCGGGACAAAAAAGTTACCAAGCTCGCACGTTACCACTCGTGCACATTTCCACTCGTAAAGGAAGTATATTATCATAGGTCTTAATACATGTGGATAAATGTCGAATGATTTCACTTGGACCTTAAATGTTGATTGGAACACATTCATTTGCTGCGTGGGTTGTTTTAAACTTGATCTAAAGCACGTTTCATGCCTGTTTCATGCTAATAATGCAATTCAACATCGAATATTATCCACATCTCACTCGATAACTTTCCTCCATGTTTGATCGGATGTGACCCCTGCTACTACCTACCGTCACTATTCAGGACCAGGAGAATGGCATGAGATAACAGCCAATAAGAGGCTCGGAATTACATACTGTGGCTAGGCTCGGGCTGAAAAAAAAATTATGCGAGCCGCACAGCGGTGCGTGTGTTGTGTTCAAGGTTACGCAGTGTTGCCACGTTGTGCGGCATCTGAAATACGAAAGATTTGTTTCTAATACCGACTTTTATGAAGTCACAGTGACGTTCTTCTCCGCAAACTTAGTCCATTCCGGTGCATAAAGCCTTCTGCCCAACCTCTACTAGCTTTAAATTCATTCCCTGCAATGCCAAGACTTCTCGCAATTTCGCGTGCTTTAAACTGCAACATTTCGTGATTTACAGCGTGGCCATTGTCTCTTGTTTCTCGAACCCACTCCAAAACTTTCATTTTTATACTTTCCTTTCTTCACACCGCGGAAGAACTTACAAGTTTTCTTGGTTCCCAATAATTTTTCCTTTTGGTTGCGCCAATACCGAATCATTACACGGCTGCACTTCGTATTTACGACTCGCTGCTTTCACTCCATTTTCTGCAGCAAATTCTAGCACTTCCAAATTAAAGGATGCAGTAAAACTTGTTATTTTGCTTATCTTCGGTCCTGCTTGTGTACTGCGCGCTTTTAATTATACACTACACTCGGCCGCTTTACTCGTTTTTCTTCCAATAATAGTCGAAAATTGAGGGGGATTTATAGGTGAGGGGATCATATAGGCGAGTAAATACGGTAAGTCTTTGGTCCTAAACATCAGTCACTAATAGGTATCACATAAATTACACTTAAGTACTTACCGAGTTGATAATGCACTTGCCGCCCACACTTTCCACCTCACAAGACCACGCTTTTCCGTGTACAACAACAAACACAGCGCTCGGTGTAAACACAACACGACTCGTCACAGCACGGTAAACGCAACGCCGTCTGAACGAGGATCCTAATCCAGTTTGCGACTCCTGGTCGTCCCAGGCTTAAACTAATGGAACCCCCGGCCTGATGTGGCCCTATGTTCCTATGCAACTATATGGTGTGTTTGCCTGTTTCAACTTGGGTTTGTTCAAGTTTAACTTTTACCTTCGGGTTTAGATGTCCCTCGGTAAAAGTGTTGCGAAGGGAAATAATTAATAATTAATTGTTGCGAGTGGCAGTCATTGGTTCATGATGAGTATTGTTTATCTCTACAGATCATAGACAAGGGGGCGATAGACAGAGACCGCGGACCGCCGTACACCATCCCGGGCGGGCTAGCCGAGGCCGGTCCCCCGAGCAGGTGCACAACGGCATCGCGGGGCAAGAGGGTGATTCAGATAGCGGGCGGAGGTGACTAGGTGCTTGAGTATGTGTAGGATGCTGGTGAGGGCTGTGTCTTGGTGTTGTGTGTGGCTTGGAGGGGAAGTGGGGAGAGTGAGTAAAGAGGGAATGTGTCCATGGTGTTGTTGTGTTCGCTGCAACCGCCTGTGGTGATGTTTTAGGGCATCTTTAATATGTCTACACCCCGGGTACGAGGCCGCGTGCCCCCCTCCACAGTTTGCACACGTGGGGGTTTCTCTGGGCACGGTGCAATCCCTGTGGCGGTGCGGCCCGCCACAATGATTACACCTGGCCTCGTACCTGCATTCATATGCGGCGTGCCCTAGGCGCTGGCAGTTATAGCATTGTGTTATCAGTGTTGAGTGTTGTCGGGGAGGAGGACGCCTGGGCGCCTGTGCTTTTGTAGTTGTGGATGGGGAGGGGGACGTTGGGGACTCAAGTGTAACAGCGCTCTCTGATGGAGATGCATCTGTTGTGTCAGGGGCGTGCGGGATGGGGGTAGGTTGTGGGATAGCGTCACCCTTTGGAGAAGGGGTGACGGGGTCTGCTGGTTTGTTTTCAGGGATAGTTTTGCGGTTGGTTTGCGTGAATTTGGAGGCTATGTATTTGCTTTTTGTTGTTTGTGTCCAGAAGTTCCTAGTATCTGGTGTTGTTTGGGAACAAGAGGGCCCTCCTAATTTTCCCCAGGTGCTTGTTCTTGATAGGAGTGATGAGAATGAAGTGAATTTTTGTCTCCTGTACTTGGTAAATGGTGTGAAAGATTGGGACTACCGTCTGAACCACCGCGTAGCGCACGGACATGAGATCCGTGTCCCGAGACGGCTTGACTACTATGGCAGTACACCACGGTGTTTCCTTGCAATTGGGGTTACCCAGCTCCAGGAGTTTTGAGTAGTCCATGTTGTGCAGTGTGATCGTGTGATGGAAATAAAGTGTGAATGGAGGTCAAATGCAGTACGCAGACCTGTGACGGACTCGGCAAGAAGGCTTTTCGTTGTTTTCAGCTGCAGATCCCAGTCGCCTAAGGTTATCAGTTTTGTCGGCTTGATGGTCGTGACAATAGGCGAGCTGGGTCTTGACTGAGCTTGGGGTGGCGGAAGGGATAAGCGGGCGATGGGATTTGCTTGACGGGGATGGAGAGATTTAGGCAGGGTGGGTGTTACTTCTCGGCTGGCGATGGCTGGACTCGGCTCGGCTGGTCTGGACGGCTTGGTAGCGCGGACGTGGAGTGCGGACGTCGCTCGGTGCTTGGCTGCGATCTTGCTGTACGGTGATTGGCTGCTTGGCTTGATGCTGCTCTCACGAGCGCTGTCGACGACTGGAATGAACGAGGATCGCGAGCTCTATTCTATATACAGCCAGCCTGTAGATGACGCGGCATGGTCCGAAGAGGTTCGAAAACCTTAGTCCGGCTGGAGAATCTCTTTCTTGATTTATAACTAGAGCGCGGCAGAGAAGACGCTATGGCTGGCGCGGCACACGGTATAATGAACGTAAATAAATTTCAAAAAAAGTAAATAAAAGTAAGTCTTCTAAACAAAAGTAAATCGCTGGAAGCCCTGTAAATTTAAGTGAAAATCACATTTCTTCTAGTTCGACCAGCCACTATATATAAAGGCACAGGAAATTCTCCACAATGGCACACAGCCACTATTGAAAGATGTCATAGGAAGACTTGGAGGCTTCCACTTGCTCATGCCATTCTTGGGAGCTGTTGGCACAATAATGAGCGGCAGTGGAATCTTCGAGCGATTCGCCACCATCTATGCCGAAAACAGCATCGATAAAATGCTGCAATGCCATGCCTATTCGCGAGCTGATTTATTGACACATCAGGCATTGGCCAAACTGATTCTGGGTACGATTGAATTTACCAACGACGAAACAACTGTTGTCAACAGGCTACTAACAGAGGTGGACCAGTCCAGGGTTCTGGAAGAAGATGATTTCGATGAAATCAAATCTGTGAAGCAACGATTTATGACAGCTGTCCACAATTTGCAAAGTAGAGGTCCAACAGCTCAGCTCTGGGTTCAGTACTATAACATGGTGACTCTTGTGAAGAAATTTATACAAGGAGAGAGGATGGGCAACTTTCAGCTCCACTTAGACACTATCAAGATGATACCATTTTTCCATGCTGCTGGACATTGGCCTTATGCAAAAAGTGCGCATTTGTATCTTCAAGAAATGTCCTGTTTGGAAGACAGAATGAATCCAGCAGAGTTCCAAAAATTCACAAAAGAAGGTTATTTCACAATCCAAAGTTCAAACAAATTTTGGTCAGGCGTTTGGACTGACATGGCAATCGAACATAAACTCATGAAAGATATGAAAGTTGGAGGTGGCTTGACTACTGGAAGGGGAATGACAGACAGTACATTGTTGAAGTAGACTCTTGGAATGACTTTTCTTCAGGATATAGCTCAACAAATGGAGCAGTACACTGAAGTTACAGCATTGTCTTCAGAGCAACATGTGGAGCTGAGGCCCAGCAGGATCACGCGGGACGAACCAGATGTGCAACGGCTGCTCGAATGGTTTACAAAACACCCCCCTTTCCCTGAAGCAGAGGAAATTATGAGCATCAGCTCTGGTGTAGTTGGAAGTGAGCAGGTGAACTGCTACAAGGCTCAGCAAGTCGGTATGGCTGGACTCTCAAGAATAGTGGGAACAACCTTCGGTGAAGCGTCTTTCAAAAAGAAGGACAAAGTGATATCTTTAGCAGCTGACAAGAATATCTTGAAAGTTGGGGAGAAGAAGATTGCTGTGGACCCACTCACACTCTCTCACAGGATGTGAATAGCAAAAACAACCCAGCACGACCTTGAGGAATACCTCTTTTATGAGCTTGCACCGTGCCCTATGTCGTTGTTCAACGAGGATGGCATGCGCAAGGGCACAAAGTCTGCTTTAAATGCGGCGTTCACACCCCTGCCCATTGATTTCGAGCTCCCCTCAAATCACCTCACTGTCATCGATGGTGGCCATCTGCTCTACAAAGTTGTGTGGAATCGAAATTCAACTTTTGGGCAAATTTGTGCCGATTATATCAAGTACATCCACCAGCATTATGGGACAGTGGTGATGGTCATCTTCGATGGGTACTCAGACAATCTTCTGATGAGTACCAAGAATGCTGAAAGAGCAAGAAGGCGCAAGCTGAACGCCTCAGCACATGTGATATTTGATGAAGCCTCAGTCAACACAACTCCCCAGGACAAATTTCTGTCCAATGAAAGCAATAAAAAACGATTTGTTGCCCACCTCAGAACAACACTTGAAGCGTCCAACGTCATGAACAAGCAAGCTGAGGAGGATGCTGATGTGCTCATTGTGACCACTGCAACATCGATGGCTTCTTCGCACGACGCTGTAATTATTGTGGGGGAAGACATCGATTTATTAGTCATCCTCACTGGGACAGCAAATACGATGAACCTTAAAAAAACAGGAAGAGGCAATTCACCTGACGTTATGTACTCCCCCTCATCATTTATGTATGACTTCGCCGAGAACCTGCTGCTCATCCACGCCATCAGTGGGTGTGACACAACGTCAAACATTTATGGGTTCCTCCCTGTTCCAGAGGAATCCATTATTGTTGGAGATAAGTTATGTCTTCATGGACCCAGAAGCCACATTAGAGGACATCTCCAAAGCAGGAGAGCAAATATTGGTCGTCCTCTATGGTGGGGAAATCGACCAATCACTTTCTGACCTCCGACACACAAAATTTGTTGCCACCACGACAAACTTGAACTTGGAAAAGCTGCCTCCAACCTCTGATGCAGCGCGATACCACTCCTTGAGAGTATACCACCAAGTGTTGGCCTGGATGAGCAGAAGAAAGACCCGATCATCTTTGGCTGGACAAGAGGAAGCAGGGGTTTGATTCCGATAACAACCACCAGAGATGCTGCTCCTCGTACCCTGTTGAAGACGGTATCATGCAGGAGTGTCACTGGCTGTTCTGCAGCATGTGGATGCAGAAAAGCCGGTCAGCATTGTTCCACTTTCTGCAAATTCCGCTGCAGCGGAAAGTCCTGCGACAACCGTTCTTTGATAGTCGCTGACGAGGAAGAGGAAAACATTGACGACCCATCCATACCATTCGACGAAGACCCTGCCGAAGAGTCAGCCTCCCGACCCCCCTTGCGAAACGTCCCCGGTTACTGTAGCAACCCCTTCTTTTTTCAAGTTTTTATTTTACTGTGTTCATTATTAATATTAATAATTAATATGTAAAAAATTAATATATAAAACGCATTGTGGGAGAGGGTGCTAAGAATCCCCCCGAGGTCAAGTAGTGATAAGATTCAAATTTACAACAAAAAAACAAGAATTGCCACATGGAATGTGCGAAGTCTATATATGGCTGGGAAACTTGCAAACGTTGAATCAGAAAAGCAACGCTTGGAAATCAAGATTTTTGGCCTTAGTGAAGTTCGATGGCCTGGGCCAGGAACACAAAAAACTAGTCATGGAGTTCTGTATTATTCTGGTGGTAACGATCCTCAACATCAATATGGAGTAGCTGTGCTCCTCTCGTCTGATCTGGTGAAGTCTGTTATCGATTTCATTCCCTTTGGAGAGCGAGTCATGTTTCTTAAACTGCAAACTTCCCATCGTCCCATGAATATTATCCAGGCCTATGCTCCAACCGGCGATAAGGAAGATGAATTGATAGAAGAATTCTATTCCATTCTAGAGGAGGCATTGTCTCTTACTAAGAAAGGGGAGGTAACTGTTGTCCTTGGTGATTTCAATGCTAAGATAGGTCTCGGTGTTGAGGATGGAATTGGACAATATGGCCTTGGCAAGAGGAATACCAGAGGTGATCGTCTAGTTCAGTTTTGTTCAGAACAACAGCTCTCTGTTATTAATACCTTTTTCAAGCTACATCCCCAGGTACTTCAGCTAGTTCTCATAAAAGTCATCTGAAAAGATACATGAAAGCTGTCAAAACCCTGGGGCAGATGTTAACAGCGACCATAATCCCGTCGTCATGGACTTAACACTTCATCATTTCGTCAAGAACATACGCTCTGACAGACCTACATGCATCGATACAAAGTGCCTTGACAACCCCTTAGTTTGGGTTCAAACAACCTTGAAGCTCGAAGATCGTATGAGTACAATAAACAACTTAGAAATGGAGGATATTGCATCACAATGGACTGCATTTAAGAACGTACTCACTGATACTCAAGAGAGTGATATAGGACATTCGAACAGCTCAAAAAAGCATCCATGGATGACGGAAGAAATTCTACAACTCATGGACCAAAGACGGAAAGTGAAACATGTTAATAAAGTCCAATACCAAGAACTAAACAGGACTGTGAGGAGGAAGTGCAGGGAAGCAAAAGAATTATGGCTCGTGCAGAGAAATAGAACTCTCCACAAGAAGATCAAAGAACTTGCAGGGAAATATCACAGGCCGTGCAGAGCTATACTGAGGGATGACAATAACACCATTTTGGTAGGAGTCGAAGACAAGTTGAAGTGTTGGAAAGAAAATGTTGAAAACCTATTTAGTGTTGTAAGGCCAGATAAACCACCTTGTATTGGTGAATGCAGCGAAGCAAGTCCAAGTATAAGCCAAGAGGAAGTACTGTATGCAATCAAACTCCAGAAGAATGGAAAAGCTGTAGGTCCGGACATTCATGCAGAAACTCTCAAACTTATTGCTGAAGGCCATGGCAGAGGACTAGAACTGCTAACTGCTTTATTCAACGCAATATATAAATCTGTTAGAATTCCATCTGACTGGCTAAGATCTTCTTTTGTCACCATACCTAAAATAGCTAGTGCATCATATAGTGATGATTATCGTATGATCAGCCTAATGTCCCATGTGCTAAAGGTATTTTTGCATTTAATCCACAATCAAATCTACCTTAAATGCGAACGCTATGTTGGTAATACTCAGTTTGGCTTTAGGAATGGACTGGGTACTCGCGAGGCTCTTTCTCCTTGAATGTTTTGACCCAGAAATGCTTAGATATGAATGTAGATGTGCACGCTTGCTCCATCGACTACCGAAAAGCTTTCGATTGTGTATCTCATGTACACCTTGTTGAGATTTTAAAATCTACTGGTGTAGATATTGGTGATCTTCGTATAATTTCCCATCTGTATTGGAATCAAACGGCAGAGGTCAAAATAGAAGGAACTACTACTGAGGACATAGCTATACGAAGAGGTGTCCGCCTGGGATGTGTCCTGTCCCCACTCCTTTTTAACATCTACTCTGAAACTGTGTTCAGAGAGGCTATTGAAGATGTTAATCTAGGCATCAAGATCAATGGCTATGTCATTAATAACATCCGATTTGCTGATGACATGATTGTGCTAGCCAGCAACCCTAGTGATCTTCAAATTATTATAAACAATATCGTGAGGATCAGTGAAACCTACGGTTTATCCTTGAATATTAACAAGACCAAGCTGATTGTATTCTCGAAAACACCTCAACAGGTCTCCCTTCACATCAACAACACCATCGTCCAACAAGTATCTTCCATCAAATATCTTGGAACTTTAGTGAACCAGCATTGTGATTCAAAGAGTGAAATCTTATCCAGGATTGGAAAAGCAAAAAATATGTTCAATACCATGAGGACCTTATTCACCACCCGAGAACTCAACTTTCAGCTCAGAGTTCGAATGTTACGTTGCTATGTTTTTCCTGTCCTTTTGTATGGTTTCGAAGGATGGACGCTCAGCCCATTACTGGAGAAGCGGATTGAATCTTTTGAGATGTACTTATACAGAAAAATACATTCTCCTTTATAATTTTGCTGTGGAATGCTTCAAAGCATGTGCGAGAGAGTGCGCCCGCTATGCTTCTACCGACCAGGGGCGGATCTAGGGGAGGGCGACCGCCCAGGGCCCCGCGGTCCGGGGGGCACCGCGCCATGGATTTTTTTAAATTGAATTAATTTATTAATTATACTTTTACAATTCATATTCCTTTTTTCAGTGCAGCTATGACCTCCCGTGACCGAGTAGCAAGTTTAGATTTCAGTGAAATAATAGAAGACTTCAGTCGGGGAAAAAAGTCGCAAAGTAATATTTTAATATTTCATAGTTTACATAATCTTCTTCGAGGGGACTTAAAGGTTTCTTTCATATTATTAAAAAATCTTATCAATATGACTCATTTTAAGAGAATCCATATGAAATTACATGTTAGTCTGTGAATCAAGAGGTTTGGGAACTGGGCAAGCCTTTCATGATCTACTGCTGTGCACATTGCATTTACTCGCAAGTTGGCCTGTTTATAAGGAATTTAAGGTTACGAGCGGTGTCGCGTTATCATTCTAGTTGATCCATATTGTATTCTTTATTTAGGCAAGTGCTGGTGGAAGCTACAAATCATTTAATAAATTGAGTTCCGTATTATAAACGACAAAATATAATAATATCTTATGCCCTTGGGTGCCGGGTGCAAGCTTTGTAATTTGACACCCAGAGGGTAGCTTGCATGTCAAATTTTGTTGTTCCTTGAATCACTATGAAAGTCAAGGAGGTTAGATATCTAAGCTCCTTGCCATTATGAACACGGCCTACTGAATTCAAATGGGTTCTTTGACATGCCAACATCGTATGACATGCGTGTCGTATTTTTGCCGACTTTCAAAAATCATTTACCACGGCCAGGAGCGAACCTGCAATCTTGGGGTTAGTAGACCGACATGTTGACCATTCACCCACCGTGGCAAGCTTATAAACTACAATATCTGTAAAACACTCCCTTTTACAATAGATTAATATTTGTGCCAATAATAGCACAAAATACCGGTGTATCAACAATTTCACGTGAGGTTTCTTCTATGTCAGATGTTACACATCATATGCGACTACTGTAAGACTCTTAATAATTTTTTTTAATACATGAATTTTAAAGAAAATTAAATTCTCTACAACTTTCATTCAATATTTCTTTTGCAGAGATCAAGTCTTCTCCCTGTTTTTGTGATGGAAAGTGGAGCGAAAGTGAAAAATTTGCAGATTCGCCAATTTTCGGCTTTTCGTAGCACAAATACGCTTCGTCTTACAAAAGAAACTTCCACATCAAATTTGTTGAAAATTTAGTCATCTAATTTTTCTTAGTGAGACATATCTTCAAAAAAATGAACTGGGAATGAGCTAGAGGCCAAAAACTGAAAAAAGTGCCAATTTCTGACAATTTTTCAAGATGGCGGACGAAGCAAGGGGGGTTAGATGACGGAAACTTGGATTAATAACCACCTAATGGTCCTAAACAACATCAAAAAATAAAAAACGATCCCGCATCTGATGTACGGTGAAGTTCGTTTATTGACTGGACTATTACCGAGAAGCCATATAAAGAATCAAGGAGAGAGTGTCAGATTGCGATGTGGGAATCATTGTGGATGAAACCATAGACTCGATGGAACGATATGTTTTGAACATTTTAGTTTTTCCCTTAGCATGTTGTTAGAAATGTATGACCTTCAGAAAGCCAATGCCAGTACAGTAATGCAATCAATTATTATGGACTTCTGCCAAAAACTCTGGCCTACTGGTATTGAGTTTGAAAAACTTCTTGTGGTTACGGATCAGGCTCCATACATGGTTTCAGCTGTTAACCAATTGAAACCTTTATTTCCCAAGTTGAAGCATATGACATGCTCGGTTAATGACCTTCACAGGGGCAGTGAATACGACATCGCAAATCAATTCATCTCTGCTCTGAAGAAGATTCTACTGAAAGCTCCGAATTGTGTGGCTGCCTACAGGGAAACCACTGGCCTGCTCCTTCCAAATTTCCCGGTCATTACTCGCTGGGGATCGTGGATTGAGTGTGCTGCTATGTTGTGTGAGAATTTTAACAAAATTAGAGAGTTTGTGCTCTCATTGGATCCAGCCAATGCAGGCGCAATTTCTAAAGCACAGCAACTCCTGTTACCGGAGAAAATACATAATTTGCAGACAGAACTATATTGCGTCCATAGTTACAACTACCTGACTGCAGTTATTAAACCATTAGAAGAACAAGGTCTGGAAAAGGAAAAACAATGGGATATTTTTACTTCCGTGAGGGATAAAGACAAACTTGAGTCTTGTCTTCAGAAGAATCCAGACATTGTGATTTTCACCACATCTGTCGAGTTGCCATTCCGAGTGAATACAAGATTTTCCCCACTGGTTTCTGTGGATGTCAAAAGAAGCTTTTGCATCTATAAAGACATTCTATCTCCTAATAGAAACAGACTTACTTTTAAAAATGTAGAGATGCTTAATGTCTTGAAGTACAACAGCTTCATGTATTTTTCCTTCTTTTGATAAGTGATTTGATGTACTTGTTTGTAATAATAAACTAGTATAAAGGAAAGAGAAAATTAGTTGAATAAACCAGCACCTTTTTACCCCCTTTATTTACCATATTTGAGCACATTTTCCCTTCCTTTTTTCATCTGAAATTTACACCTAAAAATCCTAACCCTGGTAATAACAATCCAAAACACTTCCGTAAATCTGCCGAGAAATCAGTATCAAAACAAACACACTATGGGCTTCAGCCGGTGTCACCGCAGCGTAGTTGCGTTCCTGTCAGCCCAGAAGTCCCAGTGCAAATCCATCCCCTGGCAATTTTTTTTTTCTTCTTTGATTGGCGCTCTCAAGCTGGTCTTGAACTACAGGCAGAGTTGGCCTCATCGCACCACAAAGACCATTCTTATTTCAAGTTTCTTTGCAACAATTTCTCAGTTTTTCCACCCAATCATCATCATCATCATCAATTTCCATTTTCCAGCCTAAGTCGAGTCGGAGCAAATATGACACCCCTCCACTTTACTCACTATCATACTTTTTATTAATTAACTAGTATTGATTGGATGGAAAAACTGAAGATATTCTTGCAAAGAAACTTGAATGTAAGTCATAACGGGATCTTAACATTAAAAAACCAACATAGTTTATTTTATGGCGACCATTTAAATTCGCCTGCAAATTGATCTGATCGGCTAAAATCAGCAGCTGATAAAGTACGATTCAAATTAATAGTGTTACCTTCCAAAGACATTGTCGTTTAAATATCTTGGCTCGACTATTACTGCAGATAGAACCCTCAGATCTGAAATATCACATTGCGTGAGCAGTGCATGGCATGTGATAAGGAGATTCCAGACCGGCTGAAGTCTAAAGTTTATCATTCTGTGGTCCGTCCCATTGCTCTGTTTGGGGCAGAATGCTGGCCTTCAACTAAGTAGTTGGAACAGCAACTAGGTGAGATGGACACAAAGATGCTAAGGTGGGCATCTGGCATGACACTCCATGAACATGTAAGACATAATGACATTCGCAAGCAATATGGAGTAGCACCAATTACTGAAAAGATGAGGGAAAGCCGTCTCAGCTGGTATGAACATGTCTTACGAGCTGCTGAAACAACAGTTGCACCCCCTGGATTGGCATTGCGGATAGATGGGAAGAAACTAATAGGACGACCGAGACAGCGTTGGTTTGATACCCTACATGATGAACTAAAAATTGCCCAACTTCATCCTGACATGGCACACAATCATGTAATATGGTGACAGAGAACCAAAAAGGCAGACCCTGCTAATTTGTGGGACAAAAATAAAAAGAAGCAGCTGATAAAATGACACTGTTGTTGTTGTTGTTTGAGTCTTCAGTATTTTGACTGGTTTGATGCAGCTCTCCATGCCACCCGGTCCTGAGCTAATCGTTTCATCTCTACATCGCTACCACACCCTACATCCGAGGCAATCTGTTTAACATATTCTAACCTTGTTCTACCCCTACAGTTCTTGTCCTCGACCCTTCCTTCCATAACTAAGCTTGCTATTCCTGGGTGTCTGAGTATGTGTCCTACCAACCTATTTCTTCTCTTCATTAGCAGTCGCCAGAAACATCTCTCCTCTCCCACTCGTCTTAATACCTCTTCGTTTGTAACCCTATCTACCCATCTGATCTTCATCATTCTCCTGTAACACCACATTTCACATGCTTCAATTCTCCTCTTTCCTGCTGCACCAATAGTCCAAGTTTCACTTCCACAGAGCACCACGCTCCAGACAAAGGCTTTCAAAAATGACTTCCTAATACCTAAATCTATATTTGATGTCAACAGATTCCTTTTTTTGTAGAAATGCTTTCCTTGCCTGAGCCAACCTACTTTTTATATCCTCTTTGCTTCGTCCATCACTGGTTATTCTGCTTCCTAAATAACAGAAGTATCCTAATTCCTTCAGCTTTTCACCTGCCAATTTGATCTCCATAGAGGTTTCTGATTTATTTCGGCTGTATTCCAGTATTTTTGTTTTACATTTATTAATTTTCATCCCTTCCTTCGGAGGGGAAGTAAAGCCGGCGGTCCCATGTCATAGATTTATGGCATGTTAAAGATCTTTCCACTAATTACACCTGTGTGAAACTAAATTGGATAGGTTAAGAATGTAAACAACGCTCTTAGGTTGCTACGTTCGTTGCCAAGAGCCGACTGCGGTGGCGTCTAGTAGCTAGTTCTGAACTAGGCCTAGTAGTCGTTGACGGTGGCGTTTGGCGGCAAAAGTAGGAACTATTTGAAAATTCAAAGTTGCAGTCTCTACTTGAATTAAAAAACAGATACACACACTAATACAGTCATCACAATTAACACCGGTTATCAGACAGATTCTACACACACCCAAAGTACACGGGGCTACATGACCGCGTTGTCGCAGCCCCTAAACTAAGGAACCAACCAACCAACCAATTTTCATCATGAATTCTTTCCGTAAGACGGAGTCCATACCATTCAAAAACTCATTCAAATCCTCAGGCTTGTCGGCCAAGATGACGATGTCGTCAGCAAATCTCAGAGTTGAAATTATTTCTTCTTGAATCTTCACTCCCACTTTAAATTTTTCTCCAATTTCCTTCATTGCTTGTTCAATGTAAAGATTGAAAAGTATGGGTGATAAGTTGCAGCATTGCCTTACACCTTTCTGAATACCAGCTTCTCTCTCATGTCCTTCAGTTCGAATGACTGCTGTCTGGTTTCTGTATAGATTGCATATCACCCACCTATCCCTGTACTTTATTCCAATAAATTTCAAAATGTCAGACAATTTAGACCAATCAACGTTATCAAAAGCCTTTCTAAGTCTACAGATGCCATGAACGTTCTCTTATTTTTCCTTATTTTACCTTCCAAAATCAGCCTAAGACTTAGTAGAGCTTCCCTTGTTCCTACATTTCTCCTGAAACCAAACTTGTCTTCACGCAACTCCGTTTCTATCTGGCTTTCCATCCTCTTGTAAATTATTCTAAGACGGGATTTTTGAAGCATGAGTAATCAAGCTGATTGTACGGTAATCTTCACATCTGTCAGCTCCCACTTTCTTCGGTATAGGGATGATAACATTCTTCTTGAAATCAGAGGGTACCTCACCTGTCTCATAAATCCTACAAACCAAGTGAAATAACCTGATCAGACCTTCATATCCCATGCAGTGTAGCAACTCAATTGGTATATCATCTATGCCTGGTGCTTTGTTCCTGCTTAAGTCTTCCAATGCTCTGTCAAATTCTGATCTCAACATTAAATCTCCTTTTGCATCCTCATCAATTTCCTCCTCCCTTTCCATTACATGATTAGCTTGCCACGGTGGGTGAGTGGTTATAGTGTCGGACTACCAACCCCAAGATTGCAGGTTCGCCCCTGGCCATGGTAAGTGATTTTTGAAGACGACAAAAATCACGACACTCATGTCATACGTTGTTGGCATGTTAAAGAACCCATTTGAATTCAGTAGGCCGTGTTCAATGGCAAAATTAAT
This sequence comes from Meconema thalassinum, assembly GCA_946902985.2. Classification (NCBI taxonomy): domain Eukaryota; kingdom Metazoa; phylum Arthropoda; class Insecta; order Orthoptera; family Tettigoniidae; genus Meconema; species Meconema thalassinum. Next base: position 381,670,125 of record OX336394.1, on the reverse strand, counting down.
CTCGGGATTTTCTTCCAACACAAAGTTCCTCCATTCTCTACTTGAAAGCGCTGTAGTGTCAAGGAGTTTAGATATCTAACCTCCTTGACTTTCATAGCGTTCAAAGGAACGACGAAATTCGACATGCAAGCTACCCTCTGGGTGTCAATTAACAAAGCTTGCACCAGGCACCCGAGGCCATACGATATTATTATTATTATTGTTGCGTGCCACCCCCCTAGTGGCACTTTTGTTAACTGGATTACGGTGGGGTACAAAGCACAACACCAATTACTGCTTAAAGAAATAATTAACTTTATTGTGGCCAGAAAATTACACGAATCAGCAAATACAAGCAATTAGGAGCCTTACTCCAGTTTCGTCAAGTCTCTTCCTTGAGCGCTCTTGGCCCTTCCACTTGTCAACAAACCACAGAAGTTAATCCTGCCGCTAATGAGCCTAGTGGCCTTGACAGAACTACATGCAACTTCTTTCTAATGTGCGCCTACTACAGTACTTACGAGCACTTGCTGCGCACTGTTCACCAGCTGGGAGAAACAATGTCACTTAATTTCGACACCACAATATCTGACACTCAGTGAAAGCACACTTACTCAGAACACGGCAGTCCCCTGTATGTTCCTCACTTCGCCGCTACACTAGGGGTTTCGCAAGTCACCACACTTCTGTCGCTCAGAATAAACGCTCACACTAGCTCGTAAAACACAACGACAACTGCTTCACGGGTCACTCTTATATAGCAGGCCGGTGACTCAATAAATGGTTCTAGATCCATCCAGAGTCCACGGCTTCTCGAGGTTTCCACCGCTGGTCCAGTCACGAATCTTCTGGACTATCCCTTTGTCTGTAGTAGCCCTGTTGCATAAGGCGCGCGCAATACAGGAGGCAAGCCACAGCCCAGCCCCTGGGGCAGTTGTGACTCAAGCGGCGAGCGATGACACAAACTCACAGCCGTAACATTATTACATGATTTAGACCAGTCAATAAAGGTTTAGTGTCGCAACTAATTAGAGGAAAGCACATTTTTTTCAGGATGTTAGTATATAAAGTATAAAGTTAAAAAAAAAGTCCCGACCCCCACCCCCCTTGCTCCCACCCCCTCCCCAACCTTACAAGAGGAGTACTCTGGTTTAATGCTTACAGTTAAAGAACTAATGAAGTTACAAACGCGATTTTTTAATAATCTTACGCCTAACATTATTCTAAACAAATTATGTCATATAAACTTTTTATGTAGATAGCGTAATTTCACCGTAATACTCCAATATATGCAAAAAAAACTGCCACTACAAAACACAAAAAGTAACTTCAACCTATTGTACCTTTTTATCCTTCCGTCATACAATGAAATGTTTTGCACAAAACTTATAGACAATTTAATTAGCTTTAAAAATATGTGTCTACTATAATGCTTACCGTTCAAATGATGGCTTCAAAGAGAGCGATGAACAGTAATGGCCACCGCGTCGCCGCGCCAGACGAAGCAGTGCCGCGCCGTTGTCACTCGATGCTGAAGGGCACTGCTGTATGTACTCATATCCTTAATCTTTAATAGTCATTGAGTTTATGATGATGAAATAGAAAAACTTTAACTTCAACTTTTCATTACCAAAATCCTGTACTTAGTACACTTTTATAGCTGACAAATAATAAAGTTTCATTGTATAGTATTTTTGATAACTTATTAATTCCTGCACAACTAACACGGCCTAATAATAAACAACGTTTATGTTTTTCCTTTTTTTTTAGTATAAAGGGTCATTTTCTAATGTTTCATCGGTTTGGTCTGAAGAATTTTTACAATACATTCCACTGCAGTTCCCACACATAGATGTGCAATCGAACCCAGTTTTACGACAACTACATTTGTAACACACAATGTTTTGCAATTACAAGATATCAGTAGAAGAAGTTCACTTGGAGCAGCAGGATTCGTCATGGGCTTAGGTATCAGTCTGTTATTTGATGTATATTGCCAACCCCATTCTTCTGCCGGAATTTTACAACCTAACCAAGTTTGAATCTGGTGGTAAACCCTCAAAATATGTTGATGAGCAGCATCTGAAGTTGGTGGAAGTTTTGCTAAATCAAAATTAGACTTGAGACATTTTTGCGGTTAATTGCTTGAACTTAAAGTACCTGGCTTCATTGAGGGTTTTGAACTTTGATAAGTTGTACATGCTTAGGATAAACTGTTCTCCACTTTCTAGAAGGATATCTTTTGTAATGTCTTGTTTTGTGAAAAGCTCAGTCTGAGATCTAGCTTCAGTTGATTTACGTATCATGTCGGCTGCTTTTAACTTCCCTAGCCCATAGAAAGCAGACGTCGTATCACAACCAGTCATTGAATGAGAAAAAAGCAGTAAAGTTTGCTGCTTGACATGTTGATTTATAAGAAAATCGACAGAGTACAGTTTGGACATTGACGACGAAGGCTTTAAGAAGACAAGTTTATAAACCGCACTCGTTCCAGGTTCTGTATTGACCATGTTTACAAGATGTATAACACAATTTACACTCGCCAAATCAATACTTTACTTTACTAAAAATACTATAGGTACATGTTTCGGAAACTTGATATGTTTCCGAAACATGTACCTATAGTATGTTTGATGTTTCACACCAACATATGGGCTGAAGAAGGAAACATATCAAGTTTCCGAAACATGTACCTATAGTATTTTTAGTAAAGTAAAGTATTGATTTGGCGAGTGTAAATTGTGTTATACATCTTGAAGACAAGTTTGTCGTCATGCTGGGGAGCTAATGCTACGAGTAAAACCAAGAGATCTGTATCAATTCCCACGACAACAACTGTAGTATTATTAGTTTGCACATATTTAATTGCCTGGTCGACAATGACAGTGTCACCTTCCGCAGAAAAAACTTTAATATCCTCAGTCACACAACGTGTTGTAATTGCTTCTATCAACCTCTTTTTGTTATGAGGGTTTGCTAGAAAGTCTGCTTGTTGTGTTGTGCTAACTGTATTTTCATTTAAAAAAAAAACTGTGTGAGAAGATTTCTTTGATGCTCTTCTCTCTTGTTCTTGCTGTTTTGTGGTTGGAAAGTTGGGATAACCGTCGAATACCACTGTAACTTTATTTCCGTATTTACAAAGTATAGAGCTTAAATAAGAATCTATTATTTCCTTAAAAGTGCTGTTTTTTCTCCAAACCACAGCATGTAACAAATATCCACCATCCATCACAAAAACATCTTCATTTGCCTTGAAGCTTTCTTCAACAATTCCATCTTCAAATAATTTCATAAATGATGCTTTCGTACCTTTACGTATTGATGCCTCGTCAAATAGTGATGGTGGGCGAGATGCTAATTCGAACTCAAAATAAGATTTCAACTTAACGGGGCTGTCACAGATGCATAAAATTCGATTGAATATTTGCTGGGAGTTTATTGAAACTTCTTTAGATCTCACTTTGATAGACTTGAAACTTGCCTGTGTTGTAACCATATCCTTCCGCTGTAGTTTTATGTCATTGAAAGACTTTCCCACCATATTTTCCATTGCTTTTAAGCCAACTTCATACGCATCATCGCAATTAACTGAAGAGTCTGATACCAATCCCGTTGAAAGAGAAACCAATTCACTACTGCCGCAAGCAAAAGGGTTGTGCTGACTTAGCCAAACTTTGAACTTTGATAAATCTTGCAGGTCTCTGGATTTGCGGCTTTCTCTCAGCTCTACATGTTGCTAGTGAGTATTGTAGTTCAGTCCAAGAAAGCTTCTAAATGCTTCACTTACGCGTAAAAATGAAGGGGCTCCTAAAATCCATTTGTTTAAGGTGCTCTCAGTTATTCCTGTACCGTGCGTTAAACCTCCTATTGACTTTAACCACTTCATCAAAGACTGCTCTATACACATATCACTCCAATTTCCAGACCAAAACTCTTCTTTTCTTCTTATAGTGAAAAGACCTTTCGTTACAAAAAGTTCGTACTCTTCCTCAGTTAGCTTTGTTTGCAGTTTGTCCATTTCTTGGACATACATATGAGCAGATTTTGTGTAAGGAAGGTGTCCCGTAGCATGAAAGTAAGGAAGCATATCGGTGGCAGTATCTAAGTGCAATTTCCAGTTTCCCGTTCTCTCAGCTAGGATAAAATTTAACAATAGGTCAACTTGCTGAATTAGATTTAGCCAAAGCTTTGATGTCTGCTGACTGACTTCTTTACATTGATATGGTCTGTCACGGAAGATTGAACAGCTTTCTCATCACAAGCAGTTGCTTGAGAAATTTCACTGCGAGAAAGTTTGTCATAAATTGTTCGCAAGTCATTACAAAATACACTTTCACGTACAGGCGCATCTTCTGTCACTTTTTCAACAATAGCATCATAAGTTAATATGTATGCTCTCACAGCTCTGGCAAAGGCATGCCCGGTAAGCATGTGTTTGACCGTTGCCTTGCCGTACACTGTTTCCCATAGAGACTCTATTCCACTACCTTCCATTATACGACCAATACATCCTAAGTATGACATAAGTAAGTGAAAAACTCCTAACCTTACAACAATTTTTGACAAATCAGATGGATCTTCAGAGCCACCGACGATTTCCATAGCTTTTAAGTCTGGTCAAAGGTCACAATGCATGTTTGCTTGTTCTTACTGCACTGCTCAGCTGCAAAACATAATGCTGTGTGCGGCTTCGGTGGCGTAGTCGGTAGCATGCTGTGCTTCTATGCCCAAGATAGCGGGTTCAAACCCGGCCGAAGCCGTCGGATTTTTTAAGAGCGTTAAAAATCCCTCAGTATGCCTTCCTTCGGAGGGGAAGTAAAGCCGGTGGTCCCATGTCATAGATTTATGGCATGTTAAAGATCCTTCCACTAATTGCACCAGTGCACAGTGGGTCAAAATCGAAATCTAGGAGGACAAAATTATTTATTTTCATAATTAAAAAATCAAAATGTATTACTTCTACAGCATTCTTATATAATTGCCGCTCACTATTCTGGGATATAAACGCACCTTAGTGTAAATCTGTCACCTCTGCTCGAGCAGTCTGAATTGGAGGGTGAATGTAAGTGGCTGTGGTTTGTTTGTCTTTGTGGTCAGTGTGATACTTTAAGATGGAACATGCAACTGAAGGTATGATCTTTGTAACGTATTTCAGTTATTAATGGGTGTGATTGTTACGTAATTTTAGCTATATTTGCATTATATAATATTTAACTATTATTTTTAAAATTATATTTTCACTTAGATTTTTAGTATGTCGCGTCACTCTGCGTCACTTTCTACTTCATGTTAAAATGTTGATAAAGTCTTGTAGTTTACGCCTGTTATAAGATGTTTTGCATCTTTTTGCAACTTACTTAGTTATTTTATGTTTTAGAAGATGCCGCGCAACCAGTTCTCACACGATTACAACTATTTGAAGCACTGGGTTCGACGATTATGTCAAAAGTGGAACTTTGTGACTTTGTTAAAAGTAAATTAGGGGTAAAAAATTGTTCTGAAGAGATAACTGAATGCTCTATCCAACTCCTAGTCGAAGACAATTTCTTGCATGTGTAGACGTAGCTTAAAAAGGTCTTAACTGATGTTTATTATGAAGTAAACAAATTATATGTTGTTTTCACTCTAAATTCATGATTAAAACGTAAAAATAATTTTGTCCACCTAGATTTCGATTTTGACCCACTGTGCAGTGTGAAGCTAAATTGGATAGGTTAAGAATGTAAACAACGCTCTTAGGTTTCTACGTTCGTTGCCAAGCGCCGACTGCGGTGGCGTCTATTAGCTAAGTTCTGAATTAGGCCTAGTAGTCGTTGACGGTGGCGGCAAAAGTAGGAACTATTTGAAAAATTATAAGTTGCAGTACTTAAAATTAAAAAACAGATACACACACTAATACAGTCATCACAATTAACACCGGTTATCAGACAGATTCTACACACACCCAAAGTACACGGGGCTACATGACCGCGTTGTCGCAGCCCCTAAACTTAAGAACCAACCAACCATAATGCTGTGTACACTGATGATGGGTTGTTTGGATCAATATCTATGAAGGGAATAGCTAAAATGTATGAAGTGTCATGGTTTTTTAACTTTTTGGTTGAGACACTCATAAAACCATTCCATCCAGGTTGAGTGTTACATCCACTGACCCATAGCAGATTAAGTGGATGAATAAAAGATACTGGGTTTGTATTTGTTTTCCTTAATGATATAACATCTGAAAAGTCTTCCATAACGATTCCAGCTAAGCCACTGGTTCTTTTCTTTACATACGCTCGCTTACGAATTTCTTCTGCAACTTTGAACGATCCGTCAATTAATCTAGGTACTTCTGAGGTAATGGAGACATGGGACGATGGAGAGATACATGCAATTCCTCCCATCGCATGAAATGTATTTAAACCATCCAATGATCTTACGTTAACGTCAGCGTTGTCGAAAACGTACTGTGTAAAGGAATTACATTTTATGACTGGGGGTCCCTGCGTTATTAAAGACCTTATGTACCTGTCACTTTCATAATATGAAGAACATACTCCCAGCGCATCGAGTACCTCAATGAGATGCTTTGACCCATACATTCTATTCAAATATAAAGACAAAGAAGTTTGTATTGACGACAAGAAGGACATGGTGTTACAGTTGAAATTATTGTATGGTTAATTACAGCACGTTTTCTACTTATATCAGGGGACGAATTTCCAGCTCTTTTTTTAGTTACTGTAGTTGTAAATAGTGCCAATGTTTCAGGAATCAAATCATTTGATACAGTACTCACTTCCTTTTCACTTGCGTATTTTCCACAGTCATAATTGATTTTTTGTATATCTTCCCTAACGATTTCTGCTGCTGTTCTAACAATTCTTTTACGTTCGTCTTCAATAGTTGTTTCTCTGTTTTTGTACCATGAATCTAATACCTTGTGACTAGTATGTGACATACATAAAATACTTCTCTTTCCAGATAAATTATGTACAACTAGCCGATCTTTGAAAAAATCTACAAGTTTTGACTTGAGATAATAATCACTAAGTTATAGTCTATATCAGAACCACATAACTCCACTACTATCTCTCTTAATTCTTTTAGTGAATACTGGCATTCATTGTCGCTCTCAAGGTAATTAGTAAGCAAATTAAATTTATCTACAGACTCGGCTAATAATGGACGTCCTACCTTTTGTTCATGAGGTTTACGTTTACAAAAGTCCTTATAACATTGCCCATGATAACGGGCTTCGGCCGCAACTAAATCAATCACATCTAAAAGCCTGGACTTAACTTTACAGGCCCAATCATCATTCCTATTATCACAAGCATCAAGGAGAGTTTGCTTTATTTCAATTGTTGAAACCTCATGAATTTGGGTTCGGTATTGAGAAGGAAGTTTTGGGTCAAACACAGCATTTTTTCACATAACAAACAGTCATGCTTGAAATCAAATTTGGTGTCTAATTCTCTGAGAAGGCGCTGCGAGGTGGAAGATTCCGAATCTTGAGCTATTAATGCTGCTTTAATATTGCTAGGTCTGGTATAATTTTGCCTGCATACAGTATGTACTTTTATTACATCGACGTTAACAAGTAACCTATGGATTTCGTCTTTTCTCTCAATACTACATTTTATTAAAGTGTTTATACCTTTAGTGACTGTTACCCCGGCATCTTTCACTTCCTCATTACATATTACGCATATATTGGTAAAATCAGTCATTATTGAAAACTGTTGATAATAAAGAGCGCCTTGCAACTATTGACCTAATAACAATGCTACAAGAAACTATTGACAAAAATAATATGGCAGTTGGGTTATTTATTGATCTCACAAAAGCCTTTGATACAGTAGATCATAAAATACTGTTATCAAAATTAGAAAATGCTGGTGTCCGAGGTATAGCACTAAAATGGTTCCAAAGCTACCTTATTGGAAGAAAGCAGCATGTAGCTTTGAATAAATGCATAAGTTCAGGAAAATATATAACTCATGGAGTTCCACAAGGATCTATACTTGGACCTACATTATTCTTAATTTATATAAATGATATTGTGGAATGTAATTTGAGAGGGCATATCAAATTGTATGCAGATGATACAAATATCTTCTACACTGGGAAAGACATAATTGAAATCATACAAAATGTGCAACAAGATATAAATACTCTCTCACAATGGTTCCAGGCCAATAAATTAACAATGAACCTACAGAAGACCAATTACATGGTAATTTCAAAGCAAAGCATGAAAGAAATCACACATGACAAAATATATATAAATAATATTGAAATAAAAGAGGTTAATCAGGCAAAGTATTTAGGTCTAATCATCGACAAACACCTGACCTGGATTGAACACGTTGAACGAATTGCTAAGAAACTCTCACCTATAGTAGGGATCCTAAGGAAACTTCGGTATCTTATTCCCCTAAACCTTGTAAAACAAATCTACTATTCACTTGTACATAGCAAGCTCCAATATTTAAATGTTATTTGGGCTCACTGCAGGAAATCCACACTGAATGATTTAATGACTATTCAGAATAGGGCTATTAGAAACATATTTAACCTTCCTTACTGCACTCCAGTAAAAGATCTGTACATCAGAAGTAAAATTCTACCCCTCAGCATAAGTGCAGATCTCCGAGCAGCTATGCTAATATACAAAATTAAACACAACACAATACTCTATAGCTCTCCCTACATCTTGAACTCGGACAATCATTCTTATGGAACTAGGCATGCGAAGGACGTAGCCTTATATATCATTCACTCTTCTAAATACGGTAGAAATAGTTTCAAGTTCTCTGCATCACAGTTATATAATAAACTTCCCGATGAAGTAAAAAGTGCACCAACTTTGTCAGTATTTAAGAGGAAAACTACGAAAGTATTGTGGGAAAAATTCGATGCATCGTAATACATCAAATAAGCTCAAAAATCCTGTGCTTATCATTTTAAGAGACCTTGGTCTAAACAATCTTAGATATAGTATCAACTTTACTAATAGGCCTATGCCCTTATTCATCAATTTGTGTTACCTTCAGAATTTTCTTCCTGGTGTGTAAACACACATATTACTGTACAATTCCTCTGTACGAGCCTATGGCTCTTTGGAATTAATTGAATAAATATCATTCATAGCTGTAAAGTTTGTGGGTGACAGTTCAGATTTAACAAGTTTTTACTATTTTTAAGGGTTACCTTTTACCGTATATACCCGAATGTAAGACGACCCCGAATATAAGACGAGGCCTAGTTATCAACTGCCTCTTACAGATTTTTTCAAAAAAATACTCGCTAACTCATAACTTGCACAATATATGCCCTTAAGGTCGTGCTTTCATTTTTATAGCGTCTCGTGTTATCGGAAATCCCTCTGCCCGCTTTTCCAAGACATACTCTATAATTTCTTTGTTCAAGAATGGGAGACGTTATTAAATTAAGATACGTTGATCACTCGATTACTGCTCGTAAAACTGACTGGTTGTTCTTGTAAAGATTGTTTTAAGACATATTTCCGTATGCTTTCGAAATATAATTTATCCGCTTAAAATGACGTGTATGCGTAAATCCTAACCTCAAAATGTACGCTATTCGTATATGCATGGTAATTAAACTTAACAAACCATATTTTAATCTTCATTAAGGCATTGATTTGTTGCTAGTTGCAAGATGCCAACACCACATACTACTTTGCAAATAATAATAATAATATATACTTTTTTTAATACCCTGAATATAAGACGACCCCAAATTTTTATAAACCTCGTCTTACATTCGGGTATACACGGTATCTTGCTTATCTCGCTCAACAATACATAACAATAGCAAAACTATCAGCATTTCACTGCACTTGGCACAACACAACAACTTGTATTTCTGTACAAAAAGTAAAACTATCACAAAACACAAAATGCAACGAACCGCACAATGCCATAATTAACCGAACACTAAACAGGCAAGGTCCACTAATAACGAAAAGGACTCAATAAGCAGCGTAGTAGAGATAAGAGGGCAGTAAACAAACAAGTTGCAACGTGCAGTCTGACTCATGCAGACAGCCAAGCGGCCGAGTCACCACACCACGCTATACGCGGCTGCCCGGCGGGATGCGCGGTGTCCGCTACTGTTCATCGCTCTTTGAAGCCATCATGTTAACAAATATCTTTTGTAGACCCATAACGTTAAAGATAATAACAGTAGCTAAACATTTTAATCGAACATATTTTTTCTACGACATAAGGGTAAATAGTTATAATTAGTATAAATTACTTTTTGTTTTTTGCAATGACAGTTTTCTGCATATATTAATGTATTATGGTGATAATAGGTTGTCTACATAAAAAAAAATCTTAAATAAATTGTTAAAAATATTGTAAGGAGTAAAATAAAAATACAATCACGTCTGTAGCTCTATTAGTTTTCGAGCTGTAAGCATTTAACCATAGTACTGCTCTAGCAAGGTATAGGAAGGGGTGGGGAAGCAAGAGGGGTGGGGGTCGGGACTTTGTAATTTTTGGCTATTTACTTTGTATACGAACATCCTGCAAAAATTCAGCTTTCCTCTAATTAGTTGGGACAAAGCGTATATTTTTACCTTTATTGACTGGGCTAATTCTCAATCTCCTTTCCCTTATACAAACACTCTATGTAAGCTTTCCATCTCTCAACCTTTTCTTCCCTATCTGTTAGAGGCTTTCCATTTGTGTCCTTAATATTACAGCACTTAGTCTTCTTTTCCCCAAAATTATTCGACATGAAATATTGACCTATTTTTTCCAAATTATTTATGAGTATGACGAATCCTTGGTAAATATTTAGAAGAGGTACTTTTCGGTACAAAATTCTTAAAGTAAGGTAACTATACCTATTTTCATCACTGATCCAGTCGTCGTCACTCTCGTATAAAAGTACAAAAAATAAGCATGTCAACGGGTCTTTCTCAACGCACGAAGTCTTACGAGATGCGTCATACCTTCCTTGCCGATAAGGAGCAACTTTGCGAAATCATGCGTGCGATGTAATAGGTGATTCCCAGCGTCAAACATCTCCTGTGAGCTGAGCTGTCTTGACGCGCCATTTGCTTCTCGCATGTGTTATGTTCCGACATTTTTAAATGTTACAAGTGTGTGATATAGTTGGTATTTGTTTCTGCAACATATGTGATTTGTTATTTCGTGCTCACGCGCCTAGTTTTGTTAGAAATGCCGGTGACGAACACTGGATTAAATGTAAAAGGCATTTTACCAATGTTCGTCATTTGTGACGAAAACTGGCACATTGTCATTTCTCCTTGTAAGACCTAACTAACAGCCGCAATATACTTATAATGTAGCTCTAAAGCACCCTGTATTAATTAAATTATCATTTGATCATCGTGTCCAGTAGTCATCATAGCTGACGAACTTTAGAGCACATTCGTGACGAACACTAGTGCACGATAATGTTAATGACTGTGGTAACGTTTCGCAACCAATAAACATTTACAGGGTATTGTTATCATTACGTAGGTCTCTCTTCTTGACGGCCGCACCTCAGTAGGCCTAGGTTTTTTTGCCTAGGCGTGCTACAAAGGATTTTTTAATTTTTTTATTGAAATGAATAATATTATATTATTCTAAAACTAAATCTTTGCTTTCAGGCAATATGTTAGTTAGTTTATTGCTTGCCACGGTGGGTGAGTGGTTATAGTGTCGGACTACCAACCCCAAGATTGCAGGTTCGCCCCTGGTCGTGGTAAGTGATTTTTGAAGGCGACAAAAATCACGACACTCATGTCATACGTTGTTGGCATGTTAAAGAACCCATTTGAATTCAGTAGGCCGTGTCCAATGGCAAAATTAATCTCGGGATTTTCCGCCAACACAAAGTTCCTCCATTCTCTACTTGAAAGTGCTGTAGTCTCAAGGAGTTTAGATATCTAACCTCCTTGACTTTCATAGCGTTCAAAGGAACGACGAAATTCGACATGCAAGCTACCCTCTGGGTGTCAATTAGCTTGCACCAGGCACCCGAGGCCATACGATATTATTATTATTATTAGTGAGTTATTGTTGTTTTAAGGGGCGGAACTACGAATCTGCCCCAGGCAATATGTCGAAACGCACAGTTCTGAATTATGATATTGAGCAAATGGAAGCTGCTATTAAGGCCGTTGTGGAGGACGGCATGAGTATTAAAAAGGCCGCGGAGAGGAATGGTGTTCCGAGAAACACCCTCTCAGACAGAATTAAAGGAAATTCTCCTAGAGAGAGGAAAATGGGGCTAAGTTCCATTTTAACAAAGGAAGGCTATGCTAGTTCAATGGGTAATCTCACTACGAAAAGCGGGGTCCCGGTAACAAAGGACGATTTGCAAAATAGCGTACAGTGCCTCACACAAGAATTGAAGAGGGACTTTCCTTTCAAAGATGGCGGCCAGGAAGGAAATGGCGTGAATCTTTCCTAAAAAGAAATCCAGGTCTATCTTTTATGAACCCCTCAAAATTTGACAGTAAGCCGTGCTGCAATTACAGAACATCAAAATAAAACCTGGGTTTCAGAAGTCTACAGCTATTTAGTGGAAAACGACCTCCAGTCTATTTTGTCAGACCCTCGGCGACTGTTCAACGCTGACGAGACGGTTTTCTTTCTCAATCCGAAAGGTAACAAAGTGCTGGCGAACAGGGGTGACAAGACAATATATCAGCAAGTGAATTCGGATGAGAAAGAATGCTTGACGGTACTTGTAACAGGCAATGCCCACGGCAATATTTCTCCTTCCCTTGTAGTGTTCAAGTATGAACGTCTGCCGCAAGACATCACTGCCTCAATGCCAGTACACTGGGGCATTGGCAAATCGCCAAACGGGTGGATGACGGGGGAAGTGTTTTACGAATTTCTCAGTAACATATTTCATCCTGGGTTGGTTGAGAAGGAGATTCCTCTCCCTGGCATTCTATTCATAGACGGGCACTTCTCACACTTAACCATACATACTAGTAAATTTTGTGAGGATCATGGAATTGTTTTGGTCGCTTTACTACCTTATGTCACACACGTACTTCAACTCATGGATGTAGGGGTTTTTAAGCCACTAAAGACTGTATGGAAGAAAAATGTACATGAGTGGCGAATTCAGAGGGTTGCTAATGGCAAAGATACTGCACTGAAGAAGAAGGATTTTTCGAAACTTTTGGCAACAATTGGTGTTAGGCTTCGGTGAATGGTCTTTTTCCGGGCTGTTATGCCCTGGTCTCACTTGTTTAGAGCAGAATTACGATATTTTCCTGCTCATATGTCTTCTACCCACCATTCCCGCTTCCCGTTGCCGTATTTTTTTTAAATTAAAAAACATAATTACTGGTACTGTTTTATTCGTAAATGTTAGTCTCCAAGTCGATAAATCGGTGTATTACGCAACAATTGACAGAAATGCATTATAAACAGCAGACAAGGAAAATGAACAATGTGACGGCAATTGGTGCAAACGGGTGACGAATATAGGAAAAATCCAAATGCATCGTGCCGAACACTGGCGCAAAAACACACTTTTCTTTTTAAATATGTAATTTGGTAGCGGTTCACTTTAGACCATCCTTTGTATAAATATTTTTAAAAACTGAAATTACCTGATTTAATAGTCGGGAGGATATCAGGAGAGGATTGAGTATTAGATGTTCACTGCTCCACTGTCATAGACCCACCATCCCGCCCAAATAGCAACACGACTTATATAGTTGAAATCGAAGTTCTCACCCCCATCTTTCTCACTGAGTCAGTATTGCCAACCCCACGCGTTTGGTACTATTTCGCACGTGATGTATGAAATCACTAAGTGAACTCAATTACAGTGTTTATTTATGTATTTATAATGTTTTACATACAAAAACAGACCTAACCTGGAGCTTATGCCCCAGACCCCCTTGCTTGTGGTACTAGCATTAATTTTCGACCAGGCAGGACCTAACCTAGTAGTGGACATAAATTGTATGTTATTAATGTTTTACATACAAAAACCGACCTAACCTGGGGCTTACGCCCCAGACCCCCTAGCTTGTAGTACTAGCAGTAATTTTCCACAAGACAGTGCCTAACTTAGTAGCGAAGGCATGTGGTGAATTTCTTTATTAAAGTTGGTAACGTAGTCACATGATCGACTTTTGGGTGTCACATGACTGTCAAAGATGGCGTCCGTAAGTGAAGAAAAATTGCATTCTTTCCGTGAAATAACAATTATTGCGGTGCAGCAGTGGCTATTGAGTATGAAGAGATTGTGAAACGACTCCCAACAACTCCCCGAAAGGAATGCATATCATAAATGATATATTTTCAATAAGCTAAGGTGTTAGAAGTTGTTAAAAGTGATGAAAAGGGAGGATGGTCTAAAGTGAACAATAAATGATATTTACTCCTTCGCTGTCTGTGACCCACCCAGCCATCCTAAATATGAACACGGCAGGCAAAATTCCAGCTGATTCAGCCATTTTTAGCATCATGTACCGTATTGCTAATCCCACGCATTCGGTACTAAGTTATATCCCATCCGGCAGACCAATGGTTATTTTATTCTCCCAAGACCAATGGTTTTCGCCTAGACCAATAATGGTTAGGTAGCGGACCGCGTTAGCTAATATAAACACCCTTGGTTTTTGTCAAGCACAGTGGGGGTAGTCACGCATCAATAATCTTTATCCAGACCAATGGTTTTGCCTTTTATTTCTTTATTCACGTGCCATGTGGTGTAGTTTGTATCGGACACGTGGGCAAGGGTATGGCCGCTGTCGTCGAATGAGCAAGAAGTAAAATCATTTATTTACATAATGAATCATAAATAATTAATTTTCCAATAATCTGCCTTGTATAAGTTGTGCAAAGAGAAAAGTACCTCTTTTGAACAATTAATAAAATTTACAGCCTTGCCTCATTCCTGTAACAACTTGAAACCAGGAACTCAACCTACAGTACCATCAGCTCTCACTGCAGCCTAATTATCAACAAATACTTTTGATTGTCATTTGTATAGGCAGCACTGAAAGAATGGCTTCAAATCTTTACCTTTGATTGCCATAGCAGCCTTTCCTTGATACCATAATCCCTCAGGATACTCAGCATGTTCTCCCTTGGTAGGCTACTCTATTTAACGCATTCTCTAGGTCTACATAACACAAACGTCGGTTCCTCTCTTAGCATTTCACAATAAGATAACATATACTAAAAATTTGATCCTGACATCCATGTTGTGGTCTAATGCCACACTGGTTTTCATCCATTACTCTTCGCCAACGATTGAACTTTCCTTTCTACAATGCCAGAGTACACTTTGATGATGATGATGATGACTATCGTTTTAAGGGGCAGAACAGCAAGGTCATCTGCCCCAAAGAGTACACTTTGCCCGGGACACTTATCAAAGAAACACATGTACATAATTGTTGCAATCTTACTTGTCACCTTGCTTACAAACTGGGGTGATTAGGGCTACTGCTTTTGATCAGTCAGAAGGTACCTTTCCTAAATTCCATGCGAAATCGATTATCCTATGCAAATATTTTATCCCTGCTTTCCCACTATACTTCACCATTTCAGGCCGAATGTCATCCACCCCTGCCACTGTGTGATATTGTAGGCTAGATTTATTTTACCACCCTCTGGACTTCCTCAATCATGATTCTGTTTCCATCCTTATTCTCCTCCTGTACAATCTCAAAATCTGCCACATTGCCAGATAAGTCTGGAGCCAATTACATTCAGCAAGATTTCGAAGTATTCTCGCCATCTTCCAATTGCTACCTCTACTCATAGGGTTAGGACTGCTGTTCTGACGTAGTGAGGAAAGCAATGGCAAACTAAGTCACCCCTCATCTTGCCCAGTAAGCCTCAATATAGCGCTGCCTTGGGTTTTGGTGGGTGTCTACCCACATAACCTAACGGTGGTGCTTTTTGAGGATCCAACCAGCCTTTGGGCTGCCTACCTAACAGACAGATATCTGCAATGCGTTTCCCCGAATTATCCTGCACACTACTACTGGAACAATAACAAAATGTTGGCTAGAAAGAAACATTGAAGGTGGCAAAACAGCCCAAGACAGTTAGCAGGCCTGGGACCTTATGTTCATGAGGAGTCCCAACCACAAGACATTATATTTTACCTCAAAAAAATCCCATTCTGGATGAGAGTTGAATACTTCTAGTAAACGATTCCACTTCTTAAACCCCCATCCAAGAAAGGATATTTTTCCATGGTTAGTTCTACCCTTAAATCTATGGTCATTGCGATCGTCTAAAAATGGTAAGTTACCATACCGATGCATGTGAGATTTTCAAAGTCAAATGCCATGTCCTGTGGTTCGGATTCCACGAAAAAAGGAGGTCCCGTGACTCATGATCGCAAGATTAACGGTCACGTTAAACTACAAACTTCATTTACAATTTACTCAATAAAATTCATTCTATTCTTGTTCAATGAAGTACGGAAATATAAGTTAAAGTGAAAATGGAATTACTTAAGGTGGGTCTCTTGTTGTGAATGCAAAGCTTCACCTAAAATGTGTCCCCTATTGTCCACGATAGCACACCCTGTGTCGTCACAGCTAGTTTCTACCCCCAGTATGAGATTCGTGATACTTGAAGTGTGAATAAAACTTGCAGAACTCCATATTATTTTCCAATTCTTCTCGACACGAAACACGATTCTATTTATCCACAGTTTTCTCAAATCTGAAAATAGACGCATTTTATTATTGAAATGCACTTGAAATCACATTACTGACATTAGTGTCACTTCTTCTTTTTCCTTCCTTTTTTTAGGTTAGATAATCACTAAAAACATCTAGTGACAATATATCGCAGTGAAACGTCATGAATATAGTCAATACTATCTAATAAATAATAAAGGAAACGAAAATATTCGATATTATCTCATTTTGCCCCCCAAAAGAGTTGTTATTATTATTATTACGTTACTGGGCACACATGAGCTTCGTTCAATGGCAAGACGAGTACCAGGGGGACGACAGTTTTTTTTTTTTTTGTAGGTTAGGTAATGGGCATAGCACGGATGCTCTGGACCCAGTCGCAGCCCTAAAAAATACTGTTACACGTGAAAAGTATCCAATATTTGAACTATAAACTACTGGAAAATTGTGACACAGATATACAAGGACACAAATAGGTACTAATCTTCACACCAAGCGACGTATCTTAGTGACTTACTACTTGAACACAAACATGACATCGTCACACGTAAGGGTATGGAAATTAAAAAGTAAGGGAGCATTCGTGTAGGAATCTAAGGAAGGCATGAATAACAGAAGGAATAGGAGCACGGAAATGTGGAGAGGGAGGGGGAAACCTAAAGAACGCAAAGTATGTAGAAATGGGACTCGTTGAGTGTCAAATATAGGGCATTGAAAAATTAAATGATTAATAGTACCGATTGCCTGAGAACAGTCGCAGAGAGCCGAAGGACGAAGCTTACAGCGGGCCATATATACCGGAGTCAAAGCATGATGAAAACGTAAACGGATAATCGTAATAATATGCCGTCGAGTGTAGGATCCATTATAAAACCAAGGGTGTCTAGGGATAGTAGGTTGAATTCTATAATATAACCTGGCTTTTGTGCGTGTATAATCCTGCCATTGGTGTAACCAAACATTAAGTAATTGAGATTTGAGAATGGGGAGATAATCTGAGGCGGGGGTAGCCACATTCATCAATACAGCATGACCCAAAGCCGCATCCTTGGCCGCTTTATCCACTAATTCATTCCCCGAGAGGTTGGCATGGCCGGATATCCAAGAAAACAATATCTGAAAGCCCGAATGATATAGGTCATACGTTAATTGTACAATATTAAATATATACCAATTATTCGTAGTTTGGACATGTTGTAAAGCCTGGAGGACACTTTGAGAATCAGATAGAATTAATGCTTTAGTGATGTTATTCCGTTTAATATATAGAAGGGCTTGTCGAATAGCAAAGGCTTCAGCCGAAAAAATAGAGAGGGTATGCGGTAATTTAAAGGAAGCAAGATAAGATAGAGAGGGGATATAAAAAGCAGCACCCGTATTCGAAGGAGAGGGAAATTTTGATCCATCTGTATAAATTGTCGTATATTGTTGATGATTCAATGCAAGATTATATACATATTTGCGGGCAATCGTAGGGGTAAGCATAGAAGACATACGAGATACATGCGAGGAATGTCTCACTACATCAGGTTGAAACATTAATACCGAGAGCGGTGCATTATAACAAATGGGTTTTCGTGTTTGAAGAATTTGTGGGCGAAAACCCGAAAGCTCTAGATAAGCCAGGAGAATAGAGGGAGGTGCATAGCGTTTGAATAAACTTTTTTGATGATATTCGGAGAGAAGTTGTAGTTTGGGAAGAATGGGTGTTGTTAATAGTGCCATTTGTCGTAGGAGATATCGTGAAGACAGATAACGTCTCCGAAGGTGAAGCGGTTGCTCTGCCGCCTCGACGAGAAGAGCTTGTGTGGGGGTGGAAGAAAGGGCCCCGAGAACAATTCTGAGGGCGGAAAATTGTAGTTTATCCAATTCAGTGAGGCGTGTTTTCGGCATGACGTCATAGTAGTGACTACTGTAATCAAGGACAGATCGAATAAGATTTCTGTAAAATAACAATAATATCTGAGGATCAGCTCCCCACTTACGACGAGTTAATGACCGTAAGATATTTAATTTCTGGAACACATGAGCTTTTAAGTGAGATATTTGAGGCGTCCAGATCAACTTATCATCTATAATGAGTCCTAAATATTTTGTATGGTGTACAATAGGAATGGTACCCTGATTATAACGGATAGGCAACCGGTCACACACCCGTTTATGAGTGAAGAGCAAAGCCGCATTTTTGAGCGGAACAGTATCAAGGCCATGTGAGAACAGCCATGAATGTAATATCGTGAGAGCACGTGACATGATCTGCCGACACATATTTATATCAGAATGGGAACAATATAGGAGTATATCATCAGCATATTGTATTAGGCGGACATGAGGAAGTAAAAGCCTCTCAATCTCACTAGTATAAATAAGGTATAAGATTCCACTCAAAATATCACCCTGCGGCAAACCAGAAGACGAATACCTGTAATTTAACCCAGTAGGAAAGTTGGAAAGTGTGATATGCCTTCTTCGGAGAAATGCCGAGATGATTTTAATAAAACTGATCGGAAATTGTTGTTGGTGTAGTTTTTGCAGTAAAAGGACGGTATTCACATTATCATAAGCCCCTTTAATATCTAAAAAGACTGCTAATGTTGAGTGTTTACGGCAAAATGACAACATGACATCAAGAAGAAAAATATTCAAGGCGTCGGTAGTAGATTTCCGTTTAGCAAAGGCGTATTGAGTTTTCGGAAACAGATCATAATATTCTAAAGTCCATACTAAGCGTGTCAACAGAATACGTTGGAATGTCTTCCTAATACAGGACCCAAGATGTATACCACGATAACTTCCTGCTAAATCCGGATTTTTCCCTGGTTTTAAAATAGGAACTACTAAAAACTCATTCCAATCCTCGGGAACATTGCCGGAGGCTAAGACGGCATTAAAAACATCTATTAGAACTTGTTGTGCATTATTGGGGAGACTCTTAATGACGTGGTATGAGATATAGTCTGGTCCAGGTGTAGTAGATTTTTTTTGTGATAAGGCTGATTGAAATTCGGAAACAATAACCGGATGCAAAAGACAAGAAAACATATGGTTGTGTTCCAGGGATGGAAAGATAATTTCTTGTTCTACAAATTCAGGAGTCATCGTGTGATAAAATTCTACTGACTGATCATAATTCAAACGATGCAGACTTGGACCTAAGTGGCGGCGCGATAAGGTTTTTAACACAGTCCATATTTGAGTAATGGGAGTCTGGTGATGTATATGAGAGACGTATTCTCTCCAAGCCGATCTTCTTTTATCATTAAAAGACTGCTGGCATTTTGCAACAAACTGTTTATAATGGCGATAAGTATACGGAGTATTGTACTTTCTAAAAAGTCGTAATAAATGTTTGCGTCTTTTCACCATTCGCGTACATTCCTCGTCCCACCAGGGTAGTAAGGACCTGCTCTTTCCAGAGGTGCGTGCATTGGGAATTAACGGATGATAGGTGTCAAAATAGCGAACAATGTAAGTAGCAAATTATAGGAGGAACGAATCGGGGGAGCCGTATTACAATAGTGCTGTTGGATATAGGTGAAAAATTGAGCTGAATCAAAACTTTTGAAACTCCAAGTAAAAACCGGAGTATGCAAGGTATTACTAGGACGAGGAGCCGAATCAAAGGTCATCAAGATCGGATAGTGGTCACTTTGATGTAAATCAGGGGTTGTGTGCCATATAATTCGGTGGGCCAGAGAAAGGGAAACAAACGTTAGGTCAACCGCACTGGGGGCCTGAGCAGGAGGAGAAATACGAGTGGGTGAACCATCATTTAAAATCTGAAGATGAAACTGCTGAGCAGTGGTCATGATATTCCTACCCTTGGGTGTTGTGCGGACACAACCCCAGTCGGTATGATGGCCATTAAAATCCCCACCAATAATGTGGGAGGTGAAGGAATTACAGTAGGAAAAAAAGGAATACCATTGTCGGAAATTACCTTTGACAGCCGGAGGAATATACAAATTAGTGATATGTAGGGAGGCAACAGTTATAGTTATCACATAGGTTCTGGGGAGAGGAAAAAGAAATGGGGTAACTTGGTACGAAAGTCTTTCATGGATTAATGTTAGGACACCACCACATTGCGGTCCATCTTGGCGCTCAATCTTATATCGTGGAACGTGAAAAGATAAATCTGGGGCTAGCCATGTTTCCTGGATGAGAATGATATCAGGGGTGTACTCTTGGATTATAAGTAATAATTCATGTCTCTTGTTTTGAATGCTACGTGCATTCTATTGAATAATTTTCATGTTGAGGTAACAGAAGTACCAACAGATTGTAATATTTTACTAGAAGACGGTAGGGTTTCAGCAGGAAAGGATAAGAGTGAAATCTTCTCATAAATATTTTTAAGTAAATGGGCCCATTGGACATTGGAACCCAATAGTTCCATCAAATGCATAACATCCTCTGTAATATCTTGAGGCACACCCTTGGCGGGAGGCATTGTAAGGGAGGGAGTGGGAGTTGGCCCCACCTGGGACGGTTGCAATGAAGCAGAAGGGGGCACATAGCCTGAGGCTTTGTCCCCATGGATAATGGACAAATATGCAGGTCGGTCATACCCCAAAGGGGAAATGACCTTAGGGGGGCTCGTGACGATCGTGGTAAACTTGCGTTTCTTCTGTACAGAATTCGGTGTAAGAGAAGCTTGCTGTGTAAGGGGGGGGGGAAATTGCTGCGGGACTGAAAGGGGTTGAAACGGCTGTCCTGATAGGGAATGGAGAATTTCTTGATACGTTTTATTTTCAGTGCACATCCTAGTTTTAATGTCAATTTGTTTTGCGTGGTACTCACACCTCGGTGAGCCACTCATATGATTTTCATCGCAATGTACACAGCGCACCAAAACCTGAGTACATTGAGCCGTTTCATGTCCTTGGGCGCACCGCCCACATCTTGGTGCCCGAGCTCTACAGTTTTGACCAGTGTGCCCATATCTTTGACATCTATTGCAAATAATAGGGCGAAAGATGAAAACCTGCACTTCTAACATCACATGAAATATAGAAACATGGGTGGGCAAAGTTTGAGTTTCAAAGACAATCTTCACCGTACCTGTAGGTAATAAGTCGACCTTCCCATCCGTGACTTTTCTTCTGTTCATGCGTTGAATTTTTACAATGGGGCAAGGCGCCTTCAAATATTGTAATATTTCATCAGTCGAGAAAGAAGTGTCAACCCCTCGGATCAGACCCACTCTATGTATATTAACTGAAGGAATGAACGCCTTTAAGCTTTTTTCCGTGAGCAGTGGGTGCTGAAGAAAGTTATTGGCATCCCGGGAGGTTCGAAAGGTGACCTGAATTCTATTCCTACCTTTGCGGTGGATTTCTTGTATCCCAACAATCTTACGTTCGTAAAAAAGTTTACCGAGACCCATCGGATGTAAATTACCTATCCTGTTGGTGGGATCAGAAGATTCCACCATGACATAATAGGGTCCAGTATGGTGCTCATAATACATGCGGGGTGACTCATTCACAGTAGGTGGTATGACGGGAGCTATAGAGAGTGGTTGTGTAGTTCGTGTATCAGTCGAGGGAATCAGAGGTGTTACATTAAGGACAGGTGCCGTGAGATCAATGACTTCTGTAGTAAAAAATTCCATCCCTTCCTCGGGAGGACGCGTATCTTCACCCCCTCCACTATTATCACCCATGTTGTCGTCAGAAGAATGGTATTTGACTAACCACACAGGAAGGAAACACACACACTAAAGAAACAAAATGGTAGGACACACAAAAACTATTGGATACTCTCACCAACAAGTAGCCTATTGCTACGAAGCAGGTACACGTCAACCGTCACACTCGGAAGGTCACACGATACTGGGGACGACAGTTCATAGGGAGCGCGTGGGTCGGGGTAAGGCCCTGTACTGTTTGTTCTGCCAACCAATGAAGAATTAATTTTAGCACTAAGGTTCCGTAGTTGGCACTCATGAACGTTCACATCAAACCGAATGGCGGAAGCGGGAATAGTCTGTTTTGATTGATTTTCCTCGTGGTGTTGTTGGTTGTTTTGATTTGTTCAGTATTTTCATTGTTTATTTGAATTGAATTGAGAGTCAATCATGCCACTGCAAGGGAGGAAAAATTGCCAAGCACCGGGATGTAAGAATTATAATGATAGTAAGAACAATACGGCAATTTTCATCCTCCTGGTGTTGACCATGTGTAAAACTAGTGGGCAATATGGACTACTCGCGAATAAAAATATATAGAGAATAAATGTGTGCATTTCATCTCTTGTTTGTTTCCTTACCCATTCTCCTTTGCATTGCAATAAAATTTGTGGGCAGCAGTCGACTGAAAACAGTCGAATTAGTCGATAGTTAAAACAATCGACTTATTCGACTGCTTTTAAAAAACAGTCGAATGAATTCAACGACTACTCACCGTATCATAAACAAGTCGTTTGCAAACACAGATTACATACTACGACTGATCCCAAAGCTATCTTTGGAAATCATTCGAATGAAACAAGTCGATGGCAAACGACTACTTCCAAGCGAATGGAATCATTCGAATAAAAGTAGTCGTTGTAAACGACTGATCCCAAAGCAATCGTTGGAAATCATTCGAATGAAACAAGTCGTTGGCAAACGACTACTGTACTTCCAAGCGAATGGAATCATTCGAATAAAAGTAGTCGTTGTAAACGACTGATCCCAAAGCATTCGTTGGAAATCATTCGAATGAAACAAGTCGTTGGTAAACGACTAATTCCAAGCGAATGGAATCATTCGAATTTAAGTAGTCGTACTAATCAAACGACTTCTTCAGGATAACTTCATGCCACAATTCATTGTGCTGTATGTTTATTGTAGAGCTTTAATTAATAAGTTAAGTATACCTGTAGGTGCCTATAGTTTTATACAGTTCGTTGATTCTTTCAATGAAATAGCCTAAATCCAATTGTCCAAGTTATTGGACAATTCAATATTGTCATTCAATATTTAGGTTATGTTTGAACTCCAGATACCGGTTTTGTGGCACATCATCCCAGGCAAGCCGGTAAATACCTTTGCCTCCCAGTCAGATGGATCATTTAGCCGTAATTTTGAATTAGAGTAAGGTTGTAGTATGCGTGGTCAGATTTAGACAATAGCCTACTCCATGAAGGGGTCATGGCTATGCCTTCTATGTTTGTTTAATGAAATGAGGGATGTATACTGATTTTAAGATTTGTGGAATAAGTATATGATTTTTTTAATAGAATTTAATGAAGTCTTCAGTAAAGTTGAAGGAGACATGATCGTGTGTACACAATAGCCTACTCCATGAAGGGGTCATGCCTATGCCTTCTATGTCTGTTTAAGGTGTAGTGTGGCTGAAATGAGGGAGGTTTACTGATTTTGGTGATTGTGGAGTAGTCTTTTCGTTTATAATTTAGGTTTTTGTGAAGCTTGTTGCGGAGTTGTTTTATGGACTTTATTGCTCTGCAAATGAAGTGTATTAGGGGGTTCTGGGTTTGGTTTAGCTGTAGTTTACAGGGTTATGGCTGAGAGTTGTTGTAGCAGGCCTAACAACTGTGTCAGAGCAGTGGCGTGCTGTGTGGGAGGGGGTTAGTGGCAAAGACATGAGGGCAGGGATGGAAGAGTTGTAGCGTTGTCTGTGGTTAAACTGCCGTTGCCTTATGGCTGATTTTATGTACTGACATCCATCATAAGATAGAGTGGTGATGTGAATCTCTACATCTATTGCAGCGGGTACTGTGAGGACAGCTTGACCGTACGCACAAATTGATACTGGCCGTCAATTGTTTAGAGATGGGCAGCACCGCAGCAGTCGACTGAAAAATGTTAAATCCATCGACTTGTTTGACTGCTTTTAAAAAACAGTCGAATGAATTCAACGACTACTCACCGTAACATAAACAAGTCGTTTGCAAACGACATATCCCAATTGTGTTTTATCATTTAACATGTAGAACGCGCTCGGATAGTTTTACGTTCTGGTCGTCAATTGTTTTAGCACATGGATAGCGCGCGCATTAAAAAAACTTAGTATTTACATTGTTGCCAACATCTCCACTGAAAGTTCGCCCTCGTTGCTGTTCTAAAGTGTTCTATTTTCGTGTGTATTTACTGTAGGCCGTAATTTTCTTGTTCAAGTCGTATTTCAGCTCTACGTTCTTAGTACTTCAGAGAGGATTACATTAGTGAACACAAAGCCTAACTTGTTATGACTCTATGGACATATTTTACATTTACTATTTTTTGGTATTAAAATATGAAGTGTGATTATTTCAATGTTGGCTATGGAGTTGTTCCCGGAACTTAAGAACTCCTTCTCAGTAATAGTGATTTAATTTACTCTTAGGTTAATTAAGTATTGGTCTATTACTTCACTTATCCACAGTACATACAGGTAGGCCTAATGTGCCCTGTATCAATACCGGTATCGGGGAACATTAACTCACACATTTTGCATTAAATGAAATGTGCAACATTGCAAATAATGGCTGCACTCTACACGACGTAAACCACCATTTCGAAGCACAGTAAAAATAAATAAATAACTTTGACCAATTGCATGTTGCCGAGCGTCGAGTAGTCCAAACTAACGTCTACAAAAATAGGTGGGTTAAGGAGAAGTTTGATTTTCATCTGTTGGTACGATTCAACTCAGCCGGTAACGGCTTGCAGTGCTTTGTACGCTGCCTAGAAGCGACTACTTTCAGTCGAATACATGAAACAACACGCTTAGGAGCAATGCGAATTCAGGTAACCATTCGACTGAAAGTAGTCGACTATCTAGTCGATAGTTTCTACCAATGAATGACTAGTCAGTCGATGGTTAAAAGTAGTCGATAGTCCCATCTCTAGTACTGCCCGAGTGTTGGGCAGTAAAAGACAAAAAACCCAAATACAAACACCGAGGATCTATGAGATGTGAGGGAAACACGGGGTAACATCATCTGACAGTATCTAACTACAAAAATTCCGGGAAACACAGGGGACACGACGGTACTAATCTTCACACCGAAGTGATCCATCTTGGTGACTGACAATTATATTTACACAAACACGACCGGATCACAAAAAATGTGAAAATTATAAAATAACTCGAATGTCACATAAAAACTTTGTGAGGATATCAACCAGCGGGACCGCCGGATAATGCAACAAAGTCGTCAAATTGAGCGGTAATTGAAAACCAAGGGAGAAAAGAGAAGCGTGCATTTTAAAGCGTTGTGTATCATACTGTGTACATTGAAAAAGGATATGAGGGAGATCTCCTTGGTAGTGACCGCAGGCATCACACACAGGAGAAGCACGTGCATTAATGTTATGGAGATAAGCAGGGGTGACGGCATGATCAGAGTATAGATATCAATTGGTATCTATACTGTGGCATGATGGAATCGCATTCTAATTATTGTAGTGATGTGACGTCGAGTATAGGATCCTTGCATAAACCACGGCCGGACCGGTATCGAGGATTGAATATATGTATACGGTGTTGAGTGTTGACGTAAATATTCCCTCCACTGCTGGCGCCATTCTTGGATGATGAGTTCATATACATGTGGCAGAAGTTTAGGATATGGGAGAATCATATCAATACTTGTCCCCTGACCCATTGCAGCTTCTTTTGCTAAAATATCAACCTGTACATTGCCATAGATATGGGCATGTCCTGGTACCAAAGTCAAGATGACGTTAGTTCCTGCAATTTCAATTTCATATAATTGTTGGGCTAAATTGAGTAAAAACCAATTATCGGAAACAATAATGTTTTGTAGGGCGAGGAGGACACTTTGTGAATCAGAACAGATGAGTGCATGAGACAGACCCTGTTGTTTGATATAGATACAAGCTTGACGAAGGGCAAAGATTTCAGCCGTAAAAATTGTAGTGTGAGAAGGTAATACCGTACATATTTGCGCTCAACATGTAACCTAATGACGGGGCGAAAAAAGCTGCACCCACTCGAGGTGGGTGGGCAAGTTTTGAACCATCTGTATAAAACACGGTTTGTTGAGGGTAGTGACTAATAATATCATGAAATGTACGGGAAATGACATGGGGGTGCGATTTAAACGTTTTCGTGAGTTGGGGGAGACTAGTCTGGAGGTTGTGTGGATGATGGCTGTGAACCTGATATGCGATAGTATACACTGGGTTGAGGCGTGTTTGTACGATCATGTGTCGATACGAACAGAGACGGCGATACATAGTTAAAAGCGCGAGGATACGATCTTGAGATAAGAGATGGCGTTGGTAATATTCATCTGAAAATCCGCAGCCTGCTTCCAGTCATCCGACCGGGTCAGGGATGGAATGAATGAAGCCCCCATCTAGCGGCGAGGATACGAACTGTGCCGGCTGCCGAAGCCTGTCGCACTCCTCTGAGGCAATGATTAAATGAATGACAGATGAAATGAAATGATAGTGGAGAGTGTTACTGGAATGAAATTATTGACAGGGAAAACCGGAGTACCCGGAGAACAACCTGTCTGCCTCCGTTTTGTCCAGCACAGATCTCACTTGGAGTGACCGGGATTTGAACCACGGACCCGGTGGTGAGAGGCCGGCGTGCTGCCGCCTAAGCCTCGGAGGCTCGGTAATATTCATCTAATAAGCGTACCGGTAATTTGTTTAGTAGAGGTGTATGGGACAGTGACATTTTCTGTAATATATATTTGGCGCACGAGTACTGACGTCGTAAAGCGAGTGGTATTTCGCTGGTTTCCACCAATAAAGCCTGTGTGGGAGTGGATGGAAGAGCTCCGATGATGATGCGCAGGGCTCGGTATTGTAACCGGTCCATCTTGATTAAGCGAGGGGGTGTCATAATATCAAAAAAGGTGCTCCCATAGTCTAATACCGAGCGGAAAATATTTTTATATACTGTCAATAACACCGACGGCGCGGCGCCCCAAGAGCGTCGTGGAAGAGCCTTAAACTCAGGGAATTTAGGTTCTAATTTTTGCGTGATGTGGTTTAGATGACGTTGCCAATTAAGTTTATCGTCAATGTACAGACCTAAATATTTGACGACCCGAACAACTTCAATTTGGCCTTGTTGATATACCACTGGCGACGTGTCATATCGGCGTTTATGCGTGAAAATCATAGCTGCGTTTTTAGTTGGTGACGTTACTAAGCCGTGGTCTGTGAACCACTGATATGCCTGCGATAGGGCCGAATGTAAATCTTCCCGGCAAGTGGTGAGATTGGATTGAGTAGCATATATTAATATGTCATCGGCAAATTGAAGCAATCTGGCATGCGGAAGTATGACAGTTTCTAGGGTTCCGGTATAAATGGAATATAACAGACCACTTAAAATATCGCCCTGCGGAAGGCCATGCGACGTATATCTATTGTCAAGTACCGCATTACCTGTGAATAAATATATACGTCTGCGTACTAGGAAATTATGGATAATGCTGAGAAATATTAATGGGTAACGACGGGAATATAATATCTGTAATAAAATGTATGGGTCTACCGAATCGTAAGCTCCCTCAATGTCCAAGAATATGGCGATAGTATGTTGTTTTCGTCCTTTCGCCAGTAGTAAGTCAGTGAGAAAGATATTCAGTGCGTCATTAGTACTGCGTTTTTTAACAAAGGCATATTGCGTTTAGGGTAGAACATCGTAATATTCCAAACACCATTGTAATCGTCGGAGTAGAATTTTTTGAAACACTTTTCGAAGGCAAGAACTCAACATTATACCGCGATAATTAGAGGGGTCCGTCGCTTCGGCTTTGGGCTTGAGAATTGGGAGTACTTCAAATTGATTCCAGTCTTCGGGGATGATACCGGATAATAGAATGGAATTATATAGGTTCAAAACGATTGTCATGGCTTGAGGGGGGAAAGCCTCAATCATGCGATATGTCAGAGCATCAAGACCTGTCCGTGTAGATTTCTTCCTATGTGTGACTTGCCAGATCTCTGTGGACGAGATGAGAAGTAACAAATTCAATGCGAGAAAAAGACTAGAATATCTCGAACTGACTTTTATCAATTATGTGTATGTTGGTATTGAAGCGTGCGTTATGTTTTTGAACACACCCAGTTGAAGCATGGAACATGGTTGAAGCTTAGGTTAATGTAATGTTTGTATGTGAATAAATAGTGGTACAATGTCTCATTAGAAAGAGTCTTCTCGTGAAGTAATTGTTTAGTGTATTCCCACATTTGGCGACAGTGACAAGACTAAATTTATATATAGAATAACAATGGATAAGTTAATTAAAGTTCGAGCGGTACGCCATTGTGCTTACACGCGAATTTTTAAGAAGATCGTCGACGGCCTAGAAAGTGTAGAATTTGATCCAGTTGCTATTGAAGCAGAATTTAATTTACTTCGGGAAAAGCGGGAAGACCTTCGAGTGTTGGACAACCAGATATTCGACTTAATGCTGGAAGCGGACGAAGATGAGGATAACCTAGAAAAAGAGGTTAGTGCCACCGATGATTATTCAAGCAAATTCAACAATCTGCAGATTAACGTTGCTACATTGTTGAGAGAGAAAGAACAGCAGAATGTTATCAGTGAAAGTCCTTCAAGTGTTGGTTCATTCGCTCAGCGAAAGTATAAGCTTCCATTGCTCGAACTTACGAAATTCAGTGGTAATCCAAAAGAATGGCTACAATTTTGGGCTCAGTTTGGTAAAATTGATGAAGATAACAGTTTAGATCCCTCGGATAAGTATCAGTATCTCCTTCAAGCCACTACTGAAGGTTCTCGTGCCAGAGAAGTAGTCAGTAGTTATCCTGCTACATCTGAAAACTACCCCAAGGCCGTGGAAGCATTAAAGTCTCGTTTTGGTAGAGAGGATGTACTAGTTGAAGTATATGTTAGAGAATTACTTAGGCTCGTACTGCAAGCTAGCAATCCTTCTTTTGGTATGACTTTATGCTCATTGTATGATCGGCTTGAAAGTTATTTAAGAGCTCTGGAATCTTTAAAGGTTACCACTGATAAGTGTGAAGCAATGCTTTTTCCGCTTATGTAATCTTGTTTGCCAGAAGAACTTTTAAGAGCATGGCAAAGATCTCTAGCTTCACATGCACGAGAGGCCAATGCACCCAGTGGAGACATGGGAAAGGCTCGGCTGACACAACTCATGGAATTTTTAAGGTCTGAGGTCGAAAGTGAACAAAGAATTTATATGGCAATGTCAGGTTTCGGTCTTAGAGATGCAGATAAATCCAGAAGGAAGGACACAAAGCATGAAGCAAAAGGTGGAGGGAATCAACCTACATCTGTCTCAAATGAAATCCCTACTGCCACAGGGTTGTTCACCGCCTCTAAAGATAGTAAGAAATGTCTATTTTGCTCTTCTAGTCACAATCCTCAGGACTGTATTAAAGCTCAGGACTTGTCTTTACTAGAAAGAAAACAAGTGGTAGAGAAAAGTAGGGCCTGTTTCTTCTGTCTGCAAGTTGGTCACCCTGCTAAGAAATGTAGGAATCGTCCCAAGTGTATCGTCTGTGGAAAGGGGCATTTTGCATTAATGTGCGGAGAGATACAGACTGAGCAACATAGGAAAAGGCTGAAGTTCATCAACCAGTTAGCCAAAATAAGTTACCGGGTAATGCTTGTAAAGACGAGGCCCTTGCAGCAGTAGGAAATCATTGCAATATCCTGATGCAAACGCTGGTAGTCTATGTGAAGGGCAACAATGATCGAATACGTAAGGCTAGACTTTTGATTGACTCAGCGTCCCACCGTTCATATATATATTGGCTAGTACTGCTGCTGAAATGGGGTACGTTCCACGCTCTCAGGAATTAATTCAGCATGCACTTTTTGGAGGAACAACAACTGGAGAGGTGCAACATGATGTATTCACACTTCACCTTTCTAAATTGGACAAGTCATACCATTGTCATTTTGATGTACTTGGTCAACAGAAGATTTGTGGACAGATTTCTTCTATTATTGATGGCCCTTGGATACAGGTACTTGTTTTGCATGACATTGAATTACGTGATGTTGGCTCTTCAGCCGATATTGAAATTTTGGTCGGAGCTGATTATGCTGCTAAACTTTGGACTGGAAAAAGAGTGCAACTTAGTTCGGGACTAGTAGCGATGGAGACAATATTTGGTTGGACACTGTCAGGGAAAGTTCCAGGTATCTTGCCCAGTAATGAGAGTCTAGCCATTGTTGTGTCAAGCATGCTGGCCAAGGAAGCAACCATTACTGATTTGTGGACTTTGGATACACTTGGTATACTGAACCCTGGTGAGAAGAAAAGTAAGCTACAATTGCAAGAGACTGTTCATCAACATTTCTTGGATTCAGTAAGGATCAATGAAGATGAGAGATTTGAGTGCTGCCTGCCATGGGTAGAAAATCATCCTCCACTTCCTGACAACTATAATATGGCTATGAAAAGAGTTCATTCTACAATCAAAAGATTACAGTCTGAAGGTTATTATCATGATTATCAGTCTGTTTTGGATGAGTGGTTACAAGAAGGTGTAATAGAGGAGGTAACGGCTGAGACAATGAATTCTCCTTGCCATTATTTACCACATCGTCATGTCGTGAAGCAGAACAGTACCACATCTATTCGCCCAGTGTTCGATGCGTCGGCATGTGAAAATAAGGATCCCAGTCTCAACAATTGCATTGAAAAGGGACCAAATCTTATTGAACTACTTCCTTCCGTATTGGCTCACTTCCGGTTGAAAGAAATTGGAGTGATGGCTGACATCTGCCGTGCATTCTTACAGATCAGTCTCTCTAAAGGGGACCGACCATTTTTGAGATTCTTGTGGATTAACCGACAGGGTACCTTAAAGATTTATCAGCATTGTCGAGTGGTTTTTGGAGTGTCATGTAGTCCATACCTAGTAGGAGCAGTGATCAAGGACCACATAGACACTGTCCTTAGTCAGTGCAAGGAGGGTAAATCATCATATTCTCAAGATTTGGTAGAATTGCTATCCCGTAGCTTTTATGTTGACAACTGTTTGACCAGTGTACATGATGTAAAACAGTTGCAGCAGTTCATTAATGAAGCAACTTCTATCATGGGAGAGAGAAAGTTCGAGCTTTGAGGGTGGGAGTACACCAACCCCCTTTTAAACCCCGGAAAACCTGTCAATGTTTTAGGACTGCTTTGGGATAAATCTGAAGGTACTTTGAGAATTAACACAGAAAATCTAAATTCCCTTTGTCTGGAGACAATAACTAAGAAGGTCATTCTCTCGGCAGCTCATCAGATATTTGATCCCACTGGAATAGCTTGCAGTGTCACTTTACTGCCAAAACTAATTTTACAGCAAACCTGGGAATCAGGCATAAGTTGGGATCAGGAAGTACATGATGATATTAAATCTCAGTTCTTGGTCTGGGTGAGGGAATTGCTCTACTTACGAGAAATCAAAATTCCTAGGTGGCTACCTGGCACAGACTGTCAAGAAAACTGGACGATTCATATTTTTTGTGATGCAAGCCAATTTGCTTATGCTTCTGTGGCCTACTTACGTGTGAAACAACCGAATCATGTTCGTGTCCAGCTTATTCTCGCTAAAGCAAGAGTCTCTCCAATCAGTAAGTCCAACAAGAAAATGACGATCCCGAGGCTGGAATTGTTGGCTGCAACAATTGGATCAAGGATGTACTCTAATATTGTTCATGATTACAACATCCCTGGTGTTAACCCTAGAACTGCTGCAGGTTTATCTGTCAAATGCTGCAGTAAATTCCCATAAAGTACACACTAAAGGAATTTGGTATCTGTAAGCATACTGTGTTCATAAATATGACTTATCATACAGCAATAGAAAGCTGAAAGACTGTTCTATATTATATTGATATAGGTGAATCATTCAGACTCGTCAGTTTGAATTAATCATAAAAAGTATTTTATAAAAAATAAAATAATAAAAAATTATTTACTTTTCTGCTCTAGAAAACCATATTGACGAGTTAATTGTTCGTCAGAGACATCATAAATGAAAAGTTCATAGTTTTTTGTTACTAATTCAAGAACCAGTTTCAAATAAATCCTGTTATTTACTAAAAAGAAAATTATTTTTACAAAAATATGACATTTCCCTATTTTGAAGTACATAATCAGCGCGCGATTACGGGGAGGCAAGTTCACAGGACCAGGATGATGAACGATAAACGGTACATTTTTACCTGGAAAGTCACTTTCTTCGGGTTGAATATCAGTCTAGTTCACACTTACCCCTTCACGGCTAACATTAGGCATGTGTACAGGGTCTGTCGGAACATGATAAACATCGCTTGAATTGATGGGGATTTCCATAACTTGCGTGACATCCTGTTCGCCGGTATCACTGCCACTACTTTCACCATCTTCATTTTCATACGAATCCACACAATAATCACTGTCATCGTCCATACTATCACACGAATCGTCAAAAATCAAGTGTTCAATTTCTGAATCGTCTACATAGTTGGCGGCCATTTTGCTCAATGCAACTTCATTATCAACATGGAAATACTTCCACTTCTGCAGCCAAATAATAGCTTGCATACTGTCATTTGTTTGCCAAAGACTTACACTACGAAAGATAAAAGCATCGGGAACCAGCATGATTTGAAATTAGTGCCATCTGAAGGCTAACAGTAGTACTATATTTGAATTCCAAGACCGTATTTCAGAGAGACGGTCGCACTTGATTAAACAACACACCATCTTCCTGGAAGACGGTCCGCAGTTCTAGGGTTAAAACGATTTTTTGGAGTGACGCAACAACTGTTTTAGCCTGGATTCAAAGGGAAGACCAGTGGGATGTGTTCGTATCCAACAGAGTGAAAGAAATCAGGAAACTAATCGAAGGACAGGAATGGCGATATGTTCCCGGCACTAGGAATCCTGCAGATCTCCCATCCCGTGGCACTACTGCTAAGAAATTGTTGGAATCAAGATGGTGGGAGGGGCCTGACTGGCTACGAGAATCACCAGACTCATGGTCCTGCGTAGATGTTAAGTTTGATAAAGAAGAGATAACTGGTGGTAAAATGAAATTTGTTGTTTCTTCCTTACTCGCAGCTTCGGTTGAACCTGATTGGTTTTATGTCCGTGCTTCTACTTTCAAGAAAAGTGTACGTTTAGTTGGTTGGACATGTCGTTTTGTGAAGAACTGTCGAATAGAAGAACAAGACAGATTCCATGGTAACTTGACTACCGAAGAAATAATCGCTGCAGAGGTTAATGTGGTGAATTTAGTTCAGAGACAAGTATTCTCGGGAGTGGATGACCCAAAATTATCTAGTTTGATGCCATTTGCTGACAGTAATGGAATTCTACGCCTAAGGACGAATTCTCACACAGGAAGGATCTAAATGAATTTTGTCACCCAGCTATTCTCCCTAGTTGTGAGCATTCTGTTGTATTTCACCTGATTATGGACTTGCACAAAGAATCATGTCATGCAGGCACACAGATGATGATGACTATTCTTAGAGAGATATTTTGGATTCTTGGTGGAAGACGAACAGTTCGATCTGTCCTGGATAAATGCCTTCATTGCAAGAAGCAAACAGCAAAGCATATAGAAGTAAATCCGCCACATCTTCCTGAAGATCGAGTACGAAATGCTAAGATATTTGAAGTTACTGGCGTAGATTTTGCTAGTCCGCTGTATCTGAAAAAGGAGAGTGGCAGCAGGGAGAAGGCGTGGGTGTGTTTGTACACCTGTGCAGTCTATCGAGCAGTGCATTTGGAGCTTGTATCTTCACTCTCTACCGACAGCTTTATTCAGAGTTTTCGCAGATACGCCAGCAGAAGAGGTCGACCATCTTTAGTATACAGCGACAATGGTACCAATTTTTCAGGTGCTGATAGTGCCTGTAAGAAGCTGGACTGGGATGCCATTAGTCAGTACAGTAATGTCAGGAGAATTAAATGGAAGTTTAACCCTCCAACGGCATCATGGTGTGGTGGTTGGTGGGAGCGGCTTATTGGAATATTGAAGAAACTACTACGCCGTGTTCTTGGCCGAACATCAGTGAACTATGAGGAGATGCAAACGATTTTGTGTGACTGTGAGGCTGTTATCAATGCTAGACCCCTCACATACGTATCCAATAATCCCGCAGATTTGACGCCACTAACTCCCAGTATGTTTCTGCAGGAAGTTGAAGAGATAGGAGTTCCAGATTTTGAATTGATTGAATCCACTGATCTAAATAAGAGACTTCGTTACAGACAAAAGCTAAGAGAAGACCTCCGAAGTAGATTTCGTTCGGAATATTTGGGGCAATTGAAGTTGTTAGCCAAAAACCATCCCTGTAGACAAATTTCTGTTGGTGAAACAGTGTTGGTGGAAATGACAACTCAAAACGTCTAGACTGGCCTTTGACTAGAGGTGTCGAACTACTGAAAGGAGCAAATGGGGAAACTAGGCTGGTCCGAGTAAAGTCCTCAAGTGGTTTTCTACTGAGACCTGTGCAGAGAATCTATCCATTGGAACTGGAACATAGTGAGCAGGGTGAATCTTCAATCATCAGCAAGAGACTTCGAGAGGAAATCACACAACAGTCTCAGGATGAAATCAACATTGAAGGGAAGACTTCTAAGAGCCAGGTGGAGACGAGATTCGGAAGGACTGTTCGCAAGCCTGTGAAACTAAGCCTGTGATTGTGTTTTGTAAGTTAATGTTGGACTGGCTGCCATTAACTTAGGTGGGAGAATGTGAGAAAAAGACTAGAATATCTCGAACTGACTTTTATCAATTATGTGTATGTTGGTATTGAAGTGTGCGTTATGTTTTTGAACACACCCAGTTGAAGCATGGAACATGGTTGAAGCTTAGGTTTGTATGTGATTACATAGTGTTACAATGTCTCATTAGAAAGAGTCTTCTCGTGAAGTAATTGTTTAGTGTATTCCCACAGTCAAGAATCTCGGTGATTCGCAATAAGGGTTGGGGGAAAACATGGGGCGACGGAATCAGGGGTAAAGTTCCGATAAAAGGTTTCATAACCCTGCGCGTTAAGTAATCGCATTGTGGACCCCGTGGCGACATTCGATATTTTTTTATCGTTGACCATAGAGTACGGAGCGTGGTATGACTATTAAAAGTGGAAATGAAATTACGCCATGCAGCACGTCGTTTGAGATTAAAATTTTGTTGAATGGACGCACATATTCCTTTATAAATGAAGTAATTATAGGGAGTAAAATTCTTTCGAAGCCGTTTGAGAGCTGCGTTTCGTTTCTTAACCCACAAGAAACATTCCTGATCCCACCAAGGCGGGCGATGGGTACGTTTGATAGTATGAGGGGTGGGTGTCGCCCGAGAATGATAAGTAGTTATATATTCATCAATGACATTGGTCAAGAGGGCATAATCAGACAAAGGAGTACGATGTTTCAGAGTGAGATGATCTTGTAAATAAGTAGAATATAATACAGAATCAAAACCATGTGTCGGTCGTTTGAGTGAGGACATTGTGTGTGCGTGTGTGTGTGTGGGGGGGGGGGGGGAAGGCACAAGAGCCGTAATGTATCAGAATGGGATAATGGTCACTTTGAAGCAAATCGGAAATCGTTTGCCATGTCATGAGGTGGGCCTGATCTAACGTGGTGACGGTTAAATCAACCGCACTAGATGGGCTATTCGGCGGGGTCGGACGGGTTGGAGAACCATCATTTAAAATTAGGAGTTGATGTGAAGTGACTGCGTGATGGACATGGCGGCCTTTTGGATTTACTCGTCCACTGCACCAGGCTGGGTGATGTGCATTAAAATCTCCTAGAATAGTGTGGTGTGGTAATTGGCAGGCATAGCGAAAAAATAGACACCATTGCCGTTGATTACCCTGAATATTCGGTGGGCAATATAAATGTGTGAAGAGACGATTACTTATTTGCAACATTTGAATATCAGTAGAAGGCAGAATAAAATCACATTGTAGCTGCGAGAAGGGGAGATGTTGTTTAATTAAGGTACATATGCCACGATAACCTGGGCCATCGTGACGTAAGACATGATAGTCAGGAATGTTAAAACGCGTATGGGTATATAGCCTGGAGGAAAATTATGTCAGGATGAAATTATTCTATTAAAAGAAATAATTCATGACGTTTGTTGACAATACTCCGGCAATTCCACTGGAATATCCTCATACATAACAAAAAAAACACCATGTTAACGAATGTCAGACGATGGACGATCATCTGGGGGCAAAAAGGGGTAACAACGGGATTATTTTTTCAATATTTTTTTTTACGCAATGGCTCCATTGTACATTGTGACCTAAAAGGTCCATTAATGCTCGGAATTCTGCGAGGATGATGCGGGTGTTGTCGTTCGATTTGGGAGCAGCTGGAGGGTGCGATACGCTACCAGCCACTTCTTCGATTGGGGCCGATGGGGGAAAAGTCATGCTGGAGGTGGAGGGTGTGGCAACAATATTAAGGTATCCCTGGCGATCATGGTTATGGACCAACATCCTATGATCGTTTATCTGTATTTGTATCAGGCATCGCGTATTTGATGTGAATGTTTCCATCATAGTGTAATCGGTAGTGGCTTAAACCCGAAGCAAGCACATAGGTCAAGTGCTAGTCATGAACTAGCGGTAAATGTTTTTTGTCATTCACAGGTTTTTCATTTGTCAGATACTCTAAAATTACAGTTGTGATAAATTTATAAAGCCTTTTCATTTCATAGGTCACCTAACGCTTGGTACAGACATCGTCTTCGTCTTGCGGGCCTTCCACGTGAATAATCCGATGGTGATTAGCGCTATAACCATTCACTGTAAGCTGGGGCACTTTGTCATAAAACTCATACACTTTGTTATCCACATACTTTTTTGTAGTAACGTCTGTAGACACTTGAGGATGTTTTACATGGGTTAACCGCTTTCCCTTAAAGTCATTATCTCCCTGTTTTGTGCGTGGCACTACTGACCTATCCACATAGTGTTTATTAGCAGGATCTGTTTCTTGTTTAGGATCTTGTATGGGGACAGACCTAGCTTTGGCCATTAACGCACGTCCAAAGACATCCATCGTCAACCTGTAGTACAAGTCTACTGTTTCTATGAGAAGGCTCGGTGTCCTGTATATAGACAGCCTGCT
Organism: Meconema thalassinum; assembly: GCA_946902985.2. Classification (NCBI taxonomy): domain Eukaryota; kingdom Metazoa; phylum Arthropoda; class Insecta; order Orthoptera; family Tettigoniidae; genus Meconema; species Meconema thalassinum. The sequence continues at coordinate 381,632,414 of OX336394.1, read as the reverse complement.
AGCCTGTCTAAGCCTTAGTTGAAATGAAGATTATTAAGCAGCAAGAGTCATTCCCATCTCTGTCCTACATCACGTGAACAACGCCATGGTTCATTGTTTCCATCTTCCATTCGCTGCATCATTGTGGCACCTTCCGGCTGTGGAAAGACCAATCTTTTGCTAACACTCATCACAGCGCCCAATGATCTGCGTTTTCAAAATATTTATATTTTTGCAAAATCTCTCTACCAACCCCTCTACGTGTTTCTGGATCAAGTCATGTCTGGATTACAAAAAGTGAATATGGGTTATTTCACATTTTCCATGCAAGAAAATATTATTTCACCGGATGAGGTAAAGCCTGATTCACTCATGATTTTCGATGATGTATTCACTGAACGTCAAGGCATTATTCAAAGCTATTTCAGCATGGGTCGACACAAACATACCGATTGCTTCTATCTTGGTCACACGTATTCTAAAATGTCCAAACAGTTGATTCGTGACAATGCCAATGTCATTGTTTTATTTCGCCAGGACGAGAGGAACAGTCGTCACATTTATAATGAACATGTGAATCCGGATATGACCTTTCAAATGCTTACAGAATTGTGTGCCAAATGCTGGAACCTCAACGTCATGCCTGTTTAGTGATTGACAAACAAAGTGAACTCAACCAAGGACGGTATCGCTTAGGGTTTGATCATTTTATTGCTATTTAAGGCACTGTGTCATTCCCTCTCAAGTCATTTGTCAAGACACCATGGCGTTAGCAGAGAGTCAATTGAAAAAGCATATTATTAGAGCAAAAATACTATTCGCCAAAAGTTTCGTCAATAGGGATGTATAGAACTAGCACCGATAGAGCGCACTGCTGTTGTACTGGGTAAGCGCAAGGCGCTCTTCATTTGTCTCCTGTGTTCTCATGCCGCTAATATCCACGAATTTAAGTTGTTTACATTGCTATTTTCGTGACTATGCCGAGCTATTGCAGTGTTCCTCTTTGCAAAAATCAGGAAAATCCGATTTCGTGTCACCAATTTTCACAAAATAAAGAAATGAGGAAGAAATGGTTACATGCTATTAGAAGGAAACATTTCGGTTAAGAAAATCTGACCGAAAATATTAAAGTGTGTTCCCATCGTTTTCAACTCGATGACTTCACGAAAACTGTGTTGGGCAAGTGTGATTTACAAAGGGAAATAATTCCTACCTATAAACTGAATAGACATATCGATAACAACCACTGAATTTATGCGTTTGTATTTGAAGGTGAGAGAGCAAGATTAAAACCGGGCACTGTTCCATCGCTTTTTCCGTGGGCCACGAACACAACAAAAATAAGGGAGAGGCCATACACAAGAAAATTGCCAGTGTACCACGATAAGCCTACAATATCGGAATCTGCATAAATTATCTCCATTGAAGTACGGTACGGGAAGAAATCGTCAATATACAGGAAGAAGTGAATGTAACATTTGTGACTCCCATTTTCAAAGGCATCAATACTCGGACAAATACTTCAAGAATAAATGTCACAACATTAGCAGTCAAAAACGTATTATGGTTGGTTTCTTGAAATCAGAATTAATCGTCAACTTACATCTGCCCGACGGAGAATGTGGTACCGGTAGTGACTGACTTCTACATTCTTGAGTCATAGGCCTAAGTTAGCCAGATGAATGGAAACAGTTCATGGCCTTAAAACAGGGATTCTCAAACTTTTTAAATACTGTACCCCTAAGTCGTTTTCAAGGGGTACGGAAACGATTTGTATTAAGAAATTGACAAATTACAAAAGAACCAAACGTTGCGATGCATTTTGAGGTAAACAATACCGGTATCAACTTTCTTTGATTATGTTTACCTTAAAACAAGACCGTTTCATGTACGCCTTCAACCAAAAAAATACATGAATCGAAGTCTATAAGCAAGGGGAGCCAGTGAATATTTAAATCTCTATTTTTAAAAGGAAGATTATAGTTTTACGTGACCGTTAATCTAGAGATCATAAGGCACAGAGGACTTCCTCTTTACGTGGAATCCGAACAGGACAAGGCATTTCACTTTGAAAATCTCACATGCATTGACCGGAAAATCTCTATTTATGATTTAAGTCTTATGGAGATATAGGCTATTTATCAATATAGGCCTACAATACTCAAGCATGCTGACTCCTATTCATAATTTGAATAATAAAACGTGTTAGAATTTTGTTATTACCGCTGTAGCCTACTAATTCTTTCCTCCTCCCACTAGTTTTAGCGCCTCTAGTCCGTAGCTCATTTTACAGCTGTTTAACGCTTAAACGCTGAAAATCGTTCATAATATATTAGAGGATATACCTATAGAATTAATTAATAAAGTCTTGGAGTAAAATTAGAGAAGATATAATTTACTTTAGCTTAGAAAACTCGGTCTCAATCTATACATTCCTCGTAGCTGACTGGGGGAAACATAGGACTATCACCTTGCGCATACCCAGTACTACACGAGCGCTATCTGGCGCGAACTTTCTCAGGCTACATCCCTATTGAAACGATCACGTGCAGATCATGCTTTGTTTATTCAACAACATTTAGCACCTCCTCTAAAAGCCATGTTGAAACCCTCTTTCAATCCATCTGAAACGCTACCCACCGTTTCAAAATCCATGCAGACGCTGCACGAGGACCCTGAGGAAGAGGAAGAGGAACAGGAAGATTTGACTAGCGTTAGCGAAGTTGAGGATGGCGAGGAACAAGTGTTTACGCCTCAAAACATGGCCGCACCCCTTGCAGAGTTTTTGAGAAAAAAGAAATCCTTGGCCATGGTCGAAACACCTTGCCCTTCCAGATCGTCTCCATTTTCACAACTCTTGGCCACCCCTCAACATAAAGCTCAACTGAAAAACATTTTGATAAAATATTATGGATCAACACTAGAACCCTATTTCACCGATCTATTTATTGGAAACACAGATACCACGTATGGTGTTCGCTATGAGGATGATAGTTTTTAAAATTGGAGATTCATCCATTAAATTTGATCGTACTAAAGCTGTCATTAAAAACATCAACTATAAATTAATGCCAGGACTGTTAAAGCTGCTCTTCTCTCGGACCCCCTCATTCCATGATTATACGTCAGAGGACCTTGGCAAATATAAATCCATTTTATTGGACACCCATGCCCACAAAAGACAGTATGATCCCACTCATCAAGTGAATGCTAATATATCTCAAAAATATAAAACCATCATTGCAAAAATGTTTCCCACCTGTCAAAGTACACGTCGTAAAGCATCCGCTTCTGGAGTGACATTTAAACCATTAAAACCCCTTGTGGATGTTACCTACTGGCACAATCCCAATAAGCTCGTTCAGTGACTAGAGCTGTTGCATGCTTCACTTCAAGCCGGCCGTACCGGTCACGATTGGGAAATTTAAGAAATTGAACAAGAACTTCGAAATGCCAAAATTATTGTTTAAGCCCTCACCCATTAAAATGGGTATTGCTCATGAGTTGCATCGCCCAGCTAGGCGTCACTATCCGCGACTCAAGGTGATTTCACGAGGTGTTGATGAACTTTGGCAGGCTGACTTGGTTGAAATGATACCCTATGCTGGCGTTAACAACGGTGTACACTATATGTTGACCGTCATTGATGTCTATTCCAAAATGGCCTTTGTTGAACCTGTGCGTCGCAAGTCTGGTCCACTAGTTACCAAGGCCTTTCGACATATTATTCAACACTCCAAACGCAACCCCAGTTGCTACAAGCCGACCAGGGAAAATAATTTTTCAACAAGCATTTCTCCAGTTTTCTCAAATCTAAGGATGTTCACCATTACACCACGTACAGCAATCTCAAAGCCAGCGTGGTAGAGCGGTTTAACCGAACATTGAAAACGCATATGTGGAAAGCGTTTACCGCTCAGGGCACTTATCTCTGGTTGGATATGTTACCAGAGCTAGTGTCACGTTACAATGACACCAAACATAGAACCATTGGGACCAAGCCACGCCTCGTGACCAAAAATATTCAGTGACTGGATAAACTGTTTAACCCCATAAAAACAGCAGACCCTAAACGTCACCGACTGAAAATTGGGGATTTTGTTCGTGTGAGCAAATTTAAGTCTGCCTTCAATAAGGGCTACATACCTCAGTGGGGGACTGAACTATTTCGAATTCGTCAAGTCAACTTGGAATGTCCAGTCACCTATTTACTGGAGGACCTCAACCATCAACCCATAAAAGGTAGATTTTATCTCCATGAACTTCAGAAAACAGCGTTTCCTAAACATTTTCTTGTGGAAAAGTGTTGAAACAAAAAGGAAATAAACTATATGTCAAATGGTTAGGATTTAACTCTACGTTTAATTCTTGAATCAATAAATTACATGTTGTATGAACCTGTGCACCTTTTTATTTATTTATTTTATTGAATCGTGTTGTACGATAGCTCTGTATACAGCACTCTACGCTTCGTGCATTTCCATACATGTTTCCCATTCGCTCTCCACACCAGCGGCTCACTTCTTCACTCCATGTTGACATACAACTCGTTCAGCTATTGGCTGTCATGGGTTCTCCACTCCTCCCCTCACCTCTCCCCTGGCTCTCTGGCCCCGTCCCCACGTCCCTCACTGCTTTGCAGTGGTCACGTGATTTCCTGTTGTGTAGAGGTTTCCCTCCTTTCCCCTCACCCACTCTGCGGGGCCCTGCCAACCACTGTCTGCCAGCCTGGCTGGCCGTTATCACTTTTTACATGGTTGTCAGATGGTTGCAACCTGTTATCACCTTACAGCAATGTTGTCAGCTCTCACCCACATTCCATTCTCTTAGCTGGCTAGCCAGGCACCAAGCAGGTCTCTCGAGCAGATATTCTGTTTTTCCATTCTGGATGTCAGTCAGACATAGAAAAACAAGTTCTGTTGTTAACAACTATAAAAAGCTTGCTTTTTATTCGTCTCATAGCATTATGAATTTGTCAGGTTACTGGTCAGTGTTTACCAACATGTTTAAAGATCACCATGGGGGATTTTCGAAAGATTCGCCTTCATTCATCTGTCATAGGAAAAAATATCGAAAAGCAACCCCTCGTTTTGCCATACATCGCCCCGTCGAAATAGCCATTTCCTGTATTCACCATGGTCAGTCATAGCCTGGTTGTAACATGTGTCAAGCGCTACCGGCTCTCTGTCGACAAACACACTTTATTTTAAAAATATTAAAAAAAAACAGGTAAAGAAGTTTCAACATGCATAGTGTTTTTGACCTAGAGACTTGACATTTATTTTCATGGCAGAGGGGGTAGGGACCTTTTATTTATGTCAAACTCTTTTGTAAAATTCCTCGTTTCCAAAATATAAAAATCAAAATTTACGTATTTTCAAAAATCTCAAAAAATACAAAGCTTTTTAATAAAAAAATTAAGATCATAGAGACCATTCGTTTCAACTATTGAACAACGTTATATCAAGTTTGATTTTCAAACTATCACATACTTCAAAAACAAAAATTTTCTAAAAACATTTTTAAAAATATAATACATGGTCTATAGGAAAGAAGACGTCAGCTCGAGTCCAACGACACCGCATTTGTTAAAATCCAATCAGGCGTTCACGAATTATCGTCAATGTTCGCGAGAAAGTAGGTTATCATTTGACTTCTCCTACACCCTTGAATGTTGCTGCCCACCTAGAGGGCATACCCACCTTTCATTACGTCAAACAAACTTTTTCACGAAATTCACCGTTTCCAAAAGAATAAAAAATCCAAAACCAAGAATTTTCAAAAAAAAAATACCAACACACATTCTTAGCAAAGAACATGTCATCTCAACGCCAACAATACCTTATTCGTTAAAATCCGACCATCCATTCGCCAATTATCGCCAATGTTCGCGAGAAAGTAGGCTATCATTTTTTCCCTCCTACACCCTTGAAACTTGCTGCCCACCTAGAGGGCATACCCACTTTTCATTAACGTCAAACAAACTTTTTCACAACATTCACCGTTTCCAAAATAATCAAAAATCCAAAAACAAGAATTTCCATTTTTTTTAATCAACACACATTCTTAGCAAAGAGGACGTCACCCCGTTCATAAACAACACATCGTTCTAGACTTACAAGCTCATTAAATATCACCAAAATGTTAAAAACGCACGTTTACCTCAAATTGCGTTTCCAAATTTCACCCATTTAAAAAAATAACCTCACCATCAAATAGAGCGGAAAAATACCATCTAAACGACACCCCACTCGACCCTAGTCCTCCCCCACCACCAACTTTATCCAAGATAGCCATACGTATTCAAGCACCACGACATGCAAGAGAACTCTCCTTACCCCACTACTACAAGTTTTTATTCTAGAGACTTGAAATTTATTTCGGGGGAAGAGGGGGTAGGGACCATTGATTTACGTCAAACAAACGTATTTGTCAAATTGCTAGTTTTCAAAATATAGGAATTTCAAAATTGGACTGTTTAAAAAAAAACATCAAAAATAAAAAAAATATATAAAAATAAATGGTTTGAACCATGGCACAACGTTCTATCATGTTTGGTTTTCAGGCTATCGCCTACTTTCAAAAACAATAATTTTCAAAAAAAACAAATGATAAATTTAATGCGCGGTCCATAGGAAAGAGGACGTCAGCCCGAGTTCAACGACACCTCATATGCCCAAATCCGACCATGGGTTCAACAGATATTAATTATTTAACATGTACAGTCGGGTACAAATAAAATGTGTGCGTTAGAAGCCCCCTTACTCCCCTACTAACAATGTATGCGCTTCGGTGTATGCCGCTAAAGTGCTCATTGTTGACAGTTGAACGAGATAGAAGCGCTGTCGAAACATGGCTGTCGTTTTTAAAATAGCAATCAATAAAAACACATATTTACGAATTTGAGCACATATTATATGAGGTTCAGTAGTGACCAGGGTTCGTAATTTCAACACGTAATACCGCCCAGAAGATGAAACAAGGACACAAGGTATGTAAAAGCCGCATTTATGTCTGCTGCAAGTGTATAATCCGCGTTCCACTTACCATCATAATAGGGCAGATGACCTCGTAGATCTGCCCCTTAAAACAACAATAACTACATTAATAATAAATCATAGGGGCAGATGACCTCTTAGTTCCTCCCCTTAAAACAACAATAACTATCACTACTGCACAATAAAAATACTGTCAAATATCACTAATACACTGTCAAATTTCACTAATATTGCTTAAATGAAGGTTTTTATATGTAGCTTGGTCAACGACGGCAGATGTTTTGGCCGACAAATTGACGTCATATTACGTTGCCAACATGTCCGATACAAAATACACCACATGTCACCTTTGTAATTATGTGAAAAAAGAAATAATTAGCAAAACCATTGGTCTGGATAAAGAATATTGATGCGTGACTACCCCCACTGCGCGTGACAAAAACCAGGGGTGTTTATATTAGCTAACGCTACCTAACAATTATTGGTCTAGGCGAAAATCATTAGTCTGCCGGATGCGATTTAGTATCGAATGCGTGTGGTTGGCAATACTGTACATGGTGCTAAAATGGCAGAGTCAGCTGGAATTTTATCTATATAAGTCGTGATCCTTTTTGGGAAGGCTGGGTGGGTTACAGAGTGCGGAGGAGTAAACATATATTACTATATCGTCTCCAGATACCATAACTGCACGTATTTTGACTAATTTCAGTAGTTTAAGAATTTGTTACTTCTGTTCAGGTAAACTCCATCCTTGGAAAGCTTTACACCATGCTGCATTTAGGTTAGTTCTCAAATGATAACACAATGAAATGAAGATAATTAACGTACCTTGAAGTTAGACATAAACTCCCAAAGCACCATGTTGTGAGTTTTCTTTCTCATCTGATCCATTTAGATGAACGAGCTGTGCCATACCGTACCAGGGTATTAAAACTGTGAGAACTCTTTGGAACATTTTTGTCAATCAAAGCACAGTGATGTTTATTCCTCGTAAGAACAATCTAGCAGTATTTAAATTTGGACTCAACCAAGTGGCCAGAATCACCAATAACAGCAATATGATTAATCACATTTTAATTGCCTGCTGGTAATACACCATATGAGTGTATACAGAAACAAGTCACATGAGTAATTTAGAGACACTGAAAAAAAAAACACATAGTATTTGTATTGCAATTCTCAGCAGATGCTGCATCGGGCCAAATGGAATACAGATCCTAGTATCACATACTGGGCTCGGGTGACTTATTTAGAGCAACTAGGTGTAGCCAATGCTAAGATTTTAGTTTCCAGCAGAAGCATGTAATGTAATCTTTTACATGAGAGTCCTCTCTTCGCAATGAAAACTTGTCAAGCTGACTGACCACAAATTTTAGTTCATTTGGGGTCTGATATTATTTCTTATTTCTCCCCTACACTGTTAATCGACTGCATGCATTACATGTAACATTAACTTCCCTCATTAGTTCAATATTAAAGCATAGTACAATACTGCTACCGGTACTCTTTATGTTCCAGTCTGCCTACTAAGGCTATTTGCCGAGGTTTTAAATGATAGCCTATTGTTTAAATACTTACTGGATCAGGATTGAATGCTTTGACTCAACCAGTTCTGATGATGGGGATAACATTTCCTCTCATTCTCTCATTTTCTTATGCAAATGTGTTAATTTCAGTTTGTGAAAGTCCATTATGATAATAATGTTGTCATGTCTCTTCACCACAATTAAGTTAATTATAATTTACCAATGGCATAGGCCAAGGCCGTGAAGAAATGTGAACATTTGCAGCCTTTATTTAAACAATTAAAAGCACAATTGCCGAACATTAGGTAGGTATTCGTCTTCAAACTTCTGACAGGAATTATTTCCATAACCTAGAAACAAGCTTGGAGGACTACTGACTACAAGCTTCCGCAAATATGATTCGAATTCTACAAATAAAATGAATGCTAATTATTTCCAAAGTAGTAAAATAGCACTTAAGTTTCTTACCCATCAAATAATCGTTTTAGATCGCGTACGGCATCTGAAAACAAAAATAAATGTGTAAGTTAGTAACATTACACGGGACGACATTATTCATTTTAAGTATGCTATTCACCATAATTGTAGCGGCTTCGGTGGCGTAGTCGGTAGCATACTGAACTGCTATGCCCAAGATAGCGGGTACAAACCCGGCCGAAGTCGTCGGTTTTTTTAAGAGCGTTAAAAATCCTTCAGTATGCCTTCTTTCGGAGGGGAAGTAAAGCCGGCGGTCTCATGTCATAGATTTATGGCATGTAAAAGATCCTTTCACAGACTAAACTTGAGTAAAGCAAAATTGTTTAGATTTCGTCAGAACGCTCTATCAAAGTTCCAATGTTCACCACTAGGTATCATTGATATCTGGTGGCGAAAGTTGGAACTACTTGAAATTGAACGGAACTTGTAGCTCAGCCTTTAGGGTGTCCGCTGGAAGCAGCTACGGACTCAGGCGAGCCGAACATGTCCTTGGACACTCCCGGCACTAAAAGCCATACGATAAATAAATAAATAAATAAATAACCATAATCGTCAAATAAATGAGTAGGGGGTAAGGGCACTTCTAACTCACCCATTTTATTTGTACCCGACTGTACATGTTAAATAATTAATATCTCTCGAACCCATGGTCGGATGTTGACAAATGAGGTGCCGTTGGACTTGAGCTGACGTCCTCTTTCCTATGGACCACTCGTTATATTTTTCAAAAAAATTGAAAAAAATGTTTTTGAAAATAGGCGTTAGTTTAAAAACCAAATATGATAGAACGTTGTGTCATGGTTGAAACAAATGTTGTTTATGTCCTTTATTTTTTATAATAAAACTTTTTATTTTTCACGTTTTTTTTAAACAGTCCAATATTTTTGAAATTCCTATATTTTGGAAACTAGGAATTTTACAAATAAGTTTGGCACAAATAAGTTTGGCACAAATGAAAGGTCCCTACTCCTTCTACCCCCAAAATAAATTTGAAAGTATCTAGGATAAAAACTTGTGGTAGTAGTGGGGTGAGGATAGTTCTAGGCCGCCCCCTACTTTCATATACATTTTGGCGATATCTCCCGAACGCTTGGTCCGATTTTAAAGAACGAGGTATTGTTGGCGTTGGGATGACGTCCTCTTTGCTCAGAATGTATGTTGGTTTTTTTTTTTTTTTTTGAAAATTCTTGTTTTTGAATTTTTGATTATTTTGGAAACGGTGAAGATGAGAAAAAACTTGTTTTACGTAACTGAAAGGTTGCTATGCTCTTTAGGTGGACAGCAAGTTTCAAGTGTGTAGGAGGGAAAAAAGATAGCCTACTTTCTCGTGAACATTGGCGATAATTGGCGAACGGATGGTCGGATTTTAACGAATGAGATATTGTTGACGTTGGGGTGACGTCCTCATTGCTAATAATGTGTTTTGGTATTTTCAAAAAAAAAATTGTCTTTGAAAGTAGGTGATAGTTTAAAAACCATACTTGATAGAACGTTGTGCCATGGTGCAAACGAATGGTCTCTATGACCTTTAATTTTTATAATATATATATTTTAAGTCCAATTTTGAAAGTCCTATATTTTGGAAACTAACAAGTTTACAAAAAAGGTTGTTTGACATAAATGAAAGGTCTGTACCCTCTCTAAGGTAATTGACAAATAATAATAATAATAATAATAATAATAATAATAATAATAATAATAATAATGGTATGAGGTGAATAAATGCAGGAAACGTTTTGTTGTCAACAACTTTAAGAAGAACTTGCTTTGTATATATGTCTGACTGGCAGCTAAGAAAGAAAAATCTGCTGAGGCTGGCTGGTTGGCTCAATCTGGTCAGCTAAGAGAATGGAATGTCAGTCAAGCTGGCAACGCAGTTGGGTAGCGATAACAGGTGGAACAATTTGGCAACTCTGTAAAAGGTGATAACGGCTAGCCAGGCGAGCAGAGCAGCAGTAGCACGCAGGGCCCCGCAGAGAGGAAAGGGGAGAGGGGAAAGGGTGGACACAAAGAGAGACCAGGAAATAACATGACCACTGCAGAGCCTGTCAAGAAAGGTGAGGGGCGAGGGAGGAGAGCCAGAGGAGCGGAGAGAGGTCAGGCAATAGTGTATTCAGCTTGTCATGGCACGATGTTTGTCATTCCTGTGTTGATGTCTATAGTGTGCACACATAGGCTGTATATTAACCGCGTAAAAGGTGAACAGTTTTGCGTGCTCAACTCTAATTAGTGACCATATATTAGAGGTAAGTGTGAGATTAAAACTGTTTATTTTATTTTATGCTAATAAATGTTTAAATTATTATTGGTTTACAATTTTATTGATGGATTGTTTTTATTTTTGTTTGTTTTAGATAATACGCATACCTGTTGTGGGAAATATAAAGCCAGACGGAAACCATTCCACTCGAGCCTAGAAAAAAGGCAAAAAGTTACAAAACCTGTGTAAGATTTTGTTTATAAAACCTGTCTTATTTTGACTTAATTTTGTTTTGTTTATGAAAGGTGCTATTTGGAATTGATATGCTTATGGTGGTTTATTTTATTTCTTTTTTAGTGTGTGTTGGAAAACGCTTGACCACTGCTGAAACAGGAACGTGTGTGTGTGTGTGTGTATGTATGTGTGTGGAAACCATTGCTGGAAAGTATACGGTTGAAAAATCTCGTGAGATTGTTTTTTATATTAATAATGTCTTTTGCCACTGCAGATAGCTTAACTTGGGAGGTCCTTGAGTCCTGTTTTAAGAAACGTGTCTGCTCTGGCCGCGTATTGAATGTTAAGGAGAGTTTAATCACAAAAGACTTCATCGAATCTTGTATCGGCATTTTTAAAGAACAAATTTGTACAGCGCAAAGGTTGCATACGGCTATAAAGGACAATACACAACTTGAGTGCGATTTCATATATAAAAACAAGGACGGTGAAACTCTCTCACCTCCTCGCTGGAGTTGATTTAACTTTAACTACCCTCATTTACCACAAACCTACAGAATTTACTGCCTTTAAATACAGGCCACAAGTGATTTTAACGTTACTTCCCGACTTTGAATGGGCGCCAAGGTCGACCATATGGGTCTTCCTGAATAAAATAAGATAAATACATAACTGTTGCCCCGACTATGAAAACCCTTTCTCCCAGGAGTAGGGCATTTGGCATGCGTTTGCTGATGTACCAGGTTCATACACGACAGGAATATAAACACACATGAATTTAACGAAATAATCTATTGGCTGTTCTAACACATATGTACAAAAATATACAACACAAAATACACTTGCAATAAAACTTTGTACAGTACCTTTTGTTCACTGCTTCTACGCTCTTAGAGCAACAACACTTCTGGTCAGTTTGACCCCAGGCATTCAGCCTCCTATCATATTTACACTGAACCGTCCGCACACAAAACATCTACACACCTTACGACTGGTTCATTCTACTTTCTTCTGTTACTTGTCGAACTGCTTGTTCCCCTCTCCATTCTCGCATGCTTCGATGAAATCTTTCAGACAGATTTATCCTTTAGGCGTGGTACGTTAGTAGATCAGTGTTCTGCCGATAAAACAATAAGAACCCTTCTGAGCGCCAGACACGCCATTATATGCACTCGCGCAAGGATACCATAACCCCAAAGTTTTTGCCGGAACTCAAATTGTGCGTAGTCCGCTCCTAGCGGAACATCCGCGTCAACACATAAACATCGGACAGTCAAAATCCACACTGACGTCACACACGCGAAGTTCATGGGAGTTCATGCCAGAAATAGCCTAGGTAATCCCACACAAGCCGAATTACCGCCTGTCTTTTCCGGGTATGTCACGAATCCTGCACTTGAAAATCTCAATTCTTTGTACCTTTATAGCACAGCCACAAATCTAACATTTAACATTACTAGGTAAAAATAAAGCAATTAACCCCAAACCAAAATGAAATAATGCTTCTACTTAATACAGTCTTATATCCTTATTCCCAAAACGTAATAAATCGCAAAACCCCGTATTTTATAATATCAAATATCCAAAAACCGATAATTAATAAACAGTGATCCTAGGCTGTCCGGACCATCCAAAAATGAATCCGTCCACACAAAAACACACAGGCACAATAAAAATCACCTCTGCAACCCCATGTTAACCCAATATAATAAGATACGAATAAGATACCCCAAACTAAATGCACGAAGCAAAACCCGAGGGTGAGCTACTGTAACTGAATAAATTCGGTTACAAACGCCCCCACAAGGATCAATCTCTAAACTACAAGGCTATAGATTAATCCTTGTCCCTCACACAAATACACTAGTACTCCTGTCTTGTCATCGTGAGCAAGATCTCTAGGTGACATATAGCTTGAGGTTAGCAACGTTATATGTACCTAGGACCTTGTCATCGTTGGTAATCAACCTGTAGGCACATGCACCTACCCTGCGGTCTATAACAAATGGACCGGAATACAGTTGGAAGAACTTCTGCATGCACCTCTGCTCTGCCGATGAAAGATGTGGCACTCGCAACAACACCAGATCACCTACCTTTAATTCATCCCCCTCCCTTCTCTGCTGTTTTAAACGTTTCTTTCCTGCAGCTATTAAATTATCCCTTACTAGTTTTATCGTTAAATCCCTGGGTACAGCTTCCCCTGTTGACAAACCCAAAATCCTAGCTAGTTCACTGGTAGGCTTCCTTCCCAGCTGGACTTCTATGGGAGTGAGCCCCGTGCTATCGTGTTTGGTGACATTGATCCATCGCTCAATATCCCCAAGCACTGAAAACCATGAATTATGACTGTCACTCACATAGGTCCTGAACATGCGACCCAGTTCCCGCATAATTCTCTCCGACATATTCCCTTGCGGATACCTGATAGAGGAATATATACACTGGGTGCCAACTTCACTAAGCTTGGTACTCCATATTTTCGCTGTGAATTGGGTCCCGTGGTCAGAGAGTATCCGGAGTGGTCTACCCAACTCCGGTATGTACTTCAGTACCATGCAGTTCACACAAGCTCTGGCGGTAGCTTTCCTCAGAGGGTAAAGCCTGACATACTTCGAAAATGCATCCACCACCACAAACACGTATTGGAACCCGAATCTAGAGCTCACCAGAGGACCATAGAGGTCGACACAGACCAGATCCCCCGGCCCCTGTGCCAACACAGCCTGCCTAGGTCCCTCCAAGTAGCGTGTAGGATGTTTACATTTTTGGCAAAGCTCACACGTAGCTAGAATCTTCCTTACCATGCGCTGCATATCCTTCCAATAGAAATGTCGCTTCAGAGCGGCCAGGACCTTCTCCGCACCAAAGTGCCCAAGCTCCTTGTGAGTGTACCACGTGATGTCTTCCACCAACACACGAGGAACACACACACACCACACGTCCCCATGACACTTCATGGCTACCATGCGATTCACCCATTTGAACTGCTTGGTGCCCCTGATCACAATGTCATCATCACCACGAGCTTCCAGCTCTGCAACAATACTTCCTAGCTGCTTGTCCCTTCTCTGTTCCTCACGTATCTTCCTCACACGTGCACCCTCTTCAGATCTATCATTTGTCTTGGCAGCACACACCAGAATGTCCCCTACTCTATCTACCCCCACCCCATCACCTGCGATTTCTGGATGGCGACTGACAAAATCAGCGAGTATATTCTCTGAGCCTTTTACATGAAATATGTCAAAAGAATACTCCGGAATTGCCAATATCCATCTAGAAATCCTATTTGAGGTGATCCTACAAGATAATATGAATGTCAGCGCATTATGGTCAGTGTAGATTTTGAACCGGTAGCCAAGTACATACGTCCGGAACTTCCCCAGCGCATATACAATAGCTAGCAGTTCTTTCTCACTAGTAGTGTATCTCTTTTCCGCGGGATTCAGACCTCTACTAGCAAGCGACACGATACCCAGGTGACCATCATCATCACGCTGACATAACGCTCCAGCAATCCCCACATCACTGGCGTCAGTCATTACAATGTACTCCCTATCAGGACTCGGATAACTCAGAGTAACAGCCTCTCTAAACCCTTCCTTTAATTTGATGAAAGCCTCATCCATTTCCTTTCCCCAAACCCATTTAGCCCCTTTCTGTAACAAATCCCTGAAAGCCCCAGTAAGATATGAATACCTCAATACAAATCTCCTAAAATACCCACAAACCCCCAGAAAAGACCTAAGCTGCTTAACATTGCGTGGTGCCTTTGTTTTCCCAATAGTGTCTAATCTCGATTGTTCTGGTCTAACCCCTTGTGGTGAAATAGTGTGACCAAGAAATGTAATCTCTTGCGTGCAGAAAGTGGATTTCTTAAGTTTAAGTGTGAAACCTGCATGGATGAGCTTCCCAAAAACTGTACTAAGGTGTTGCAAGTGTTCCCTGAATGTGTGAGAGGCAATCACAAGATCGTCAATGTAAGCTGTAGTGTATTCCCTTGTTTCAGGTCCAAGTGCAATGTTAAGCCCCTTAATTAACCCCTGACTCGAAGTCCTCATACCGAAAGGCACCCTCCGAAACTGATAAAAACTATTCTTATAACAAAAAGCAGTGAAAGGCCTGTCCTCCTTGCGTAGCGGTATCTGCCAAAACGAAGAACTCAGATCTATAGTGGACAGAAACTTCCTACCCCTGAATCTTTGCACTAGATCTTCAGTGAATTCAGGACGCTGATGGTCTGGTGCAATCCTCTTATTGGCCTGCCTCGCATCCAAGCACAGCCTGATGGAACCATCCTTCTTGGTTACCACCACCAAAGGATTTACGTATTGACTGTTGCTGTTCTCAATTATGCCGTCATTAAGCATTTGATCTATCACCTCACCAACTGCCTTCATGTGAGAGTGAGCTATCGGGTACCTAGGACCGCTAAAGCTCGACCTATCTGTGATGTCGAAACTATGCTCGTACACGTGAGTACATCCAGGTTTCTCTGAGAACACCTCCCTGTGTTCCCTCAGAACATCAAGCAACTCCGACTTCATACCCTCGTCCAACATGGTGTCTTTAACAACCGCCTCAAACTCATCAACAGTGTGACCAACGTCACTCAACTCACGATCATCTCTCATGACCAAATTACACACAGGAAAAGAACTGGACACCATGCCGACACCTAACTCTTCCTCCTCAGAAGCCTCCTTACTGACCTGAATGCATCCAGCGACACTAACAGACTCTCTACCATCAACCTGATAATCTAACCTAACCCAATCCTGTTGCTCACCCCACTTGAACTTCACTTGCGCCTTGCTGTAATCTAACTTACAGCTCTGGTCCCCTAGCCAATCGGATCCTAAGATGACTTTGTGCACTAAATTGGGCACAACTAACAGCACATGATTTTTACTCCACCCGTTGATCCTAATGGGTGCACAAACCTGAGTCCTAATCCTCTGCGACTTTGTACCTACAGCTGACACAATGTGCACATTTGAAATTGGGATATGTTCCATGTGTATCTCCTTCACTTTCACTTCATCGTAGAACTCCCTACTCACACAACTGCACATACTGCCTGAATCTAGTAACGCCTCGACTTCCTGGCCCCAAATCTCTACCTTGATGACAGGATGGACAAACATGTGCTCGCTTCCCTCCTTTTCTACACCTAATTCCTCCTCCAATAAGTCCTCTTTGACATCCAAATTATATCTTACCTCCATAGCGTGAGCAGGAATGCTATGCAAGGACTCTCCCCCTGCCCTATTTAGTGAGTCCCGTCGGAGTTTAAACCTCCTGGCCTATTGTTCCTCTCAACTTGCCTTTCATTACCACGCCCCCTATTTCCCTGCTCTACCTCACGTGGCCCGTTCCCTGATTGATTGTTTTCCCTGTACCCCTGATTCTCATTCCTATTTCTTCCTCTCGCATGATCCTCCTGCCTTCCGTCCCTGTCTCCTCTACCTTGATTCCAGTTCCTCTCTCTCCCTTGATTATAATTTCCTTCCCTTTGATTGCCCCCATTGAAATTTCCTTCCCTCTGGTTACCCATATTTCCCTGACGTTGCCTACCTGTCTTTCTCAAAGCATCGAACCTCCCAAGCAACTTTTCCATGCCCTTAATTGAGACTATATTCTGCATGCATACTGCAGTCCTAATGTCATCTGAAAAGTGACGTGCTAATTTCCTTACAAGATCCTCTTCACTACCGCCTAGCTCTAAATTTTGACCAATAAGGACATGGTTCAAGAAATACTCGGTCAAAGTGACCCCTTCGTTTCCTTGAAATTTTCCAAATAGAATCCTGTCTCTTTCCCTCCCCTTGATATTATCATCCCAGAACTTATCCATAAACTTTTCCCTGAAATCCTGCAAGCCACTGAACCCTTCCCTGAATACCTGGTACCAAGACCTAGCTTCCCCAACAAATGCAGCTGAAATCAGTTCTTCCACCCGATCCCATTCTAAGTATCCTTCATCTAACCCCTTGGCAAACTTCTTTTCGACTAACTTCACAAATTCCATAGGATTGAACGTCCTACCATTGAACTTAGGAACCTCGTAATCTCGACTCTGGCTACAGTGCCCTAAAACTGAATCGGATGACCCCTACCTGCCTTCAACTTCTTCACTTCACGTTCAGTTTCTTCCTCTATCCTAGTCACTCTTTCTCTGACCTCACTGATATTCTCATCAACCTTCTTCCCTAATAAAACAAACTCACCACTATTTGCTACTAGCTTCTGCTCTACTATAGCCTGCTTATCCCTAACCTCTTCTACTTTCCTGCTACTTTCCTTCGTAACTACCTCAATTTTCTCTTCTACGATGCTTATTATCTCCACTCTCTGCTCTTCCAACTTCCTATCTGCTCTGGAAAATTTCTCGCTAGTCTTCAGTGCCTGGCTTGAAACCTCCTTTGCCAACTTCTCTTGCTTGGCACCTAGCTTCTCTAACTCAGATTCTAACCTTTGTTCCTGAGCAGCAATCCGACCACCTAGCTTAATTTCCAGATTAGTGATTTCTACTCTGACTTCACTAAACTGGCGAGTAACACTGCTGTCTAGGATAGTCACCTGCTCTTTGACCTCATCTATTTTTGCTGACATTTCTTTCATCTGGGAGGCCATCTGACTGGTTATCCTCTCCTCGGAACTGCTACTAAGAAACAGGAGCTTCTCCAACATGGCTCTCATCGAACCTGAATCATCACCACTCGCTGCCACAGAAGTATCGCCATCCTTCACCTCTGAACTACTACTACCTTCAGAGCTTGTGCTCTGACATCCTAATCCCATGTTTAATTCATCTCCCCCCTGCCCTAATAAATCTCCCATGATTCTACTGTTTTCCCCCATCCCTGTAACAAATTGCCTATCGGAACCCGTCTGGTTTTGCTGCTCACCAGCACTGTCCCCCGACAAAGCAGAATTGCATCCTGGCTCTAACGTAGCCATCCCTAATTGAAATACGTGAAATTATGCAAATATGCCTACAGTTTAATTCCTGTGTCCTGGTACACATCAGCATGTCTAAGGCCTCACGTTGGGTTCGCCACTGAAACTCTCTCACCTCCTCGCTGGAGTTGATTTAACTTTAACTACCCTCATTTACCACAAACCTACAGAATTTACTGCCTTTAAATACAGGCCACAAGTGATTTTAACGTTACTTCCCGACTTTGAATGGGCGCCAAGGTCGACCATATGGGTCTTCCTGAATAAAATAAGATAAATACATAACTGTTGCCCCGACTATGAAAACCCTTTCTCCCAGGAGTAGGGCATTTGGCATGCGTTTGCTGATGTACCAGGTTCATACACGACAGGAATATAAACACACATGAATTTAACGAAATAATCTATTGGCTGTTCTAACACATATGTACAAAAATATACAACACAAAATACACTTGCAATAAAACTTTGTACAGTACCTTTTGTTCACTGCTTCTACGCTCTTAGAGCAACAACACTTCTGGTCAGTTTGACCCCAGGCATTCAGCCTCCTATCATATTTACACTGAACCGTCCGCACACAAAACATCTACACACCTTACGACTGGTTCATTCTACTTTCTTCTGTTACTTGTCGAACTGCTTGTTCCCCTCTCCATTCTCGCATGCTTCGATGAAATCTTTCAGACAGATTTATCCTTTAGGCGTGGTACGTTAGTAGATCAGTGTTCTGCCGATAAAACAATAAGAACCCTTCTGAGCGCCAGACACGCCATTATATGCACTCGCGCAAGGATACCATAACCCCAAAGTTTTTGCCGGAACTCAAATTGTGCGTAGTCCGCTCCTAGCGGAACATCCGCGTCAACACATAAACATCGGACAGTCAAAATCCACACTGACGTCACACACGCGAAGTTCATGGGAGTTCATGCCAGAAATAGCCTAGGTAATCCCACACAAGCCGAATTACCGCCTGTCTTTTCCGGGTATGTCACGAATCCTGCACTTGAAAATCTCAATTCTTTGTACCTTTATAGCACAGCCACAAATCTAACATTTAACATTACTAGGTAAAAATAAAGCAATTAACCCCAAACCAAAATGAAATAATGCTTCTACTTAATACAGTCTTATATCCTTATTCCCAAAACGTAATAAATCGCAAAACCCCGTATTTTATAATATCAAATATCCAAAAACCGATAATTAATAAACAGTGATCCTAGGCTGTCCGGACCATCCAAAAATGAATCCGTCCACACAAAAACACACAGGCACAATAAAAATCACCTCTGCAACCCCATGTTAACCCAATATAATAAGATACGAATAAGATACCCCAAACTAAATGCACGAAGCAAAACCCGAGGGTGAGCTACTGTAACTGAATAAATTCGGTTACAACGGTGAGCATAAAAACATTTTATATTGGCAGTAAAATGCAAGAGCTTTTGATAGCCAATAATCTGAACGAGTGGTATCAAAGCCATGTGGTGAACGCGTTGAAATCAAAATTTGATAAACTGCAACGAGGACCCAGTGGTTTAGCGTTAGGCAAAATCCATTACCTACAAATTAACATTTATCATTTCAAACCGTTGAATGCTGGGTCTAGCTTTATTGACACACCACCAGCAATAGCTTCGAAAAAGGCTGTGGTGAATATAAAGAACTATGACAATGATTGCTTCCTGTGGTGTGAGGCTGGATATTTGCAGCCAGCACAAGGAAATTGTGAGAGACCAGGAATGTACAAGGCCAATTTTGTTGAATTAAAACAAACATTAATTTAACTCGAGTATCGTTCCCTATGGACTTAACCGAGATCCATAGGTTTGAAAAAGACAACCATGACTCTTCGTTCATGGTGTATGGCCTTGATGGTAATGGGATTGTGGGTCCTCTTTATGCCACAAAAGAACCGAAACGACACCACATTTATCTTTTATATTTATCTGTGGGAAAGGTGAATCACTATTGCCTTATTAAAAGCTTGAGTAGATTGCTAAGCAGCCAAATGTCAAATCATTATCCCAAGAAACATATTTGTGATCGTTGCTTACAATATTTTGGAAACCATACACTTTTGGAACGTCATAGGGTAGATTGTGTTTCTCAGGAAGCGGTGAGATTGATATTGCCACAAGGGGACAAGACTGTGTTAAAGTTTAAGGACATTCATCAGCGTGACACTGTTCCCTATGTGGTATATGCAGATTTCGAAGCTCTTAACACGCCCATGGCGGGATGTGTACCAGATCCCACCATCAGCTCAACCACACCCATTCAAAAACATGAACCTTTTGCCACAGGATTAAATTGGTGTGTACCTATGACCCCACAAAATCCTTTTATAAATCCCGTGAGGAGCCACATTGTGCCAGATGGTTTTTGGATGAACTTGTTAAGTTGGCCGACCATGTACAGGGATTACTAGATCACCCAGTACCCATGAGCCTATCTCCAGAAGAGCAGCAGCAGCATGAGCATGCCACGACATGCCATATTTGCGAAAAGCCACTGATCAATGCTGAAGACACCGTTCGTGATCACTCGCACTTGACGGGAGAGTTTCGTGGAGCTGCGCATAGTAAATGCAATTTGAACTTTCCAGCTCCTCGTTTCATCAGTGTCTCTTTCCACAATCTGGTGAATTATGACATTCAGTTTTTGATTCGTGAATTGGGTCGTGTCAACAAGGGCTCGTTTACCATTATCCCCCAAAACCATGAGCGTTTTACAGCCCTGACATGGAGGTTGGGCGACTTTAGCATTCGATTTCTGGATTCCTTTACGTTTATAGCATCCTCGCTAGACAATCTTGTGAATGGCTTGGATGAGGAGGAATTAAAAATACCACAATGCATTTTAATGAACCTGAGAAATTTCAATTATGCATTCGGAAAGGTACATTCCCATACGATTTCTGCAACAACTGGGACGTGTTAAAGCAAGAAAACTCCCACCACAAGAGAACTTTTACTCAATACTAACACGCAGTACCGTTTCCGATGAAGACTATGCACATGAATGACAAGGTTGGAGAGTGTTTGCTATTAACACGCTAGGCGAATATGCTATGCATTACCTAAAACTGGATGTATTGCTGCTCAGCGATGTGTTTCAAAAATTCCGTGAGTTGTGTCAACACATTTATGGTCTTGACCCGGCTCACTATTATACGAGTCCTGGGCTCTCATTTGATGCCGCTTTAAAATACAATCAAGTGGAATTGGATTTACTCACTGATGTAGACATGGTTCTATCTTTTGAAAAGGGTGGCTTTGTGTCTCTTAACCAGCGCCATGCCGAAGCGAACAATGTCTACATGCCTGATTATTCACCAGACAAACCAGAATCGTACTTAATGTACTATGACGTGAATAATTTGTATGGCTACGCTATGAGTCAGCCTTTGCCCTAAGGGGAGTTTGCTTGGCTGACAGAGAAACAAGTGTCAGAATTTGATGTGAACATAGCTAGCCAAGAAACAGGCCGTGGATATGTCTTAGAAGTGGATATCGAATATCCCTCATCCTTGTATGATGAACATGTCGATTTCCCATTCTGCCTTGAGCAAATGGTTCGCCCTGACAGAAAAGTTAAAATTGAAAAACTCATGGCCACACTTTACAATAAAAATCGATATGTGCTACATATCCAAATGTTGGTGCAATGCCTAGCCCAAGGCTTGGTGTTGAAGAAAATCCATAGGGGTATTTCCTTTGCTCAAAAACCATGGCTCAAGCGAAACATGCAACTCAACACAGAGCATCGACAAATGGCAACGCAACAGTTTGAAATTATTTTTTTAAATTAATTAACAACTGTATCTATGGCAAGCACAAGGAAAATGTTTGTAAATAACGCGACATTAAATTGGTCAATGTCTGGGAGGGGTGGAGTGGTTCCCGGCGGTACATTGCCAAGCCAAATTTTAAATCGATCAAAATTATCGATGAGAATTTGGCCACCATTGAATCGAGTAAGTCCAGCGTGACCATGTTTAAACCCTTTTACTTGGGCCAAGTCATTTTAGACTTTTCGAAATCGGTCATGTATCGATTCCACTATGAGTTTGCCAAACGCCATTTCGAGGACGTCTCTCTTTTCTGTATGGATACGGACTCATTCATTTACCACATTCGCCACTGTAACCCCTATGACGTCATTAGGCAGCATAGTGACTGGTTCGACACCTCTTCCTATAGCGCTGACAACATGTTTCAGCTGACCATAAAAGCAAGAAAGTAATGGGCGTTTTAAAAGATGAATGCGATGATTCCGTCAAGACGGAATTCGTAGGTTTGGCCTCGAAAATGTATGCTTATCGCACACTAGACTGTAAGGAAGCCAAAAGAGCAAAAGGTGTAGGTAGGGCAGGTGTAAAATCGCTACCTGGCGGTTTTACGCACTGGCAAATCTATGTCCACTACACAGTGCAGGATACAATCCAGCAACCATCATTTGTATCTTGTGGAACAGAAAAAACGCTCCATCGCCTCCATGGATAACAAACGTGTGTGGGCCGATGACCTGATCACCAGCCTGCCCTGGGGTTATGATTGCAAGGAGGAGGAAGTGTGATTTTTCAGTTTGTTTGTTTAGGGACATGGCTTTTTGTAACTCGTAGATTTATTAGTGTTCTGTAATTATTTTTTTTGGTCATTGTATATAGTAGATTTTGTAAATAGTGGCAACCCACTTGGACCTTTTGCTCTTTAAAAAGTTCTATGCAACCTTATTTTTTTTTCAATTTTTTGATGGGTAAATAGTTTAAATTTTTAAAGCTGTACAAAAGTGTTATTTTGTGTGTGTAAATTTTCAATGAATAATATTATTTTTAGTAACTATAATTATATTTTTTGAAATGTTAAAATGTTAAATTTATAATGAAAAGTTCTTTTGGGGATAAATAAAGTGGTTGTGTTTGTTCCCAAACACAGGTGTGAATGTATGAGTTGAGAGAAAGCTGGTGTGTATGTATGACCAGAGCAAACACGGTGAGGTAGGGTGGGTGATGAGGGGGAAATTGTCACTTATATAGTCATTTTGTTTTGTCAATAGTTTTGTTTTTTCTTTGAAATGTAGCGGTCAATAGACATTATTTTTGTAAAAACAGTCTTACCTGCAGTAGTCATAGACCTCCACGTTTCTCCAAACACCCATAAACGCACTGCATCATCATCATCATCATCATGGTCAAGCACTGCCATCAACATCATTGACAAATCTCAACTTTCGACATACACCAAATGGGAAAAAATGTGTAAACAGCAAAATGGAAAATCCACTTTTCGATATCAACAAATTTGAAAAACGTAAAACTGTCATAAAAAACTGGAAATGGCCATGTTTGAAATACGAGGCACGTCCAGAAAGTAAGTTCCGTTTGTTAATAAAATTAAATTGTGTACAGATACAGAAAAAATATTTATTGCACAACTTTTCCACATAACTGCCGAACCTTTGCAGGCGTTTGTCATAGCGTGGCACAAGTTTTTGGATACCTTCTGCATAGAAGTTTGCCGCCGACGCGTAAACGAGAGTGAAGACTCCACTGTAAGATATCCTACCGTTTGGCCACAACTGTTAGGCAAATGCGTGCTTACCAGGAGAACTGCGTATGTTTAGGAGTTCTCCTGGCCACATACGCAATTTGCCTAACAGTGGTGGCCAAACAGTAGGATATCTTATAGGGGAGTCTTCACTCTCGTTTACGGGTCAGTGGCAAACTTCTATGAAGAAGGTATCCAAAAACTTGTGCCACGCTATGACAAATGCCTGCAAAAGTTCGGCAGTTAAGTGGAAAAGTAGTTTAAGAGGTGTAGAATGTAGTGCAATAAATAATTTTTCTGTATCTGTACACAATTTAATTTTATTACCAAACGGAACTTACTTTCTGGACGTGCCTCGTATATAAATTCAAAAACTTCAAACGGACATTTTTTAAAAGTGTAATCAACAAAATGGAAAATTCATATCAAAAACGCAAAACTTGAAACAGACATTTTTAAAAACTGTAATTTGCAAATTGGCAAATGGCAATGTGTGAAAAAGTGAAAATTAAAAATCAGCCCATAAACAACGTGATTTTTTAAATTAAAAAAATACATTGTGCTCTGGTAAACCTTGTTTTTATTTCATAGCCATAGTGGATTTACAAAAGAAAATAGAATACAAACAAATCCCAATTCCTTAATCCTCAGTTCCTCAATGTTCATGTCCATGCATCATCAACTTTCCTTTCATAGCACTCATGACAATCAATGATGCCATCCTCTCAGCTGCTGAGGCATCACAGGATATGAAACGTTGTTTAGCTCCTTTCAATAACAATTTATCTGCCACATGTCTTAAACCAGGATGACTATGGCGATAAGAACGGTCATGTTCTTTGCATGCTTGATCCAAAAGATTAATGGGTACATCACCACGCTGCAAACGTTTTTCGAGATGAGTTCCAGGGCCACAAAAACGATAACCTGGAAGATGGATTTCAAAAGGTAGATATTGAATCAGTTTGTCAATGAAGCCATTGCCAGTACAGGTATGGCATATCCTTTTCCATGGATGGTGAAAAGGTTTGGTCTTCCTCCTCCTCTGTGGATGATGTTTGTGTTTGTTGTTGTTGATGTTGCTTTTTCTCGCCATGACACCCGTGGAATGATTCAATAAAGTCTTTACACGGACTTTTATGACCGTGATACAGTTTGACTAACTGACAAGTCGCGCACTGCCGCATATGCGGTATTTTTGCCATGGCCACATGCTTATGGTGATCGTAATCCGTACAGGGTTGAAATTCACTCAACACAGGGTCTTGAGTCCATGATTTTGGTACATGTTGCCAGATTTCTTTCACTGCGTTGGCTGCCACATAATAAATGAACGACTTGGGCAGCGCCAATTGTTCCTCTTTGGTAAAACTGTCTAGTTTCTTTTTACACACAAAGAACTTGCCGATGGCTTTGTCCATAGCATTGCCTTTCTCCATGGTATGGCGTTCTATATATGTATGTATGTATGTATTCTTTATTGTCAGACAGATAGACTCCACTAGTGACAATATAATAATTAACAATAAAATTTACAATTATAAACAAAACAAAAACAGCAAACACGTACAAAAATAGAAATACACAATCTATTATAAATCAGCAACCACAACCATTCAGACACGCACTCAAACATCCTATCTCAAGCATTCATTCATGCAATCCCTTTGTACAAGAAACATTAAATAATTATTACAGAAAAAAACTATCAACAGTAAACGGAAAAAGGCAAAAACATAAAATAAAAGATAAGAAGAAAAAGTTCAGAAACTGGGGAAAGTAATACAAGAGCGACATTCAAGGATCTAGATAACAGCAAACAAAAAATACATTACTTCAGTGGCTCGTACATTCAATCAAAAAATCAATCAACCATTCATTCAACCACATGTTCAATCAATCAACGCAAATAGAAATTAACACAATATGCTTACACTATTTTACAGGCCACTTGAGATATTTCCCATAACAGTTGATAGAGAGTCGAAATGAATATCAGTAGCACTTTTACTCTCCATCAAGCTGTATGTTGACTGCAACCGGATCAGACATGAATTTTTGTGCACATTAATTCTCGACCAGACCCCATCGAACGTGTAATTCCGTCTGGTTGTTCTCTGAGGGACGTGAAAACCCAAGTCAGCTAGCAACTGATTAGAGTCAATTCCGCCATTTACCAGCTTCCAAAGGAATCTCACGTCACCCACTGTGCGCCGACTGCTAAGTGGAGGAAGACCTTACACGTTGCAATAACTCTCATACTCAGCTCTATGGTACGGTCGTCCACCCCTGTAACAGAGCCATTTAATAAATCTCTTTTGCACACGTTCGATGGCGTCAATGTTTTACTGTGAAAGAGTTTCCAGATCACACTACAGTATTCTAATTTAAGCCGAATGAGTGACTTAAATAATTTGGATAGAGTTATGTCCGAAAAATAATTTAAACAATTTCTTTTTAAAAATCCCAGGATCCGGAAACTTTCACGACATATTTTTGAAATATGTTCATCGAACGAGAAATTATTAGTGATTGTCACCCCTAGATCCTTAATGGTTGACACTCTACCTAGCGTTTCATTTTTAATACAATAATTAAACCTGGGTAGGAGGTTGGTTACGTTTCAATGAAACTCAAAACTTTACACTTTTCAGTATTCGGTTTCTGTTTCCATGTTTCACACCATTCACTGAGTTGTTGTAGGTCCTGTTGCAACAACTCACAGTCATTTATAGTACTGATGGGCATATACAGTTAAAGATCGTCAGCGTACAACAGGCACCTAGAATTATGAATTATACGAGGGATATCATTTACAAAAAGTATAGAGAGCAGAGGGCCCAATACAGAACCCTGAGGGACACCGGAAGTAACGTTAACAGATTTAGACTTATTATTATTAATTACAACTGATTGGGTTCTATTTGAGAGGTAGCTTTTGAAGAAACGTAAAAGATTACCAGTTATACCAAAGTTTGAAAGTTTATGAAGCAGTAGGTTGTGATGTACGCTGTCGAAAGCCCTAGAGAAATAAGTATAGATAACATCAGCACTACCACGGTTATTCATAAAGGTGGATACATCATGAGTGAAGACTGCTAGCTTGGTAGCAGTGGATCGCCTAGGAAGGAAGCCGTGCTGAAGTTCAGTGATGAATGGTGACACGTGAGCGTACACTTCGTCCCGAACAATTGATTCAAAGACTCGCGCGAAAATAGACATTAGTGATACTGGCCTGTAATTTACTATCTTCTGCCTGGAGCCTTTCTTTAACACTGGGGTGATATGAACTGATTTCCAGTAATCCGGAAACACTCCTTCACTGATGGCTTGGTTGAATAGAATGTAAAGTGGACGAGATAGCTGGTGGCATAAAGATTTAATTATTTCTATAGGAATGGCATCAGGACCGGGAGACTTGCCAGAGGATAGATTATGTAATTTATTCTTGATGCACTCTTCGGAAATATGGAAGTAAGAAATGCTGTCGTTACTGGAGGGTGGCAGATCAGGTAATGGTGGCGGTATAGAACTTACAGGAAGGAATAAGGTTTCGAAATAATCAGAAAACAGCTCACAGGCAGAGTTTGCATCAGTACTGGTACGTACGTCGTACTCGGGCGAGACTGGTAATCTGGTGTTCCTAGATCTCTGCTTAATGAAGGACCATAGTCTGTTCGGATTAGTTTTAACACTGGAGTCTATGTCTTCCAGGTAGGCGTCATACTTTCGGCGTTGAATTTCTTTGAATTCGAGTCTCCTGACCACAAATTCAATTCTATGGCATTCCAAAGAAGAGCGTTTCCATTGACGATAAGCCCTATTTTTCGAGTGTAGCACGCTGATTACATCTGCATCAAACCAAGGTGGATAACGGTAGGGATTAACCTTCACGAGGAACTGCTTCTCGAACTGCGGACATCAAGAGATCATAAAATATCTCATAATTCTCATTAATGTCGTTCCTGATATCAAGGAGGGACCATGGGCAATAATCCAGCAGAAGTTTCAGGTGGTTCATGTCTGCTTTCTTCCAGTTAAAAATTTCCCTGCGAGGTGGATTTTGAAATAAACTAGTGTCGTGAAAATCAATGTTCCATATTAGAGCACTATGGTCGGACGGAATCCACCCCGGTTTTTCTAACTCTACAGACTGAGAGATTTTAGGAATATTAGTAAACAGTAGATCGAGGTAGTTTTGTCCGCTCGTGAGATGTGGATTCAATTGATGCAGAGATAATTCCTCAATTATCTCGCAGAAGATAGAGTTCACTGCACTTTCAGTTAGTTTTAAAGGTATGAGAGAAGGCCCTTCCCCATGAGATGTCCGGCATGTTGAAATCCCCACACAATATAACTGTATCCTTGCCCTTCAACTGGGCGTGCACCCTGCTGAGTGAGGTATGTAGCTCCTCCAGGCGGTTTAACGAGGCAGGCGGGGGTAGGTACACACAGCCCACGAACACACTAGACCTTCCTTGGATTTCCAACCAAATAATCTCGCATTCACTTTCTAAGTCCGCTCTTCTCCTAGCACGCAACTGAGACTGCGTAGCAATGACAACACCCCCCCCCCCCCACGACCAGTCCTGTCTCTTCTAAATATGTCATGAGTCCTAGAAAAGGCGAGTTCTGAGTCAAGAAAACTGTCAAAAAGCCAAGACTCATTTAAGGCTATTATTGACATATTATTAAAATCACTGCTGCTCAAATCTACTTTGTCCAGCTTGTTGGCCACGCTCTGTGTATTCTGAAAGTATATGGACATAGAACTGTTCGAACCCGGACCAGGATTAATTTCTACATCACCTGACAGTAGAAGAAGCATGAAGACTGTGGTCACCGTTGATGTTGATGTGACCGTACCTCTCCTAGTTAAAGGGATGGCTCCTTTTAGCAGCATGGCAGGCGACAATCCAGCAGCAGAGAAACAACAAAAATTAAAACTCCGATTGGAGCACTTCCAGTTTACTGAAGCTTCATAATTCTTTTCACAAATCATGGACACCCTCACATCACTACCACTCACAAGAAAAGAACTAGTTACGTGAAAGAATAACATGAGAAAACAGCACAAAACAGGAGACCGAAACACACGCACTTCACTCACTGACGCCATCTTGCCATCTTACACGTTGCTTGTAGAAATCTCACTGGCGTCGTTCACAGGTAAATCTTGAGTTTTAATTTTATTTAACAACTCCCAGCAGGCATGGGTGGTTAACCAATGAAAGAGATGCCACACATGGGCTAGGGATGTATGGGTAATGCTGCCACAGGAACAAGTATGCATGAGCGTTTACAGGGATGGAGAGCCCAAGTCCATGAGGTCGATACATTGACAGTAAGACGCCAAAATTGGTGGCAACCATTCACGTTTTTCATTACCTTTCACAAATACCACATTGGCCGAGGACAAGTTTGCTTTCATGACCACGTCCAAATATTTATAGAAAATGATTCCTTGATTCCAGTCTAGTTGCCTATGATTTTTAATCCACTGGGTTTGATTACGGTCTTTTTCACACAACAAATCAAAAGCATGGGGCGGTTTAAATATTAAATGCGTAGCTTGCGATTTCCAAAAGGTGGTACACTCGATTATGGCCACTTGTTTAAATATAAATTTGTTGTCACCAATTTTAAACCCTTGGCAATCCACAATGAGCGTGCGCAACATATTGACGCTTGTCTGGACCAAGTTCAACTGACGACTGACCAACGATCGACCACTAAAGTGTGACCGTGACATGGACTTACCTGCCATGTTAGTTTTTTTTTAAATGAGGTTAGGGTAGGACAGGGGGACATGAGAAATAAAAATAACAAGAACAACCACAAAATATTTTTATTACATCATTTTATTGTCATAACATGTCTTACAGGCTTTAGTCATTTTGGGATAGGGACGATACCAACTCATACAACAATACAGTCTTTTGTGTTTGAAACGTCCATAACACTGATGATGTCCCAATGTCTCTAAACTGGGTATTTTTGATGGTGAGCCGATCGCCGAAGCACCATGGACACCATCCACACGTATCGTAACTTGTGTTTTCATCATTCAGAGGCACGAGTGAAGGGTAGCTTGAATAGCAGGGTATGTTTCCCACCTCCATTCTGAACAGGTAGGGGCAGGCGGGTGACCAGCGCTGATGTTCCTGCATGGGTTCATCGTTCTCTTGCCATTGGTCTACTGTGATGGCACAAAAGGCACATTCCACTTCATCTCTTGTTTTTAAATAATAGAATCCAGCGGCCGCCTAGGCTTCAGGGTTTATGAAAGGCACCGGCTACGTTGCAAAAGTCTTGAAACGTTGTTCCTCAGGGTTTAAATTCATGGATGTGACGTCTCTTGATGCTTTAAAGCAAGACATGACTGAGCGGCTTGACGTGGGTTGACCTTTTATTTATACACTCGTCACTTGATTGGACAGTGGATAATAGTTGACTTGTTTGTGATGAATAATCAAACAGTAGGCCATCGTATTGGCTGGTACATTGTCATGCGTTTCAAAATCAAGTCGAATGTCAATATTGGATGGCTTGACAGACTCTTCCAGGTAAGAACAGTCAAAGACAATCAGTGGCGCTCTTGCCTTAAACGCTTGGGGGTAGCAGCATGGGGCTGTTCTCTTTTTGATAATACGACCATCGAAATTTAGAAAACAAGTCGTACAGGGGACCACACTTATTTTTTGAAAAATCCAAATCCAGTCCATCATTGGGAAACATAGCTCCGTTGAGGAAAAGACGTGCATTTCTCAATTGCAGGTGACCAAATTGTGAGGCATTTTTGGGTTGTTTATACTTGCGATTTGTTTGAAAACCCACGATCATGTAGAGAGGTCTCTCTGTATAGCGGGCTGTTTTTACAGACCAACTGTGTGTGTTGCTGGTGGGCAATAGCGGATACTCATGGAGTGCCCAGCTCCTAAATTCCATGGGTAGAGGCATATCTCTCTTTACTATCTTGAGTATGTTCAGTTTTTTGCTATCGTCAAGGGTCACATGAGGCAATTTTCATAGCAAGCGTTTTAGTTGAATTTTTGAATCTAAGGGGGCATTGTCGGCTCCCTTGAGTGCATTATTATCACTCCTGTCTCTCACCAAATAAAGCACTTGACTTGCGTTGACCACAATGTGCAGGTGATATTCGGCAAAGCCTAAAATCAGTTTAAGAGGTAAATATCCAGTAAAGGTGCCATCGGTGTGTACCATCCAGTCATTGGTCGAGTCAGGACACCAACCTGCCATGCAAAGTCAAAGTTAACTGAGTGGAACAATGGTATTTCGGATTTGTCTAGCAACAATAATTATAACAATAATAATAATAATAATAATAATAATAATAATAATAAATCACCTACACAAGCTTGCCCAAGTAACAAATTTAAACTTTACCACCAGAATGTTCAGTCTCTCTATAATAAAATTGGGTACATAAATCTAATGCTTCAAAATGAACTTAAAGACATCTCAGTACTATGTATTTCAGAACATTGGCTGAAAGAGGAACAACTCGAATTAATTCAATTGCCAGGGGTTATACTAGCTAGTAAATACTCTAGATCTAATATTAGCCATGGTGGTACTTGTATCTTCTTAAGAAATAATTTAGATCATGAACAGTTAACAGCTTATGATTATCTAATTATGGAACAGGATTTTGAATTCTCTGCCGTAAAAATACAGCAGTTTAAGTTAATAATTGTATGCGTATACCGGTCTCCATCAGGAAAGTTTCGTTTATTTATAGATAAGTTAGAATTGTTACTCAATAACATAAGCAAAGTATATTTCGATATAATAATTTGTGGGGATGTAAATGTGGATTTCTTAAAATGTGATAGAAATTGTGAATTATTAACACAGTTATTAATTTCCTATGGGCTGAAACCTACAGTAAATACCCCAACAAGAATAACAAAATTTAGTAAAACCACTCCTGATCAAATTTTTATAAATACAGATGAATATCACCATTCAATAGAAGTCTATTGTCCGGGTTTTAGTAACCACCATGGACAAATACTGAGTTTTGAAGTACCCGAAACAATCAGTAATAATGATAATGGAATAAAAACAAAGTGCAGGTAATTCACTGAAACAAATGTTACATACTTCAATGACTTATTAAATAAGGAAACATGGTCAGAAATTTATGAACTAGAAAATGTAAATGATAAATTTAATGAATTTAACAGTACCCTAAAACACTATTTTGAAACCGCATTCCCCTTTAAACAAAGAACTATTCAAAATAACAAAACTAGCAATTGGATAACAACAGGGATTATAAATTCATGTCAAAGAAAGACATTTCTACACAAATTACATAAACAATACCACACAACACCTGAATTCAATTTATACTACAAAAAATACACTAGCATATTAAATAAGGTAATAAGACTAGCAAAGAAAATGCATAATGATAATTTTATTTCCCAAACATCTAATAAAAACAGGGCTATGTGGTCCGTGATAAAGAAAGAAACTGGAAAATCTGCTAAAATGCAAAGGAACATTACACTGACCAGAAATAATAAAGTGATTAATAATCCAGAGGAAATAGCAAACACCTTTAATGACTATTTTCTGGGAATTCCACAAAAATTCTTAAATAAATCACAGGCAAATACACTAAATTCTAATAATAAAATAAATATATGCAGTGATTCTTTATTTATAAATCACGTCACAAGTGAAGAGGTAAGAATAGTTATAAAAGAGCTAAAAAATAAATTCTGTGCTGGTATTGATGGCATCCCTGATGCAATTTTAAAGAAATGTGCAGAAAATATAATAAATCCACTTACGCACTTAATAAACAGTTCAACTCTCTCAGGAACTTACCCGTATATTTTGAAGTTATCAAAAGTAATTCCAGTGCACAAAAACGGTTCAAAATATGAATTAGATAATTATCGTCCTATTACCTTACCAACTGGTATTGCAAAAATTGTGGAAAAAATCATGTATAAGAGACTGATAGGTTTTATAGAAATAATAAAATACTATCAAACTCACAACATGGATTCAGAACGGAAAGATCTACACAGACAGCAATTTACGAATGTAGTAATAGTATACTGAAATTAATTGACAATAAGGAACCTGTAACTGGCCTATTCTTAGATGTATCGAAAGCATTTGATGTTGTTGACCATAAAATCCTCCTTACAAAACTAAATGAATATGGTATTAGAGGTCTAGCTAATAAATGGATAGAGTCTTACTTAACAAGGCGTAAGCAAATAGTAAGCTTGAGACACAAGGATGATGGAACCTAATTACTTAATGAAACATTGTCCAATGAGGGAATTATTAAATTTTGAGTACCCCAGGGATCGGTTTTGGGCCCACTACTCTTTCTTCTATATATCAATGATATAACACAGAACGTTCATTCACATAAGGACATTTTGTTTGCGGACGATTGGTGTATTCTTTGAATACACGGTACGTGAGAATCCAATTTTTAATGCTCTTTGCATGTCCATTTCTTCCTTTCTTATCAAACACCAACAGTGATCTTCCCTTTTCTCTTTGTTGATCAGGTCTCTTATATCTTTTATGAGTCTGTTCTAGATATATATCTTCTATGACCCACCTAGCGTCATCTCGCAGCGAATCTCTGAAGCTCCTCAATTCTTCCTGGTGCAAGAGGATTTACTTTTCCATCTGGTCACCAGATCTTGTTACCATCGCCAGCTATTTTCTCCGTGAGCAAGAGAACTACTTCTACTTTTTTACTCACCATGCTGCGCTAGTATCATCTGTTGTCAACTCTTTGAAGACCGGCTCAGCAAGAGAAGATCAATTTTTTGTTGTAATGTTGGCTATGTTTATATGTTCTCCTTTTGTCTCCTACCCCCACTCTTTCCCTTCCTTGGACCCTCCGTGTTCTGCTGAGTAGCTCTCACTTGTGCGCCGGCCGTCGACTCAGTTAAGGCTCAACTCGAGCCAGTCTCCTCAAACCAAGAGGCAAACTCTACTTTCTACGCCATGTTGGCATATTAAATATTGTCAAGGGGAACTTCACCTTCAACATGCAACCAAGATAAGTACAGACTTAAGGTTTTAACCTCATCTTCATGATTTTATCGACTACATGCTTTAACGATCTTTTATAGGCAGTGTGAAATTATTTATTTTGGGGCAAAAATCATCCTTCGCGGGATTTTCCATGTTGGGCTTTTGTCTAATCAAGCCAATCTTGGTGAAAAGCAGCATTTCTTATGCTTGCTAAACGAGAAATCTTCTCACCACGTGGGATATTATCTAATACCCGCTGTCTATAAATTACAAAGCAAGTTCCTCCGCTGGATTAACTTTGGCCCCATTTTTCTATTAAGATCGTTCTGGAACCTTCCAGATCTTGTACTCTATCTGCGAGTCTTGCCGTCAGGTATTTTCACTCACTTGTGAAAATACTTTTTAAAATGAGGAATCTTCCTTATAAATTACTGCAATAGCAAACTTTCGTCCACCGTTGGAATGTTCTATGGCGTATTTAATTGTAATTCACAATCTTCTCAAGAAATAGATTCTCTCCTACCTAGTGAAACCAGTTCTCTTCATTATTGCAATAACTTTCTTTCCCATAAACTTTCGTGTTTTTTACAGTGAACTTTGCATCCATTTTACAGACTATAGTGAAAACTAGTGCTTGTTCTACTTTTCTACCGCGTCGCGATCGTCCGCTTACTTTAAATAAGGCCATGAACATTGATCCTAAATCCCAATGATCTTTCCTCAACCTTCTACTAACAAACCTTATTAATAAAATTGTAACTTTTCTATAAGGTGTCACTCTACGAAGTGCCCTTCCATCTTGCTTGTTTATCATTAATTAATTACTGTATAACTACGTGTTTTATACACGGTTCAAACTTACATTGTTTCTTCCCCGTAATCAGGGAAAACAATACTTTCAACTCTTGAGTGAGTTATTTCTGGGTCTCACGAAATGGAAACTGCCCCATTTGGCTCGTGATTCCTACTTAAACATAGGAAGTCTAGAACCTTCCTCTTGACCTTTTTCTTCAGGTTTCACCGTAAGTGACCTGCTCTCTTTTGAATAATTGTTATAAAGTAATTCTGCTTAAATATAAGAAGTTGTAGGAACTTCTATCTTATTTTTCATGTTTTTCTTATTGTTAATTTCGAAGTTGTCATTCTCTCTAGAACATTCTCTCAAGAATTTCTTAAAGTACACTCTTTGTACTCAATTTAATGTTTAAACTTTAATTACTTCATTTGTCCTTTTTTAAAATCTTATAAAGATCTTAGAACATAGATAAGGTTTGAAACCTCATGAATTGTTATTTGCCTGGAGCAATCTCTAAATGTTAGGAGGTCTGCGACCCCATTGTTAAA
This sequence comes from Meconema thalassinum, assembly GCA_946902985.2. Taxonomy (NCBI): domain Eukaryota; kingdom Metazoa; phylum Arthropoda; class Insecta; order Orthoptera; family Tettigoniidae; genus Meconema; species Meconema thalassinum. The sequence continues at coordinate 381,597,085 of OX336394.1, read as the reverse complement.
AAATTTAAATGATCCATATTTGTCAGAAAAATATATATTTGTTAAAGTTATAAACTTCTTTGAATTGTTAAATAAATTAAATATTTGTTTTTGGATTTATAATTTCGCAAATACAACGGTTAGGCAAGATCCTGTCTTCCCTGACTCTTCCCAAGTTCATGCCATCGTTAATACAGAACAAATCTGCTATTATTTGTATTGCCAGACTATCACCCTTCCCTATAGTAGTCTTATGCGTGCTTGGGAGGAAATACACTAAAGCCTTTCTCTGGCAAACTGCCCAAGTCTTAGCTGCGGTTATCGTCAGCTTCGACCAAGCTCGTACCCACTTTAGGTATCAGAGAGCGGATTTGCGGTGGCAACCGCCTCTGAGTGTATTTAAAGCTAAATTTATAACTTTTGTGGAACTCTCATCCTATTTCTCTATCCTTTTTCTCCGGTCCGAAACCCACTTCCTTTTCTTAATCATCTTCCCTTGGTGGGTGGGTTATTCCTCAGCCAATAATCTACCCAAAATTTGGTCCCAGGAACCCGGGAGAGTCCATTTGTCATTTTTCTGTTTGGCAATACTTTGCAAATTATTAATATCTGCTTTGAATCTTTCAGCTATAACCACATCGTGCAAAGCCTGGGAAGGGGAAAGAGGCCGCTCCTGTCTCCTTTGGTGTGTCCCGTTCTTTCCACTTATTGCTGCTGCCAGGTTGACAGCATTTCCAAGGTTCCACAGTTTCGTGAGTTGCATTTCAATCTATTTTCTTTAATATGGCTCCTACTGAAAAGGATAAGGATGAAAAACTTACTTCTAAACGAGCATCCTGTAAAGGGCAAATTACCCGTTTTAGAAAGTACATAAAAGAGTTAGATCCCTCAGAAGCTCAATTAGACTTGTTGAAACATCGTGTAAGGGATTTTGAACGTTCTTATGAAAACTATTGTAACATTCAAACTGAAATAGAAACTTGTATGCTCAATCAAACCGAAGATCGAGTCGAAGTAGAAAACCAATATTACGAAGGTATAGGTTCTGCTTTTAAAATAATAGGCCAACTCGAAGAGGAGCAGAAAAAGGACGCTTCTGTTCTTAGTTCCCTTCACGAACCACAAACTTCTTTCCGTGATGGTACTCACAAGCCCAAACCAATTTTACCGAAAATTGATTTACCCCATTTTTCTGGAGATGAATCTACATGGGATTCTTTGTGTGAATTATTTTGCTCCCTTGTTCATGACAATGAAGACATTCAAGTCATTTACAAGTTTCATTACTTGAGATCTATCCTCCGAGGTCAAGCTTTGCAGTTGGTCGAAGCACTTCCTCTGCGTGCCAAAAATTATCCCATTGCCTTTAACTTATTAAAAGAAAGATATGGAAATTTACGGTTACGTATTCAACGCCATATGAAGGCTCTATTCAACCTACCTGCGTCACAGCACAATGACGTCACCAGTTTGCGCAATCTAGTTGATACTACACAACTTCACGTTAAGGCTTTGTCCCAACTAGATCAACCCACTGAACACTGGGATACTTTCCTAATACATTTAGTGGTTTCTAAAGTTGATGCTGCTACCCTCAAAGCTTGGGAAATTGAACTTTCTAAAGAAAACGACTAATCTTACGAGCATTTAGTCACTTTCATAAATGCCAGATGCCAGCTCTTAACCGCTTTAGCTAATCAAAGTGAACCCTCTTCCCCGAGTTCCAAATTTGAATTAATGTCTATCAAACCTAAAAGCGATCGCATAGCGTCTAATACCCAAAACCCGGGTCCAGCTCATCTAAATTTAAATCAAACACTACTGGTTACCCAACTAGGTCTAGTGAACGTCGTGTTGCTAGCTCTATGGTTTTAAACACTCAAAGCGAACCTCGCAAGAGTTTAAACGAACCTTTAAAGTGCATACTTTGTAAAGATCCCCATGCCCTATATCTCTGTAAGTCCTTTAAAGAAATGTCAGTCGACGACAGAAGAAAATTAGTTTCCCAGAATAAACATTGCTTCAATTGCCTAGCGCCTACTCATTCTGCTTCTAATTGTAAGTCCACAAGACTTTGCTACCATTGTGAAAAGGCTCATCATACTTTGCTACATCGTCATGATCAGGCAAGGTCATCGACAGCATCTACTTCTCCGAAAAATGATAGTGCTAACACTTCTAATGCTTCATCGTGTATTCAAAATGCCAAGTCCATTCGCAGTGCTCAAGTATTGTTGTCTACTGTCCAAATCGAAGTTCAGGATAACTTTGGCAACTGGGTCCGTGCACGCGGTCTTCTAGATTCAGCGACAACTCATGATTTTGTGTCTAATTCCTTGATTAGAAAAGTAGGTCTACCTGTAAACCCCACTTCTATCAATGTGTCAGGCATCAACAGCTCAAAATCGCAAGCTTTACAATTCTCGAAGCTAACCATAAGAGATACTTGTCATATAAACAACTTTCTTAAACTTAATTGTCTAATTCTCAATAGCATTGGAGAAGACACTCCAAGTCACTCTGTGGATATTTCAGGGTTAAACATTCCCTCGCATTTAAGGCTAGCCGATCCTTTGTTCAACATGCAAAATCCTATTGACATACTCTTTAGTGCCAATGTTTTCTGGAATTGCCTACGGAAAACAGGTTCGTAAGTTATCCTCAAACGTGGTCGCCAGAGACACTAATTTTGGATGGATCGTGACAGGTCAACTTCCCCATTATTCTCCCCAACCCGCATCGCAATGATACTTCTCCAATACTGACCTGGAACAGTTCTGGAGGCTTGAAAATGTTGATCCTCCTAATGTAACCTCTGCAGAAAATGAATTTTGTGAGCAACTTTTTTTGAACACCACCACTCGTTCTTCTGATGGCCGGTTCGTTGTTCAAATGCCAAGATTACATAATCCTCCCAAACTTATTAACTCTCAGCCCAAAGCTCGAAAAGCTCTCTTTGCTATCGAGAGCAAATTCAAGAGAGAACCTCTTGTTAAACAGCAGTACACTGATTTCATGGATGAGTATGAAAGCTTGGATCACATGGAAGTTGTTAACAAATCTGAGGATGAATTGCATCCCCCACTTGAAACGGTTTATCTAAATCATCATCCTGTGTGGAAAAACCCCCTTGTAAAAGATAAAATTCGAGTTGTTTTCAATGGTTCATCACCCGACGTTAATGGCAACAGTCTTAATGACACTCTTTACTCTGGTCCTGCTATTCAATCAGATCTAACTGCTATACTCTTAAACTTTCGATTATTTCCCATCGCTGTCATAGCTGATATAAAACAAATGTACCGTCAAGTTTTAATTCAACCGGAACAACGAGATCTCCAAAGAATCTTGTGGCGTGATGAAATCAGTAAGCCCATTAAGGTATTTCGCTTAAAAACGGTTACTTATGGCTTAAAACCCTCTGCTTTCCTTGCTATCCGATCTCTACACTTGTTAGCCTCACAAGATGGTCATTTGTTTAATTCCAAAGCCTCTGAAGCACTAACTACGTCATTCTATGTTGACGATTATTTGCAGTCCTTCCCCACTTTGGAGGAAGCTTCTTTTGTGTCATTAGAACTTCAAGCATTGCTAAGGAATGGAGGTTTCCCACTCCATAAGTGGAATTCCAACTCCCCTGAGTTTCTCGCCCAGTTTCCCATCGAAGACGTAGATCCTTCTTCTGTCGAAATTTGTGGAAACTCCAAATCTATAAAAACTCTAGGAGTTCACTGGTGCACTAGCACTGACACTCTCATCTATAAAGTTTCCCTCGCAGAAGAGCTTCCTAATACAAAAAGACAAATCCTCTCTGAAATTGCAAAATTTTTGATCCGCTTCAATTCCTTGCCCCAGTTATCGTTATAGCCAAACTCTTCATGCAAGAGCTGTGGTCGCTCAAATGTGAATGGGATGACACTGTCCCTCTTTCTTTTCTTAATCGTTGGCTCTTGTTTCGCAGCAATTTGCCGGATCTTTCCCTTATCGAAATCTCTAGGAATTTAATTAGCTCTCATTCTAATACACCCTTCTTCCTTCATGTGTTCGCGGACAGTTCCGGAAAAACTTACGGTTGCTGCGCATATTTAGTTTATCACGGTTCATTATATGGATCTTCAGTTACCAACCTTGTTTGCGCCAAATCGAAGGTAGCTCCTCTTAAAACTATCACTTTGCCTAGGCTCGAACTGTGCGCTGCACTCATGGCTGCAGAACTTGTTAAGAAATTACGGGAAGTATTAAAAGTCGAATTCTCACAAATCTATCTTTGGAGCGATTCCATGATCGCCCTTTCTTGGATCGCCAAGAACCCCTCTCACTGGCAAACTTTTGTTGCAAACAGGGTTTCCAAAATTCAAACTCTTTCTTCTGGATGTCAATGGAGGCATGTGCCCAGTGCTGATAATCCAGCCGATATTATCTCTCGTGGTTGTTTACCCTCTCAATTGGCAGCTTCCCAATTGTACTGGCATGGGCTCTCGTGGTTAATCAAGGACTCTTATTCATGGCCTTCTAAACCTCCAGCTACAAACTCCAACTTGCCTGACGCTAAAGTACCTCTATCCATTGCTTCGTGTCTTGTTTCCAACGCTTCTCATCCCTTATTGTCCCGCTATTCTTCTTTTCATAAATTAATACGAATTATCGCCTATCTCCTTAGATGGAAATATTTTGTGGTTGACCAACCTCTTCTCCCCAAACCACACCTTACCAATTATGAATTGAATCTCGCTACCATTAAGGTTTTACAACTGACACAGCAAGAAGCCTTTTCTTCTGAATTGTCTTTACTTTCTTCTAAAAGGGATCTTCCCAAATCCAGTCGTCTACGTGCTTTAGCCCCGTTCCTTGATGACTATGGGTTACTCAGGGTAGGTGGAAGGCTCTCGCAATCTTTGCTCTCTGAGGACAAAAAGCATCCCGTTATTTTGCCTTTTAAACATCACGTAACTTCCTTAATTATACGTGACTTTCACTATCGTATTCTGCATGTTGGTACACGCACTCTGCTTTGCCTCTTAAGGGAAAAGTACTGGATCATAAATGGAATTCATGAAGTATCTTCTGTAATTCATAAGTGCATTCCTTGTTTCAAAGCGAAACCTAAAATCAATACTCAATTAATGAGCGATCTGCCCTCTTTTCGCTCTTCTCCTATACGCCCATTTGCTTTAACTGGAGTGGACTATATGGGTCCGTTCCAATATCAACGAAACTCTCCTGAAGCTAAACGCAAATTGTTTGGTAAGCTTTATGTTTCTCTCTTTGTTTGCATGGTTACAGGCGCAATCCACTTGGAACTAGTAACGAATGCTTCTACTTCTTACTTTTTATCAGCTGTCTCTCGCTTCACTGCTAGGCGTGGTGTTCCTTCAGAGATGTTCTCTGATTTCCACGTTTCAGGGCGCAGCTTCCCTGTGGAAGAAAGCTCTCACTTCCTCTCCTGCCATGGAACAAATTTCTAATTTTTCCTATTCAAAGGGTTTCAAATGGCACTTTATACCTCCCTACGCTCCACATCACGGTGGTAGGTGGGAATCTTGTGTAAAGCTTACTAAACGTCATTTAAGAAAAGTCTTATGTAATCGCATTCTGACTTATGAAGAATTCAATTCACTGTCCGTTCTGATTGAAGGTGTTGTTAACTCTCGCCCTTTAACTCCTCTTTCCAATGACCCTGATGACCTGCTTCCACTTACACCTGGTCACTTCCTTATCGGCACTTCTCTTTCTGCTCCTCCTCTTCCCAATTCTTTCAGGGATTCTAATTTACCTATTGTTTGGCGTAAACTTGAAGCCCTCCGCAATTCCTTTTGGAAGAGGTGGAACTTGGAATATCTAACTTCTTTGCAACGGAGACAGAAGTGGTTTCTTTCCAGTCCCGACATTAAAGTGGGGGACTTGGTCTTGGTTAGGGATGTTTCACCCCCTCTAGTATGGATCTCTGGTAGAGTGACCGAGTGTTATCCTGGAAGAGATGGGAGAGTCAGGGTGGCCAAAATCTTGACCACTAATGGTCCGATCACAAGACCACTGTCTTTGATCGCTCCGTTGCCTTTGAATGTGTAACTGTTTATTTGTTCTCTGTTGGTGTTTCCACCTCCCAGTATGGTGTATTCTTTGAATACACGGTACGTGAGAATCCAATTTTTAATGCTCTTTGCATGTCCATTTCTTCCTTTCTTATCAAACACCAACAGTGATCTTCCCTTTTCTCTTTGTTGATCAGGTCTCTTATATCTTTTATGAGTTTGTTCTAGATATATATCTTCTATGACCCACCTAGCGTCATCTCGCAGCGAATCTCTGAAGCTCCTCAATTCTTCCTGGTGCAAGAGGATTTACTTTTCCATCTGGTCACCAGATCTTGTTACCATCGCCAGCTATTTTCTCCGTGAGCAAGAGAACTACTTCTACTTTTTTACTCACCATGCTGCGCTAGTATCATCTGTTATCAACTCTTTGAAGACCGGCTCAGCAAGAGAAGATCAATTTTTTGTTGTAATGTTGGCTATGTTTATATGTTCTCCTTTTGTCTCCTACCCCCACTCTTTCCCTTCCTTGGACCCTCCGTGCTCTGCTGAGTAGCTCTCACTAGTGCGCCGGCCGTCGACTCAGTTAAGGCTCAACTCGAGCCAGTCTCTTCAAACCAAGAGGCAAACTCTACTTTCTACGCCATGTTGGCATATTAAATATTGTCAAGGGGAACTTCACCTTCAACATGCAACCAAGATAAGTACAGACTTAAGGTTTTAACCTCATCTTCATGATTTTATCGACTACATGCTTTAACGATCTTTTATAGGCAGTGTGAAATTATTTATTTTGGGGCAAAAATCATCCTTCGCGGGATTTTCCATGTTGGGCTTTTGTCTAATCAAGCCAATCTTGGTGAAAAGCAGCATTTCTTATGCTTGCTAAACGAGAAATCTTCTCACCGCGTGGGATATTATCTAATACCCGCTGTCTATAAATTACAAAGCAAGTTCCTCCGCTGGATTAACTTTGGCCCCATTTTTCTATTAAGATCGTTCTGGAACCTTCCAGATCTTGTACTCTATCTGCGAGTCTTGCTGTCAGGTATTTTTCACTCACTTGTGAAAATACTTTTTAAAATGAGGAATCTACCTTATAAATTACTGCAATAGCAAACTTTCGTCCACCGTTGGAATGTTCTATGGCGTATTTAATTGTAATTCACAATCTTCTCAAGAAATAGATTCTCTCCTACCTAGTGAAACCAGTTCTCTTCATTATTGCAATAACTTTCTTTCCCATAAACTTTCGTGTTTTTTACAGTGAACTTTGCATCCATTTTACAGACTATAGTGAAAACTAGTGCTTGTTCTACTTTTCTACCGCGTCGCGATCGTCCGCTTACTTTAAATAAGGCCATGAACATTGATCCTAAATCCCAATGATCTTTCCTCAACCTTCTACTAACAAACCTTATTAATAAAATTGTAACTTTTCTATAAGGTGTCACTCTACGAAGTGCCCTTCCATCTTGCTTGTTTATCATTAATTAATTACTGTATAACTACGTGTTTTATACACGGTTCAAACTTACATTGTTTCTTCCCCGTAATCAGGGAAAACAATACTTTCAACTCTTGAGTGAGTTATTTCTGGGTCTCACGAAATGGAAACTGCCCCATTTGGCTCGTGATTCCTACTTAAACATAGGAAGTCTAGAACCTTCCTCTTGACCTTTTTCTTCAGGTTTCACCGTAAGTGACCTGCTCTCTTTTGTATAATTGTTATAAAGTAATTCTGCTTAAATATAAGAAGTTGTAGGAACTTCTATCTTATTTTTCATGTTTTTCTTATTGTTAATTTCGAAGTTGTCATTCTCTCTAGAACATTCTCTCAAGAATTTCTTAAAGTACACTCTTTGTACTCAATTTAATGTTTAAACTTTAATTACTTCATTTGTCCTTTTTTTTTAATCTTATAAAGATCTTAGAACATAGATAAGGTTTGAAACCTCATAAATTGTTATTTGCCTGGAGCAATCTCTAAATGTTAGGAGGTCTGCGACCCCATTGTTAAAAAATTTGAATGATCCATATTTGTCAGAAAAATATATATTTGTTAAAGTTATAAACTTCTTTGAATTGTTAAATAAATTAAATATTTGTTTTTGGATTTATAATTTCGCAAATACAACGGTTAGGCAAGATCCTGTCTTCCCTGACTCTTCCCAAGTTCATGCCATCGTTAATACAGAACAAATCTGCTATTATTTGTATTGCCAGACTATCACCCTTCCCTATAGTAGTCTTATGCGTGCTTGGGAGGAAATACACTAAAGCCTTTCTCTGGCAAACTGCCCAAGTCTTAGCTGCGGTTCCCGTCAGCTTCGACCAAGCTCGTACCCACTTTAGGTATCAGAGAGCGGATTTGCGGTGGCAACCGCCTCTGAGTGTATTTAAAGCTAAATTTATAACTTTTGTGGAACTCTCATCCTATTCCTCTATCCTTTTTCTCCGGTCCGAAACCCACTTCCTTTTCTTAATCATCTTCCCTTGGTGGGTGGGTTATTCCTCAGCCAATAATCTACCCAACGATACAACACTCGTAATGAAAGGTGAAACTAAACTGGTCTTACAGCAGTCTGCTGACTCCGTTACAGAAGAGATAACCAAATGGTCACAAGATAATCACCTCATAATAAACTATAAAAAAAACAGTATGTCTAAATTTCCACACTATACAGAATAGGAATCCTGCGAAGCCCAATATAATATTAAATGGTCATCAAATAGAAAATAAATCAGAAACAAAGCTTTTAAGACTATCGATACAACATGACTTGAAATGGAATAAACATATACAATATCTGAATACTAAACTGAACTCGATGTGCTTTGCATTACGTATTTTGAAAACCTGCACTAGCATGCACACATTAAGAAATACTCATTTTGCTTATTTCCATTCTTACTTAAGATATGGGGTCATATTTTGGGGTATGTCGCCAGATGTACTAAGCACGTTTAGGATACAAAAGAGGGCGATTAAAATTATGGCAAATGTTAACACTAGAGAATTATGTAGACCTCTGTTTAAAGATTTAAACATTCTCCCACTTTGAAAGTATTATGTTTTTTAAAAAGAATTTAATGAATAAATATGTGTTTCTTAAAACAAACAATGATGTTCATAGGCATAACACAAGACAAAATCAAAACATTCATATTTCACACACACACACACACACACACACACACACATACACACATACACACACACACAAGCATATATCAAAAAGGAACTTTTCACACAGGAGTTAAATTATACAATAAACTACCCCAGTATATAAAACTAGCCCCAAAAATAAAAACCTTTATAGAATGCTGAATGCTTATCTGCAGTGCCATTGTTTTTACTCTGTAGTTGAATATCTTAACGTATAGGAGCGATGAAATCTATAATTATATTTTACTTTTCTATTTTAATTGTAATATCTAGCTGTAAGTTGTTGTATTTATAGAATTAAGTTTTCATAATATGATAATAGAGTACGGTGTCCAATAATATTGTATCTCTTAAGTTCTGTTATTATAATAAGTTATAAATAGTTATAGTATTAGTAATATATACCTGTTAGTTCTTTTATTTTATAGATGTAAATTCTGACGTGTCCTATATCAAAAATACATTGTATACATGTAATTGATCAAATGGATTTAATAAAAAATCTAGAATTCATCATGGGGGTTGATGTGGTAACCCAAATGTTGTAAAATCTGCTTGTCCTTAGATATGTTAACGTGTATTCACGTGGCAAACAACTAACACCATTCCTAGACGGTGTTGTTGCTTTATACACCAACTTCATAGTGGCTTTAGCACCAACTTGTAAGTCACTGGTGTGGTAGAATCTAGATCAATGTGTTGTTGATCTCTATTGATCAGCCTTAATGTTATATTACTAATACCATCGACAGCCACAGCATGAAAAAGCACCACTGGAGGGTTTTCACGAATAATAGAGCCATTGGGCGATGTCACAATAAAGTCATAAAGCGAATGTGATGGTTCTTGATTGGTGTACACTTGGCTAATAATATTACACGTCACCGACACATGATGGTCCTCAATGAATTTCACTTCATGGTCTGATTCATGTTTTTTGTTGGGCTCCATCACGCGTGGTTTAAAACCTAGTAATTGACCAATGGAGTCGAGGCGTGTTTTATAGTCAATTTTGAATGTAGAGAACATACTTTTTCCAAAATATAGGAATTTCAAAATTGGACTGTTTTGAAAAAAAAAAAAAAAAAAAAAGAAAAAAAAAAACATGAAAAATAAAAAAGTGTTATTATAAAAATAAAGGGCATAAACAACATTCGTTTCAACCATGACACAACGTTCAATCATGTTTGGTTTTTAAACTATCGCCTATTTTCAAAAACAAAATTTTCCATTTTTTTAATATAACGAGTGGTACATAGGAAAGAGGACGTCAGCTCGAGTCCAACGAGACCTCATTTGTCAACATCCAACCATGGGTTCGAGAGATATGAATTATTTAACATGCACAGTGGGGTACAAATAAAATGGGTGATTTAGAAGTGCCCTTACCCCCCTACTGAAATGTATTTGCACAACTTGAAGAATCAAAAATATATTGTTTTGTACGTACCTTAGCCCATCTTCAATGAATAACTTAATATTCAAGCCATTAAGTGATAACATACATATCAGCTGTTCGCTTCCATCTTTGATTGTTCGTTACAAATAAGCTAACCATGGACTACAACACGGCTAACAAGCCCTCAGAATATGCCTTTATGGTGAATGGTTCAGCGGTAAGATCTACGTCACATCATGGATGCGATTTGGCGTTACAGAATACCAATTCGACTGCTAACCAGTCTTTACGGGGTCCTAAAGGCTTCTTATAGCTTAACCATTTCTTACAGAATCGGCGTTTATGTGTGTGCGCGCCAGTAAACACGGCAACCTAAGCCGTCTGTGACTAGCGCAAATCGCGGCCGTGCACACCCGGTTCAGCTGGCAGTCGGCGCACACTTTCACACTTTTACCAAACATGTTCAATAATGTGTGATTACAGTGCTCATAGGCGATGCTGAAAATGTCCTCCCTCTCTTGTAACACACACCTGGCATCTTCAGATGAAAGAATGTCTGTCAACTCTTTATTATTTACGGATCCTGTTTCCTTGAATCGTTAAGTGAGCCTCCTAATTGTACTAGCATTAGGTACAGGTCTTCCTGGAAACTTGATTCGTCTCGTTTCAGAACAAGATTTTCTGCTTTTCATATATTCTACGAATTATGGATATACACACTTTGGTGCAATGTGAATTGGTGTCTAGGCATGACCAACTATCACAGTAATCACAATACTCACTAAACGTGTAACACTAACGTCTAAGCTTTGCAAATACACGCCCATTTGAATGACAAAACACGTGTGAACTAACGATATGAGTCAATGGAGCGCGCCAACCGCCGGTTGAACCGGCCACGAACTGTGCTAGTCACAGCCGGCTTAGCTTGCCGTGTTTACTCGCGCGTACACACATAATGACTCTGTACTTCTCATCGATTTTTGAATGCAGCCATGGCACTAGACCGGATAACAAACACTGGATCACTGAAAAATATTTATCGGGATTTTGGTTAGTTCTTTAGTTTAGGGGCTGAGAACACGCGGTCATGTAGCCCCGTGTACTTTGGGTGTGTGTAGAATTTGTCTGATAACCGTTGTTAATTGTGGTAGCTGTCTTAGTGTGTGCATCTGTGATTCAGGTAAGGACTACAGACGACCAATTTCAAGTAGAAGTTCCTACTTTTGCTAACATATGCTACCCTCTACGACATCTAGCTGTAAACTCGGCTACTAGATCCCATCGCAACCAGCACCTTGTGGTGAACGTTGGAACTAATATCGAATTATCAAATCTAACCTACAACTTTTACCTTTATTGGGAGTTTTCAGGTTCAGTAAGACTTTTTGTAGATTGTGAAGAAGTATGACGAATAGATGGCTTTCACGGCCAAGGAATTCAAAGTCAGCAATTTTTCAAGGTTTATGCCATGACTTGTGTGGGATTTCGACTAGGAACACCAAGTTGGCTGATCAGCGGGCTCTTGGTGTCCGTGCCCAGACCCCCACATGAGTAGCGAACTTTTTCCTTTTTCGGGGGGAGGGGCTGAAAAAGTGTCCGCACCCTCCGAGTGGCTGACGTCCTTTACTACTGCTGCCTCCGAGATGCTGTTAGTAACTCCGATAATAGGAGCCTTTTGAGGTCTTCTGCCTGCCCCTGTACTCTACCTCTACCTGGCATCATCATTTGGATTAGGAACATACGTGGTTTGAGGTTGAGTGAAGGGCCAGGGAAAAACCCCATAGGCAGAAAGGAAGATGGCCTACAGGTAAAACCTGGCAGATTGGAGATAGCCACATGCAAGGATGTGGGAGGATTTGTAGGTTATTTTTAGTTGAGGAGTTGTGTGATGAACGCACGCGCAGCGTCCTTTATTTGCCTTTCTGTCATATGGTGATCTGGTCTACTGTTACTGCTGGGGCTAGTGCGCGGTCGCACGAGTACTGGACGGCCACACCCTAGGGCAGCGCTATCCACTGGTCCCGGTGGTTGTGCCAGGATCGGCGTGCTCCCTTAGCTGCTGTTGGAACAGACAAATGACACAGACAGGGATATGTACAATAGTATGAGTGCGTGGCATCTGGTCAAAGTATTGGGATGTGTTTCCGTAGTCGTATTTCTATTTGGCGTTTCTCTGGCTGTGTCCTGTTTGTCTATTCTGGCCTGTTTTAACTAGTCTAACTATTGCTACTGCCTAACCAGCGAGCTGCCTAGTTAGTCTTGTACCCTATCCTGCCAGCAGGTGGGTGTCATATGGCTATTTAGCTAGCTTCCGCCTAGCTGTTTTTCCCACTGGGGTCCTGCCTAGTTGGAAGTCGTATTATCTATTGTATATACTGCCTAAGATGAGTTAATTTAATTTGGAAATACAATTTTTGGTGTGTGTGTGTAGCTGATGGCATGGGGTGGCCTCCTTATGAATCATGTTAAGGTTTGGCCAATTTTTGCGGCGCTGTGTGGTGACCTTTCATTTTTAGTTTTGCCGCTTGGTGGTCTACTCCTGTGCCTTATTTGCTCCACGCCAATGCCTTCACAAGGTGTGTTTGGGAGTGGGGTATTTGATTCCACGGTGATTGTTATACCTGCCTATCCAGTGTACGCAGGGCTTTTCTCTGGAAAAAGAAGTGCCGGAACTCACAGGATGGAAATTAAGGAAGAAAACATGGGATTTACCGAACATTTAAGAAAGCATGTACTTTTTATCGAAACCTACTTACTCTGAATTCAAAACAATTTCCAAATTTTTGACATGTCATCATCCTCCTCAGTTCGTTTTATGGTCTTGCTTTTTGTATCCATGGCTGAATGACAGCCTTGTGACAACCAATGTTTGACATACTTCGTTGGATCAAATACCGTCAAAGGAGATACAACAATTCTTATAAATAGTAATGAGGCAATGGTTTTCACCGACAAAGATTATTCTTCCGTAGTCACAATCAAGTTCATCTGAGAAAATCCCCTTTCACACCCATTTGAAGATATAGCTATATTATTTATTTCACAAATCTTTATTCATGTAATGTATGTTCTTATAAAGGCAATTTATCTTTGTTATTTTTATGTACAGGCTGAGGAAGAAGGAGTTTTACCTTCGAAACATGTACCTGTGAGTAGGTTCAATACAAGTATTGGAAAGGCAGAATCCCTTTATTTTCTTTCTAATTTATAGCTATTGGTGTTGAGAGTCCTCCGAACCCGAGAAAGTTTCCTGGGCATTTCTTCTCTGAATTTCAGATGATCTCTGAAGGCTCGAATAGCTTCTCTTTCATTCAGTTGTAATCTTCTTGCCAGTGTGCCTATTTCTGCTTCTCCATACAGAATATTTTCTCTTGAGTATGCTGGCCAATTCTCAGAATCCAGAACTCTTGCACATCTTGACAGTTCAGTGTCTTCTTCGGAAAGTAATCTTTTCTCTAGAGAAGTTTTAAGTTGTTCATAGAAAGCATTCGGGGAGATTGGTGGATCATAAATTCTGTTTTTCTTATGCAATGGAACACCCTAAAATTGTAGATTTGCAGCTGCCTCAAGAGCTTTCTGATAAAAAAAAAGGCCCTGTGACAGACCTCCTCTTTTCACAAATATCAACAAGACACTCAATCTTGCTGAGGGCTTTGGAAAGATCAGCATTTCTCTTCTGCAGATCTAAGCTTGGTTCAGACATTTCTTGCAAAGCATCGCAAATTAATCCCAGATCCAAAATAAATTCCACAGATGTTATTTTGCTGTGAAGACCTTCATAAGTGCATTTTTCCTTTCCGTCACAACCATCTTCTGATTTACCACTTTCAAAATGAAGTACCAGTGCTTCAAAATCCTGCCAAAGAGCCAAAACAGTTCTATAGCTAGATGCAACCCACCTTGTGGACATAATTCTTCCAATTTTTAAAATCTGCATCTCCAGTGTAGCTGCACATGACTGGGGCTGCCTTGCAGTCTTTGGAGAGGCATGATTCATAACATATAATTTGTCCATAAAACTCTTAAATCTATTGATGTCAGAAACCTCTTTCACAACATCGTGTACTGATAACTCCAGTCTATGGCTAGCACAATGCCACAAAACAATGGCAGGAAATCTGTCTTTGAAAAGTTTTGAAACTCCTCCACGTAGTCCGAACATAACTGCGGCACCATCACACGTCAGTGAAACTAAATTTTCCTTTAGAAGATCTTGTGTGAACCCTAGTGCTCCTGTAAAAGACATCAAGCTTTTGTAAATTCCATTTGCTGTTACGTCATCCAACTCAATTAAATCAATGAAAAGGTTGACCGGTTCTGCCATTTCTATTTCTTCAATGTAGGTGCGAACATATACTATCAGAACAGACTTTTGACTTACAGTAGTTGATTCATCAAGAATAAGAGAGAACTTGCTTTTTGATTCAAGTACATTTTTTATCAATCTTGTTCTCATTTCACTGCTTATGTGGTTTACTGTATTTATACAGGCATTACTTGAATGCAAAATTCTCCCCATATCAATCACGTCCAATTCTTGTAAATCAATTTCAGTTTCAAAATTGTAGAATGACTGGTTCTTTTTTGCCACCTTATAAGCAGTACGAAATACTTCACAAGTAATTTCCTTTTCTCTCTCTAATGACTTTAGACATACTGTCTCAAGTTTTTCTTTTTTCCCTTCTTCAGTTATTTTATTACAACTTTCATGTCTAGCTCTTTCTCTGTGGTCAATTTTTTTTCCTGAGAGCTTATGTTTATGATTTTCTCCGTAAGACACAATTTCACAGTTTATCCACTCTTTTGATAGTCGCATATCCACATTCTTCTGCACACCTATACTTCCAACTTCTTTGCACACTGAGCAACCTAACTTGCCGTCATGCAAATACAACCAATCGCTTTTCTTTACAAAATCGTTCTTTTGTTCTACAGTCCAACAACCAGGTCACAGACTTTGAAATTCACTTTGAACGTTACAGACCGTTATGGAACTCGTCGACACATCTGTTGTTTCAAGTTCCACACTTGAGTTTGATGATACTTCAGCTTTATGGACTGACGTACTGCTTGGACAATTTTTGCGTTTGGTGGTAGGCACAGAAAAATATTCTCACATTCTTCTAATTCCCGCCTCGTGGTCGACAGATTTAGGTTATGTCTATTGCCGCGTAAGAAGTAGTACAAACTACGGCTGAGAATGCAACAAACACAGGCAATCATCTACATCAACGAACAACAGAACTCTATATCATGGGCGCCCATAGGATTGTTTCCAGGGGGGGGGGGGGGGGGGGGGCAAGTAAATATTTTCGTTTCATTACCTACCTGTCACCCCCTCCCACCCCCCCCCCCACCCCACACACACACACACACACAAAAGAAGGTTTCATTTCTTATTTACTTCGTGAAATTCATTACTTGACTCCTCTGAAACCATTGGCTACTTTGTGGCAAGTATGGGAGGAATGTTTTCTTTGAGATTTGTCCGTTAACGTTCGCTTTTCTTCGTGATTCAACGTCGTAATGTTCAGTTCTTAAAAACATGAAAAAACTAGTGGTATCGAAAAAAAATCAAGCACCGTAGCTCATTAAAATGGTATCGTTAATTGAGTTCGCCAAATTTCTAAATAACTGGACATATTTTCACATGATCCCAAATCCCTAAGTTAAACTGTGGAAATATCCCAACATCTGAATCAGCCCAATTATTTAAATAGCACTGTTTCCAAATACGGTAGGCTACGGTATCTAGTTTGTACTGGCCATTACAGCAGATCGTCACGTCTTTCCTCTTCTAAACAACCAAACGGAAATACTTCGCATTGCTCTTATTAGAATCATGAAACACTTGTAGCCTACGAACTGATAAACTCGAGCCTATGGTTTAAGAAAAATTAGTTTTGTCAATAAAATTATTTCGCCTGATTATTACTAACCACTAAGTAAAATGGATAAAAACCACTATATCACGTACTTCTTACTACCATTATTCGCATTCTCGACTGAAACAAGAGGAATGGTCATACGAACGTAAACAAACCACTTCTTTCGATGTGTAATTGAGCCTTATGCTCAAGCTTTTCTCTGTTTATGAAAATAATAGACGATAAAATGAAACTAACAGATTTTGTACAATTCCGTAGAGTTTTATAAAATTAACAAGAAATATATTTCGCCGTATTATTGTACCTGTGACGTAAATAATATACTGTCTAACCAATCTAATACACATACTTTTTGAGTTTTTAAATTTATGTGTGTTATGGCTAATCTTAAATAGGGGAAAATTAACCTTTTTATATTCAATAACTGGCATTGTTGTAAATGTTGTTGCTTTATTTGTAAACAGGTTTAAACCTCATCCCTTGCACTTGACTCTGAGTGAAATTCCGGTTTATGTAATAACGTGTCAATAGGCGAGTGTGTATAAGTAATGCTATTTCAAAGTACCGATACCGTAGTTTTGAGATGAGTGCCCCGGAACATGAAACATGATATATACGTGGTATTTCCCTGAAGGTAGTGTTGAAAATATCGTAGGCCTACTGGGGATGGCTGCTGTCAGCGTCGGCAATCAAATCTACTATATAAAGCTCAAATACCACTGACTGACTGATTCATTCATCACGAAATCTCAGAAACTACCGAACGGATTGGAATGAAATTTGGTATGCAGCTTCCTCAAGGGCCGCAAACGCCCACTAAGAAAGGATTTTTGGATATTCAGGTTCTAAAGGGGTGTTAAGGGGGTGACCTGCATTTCATTGAATAGCAATATCTCCCGATTGGTTTCATTGGGGGATGTGAAACTCGGCATATAAACTCATCATTAAAAATAAAACGACACGTGTCTGAGGGTTTTTCGATGTGGTGTATATTATGAGGTGAAAGGGGTGAAAAGTGGGGGTTGAAGGATTCCTAACGGAGCGTGTATCTCTTAAACGACATAGGCGAGGAGTTTGGAACTCAGCGGAAAAAATCATCATAAAATATAAGTAAATAGGTGTTTGACCGTTTTTTCATAAATCCAATTTAAGGGGCCCATGGGGAGGGGTTAAATTATAGGGGGGGGGGGAACGTAATATGTCTGAGTGTAAAATTATACATGGCCTATGTTGTAGACAATAACACATTACATCTTTTTTGTCTCTTGCTATTTCATCATACGACGAATACTTAGGGAGTTATTAATGATTTTCTACTTTGGCCGGAATTTTTAAGTCCCAGGAATGACATAAAAATTTATTCGAATAAAATTTCAAAAAATAGGTTTTTTAATACTTTTATTATATTTTTCACGTCTTTTAGGGTCCGAAACCAACATTTTGATGTTGTTTTTTTTCGTCCCATGCATTTTTGGTTTCAGGTGATAGAATTATTTGCCACTAGGACCCATGCTTATCTATCTATATAACTAATGTTATAACGGGATTCCAAATGTTATTGTGGGCGAAGCCGCGGGTAACAGCTAGTTTCGAATATTTAGGTAACCAGTCGTCATCGTGGAGCTTAAATTGAGGTACTCAACTACACAGATGGGATTAAAGATCAAATTACTACATTCTGTCCTTTCTTATAATGCATGCCACGTATGGATTTACGTCCAATTGGTGACGTTTTGGCAAAAGAGCAGATCTATGGTGTTCATGTCTTCCAGATTTTTGATAGTAGCCTGGAAAAGAAAAGCGCTACTCACGCAGCCGTTTAACTTGGAACGTACATTTTTACCCCCTTAATTTAAAAGTTTCTTTTTTACACTATTTCCCAGAATTGTCAGGCTAATTATGGCACATATTAGGCCTAGATATGAAAGTTATGATCTTTATGTTTACTGATGATCAGATATCTTTTTGAATTTGTTGAAGTACCGTACCCATTTCAAATTGCTGGTTGTTACGATTAAGCATCAAGTCGAGCTTAATCTTTATTCTGTGAATAATATACTGTCTAACCAATCTAATACAAATAATTTTTAGTTTTTTAAATGTATGTATTTATGTCTCATAAGTACACGTTTCGCATCCAAAATTGCCTGCCTTGAAAGAGGGTTCCATTGAAATCATACACAACATTACGAAATCTATCACTATTGAATTCACAATTTTGTCTATATTCGACTAAGAGTGCGAATCTTAGTCACTCTGATTATGGCACAAACATTGCAGGATAATTTAACTACTGTATTAAAAATTGCTTCGATTGTAGAAAATGTAACACTGCAGGTTAAGAATCTGTGCGGGTATTGTGAATGGAAAAATGTAAATATGTTCGAGGGCGTAGGACGGAAAGAAGGAAGAGTTATAATGTCTTTGTAGTTTGTATTTTTGAACATATTTTGTATTCTTGTGATCACACGAGTCTAATAATGGAGATGTATAATAATAAAGTGTAGTTTCATGTTTTCTTCCCGTCATTGCTCCGTATCAGTGTGTATCAACTAGCACGGTATAAATTGGTGACCCCGACGCGACGTGATCTCGTGAAAATGAGTACCGGTAACGAAGAACAAACACCAGTAAGTGTCACGCCGACATCCGAAACCAAACTTGAAGTCGACAAGGTAAGCGTCAAATTACCTCCTTTTTGGGTCGGAAAGCCAGAGATCTAGTTTTGACAGGCGGAAGCGCAATTTTTTATCGCCGGGATAACTACCGAGGCAACTAAATTCAACTACTTTCTTGCCCAGTTGGAGTCGAGATTTACGAGAATATTTGGGATCTGGTGACAAGTGCAGAAGTTAATAAATATTCTCTTGCAAAAGATAGACTGTGAACTTCATTTAAGGAAAGCGAAGAACGGCAAATAAAGAAGCTAGTAAGCGAGCTTGAGCTTGGTGATATGAAACCAAGTCAATTACTTAGGAAAATGAAAGGTTATGGTGGAACGAATGTTTCGGATAAAATTTTAAAAACTCTTTGGCTCGATAAATTACCCAGCAATATTAGGAGTATACAAAGTATTTCTGACGAGAATGCTGAAAAAATGGCCCAGATGGCTGACCGTATGTATGAGAAGCGAGCTGTTGATGAGGTGCAAACTACCCATGCACAACCAGTACCATCAACTTCCACACTTTCTGTTGAAGAACTCTTGTTGAGAATATAAGAATTAGAAAGGGAGGTTAGACGAAGCAGAAGTCACAGTAGGCATAGATCTCGCAATAGAAGGAAAAGTAGGCCTAAATTTGATTAAAAATGGCAAATACTGTTACTATCACTTCCGGTTTGGGAACCATTGCAAACCAGAAAAATGTGTGCCACCTTGCCAGTGGAAAAATCAGGAAAACTAGACGAGGCGGACACAATAGCGGCTAATTGTTCCGCCACAGAAGGAATATCAGTCTTCAATCTCGTTTGTTTATTAAAGATCACAATTCAGGACAACGTTTCCTGGTTGACAGTGGTGCAGATATCTCTGTTATACCAGTTAATCAGAATAAGAGAAGTGAAACATCAGATTTTAAACTATATGCCGCTAATGGTTCAATAATCCACAGGAATGGAAGAATTAGTGGCAATCAGTTATGACGAAATAGCGGCATCACAAATACAAGATGAAGTGCCCCAGAAACTCCGATTAAGTCCTGACACTTCACTTAAGTTCTAGTTAAACACCACTCCTGATGGTAACAGTCTTTGGTGTAATGTGTCAACTAATAATATTCGGCCATTTATACCTAAGACATTCAGATTTTCAATTTTCCGACATTACCATGACATAGCTCATCCAGGTGTGAGTTCATCAATGCGACTTATATCTTCCAGATTTGTTTGGTCAAACTTGAGGAAACACGTTCAACAATGGGCAAAAGCATGCATAGCTTGTCAGAAAAGTAAAATATCTAGGCATACCAAAGCACCCATTGAACAGTTCCATAGTGTGAATGAACGTTTCCAGGTGGTTCATATTGACATCATTGGTCCTTTACCACCCTCGGATGAATTCACTCATTGCCTTACATGTAACGATAGATTCATGAATTGGACAGAAGTCGTGCCACTCCGAAACACACACGCTGATACCGTAGCTCAAGCATTCTTCAATTCCTGGATTACTAGATTTGGAGTTCCACGCCAAATAGTGACAGATCAAGGAATGCAATTTCAATAAAGTTTGTTTCGTGCACTAGCCAAGATTTGTGGTTGTCAACTAACAAGGACAACCGCCTATCATCCTCAATCTAATGGAAAGATAGAAAGGTTTCATCGCACATTGAAAAGCTCAATATGTGCCCACGCAACAACAAGGTGGACTCATGTACTTCCAACTATCTTAATGGGTCTTTGTTGTGTGTTTCGTGAAGAAGCTAACTCAACAGTTGCAGAAATGGTTTACGGGACAACCCTAAAACTACCTGGTGATTTTTTCGAAGCACCTGACCTCCAGACAGATGCAGACTTGCCAACATTTGTCACCGGCCTTAAGAAGCAGATGAATCATATCAAGCCAGCTGATTGTCATCACAAGAATCGAGGAACACCATTCGTCCATAAAGACCTAAGGCAGTGCAACTATGTGTTTGTAAGAGTCGACAGAATCTAGACTGGGTTCACACAACCTTATGAAGGTCTATATGAAGTAATTCAGTGCACACCAAAATTCTTCACTCTGATGATTAAGGATAAGCTACCAAACGTTTCAATAGATAGGCTAAAACCAGTATTTAGCTTGAAGGACAGTAACAGTGAAATGACTGAACCACAACTATCGGTCCCAAGTAAGTGCGACACAATACCCCACAAAATTACCAGATCAGGACGTGTTATTAAATTCCCTGTGCGCTTTGCAGATGTAATATCATGACTGGGGGGAGAGTGATGTGGGGGTATTGTGAATGGAAAAATATAAATATGTTAGAGGGCGTAGGACGGAAAGAAGGAAGAGTTATAATGTAGTTTGTATTATTTGAACATATTTTGTATTCTTGTGATCATACGAGTCTAATAATGGAGATGTATAATAATAAAGTGTAGTTTCATGTTTTCTTCCCGTCATTGCTCCGTATCAGTGTTTATCAACTAGCACGGTATAAATCTACAATTGCAATGTTAGATTGCTGTTCATTCGTAGCAATAATCGCTTTGTTCTCAAGAAATGAGCCACCGTACTATTGCACACCTTTAAAATAAAAATGTACAGCATTTCGCGACACGAATAACGATCGCGGAAAGGCGAGCCGGTGTAATATGGCGAGAGTATAATACAGTCAGGCCCATATTTAGGGTTCTTGACGCCTCTGGGATTAAAAAAAAGACAACTTTGCTGCCCCCGACTTGGAATATGCAGATTTATTAAAGTTGTAACCTTCCCAGGTAACAAGGGATCGAACCCTTACATTCGGAACGTACGATTTTCATAATCGTTCATATATTTTTATTTGATGCCTTTTTATGTTTTATAATTATGTAATGAAGTGTATAATATCATGTAATTTACTTCCGATTAATTTGTTTAGGTTTTAAGGGATTGTAATTGGCAGGATCTGAGTCTCGGTATATGTGAATATTTTAACATTGGGATAATCTTCAGTCAGAGAGTCTGGAATTGTGTGCAAGAACCAGGAAGTAGGCTTATTGTCGCCTGGGGTTTTCTCTCGCAATCTCAAGTAGTGCATGATGACTCATGCAGGTAGGAGGCTTGGCAACCCAGTGCTAGTGGTGTGTCTAGGGTATTTTGAAGACCAAGAAGGCACTCCTTATATGGTAATGTTTTGTTTTGATTGGCTGGACCCGTGAGGGAAGCCAGGTAGGCCAGTGATTTGTGAAGGGGAGATGAATGTTATTAGGACTTGACGAAGCTGTGAGGGCGACTCATTCGTGCATTTGTAATTCCGGTGATGATTTGGAAGGTGACCTTAAGTTAGGAACCATCCCGGCATTTTCCTGAAGTAGAAGTCGGAAACTACGGAAAACCTGTCCAGGAAGGACGAGATGGGAATCTAACCCACCTCTTCTCAGTTTTACCTCATGAAGATGTCCCCGTATATTCTAGAGGCGGTCTGTGGGATATCCGAAGCGCCAGCTGGATTCGTAGACCCTGACTGCTCCGGCGCAAAATACTAGTCAAGGATCTACCTCCAACTAGACCCTCGCGAATATACGTGGCGGAAATTACAATACAACTGTGAATTACATGAAAAATACACTTAGCTCAGATTTTTCAATTTCCCACTAATGTATTCCTCAATATTAGTGGATTTTCCTTCCTTAATCTCACTTACGACGGTGACTACTGTGTCTATCCTTTCATCTAACCGTTTACTACGACTTTCTAACGTCTCTTTTAACGCTTGATTTTCCTCGACCGATTGATTCTTGTCGTCAACCTGTCTCTGTAATAGTTGATCAATACGCTTCCCTAGATCTGACCTAACAGACATTACATCACGATTGATCTGTAATTGCGTATTGGCAAGCTTACTTTCAACTTTACCCTGAATTAGCTTAATATGTTCTGCGCTCGACTTATTCCATTCGTCTTTCCAAATGACAACATTAGCCTTCAACATTTCAGCTATATCTAGTTCAATGTCCTCCTTCAAAATTTTATTGTGGTCTATCACCTGACTACGCCGAGTATCAACATTTGTTTTCAACTCGGCTAAAGAAACAATGTTCTTTAGAGAATCGTCAACAAATTGCGATCTCAAAGCACCTATACCTTCTGAACATTGTGTTTTAGACTCTTCCACTTCCTTCCTGATCTTATTAATGTCCCCTTGGACTTTAGTTACATCAACAAACATAGAATTAACCTCAGACTGTACTTTACCGATATCATTTTGTACACTAGTTATTTCTGTCTGGACATTTTTAACATCGATTTGCATGTTGTGTACATTCTCCTGAACCTTATCAACTTTTGTTTGAACATGGGACACATCTGACCTTACATTGGCAACTTCTGATTTCACAAGCACAACATCAGTTTGAACATGGGCAACATTGGACTTCACAAGAGACACATCATCTTTAACAAAAGTTACATCATCATTGACCAAAGTGACATCACCTTTGACCAGGGCAACATCAGAATGCACACCCTCTACTTTACATTGTACACTGGCAACATTGTCTTTCAATTCAGCGGAGCTGGTCTGCAATCCCTGTAAAGAATTTTGCATACCCTGAATATCTCCATTGAAACTCTCACCCACCTTGACAACAATCGTGTCAAGATCTACCTGACGGTCTTTCTTTAGCTGCTCTCTGTCTTTCTTTGCCTCGTACAATTTCCTCTGTAAATCAATAACATTTACTTTCAGGTTCTCTTTAATCTGATTTTCCACACTATTTAATTTCTCCTTCATGCTGTTGTCCATTTTCTCCATCATCTCTCCCATCATCTTACGGACATCGTCTGCTGCCATCATTGCCATTACAACAATATCAATAATAAAAGTGCTATAGGAGTACAAACAAATAGAGCAATATAGCAACACTTTAGAGCATCCTTTCAATCCATGTATTTGGGCATCTTATCGTCTCGCCTTAACATTAAATTAATGCTAAAACACCATACATCTTATTCTAAAATACCAGTACCTAAACGTTCGCTTCTGATTTATTTTAGATATACTACCGTAAAGAATATTTACATTTATCACCATTAAACAAGTTAGCTTTACATTAGCATGGCTGCCAATAACCATGAGCCGGTAAAATGAAAATAGATTCAGATCATAGGTCATTCCGAAAAATATAACCTATTACTCCTCTCTCAGGCTATCCATAAGATCTGACCTCTCGTTTGAGTGCAATTTTATTAAAAACAAAGCAAATATAACCTATATAATTACACTCTAGCTCATCGCAGATGATATGGTTAATTAATCCCATAAACTTAAAAATTAAGCTGTCATCTGGATAGCTTCTAAATGGCCTCACGAAGCTATTTTCGTGGCCCCAAAGTCTAGGGTGCCATCTTTCCACTGTCCCCGTATATTCTAGAGGCAGTCTGTGGGATATCCGAAGCACCAGCTGGATTCGTAGACCCTGACAGCTCCGGCGCAAATACTAGTCAAGGATCTACCTCCAACTAGACCCTCGCGAATATACGTGGCGGAAATTACAATACAACTGTGAATTACATGAAAAATACACTTAGCTCGCAGTAAAACACCTACCTTATTCTCGGGGATCTCGTGGTCAGCCTCTCTGGACCTATAATGGGTTTCACAATTGCATCTCCTTATATCTAAAATGAATCATGACGACACGGCTTCAAATAAAACTAAACGATTTAATAACAAAATGTAAACTAGGGCTAAACATTCATACAACAAAAATAAAATACACACTCCCATTCGCTCATCTCTACACTCACGCCACTGACAGAACTGCGTTCTATGAACATTTTGACAAAATTTGGTGTAGCTTGTGTCCATACATCAAGCTGTACAATAGTTACACACCTCTGTGTATTTACATTCTTCTGGCACGCTCCCAAGCAGATATGGGCTCTCGGCGCACGCGACCCTCGCCACGTGTCCGATGACATAACATTCACCGTTGCATTCCCAGTCTGGCTGTTTGAAAAAAAAGAGCGCGAGCCGTGCGGTTCGCAACAACTCTCCCCATTTGTGCGGCCTGGCCGAGCTATGGCCTTGGCTAGAAACGAGTTTTAAAGAAGTCCTCGCTATTCCTGCCTGGTCCACAAATGAGCTCTCCATAACAATAAAAACTGTGTTACAATGAAACAGATTCACGCCGGACAAAAACGTGAACTGTACGCAAATCCTACATGCTATTGACATAAAACTTCTACACACACTAACATTCACACTCTCGCATTGTGACGTCCCAATGGAGTTGATTTCATTCGCACTGAACAAGAAACAAACCACATACAGTCACATACTCATTCATACTCTAATCTCTACGTTAAACAAACTAAAAACTTCCTATTCCTAACATGTTATACACTCGATTGGCAAATAATAAAGATGAACACTAATTGAATTTATAATGACGCTTGTAGAATCAGCTATAGTCCTTTCAAAATAATAGCGTCTAAATACACTCGAGCCAGCGCTCTGATCTAGCAGTTATGTCAAATACAGTGAACTGTGATCCTTAATATCTTCTACGTCACCAGAAATAACCACCACCAGTCTCTCCTATCTGATCTGGTGTCAAAATAGTTTAAATACATTCGACCACTGAAGGTGAAACATATGCCGTTGCATGTTTGGGTTTAATAATCTCGATAAAAGATCGAACTGGCGAATACATTGATAGCAAGGAGTGGAACTTACGCAAAAATCTGCCATTTGCTGATCCGAAGTTCAACAAACCGGGTCACATTGACTTTTTATTTGGGGCAGAGGTATATCCATATATTCAGCTCACAGGAAATCTAATTAGGACTAGAGATTATCCTATTCTACAAGAAACAGAGTTAGGTTGAGTACTTGCAGGTAAATATACAGATTCGAGTAAGCCCCTCCATGGACCACGGCGGCCGGTAGTATCTTACTTTGTACAAACTGCAGGCTGCATCCAACAGCAGCTACAGAAATTCTGGGAAATCGAAGAGCTACACCATACTCCAAGAACTAAGGGAGAAAGGGATTGTGAAGCTCACTTCAAATGACACATCTCACGCAACTCTTCTGGCAGATTTGTAGTGCGTCTTCCCTTCAAAGAAAACCCAGAAAATCTAGGAGACTCCAAGCTTATGGCAACAAGGAGGTTTCATCAGTTGGAAAGGAAGTTGGCCAAACATCAAGGACTGAAGGAAGAATATATTCGATTTCTTCAAGAGTACGAAGATTTGGGTGATATGGATATTGCTGAAGATACCACAGCACGTTGTTACTATATGCCACACATGCAGTGGTTAAGGCAAGCAGCTCTACCACTAAGACTAGAGTAGTATTCGATTGTTCAGCAACATCCAGCAACGGAGTGTCATTGAATGACCTTCTACTCGTCGCTCCAACCATCCAGCAAGATCTCTACTCTATTACCTTCAGATTCAGAAGTCATGCCATTGCTTTTACTGTGGACATAGCAAAAATGTACCGTCAGATTCTGGCACATCCCCTAGACTGTAGATATCAAAGGATAATATGGAGAGAGAAATTGACAGATCCTGCCAAGGAGTATCAATTGAAGACTGTAACGAATGGCATGGCATGTGCGCCATTCTTAGCTATTAGATGCATTCAACAACTGGCCAGTGAGTCTTTCCGAAAGCTCAGAAATCAATGATGGAAGATTTCTGTGGTGACAATTGTATCTCGGGATGTGCGACCTTCGAAGAGGCTCTTCAAGTGCAACAAGACTTGATAAAATACTATAGAAGGGTGGATTCTCACTACGTAAGTGGTGCAGCAATCTCTCAGGTAATCTAGAGAATGTCTCACCGGAGCTAAGGGAGACTCAGTTACCACTACAGCTTGACAAGGGTGAAGTTAAAACATTAGGATTGGTATGGCACCCAGCCGCTGACCAGTTTCAAGTTATTAGCGGATTCAAGCCAAAACCCTATCCACATGGTTTTACAAATCACCTAGTTTTATCCATTGTTTCCAGCATTTTTGACCCTTTAGGCCCCATCAGTCCTATAGTAATTTTATGCAAGATATTCTTCAGAAGTTATGGCAAGATTGGCTATCTTGGGATCAGCCTTTATCAGAAGAATTGGCTGCAACTTGGACATCA
The DNA here is from genome assembly GCA_946902985.2 of Meconema thalassinum. Taxonomy (NCBI): domain Eukaryota; kingdom Metazoa; phylum Arthropoda; class Insecta; order Orthoptera; family Tettigoniidae; genus Meconema; species Meconema thalassinum. The sequence continues at coordinate 381,569,833 of OX336394.1, read as the reverse complement.
CTCTATAATCAGCTCTCATGGATTGATTAAATCTACATTGATCGCAGAATTCTAGGTGACAGCTCAGTAACTGTACAGCTTCATGGGTTCTGTGATTCATCGGAAGCTGCGTTTGGAGGGTGCTTGTATGTACACTCCACAAACAAGGATGGAACCACTTCTGTAAGACTTCTTTGCTCCAAGTCCCGTGTAGCACCATTGAAGAAATTATCTCTTCCACGATTGGAATTATGTGGAGCATTGCTATTATATCAATTATTGCAGAGGGTAGTCAAGGCCTTGAATCTTACATTTACGAACATATTCTTGTGGACAGACTCTACTATTTTATTGGCATGGCTTTCGGCACCATCATCATCGGCACCAATACAGGAAATTACAGAAGGTGCTACTTGGCGACACGTTTCTTCACAGTTTAACCCCGCTGATCTGATATCACGAGGTGTACATCCTAAGGATCTTAAGGATAATAAGTTATGGTGGAATGGACCAGCTTGGTTGAGTGAAGATTCTTAACACTGGCCTACATTAGATAATCTCCCAGAGCAGCAGGAACCACCAGAGCAGAAGATTAAGCTTTAATGTTACTTAATGACTACTCCCGAGGATGGACTCATCACAAGATTCTCTAGCTTATCGAGATTGCAACGAGTTGTAGCATACACCTTTAGATTTGTACGCAATTGTTCAAACTTGAAGACAGAGCGAGCCACTGGACCTCTTTCTTTAAAGGAATTGCAGAATGTTCTGACAACATGCATCAGACAGGCTCAGGAGTTAGCATACCACATGGAAATCAAACAGCTGGAATCAGATCAAAAATTCATTGTAAGAGTCACTTAAGGAGTCTACATCCAGGTTTAGACCACAACGGCCTGCTACGAGTTGGTGCACGGTTGGAACGGTCTAATCTGCCATATGAGCAAAAACATCCTGTGATCTTGCCACCTCATCATCACAACACCAGATTGATAATTGAACATGAACACAGTCGTCTCTTGCATGCTGGCTGTCAACTGCTTCTTGCCTCCCTTATGCAGAAATACTGGATTGTGAATGGTAGAGCGACAGTCATACGAATAATTCATAATTGCTTTACATGTTTCCGACTAAGAGCAAAATCTTCAACCCAACTAATGGGACAACTACCACGTGTTCGCGTTGAATTAGTTCGACCCTTTTTAAACTGTGGGATAGACCATGCAGGGCCATTTCTTGTAAAAACGCGTTTTCTCAGGTCAAAGACAAGGGATAAATGTTACGTAGCACTATTTGTGTGCCTAGCTACCAAAGCTGTACATCTCGAAGTTGTTAGCAGCCATACGACACGAGCTTTCATGGCAGAATGGAGTAGATTTATATCACATCGTGAACGATGCCAAACTACCTACAGTGATCATGGCACTAACTTCGTGGGAGCCAAGATGGAATTTCAAGAACTTCTCGACACAGATAACACGATAACTGAGGTACAGAATTTCACCTGCAGAGAAGGCATCGAGTGGAGCTTCATACCTCCAAGAGCACCACACTTCGGAGGCCTATGAGAAGCAGGTGTCAAATCTTTCAAGCATCTCCTCAGACGTGTTATGGGTACGTTATGTTCTACTTTTGAGGAATTAACTGCTTTAACCTGTCAAATAGAAGATTGTCTGAACTCCAGACCACTCATTCCTCTCTCCTCCGATCCTAATGATATTGAAGCTCTCACTCCTGGCCATTTTCTTATTGGCACTGCCTTATCCAGTTTACCCCAGCCAGATCTAAGTAATGTAAAGCTTAACTTGTTGTCCAGATGGGAGATTCTGCAGCAACAACTTCAGATATTTTGGTCCAGGAGGTCCAATGAGTATCTACACCACCTGCAGCAGCGGGCTAAATGGTCCAGTTCTTCCCCAAGTATGACGTCTGGTACGCTTGTCATTGTGAAGGAAGACAACCAACCCCCCACTGCACTGGAAGGTTGCAGTGATCAAACAATTTCATCCTGGAGACGACGGACTGGTTCGTGTGGCAACTATCCGCACTGCCAAGGGATTGTTCAAACGACCGAGTGTAAAATTGTATCCTCAGCCTGAAGGAAGTGCAGTTTAATTAATGTGCCATACCACTTCAGTTTTGTTTATTTTCGTTTTCAGTGTATCATTGCATTGTGTATATAGATTTCTTGCTCAAACAGACACGTTTTACTATAGTGCAGTGTTTGATTCGATGTAATTCATGTTTTGTGTGTGATTGTAGTGATAAGAAAATAAGTATTTCATGGCGGCTGGTATGTTGAGTCAAGACCAACTACAATCCTCAGACCTTAATGTAGAAAAAACATGGCGGCGATGGTTGCTCTACCAATAGCCAAGATCATGTCATCGGGCTTGTCACAGTTCGTGTAAATTATTATTTTTACTCACCTAAGAGCATAAAAAGATATCACAAGATGAGACTAGGTTCCGAAGAAATACGCATCAATAATGTAGACTTACCTGAATTAATTTATCTATATAGTTCTGGCCTCGAATTAAAGGTTTCATCGTCTTCACCCAAGGGGCAGCTACAATAGTCTCACTGTTTCTGTGGTTGAATAAGAAGTTTTTTGGCGAGTTATAACGATTTGTATTTAAGTTCAGTAATTATAGATTAATATTATTAGCATAAAATCAAACAGATTCTGAAGTAGGAAAGAAGAAAGTACCCGGTTACTGAAGTGCTGTCCCAGCACATGCAGAATATTTATGTACACAATCGGAATGCGAATAGTTGCCTGAAATAATCGAACCAACGCTATGGAGATACGATTCAATTAAGACATCTCGTGGAATTGTCTAAAATCTCGGGTAAAACATCACACCGAATTAGTTGATTGAAATATGCAAAGAAGTCGTCGTGCGGATATCTCAACATAATTATGGAGATTACCACACACAAAGGACGCGATATGTTACCATATAACCTATTAAACATTCGCTGTTACCGTTTGGAATAGTTGTACGCTGGAAATAGTAGATTTAGTGAAGTAATGTAGGTAGGAAAGCACCATCTCCCTCATACGGAATTATCGCTGCACACCATCTCGCAATATAAGTACATAATTGGCAAGTTACTCACAACACTTTATTACACACATCATAATAAAAAATAACTTGCAAGCTGTAAGAATCACAAAAGTATGAATAATGACGGAACACAATGAGTTCACTGTTTGGCACAGGGGAAACATCTTCCTTAACCAACAAAACAGACGTTCACTGTAATATTTGGCGTGTATACAAGGCAGTGAAGAACATCTGCTAGACTGGTAACGATTTACGGAGGCACATGAAGCTGAGCGTTCAAGATAACGTCAACGGTTTGGTCTTGTCGTAGATGCTCAATGCGTTTTCCCTTTACGTACTTAAGTTCGACACTACTGGTACTGAAATGTACTATGCTATTATTATATTGTCACTAACTAGCAAATCATTGCGGTGTATATTCTTGAGACACTTCTATTAATGCTTTAGTCTTAGGTACTTCAACATCTGCAGTAAATGACACAATGCCATCGGTCGACTGAACAATCATCACACAATCGAACCAGTCCATAATAAGCGTATTATCACATATTTACACACGATTGCAGTACATTAACGCGAACTGGACTTAACAGACACACTGAAGACACTAAAATTTACAGATGAGCGATAGTTTATCCCAACTTTCATCAAACGAAGCTAATCAAAGCTAATATTGTATCCCAGCAACGAATGTAAACAAACAATATCTCGGGCTTCCGCATGCTCTATTTCCACACTTTCGATACCTGCATTAAGGTCTGAGTATTGTAGTTGGTCTTGGTTGAGTGCAGCCATCTCGATCCCGACTGCCAGCTCGATCCCTCGCTCTGCAGCACTCGACGGTAGACTAGAGTATTAGTGTTTTTTGGCATGATGTTTCTTGTTTTGTTTATCGTTGTGTATGTATGTGTTTACAGTTCCGTATGGCAGTAAATATTCTTGTACCAGACGTGTCAAATCGTCATTTACAGTCCACTTATTTGTGCTCTCTTGTATAATCAATAACCTGAAAAATAATAAAGCCTCAGGTGAAGATGGAATTGTAGCAGAGATGTGGAAATGCGCAGATGAACAGTCCTTGCAGAGCATTCAACAGATCATACAAGACATATTGTGCCTAACTCTAGGAATGGGTATTCCAAGATTCAGACACCTAGATATCAAGGGAAAGGCTACAGCCGCTTTTGAAAGTTGAGATATTTGAATATCGCGCTACATTGCTTCTCGAAGCAATTGGAAAGAATATACCGATACTTGCATGTCAAGTGACGTAGCGAGTAATAGCAGAGGTCGAGGCTATTTATTGATTAAATAGTTAGCCATGGAGTAGAGACTTGAGACTTGGATCAGATTACTGGCACGGCCAAATGAAAGAGAATGCAATTAGTATCAAGTAAATCGGACCGGGGATACCAGAGATATGAGGATTTCCAGATATCAGCTGATGACGCGTGACCCTGGCAGTTTTGAATAAAAGCCGGCCGGCCGAGGCATCGATAGCTCATTCCAACACAAGCACTTGCAGAGCAAGTTGCTGCTACGCTGAGCCAAGGCACATGGTTGCCGGATCTACGCAGAAGTAATTTTCAAAGTTGTGATAGTCACAAAAGTGCTGCGCTACGAGGTGGAACTTAGTAAGTTTCCGGCGAGGAGAATCACTAGGTGATTGATTATTTTCTACAGACACTGGTAGAAATATTTTTATGGACATATGCTAGACTTTGTCTAGAATTAGTACTTTGTCACAGTCCAGTAATAACCTAATACTTGGATGTTTAAGTCCATTTCAGTCAGTTTTCATATTGGTAACTTGTTAACCACTTCGATCTATCAGTACACTGAAGACCAGTCGATCACGGTGGTGTTCATTAGTCTACGCAAGGGAAACTACAGGTTGCTTAGCGCATGGTAGATGGCGAGAAGCCATGCCCAGGGAACGATCTTCAGGACAGCCGTTGATTGGTTAGACTGTCAGTGTCTTCTTGTATTGATAAGATTACCGTGAGTAATGTTACAACTGACATATCTAAGAATAGATCACTTAGATCTGGCCCCATTTAAACGAACTGTTATGGCTTTGATAGAAGCCCATATTAAAATGGAACAACAGTTAATTCAAACGTCAAGAGATACTACCACTATGTCTGACTAGACGGATTGTGGGTATATAATGGCGGCCGATACAAGGATTATACGTGCTTGTCCGATAGGGCATGTCTATGGATAAATCTGGCACAGACCAGGTTTACTACGCTTCAAGACCATCAAGAAATGTAAGCCACATTTGAATTATATTATGCCTAGCTAATTGGAACAAACTATTTTTCTGCAGATGACCAACACATTTATTTATTTATTTTTCTTCGTATTTAAATCTTGCAATGATTTACGCAAGACATATTAGAGTTATTCTGAGCATTTTCAGCACTCAGAACAGTTTAGGATCGATGACCGAGCATTTCGAGCATTTATTTGAATATTTCATATTTTTGGGAAATCACGGTAATCAGCCGATGTAACTGTAAAAGTTAATAATTATTTTTTGTTGAGGAATGGATATCTTTTCCATATTCGAAGGTTCGAACATGTGGATTCTCACATAATGAAATAATAATTAAACATATTTAAAATAATATAACTAATAATAATAATAATAATCCACTAATAATAATAATAATAATTTTCATAATTTTTCTAAATAATTCTTGGATATTATATTTTCTAATAATCATTTGTATTGAGAGAGAGCCTATGAAGTAGTTTAATCATTTCTAGTTTGGAACAGGAGATTTTCCGAAGGAGAGTGGTTAGCGCAAGCCCGCATTCAACCAACATGTCAGTTCTGATTGAACAATTGATATTTGCATTGAGCAAAGTATATTTTTCAGATAACACGGAGAGGCATGAAACGGGAAGCAATTGATAATTGTATCAAATAGGATATTTTTGTATTTATATAAAATCATGACGTAAATACACTCGAAAGTGAAATAAAGATTTTCATAAGTATGGTAAATTCACGGGTTGAACTGAATGGTAAAATAAAATAAACTTGTAAGTTTATTAATCTTCCAGTGTTGATAACAAGCAGAGGCTTGATTTATTGTATAAATTTTGGGAAGAAAATTTATATGTGTGGAGTAGTTGAAATGCCATTCCCAGGTGCGCATGTTTAAGTCGCAGGAATGAGGAGGTTGTTACGAGCATCAATCAAATAGCAGGTTCGATGGCTCAGGTTTATAGAAGGAGTATTGGAACTACACATTTCGTCGTATGAATGACCTGAAGGTTATTTCTTAGAAACCATCAGTTCTTATTTCAACCTTGTTTACGAATTCCATTTAGACTTTGATTTTGCTAGAACCCGGATTTGTCATGATAGTAGTTTATTCTTCTTCAGAGGAAGACCTTTGCCGTTGTTGTTGTAATATTGTGTTCTTACACAAATAATAGAATGGGCCACTGCCAATTAAAAATAATTCTTTAACCACGAATAATTTGAAGGATAATTTCAATCCTAGTGCCATGAACTAAATGAATTTATTATAAAGCTACAATTCTTATTTCCGCAATCTGTCGAAGAATTGCAAGTTGTGAAAATTGCTAATAATAGCCATGAATATAAATATTTTTCATAATAATGATTCCAAGTGGAAAATTGAATAGTTGAATGGTTCAACAATTTATTGATCAAGTTGATGATTCAGAAATCATGTATTTTGTTAGGAACTTGGAAGTTCATAATCGAGTCACTTCTCGAATGTTTATTGTCAGAAGAACAATTATTTTTTTGTTGTGCTTCGCACAGTTCTTCGATGCTATGCTCAAGGTCAAATACTTTTCAGATGTTATTAATATGTGTAAATAATTTGTGTTGCTTCAATGATAACAATATTTTTCGACAATATTTTTGAAACTGGAAAAATAAGTGAAAGTTAAAATTCTATGAACATTTATTCTACGAGTGTTAATATTATGTAAAAATTCAAACAGTGAACTACGATATTTCCAGTAGAGACAATTAAATTTGAACTGGATTTAATCATAAATAATTTTGGAACACAGTCTACAGGACTAACAATCAGACTTGTGTTTCCAAAAAATAATTGTCAAATGTGTTTGGAAAAATTCTGTACATTGTGTAAATAGGAGTGTGGGTCGCCACACGTGAGTGATGCTACTTTGAGCATTCTTGCAGTCAATTTTAAATTCAAAATAAAATGAGATAATTTTACGTGATGTGTTACGCCCAATTGAATCTCCTTCTATCCTTATTGTTGCATTGAGCCAAAAATCAGTAAAGCATTTTTTTCATTTGATGTCGTTTTTGCGATTTGCTTTAACCCATCTGGCGCTCCGGGATATTTTAACTCTCGTGCTGACTGATTATTGGTAAAATGCATATGTGGTCGTGCGGACTCCGGTCTAAACGGGCACATAAAATAAGATAGAGAGAGAAATGGCTTTGAACGTGGGGCTCGATTTTGACATGGTCAATCGCATGCCGATTTAAATTGTGATAATTTTTTATAGAAATATTTTGGGAGTTGAGAGATGTCTGGTTTGGATGAATAAATTAGTAGGAAACCCAATTAGTGGGGAAAATTAAAAATTTAACTTGGTTAATAATTAGAATGGGTTTGATTATTTTTGATAATGGCTTAACCATTAGGGCGTCAAGTAAATTCAGTAGTAAACGTTCGATGACTGGACATACGCATTATTAGAATCCAGGTGGAGGATATTTGTGAACTTGCATATTTTTCTTGTGATATTGTGGTAAATGTAATTCGTAGAAGTAGAGAATTTTGTTTTTCCATCACGTCGACATTAGGACAAATCTCATTTTATTAGAGTGTTCCAATTAGCTATTCATATTTCTTGTTCTAGTTATAAGCTTGTGTTTGCCGATATTGTATACCCCTAAGTTTTGAATAATAATTGAAAATTATGGAAGAAATGATGAGGATGATGAGGAGTTTGGAGGAGAGTTCAAAAGAGACTGGACGGCGTGTAGCCGCCATTATGAAAGAAAATACAGAGGCTTTAGAAAAGAAACTTAAAGAAAATTCTGATTCTTTAGACGATAAACTTAAAGAAAATTCTGATTCTTTAGAAAATAAACTTAGAGAAAATTTAGAAAATAAACTTAAAGAAAATTCTAATTCTTTAGAAAATAAACTTAAAGAAAATTCTGAGTCTTTAGAAAATAAACTTAAAGAAAGTTTAAATGATAAACTTAAAGAAAATTCTGATTCTTTGGAAAATAAACTTAAAGAAAGTTCTGATTCTTTAAAAGGTAACTTGAAAGAAAATTTAAATAGTAAATTTAATTCTATGGAAAATAAATTTAAAGAGAATTCTGAAATTTTGAAAATGACACTTGAAAGTAAAATGAATAAATTATGCGAAAAAACACATGAGCTCGAAACTTCATTAGCTACTAACGCAAGTTTAATGGACGATAAATTTCGCGATGCCGATCTTAGATCTCAAAGCTTAGCTGATAGGATAGAACATGGTCTTATGAAAGTTGGTGAAGACATGATCAACCTAGAAGTCAGAGTGAAGAAGGAGAGTAATGAGATGGGAATTCTAGTTGTTCAACGGTTGACAGAACAATTCAAAGAACTTGTAATGGGAGAAATAAGAGAAGCTGTGATTAATGAATTGCAAACTGAAATTAAAACCACAGTTGTCAATGAAATTAAAGACACACTCAAGCTGGAGAACCAAGAGGGAATCAAGGAGATTAGGGAATCTTTGTCATCCCATATTCAAGTAATTTCCAAAGATATCCAAGCAACTCAGAAGGACATATCAGATATGACAGGGTCATTGAAAAGTCACGAGGCTGTTATGAACCAGATATCCACTGATGTCAAGGAGAATTGTAAAGAAACTGAAGCAATTAAGAAAATGGCAGAAGAAAATCATAAGGAACTTGAAGCTATGAAAACCCAAATCAAGGACGAGAAACAGTCTGACCATCTGTTGAAAATGCCAAATGTAAGGGGAAAAGAACAGATACAGATAAATCTAGGAGCAGCTAGAGAAACGGATAGTCAAAGACAGGACGAGGTCAGGACAGTATTTCAATCCAACCCCATAACTGTATTTAAGAATGTAGAAGATAAGCCTTCTAAATTTTCAGGGCGAGATTCTGTGACACCCGTAGAATTTTTGAGAGAAGCAGGGGATTACCTGAAAGATTCCATGATCCCTAAAGAAAGACAGATCCGAGTGATAGGGAAGTTTTTGGAAGGTCCTGCACTTCTTTGGTTTAGAGCTTTTAGATCCACTCTAACCACTTTTGAGGAGTTTTCTCGTGGGTTATTGAAAAAGTTTTGGTCCCCGGAAACCCAACAGCAAGTCAGAGCAGAGTTATATTCGAAGAGATTCTCGACGTCACAACCTACTCGATACTCAACGTACTTTTCTGGGCAGCTTTCTAAACTTCAACATTTAGATCCGCCGATGCCAGATAACGAATTGATTACTGCGTTAATACGTCAGTTTCCAGCAGACGTCCAGAGGAGTTTGATAGCTGCTGACATATATAATATGGAGCAATTTGACGAGGTATTACAGAAGCTGGATCATACGAACGCTCAATTCTTCCATCAGAAGGGAGGAAAGAGTAACAACGCTGTGTACGCTGTTATGGCTGATAGTTGTTCTCAAACACCTCGAGAGATTCGAGAGGGGCGAGAAGAGAAAACGCCGAGGGAAGATTCAAATAAGAGAGGATGGAATCAGTACAGTAACAGATACAGTTACAAGACTTATGCGAGACCGGATGGTGGAAATCGATATAATACTCGATGGAGAAGGCCCAGGGATAATCAAGGAAGGTACCAGGAAAGAAGATACTATGGTAGAAACAACTACAATAACAGAGGGAATGTGGATACTCGTCAGTCCAATGAAGAGTTCAACAAGGAGACGAGGAAAAACTTGGAAGCAAGACACCAAGATAACTTGCAGTTTTTGGAGCAGAGGCCCAATGAACCAGGTCCATCGGGAACACAACAATCCCGGGGGAATGGGAACAAAAAAAACTTCGAATTCACAGTAGAAGATAGAATTTTGAACACTTTCACTTCCAGAATTATTAAATGGCAAGCAGAGGATGATGACTTAATTCAACAGAATGACGAACGGAAAGAAATGGGTACAAGAATTAGAATGCCAATCATATCATGCGAAGTATTCGGTATGCCTGTCGATTCTTTGATTGATACTGGGGCTATGCTTTGTCTTGTGAGTGAGAAGCTTTATATTCTGTGGAAGCTCAAAGAGAATTTAGAGGAAATTCCAGTATCAGGAATTAAAATCCAAGGAATAATACCCAACAAAATATCTCTGTGCAAAACACAATTATACTTATGTATTACGATTGGAGGACATGATTTCCGACATGTGTTTGTAGTAATGAAGGACATGGCTTTTGACATGATATTGGGAGCGGATTTCATTCAGAAATATCAAGCAGTGATAGACATGAAGACAGAGACGATCAGATTCAAGAATACCGAAGAGATTAACTTCGAGGGAAAAGAAGAGGAAGCCATCGAGGGAGATGCTCAATGGTCTCTGATTTTTCATGAAGCTGAAGGAAGAGAAGTCTACACTGAGGAGGAGTCCCCAGAGCTAGGAAAAATTTTGGAAGAGTATCACGATATTTTTGATATTAAACCTGGTGAAATTAAATATTTTGAGTATTGTGGAAGTAAACAACAATGGAAGCTATGAAGTCGCTAATACACGAACTGGTAACATCGTGGGAACTTATAATGCATCGAATTTGAAGATTTATTATTCAAGAACCAGATGATTTAATGTGTAGATAGGAAAAATAAAAATTTTTCAATTTTTATTTTTTGCTAGGTGTGGGGTGGATGTGCCCAACTCTAGGAATGGGTATTCCAAGATTCAGACACCTAGATATCAAGGGAAAGGCTACAGCCGCTTTTGAAAGTTGAGATATTTGAATATCGCGCTACATTGCTTCTCGAAGCAATTGGAAAGAATATACCGATACTTGCATGTCAAGTGACGTAGCGAGTAATAGCAGAGGTCGAGGCTATTTATTGATTAAATAGTTAGCCATGGAGTAGAGACTTGAGACTTGGATCAGATTACTGGCACGGCCAAATGAAAGAGAATGCAATTAGTATCAAGTAAATCGGACCGGGGATACCAGAGATATGAGGATTTCCAGATATCAGCTGATGACGCGTGTCCCTGGCAGTTTTGAATAAAAGCCGGCCGGCCGAGGCATCGATAGCTCATTCCAACACAAGCACTTGCAGAGCAAGTTGCTGCTACGCTGAGCCAAGGCACATGGTTGCCGGATCTACGCAGAATTAATTTTCAAAGTTGTGATAGTCACAAAAGTGCTGCGCTACGAGGTGGAACTTAGTAAGTTTCCGGCGAGGAGAATCACTAGGTGATTGATTATTTTCTACAGACACTGGTAGAAATATTTTTATGGACATATGCTAGACTTTGTCTAGAATTAGTACTTTGTCACAGTCCAGTAATAACCTAATACTTGGATGTTTAAGTCCATTTCAGTCAGTTTTCATATTGGTAACTTGTTAACCACTTCGATCTATCAGTACACTGAAGACCAGTCGATCACGGTGGTGTTCATTAGTCTACGCAAGGGAAACTACAGGTTGCTTAGCGCATGGTAGATGGCGAGAAGCCATGCCCAGGGAACGATCTTCAGGACAGCCGTTGATTGGTTAGACTGTCAGTGTCTTCTTGTATTGATAAGATTACCGTGAGTTATGTTACAACTGACATATCTAAGAATAGATCACTTAGATCTGACCCCATTTAAACAAACTGTTATGGCTTTGATAGAAGCCCATATTAAAATGGAACAACAGTTAATTCAAACGTCAAGAGATACTACCACTATGTCTGACTAGACGGATTGTGGGTATATAATGGCGGCCGATACAAGGATTATACGTGCTTGTCCGATAGGGCATGTCTATGGATAAATCTGGCACAGACCAGGTTTACTACGCTTCAAGACCATCAAGAAATGTAAGCCACATTTGAATTATATTATGCCTAGCTAATTGGAACAAACTATTTTTCTGCAGATGACCAACACATTTATTTATTTATTTTTCTTCGTATTTAAATCTTGCAATGATTTACGCAAGACATATTAGAGTTATTCTGAGCATTTTCAGCACTCAGAACAGTTTAGGATCGATGACCGAGCATTTCGAGCATTTATTTGAATATTTCATATTTTTGGGAAATCACGGTAATCAGCCGATATAACTGTAAAAGTTAATAATTATTTTTGTTGAGGAATGGATATCTTTTCCATATTCGAAGGTTCGAACATGTGGATTCTCACATAATGAAATAATAATTAAACATATTTAAAATAATATAACTAATAATAATAATAATAATCCACTAATAATAATAATAATAATAATTTTCATAATTTTTCTAAATAATTCTTGGATATTATATTTTCTAATAATCATTTGTATTGAGAGAGAGCCTATGAAGTAGTTTAATCATTTCTAGTTTGGAACAGGAGATTTTCCGAAGGAGAGTGGTTAGCGCAAGCCCGCATTCAACCAACATGTCAGTTCTGGTTGAACAATTGATATTTGCATTGAGCAAAGTATATTTTTCAGATAACACGGAGAGGCATGAAACGGGAAGCAATTGATAATTGTATCAAATAGGATATTTTTGTATTTATATAAAATCATGACGTAAATACACTCGAAAGTGAAATAAAGATTTTCATAAGTATGGTAAATTCACGGGTTGAACTGAATGGTAAAATAAAATAAACTTGTAAGTTTATTAAACTTCCAGTGTTGATAACAAGCAGAGGCTTGATTTATTGTATGAATTTTGGGAAGAAAATTTATATGTGTGGAGTAGTTGAAATGCCATTCCCAGGTGCGCATGTTTAAGTCGCAGGAATGAGGAGGTTGTTACGAGCATCAATCAAATAGCAGGTTCGATGGCTCAGGTTTATAGAAGGAGTATTGGAACTACACATTTCGTCGTATGAATGACCTGAAGGTTATTTCTTAGAAACCATCAGTTCTTATTTCAACCTTGTTTACGAATTCCATTTAGACTTTGATTTTGCTAGAACCTGGATTTGTCATGATAGTAGTTTATTCTTATTCAGAGGAAGACCTTTGCCGTTGTTGTTTTAATATTGTGTTCTTACACAAATAATAGAATGGGCCACTGCCAATTAAAAATAATTCTTTAACCACGAATAATTTGAAGGATAATTTCAATCCTAGTGCCATGAACTAAATGAATTTATTATAAAGCTACAATTCTTATTTCCGCATTCTGTCGAAGAATTGCAAGTTGTGAAAATTGCTAATAATAGCCATGAATATAAATATTTTTCATAATAATGATTCCAAGTGGTAAATTGAATAGTTGAATGGTTCAACAATTTATTGATCAAGTTGATGATTCAGAAATCATGTATTTTGTTAGGAACTTGGAAGTTCATAATCGAGTCACTTCTCGAATGTTTATTGTCAGAAGAACAATTATTTTTTTGTTGTGCTTCGCACAGTTCTTCGATGCTATGCTCAAGGTCAAATACTTTTCAGATGTTATTAATATGTGTAAATAATTTGTGTTGCTTCAATGATAACAATATTTTTCGACAATATTTTTGAAACTGGAAAAATAAGTGAAAGTTAAAATTCTATGAACATTTATTCTACGAGTGTTAATATTATGTAAAAATTCAAACAGTGAACTACGATATTTCCAGTAGAGACAATTAAATTTGAACTGGATTTAATCATAAATAATTTTGGAACACAGTCTACAGGACTAACAATCAGACTTGTGTTTCCAAAAAATAATTGTCAAATGTGTTTGGAAAAATTCTGTACATTGTGTAAATAGGAGTGTGGGTCGCCACACGTGAGTGATGCTACTTTGAGCATTTTTGCAGTCAATTTTAAATTCAAAATAAAATGTGATAATTTTACGTGATGTGTTACGCCCAATTGAATCTCCTTCTATCCTTATTGTTGCATTGAGCCAAAAATCAGTAAAGCATTTTTTTCATTTGATGTCGTTTTTGCGATTTGATTTAACCCATCTGGCGCTCCGGGATATTTTAACTCTCGTGCTGACTGATTATTGGTAAAATGCATATGTGGTCGTGCGGACTCCGGTCTAAACGGGCACAATATGGACAACAGAGACTCTACCGGAAGAGTGGACATCAGCAGTAATTCACCCGTTACACAAGAAGGGAGGCAAGACTGACCTCAACAATTACAGAGGTATCTCCTTATTGCAGGTTACCTACAAGGTTCTTTCGAAAGCTCTGTTATCTAGAGTCACAAACCAAGTAGACTCTCAATCAGGGTAATATCAGGCCAGCTTTCGTAACAATCGATCTTGTCCAGAGCAGATACAAAATGTCTCACCTATAAGAGTCGTGGGGGACAACCCTGGTTAGTTGTCTTAGTGGATTTCCAGAAGGCATAGGAGTCAGTGGACAGAGAGGGTCTTTTCTCCACCTTGCAAGAATTTGGCCTTGATGAAAAAAACCTTAAACTAGTCCAGGCCACCTTGACAAACACAACATCTAAAGTCAAGTTCAGAGGTGAACTATCTGAGAGCTTCGCCATCAAGACGGGAGTTAGACAGGGCGATATACTCTCTTGCACCCTCTTCAATTGCATCCTGGAGAAGATCGTAAGGGAATGGATGGTGCGACTAACACCAAGGACTAGTCTGCAGCTTGGATACAAGAAAGACAACCTTCTTGTGTTATGCCTGGCCTTTGCTGACGACCTCGCCATACTGACCAACACTATAGAGGAAGCTACTCACCACCTACAGAGCCTTCACGATGTAGCGGTTCTGGCTGGCCTGAAGATCAACATTGGGAAGACTGAATTCAAGGAAGCTCCGTCCACAATTCCACTTGAGGGGGGTATCATCCGAAAAGTCCCTGCGGCCAAGTACCTAGGGGAGTGGATCTCGGCAAACCGGAGTGAGAATCTGGCCATAGAAACCAGGTGCACCAAGTTCGAGAGGGCCTACCACTCCTGCCGCAGCATCTACGCATCAAAGTCCCTATCCAAACACCTCAAACTCAGACACTACAATTCAGTAGTAAAACCATCAGTTCTCTACGCCTCTGAGTGCCTTGTGATGGCCAGGAAATGCCCACTCAGGAAACTTGAACTCAAGGAGAGGAAGATCCTGCGGAGGATACTAGGACCTATATGGGAAGAGGGAGGCACCTACAGAATTCGGCACAATGATGAGCTTTACTGCCATCAAGAAGACATTGTGACTTGTATAAGAAAAAGGCGCCTGGCCTTCTATGGACACTTGACCCGCATGATCGCTTGCCGGCTCACCAGTAGGATCTTCACAGTAGCAGGAAGAGGGATGGCCTCTAGAACCAAGTGGATCTCTACGGTCAGGACGGATTTAGACCACCTAGTGATCCCACTTAATTCCATACAGGACCGCCAACAATTCCGGCAAACCATCCGACAGGGAGTTTTTCCCGTATCACTGACAGCTAGGAAGAAGACCGGAGTCAGCAGACCACCATGGACGGAGGAAAGAAAGCTGGCTCATAGTCAGATGATGAAAAAGTACTGGAAGAAGAGAAAAGACAATGCGACGAGGAGATATGAGCCCCGTGGTCATCAGTAGGCCCAAACGACGTCGAAGGAGAAGAAGAAGAATTCGGTAAAGACCGTCAACAATCACACAATTAAGACACTATAGCACATCAATGGCACATACATATCAAAATCTCCCCAACATCACGTCGCATCACATGTATAAAATTTGACTCAAAATCACAACACGGTTTCCGACCACAAACATAAATAGGAAATAAATGAGACACAGTACGGTATATTAAACACACTGACTAAACACAAAATCCATTTATCTAAATTCCTATGAAAAACAGTACACATCATAAAATTACACACGTAAAAAAGCACTACGCCCACATTTTCCCGCTTTCACTTCATAATATCCACCACATCGAAAAACCCTTAGACACGTGTTTGCCTATTTTTTTAAATCTTTAGTTAATATGCCGAGTATCACATCCCCAAATGAAACCACTCGTGAGATATTGTTATTCAATGAAATGCAGGTTTAACCCTCTTAACACCCTTTTAGAACCTGATTGTTTTCCTCTGAGTTTCAAACTCCTCGCCTATGTCATTTAATAGATACAGGCTCACTTAGGAATCCTTCAACCCCGAACTTTCATCCCTTTCACCTCATAATATACACAACATCGAAAAATCCTTAGACACGTGTCTGCTTGTTTATAATGATTAGTTTATATGCCTAGTATCACATCTCCAAATGAAACCACTCGTGAGATATTGTTATTCAAAGAAATGCACGTTTACCCCTTAACAACCCCTTTAGAAACTGAATATCCAAAAACCTTCCTTTAGTGGACGTTTTCGACATACAACGAACATATCCACAAAATTTTATGTTTCTAACTTCAATAGTTTTGGCTGGACGATGATGAGTGAGTGAGGCAGACAGGACATTTTTTTCATTTTTTTCTTTCTTTCAGAATTTCACCCCTCCCCATGGGTCCCTTAAATTGGATTTATGAAAGAACGGTCGAACATATATTTCCTTATTTTTAAGCTGTTTTCCGTCTGAATTTGATGAGTGAGTGAGTCAGTCAGTTAGGATACTTTCTTTCCTTTTTCCTCCAGAATTTCACCTCTCCCCATGGGCCCCTTGAATTAAATTTATGACAAAACGGTCGAACACGTATTCACTTATTTTTAAGTTGTTTTTTCCGCTGACTTTCAAACCCCTCGCCTATGTCGTTTAAGAGATACACGCTCCGTTAAGAATCCTTCAACCCCCACTTTTCCCCCCTTTCACATCATAATATACCCAACATCGAAAAACCCTTTGACACGTGTCCACTTATTTTTAATGATTAGTTTATATGCCGAGTATTTCATCCCCAAATGAAACAACTCGTGAGATATTGTTATTCAATGAAATGCAGGTTTAACCCCCTGAACAACCCTTTTGAACCTGAATATCCAAAAATCCTTCCTTAGTGGACGTTTTCGACACACAACGAACATATCCCCAAAATGTCATGCTTCTAACTTCAATAGTGTTGGCTGGGCGATGGTGAGTGTGTGAGACAGTGAGAACTTGTTTTTTCTTTCAGAATTTCACCCCTCCAAATGGGCCCCTTAAATTGGATTTATGAAAGAATGGTCGAACAACTATTTACTTATTTTTTAAACTGTTTTATTTTTCCGGAGTTTGATGAGCGAGTGAGTCAGTCAGTCAGTTATGACACTTTCTTTCCTTTTATTTTTTTTCCAGCATTTCACCCCTCCCCATGGGCCCCTTAAATTGAATTTATGAAAAATCGGTCGAACACTTATTCACTTACTTTTTAAGCTTTTTTTACCGCTGACTTTCAAACTTCTCGCAGCTGTACCCGGCATGCGTTGCAATGCCAATCAAAGAAAGTGTTGGGGTGTAAATTTGTTTCTTGAAGTGCTTTTGGATACGCTTTTTTTTCTTCAATTTCCGTTAACTGCCTCTAAAATATCATGAAATGGATTTAGTAATTTATAAACATTTGTAGGAGCATGCACAACAACTCACCAACGTTTCATCGCAATCGGATGAATGGTATATGACGCATACGGGATTTTGTTTAAATGATTCGTGCGCTGTCACACATTTGTCGAATTTACTCGTGCGCCACCTAATGCGAAATGGATTTACCAAGTTAGAAACCTTCACGCAAGTGTACACAACAACTCAACAAAGTTTTATCGCAATCGATGAATGGTATATGAACGAATACGGGATTTTGTTGAAACGCTTCGCGCGTCGTCACTCATTTGTTACAACTACTCGTGCGCAACCAATATTGTAAACAGTGGCGAATTCTCCCATACACCGCATATACCGGCGGTATACCACCCGAGATATTAAAAATGTAAAAATATTTTCTTGTCACTTTTTAGACATGTTGCAGTCATGAAAATCGTCCTTGTCATATATTTTCTGCAGATTGTTGTCATGAAAGTCGGCGGTCATAGCAGCGTACCATACTTATTTTTACTTGTGGTGTACAGTTTTAGTTATGAGTGACTGTACTACGTTACCGCAAGAGTCTCCCGGTGGCGCTCGCCGGCTCGTTTGGGGCACGAGGGGAATGGGAGGAGTAGCATAAGCCCAGCAAATTTCAGCCCGAGGTATCGCGCTAAGACCATGCGGTTCAACTATGCCTAATGCTGATTGGCTATTTCAAGGGGAATTTGTTGACCAGCAGAGGCTTGCCAGTGCTCTGCCGCTTCAGTTATTTGTTCTGTGTGCGAGACAGTGTTATTGTACGTTTGTTTTAAATCAGTCTTGAAGTGATTTAGTCAACAGTGAATTAATATAGAAATGTGTAGTGTGAGTGAAGCACCGGAAGTGGATTGTGGGTGCGTCATTGAGGACGTGCTAACCAAGGGATTTAATTTAATTGGATTCCCTGAGAAAGTGGAAATTAAGGAGAAAGGAAGGCCGACTCCTGAACTTCCAAATTTAGTGTCAACTTGAGTAGACCGTAAGCGAGAATATACTAGACATTTTTGTTCCTCAAGCTATTCACGCCATCAGTGGTTAATTGGATGCAAAACTCTTAACAAACTATTTTGCTGGCCTTGTCTCATTTTCAGTCGTGAAGGAACGGCGTGGTCAAAAGATGGATTTGACAACATTGCTGGTCTTACTAGTAGCTTAAAGAAACATGAAAAAGCGAGGAGTCATATCGCATGTGCTTTTGCATTGTGCAAATTCGGTACCTCGCGAATAGAAGTTCAGTTGAATGCTCAGAAAGCAATGGAGGTCTCAAAGCACAATGAAATGGTAAAAAGGAATAGGCAGGTTTTATCTAGGCTACTACGAGGACATGACGAGTCAGACCAGTCACTGAACAGAGGTAACTACATAAAAACCTTAGATTTGATGAGCACGTATTACCTTTTGCTACATGACTATTTTCTTAATTCTACTATATTTCGAGGTACTGTACCCGTTCGTCCTGGGGATGCGATGACCCATCTGCTATAACATCGCATTCCTGGAGTTCCAGGACAGAGCGGAGTTAAATGAACCTCTAGTCAAATAAGGAATGTGTCGGAAATTCAGCTGAGTTCTCGAAAAAGCAGTGGGTATCACGAGACAAAGTATCTCTAGGGTCGTTACGGGCTTAAGTTTAATAAAAATAATGCAAATATAAATGGGCGCCATCAACTGAATTCCTAGCAAACCACTTCCTTTCCGGATAAGCCTTACTCAAGACAAGGAAAGAAAAAGGAACATCACACCATCATCAGATCACAACTAAGATAAAAACAAATTTATTTTACTTTGATAGTCAGACAGACATTTTAAATATAACTCCTACCTAAGAGTATGGTCGAATGCCAAAGTTAAATTGTCATTGTCCAAAAATCGAACCATCTCTTTTCTATTCCAAAATTATTTTTATCCACATAACAAGAAAAATTTATAAAGTTCTCTTGGGTTCTCAGGATCACTGTAGCACTATGTCTTTCGTCACTGGCATTTGTGAAACCTGAGACCTAATTTCTCTTTAATTTAACATCAATGTGGATTTAAATAAGTTATTAATCTGTCTAAACATACACATATAATAATCACACATATTAAATATCACGTAAATTATGGTTTGCATGGCATAATTTGAATGTTGAACATGTTAATTAAATGCTCCTAAACATTGAATAATTAATTTACACTATTTACATCGTCATTAACAATCACTTATCTGTGAATTACAGAAAATTCAAATTCTCATTGGTCATCATTATCGTCATCATCAAAATTAAATATTTCTCACATTAATTCTCACTTCAAAATTCTACATCTTCCTGTCAGAATCATTAATTCATCACCATTACATCATTTAAATTCTCAACTCACGTTGTAATTCCTTCCAATTATATCTCAATTAAATTTATTTAATTCCATATAAATTCTTTAATCATCAGCTTCTTTAATTAATTATCACCTTCTAATTCAGTTATTCATCATCATTACAATCGTCTATTAATTTATTTCAATCAGTTTATTTATTCAATCTTTAATTCATCCATTTATTTAATTCATCGATTTATTTCAAAATTTAATTTATCAACTTATTTAAATTTCAATCATCTGGTTATTTAGATTTTATTATTTCATCTAGTCATTCTGATTTTTATTTCATTAGGTCAGATCGTTAATATGCTTAAATCTCAGATTATTATTTCGTTAATTATTATTTCAGAAAATCTTGTATTATCAACTTTATTTATTTGTTTAATTTCCTAATAAATTGTTTAATAAGGTTTATAGAACGTTGTCATACAGTTTTATTACTTCCAAGTTATATCTCGTATTTAATTTATCATGCCAAAAAATATTATTGCCTCCACGACATCACGTTGGATCAAACTATCCACAACGACATTACATTTCTTCAATACTTCAAATATCACATTTCAATACAAGAATTATTCCACAAAAACTCCATAAATATTCAGCACATACAGCATGAATCTCAACAAATACGCTAGACTGGGTACGACGACCTCATGTCTGCTTCAAAATACATTATCAACGTTGCAACTATCACATGGCAACTTCCACAAAATGCCTATCACAAACTTCACTTAACCATGTTGCATAATCTACAAAAAATATATAACTGGCTTCAAATTATCAACGTACATAATCTCCAATAACTGTAATTACTCTGATCACATCTAGACAACTTCTTAAACAATTGGAAAAATATTACTTCAGTAATTTAAGATCTGCTTTCAAATAGCATAAATTCTCTTATAATTCTTATAACTCACATCACAGAAAAAAAACACCAATGTGCTATAATCTCTCATATCAAAATCTGCAATACTGATCTGCCTTAAAATAAATATGACCATTAATGATTAATCTTACAAGATTCAATTACTTTAAATCCTTCTCAAAGGTATCAAACACAATTATAAAAAATCATCAAAAGCATCAGCTAAAACAGCTGTTAAACTGACATTACTCTCAAAAGAGTATAGCAACAAAATATTGGATTGGCAAACAAGAATTACTAAATGCAATCCTGTTGACATTTATCGTTACTTTATTTAACAAAATTTCGACTGATATGTGACTAGTAGTTCCTTGTTTGATTCACTTACATCTCGTGTACACTCGGATGATAAAAATGAGTCCCTCAATGGCGAGTAAGATGTGTAACCACCGTACAGTCGTATAAATACGAAAGACCTCGCCCCGTCGACTTGGATGATAGTTCCCTGAACGATGGGTAAGATGAGTAGCCACCATACAATCGTATAAATACGAAGGACCCCATCTCGTAGGCTATATGAGTGAATGTACCAGATAGGAATCAACATGTTTCTAGTTGTCATATAAAAGCGATGTCCATTCACTAAAGTGAATAACTTCTTAATATCTCCAAACAATCCAATGGAAAAAAAATCCCTACTGATGAATATTACACACTCGCTAGTATGCAATGAACTGACGAAGTAATTTTTGATAATCAATTGCAGATCACGAGTTCGAAATACTCGTTACACAAAAAAACTATTCATGAAAAATATCCTAGCTGGAAAAATGTCTAAAAGACTAAACATCTGCTTAATAAAGCCAATCAATAGTGAGAATTTCGTATAATGATGCCTGCCATATCATATGGTCACTCCATATTCTAGCAAATTCGAAGTATATAAATTCAAACCATGTCTTAATAATCATATCACTCCTATTAGAAAAATATACATGTGTGCCCAGTATTCATGAAAATAATCGTATCAGGTAGTTATGACTCTTACAGTACCTTTCATAATCAGCTGTAATTAAATTTCCAAGATCGTCGATTTTCCCTACATAAAGAATTTCTCGAAAGATCGGCGTGAATATCATTCCATCCATGAAATGACGATTGCCTTCGAAATCCCAAGTGAATCAGCTGGTGGACTCCTCTCGTCAGGAATCGAATCCATCGCTCTGCGGTGCCATCTTGTCTCTATTTGCGTCTACTCGGACATGTTGAACTTCGGATTACCCATAGCGGATATTGTCCAACTCCTTCTCGAAAAAGTTCATGGAAACAGCGGACCCCCTACTCCTCTTCTAAGTTACGCCACTGTTCCGTTAAATGTTCAGTTTAAGTATTGCAAGTTCAATCTCAAATGACTGCTAAGTCCCACTTCCGTAAAATAAAATTTTACTTGAGAGTGTTCATGATTACGAAACACCCTGTAGTTGTCGGTATTAGGTAATTCATGAAACTGCATAAGAAATAAATCTTATTAATGCACGATCTAATGTTCATCAGTGCCTATGCTAACAACATTCCGTATAATTGAAATAGTTGAAGTAACTTTGGATGCGTTATAGAACAGCATAGTCATAAAGTTATTCATAAAAGCTATGTCCAAACTGCGTTGAAATGAGCTTGTAATAAAGTCTTCAACTACTTGCAGTGCCGTCCTAACATATCCCGGCCGTCTGCGATTGCTTCCTCGGCCAGCCCGCCTGGATCAATGACCCGCTTGGCCTTCGCTGCTCGGCGATGCAGGAACTGTCGCCTACACTTAGCCGTGACAGTTTCTGTATGTTACGTGACCTTCACTGTGCGTCTCGCTTGCGCTATAGAGCTGCTCCTACCTGCTCGTCTGACTGAGCTCTACTGAACTTGCTGACACTGTCTTCTTGCTTATGTGCTCGGCGCAGGCACGTGGTGTAGTCCCCCACCACTGTGCTCTCACGTCACGATCGTAGTCTCGAACCCAGATCATCTCGGCTATCCCGTTATAAAATAACTTAAGGGTTATCTGACTTCCATAAAATTATTTCCACACATAATGCATGTTATATATCCTCTTCTAAGATGTTTAATTACTATAATTCCATAAATATCTCAATAAAGCTTCACATCTCTATCCATAATTCCATCTTCTCACAGATTTCAATGCCTCCTTGATCCTAGACCTCCTACGTCATCTTGACATGCTTCTTGACGCGATCGGTGCGCTATCTTTTAAGAGC
Organism: Meconema thalassinum; assembly: GCA_946902985.2. Lineage (NCBI taxonomy): Eukaryota > Metazoa > Arthropoda > Insecta > Orthoptera > Tettigoniidae > Meconema > Meconema thalassinum. Next base: position 381,546,617 of record OX336394.1, on the reverse strand, counting down.
TCTTCTCAAAACCTCAACTACAGCTTAATGTCTGCTGGCGTAGCCGATAGCCTAAACTAGGTATCGGGTACATCTCTCCCGTACATCTCCTTTTTTTTTATCAGGATTGAGAAAAAAAATACACTCTCAGGCATTCTATATATGATACATGTACACGATAGCTCTACAATTCCCTTACTCAGCGTGATGGTATTTCCTGATGCTAGCTGCATTAAAAGTTCCTACAACTTCATCAGTATCCATTCTGACAATCTTGTAGCTATTATTCTGGTATGTTTGTTCAATACGGAACGGACCAGCGTACAATGGAGCGAATTTATGGTAGATCTTCAGCTGAAGGTTCGAAGTGACTGGCTTCCTAATCAGCACCTCATCATTTTCTTGAAATGGCTCGTGGAACCTCCTTCCTGCCTGTCTCCTGGCTCTCTTCTCCGCCTGTCTTCTGAGCCTCTCTCCTGCCATCTCGACTCTTCTTTCTTGTGTGGGTTGAGGATCTACTGGTGCCCTCACGACTCGGTCCCATGGTCTATCCGGTTTCAATCCATGATGAAGCATGGACGGAATCTGTCCTGTGCTTTCATGTACTGTGGAATTCAAGCATTGGCTAATGATGGGTATCACTTCCATCCATCTATGGTGTTGCCTTGACACATATAAGCGACACAGCTTACTTATCTCCGGCATAATTCTTTCGGCGGGATTTCCCTCTGGATACCGTACAGAATTAAACACATGCCTTATTCCTAAACGTTCCATAGCAGTAGAAAATTCCATACTAGTAAATTGCGATCCATGGTCACTCAACAAAACTTCAGGTTTCCCCATGCTCGGAATAACTGTTTTCTCAAGTCTGTTTATCACGTACTTGGATGTAGCTTTCTGTATAGGGCATAGAGATACGTATTTCGAAAATACGTCAACCGTTACCAAAACGAATTGATTGCCTTTCGTCGAACGAGGAATCGGACCGAAAATGTCCGTCGCGAAAAGTTCTCTTGGCTTGCTGGGTAATATTGATCTAGGAACTTCTTTCATTAACTTAGATGAGTATTTACTTCGCTGACAACTGTCACAGGTATTTATGACGTCGCGAATCGTTTGTCCCATTTGTCTCCAAACAAAAGTTTCTTGAGCGAGAGCCAAAGTCTTGTCTACACCTACATGAGCTGCAGTGCGGTGTATCATCCAAATAACTGGTTTGACAAGCTTGGGTGGGATCACTACTCTAAGTTTAGTATGATCCTGGTCGATATATTGGCATATAACACCTCCCATAATATGATATTTTCTAGCCTCTATCTCAGTTCTTTGAAAATCCGGATCAGCGTTGTCCATTCCGCGTGTCAAAAAACGGTAAATTCTTCGCAAAGGTGCATATCTCTTCTGAGTTTGCGCTAACAACTTCAACCTTTCTAGAGTACCATTATCCTCTTGAATCAAATTTATATGGTTGACAAATACTTCCTCACAAGGATTTCTGCTCAACACATCTGCTAACAGATTTAACTTCCCAGGTCTATGTACAACAGTTGGGTTAAATTGCTGTAAGAACAGAGCCCATCTGGTGATGCGGTCACTCGCTAAGTCTGTCTTCATAATAAATTGGAGGGCTTTATGATCTGTGATCACTGTTATGTCATGTCCAAACAACACCTTCTTCCACGTTTTAAGAGCATGAACCACTGCTAATGCCTCTAACTCAGTTGCATAGTAATTCTTCTCACAATTTCTAAGCTTGCGACTGGTAAAAGCTAAATACCTATGTTTCTTGTCATCATCCAACTGATATAGGATCCCACTAATACCTATTTTGGATGCGTCTGTCTCTACAAAAAATCTTCTTGTAAAATCAGGATACTCAAGCTTGATATTTTGGATCAGCATTCTCTTGGCCGCTAAAAACGCTTGATTGCATCTATCGTCCCATTTCCATCGATTTACCTTCCTTAATAAATCCTGCAGAGGTGCCATCGTCTCAGTATATTCAGGACAATGTGTTGAAAAGAACTGACACATGCCTAAAAACTGCCGTACCTCTTTAATCTTTCGTGGTGTTGGAAACTCTGAAATTGCCATGATCTTCTTTGGATTGGGCCTATAACCATCTCCATCGATTCTATGTCCAAGAAATTCAATTTCTTCATGAAAGAACTGACATTTATTGAAATTCACCTTGAAGTTCGTTCTCCTAAGATCTTCAAAAAGCATTTGAAGGTGCCTGATATGTTCTTCCGCTGTCTCAGACGCTATAATCAGGTCATCAATATAGCTTACCACATGCTCCTTAACTGCATCTGACAAATTTTCATCTAGTGCTCGGATCATCACCGGACCACTATTTTTTACTCCAAAAGGTAACCTATTGAATACATATGTTTTATGGTCAAACAAGAACCCTGTGTATTGTTTGCAGTCTTCTGCTAGCTCAACATGATAATATGAACTAGTCAGATCGATTGTCGAGAAGAAACTCTTTCCTCTGAATCTGCGTAACAATTCACGAATAACAGGTGGTCTGTCATGTTCAGGAAGAACTCTTTCATTAAGGGCTCTAGCATCTAGACATATCCTCAGCTTACCGTTAGGTTTCTTGACAACAGCTAAAGGATTCAAATAAGCAGTTGGCATTTTCTTAATTATTCCATCTTTCTCCATGTCGCTTATCATTATGCTAACTTCCTCCTTCCATTTATCCGGAATGGGATATAAATTTTTATGGTATGGTTTGTCATCCATCAACTTGATGCTGTAGGTAAAATTTTCTATGAGACCTGGTTTGTCATTGAATATGTCCTCATATTCTGAAATTACTTGATCAAACTGCCCCTTAATTTCTGGATTTATTTTACTTGTCATGCCAATTTTATTTTCTATAGACCTTTCAACGCTGCATACAATATCATCCAATATATCCTCTCTAAAGAATGTCATCTCCGATTCTTGATTTTCCATGACCCCTTCTTGAAAGTACATGCGCCTACTCTGCATATCTATGATCAGGCCACTCTCGCTTAAGAAATCCACTCCTAGGATCATGTCAAAATGTAGTTGACCCACTACTAGGAACATCTGTTCAAAACTTCTGGTTCCAATCCCAACATCTAAAAGTACCTGACTTTTACATTTCATACTCCTGTCTGGGATCACCCCTTGAATTTTGCTAACAACAGTTGGCAACATTGTAATTCCTCCTAATAATTTCAATTCATCCAGGCAACCTATGGATATCAAGCTCACCATAGCCCCTGTGTCTACAAGTGTCTTTATTTCTTTTCCCATGACTTCCACACTAATAACTGGCAATTCATGTCTATTTTCCCGGTGTACTATGTCTTCCTCCTCGATTAAATCTTCGTCCTTGACCTGATACGTTTCCACGATGACGATCGATTCCCAATGATAAGCCTTTTTCTCTAGAGTTAATTTGACGTTTTTTTTCCTTCGCCACTCGTGCTTGCTCGATTGACATCTCTCACTGTCTCCTCGAGTGGTGCACTAGGCTGTCTATCTTCTTGCCTCGACCTCTCATGTCCACGATTATCCCGTCTGTCGTTAGGATCGTTTCTTCGGCTATCCTGCCTGTCGTTCCCATTATACTGTTGACCTTGGCTCCAGTTATTTCTGCCCCGATATCTATTGTTATATCAATTCCTGTCTTGATATCTGGAATTCTGGTTATAATTCCTATATCGGCTATCTCTCGCTTCTTGATCGTATGGCCTCTCATATGGTCCTCTATATCGATCATTTCCTCGAGCGTTACGGATGTTTCCTCGATTCCCTTCGTTCCGTCGGTTTTCCCAGGAATCCCTTCTGTCCGTTTGAGCTGCATTGTCTACGACTACCGCATTCACTTCTTGCGTGTTTCTGTTGTCGTTTCTGTTACTTCTCGGCGTAACCTGTGCGCTTGTATAGTCCAATCGCCGTAAAATGTCGTCATAGTGCTCCAGTGTATTGGCTCCCGACGCTATTAGTGATCGCTGTACCTCAATCGGTAACTGTCTCGCTATAGCTTGCAAAAGCTCTTCTTCTGGCAATGGAGGAATAAGGAACTGTAATTTAGCCAGCTGTGACGTGAAATAGTTGGCATAATGCGTCGGATGTGACGTAGAATAGCGCTTTGAGTACATCTCCGCTCTTACGTTAAGTTGATCCTCGGCACTCCAAAATCTCCTCAAGAAAGCCATGGCAAATTGCTCCATGTTCGCAAAATTGCTTCTGAACGCTCTAAACCACGTAAGCGCAGATCCATCTAAGGCGCGTTCGACTATCCTTAGCTCTCTTTCTTTGGCTACCCTGTGTTCCGCCATGTAGTCTCGAATATCTCGCAGAAATTCGACTGGTGTGACTCCTGTATTTCCCGAAAACTTTCTCGGCTTGTCATCTAGATTCCTAATAATGGTGACTGGACCTGAGTATCGTTCGCTTGGACCTAACGTACTCCTATTCGAACTTGGATTATCCTGAGGGGTTGAACTAGCCCTTTCAAATGTCACATTCGGTTGCATTTGACGGTCTTCTCCCATGCTCGCTTCTTGATTCGTCATACTGCGGTCTATCGCTGTTTGATTTATCAATGTTTCCCCTGATGTTATATTCTGACTGGTGAAACTGTTAAACATGGATTCTAGTTTAGTTATCCTGTCTTCTGCTAATTTCTTAACCTGAGTCTTCAATTCATCTAACGATGTAACATCCTGCGTTTTGTTACACTCGTCTAAGTCGTTTCTTAACTTGTCAATTTTTCCTTCGCACGTGTTCTTTACTGACGCGACTTGTTCCTTTAACAGATCAACATCTGTTCTAAATAGAGTTGAATCTATCTTCATCGCTTCCTTGTTTTCCGTAAACCTCGCTTCTAAGTTTGCCATACCTGCGATTAATTTTTCATCTAACCCTTCACGTTTCTCTTTTGCTTCGGCATCGACCTCACTATACCGTTCTTCCACAATTGCACCGACTCTATTTTTGAATAAAGCTAAGTTTTCATTAACCTTTTGCTCTATATCGTCGTCTATCTTCCTAATATCTTTTTGCAATTGATTTTCTAACGATTTTAAATTAGAATTGACCTCTCCTAAGACTTCCTCTTTAATGGTCCCAATTACTGTCTTTAAATCTTTAATCTCGTTACCTAGATTCGTTTCTAGACCTTTAATCTTAGTCTCGAAAGATACTTCGGTAGACCAATCTTGAATTTTGCCTACATCTGCCACTAAACCATCGATGTCGAATCTCAACTTCGATACATCTGATTTAATGTCTTTCTGTATGGACATAACGTCTGTTCTTAAAGTAAAAATATTTTCTTCTCCTCTACTTTCTAATTCAATAATATTTTTTCTTAATATTTGAACATTTTCCTCTCCTTTCATGTTTACTGCAATTATGTCTAATTGTAAAGTCTTCAGCATCTCATTATTCTTTAAAGTTAAGCTATTCTCTAATCTAGTTAACTTGTTTTCTAATTCAGTGTTAGTTTCTTCATTACGAGACTGTAATTTCTCTTCTAATGACTTAAAGTTATCTTTCAAGTTAGCTTCACTATTTGACTGTAGCCTAGTCTCTAATAACATCAACTCATCTTTGCTATTTGACTGTAGCCTAGTCTCTAATGACTTTAAATTATCTTCACTAGTTGACTGTAGTCTAGTCTCTAATGATTTTAAATTATCTTCATTACTAGTCTGCAATGCTTGTACATTCTCTTTACATTTAGCTTCTAATCTAGCTTCTGAATTATTAATTTGTTCTTTAACTTCCGTTTCCATCTTAGAAATAGTTTCTGCAATACCAGACATACCCGTCTGTAACTCTCCTAACACCTTAGCTAAATCTTCCGGCAACATAATTATATTTTCAATATAGGTTTTATATAGAGACGTTAGACAACAACACATCACAATGTCTCAATTCCTGCATTCACTTGGGTATAGGAAAAAATGTCTTATAACTAACATGATATTACTAATACGATTAACATGAACACTGGATTGGGCACACAAGTACATTGTCTGACCAAGTTTAATAAATTTTGTAACACACTTAAATGAACTTGAGATCAATCTCTCAGTAATCTAAATCTGATGTGATTCCATAGAATAAACAAAATCGAAAAGCCCCACTAGTTGGATAAAGCCAATTCTCCCTCTCTCTCTGTACCCGTTCGTCCTGGGGATGCGATGACCCATCTGCTATAACATCGCATTCCTGGAGTTCCAGGACAGAGCGGAGTTAAATGAACCTCTAGTCAAATAAGGAATGTGTCGGAAATTCAGCTGAGTTCTCGAAAAAGCAGTGGGTATCACGAGACAAAGTATCTCTAGGGTCGTTACGGGCTTAAGTTTAATAAAAATAATGCAAATATAAATGGGCGCCATCAACTGAATTCCTAGCAAACCACTTCCTTTCCGGATAAGCCTTACTCAAGACAAGGAAAGAAAAAGGAACATCACACCATCATCAGATCACAACTAAGATAAAAACAAATTTATTTTACTTTGATAGTCAGACAGACATTTTAAATATAACTCCTACCTAAGAGTATGGTCGAATGCCAAAGTTAAATTGTCATTGTCCAAAAATCGAACCATCTCTTTTCTATTCCAAAATTATTTTTATCCACATAACAAGAAAAATTTATAAAGTTCTCTTGGGTTCTCAGGATCACTGTAGCACTATGTCTTTCGTCACTGGCATTTGTGAAACCTGAGACCTAATTTCTCTTTAATTTAACATCAATGTGGATTTAAATAAGTTATTAATCTGTCTAAACATACACATATAATAATCACACATATTAAATATCACGTAAATTATGGTTTGCATGGCATAATTTGAATGTTGAACATGTTAATTAAATGCTCCTAAACATTGAATAATTAATTTACACTATTTACATCGTCATTAACAATCACTTATCTGTGAATTACAGAAAATTCAAATTCTCATTGGTCATCATTATCGTCATCATCAAAATTAAATATTTCTCACATTAATTCTCACTTCAAAATTCTACATCTTCCTGTCAGAATCATTAATTCATCACCATTACATCATTTAAATTCTCAACTCACGTTGTAATTCCTTCCAATTATATCTCAATTAAATTTATTTAATTCCATATAAATTCTTTAATCATCAGCTTCTTTAATTAATTATCACCTTCTAATTCAGTTATTCATCATCATTACAATCGTCTATTAATTTATTTCAATCAGTTTATTTATTCAATCTTTAATTCATCCATTTATTTAATTCATCGATTTATTTCAAAATTTAATTTATCAACTTATTTAAATTTCAATCATCTGGTTATTTAGATTTTATTATTTCATCTAGTCATTCTGATTTTTATTTCATTAGGTCATATCGTTAATATGCTTAAATCTCAGATTATTATTTCGTTAATTATTATTTCAGAAAATTTTGTATTATCAACTTTATTTATTTGTTTAATTTCCTAACAAATTGTTTAATAAGGTTTATAGAACGTTGTCTTACAGTTTTATTACTTCCAAGTTATATCTCGTATTTAATTTATCATGCCAAAAAATATTATTGCCTCCACGACATCACGTTGGATCAAACTATCCACAACGACATTACATTTCTTCAATACTTCAAATATCACATTTCAATACAAGAATTATTCCACAAAAACTCCATAAATATTCAGCACATACAGCATGAATCTCAACAAATACGCTAGACTGGGTACGACGACCTCATGTCTGCTTCAAAATACATTATCAACGTTGCAACTATCACATGGCAACTTCCACAAAATGCCTATCACAAACTTCACTTAACCATGTTGCATGATCTACAAAAAATATATAACTGGCTTCAAATTATCAACGTACATAATCTCCAATAACTGTAATTACTCTGATCACATCTAGACAACTTCTTAAACAATTGGAAAAATATTACTTCAGTAATTTAAGATCTGCTTTCAAATAGCATAAGTTCTCTTACAATTCTTATAACTCACATCACAGAAGAAAAACACCAATGTGCTATAATCTCTCATATCAAAATCTGCAATACTGATCTGCCTTAAAATAAATATGACCATTAATGATTAATCTTACAAGATTCAATTACTTTAAATCCTTCTCAAAGGTATCAAACACAATTATAAAAAATCATCAAAAGCATCAGCTAAAACAGCTGTTAAACTGACATTACTCTCAAAAGAGTATAGCAACAAAATATTGGATTGGCAAACAAGAATTACTAAATGCAATCCTGTTGACATTTATCGTTACTTTATTTAACAAAATTTCGACTGATATGTGACTAGTAGTTCCTTGTTTGATTCACTTACATCTCGTGTACACTCGGATGATAAAAATGAGTCCCTCAATGGCGAGTAAGATGTGTAACCACCGTACAGTCGTATAAATACGAAAGACCTCGCCCCGTCGACTTGGATGATAGTTCCCTGAACGATGGGTAAGATGAGTAGCCACCATACAATCGTATAAATACGAAGGACCCCATCTCGTAGGCTATATGAGTGAATGTACCAGATAGGAATCAACAAGTTTCTAGTTGTCATATAAAAGCGATGTCCATTCACTAAAGTGAATAACTTCTTAATATCTCCAAACAATCCAATGGAAAAAAATCCCTACTGATGAATATTACACACTCGCTAGTATGCAATGAACTGACGAAGTAATTTTTGATAATCAATTGCAGATCACGAGTTCGAAATACTCGTTACACAAAAAAAAACTATTCATGAAAAATATCCTAGCTGGAAAAATGTCTAAAAGACTAAACATCTGCTTAATAAAGTCAATCATTAGTGAGAATTTCGTATAATGATGCCTGCCATATCATATGGTCACTCCATATTCTAGCAAATTCGAAGTATATTAATTCAAACCATGTCTTAATAATCATATCACTCCTATTAGAAAAATATACATGTGTGCCCAGTATTCATGAAAATAATCGTATCAGGTAGTTATGACGCTTACAGTACCTTTCATAATCAGCTGTAATTAAATTTCCAAGATCGTCGATTTTCCCTACATAAAGAATTTCTCGAAAGATCGGCGTGAATATCATTCCATCCATGAAATGACGATTGCCTTCGAAATCCCAAGTGAATCAGCTGGTGGACTCCTCTCGTCAGGAATCGAATCCGTCGCTCTGCGGTGCCATCTTGTCTCTATTTGCGTCTACTCGGACATGTTGAACTTCGGATTACCCATAGCGGATATTGTCCAACTCCTTCTCGAAAAAGTTCATGGAAACAGCGGTCCCCCTACTCCTCTTCTAAGTTACGCCACTGTTCCGTTAAATGTTCAGTTTGAGTATTGCAAGTTCAATCTCAAATGACTGCTAAGTCCCACTTCCGTAAAATAAAATTTTACTTGAGAGTGTTCAAGATTACGAAACACCTGTAGTTGTCGGTATTAGGTAATTCATGAAACTGCATAAGAAATAAATCTTATTAATGCACGATCTAATGTTCATCAGTGCCTATGCTAACAACATTCCGTATAATTGAAATAGTTGAAGTAACTTTGGATGCGTTATAGAACAGCATAGTCATAAAGTTATTCATAAAAGCTATGTCCAAACTGCGTTGAAATGAGCTTGTAATAAAGTCTTCAACTACTTGCAGTGCCGTCCTAACATATCCCGGCCGTCTGCGATTGCTTCCTCGGCCAGCCCGCCTGGATCAATGACCCGCTTGGCCTTCGCTGCTCGGCGATGCAGGAACTGTCGCCTACACTTAGCCGTGACAGTTTCTGTATGTTACGTGACCTTCACTGTGCGTCTCGCTTGCGCTATAGAGCTGCTCCTACCTGCTCTTCTGACTGAGCTCTACTGAACTTGCTGACACTGTCTTCTTGCTTATGTGCTCGGCGCAGGCACGTGGTGTAGTCCCCCACCACTGTGCTCTCACGTCACGATCGTAGTCTCGAACCCAGATCATCTCGGCTATCCCGTTATAAAATAACTTAAGGGTTATCTGACTTCCATAAAATTATTTCCACACATAATGCATGTTATATATCCTTTTCTAAGATGTTTAATTACTATAATTCCATAAATATCTCAATAAAGCTTCACATCTCTATCCATAATTCCATCTTCTCACAGATTTCAATGCCTCCTTGATCCTAGACCTCATACGTCATCTTGACATGCTTCTTGACGCGATCGGTGCGCTATCTTTTAAGAGCTCTTCTCAAAACCTCAACTACAGCTTAATGTCTGCTGGCGTAACCGATAGCCTAAACTAGGTATCGGGTACAGTACTGCCCCCGTAAAATGAATTATTTGGGATGAAAATGGGAATATTTTCGAAGCCCATGATAAAATTTAACCAAGCAATATCGAGGCTGGAACTTAGCAGAAACCAGTCTCGTGGCGACGTCGAGCAGGAGGGAATTTTCGTCGCGTGATAATATTGCGCAATGGAACCTTAGATTCGACCTAGCAACAGCGAATTATCCCAGGATGTATTTAAACATTGTTATAAATTATTTGATTGGATATGAGCCTACAGCCAATAAGAAGAAGTTTTAGAGGAGACGGGAGTTTCAACAACTACATTTTATGGATATTTATCACATTTAAGCCCCAAGAGAGTGAATTTATGTAATGGTAATGTGAAGAAAATTATAATAAAATATTGGAAATATTTTATAAGCCGATAGCAAGTCGCAATTCGAAGGAATAAGCAATTTGCTAGAGCCCGCTCAAATTTTCGAGGGAACGAAAAAGGCGGCCAGAAGCGGTGACCTGGAGGGGAGACGCCAGGCATCGAGGCTCTTATTCATTGGAGGTTTGAACAGATCAGACGTGTTTTATCGGAAGAGACAGGAGTTCCGAGTGCATCACCGAGTCCGTGTAAGGTTGACTCGTGGAGACACGGTATCGCAAGGCTAGAATTAGGAGATTGCCGCGCCAGTAAAGTAAGTGAAGTTGCGAGGAATGTAAATGCCGCAATAACTTCGCACTGATCAGCTTTAGAAACATTATTTCTTCTACAGATTATAGTATACAATCTTGTGGAGTATATTACGAACTTTTATTGAATTCGGATGAATATTTTGGGAGATATAAACATTTTATGAAGAGTTAGAAAAGTGTCTGTTTCCAGCGCTATAAAACACTTTTGTTCGAGAAGACTACAGCGTATGCACAGATTCACGCGTGTAACAGTGATTGTTAGCATTGTTAGTGAGGAACTTTATGGTAACATCAGTATGATGACGGTGTATTCTAAACAGAAGAACATTATTAAGTCTTATAATATGAATATAACTATGGAATAAATTAGTATGTGCGTCAGGAATACAAGCAGATAGAAGCAATATAGTCAACGATGGAGCTTCGTTAGAGGACTTTGTTCATGATTGTCTACTTCACGAGCAAGCATGAGACGTTATGTACACTCACATTCTAGTGCATTATCGTCAAAAATGAGCTCGATGTTAACACCAGCGACTACCGAACGATATTCATACTCCTTCTTTATGAATATTCAGTATACGAGTGAGGTCCACGACTTCCTTTTCGAATTTATTTCGGAACGTGAAGCTGAACTTTCGACACCTCTCGTTGCTTTAACGAAACTGTACGATGACGGAGTGGGAAGAGACATGAAAATTATCAAGAGGTCCAGGGTATACCCGGTCACAATGAAGATGATGGTTGGCGGTCCGCAGCCATGCCTGGTCTTTTTAAGTGTGGTGAGTGCAAAGCATGGAATAAGGAAATAGAAAGTCGGGACGAGGTACTTAGGCTGTTCAAATTGGAGTTTGACAATGTAGTGGCAGAGTTAGAACGTGTGAAACAGGAAAATAGATACATGAGTGAAGTAATAGCGAAATATAAATCGTCAAATGTAAATTCAATTTCAGTGCTTGACGGGCAGAGGGCAGCATCTGATGGGTGCTTTCAGGAAGGGTCCAACAAGATAGGTGAACGGCTACAAGCGCCGGAGAGTGTAGTTCATGTTCCTGCGGACAGGGGCGTTAACCATCTGACTGAGCAGGTAATCGGACGTACTCGGCAGGCAGAGAACATGAACGAACGGCGGGCGGCATAATTTTTTTTTCAGCCCGAGCCTAGCCACAGTATGTATTTCCGAGCCTCTTATTGGCTGTTATGTCATGCTATTCTCCTGGTTCCGAATCGAGACGGTAGATAGTAGCAGGGGTCACATCCGATCAAACATGGAGGAAGGTTATCGAGTGGGATGTGGATAATATTCGATGTTGAATTGCATTATTAGCGTGAAACAGGCATGAAACTTGCTTTAGATCAAGTTTAAAACAACGCACGCAGCAAATGAATGCGTTCCAATCAACATTTTAAAGTCCAAGTGAAATCATTCGACATTTAACCACCGGTATTAAGACCTATGTTAATTTACTAAATATTCGAGCGCAGATGTGCACAAGTGGCATCGTGTGAGCTTGGTAACTCTGTGTCCCGGGTTCAAAAACTGCCCTAGGGCAGAAATTTTTACTTCTTTTGAATTATTTTATAATATCCTCCCTACCTTTTACAGCATGTTTTACGCCATGCTTTATTGGAATTATCTGTATGGGTGATTGAAATAATAAACATTGTTAGGCGGAATTCTTCCATATTCTCACTTGAATTTATATTCCTCTGCTTACTGTTCAACGCGGCTAGCGTTCTTGGCTGTCTCCCCAGAGGTCCGGGTTCGATTCCCAACTCTGCCGAGAAATTTCAATTCTGATGTGAGGGCTGCAACGGAGTACACTCGGCCTCATGAGCCAAAACTGCGTAGAGGTGGGTTCGATTCCCACCTCAGCCATCTTGGAAGTGACTTTCCATAGTTTTCCACTTCAACTCCAGACAAATGCCGAAATTGTTCATAACAAAGGCACGACCGCCTCCTTGCGAATCCTCACCTGAATATCAAATACTCACCATACTACAGACACCACAATATCACAGGTTATCAGAGAAATGTATTTATTTATTTATTTACAAGTAATGACCACGATGTCCAATTTGCTCAAATGAACAAGAGCAACATCAGCGTCAACTTCTGCTTGCCTCTCCCCAAGGTGGACAGGGTTCGATTCCCGATCAATTCACGTGAGATTTACGAAGGGAATTATCACGTTCTAAGTTTTGGTTTCTAACTAAATTGGAGGTACCGTGTCTAATGATCGCGAGATTGTGTGTTTGAGTCTTCAGTCTTTTGACAGGTTTGATGCAGCCCTCCATGTTTCCCTGTCCTGAGTTAATCTTTTCATCTCTACATAGCTACCACACCCTACATCCGAGGCAATCTGTTTAACATATTCTAAACTTTGTCTACCCGTACAGTTCTCGACCCTTCCTTCCATAACTAAGCTTGCTATTCCTTGGTGTCTTAGTATGTGTCCTACCAACCTATCTCTTCTCTTCATTAGCAGTCGCCAGAAACATCTCTCCTTCCACTCGTCTTAATACCTCTTTGTTTGTAACCCAATCTACCCATCTGATCTTCATCATTCTCCTGTAAAACCACATTTCAAACGCTTCAATTCTCCTCTTTTCTGCTGCACCAATAGTCCAAGTTTGACTTCCATAGTGTGCCACGCTCCAGACAAAGGCTTTCAAAAATGACTCCCTAATACCTAAATCTATATTCGATGTCAACAGATTCCTTTTTTGTAGAAATGCTTTCCTTGCCTGAGCCAACCTACTATTTATGTCCTCTTTGCTTCGTCCATCGCTGGTTATTTTGCTTCCTAAGTAACAGAAGTAACTTCCTTTAGATTTTCCCCTGCCAATTTGATGTCCACAGAGGTTTCTGATTTATTTCGGCTGCGTTCCAATATTTTTTGTTTTATATTTTATTAATTTTCATCATGAACTCTTTCCTCAAGACGGAGTCCATACCATTCAAAAACATATCCAAATCCTCAGGCGTGTCGGCCAAGATGACGATGTTATCAGCAAATCTCAGAGTTGAAATTATGTCTCCTTGAATCTGCACTCCCACTTTAAATGTTTCATAAATTTCCTTCATTGTTTTTTGAATGTAAAGATTGAAAAGTATGGGTGATAAGTTGCAGCCTTGCCTTTGTTATGAACAATTTCGGCATTTGTCTGGAGTCGAAGTGGAAAACTAGGGAAAATCACTTCCAAGATGGCTGAGGTGGGAATCGAACCACCTCTACGCAGTTTTGGCTCATGAGGCCGAGTGTACCCCGTTGCAGTCATCACATCAGAATTGAAATTTCTCGGCAGAGTTGGGAATCGAACCAGGACCTCTGGGGAGACAGCCAAGAACGCTAGCCGCGTTGAACAGTAAGCAGAGGAATTTTATTTCAAGTGAGAATATGGAAGAATTCCGCCTAACAATGTTTATTGTTTCAATCACCTATACAGATAATTTCAATAAAACAAGGCATAAAACATGCTGTAAAAGGTATGGAGGATATAATAAAATAATTCAAAAGAAGTAAAAATTTCTGCCCTTGGACAGTCTTGTACCCGGCACACAAAGTTACCAAGCTCACACGATGCCACTTGTGCTCATCTGCGCTCGCAAATGAATTATATTATCATAGGTCATGCCGAATGATTTCACTTAGACCTTAAATGTTGATTGGAACGCATTCATTTGCTGCGTGGGTTGTTTTAAACTTGATCTAAACTTTCATGCCTGTTTCACGCTAATAATGCAATTAAACATCGAATATTATCCACATCCCACTCGATAACCTTCCTCCATGTTTGATCGGATGTGACCCCTGCTACTATCTACCGTTTCGATTCGGAACCAGGAGAATAGCATGACATAACAGCCAATAAGAGGCTCGGAAATACATACTGTGGCTAGGCTCGGGCTGAAAAAAAAAGTATGCCGGCGGGCGACGATGGTTCATGCACAGTATAGTAACCATACAGTATGGACACTTCGGCAAAACCGGAAGAACGGATTTTCAAAAAAACAATTGATAAGGGGGAGCACCAATACACCTGTAAGCCGCTAGGTAGCACCACTTATGGACAACCACATGATAAACAGCTGATTGATGAATGTATATTTTATGTCATTTATTTAACTCTATTTCAACACACTAGCTCTCATTATAATCAGATATTTTAGGAAAATAAATAACAAGAAAATAGAAAGTGTTAATACTACTGTGTTTTAATTCTAAGAAGTGTGGAATTTAATGTTTAACACCACATTCCTCCTCCAGTCCTGTGGTGTCGCATTGTGATTGCATCGTGACGATGAAAGGTTATGATATGTTTTTAATGATTAAATTAACACACGATATATTGAAAAGTGTGGGGGAAATGTGGATTTTGTTTCTTAAACTTTTGTAGTCTGAGATAATGCAATTCAAGTTTTCTACAGAAACTGTAAATAAGTGTTAATTTTTAATGTTCTTAGCTTCCTAACGTAAATACCCGGGAATTTATTTAGTCAATAAAAAGTCATGTTGATGGGTGGGGACAGCCTTATTATGCAGTGTTATTTTCACATTTCATGATATGCCTAGGCTACTTCTTACTCCTTATTTCTTAGCCTACTCACACTTCCGTTCATTATCTTGTGTTCCAAGAAGAATTCAATACCGGTACTGTAAGTCATGTGCTAAGGAATCTCTTTTCATTACCTTTATTAGTTCCACGTCTTTGTATGCCTATTATAGGAGCAACAAGTAGCTTTCAGATTCAACAAATAGACTATACATTTACTGGTAGATTGTTTTGTTTAGCCTACAGATGGCCTAAAAATAAGTAAAGTAAAGCTGAAATACAAGCTCAGGGCTTACAGTAAGTAAACCGGCCAACCACCCTTCGTACAGAGGCCTGCTTCTTTAATCCTAGAAGCCAAAGTCACACCCAGATCTCCATTCGGAGATCCTAAAGTCGTCATATTATAGTTTTGGACTGGGTTTTGATTCTTGGTTAATGCATGTTAGAATTCCAGAGTTGCATCCCGTGGTTCAAATTCCAAATATAAAAAAGAAAGGTTCTGTGGCTTATGATCACGAGAGCCACGTGAAGCTACAAGTTTGCTTTGCTTTCTGTCGCTAGTGAATGTAATAAAGTAATATAACTGGTAAATAACACTATGTGCAATGGTGTCGCCAATCAATCAAGTAAAACGCTCAGTCCTAAACTTGCTCTAACCATAGCTTAACACCAATCAGACCTAACTTTAACCTCGTCACGACTAATAAGTTGCCATCTATCCGCACCGCACTTTTTACTTGTCAGTGGTATGTCAACTCCTTATTCTCCCCATTCTGCAGAAATGGAGATAATGTAGGATGAGTTTTCCATGCGATGGATGGTTTTTACACCTGGATGAGAGAAATGTTAGGCTCATAATGCTGTGTTGCTTTTTGAGAGGCCTGGGGCAGGTCTTTCCAGTTGGTACCTGTAAGCGACATGTACATCATAGCAGAATTAATACTGGTCATTAGGAGGCCTAACTACATGCCATAGTTTCAGTTACTAGGCCCAAGAGTTAACAAAGGGCTATCGTGGTGTTATCAGTTCACACTCTGCGCAGAGTGCTGGGATTCAGTTTCAAGTCGTAACAGCAGTCTTATTTTAAAAACTAAAGTTTCAAAGTATGTATAATTTTATTAATGCAGCCAATGGCCATGTACTTTTCTTTTCAGGACGGGTCAGGGAAGGGATATTGGAGGGAAATTGGCCGTGGATTTATTGAAAGGAACCGTCCCGGCATTTGCCTGGTAGTGAAAATGGTAAACCACGAAAACCATTTTCAGGACGGTAGAGGTGGGATTCGAACTCACGCTCTCCCGATGCCAGCGAGGCACGAGATAGCACATTAGCGCTCTCGGCCACCAAGGCCGGTTCAAAGTAGGCCTATGTATGTCTCTTGGTAAGCTATAATCTGGAGTCATTTATATAACCATATTTTTTGACATACCGGTACTGTATATATTATTATAGTTCCAATTAGGACCTCTTTGGTCTATGACCCGTGTACTTGTGTGTGCATGGTATTTGATAATCAGTGTTGTGGTGAATGTAATGTAATTGTTGTTTTAAGGGGCGGAACTTCGAGGTCATCTGCCCCTAGAGTCTTATGGTGACTAGCAGTGTTTGTAACTTGAACAGTACTCCAAAAAAGGTTTTGCATATTGGGATTTAGTGTTTTGCTATGTGTACTATCCTACCAGCGAATTGTTACCGGTGGCGGAAATCGGAACTAATGCACTCCGCCCAGCCACACTCCTGCGATAGACGTGCAGTTGTCGCCAGAGAAACCTCATCGCATGTCATTTGTGTGCATGATTCGTGCTGGGTCGTGCGCTGTGCGGTGTGTTCTCATTGTACGACTGTGCATGCGTTCCCCCTCTTGGCCAGCAACCGCTCGCGGCAGCCATAGCGAGGCGAGCTGACGTAATGTATACACAACAGCCGTGCTCCACGTCTAGCAGTAACAATTCCCTGGTAAGGTAGTATGTAATGGCATACAAAGAAAAACAACACACAATATGTTGTGCAAAAGAGACAAACACTAAAAGCTTAACAAAAGTGGCAATCTTTTTCTAGTTGGGGCATATCAATACCATGTATGGCCACCACGAGCCCTAAGGCATGCTTGCCGACTAAGAGGCATACCGAACTACGAACCAACCGGGTTTGGGGCAGATTATCCCACTCTTTGAAAGCAGCTTCAATCAGTTGCTGAATGTTTGTTTGTTTGTTTGTTTGTTAGAGGATTGGGACAGTGCGAAACTGGACTCTTAATCTTTTCCCATGGATGTTCGATACTGTTCATGTCCGCAGAATATGCAGGCCACTCCATTCTCAGTATGCCTTGCATCTGAAGGAACTGATGACCACCCTAGCTCGATGAGCATTATCGTCCACTAGTGTAAAGCCCTCACCCATTGTGGCAGCGAATCCTGTAACGACAGGTTTGAGGATGTTGTCTCTGTATACCAGACCGGTCATGTTACCGTGGATAGGAATTAGAGGCGTACGTCGACCAAACATGATCCCACCACAAAACATGACAATTTCCTTGCTGTTGGAGGCGTTCCTGGATGAAGAGCTTGTGAAATCTCTCACCCACCCGTTGCCACACTCGATTGCTCCTGTTGTATGGGTTTCTTCTCACGCCCAAGTACACAGGGCTGACGACCATGATGTACAACCTCCTACATGAAACAACAAGCATTAGCATAGCCACCTGGCTATGGCTTCATGAGACAGTGACGGCAGAGAATCCCAATCTTCGTGCTCCAATAGAGGAACAGTTCGACTATGGTATAATGCGCCGGATGTTACAGCCATTCCAATAGACCAAGAGGCACTAAGGAGCGATCTGGCCACCATGTTAGACAACTTCTGTACATCGACTGCAATCTGTTGTTTCATTTCAGGGGCCTGGACATCGTGGTCATTTAGCCCCGTGTACTTGGACGAGTGTGGAATTTTGATTGATAACCTGTGTTATTGTGATGCCTGTCTGAGTATGTGTATTTGCAATTCCGGTGAGGATTGGTAAGGAGGCGGCATTGGCTTTAACTTAGGAACCATTACAGCATTTGCCTGCAGAAGAAGTGGGAAATCTCGGAAGACCACTTCCAAGATGGCTGAGGTGGGAATCAAACCCTCCTCTTCTCAGTTGTGCCTCACGAGACTGAGTGTGCCCTGTTGCAGCCCTTAGACCAGAATTACATTCCTTGGCAGAGCCGGGAATCAAACCCAGACCTCTGGGGCAACAGCCAAGAATGGTAGTCATTACGCCACAAGGTGGTCCATGACTGCAATCTAGATCTGCTGTAAATATTCTCAGAATTGCTCATTAACATCACACATAGTATGGATATTTATTGTTATTTATGGGGCGGAACAGCAAGGTCATCTGTCCCTCTTAACACAAAATAATACAAATTTTAGTTGAGTTAAAATTTATAGGTGGATGCCTAATATTAATTTTAAAAATAATAATAATATGTATGGAATAAAAATTCAGAAAAGAAAAAGTTCTTTGAGCAAATGCACATACAGGTAAGGTATTTTTCTCACCAAGATACGATGAACTATATTATTAGTAGGGCCATGATTCTTATGCAAGATATGTTTACGTAATAGTAATAATGTGTGAGTCCTCCAGAGAGACTCGTGCGGGTATTTTTAAAGTTAACACCCATATACTGTACATTCTAAGAAGACTATTGAAACCGTAGTCTCCGAACTACCATTAAAACGAAACAAACAAACAAACCCCGTGGCACTACAGTCCATGAAGGGCCTAGGCCTACTAAGCGATCGCCACCCAGCCATTTGGCCTGCAGATTATGTGGTGACGCGTGGTGAGCGCCTCGGGTCCCCTCGGCCGTTAATCTTGGTCTCCATGAGCGTGGCGCTGCCTCATTGTCAGACAGCTATTCAATTGTCCTTGCGAGGCTGTGTACACCCAGTTCCAGCCCTCACGCCGGTTTCTGAAATCCCTGACGGAGCCTAGAATCGAACCCGAGGTCTCCTGATGCGAGGCAGGCGCGCTACCCCAACACCACCCGAGCTATATTACTCCATTTAATTGGGCATGCAAAATAATTTGAAGATGGAATGTTTGGTGCATGGAGCATTCTGGGAGGGGGGAAGGGGAATTAGAAACCATAGAAATTCACTTCTATTAGGACCAAGAGGTGGATTAGAATCCATCCCTTTTCACTTAGATCACCTCGTGGTGTAGCAACTAGCATTCTGGTCTGAGGGCTGGAACGGGATACACTCAGCTTTGTGAGGCAAAACTGAGAAGAGGTGATTTGATTCCCATCTCGGCCATCTTGTAACTGGTTTTCCTTGGTTTTCCACTTCTACTGCAGGTAAATGCTGAGACGGTAAGCTACCCCTAACGTAAGGCCATAGTCGTCTCCTTCCCTATCCTCACCTAAAATTATAAATGCACACACTAATACAGCCATCACAATAAGGCAGTTTATGAGACAAATGATACACACATCCAAGTACACATGACTACAGGCCAAAATTTAAATTCTACTTGGCAAAACCAGGATTCAAAACTGGGCCAACCAGTTAGAAGGCAGCTATGCTTACTTCTAGACCATGGCAGTAGCTGTGGAAACAATGGGCTTATATGTTTGGCTATTTTTATTTCTTGGATATGAATATTTCTTTTATCCCCGTACTTCACTCCCAAAGTCTTTATCGTCATAATTGACAGTGTCATGGAGCCCTTTCATTCTAGAGAAAAGGATCATCCATGCAGCCTCAACGTAGATGGAAAGTAGAAGAGGCTAAGAAAGGAATGGGGAAGTGACTGTGGTCTATGGGAAAGCCACCATCTCAGCATTTTGAGATGAGAAACAAGGAAGCTAACTTGAAATGACAGGTGAAGGGACATGAACCAACTTATTTCACAAACCAGGTCTTCAGTGTGGTGATGTGATTTGCAGTTAATGTTGTACAACATCCTTAGGCCTCAAACCCCAATCCTTCCATTTTCTAACGGGATGGGATAACCCAGAACTAATGGATCGTTGCACCTGTCTAAAACCATGGAGGATTATGTTAAGTCCTTTGGCTGTCCAACAATAAAATTGTAAGTTATTTTGATTTAGAAGTTATTGCTTTATGAGATTACTTCCAAATCCTTTGTTGTAATGCAATAAACAAACATTCCTGATATCGCCATGATCTCAAATCACTGATTTGATTTCTGATAGAGAGAGTCAGTTTTTGAAATAATGAACTGCTTCAGACCTGTCTATCACATTTGTTGACAACAAGACAAAACTATAGTTATCAGTCACAGAAGCTGCAGGTTATCTGACATGAATTCTAGTTTCTCCACTAAAAGGTAGCGATAAACAATATGTTGGTTTTTGGTGTAAAGATTTGCCTAGGTAGCTCCATTCAAAAATTGCACATTAATTTTCTTAGTAGGTAGCTAAAACCTTACAGGTATAGTATTATTAAATTTCTTTCGTGTTAGACCAACTTAAATGTTACAGTATTTA
The DNA here is from genome assembly GCA_946902985.2 of Meconema thalassinum. NCBI lineage: Eukaryota > Metazoa > Arthropoda > Insecta > Orthoptera > Tettigoniidae > Meconema > Meconema thalassinum. The sequence goes on along the minus strand of OX336394.1, from coordinate 381,525,615 downwards.
GGAAGTTAAATTTGCTCCTCAATGACAATGCCAGGGCATTAAAAATCACTATTGAGAAAACCTCTTTACGATTAAACACTCGCTACCATATTTTATATACTCTAGGCTTCTAGGCCAACCAACTTCAGGATGTAGTCACAAAATTGGTGAGCTTCACCTCTGAAAATTGAAAACAGGAAAAAATAATGTTTCTTAAAAAAAAAAAGTCAAATGTTTCCATGAAAATATATCAGAATACCCAAACATTTGCAGAAAAATATGCCTGTTTGAGTTGGAATGTTTAGGCTTTCATGGCCAGAAAATAAATTACTGCAAATTCTTCTAGGTACGGTACTATGGATATGATGGGGCACAGACATAGAATTCACTGTAATATTTGTACGAGTTGATTCTACATAAACCATGTAAACAAGTAAGTAATACTGTAATGCAGAAAAATGTGCGATTGCAAGCAGAAGTTTGTTCTTGACACTTTTCATTCTCTCTGTGGAGTTACTTCAGGAAGAATATAGTGGTCGTAACCAGATGTGGCTGGTTGAACAATATAGGGGAAATCTGCCGGGACCTTTCCTTTTAATAGGTCACAGGCTTTTCCAGTACCTTGCCCAGTTTCATTCATCTCTAATTAACTCTGATGAGTATAATATTTCTTGAATTGTAATCTTCTGTAAATCTTTCTGCCTAATCAACCCTTAAATGAATAAATAATGTGCAAATAGTAGGACATGTTCTGGATATTAATTACATCCTTCATCAGCCATTACAATTTTAGTATGTCATTATAAAGACACACCACTCTGTCCTTCACACATCCTTAAAAAGAAAGGAGACAACTTTTCCTAAGCATCACTTCACAAACCATACGATTCCTGACCCCCACAAAAATATGAATAATCAAACGGTAGAAATTAAAATTGATGCACATTCTGAAATTTATACCGTACCACATACTATGACAAGTGTAGCAAGCACAATGCCTATGCAACATTGACATAGAGGTACTGGTACTGGATACTTGAGATAAACATTTATACCAAATTCTACACCTTTAGCTTGTATCACATGAAACCTTGGCCATGTTTACAGCTAGTATTAAACAGATTATTTCTGCAATGATGAGAATCAAGTCCTTGCCCAACAATAGAATAGGATGTGAGTTGCAGCTTGCCATTATCTGAGGAATTTCCGACATCCCTGAACAGGTTTGAACAATGTGGCTTAATGTAAACATTGAAATCTGTTGCTATGACTTAAGATAACTGTAAATTTTAAAACCATTGAGCTTTAAAATGGTATATGAAACTTAAATTTATGAAAATGTTTGGATAGGGAGTAGGCTATTTTCATGTAGATTTATATAGAATATATTTATGACCAAGACATTACATTTTCGCGAGACCACCTCGTGGTGCAGCAGATAGCTTTCTTGGCTGTCACCCCCGTAGGTCTGGGTTTGACTCCCGGCTTTGCCAAGAAATTTTGATTCTGGCCTTAGGGCTGGAATGGGTTACAGTCAGCCTCGTGAGGCAAAACTGAGAAGAGGAGGGTTCGATTCCCACCTCGGCCATCCTGGAAGTGGTTTCCCTACTCAAGGCAAATGCAGGGATGGTTGTTAACTTAAGGGCACAGCCACCTCCTTCCCAATCCTATCCCCTATTTACAAATACACACACTAGTACAGCCACCACAGTAACAAAGATTATCACACAATAAGCCCACCCAATTTCTCAATTCCCGAGTGATATAAGTGCAAGGCTTGTTGACACCCAGAGTTTGGTGTTACATCTCCTCACTTATGCAAGGCTCCACTCTTGTATGATTATTATGTACCGGTATTCATTTTCAAATAACATGGACCTATACAGTATTGCTTTAGTGGTACCATGTTCTGCATGTGACATAGTGAAGAAAAATCATCCCTAGGATCATTGCTGAAAGTATAGAAGTATCCAGGAATTTGATCAGTGTGTATCGAAGATACAGTCGTTGTTGCTTATTTTAAGGGCTGAGACATCGTGGTCATATATCCCCGTGTATTTGGGCGTGTGTGGAATGAGAGGGAGGTATCACTTGAGAAGAAATTGGGTGGGCTTATCATTTACATGGGTGGGCAAACTTTTAGTGGTCTCACAGAATTAAATAAAATTAAGGGCATTGTGATATGTCTATGAGTTAGGAACATCAAGGTTAACAGCCCTGGTTTTTAAGTCACACAGCCTTAATGCCATGCAGAGCGTAGTGAGGGGTTGCTAACCTCAATAGTTTGTCTCTGAAAGCAACACTATTTACAATTTTGATGGACTGGAGTACCTTGTCATTTCATGGGATTGTAGCTTTGGGTACACGACTATCCAAACTTCTCCAGAACTCTTCAGGAATAGCACAAAGTCCCATAGGTGAGGGAGCAAATGTTAAATCCGATTCGCATTGTAGCTTGTAATTAAAGCTCTTAATTCACTGTAAAGGGCTGCAGCTTAACAAATTACAGTTAATAAAACACATCAACTAACTTCAGTCAGGAAACCATTTACCTCCTAGGCTAAGTGGGGTTAGAAAACGGACACATTAAAGGAGACAATAGCTTCTCTAGGGTGGAGATTTAATGTTTGTTGGGCAATATTACCTAATCTCAGCCTAGCACTGCCCTCCTTGTGGTTTAAAACACTTCCTTTGAGAAATAAAGGCTACATACCCTATATATTGGCGTGTAGATTTGCCACGTTTGCCAGTAAATCCTCCTGATTACAGGCCTTTATCCAGTCATTATATCTGGATTAGGAATGAGGAATTTGTGAATTAATGGATAGGTGTTTGAGGGACTGACATCTCATGGATATTAAAACCAGAATTATTCGATGAAACGTGTGATATTTGTATTTACCGCTCCAATGCACGAGAAACCGGAATGCTGTTATGTCCAGTGTGACAAGAACTGCGCAATAAATTACCGCACAGATGTTGGTTTCCCACATTTCTGCCATTGGTTAAAATGCAAAATTATATTTCTGAGTTGATTTTAATAATTACAAACAATGTTTTCTTCAGACAAAATCGACAGGCCGCACTCAATGAATACGGGTAGACTGCTCTCTCGCGGATACATGGTGAACCGTCGCCGCCATGCGTGCGTGCGTGCGGTGCTTCCGGAACCGGCCGATTCAAAACCATGACGAAAAATTTACATGGTAAAGGCCTGATGTGTCCTTACTGTATGGTTACTATTGACGTCAGAAAAGTTGGATGGCGCAGCCACGCGGTAGAATGTTGAAGCTGTAACATTGTGACTGGTGAGGTTTATTTAGATAGTGAAGCATTGACGTCGTGATGGAAACAGAAAGAAATTTGTCAAATTCGAGGAGGTACTGCTCTGTATACGGTAGCAAATCGTATAAAACGGGTACGAAATATCTTCACTACTTTCCTGTACAAAAAGTTCAGAGAGAAAGATGGGCTTCGGCGCTGTCAATTGGAAAACGTGTTTGAACCCCTAAAATAAGTTTACGAAGAGCGGATTTCATTCTTTGTACGGCTTTATACGAGGAAGGATTTGGGAAGGAAGCTGTTGTTGTTGTTGTTGTTTTTTAATTTGAGATGCATGGACATCATGGTCATTTAGCCCCGTGTACTTGGGTGAGTGTTGAATTTTGTCTGATAACCTGTGTTATTGTGATGGCTGTATTAGTGTGTGTGTATATATAGGCTATATTGTCTCTAATTTGTATTCACATGGATTTAGCTACATCAAAAATACTGATAAACTTATAGCCTATACTTCTGTGCCGTACAAAGAATGTAATCCGCTCTTCGTAAACTTATTTTAGGGGTTCTTCCGATTGACAATAGCCGAATGGTTAGAAAACTTAAGAAAAATGCTGTTCCTAGCCTTAATTTGCCAGAGAATTTATATTCTTGCCTTTGAACAGCCAGTATGTAGGTCACTGAAGTATGATTTGGCTTAAATTGTGTTTTTGGCTATGATCTCTCTACTGTTGAATTTAGTTAATTAAAATGTAAAATCTTAGTTTTAAGTACCGATTTGGTGACCCATCATCCCAGGCAGGCCGGTAACACCTATACTACTCAGGCAGATAGGTCACTTAGCCGTAATTTTGAAGTTATAGTGATGTTAAATATACATATGCGGTAATGTAGCAGGAGACCGGGTCGGCCTAGGCTATTCTAACTTTAATTAGTTCCCATTTCAGGGTTTTTCAGTTTTGAGTGCGAATAGTTGGTTTGAAAGTTGTACAACAGTAAGGAGAGTATGTTTTGTATAGGTTATAATTGGTATTATGGTTTATGTCAAGCTGAGGAGTGAATTTGGTTTGGCTTAAAGTATAGTTTTTGATCTGTTCCGTTTGCTTATGACAAGTTCAAATGGAGACTCCAGCTTTGTTAAATATCTGTATTTTAAATATTTAATTAAATATATTGATAAAGAGGATGTCTCCATTTTTAACTTGCCTGTGGCAAAAGATTAATAAATTAATATTCTTGCCTTTGAACAGCAAGTATGTAGGTCAATATTTGCAATATTGAAGTATGATTTGCGCATCCCAAGTAACGCTTCTTTGAACCCAAAACATTCATGCAAATTCAGGGTTGCTTGATTCAATTTATTATCAGGGAGTCGTCCTTTGTGTTATGTGAGATATATATTGTGAAATTAATAAAAACATCGATACCGCTAGGCTCCCAAATACAGGCTTCATATATGTAACAGCAGACAGTAAATTAACTATCTATATGTGGGTAATATTTTTAACTGGTAGTAATTAGGCACTGCATTTAAATTGATTATAAAAATATTTCTATCAATGAAAGGAAATATGTAGTATCTTGCCATCATAAATTAGAAGCCATAACAAGCGCACACCCAATTACTTCACGTCACTATATCGCCGCCATATTGCAAACAGCTGACCGTAAGCTCCTCCCCCGTTTCGGACGTCAATACTGTGGTTCATGCAAGACCAACTACAATACTCAGACCTTAATGCAGGTATCGAAAGTGTGAAAATGGCGTATGCGGAAGCCCGAGATTTTGTTTGTTTACATTCGTTGCTGGGATAAAATATTAGCTTTGATTAGCTTCGTTTGATGAAAGTTGGGATAAACTATTGCTCATCTGTAATTTGTAGTATGTCTGTAAAGTCCAGTTCGCGTTTATGTACTGCAATCGTGTATAAATATGATGTGATAATACGCTTATTATGGACTAGTTCCTTTTGTGTGATGATTGTTCAGTTGTCCGATGGCATTGTGTAATTTACAGCAGATGTTGAAGTACCCAAGACTAAAGCATTAATAGAAGTGTCTCAAGAATATACACCGCAATGATTTGCTAGTTAGTGACAATATAATAATAGCTTAGTACACTTCGGTACCGGTAGTGTCGAACTTAAGTACGTAAAGGGAAAACGCAATGATCATCTACGGCAAGACTAAACTGTTGACTTTATCTAGAACGCTCAGCTTCATGTGCCTCCGTAAATCCTTACCAGTCTGGCAGATGTTCTACACTGCCTTGTATACACGCCAAATAATACAGTGAACTTCTGTTTTATTGGTTAAGGAAGATGTTTCCCCTGTGCCTAACAGTGAACTCATTGTGTTCCGTCATTATTCATACTTTTGTGATTCTTACAGCTTGCAAGTTATTTTTTATTATGATGTGTGTAATAAAGTGTTGTGAGTAACTTGCCAATTATGTACTTATATTACGAGATAGTGTGCCACGATAATTCCGTAAGAGGGAGATGGTGCTTTCCTACCTACATTACTTTACTAAATCAACTATTTCCAGCGAGTGTTTAATAGGTTAGATGGTAACATATCGCGTCCTTTGTGTGTGGTAATCTCCATAATTATGTTCAGATATCCGCACGACGACTTCTTTGCATATTTTAATCAACTAATTCGGTGTGATGTTTTACCCGAGATTTTAGACAATTCCACGAGATGTCTTAATTGAATCGTATCTCTATAGCGTTGGTTCGATTATTTCAGGCAACTATTCACATTCCAATTGTGTACACAAATACTCTGCATGTGCTAGGACAGCACTTCAGTAACCGGGTACTTTCTTCTTTCCTACTTCAGAATCTGTTTCATTTTATGCTAATAATATTAATCTATAATTACTGAACTTATATACAAATCGTGATAACTCGCCAAAAAGCTTCTTATTCAACCACAGAAACAGTGAGACTATTGTAGCTGCCCCTTGGGTGAAGGCGAAGAAATTTATAATTCGAGGCCAGAACTATATAGATAAATTAATTCTGGTAAGTCTAAATTATTGATGCATATTTCTTCGGAACCTAGTCTCATCTTGTGATATCTTTTTATGTTCTTAGGTGAGTAAAAATAATAATTTACACGAACTGTGACAAGCCCGATGACATGATCTTAGCCAAATAGCTTATAAAGATAATAGCGGAAACTCCTTGCCAAAACAGGAGACCGCTCCCCAGCACCACCTAGTGGTCCGAGTTGGCAACCTAAGACCAGCTGATTTACAACCGTGAGATCCAACCAAACAATTATAAGAAATTATTGACCTGTGGATGACCTAATTATCCAATTGTAATGGTTGGTACAGGGAGTATTTGTGCCATATATGGCTGTAATAATTATAAACAACAAAATGACCCAAAATCTATCTTCAGGTTCCCAAGAAATAAGGAAATGCAAGTATGAATTTATTGTAAACAAGTAGCCTACCATTACACTGATATTTTGGTTTTCTTTTAATACAGAATGCTTTTACAATATAATTTAGCATATTTTGTTCTTTATTTATTTATAAATGCACGCAGTGGGTTATTCGAAGCAAAATGCTTTTCCGTAATGTGCTCAAGATCTGTCACACAAAATGTCAGAAATATTTAGATGCAATTTTGATCAATTTTTGATTGAAAGCACGCATGGCGTCAAAATCAAGATGGTTAATTTACTTACGAGTGAATGTGCCACACCGGAGGGAGTATGCAAGAACTGTATTCTGTTCTTGGCTAGCAGATATTTTGCAGTCTTCATAAAGACATTTGTGAATAAGACAAATGATTCTTCTGAATCGTATGTGAACATAGGAAGTGTTAAATTACGAAAAGTAACACATCAATAAGTGTAAATGCTTACGGGTGTGTATGGGCATATTCCAGACTTCAGTAACCCACACCAATACCATGTCATGAATTATCTGCAGTATTTTTTAGAATTCTATATAAATTGTACAGAACCAAGTATCTTTTGTTTCTTTTAACACTAATCTTTAAATTATTTGCTGCCTAAATATCAAGCCGAGACATATGTTAACTTCACAATGCAATTTCGGTCGGTGTGCACTCAAAAATGCTAGCTGTGGGTGGCAAGTAGAGTAATGCTGTCAACTCGCACCAAGAGATGGCACTGTGATCGCTGTCACCAGGCGAGTGCATGCTTTTACGGCCGAGTTTCCGCTATTATCTTTATAAGCTATTTGTCTTAGCTATTGGTAGGGCAACCGTCATCGCCATGTTTTTTCTACATTAAGGTCTGAGTATTGTAGTTGGTCTTGGTTTATGGAGTTGGTGATGCGGTTGCATCAAACGACCATTGCCATGGAGGAAAGAATAAGAGGAGATGCCCTGAGCTCGTATGAGTGAAGCCAAGCGCTGCAACCAAAGTGGGCGTAACCTTAACTCGTATTCGGTGTTCTGTGACTTGCATAAGGCATTGCGCATGGCTAAACCTTATTTTGGCCCTGGTTTTTATCGCGCTCCAGTTATGCAACTTTGGAAACGTAATAACAGTAGTGATAAGTTATTAAAAAAAACTCTACATTTCTAATCTCAGCATGTGTAGACCTACCCTATATACCGGTACCAAAACAATAAAAATCATTCCTCTGGAAATCCCAAATTATCAAACGGCTGTCGGTCAATAATTACGGTAGGCCTATGTAATTAATCAATTCGTGGCTAATCGTCAAGTTTCTACCCCCCACACACACACACAAAGAAAATACCGTACGGTACCGAAACGTGTAGGCTATACCGCATTTTTGTGCAAATATGCGCTCTTTTTAATTGTTCTGTTTATTAATTTTGAGGTTCGTATTCTTGAATATCAAAATGTGTACGACCAATGAGTGAAAGTGGCTGTGCTCGAAATTAGGCCTAAAAACTGATGAATGCCTCATCACCAATAAGAGCATAAAACTCAATTTGGTGTCAATACCGTAAATAGTTCGGCATCATTAATTCCCAAGATGTTCCTTCTCGCATCTTCAGACACCTGTATTCAATTTAATCAGCGTTTCAGCGTATTATTACGTTTTGCCGCGTCTTCCTTACCAAACTAGCCTCGCTAAGGTGCTCTCATATTTATATTTAAATTGGCTTTTAAAACGATAACGCAGCTTATTTGTGCCAAGTACCGTGATGTACAGAGTGTATTCTGCCTATCCAAGAAAAAATCTTTACTTGTCATTGCAGTTTTATGTCACTAAAATCCATTACTAGTTGGAGGGGTTTACGGCTTTAAGCATAGGGACACCCATTTTCTTGCAATCAAAGTGGGCGAGCCGTTTGGCTTCAGCAGCTTGCGCTAGGCAGCGCAGCGAAGGGATCTCCTTCCTTTCTTTCCTCCATGACCATTGCGGGCGAAAAGAAGAGGGACCTGTATCGATCATTGTTGGAGACTCGATAATCAGACGGCTTCGAGTAGAAAAGCCGACGTAATTTGTTTACCTGGAATTCGTACGGGGCAGATCAGAAAGCAAGTGGAATCCATGGATGGAGAACGTAATGCAGCATCTATGGTCATTCATGTAGGCATAAACGATGTTAGAAGCAGTGGTACGCCAGACACAATTGGAAATTACATGAAAAATCTGATCAGGACATGTAGGAGGAAATATCCTGAGACGTCCATTATTGTAAGCGGCATACTGCATAGAAGGGATGTAGATCCACGATATATTGATGGAGTGAATGGGGTACTTGACTGGGTGTGTGGAGAAGAGGGGGGCGATATTTGTAAATTCAGGGGTATGGGTTCAAGACTGTGACTTGGGGTGGGATGGACTACATTTAAATAGAAGGGGCTCTGTTGAATTAGGGCAACTCTTTGCACGAATAGTAAAGAGCTCGAAAAAAAAACCAGATAAGTTATGTAAGAGGTGAGCAATCTCAATTTTGTGAAGAATATGAAGGAGGATTGAGATGCCTTCTGGTAAACTGTCGTAGTGTAGTCAGAAAAGGCATAACATTTGGAACCATGGTGGAAATATATGATCCGGATGTTATAATCGGGGTTGAGTCAAGGCTAGTGGATAATGTTGTGGAAGGAGAGGTATTTCCTATGGGTTATAGGGTATACAGGAGGGATAGGGGAAGCACGGGGGGGGGGGGGGGTTATATTAGTTAAGGATATATTTAGGAGTCGTCTAGTTTTCACAGACGAGGAAAATTAGATTCTGGGGGTTAGAGATGGTTTTAAAGATATGGTAGACATTTTGGGTGTATATAGAACAGGAAGGGGGGAAAGGAATGTCAATTTAGGAACAACTTTAGTAAATTATGCTATGGAGGCTGACTGGGCAGGAAGAAATATAATTGTAGGGGGTGATTTTAATATGCCAGGAGTGGACTGGGAGGGTAGGGCTGACTCTCAAGAACATTACCAATCGCTGGCCAACAAAATCATATGGGAGGGGGGCTTTGTTCAAGTTATTGAGTGATGCACTAGAGGGAAGAGCATATTGGATGGGTTTTTGATAAAGCCTGAGGATATTTGGGTCAAATCAGAGATCATTGAAGGGATATGTGACCACAAGGCTGTTGTAGTAGGGGTAAAGTTGAGCATTGAGAGGCAGGTCAAGAGGGAGACAAGATTAGTAAAACAGTACCACAAAGCTAATAAGGAAAAGGTTGGTAGTTACTTAGCTGAAAATTTCAATCAGTGGATAGAGAGGGGACTAGATGTAGATAGACTGTGGGCTGGTTTGAATACAATAATTCTGGATTGTGAAAAATTACATGTGCTATTTAAAAAAGTAGGGGCGACTACTGATCCACTTTATTACAATAAGGAGGTAAGAAGATTAAAGAAGAAATGTAGATTAGAAAGCAATAAGATTAGGAAGGGGATAGGTCACCGAATGGAATTAAATAGGTTAAGGAGGGAACTGGTTAGGGCTAAGATAGTAGCAGAGAAACATTTTATGGGTAAGCTAGTTGGCGGAGGGACGACTTCCAAGGAACGGTGGAGGAATATTGTTCTGTCCCGGGGTTGGGGGATGGAACGAACAATGTGAGTTAGTGTCCAATTTAGGGGTAGTGTCCAAAAGGTGCGAGTTTCCACGTAAGTGGGTAAACCGCGAGTGTAGATGTTTGTTAAAGGATGTGGGGGAATGGGGATTAGCTCTACGGGGGTGTGATCGCCTTTAAGGGTTGCGCGATCAAGACGGAGCTATTAACCGTGCGAAGCGAACAAGTGTGTGTGAATAAGGAATGCGCCTACCTGATGAGTTTGCTGTACTGCCGCCTGGCTGGAGTTCTACGGAGCTAGCACAATGGAAATCCCTTACGGTGCACTTCTCTGGTTGACGGTCACGGTCAATTAGGAATGACGGGCGGGGAGTGCAGATGTGAAGATAAGTGTGAATAATGACAAATGTGTAGGTTACTGATCAAGGGTTAATTTGATCAGCATTTGTGAATTGTGATGTCCCTTTTAGTATGGGATCGTGTAAAACACTCTGGTTACAAAATACAGTATAAATGTGGGTGTGAGGTGAGGGAATACAATTATGTTTAAAGGATATCTGAGCACACTCTTACCTGTGGTAATGACTCAGACCGGGAACCAGACGAACAGAGCCGAGGGTGGCAATAGACGTTGAGCCTGGTTTGGCCTTCCTTCTTATGGATTCCGTAGTCGCTTCGTCAGCATTTCCCAATATGTGGTGTGCTACATCCAAGACTTTGTGTAACTTGTTGTGATATGTCGTAAGCTTTGGTCAACAGCGGTGATACTGTGCCTGCTTGGTGTAAAAGAAATGTACTTATGGAGGCTCATAATTTAGCCCAAGGGATGTTGTTGTTAGATGAGAGGGTGTGTTGACGTTTGGATAGAAGTATGGTCGTATAGATTGGATTCGTGATAGAAAGATGTACGTGTGTGCAGCCGTCTGTGGATCCAGGGGCGTATGTTAATAATCTCTTCGGGAGTGCGTGGATGTCCGAGGTCCTAGGGTCGTATCGACCCTGGGGCCTCAACAACACCTCGTCGGCGTTTAGCTCGAGTCCTCGCAAGCTGGATTGAGAGTCAGGGGTAGATTACTCTCCACCCTCTTTTTCTTCATCCTCCTGGTCCTCCTCCTCTTCTTTGATGCTGTGTTGTTCCTGGTGAGTAGATGGCGTGTAGTCCTGTTTCCTCGTTGATGTGTGGGTAGAGGGTGCTCATAAAGGGGTGGGTATTGGGTGTGAACAATGTTTGTGTACAAGACATAGTAATTAAAACATATAACAATGGTAATGTAGCATTTGGTGATAGTAAGTTTCACATGTAGCCATTCCATACAGGAAGGAAAAGCCATGGTTCGGCGGGTGGTTGTGCCGTTCGTGTGTTGGCTGGGAAAAAATGCTTCCTGTATGTGTATTATAGCCTCCGTGGCTTAGGCGACAGCACGCCGGCCTCTCACCGCTGAGTCCGTGGTTCAAATCCCGGTCACTCAATGTGAGATCTGTGCTGGACGAAACGGAGGCAGACAGGTTTTTATCCGGGTACTCCGGTTTTTCGTGTCAAAATTTCATTCCAGCAACACTCTCCACTAACATTTCATTTCATCTGTCATTCATTTAATCATTGCCCCAGAGGAGTGCGTCAGGCCTCGGCAGCCGGCACAGTTCATATCCTCGCCGCTAGATGGGGGCTTCATTCATTCCATTCCTGGCCCGGTCGGAGACTGGAAGCAGGCTGTGGATTTTCATTTTCATGTGTATTATAAAAATATGTATGTTTGACAGAAAGAGACAAATCTGTGGTTACGTTCCAGTATCCACGTAGATGAAAAAAAACCATTAATTAGATGAGAAAAAAAGTGCTATCTACGTGCATCCGGTGTGTACAAGTCATAAGTGTATAAAAGATGGAAGGAGAAAGAAAAAAATAGGTGGCCTGTGCGTAAAGTTAGGGGATATGCATAAAAAGTTTTTATTGTGTTGGGATAAAATAGGTCACCTTTACAATTTATTGTTAATAGAAGGAAAAGAAAGAAACAAAAGTGTATTCACAGTGTGGCAGTGTTAAATGGTGTGATTATAAAGTTATATGCATAGGTGTAACAGGATTGTGTTCTTGATGTGTAGGTTATACTGCTACTCATCGTCTCCATATTACTCCTTGCATTTACATTTTTTTTTACAATGATGACTTAATAACAGATATACTAATACTAATAATAATAATAATCCGCTTTGTTCGTGTGCTTGGTACCTCTTTCTCATTATGTGATCACTTCATAGCGCCCTCATCTGGCCGTGGTCATACCTTTTCATCCATGGCCATTTTCTATCCGGCCATTTTACTGTGTTTTAGTGGCTGTGCCGCTAATTCATACCTGTCGTGCATTTTCCCCCGTGGGTGAGAAAATTGCACCTTGGAAGCAAGGGTGAGCGCTTACGACCTTTGCGCTGGCCCTGGCTGCCGTAGGTCGCTCATTATTTAAGTGTTTTTTTTTTTAAGATTTGCGTCAGTGGCGTTCAGTGTCCCACGATCTCTTCACGTTGCTGATCGCGTCGCCGTCACCTTATCGGCGCGACTGAAAATGTAGCAAAGTGCATGTGTTTGTGTGACATCAGTGTTTTACATTTGTGTGTGATTCGGGATTTATATTTACAGGGGATATGTACAGTGCACTGATCTTGACCTGTGAGACAAAAATCTTTTTTAGTAGGTGTGCTGCTGTTCATATTTTCCTTCTGCAATCCTGGAAGAGAACGCATGGGTATGGTTATATTGGACAATACATTGTCGACATTCATACATTTATATACCTTCTAGTCGCCCTTGGCGCCTTACTCTATTCTTATCCTATGCCGGCTAGATTTCTATCTTAGCCTAATTATCCTACCCTTCTTTGTGTATGTGTAACTGTCTGTCATCCCTGTGTGCATACTCTGTATGGAGTGTGTGTTCGTCGTCGGTGGTCCACCTTACCTTTACCATGATCATTTGCGCTCCCACGATGCTGCAGTGGCGGGGCCCTTTTTTCTCTGAAATAAGTGGCATATTAATTAGATACATTTTGCCAATATAATATTGTGGGCCCATATCGCGCAGCGCTGTTACCGCTTTGTCGTTTATTTACCGATTAGTCGGCCTATTTACCGATTTGTCGGCCTTACCCTGGTAACGCCTAGTCGCCAGGTGCCGAACGCCCTATGCCACGTTCGCATCGCATATGACTTTGAATGTTGTTCGGGCTTACCCTTATGTGGTGCCGAATGCTGTGTGCGGAGTTCAAACCGCCTATTTTCATTAATATATTATTTGTCTTACCCTAAATGGTGCCGAATTGCCATTTGTTGTCTTTCGCATTTAGGATGCTGGCATGTAGTGGCACTTGTGTGCACTGTCCTCTCCGGGACGTGGCTTTCAATTTTGCTAGAGCCGTGTAATTGTGTATCTTATATCTAACTTATATCCTAATTTATATCTAGAAAAAAATATGCCGAAAGGGAAAAAGTGGCGAAATAGAATGTCCCTTCGCATGTTATTGCCTGTGGAAACAATTTTCCTGAAGTTGCTTATATCTAAGTTGCCCCTGAAATAGGCAACTGGAAATACATACTAAAATTCTGACAGGGGCGATCGCCTGGGGCAGTTTTACCTCCCCAGGGCACCACACGTGCGTATTTTGGTAACACGGGTTGTTTCCAAAACCGCCAGACCGAAGTCTTTTTGCATTCCGCCCCCTTAATACTACTTATAACAAGGGCCCTTTACAACTAGTATCTGTGTGTGTGTGTGTAGGCCTGTGTACATGCGCTGCTAAAATAGCAAGCATTTTGCACGGATATCCTTGGTTTAATGTTCGTATGGCTTATAGCCGCCTTGTTGATAATTTGTGATCATTAATGGGTTGCTCAAGCCCCTGTGGGGGGTCGCTCCCCTCCATTTATAACTCTGGGGGCTCGCCGCACTTCCCATTTACGCTCTGGGGGTCGCTACCCTCCATTTATGGGCACGGGACAAAATGATCGCATATCATTCATTATTTATTATTTATTTTTGTTCAAGAATCTTCACCCCATGTCCGGATGAGGACTTGCATGGACCTAGGGGTGTCCCGTTGTCCCTAGGTGCACTAGCTTCACTTCCTGCGAGCGGAAGACTTGTCCCTCGCCATAGGGACGCTACTTATCATACATCTAACTATGAGCCTAGTCCAATTTGTCGTCCCTAGGTGGATTTTCTATCTTGTCCGATGGTGAGTGAGCTATTTCTCCCATCGGACAGTCAAGCCCTCACCTGCAGGTCTGCCTTCGCTGACAATAGCACATAGTGGACGTAACCTTATCTGACACGGAGACAGGCTGGGTCTTCCGAGATCTCAACGTTTTCCCGCACTACGTCAACTTAGTTGGACCTTACGTCGGTTTGTCTTGGTCTGTGTCGTGGTCTATGACTGTCTTCCCTGGCTCTGCCTTTCTGTGTTCCTTTACGTCGTCATGACGTATATACTCGTCACCACCCAGTGTGACCTCAGATCCTTTATTGGGAGAGTGTAATTTTGTGTAACACTGTGATGTAATATTTTGTGTACAGTGTATGGGATTGTAGATTATTCGACCCGCGTTGGCTGCTTTCGCCCTTCCTGGTTCAGTTGGATCTCTTGTGCTGATATTTCTGTATTGTATATAACATGTTAATTAGGTTGGAACTGGATATGTTTTTTTTAGTGAGGTTCGCTATAGCGTTAGTTGCTGTAAAGGTCAGTCCATGGGTTTGGAAGGATATACATAGCCGGACTCCGTAATGTATCGGCCTGGAGTCGGTAATGCTGTGGGATATCCTTTACATTACTGGATAGGGTAGGTTTTCCCAGTGTCACCAAGATTTAAATGCTTGCGGGTGTGATATTAATAAGACCCGGGGTTAAGTGGGTGGGGTATACATGCATGTCGGGTAAGGGAGTGGTTAGGCATGGGTTAATAGTTTTATGTTTACCATGCGGGCTGTTTTATTGCAAATCTTGGTTAGTTTGTTATTGGCCTTCCATCTATGTAAAATAGATTTATCTAGCACTTGTATTGTGTCCAACCACCCCTAATATTCGGGTGGGAACCATATGGCGCGGGGTGCAGATGACCCTTACTGTGAAAAGCATGAACGTCTACAATCCTCGTGTTCAATTAGTGTATTGTGTATATGTATTTGTGTGTAAATTGGTATTATGTATTGGGATGTATTTAGGAATGGTATAGGGATCTTTGCCCGTATGTTATTCTATGGCATTTTGAGTGCGTTATTTGTCTGTGCTTTTTATTATGTAGCTATTCTCTCTTGGCCATATTATGTTCTCATCCGTTCTCCGTCGGTGTTTAAACGTGCGCTCGCTTGGCGTCTATATGTCGTGTGGATGCCTCATGGCACCTAATGTTTACCAAAATATCTTTCTTACTGTTGCTCTGGGAATATCATCCCTTACGTCCTCTAAAAATATGCATAACCGTCTGGGTAACGCCCTTTGGCTGTTCCTGTTCATTCTATGTATCGTGACGCTGTACCGTTCACGGCTTATCCCCTTTTATTTTATAATATCCCTGGGGGTGTACTTGCGCCCTTTTAAAACATATGTAATATATCAACTGTGTAAAATGTGCGCGCTAGCGCCCTGTGGACGGCCTATTTGGCTTTGTAAGCAGCCGTGACCTTTATATATATATATGTATATATTATCCTCTACAGTCTCTGTCTATAGGTAAAATTTTATGTGTGTTCACCCTATCGTGGGGGTGAGTTTATTGTTCTGCGCATGGGCTAGGGCCTTGGTCGGCTCTTTAATGGCTGTGGTACCTCCCTGCTTTGTATACAATAGCCTCCTCAAAAAAATGGTGTGTGTTTCATCTGTGTTATCTCTGCGTCGGCTACAATATCTATGTGCCTTGTTACAATAGAACAATGTAGCATAATTGCCTTGTAACCTTTAAAAATTTGGGGAGGGGGTGGATTATCCCTCTTTGGACTCCATGTCTGCCCACCCTTAGTTCTAATTGTCTGTGTATCTGTGTGCAATTGCCTTGGCTGCCCTAAAAATGCCGTAAAAAACCTGATATGCTCAATTTAACGTGTAACGTCCTCCATCTCTGTACTAAATGATGGGTTATCGCGACCTGTGTCTCTATTGTCCCTGATATACGTTTGTGTAGGTGTATTACTGTACGTTGAGGACTGACAGCTCTTCAGCCGGTCGCCGCTTTCGCTTCTCGGGGCGTCCGTTTTTGCTGGGAATTCGGACCCGCTCCGTGTTTTATGTCTGCGCTGTCTAGCTGGGAGTTTTGTATGTCCTTAAGTGTGGCCTCTAGTCGTGTGTGTCGGGACAAGATGCTATTGGGTAGCTTACTTCTTGCCACGCTTGTCTCGTGTTTTTAATGTGATTAATGTGTTAGTCCCTGTTTGCAATAATTAGCGTGGTGCTGATCACCTCTCGTATTCTGCTTTTGGGAATTTGCAGGTGTTTAAAAGTAGCTTGAATATGTTCCTTATTGCACGCCATGAGGAGTGTTTGTAGGCTGGCGAGTGCCTTGCTACCTTATCAGTTTCTCTTGCCACTGTTCTGCTCTGTCGGCAAAAGTTTCAAGTGACTATTGTGTGGCGAGGACTTCCTGCCTCCGCTTATCGCATGTGTTTAGCAACTGTCCCCGTGCTGGCTATCATATCTCCCGATTGCCTTAACAAATGGGGTGCACTTTTATACTGTGTCGTGTAAAAAACCCTACCGCTTTTTACATTTACAGTGTCCCCGATTTTGTGTTATTGCTAGTCTAATGAAAATATATCCCTGTTTATGATATCTCTGTTTGTGTAGCTCATGTATCTGTGTGCGTGTATCTCCGGGCTTCTAGTCGCGTCTCTGGCCACTAGGTGTCGGTGTCTACTTTGATATTTTGTGGCATATCAAACCCTGTTGACGTGAACTGTCCTTTATTACCGTGCCCTCCATTTGGATGGTTACTTGACCTTACGTTTCTGGTATTCAGAAGGTCGCGGGTTTGAGACCGTCTTCGCTCAGGATGACCATTCCCGTTGGCTTTTAGGCCTGTGTCTCTGTGATAGTTTTGTCAATCTTATTGACCTTTTATGGAAATTGTGCTTACTGTGTGACCGCGAAAAATATGTCGTTTCCCCCTAAAACTGTGGATTTATCCTGTGGTGTTGACGCTTAGTTCAAGCGCTGTCGTAGGGGCCGAGAAAAAAATCCTGTTTTGTAGTGCACATCTTGTGCAGTGTTTTACAATGTAACATACCAAATATAACATAAAATATTCATGCCCATTGTCCATTTATAGGATATGATTTCCCTTTCCGGACACCTCATTTATGGCATCTTGGGGACATGTTTTGTAGTGTCTCTATGTGTGCGTAAAGGCAAGTGTCTATGAAAATTTTTGTAATCGCGTATCCTCCATTGCCGTGCGTGTAAATGTGTGTTTGTTCTATGGAAGACTGGGTTCGCTCTTATCCGCATCCCTACCCTTTTTTTTGGGCATACTAGGCCTCTTTAATAAGGGTTTTACTCTATGCAGATATCTCTGTTTTCATCCCGCTCTGGGCAGTGTAAGAAATAATATACACATATGGATCAAATATATGCATGCACACTGTACATTTTTGGGACATATAGTCAATAGGCATGTGTTTTCTGTGCTTACCCTTTCTATTTTATCGTTGCCTGTCAGTATATCCTGAGTGTTATACATTCTGTATGGAGGTATAGGTCTGTGATATTATATTTCCAGACCGCGCAATTTGCTTGGCCCTGGATTGTTGTGTTTATGTAAATGCATCTCCGTTTGTGTGTCTGAATTTTTACTGGGATAGACCCTGCTCGTTTTGTTAACTGTAGTGAACGTGCCCCTGTATTGTGAGGGTTTGCGAGTGTTTCAGTGTTTTTCATGAAAAATTTGGTGTGTCTTGCCCTGGGAACATTTGTTCGTCGGCTTTCCCTGGTCAGTGAATTTCTCTACCGTCCGAGCGCCATTGCCCGTCGTGGTGAATAACTTCGCCCTGTGATGAAGGCATAGGCTTCTGGTTCCCATTGGGGTACTTTTTTACTGTTCTCTTGGGGCGTTTTGAGTAAAGTAAGCCTGGGCCTATGTTTATCATGGTGCATGTTTATTGGCTTAGGTACGCTCGCGCCTGAAAGGCTGAATTCACGTCGCACTACCCTAGCAGTGTTTGTAGGAGTGTGTGCCCTCCTGTCTACATGGCCTTGTGGGGTGGGTAGTAAAGCTTTCCTTATGCCCCGTGTACTTTGTGTTTGAAACTGGGCAGTGTGCAAAGGTGTGCGTTTTGCACCCTGAGGGGTTGAAAGAAACACCCTTCTGTTTATCTGCGCCGGGGGTGCAGATGGCAGTGTTTGCCTCCGTTCTGGCAGAATCGGCCTATGAACTGGCACTGGAGGTCGTGTAAGTGTCTGTTGGTGTGTGAAGATGGAGATCGGAGTGGCAGGCTCCTGTCTGCGAGCCACGGCCTTCTCCTCCCCCTTCGTGTTGTGTGGTGTTCTGATTGACATTCGTGCGAATTCTTGTGTGATTGCATCGACGTCATCATTGCTTTGTGTGGGCCCTCCTGACGCCAACTCAAATATCATATTGTTGGCCTGCAGGTCGCGATATGCCTCCCAATTTGATCATATTCCCTGTTAAGGCGTATGGCCTGCTCAGCTAATTTTGTTCCACTTGTCCCTATGTATAAATGTAGTTCCCGAAGGCTGTTATACTGCTGGAACTTAACGTCATGTAACATGTATAATCTCCAGTGGGACCGGTTAAGCTGTCTGCGGAGGGTGGGGATTTTAGCTCTAATAATACTTTTCTGAGCCATTCCCCATGGCCGGACAAGTGCCTTAATCACCCTGATATATTGGGCGGTAGGAGCTGTTGATACCGCCTTAGGTAGTCTTGTCTCGTCTCAAAGACCTTGTGCCATGCAATGAGGTCCTGATATCCCTCAATGTTTTTCAGCATGGTCAATCGGTACAGTGAAGCCATTTTGGGTGCGGGACGGCGTATGTAACTTATGGGAGTGTTTGTACACGTGATGTGCAAATATGTATGTATCCCGGGTTCGTGTGCTATATATTGCCCCTAATTGATCCTGGGTGTGTGGGCTGATAAGTTAGCAGGGCCTGTTTAAAATTTCTTTCGGGCCCCTGGCCTGTGCAAAAGCTGTCTTTAACTTATTGCCTTGTGTAAGGTTTCAATATGTGAGTACCGTATGGGGTGGGTTGGGAGGGTGCTAATAAGTGTGTAGCGCTCGTAATATATATCCTGCTCGCTGCTCTAGCCAGAGAAAAAAATAGGCACTGTCTGTCGGTTTAGAGAAAAAATTATATCTACCCGCTTGGCTAATTATTGTGAAGTTTTCTAGCATGTGGGGGGCTAGTAAGAAAAATACAGTATCTCCCGTAATCAAATGTAAACTGTGTGGCGTACTTTAAGAGAAAAAAAATTGCAAATCTCGCTTGGCTGTTGTACTTAGTACTAGGGTCGCAGTTCCAGATCCTCTTTGTTTGAGGACCCTTACTGAGTGGTAACTACCCTCACTCGTGGGAACTGCCTGGCGTCTCCACCATTTATTTGTTCTGTCCCGGGGTTGGGGGATGGAACGAACAATGTGAGTTAGTGTCCAATTTATGGGTAGTGTCCAAAAGGTGCGAGTTTCCACGTAAGTGGGGAAACCGCGAGTGTAGGTGTTTGTTAAAGGATGTGGGGGAATGGGGATTAGCTCTACGGGGGTGTGATTGCCTTTAAGGGTTGCGCGATCAAGACGGAGCTATTAACCGTGCGAAGCGAACAAGTGTGTGTGAATAAGGAATGCGCCTACCTGATGAGTTTGACGTACTGCCGCCTCGCTGGAGTTCTACGGAGCTAGCACAATGGAAATCCCTTACGGTGCACTTCTCTGGTTGACGGTCGCGGGCAATTAGGAATGAAGGGCGGGGAGTGCGGATGTGAAGATAAGTGTGAATAATGACAAATGTGTAGGTTACTGATCAAGGGTTAATTTGATCAGCATTTGTGAATTGTGATGTCCCTTTTAGTATGGGATCGTGTAAAACACTCTGGTTACAAAATACAGTATAAATGTGGGTGTGAGGTGAGGGAATAATTTTATGTTTAAATTATATCTGAGCACACTCTTACCTGTGGTGATGACTTGCACCGGGAACCAGACGAACAGAGCTGATGGCGGCAATAGACGTTGAGCCTGGTTTGGCCTTCCTTCTTATGGATTCCGTAGTCGCTTCGTCAGCATTTCCCAATATGTGGTGTGCTAAGACTTTGTGTAACTTGTTGTGATATGTCGTAAGCTTTGGTCAACAGCGGTGTCACTGCGCCTGCTTGGTGTAAAAGAAATGTACTTATGGAGGCTCGTAATTTAGCCTAAGGGATGTTGTTGTTAGATGAGAGGGTGTGTTGATGATTGGATAGAAGTATGGTCGTATGGATTAGATTCGCGATAGAAAGATGTGCGTGACTGTGCAGCAGTCTGTGGATCCAGGGGCGTATGTTAATAATCTCTTCGGGGGTGCGTGGATGTCTGAGGTCCTAGGGTCGTATCGACCCTGGGGCCTCAACAATATGTATGTCTATTTCAGGAGAGTAAGAGGGGTTCAAGGCCGCATACCTGATATCGAGGGAGAAGATGGAACGCGGCTGGTGGAAGATCGGGAGAAGGCTGAGGCATTTAATAAAGTATATGGTAAGGTGGTAGGAATTACAGGGGATGGAGATGTGGATCAGGGAGGATAGCAGGGTATTGAGGAGGGTAAGAAATTAAGTTATGTAAATAAGGATACCTGTAATGCAATACGGGGATTAGGGTCAAGAAAATCAGCCGGGGTAGATGGAATAAATGGGGAATTTTTAAAGGTTATGGGATGGAACATTGTGCCTTATTTAAGATTTCTGTTTGACTTTTGTCTAAATAATGGGGTAGTGCCTGAGGACTGAAAACAGGCGTTGGTAGTTCCGGTATATAAAGGGAGAGGGGGAAGAGGGGATAGTGATAGCTACAGACCTGTCAATCTAACATGTATTATATGCAAAATTTTCGAGGGAATTATGAATGAATACATTAGGGAATGCTTAGGGAGTAGTAGGTGGTTGGGAAATAAACAGCATGGTTTCAGGGAGGGATTTTCGTGTGAATCGCAGATAGCAAGCTTTCAGCAGGATATCAGTGAGGCCTTGGATAACAGAGGTCAAGTTGACTGCATTGCAGTTGACCTATCAAAGGCTTTTGATAGGGTCAATCATGGTATTCTGTTAAGGAAAATGGAGGCTATAGGATTGGACAGGAGAGTAGTACAATGGGTGAGATCTTTTTTGGAGGGGAGAAGTCAGAGGGTAAGGGTTGGTGGGTCAGTGTCAGAACAGTCTAGAGTGGGGAGGGGTGTACTTCAGGGGAGTAAATTGGATCCTTTACTATTTCTCATTTACATATACGACATAGGAGTTAAAATATCATCCCTGATAAGATTATTTGCTGATGATATAGTAGTATACAGGAGGATAAATCACCCGGATGACTGCGGCATATTGCAGAGGGACTTGACGGACATACAAAGCTGGGCGGATAAAAGTGATATGATGATAAATTCAAAGAAATGTCAGGCAGTGAGATTTGTTTACAAAAGGAATCATATTGTTTTTGAATATTCAGTGGGGGGAAATAAAGTTGTATTTGGGGACGAATGTAGGTATTTAGGTGTAACTGTGGGGTGTGGGAATTTTCACTGGGGTAAGCGCATAGGGGACATAGTAAAGAAAGCATACAAGTCACTACATATGGTTATGCGAGTGCTTAAAGGCGCTGGCAGAGAGATTGGGGAAAGGGCATACATGTCCCTAGTCCGTCCTATGCTGGAATATGCTGGGGGAGTGTTGGATCCATACCAAATGTATTTAATAAAGGAATTGGAAGGAGTGCAAAGGAAGGCCGCCAGGTATGTAATGGAGGACCACAGATCGACGAGTAGTGTGAGTAGGATGATACAGGATTTGGGATGGGAAAGTCTGGCTGATAGACGTTCAAGCGCAAGACTAGGGGGTATTTTCTTAGCTTACAAGGGGGAAATTGCATGGGAAGACATTCGTGAGAGATAGGGAAAGAAAGGTTCATATATGTGCAGATACAGTCATTGTTGTAAATTGAAATTAAGTCAGTGGAAAAGTAACTGGGGCAAATATTCGTTCATTGGGAGGGGGAAGTAGAATGGAACAGTTTGCCAGGGGGCATTTTCAGTCCTTTGCCTTCTGATGTTGGTAAATTTAAGGAGTTGGTGAAAAAGCACCAGATCAAGAGGCAGTGATGAACGGTGCATAAGTTGAAGCAATGAAAGAAAGTGTAAATGTTTAGTATTTTATGTTTATTTCTATTATTGGAATGATTATTTTTACGATTACCGGTTTCTTCTCTAATACTTATTTTCTAATTAATCCTAATTTTGTAAAATTTTTGTGGTTGTAAATTGTTTTGTGTATTTATTGTAATTTGCCACCATGGACAATGTCCACATTTGCAAATAAACCATGTATGTATGTATGTATGTATGTATGTATGTACGCATACGGGACATTTTTGAAACGCTTCGCGCGTCGTCGCTCATTTGTTTTATCTACTCATGCGCTACCTGTTGTAAAATGGATTTGCTCAGCCAGTAACCTTCCCTGGAGTGGACACAACATCACATCCAAGTTTCCTTGGTATCGGACGATGGTATATGAAAGCATAAGCGACTTTTTTGAAACGCTTCACGCCTCGTCGCTCATTTGTCGAATCTACTCGTGCGCTGCCTATTGGGTCCAATTGGGAATTTAAACCATACAGAACCCACTCAAACAAACTTATAAGTTGTTTATTTTCTATGAGCCGTTATTGAAATGTACAAACAATGCCAAGTTCTTCGATGCAAGTGATTTGTGCATGTTTTGAAGCCCACGCCAAATACCAAGAATTCGACATTACCGCCATCTATGGTACAAAACCATAACTATGAATTATTCTCAGAAAGTCAATTGTTCAAGAACCTTTCAGAAGTTACCACTGCCAAGAGAAGGAGCTTGGGAGAATTAGTGGTGAAAGAAGACCCTGTTGAGGTGGGACTTAAGTTTTATTATTTAAGAAAATCGCACAATGTGCATAATGGTACATAAATTATTCTTGACCTAGTCCTATTATTGAGATTGTCCTGTTTGGGCAGTTTTGTGCATGATATCGCTCACAATGTTTATTGCACAATTTGCACACGCAGGATTCTTCCGGTTGATGAAATCTTAAATTCCGACATAGCTTGTGATGAAAGCCGTGCGTTGCAAATCTTGTCAGTATGTGTCTAAGTTCATAATTTGGCTGCTTCCATTCCGATGTTGTCATGACGTCTGTTGAGTAAAATTTGGGCCATATGGCATTAGTTTTCTGTTTTATCAGGTGTAGTGTCTTTTCATAAGCCTTAGTACTTGGTAGCCAGAATTCTGTGCTCTTATGTCCTCAACGAAGAAGGTTCTTTTGTTAACACATATGTTAGCCTCGATGGTGCTGACTTCCCTACTCCTAGAATCCGTTTTAGGTAACGGGCTTTGACCTTCTCAATTGTTGATAGATTTGTGAATGTTAGTTTGTCCCAGATGATGTTAATCCCATAGGTTGCTATTGATGCTATAGCAGTCTTGACCAGTGTTAATGCTTGGCTATTGAGTTCGCTGTGGTTGTTGGATATGATACATGGCTTTTAGGTAGATTTCATTAGAAAGCTAACTATTGCAATGGGTCCCATGTTTCGACTTCCGGAAAATTTCGACATATCTTCGCGTTTCACATCCCCTAGACCCCAAAACCACCGTCAGTTCAAAAGTTTATATATAATTTATGTATATAGCTACATGTATATGTATATCACTTTTGGTGGACACGATAACTATCGCAATTTTGCACCAATCACTTTGAATTTTTTACATAATATGTAGGCTATTCCTATAAAATCTCGGTCGAGTTCATTAATGGGTACAATCGGTCGAAGGGGGTGAAAATGGGGGGGCTTTTTTTCTCGAAAAAGTGACATATCGCTATAACTCTCTTTATATGTGAAATATCGAATCAATTCCAAGTTCATACTGTGTGTCGGATAAGGCCCAAAAGTTTATGTTTGAAAAGTTTTTTGATAGCACCAGCCATTGACCAAAGGGGTGGGAAAAAGTTTTTTTTTCGGGAAACATTAATCCTATCTCCCTTAATAGGCACAATATCAAAACCGTACAAAATGGACAATATTCCCCTAATAATTAGCTAAAACGTTTGTCTGAAAGAATTTTTGATATGACCCACCATTACGCCAAGGGATGAGCAAAATGATTTCGGAATTACAAGAAAATGCCAAGAGCCATCAGAGATTGCCATGACAACACTACTAAATTGATGAGGGATAAGCTCTCAGACGTTGCCATGACAACGCCACTGCACGAGATCACATTCAGTTTTCCATCTGACTTTGTGGGAAGCGGCTTCGGTGACATAACTGGTAGCATGCTGAACTTCTATGCCCAAGGTCGCGGGTTCAAAATTAGCCGAAGTCGTCGGATTTTCTAAGAGCGCAAAAATACCTCAGTATGCTTTCCTTCGGAGGGGAAGTTCCAACGTTCGTTGCGATTAGCTGGTTGCAGTGGCATCTAGTAGCCAAGTTCACAGCTAGGTGTCGTTGACGGTAGTATTTGGCACCAAAATTAGGAACTACTACTTGAAATTGACCATCTGCAGTCTTTACCTGAATTACAGACAAATACAGTCATAACAATTAACACCGTTTATCAGACAGCTTCTACACATATCCAAAGTACACGGGGCTACATGACCGCGCTATCGCAGCCCCTCAACTGAGGAACCAACCTAAATCTCTGCGGGAGATAACATTTTGCGTGAAGAAGTAACAGACCGTTAGAAACCTTGCGTAAGGACAGTTTGACCACCTGTATAAAAATGGACCCAAAATGACGAGAAGGTTACCGTCCCCATAAGAAAAGAAAATGTTTAAAATTCGCATAAAAAGACGAAATACAATGTTAATTAAGCTCCAAACTTTCTAGAAAGAAATGAGGTCTGATTCTTCTATGAAAACCTGCATATTCTGCCTATTTTCGCCTATCCCCAAGTTTGCCCGGTGAAATCTACCTCCGCCTTCCGGCGTGCCGAGAGGAATTTTTATTGCAGCAGTGGCTCTCTCTGTAACATGGAAGTTGAAGGATGATAATGTTGTTTGTAAAGTAACTCCGAGGTATTTAAATTTTGAGACTACTTCTAAAGGTTTATTGTGTAGTGTTATTGTGTTTCTTGAAGCATGTTTCCCTCCTCTCCTAAAGGTCATTTGTTTGGTTTTACTTTGGTTGATTTGTAGTTCATTTCTTCTGCCCATGCGATGAGTCTGTTTAGGACATCTTGGAGCTCTTCTTTATCACTTGAGCCAATTGCCATGACGCCCGCATATAGTATAAGTGACGCTGATGTGTCTCTGATTATCTCCGTGAGGTCTGCAGTCATGATATTGAACATTATTGGGCTTACTGGGTCGCCTTGTAGGACTCCATTTGTCTGTATAATGAATGCTCTTGGATACAGTTGTGCCATCTGATATTTGGATGTGATTGTACATTAGGATGTTGGAGAGAATTGTGAGTGGATAATTTTCTCCTTTCATGTGTGTAAGTTTCCGAATGAGTATCTCTCTGTTGATAAGATCAAAGGGCTTACTATAATCTATAAATACTACAAAGTATTTCTTCCCCATGTGTCTAAGCGAATCTTGAGTTTGGTCTATTAGGAAATTGACTTAAGTTTTCACTAAGGCTAGCGGTTTACATGACGACAGTTTTCGTTTTGTTGACTGTACCTTGTGCTTCTAAAAGTGTTCATCCTGCATTTTGGTCGCTACGCCACCTTCAGGGCCCAGTTGTGAATCTAAACCATACATGGACCCACTCTAATATATATAAAACATTTCATCAAAATCGGTCCAGTCGTTTAGGAGGAGTTCAATGACATACACATGTGTCGAAGAATTATATATATATAAAGATATAACATGTACTGTTTACAATACCCAGAACTTTCAAAAGTATATACATTTCTTCTAACCATCCCAGTGACTCAAGTCTTGCGAACGAGCATTTTCTAAATTGAAACTTATCAAAACCAGATTGAGATCGTCTTTGACAAACAAAAATTTAGAATCTTTACTGTTAATGCACTCAGAAGCTGATATTCTGAACTCCATAGATTCAGACATCGTTATTGATTATCTTTGCTACTCCAGCTCCGAATTAAAAAGACTTCTTCAGGTTTTGTTTGAAAATTCACTCTATGTGTGTTAGTTTACCAAAACTACACTAAGTATGTTTCAACTACTACTTTGTCTTTTATTTTGCCCTAAGACATTGCAAATATTTGAAACTGATCAAATGAACATTTGAATTTAGCAAACAATACATGGTCATTTTGTTTGATAAATATCGGTACGATATGTGTAAATGTGATGGTCCATTCGTACCGTGATCATCTGCCAGAAAAGCATACTGGACCCAGCGTCATGTGCGATTAACGCTTTAGTTATTACTCCCCAGACCCCCCTCCCCCTCCAACCCCCCCCCCGTTAGTCCTCACCCTGCATAGTGCTGGCGCCCTCTGGCCATGGCCGTCCACCGCCCTAAGAAGGGGTCCAGCACGGACCTTGACTACATACCTTGTCTTATTGCTTTAATCCATCATTTCCTAGTTGGCTCTGGACTAGGAAATTCATAAAAACTAGTTCCAGGAACATTATTTCTGGAGTCTTGTTTACAAACCGGCATGCAACAATATACCATCGTAATATAATACAATGGCCTTATTTCAGTAATATAACTTGATTCGTGCGTACACAAATGTGTATAACTACCGCCAACTGAACTGATCATGTAGGGGGGTATGCAGCGCCTCTTGCGGCAAACATAGCATCAGCAGAGCGGACAGCTCCCAGAGGCCATTGGGCAGACTTTTTATTATTTGAGGCTAAGCTCCGTGTCAAAATAAGCGATGATGTAAACAAGTGTATGTCATGTTGTGTGTAAATAAAGTGTTTAAATAGTTTTAAGACATAACAAAGTGGCGACGAGCATAAAGAAAAACGGAAAACACTAATAATGGAGGAACAACAGCAACTGTCACAGCTTGTTCAAGCCCTGAGCGGACTGGTTACTAACATGGCAAAACAACAACTTCAACAGCAAGCACCGATGCAACAACAACAGCAGCCGGCAAGTATCAAAAGCATGTTACAGAAACAATCTTTAACATTTGAAACATTCAGTGAAGCAAACGAAACTTATAACATTTACTGCCAACGGCTGGATTTTTTTTTTCAATCTAAAAGGATTGAATGAGAACAATCAAGAAGCTCAAGACGCAAAAAGAATGGTGCTGCTGCTTAACTGTCTAGGTAGTAAACATTATGCCTTGTTGGCGAGCTTAACTGAACCCGACCTGCCAAACACCAGAACTTACGACGAAATCATAGGCCTACTTAAATCGCAGTTATTACCTAGACGAAATGTTTTGGCGGAACAACACCACTTTTTCTCCCGAATGCAACGTCTACTGAAAACATTTCATATTACGTAGCTGCTCTCAAAGAACTCGCAGAAACCTGCGAATTCCATGGAAGTTGTGACGATGGCGCGTGTACTAAAGCAGTGATCGAACTTTTATTATGAGCACAGTTCATACGGGGTTTGCATGATCGAGAAATACGCGAACGTATCTTACAACAGTCACAAATAACCTTTGACGAGGCATTGAATACCGCCTTAGCTTTTGAAGCATCCAAAATTCAAAATCGGGATCTTTATTCAAGTAATCCATTCCAAAACCAGGTCGTCAATGAAATTACGTAAGTTATGGCGGCCTATACCAAAATAACGGCACGCCAGGCAAGTAGATACTTGTGGAGTGGAAGGGAGCCTCTTGGTACAGAGGTGGGAGACGGACAACATTGCTAATTAAATACCATGGGTTAAAACAATAAAATATAAGGAATGTATTGAACTGAATAAATATACAAAACAGTGGAAACAAATTGAAAAACAAAACATAAGAAAATATACACTCCTAACCTGTAAGTAACACACGTGGCCAGGTTGCGCATCAACGGTTATGTATGGCGACTTTGGTTTAAAAGTTAAATTCAAGAACATATTTCTTGGAGACAAAAAGATATGCCCTAGCAAAGGTGCTGAAAATAGGCGAAAGGCATTTGGCCAGAAGCAACTGGGAAACGATTCCCTTAAGGCAAAATTCACACAGCCATGAGGCTCTACCAAAATTACGAAGTTCCACCAACTTGAAATATCCTCGTAGCACGAGGAAAACTTGGAGCAGCAACTCCATCGAAATAAAGAATTACCTTTAAATGGCCAAGGCGACCACAATTAGTTAAACACTACATATGAAAGAACTATTAGGCTATACTCAAGCCTCAAGAGCGGGAGCTCCTAACATTGACGTCCACACACAACCAAAGACGGCAAGGAACTCTTCTAATCAGGGCCGTCGCGAGGGTGCGCGGGGCCTGGCGCGAGAATGTACGCGGGGCCTAGTAGGCATGAGTACGCCGGGAGGGTGGGCTGAGGGAGGGGGGGGGGGGGGGGGGGGGGGGGGGGAGGGTAGTAAATTGCAAATTTTAGACTGTAAGTGGCTGTGTTGTATGGAGAGTGTTAAAAGAAATTACAATTGTATTCTAGTTAAAACTCATTTTATTACATTTCTAGTTTCTAAACAAACCTCAACAAATAGGATAAGCATAAAATTGGATACAGGAAGCACCTGATCAGATAAAAGCAACAAGCAATATCAATGAAAACCTGACATAATGAGCTAACGCTGGTGATTGTTTGGCATAAATAATATATTATGGAAAACGAAGCATGTGCTTGATGTACTTTCTTACCCAAACGCACATAATTAATAATAATACGCAATCACGTTTATGTACAGATTTCAACATTATACAGTTTTTCATAAACTACTAAAAGTGCTATAAGTCCACTTTCACCGATAAATATGAGCTGAACGGCCCCTTTGCTCGAGAAATAACATGGTTTACAAGGCAGGTTTTTTTATTCTAAAAAGAAAATCTATTTTTTGTTTAGAATTTAGAGCTTTTTATTTATGTAAAAGGCGCTTTGCGGGCCTTTGCTAGAGCAAACGTGCTGATTAAATCGTCCATAATTTTTTGGCCGTTTCACATTCGATTGACAGAGTAGCCAAACCGTTCAGACGCTCCTGCGCCATCGTTGATCGCAAATAGTTTTTGATTAGTTTCAAAATGGAAAAACTCATTTTCCCCGACGCAACCGTTATAGGAATTGTAAGCATAATTCGATAGGCCGTCGTTAAATTAGGATAGGACTTCTTTATCGGGGCTAAGTACTGTAGTGCACCTAAAGCACTTTTTAACTTCGTTAAATCTATTTTCTACGCAACTCAGTGCAGTATCTACAACAGACAAAAAGTAATTTACCCGAAATTTATATTCAGCTTCTTTTTGACGTTCCTCTTCGGTCTTTCCACCTGTTGATCATTTTGCTGATTTATTTCATCAAGGAACCTTTTGCGATTGCCTTGACGGCGAATAGAAAATTTATTTGCATAGCCCAAATTTTCCATTATTTCTCTAGCTGTGAACATTGCACTGTTAAAGCCAGTGTTGCGATAATTTTGAAAAAATGACCTTAGTTCGGTTAAAGCCGTATTTAATGAAGTCTAATCAGATTGGAGAGTTTTACTTGTTTAGTTCACAGAAAATAAAATATCGTACCAGATAACGAGGCTTAAAACAAATTCATACGAACTTGTATGAAGCAACAAAGATTGGGCCTCTGACCGGGTAACAGGATCTTTGGTAGTATCTGCCACATTTTCTAGAACTTCGTTTACTTTGCCTAACTGATACCTGATGGGCTTGACACTGTCAATTCTACATTCCCATCTCGGGCTAGATAAAGATTTTAGTGTGAGGAGGCCAGGACATAGTTCGCACAAAATCGAATATGCGAGAACAGTAATCTAGAATTTTCTATAGAAGTCACTTTAAAGTTGAAAAACAATATAGATAGACGTGAATAATTCGAGATAAATGAGATATGTGTTCATGATGCCGGTAGCGAGGATTGAGCCCTGGCCGCGCGCTTGGCGGGCGAACGCGGCATCCACTACGCTACCGAGGCAGGTGTTGAGCTTGGCCGCGAGACGGCTATTTCCGCTGCGCCGGCTGGTCCGTAGCAGTGCCTGTCCGTTGGAGAGCGCTGCAAGGAGTAACTACGCTGTCACTACTCCTTCTTCTGAATTTGTGTGACCGTTCGGCTGCCACAAGCCCTTTATTATCAAAGACAAACTATTGGAGAAGTTAAAAATAGAATCTGTTACTCATATTCCAAGAAGATGTGACGTCACTTTTGTTTGGGAGATCGAGGACCGACCCAAGTTTTATCAACGAACTGACTTTAATTCAGACGATCCAGATCCAAGTAATTAATACCCCCCGGGGGGTATTGATTACTTGGATCATATTTTACATTGTTGGCATATTTTAATTTGAGTTGGACTGAATCAAACACACTATCTCTATTTTTTCATTTATGAAAAAAAAAAAAAAAAAAAAAAAAAATGGCGTGAAGCGCGAGGCCTCTGAGCGCGGGGCCTGGTGCGACCGCACCTCTCGCGCCGCCCTCACGACGGCCCTGCTTCCAACGACTGCCCAACAAAGGACTTGAGCCGTTGGCCATTGTAGGCCATGCTACTAGACAATGAGACATTGTCGTCAAAATAAGGACCACCCTCCAAAAATAATATGTTAAAAGGATTAACCTAAAGTAATATCAACGGAAAATACAACTTAAATGAAATAAGGTTATACATTCAATTAGATGTTTTAAGATTACAGCACGATGCAGTTTCACGAGGGTAGACTGCCCTGGCCTTTTCCCTCTAAGTAAATACAGTTCTAAAAATCGTGTGCTTGTAATACCGTACTTAAAATCTAATCAGTCTGGACTAGGAAAATGTCTTTCTCACGGCGACACTGTGAGATTTAATAATCACTTAAATATTTCACAATATACAGGGTGTTACAAAAAGGTACGGCCAAACTTTCAGGAAACATTCCTCACACACAAAGAAAGAAAATATGATGTGGACATGTGTCCGGAAACGCTTAATTTCCATGTTAGAGCTCATTTTATTACTTCTCTTCAAATCACATTAATCATGGAATGGAAACACACAGCAACAGAACGTACCAGCGTGACTTCAAACACTTTGTTACAGGAAATGTTCAAAATGTCCTCCGTTAGCGAGGATACATGCATCCACCCTCTGTCGCATAGAATCCCTGATGCGCTGATGCAGCCCTGGAGAATGGCGTATTGTATCACAGCCGTCCACAATACGAGCACGAAGAGTCTCTACATTTGGTACCGGGGTTGCGTAGGCAAGAGCTTTCAAATGCCCCCATAAATGAAAGTCAAGAGGGTTGAGGTCAGGAGAGTGTGGAGTCCATGGAATTGGTCCGCCTCTACCAATCCATCGGTCACCGAATCTGTTGTTGAGAAGCGTACGAACACTTCGACTGAAATGTGCAGGAGCTCCATCGTGCATGAACCACATGTTGTGTCGTACTTGTAAAGGCACATGTTCTAGCAGCACAGGTAGAGTATCCCGTATGAAATCATGATAACGTGCTCCATTGAGCGTAGGTGGAAGAACATGGGGCCCAATCAAGACATCACCAACAATTCCTGCCCAAACGTTCACAGAAAATCTGTGTTGATGACGTGATTGCACAATTGCGTGCGGATTCTCGTCAGCCCATACATGTTGATTGTGAAAATTTACAATTTGATCACGTTGGAATGACGCCTCATCCGTAAAGAGAACATTTGCACTGAAATGAGGATTGACACATTGTTGGATGAACCATTCGCAGAAGTGTACCGGTGGAGGCCAATCAGCTGCTGATAGTGCCTGCACACGCTGTACATGGTACGGGAACAACAGGTTCTCCCGTAGCACTCTCCATACAGTGACGTGGTCAACGTTACCTTGTACAGCAGCAACTTCTCTGACGCTGACATGAGGGTTATCGTCAACTGCACGAAGAATTGCCTCGTCCATTGCAGGTGTCCTCGTCGTTCTAGGTCTTCCCCAGTCGCGAGTCATAGGCTGGAATGTTCCGTGCTCCTTAAGACGCCGATCAATTGCTTCGAACGTCTTCCTGTCGGGACACCTTCGTTCTGGAAATCTGTCTCGATACAAACGTACCGTGCCACGGCTATTGCCTAGTGCTAATCCATACATCAAATGGGCATCTGCCAACTCCGCATTTGTAAACATTGCACTGACTGCAAAACCACGTTCGTGATGAACACTAACCAGTTGATGCTACGTACTTTTGTGCTTGATGCTCGTACTGTAGAGCAATGAGTCGCATGTCAACACAAGCACTGACGTCAACATTACCTTCCTTCAAATGGGCCAACTGGCGGTGAATCGAGGAAGTACAGTACATACTAACGAAACTAAAATGAGCTCTAACATGGAAATTAGGCGTTTCCGGACACATGTCCACATAACATATTTTATTTCTTTGTGTGTGAGGAATGTTTCCTGAAAGTTTGGCCGTACCTTTTTGTAACACCCTGTATATGAATATCAGTCAGTACACGATGCACCACATCCGAGCGGAAACCATACCTTAGTTCAAGCAGGCAACATGGCCAAGCTACCGAGAGCCTGGCTGGCGTCAACCAGTCAGTTACATGGCTGTAATTCAAATGGGCTCTCCTGTACAGCTATAGCCCATTTAGACGTCTTCGGTCGCGATCCCGATTATCTCTGATCTGGATAATGTCCAATCGCGATCAACGGCATTTGTCATTGGTACGTGTTTAGACGTCCCATCATCAAATAACAGGATAATCGAGTAAAACAGCATGGCATCGCTAAGGTCTACCAACTTTTGAATTCCAAGTGTTATAGCAGAAATTTACAGTAGTTTGTTTCCTCCAGTTTTGAAGTATTTCAGTTATTCTTTATACATAAATCAACCTGCTAATACATATTCTTAAATATATACAAATCCTGAGGAGACGTGTAGGCGAGGCCTACCCTTGGTGTGGAAATGAAAATATTTTGAAATATTTAGAATTAGGTCTAGGCTATTTATTGCATAAATACTTCTTGTTCGTCCAGAGTTATTTGTCCCTATCGGAATCCCTTCTATGGCTATGACAATAAATTTATGTCTTTATTAATCGTCTTCATCGACTTTCCCCAACGCTAATATTTTTTTCGGCGTTTAAACACTGGTATATGTGTCTCCATCCATCATTTCGTTTCTCTTAATCTTCATATATCTGATATCAACCCAAGGCTAGTAAACTACAGAGGTTGCCTCAATATGGAGCTCTTAGGCGAGGGGATCGCGGAGGGAAGGGAAAGGACGTGACGTCACACGTTTCCTCGTAGCGCGCGAGGTGCGAGATATGCAAGGAAAGTCAACTTATATTGTATGGATTGCAGTGGTTTAAACACGTGTTTTAAGCCCTTTTGTTTATAATCATGCCAGGCCAAAGATGTGCTGTGGCAGTTTGTCACAGTTATTATAAAGTTGGAAATGACTTGTCGTTTTTCACGATGCCTAAAGACGCATGCCTTAGCAATCAGTGGATTGCTGCATGTAAGCGAACAGATCATTGCAACCCTCAAACAAGTAGGATATGTTCCCTGCACTTTACGAGTGAAGACTTCGAATTAGACTACAGGGCCGAATTGCTTAATATAAAGCCAAGATTTCCAAGGAATCTAAAACCAAATGGTAAGTGAGCCTAGCTGGCCTACTCTTAAGTTTTGATGACCTGCTAGGATGATTTTAAAGCTGTTAATATTTTTGACATATTTCGTACATGGTATCAGGGGCGTGTATACAAATTTTAGAGGGGGGGAGGGGCTGACTATCGTGGAAAATTGTGAGTACTTAATTAATTTTCTATTATAGCCTATGGAGTATGAATGGAAAATATCTAAATGGGCTACTTGTCAATTTATAAAGCAGAAAGGTAAACACTCATTTCCTTTTACAAATTGATAATTATTTCTTAAAAGTAGACTACTATGAAATACATTGTATGTTGTACCCAAGTTGGCTTTTTTCGGTGGAGGATCTGGAGCTCCCTCAGTCCCCCCCCCCCCTTATATACACCCAGGCATGGTATTTTGTTTTTGGACAAGATGGAAAATTTCATGAGTAATTCTCTTTGTTTTGGTAAAAATTATTTGCAAATATTACAGAAAGCAGTCATCCTTTCAATAAAATCCCTTCGACTTCTGTTCCAAGATATGGCCCGTAGACATAATACAAAGTACATTCTCACACATAGGCTAAATCAAGATGTACTGGAAAACCTCTTTTCACAATTGCGAACCCGTGGTGGCTCCCCTTGACTGCATTTACAGACTGAGGATGATTATTTTAGGAAAAAAAAAATCCAGGAGTTGTTCAAAAGCAAACCAACACTGCTGATCCAGATTCAGATGAATATGTAGTTGCTAAAGCACTAAACAATGCTGGCATAGTGTCTGAATCAAGTAACGTGATTCCAGAACCAACCTTAGGGAGCAATGTTCAACCTGCGTCCTTCATTGCCAATATCATGGAACAAAGCAGGTTATGTAGCCCACAAGTTCCAAGGTAAATTTCCACAACTTGGGAACTTAACCTATGGAATGCAAACTTAACACGATTATGCATTGCCAACCTGAATTAAACACTTGTCATACGGTGGTATGACCGATCCCTCAGAAACTTGGCTAAACCAGTTCCGGCACATTTCAGCAAAATTCGTCACATTTCACGGAAAATACGGATTTCAACGAGGCAAGAACGTTCTAAGAAGAACGACAGATTTTGTGTCGAGAAAAGTTTCTGATGTACCGTCTGGTGGGGTTGAGGCAGCTGTGATAACAATTTTCTTCATCAGATTGAAACATTCCAATTCTATCTTGCATAAGAAGTGGTTATTGGAAGTCACTAACACCCACGATACTGCTACCGAGTCTAGGCGAATTTCCAAGAAATTCAAGAAGATCACAACATAAAATGTAAGTAGGCTACATTCAGTTATTTTATCACCCATTTACCAATAATTTCATGAGAATAAACTGTTCTTTGCGTACTCAACAGCTGATGTTGACAGTTTCGTTACGTTCCCCACATGGCGCGTTTGGTATCTTGTGACGTCATCCGCCTTGTGAGCGCTGATTGGTGAGTGAAAATTGAGGCAACCTCTGTAGTTTATAAGCCTTGATATCAACCAACATAAATACAACCATCATGGCCAACATTACGTACATCACGCTTTCAAAACACAAGATAATACAAAATGGCCATCATTTCCACTGCCTACTTCACTCACACAGCAGGAGGATAGAACATACCGACGATCACAATGGCCGCGAACGCGATTATCTCGTTGTGGGAACGGGATCGGGCTGATCTTGTTGGAGGGAAAGTTGATCGCGATAATGTTATCCTGTTGCGTTTAGACGTCCCAACTTAATCTGGATCGGCGCCTGATCGCGATCGCAACCGGGACGTCTAAACGGGGTAGGCGGCCGGCAAGACTTGACGTTACAGACAGTTAGGAACGGGGCTCCGAGTGAAGCCGAAGTTAAACGATTGACTTCTCGTCACCACATGGTAGCTTTACGATTGGTTAGGAAGTGAGAAGCTTATTATCCTCTCTGTTTCAAAATAAATCATGTAATTGTGCCCGAGCTTATCTATATTTAAGACACTTTACTAAATGTAAAATACTGTAGTGTAATATTGAACATTATCATATTCTCAGAATACATTACAATGAAGTACCACCAATTTCTGCTTATTGCACGTAGGCTTGTTGGTTTAGGGGTATAATTCCTGCTTCGGGTGCGTGAGGTCCCGGGTTCAAACCCCGGAAGTGACCTGCATTTTTACTATTGTTTTATTTCTTGAAAAGTTTAAAAAAGTATATAAAAGTACCTTACGAACGTTTTTTTTCGTGCGAGACTTTTACTTTCTGTGTGCCAGTAATATAAATACATAGTTTGAGGTCAAACGCAATTTTTTTTATTTTAGTCGCTTTACCCTACAGGTTGGCTTTTCCCTCGGATTCTGCGGGGGATCCCACCATTACCGCCGCCAGGGCAGTGTCCTGGAGCTTGAAACACCTGGACGAGGGATAAAACTGGGGAGGTGAAACCAGCACCTCGGCCAGGCGGCCTCACCTGCAAAGCGAACATGGGCCTCATGAGGGATGGAAAGTGAGGGGAAGATTGGGAGGGATAGGCAAGGAAGAGGCAAGGAGGGTGGCCCCACCTCCCCAGTGGTATCACCCAACTAGGTGTTTCAAGCTACAGGACACTGCCCTGGCGGCGGTTATGGTAGGATCCCTCGCTGAGTCCGAGGAAGGGTAGATGCTTTGGTGGCGTAGTTGGTACATGCTGTTCTTCTATGCCCAAGATCGCGGGTTCAAACCCGGCCGAAGCCGGCGTTAAAAATCCCTCAGTTTGCCTTTCTACGGAGGGGAAGTAAAGCCGGCGGTCCCATGTCATAGATTTATGGCATGTTAAAGAACCTTCCAGTAAACCTGTGTGAAGCTAAATTATAGGTTAAAAATTTGGATAACGCCCTTAGGTTCCAACGTTCGTTGCCAGGAGCCGACTGCGGTGGCGTCTAGTAACCAAGTTCTGAACTAGTAGTTGTTGATGGTGGCGTTTGGAGGCAAAAGTAGGAACTACTTGAAAGAAAAAAAAAAAAAAACAATATCTGCAGTCCTTACTTGAATTAAAAACAAATAACACACAGTAATACAGCCATCACCGGTTATCAGACAGTTTCTACACCCACCCAAAGTACACGGGGCTACATGACCGTGTTGTCGTAGCCCCTAAACTGAGGAAGCAACCAACCAACCAACCAACCAACCTAAGTCCGAGGGAAAAGCCAACCTGGAGGGTAAACCGACTGAAAAAAATGAAGCGTTTACCTCAACCTATGTATTTATATTACCGGTATAAGTACAAGTCTCGCCCGAAAAAAAGAACGTTCCTAAGCTACCTTGATATTCTCCTATTTCCAGTTCTAATTGGTCTTTACAACGATTATATAGAATTCGTGACATGATTTTATATGTGATATCCAAAAGGGAAATTCCTCGATAGTTGCCAGGATTTGATTTTTCTCCTTTCTTGTGTAATGGATGTATTATAGATGTAGTCCAATGGTCTGGCAGTTCTTCTTACAGGTATATTATATTACTAATATTATAACTATTTATAACTTATTATAATAACAGATCTTAAGAGATACAATCTTATTGGACAACTATTTACACCTTGCTCTATTATCACAATATGAAAACTTAATTCTATACATACAACAACTTACAGCTAGGTATTACAATTAAAATAGAAAAGTAAAAAATAATTATAGATTTCATCGCTCCTATACGCTAAGGTACTGATATCATTCGACCCTGACTGGCAGCAGTCATCAGTCATCAGATTGCAGGAGAAGAACGACCGATTGCATTCATTTCTAGATCGTTAACAGCAGCAGAGAGGAACCACAGCCAGCTAGATCGAGAAGCCACTGCTGTATACTGGAGCTTCAAAAGATTTTACCAGTATCTCTATGGAAGACACTTCACCTTAATCGTAGATAATACCCCTCTGCAAAGAATATTTGCCCCAGATAAAGCCTTGCCCCTTATGTCAGCAACCAGGTTTCTACGGTATGCCCATTTTTTGAGTGGGTTTGATTACGAAGTCAGGTCTCGCTTATCCAAACAGCATGGAAATGTTGATTACTTATCCCGACATCTTGTACAATTGAATCAAATTGATGATAAATTCAGAACAGATGACTACAAGACAAATGCACATCAGGTTGCATCACTTTCAAATCTCGCACTGGTGACAGTAGATGAGATACGAAGATTAACAGATGAGGATGAAGATCTTGTTTCTCTGAAAACACAGCTAATGAATGGGAAAGTATCGAGTCCAGAATAGTCAACACAATGGTGTAATAATGCGAGGATATCGAGTAATGATCCCTACAGTACTACAGCAAGCAATCCTCAATGCGCTACATTCAACCCACACCGGGGTTGTAAAAATGAAAATGATTGTTCGATCTTACTGCTACTGGAAAGGCATAGATGAAGACATAGAAAACATGGTGAGGAGCTGCACACCCTGTTGCCTCGTGAAGAAAAATCCTGAGACGGTACCTCTGCACACCTGGGAACAACCGGATGCACCCTGGAAACGAATACATATCGATCATGCAGGACCATTTCAAGAACACTTTTTCTTTGTAGTAATTGACGCAAGTACAAGTTGGATAGAAGTTAAATAGGTTGAAAGTTCCGCCTAATCACCCCCCAGGGGCTCACATCTAGTGGAACGTGGGTTAGCGACCACGGGACCCCAGCTGAGTCCGGCATTGCTTCCACTTACTTATGCCGGGCTCCTCTCCTTCTTCTTTCCTGTCGACCTCCCTTGGTCGCTCTTGTTATTTTCCGACCCCAACGGTATTAGGGTTCCCGAGGCCTAGGGAGTCTTTCACTTTCCCGCCTTAGTTGGCCCTTGTGTCATATTTCCTGATACCCTCATTTTCGAGGGTTCAGCCTTCTTTTTCTTTTGATTATATTTCCTTTTCTCTTTAAAATTCCCGCACTTTTCTTTGTTTTTGTTTCTTGGCTCCCCGTGTATCTAAATTCCCTTTAGCGATGAATTATTATTATCATCATTATTATTATTATTTAATTTTTTAAATTTTTATCTACACTTTATTTTGTTGCATTTTGTAAGTTTTTTCGATCTAAGTTGCATTTTGCGAGTGTTTTCAACCTCAATTGCATTTTGTAAGGATTGACAATCTAAATCTAAATTCCTTTTTATTAAGTCTTTCAATTATGGCGGGATGGTCTTGAGATCCGATTGTGACTATTTTGAATTTCAATTGCAATTTGTAAGTATTTTCAACCTAAACCGCTATTTGCAAGTATTTTCAATCTAAATTGCATTTTGTAAGTATTGTCCATCCAAATGAGTAGTTTGAATCTACATTTTGAAATAGACTAGTTCATCACGCACTGCACCAGGTAAAGCGTTTAGATTGAGACGGTGGTGGTCTCGGATCACAGTCAACGGTTTTTCCGGGCTGCTGAATGGACCACAAGGTGGTCTCGGATCCTGTCAACGGTTCGCCGGGCAGCTAATGATCGTGCCTCTGAGGGGTGATCGATCGCAATCAACGATTTTTCCGGGTTGCTGAACGGACCCCAAGGTGGTCTCCGATCCTGCCAACGGTTCGCCGGGCAGTTAATGATCGTGCTACTGAGGGGTGATAGATCGCAGTCAACGGTCTTTCCGGGCTGCTGAACGGACCCCAAGGTGGTCTCGGATCCTGCCAACAGTTCGCCGGGGCAGCTAATGATCGTGTCACTGAGGGGTGATCGATCGCAGTCAACGGTCTTTCTGGGCTGCCTGATCGTTTCCACCACTCACGTACAAATTCTATATGCCATTAGGCTGAACATTGGACATACTGTCTGCTGCCCAGTGCATCGAGGCCTTCCTTCTGCTTGGGATCGTGCCGTTGAACCAGGTGGTGATTTCAATTTAATTTTGTAAGTATTTTGAATATCAATTACATTTTGTAAGTATTTCGACTACATTGCATTTTGTACGTATTTTGAATCTAACCTACATTTTGTGCGTATATTTCAATCTATTCCTTTTGTGAGCATTTTCGTTTTAAATTCCCGCTCTCCATTTTGTATTATTTAATCTGTGTTAAGAGGGACAGAAGACCTCGTAGTTCCATTTCTTAAAACAACAACAACAATAACTAACTAACTAACTAACGACAAGAAAAGAGGAAAGTGCACCTGGTGTATTCTTGGAATACACGGTATGAGAGAATGTAAAGTTTAATGCTCTTTGCTTGTTCATTCCTTCCTCTTATCAAACACCAACAGTGATCTTCTATTTTCTCTTTGATGGTCATGTCGCTTATATCTTTTGTGAGTCTGTTCTAGATATATATCTTCCATGACCCTCCTAGTGTCATCTAGCAGCGAATCTCTGAAGCTCCTCAATTCTTCCTGGTGCAAGAGGATTTACTTATCCATCTGGCCACCAGATTTTACCATCGCCAGCTATCTTCTCCGTGAGCAAGAGAACTTCGTCCACTTTTTCACTCACCATGCTGCTCTAGTATCGCCTGTTATCAACTCTTTGAAGACCATCTCCTCAAGAGAATTTCATTTCTTATGTTGGTTATGCTGATATGTATTCCTTTTGTCTCCTACCCCCACTCCTTTCCCTTCCTTGGTCCCTCTGTGCGTCGCTGAGTGGGTCTCACTTGTGCGCCGGCCGTCGACTCAGTTAAGGCTCAACCAGAGCTAGCCTCCTGACCTAACGAGGCATTTTTTAGATTCCACGCCATGTGGTAACTTTAAACATCAAGGAGAACCTCACCTTCGCCATGCAGCAAAGTTAAGTACAAACTTCAAGTTTTAACCTCATCTTCATGGTTTTAACTTCTACATGCTTTTAACGATCTTTTATAGGCAGTGTGAAATTACTTATTTGTTGAAATAATCATCCTTCGCGGGATTTTCCATGTTGGACTTTTGTCTAATTAAGCCAATCTTGGTGAAAAGCAGCATTTCTTATGCTTGTTAAATGTGAGATCTTCTCACCACGTGGGATATTATCTGATACCCGCTGTCTATAAATTACCAAGCTAGTTCCTCCGCTGGATTAACTTTGGCCCCATTCTTCTATTAAGATCGTTCTGGAACCTTCCAGATCCTGTACTTTATCTACAAGTCCTGCCGTCATGTATTTTTCACTCACTTGTGAGAATACTATTTAAAATGAGGAATCTTCCTTATAAATTACTGCAATAGCGAATTTTCTTCCACCGTTGGAATGTTCTATGGCGCATTTAATTGTAATTCATAACCTTCTCAAGAAATAGACTCTCGCCTACCTAGTGCAACCAGTTATTTTCATCATTGCAATAACTTTCTTTCCCATAAACTTTCTTGTTTCTACAGTGAACTTTTCATCTATTTAACAGACTATAGTGAAAACTAGTGCTTGCCCAACTTTTCTACCGCGTCGTGATCGTCCGTTTACATTAAATAAGGCCATGAACATTTATCCTCAATCCCAATCGATCTTTCCTAAACCTTCTACTAACAAACCATATTAATAAAATTGTAACTCGAGATCATTTTCTATAAGGTGTCACTCTACGAAGTGCCCTTCCATCTTGCTTGTTTATCATTAATTAATTTCTGTATAACTACGTGTTTTATACACGGTTCAATCTTACATTGTTTCTACCTTATAATCAGGGAAAGCAATTCATTCAACTCTTGAGTGAGTTATTTCTAGGTCTCACGAAATGGAAACTGCCCCATTTGGCTCGTGATTCTTACTTAAACATAGGAGGTCGAGAATCTTCCTTTTGATTTTCACTTCAGGTTTCACAGTAGGTGACCTGCCCTTATTTGTATAATAACCAAAAGTAATTCAGCTTAGATATAAGAAGTTGTAGGAACTTCTATCTTATTCTTCATGTTTTTCTTATTTTTATTTTCGAAGTTGTCACTCTTTCTAGAATATTCTCTCAGGAGTTTCTTAAAGTACACACCTTGTACTCTATTTATTGTTAAATTTTAATTACTTCATTTGGTTTTTTTTCTTACAAAGATTTTAGAAAATATAAGGTTCGAAACCTCATAAATTGTTAATTGCCTGGCGCAAACGCTTAATGCTTTCTGAGGTCTGTGACCCCAAAATTGTTAATCAAATTGAAAATATATTTGTTAAAGTTATCAACTTCTTTTGCCTTGTTAAATAAATTAAATATTTGTTTTTGGATTTGTCATTTCGCAAATACAACGGTTAGGCAAGACCTGTCTTCCTTGGCTCTCTCTACTCAATGCCATTAAATCTATTGATAGGGCTTTCACCACTCGTTGCATTTGAGCAAGAACTCTTAGTGGTAATCTCGTCAAAGTTTCTCTTAGCTTTAAAAGCTAATCCTAACTGGCCAGTAAGGCAAGTAAAGCTCGCTACGCCAGCTACCTGCTTGTGGAGATCCTCTCCGAAAACTTATGGTTAGTTTTCCAAAAGATAAGTGTTTCTTTTTGTCTAAACTTTTAGCCGGTTCCTTGCTGAGTAAAAGCTTAGCCATTTCCAAATGCAACCACTCCCCAAGGTATAATCTTTTATCATTATCCTTCTTGGAAGCACTTGGTCGCTTTTTCAGGAACTCTAT
Source organism: Meconema thalassinum (assembly GCA_946902985.2). Classification (NCBI taxonomy): domain Eukaryota; kingdom Metazoa; phylum Arthropoda; class Insecta; order Orthoptera; family Tettigoniidae; genus Meconema; species Meconema thalassinum. Next base: position 381,482,906 of record OX336394.1, on the reverse strand, counting down.
AACTTCGAGAACTGGCAATACCAAACCTGATTCAAATTATTGGCATTCTTCGAATTACTTTGCAAAAACGAATTTCTTTGAACAGACATACAATAAATCTGTTACTCTCAGTCTTGCCAGACCACGACCCTTCCCCATAGTAAGCAGATGCACGCCTGAGAGGGAATATACTAAAGCCACTCTCTTGCAAACCGCCCAAGTCCTAGCTGTATTTCCCGTCAGCTTAGACCAAGCCCTTACCCATTTTAGGTATCAGAGAACGGATTTTCAGTGGCAACCGCCTCTAAGTGCATTAAAGGTTAAATTTATAACTTTTGTGTGACTCTCCTCCTATTTTTCTATCCTTTTTCTCCAATCCGAAACCTTCTCCTTTTTTTAATCATCTTCCCTTGGTGGTTAGGTTATTCCTCAGCCAATAATCTACCCAGCACCCACAACTCAAGAAATTCTACAAGCCTGGAGTGTTGAAGAGAATTAATATTTCTCGTACTTTCTAATCTCGCTCGCATGTAAATATCGTTTGAAATGTATATTTTTTGCCTTTATGTTCTTTTCCTTTTGTCTGTATTCTGTATCCTGTGTCTTGTTTAATACAATCTAAGTCAACATGTGCTCATGTATTTTAATCCATTCATCCAGGGGTTTATCCCGTGTTTAACTGATACAATAGACACCCATGCATAGCACAAGTAGTTTCAATAGGTTATGGGCCCAGACATAACGGTGTTCTGTGATCATTTTCTTCAGTGAACTTAAAAGTGAGAAGGCAAAATGAGTGAACATGCTTCGAGTCCTTGCGCCTATGGGTTTCCGAAATTGAGTGGTTGGAAGGATTATTCGAACTGGTCTTTTGGGATGTCAAATTATCTCAAAAAGCATGGATTGTGGGCACAGATGTGTCGGAGGGACATGATCGGCGTGACGAGAGAGCGCTGGCGGATATATGTCTCATGGTGGCTGTTCACAATTATCCCCATGTTCGAGACTCTGCAAAAGCTAAGGATGCCTAGCATGCCCTTGAAAAGGCTTTTGAAGATAAAGGATTGGAGGTATATCACGCTGATGCGAATTCTGGATTGTGCAACAGAAAACTCTAAGGTATACAGCTGAACAAAATGGCGTAGCCGAACGTCACAATCGTACAATCGTACAGCAGGATGTTCTGAAAAACTGTGGGCAGAAGCAGCCAATACGGCAGTGTATATTTTGGACAGGAGTCCTCATAGTAGAGTTGATAATGCCACACCAGAGGAATTGTGGACTGGTAAAGCTGTAAGTCATGAGAATATGAAAATATTCGGTTGAGATGCTTATGTCCATGTTTCAAAACAGGTGCGTACTGGCAAATTGGAATCCAGAAGCAAATGTTTTGTGTTTGTTGGGTATGATCCAAAAGAAAGTTTACCGTCTGTTTGATCCCAGTAAACCTGAATATATATTTGTAGAGCACAGTGTTAAATTTGTAGAACATAAAATCACCAGGTGTGCTGAGAAAAATGTTGAAATGAGCGATGTAATGTATTGTCCTTTGCATGACATTGTAAATAATGATGAAAACAGAACTGGACAGGATAACAACCTGCCAATCGTTGAATCAGTTGCTGGTCAGGTTAGTGACAACATTGATGTTCCAGGTATTGCTCAGGTCAGTGAAGACATTGTTGTAAATCGTGATGATGAAAATGATGAGATTGACCAGTTTGGTGTTCCAGAAAATGCAGGTGGGAGGTACCCTTTAAGGGAGAGACGTCCAAAACAATTTCCTGATCATGAGGTCTATTTTGCTGAAAGTGGTGGTTATGTGGAACCAACCACTGTGTCTGAAGCACTTAACGGTAAGGATGACATGCAATGAGAAAGGCGATGGAGGAAGAACTCAAGTCATTTCATGATAATGATGTATGGACATTAGTTGAGAAACCTAATGGAACAAATATTGTAAGATGCAAATGGGTGTTTAAAGTGAACGTAATACTGAAGGTAATGTGTCTAAATTTAAAGCACGCTTAGTAGCTGAAGGTTGTTCTAAACGGTACTCAGTTGATTATCAGAAAACTTTTGCACCTGTAGTGCGGTATAGATAATTCTTTGCTCTTGCTGTAAATATGGATCTGGAAGTTCATCACCTTGATGTTTCAACAGCTTTTTTGAAAGGAGTCCTTAAAATGATATTTATATTGTACCCTTCTATAGGTCCCCTAGGATGTTGAATCTCATCTCAGGGTTGGCTAGTTCGGTGGCTAATTAACACTTTACATCCTAGGAATTTCGAAATTTGGATCATGGGAACTTAAACTATAAATCATATGCCAGGGGAACAAGAAAGCAAAATTTATTCTCAGAAGTACTACAAGAAAAAATTAAAAAAAACACTCCCTTAATAAAAAAATAAATCCATAAACTCAAGCATAATCAACAAAACTGCGTCATCAAATATTGTTTTATCCCTCTGTTGGGGTGGGATAAACAGGGTAGTGTAGATGTATTACTTAAGGGATGTTTCCGAAAAAGGGTAGTTTCCCGTGATTGGGGGAGACTACCAGTGTAGTGTGTTGGTGTGAGTACGTAATCTATTGGGGGCGTCCCTACAGGGTGCGTTTACCTGCTAGGGGATGAATGTCAAAGGTGAGCTAATGACTTAGCCTGCCAATTAAGTAGAGCGAGCGATCCAGCGAGCTCACTTGCAGAGTCGGCGACTTGACACTCTGCAGTCGGGCCGCTTGCTCGAGTACAATAGAATTCCTGACGATGCAATTCCTGGCCTCCACGGTCAGGGGCAATTAGGACTAAGGTCAGGTTGGGTGTGAGGATGTAAAATGGGGTGTAATGAGTAATAAATGTGTGTATTTACTGACCAAGTATTTATTGGCCAGTAGCTGTGATGTACTGTCCCTTTTAGGTGTTAGATAGATATAAAGTAAAGTACAAGGTGTAAAATACAAAAGTGTTCAGGGTAGGTGTTACAATGATAAGGAATCTGAGCAAACGGCTAGTTCTCACCTGGTGAAGAGCTGGAACGGACCTCGGAAGAGCAGGGCCGCTGGCCACGAACAGATAATGGGGCTCTTCTGGGCCTAGCCTTTAATGCCTTCCCCCACTGCTTGGTCAGCGTTTCCTCACTGTTGCCGCTCCAGTTAGTGTGTTTATGTGTGTATTATGTAAGCGTGGCTGTCAGCAGTATTGCCGGGCCTGCTTGTGTTGAAGAAGTATATGAGGCTTATGGTATGCCTATGAGGGTGGTTTTGATGAATGATGGAGGGGTGGGTCTTAGGGGTACTGCCCCTGGGCTGCACAAAACCTCCTCGGCCTTTGTTCGCGGCCTCGCGAACGGGAAATAGAGTAGGCGTGTCGTAGTAGTGATTCTTCTTCATCTTCTTGTCCGTCTTCTTCTTCTTCTTCTTCTCCTTCGTCTTCTTTTTCTTCTCCTTCGGTGTCGTTTGGATGGTTCGATGTCTTGTTGTCCTGGTGGTGATGTGAGTTTAGCGTGTGCTCAGAGAGGGTGGGTTTTGGGTATATACATAGTTCATTATTCACATAAAATTATTCATTATAAAACTTGACATTGGAATTAAAAATACATAGTTTACAATACATGGTGTGGGAAATTATTCATTCATGGTTTTGCAGAAGGGAAAAAAACATAGGTGGTTGCTGTGATGCTGCTTTGCAGCTGGATGAAAAAATTGCCTTCTGCGTGAGGTGTAAAATGTAACAATGAAAATAAAGAGATAGTGTAGAGAGAAAGAAAAAAATAATTGTCTTAAGGTGTGATTAATGGTTTAATATAATATGATTTTATTGCTCGAGGTGAGGTAAGATATTTTTACAAAATTTAAATTAGAAGGGTAGAAGGAAAGTCAGTGTGTACATGTGTGTGATAAATAAGAATATGTGTGTTTACAATGTGCGGCATCATTGGTAACAAATTTTGTGTAAGGTGCCTCTTATCAGTATTACATTATTTTCTTTTACATTATTCACGTATATCTATCTTAATTATTCTATACCTAGACGGCCGTGTCTACTGTACCTTGCGTGCAACCTACTCTTTGTATTCATGTGCAGTTTCATGGCTAATCCTGTCCGGCTGTTTCCGGTGCAGTTTAGTGGTCGTGCTGCTGATATACCCCTATCCTGTGAATCATTCTCTGTGGGCGAATGCCTTCACACTTGACAGTAAGAGTCGCCGCCACAAATCGGCTGCGCCCTTAGTGTCGTATGTTACGTCACATCTTTCACGCTATTTTCTTTATCTGTCAGTAGGCCTGATACCCCACAGGTATCAATCCTAGCAGTGCAGATTTCCGTGTTCTGGAGTGTTGCTGTGAAAGAAGGTGGTGAGTGTGTTGCATTATGTTAGAATGAGTACAAATTAGTGAGAAAAGATGGTGCATAATAATAGCATGGCACAAAAACATGTTGCTGCTGTATGGCAGTGAAATCATCGTCACCAGTGTCATGTATCTGGTGCCACCGTCTGTAAAGTGGAGAAGTAAAAAAAAACAAGTAATCATTAGCGTAATCTCCATATCGCCTCTTGTGTCGGCGTGTATACTTTCTGAAATCAAAATTACAGGTATTATAGTCTGTCAATACACTCGTGTCGTCCGTCTTGTTCTTTGTCTGGCGCCTTCTTATCTTACCTTACTCTATACCTTCTTATGCCGGCTATGACTTATGTCTATACCTTTGTGTTTATTGTTATGTCTCCTCAGTGTATACCAGTGTATGAGTGTATGTTTGTTCGGTGGTCCACCTTACCTTATACCATGATCATTTTTGGGGTTCATTCCTTGGTGCAGTGTTGGAGCTCTTGGCTGAAATATAAAAACATGTTAGCAATACCCTTGGCCAAATATATATATATTGTGCACCTATCGGGCAGCGCCGTTTAAGGGTTGGGTTGCGGTGCTACCGCTCCTGAGACTTCTTCGGCGTCACGTGTATTATCGAGGTCGGTCAGTTCCAGAGGCAGTACCGTTTACCGCGCTGGTGGGTCAGACGGCTTTAGTGCATCCGCCCTGTTATGTTTTTATCGGTAATTTATCGATTTCTCGGACTTATCCTGGCAACGTGTAGCCGCCAGGTGCCGAACGCTCTGAGTCGCGTTCACATTACATATGCCGTTGAATGTTGTTCGGTCTTACCCTATATGGTGCCGAACGTCCTGTCGATAAGTAAAAGTGCTTAACCTAGATTATATTAATTAATGCTATAAAAATATTTGTATATACATGCCAAAATAGTCCTTAACCTAATGCCGAAATATGTTGTAGCTACTGTTTTACAACAGTGCTTGTTAAATTTGCTTAAATCTAAGTTGCGTTTCAAATGCAACGGCCTTACATACTAGAATTTTGATCGGCGCGATCACCTGAGGTATGTCGCCATCCTCAGGGCACCACACGTGAATATTTTTGAAGCACCGGTTGCCTCCAAAACTGACAGGTTAAAAACCCTTTTGCATTCCCCGCCCTTAATACTAATTGTCGACTTACCCCCTTAATAACTAATATAGGCCTGTGCGACTGCGTTGCTAGGGAGCAAACGCGTCGCGCGGATATCCTTTCCGTTGGTCTTATGCATGCTTATATTGGCATTATTCGCCGTTGTATATTTATCAATCGGTGGCCCAGGCCGCTGTGAGGTGCCCGCCGCATTCCTCATTTACATCTCTAGCCGCTTGCTGGGTTACCATTTAAGCTCTGGAGACTCGCTGTCATCCATTTATGTGGGCACGGGGCCGAATGACCGCATTCATTCCATACGCATTATTTATCATTCATTGGTTACTATATATCATTTGTTAAATCATCTTCATCTCACTGCCCGGAATGAGGACTTGGCGTGCCTAGGATTGGTCCCGTTGAATCCTGAGGCACTGCTTCACTTCCCGCGAATGGAAGACTCGTTCCCCGCCTTAGGAACGCTACTTATTGTGGTGTTTGAAGCCATATTTTCAGTGTTGCCTTAGTAAACAAGTGTTTAGTGCTTTTCAGTCGTGTTGACCGACTGAAAAGCACTAAACACTTGAACGCTACTTATATTACAAACTAACTAAAAGTCTAGTCCAAATTGGTCGTCTCTAGGTTCGTCTACTGAGTCTAGTATGTAGCTGTCTAATTCTCCTACTAGCCGTCAAAAGGCTCCCCTGCGGGTCTGGCTTCGACGACCGCAGTGCATAATGGGTGTAAGTTTCTTCGTCCCAGGGACAGGCTAGATCTCCCAGGATTCCGAAGTTTGCCCGCACTGAGTCATCGGCGCTTCGACCCTACGTCCATCTGTCATTAAACTGGGTCAGGCCTCATCACCGCCTTCTCCAGCTCTGTCCTCGTGTGGTGATTCTGCTCTCCGTTTACCTTCTCGTCACCATCTAGTGTGATTTCAGATTCCTTTAAAAATAAGTGTGATACTGTATACTGCAGTGTTCAGTGTGATTTGTAAATATGTTTTGTGTACTATGTAATTATGTAAAATTCCTAGTGTTCTGGGGTTGTAGAATCTTCGAAATGCAGTGACTACTTTAGGCCTGTTATTGCCGTGTCGGATTTCCAGAGCTGATGCCTTGGTACTTTTCTGGAGGTATTAGTATGTTTTATATGGCGTTTGGTCCCTTGTTATTAGGATCCGAGGGTGTTATTTGCCGAATGGGATTAAAGCGTGGTGGGAGGGGGTCGTGCATCGTTGGACTCCATGTTTATGGTGGCCGGGAGCCGATGATGCTGTTAGGAGGTATTTACTGTGAGTGGTGAGCCATTTTTATGAGAACTATGATTTACTTCTTTGTGCCATTTTTATCTGATGTGATGAATCTACGCCTTTGTGGTGCGTGAAAGCTTGGTCTGTGAAGCTATTAATACCATATATGGACATATCTACATCTTGTCCCCTTATTGGCCAGTGATTTATATAATGGAAGGGGTCGTGACCAATCAAATTTTACCACGCAGTTACCTTTGTGTTGCGTCGTCATTTGCTTTGTTTCGAGGCATTTCTTTCTAGCAACCAAGTAGGCTAGACGTATTCCCATATTCTTGGGGAAGTGCCCGCGTCTAGCCTACTTGGCTGCAAGAAAGAAATGCCTCGAAACAAAGCAAATGACGACGCAACACAAAGGTAACTGCGTGGTAAAATTTGATTGGTCACGACCCCTTCCATTATATAAATCACTGGCCAATAAGGGGACAAGATGTAGATATGTCCATATATGGTATTAATAGCTTCACAGACCAAGCTTTCACGCACCACAACGGCGTAGATTCATCACATCAGATAAAAATGGCACAAAGAAGTAAATCATAGTTCTCATAAAAATGGCTCAAGGGCACTTCCCCAAGAATATGGGAATACGTCTAGCCTACTTGGCTGCAAGAAAGAAATGCCTCGAAACAAAGCAAATGACGACGCAACACAAAGGTAACTGCGTGGTAAAATTTGATTGGTCACGACCCCTTCCATTATATAAATCACTGGCCAATAAGGGGACAAGATGTAGATATGTCCATATATGGTATTAATAGCTTCACAGACCAAGCTTTCACGCACCACAAAGGCGTAGATTCATCACATCAGATAAAAATGGCACAAAGAAGTAAATCATAGTTCTCATAAAAATGGCTCAGTGGATGGGGTGATTTTTCCCCAGGTGTGCAAAATTGGAAAATACCATGCGGGTGTGATAGTAATATAACCCCTGGTGTGTGGGTGGGATATCTCATGCAGTGAAATGGATATGAGGCATATCTGCTCTCATTTGAGGATAAGGTGTGTGCTAGGATACAATAAGTTTATGTCCCTTGCATGCGGGATTATTTAATGAAATATTTGTTAGTATCAGTATGGCCTCATCTCTCTATATAGAGATGTGCATCGCCGCTTAATATTTGTTTCCGAATCACCTCTAATACTCAGGTGTAGGCGTTCGGGTCCAAGGTGCAGCAAACCTTAATTTGTGAGAAGCATGAAGTCTATCAACCCCGATGTATACTTTATAATGTAGTGTAGGTGTTTTTATGTATCTGTGTGTCTGTGTTGGATAGTGCTGCAGGTAATAGGGTATGTAGGAGGAAGGGTATGGGGATGGTAGCCCGTAGTTGGTACCATGGCCATCCTGATGGCATTATCCACCTCTACTCCTATTGTAGTGTGTCATCCTCTTTTGGTCGCTATGTGTTTTCTACCCGCACTTTGGGATTTACGCTGGCTGAGTTGAGATACCATATAGCACCTAGTGTCTCCTAAAATACTAGTCTGTGAAGTGCCCGTGGGTCTGTGATACCTACGTCGTGTAAAAATGTTTGTGTCTGTGGGCACCGCCCTCTGGCTGCCCTTATGATGTTTAAGTGTGGTGACACTGTGTCGTTCACGGCCTAATCTGGTCCCCTGTTCATCATGTGGGAGGGGGTAGCATGTGGCTGCGAATATAAATCGGCATAGCATAATTGCCTGTAGTGGATTTTAGAGAAAAAAAAACAACTAAGAAAATAAATTATTAGGGGGGGGGGGGTTGTTCCTCCAAGGAATCTGTCTGTATCCGCCCCTAATTAGTTTTGTATGTTCGCGTGTAATTGCCTGCCTGCCCCTAAGTGTTGGGTGCGTGTGGGAGGGAAGCGGCCGTGGCTGTAATTGACGCGCTTGTGTGTATGGAGTCGCCTACCGCTGACTCCTGCCGGCGCGTGTGGTGTTATCGGAGAGGGCTTATCTCGTATCGCGTGGTTACTTGTCACGCACCGTGTACTGTGTGTTATCAGCTTTGTATACATGTTCCTAGTTCTGTTAGTGATAGGCGTAAAATAGTCTGTCTTCCTGGAGCAATCTGGTCTGCAATATTTGTGTAATATATGACGCGGAGCCTAATGTAATGCCGTTCTCACTTCCTGTATCAACATCCGTGTTGTCCCTGTATATCTTTATTGTTATTGTTTTTATGTTAGTGTCATCATGTCTGTATGTCATTGTCACGTCTTACTGCTACAAGAATTTCTTCCGTACACAGTGTGTGGCAACACGCTGGAATTCGCTTATTTGCAGCGCAGTGTTTTTTGTATATTTGTTTAGTGTCCTTGAGTACGGAAAGTCTTCAATGATATGCAGGAAGGCTAACAAAACGTGACTTCCGCCACTGTCCGTGTGTCGACATGTGTTTGCATTCTAGAAAGGCCAACGTGATAACTTGTCATTTTTCTTCGCTCACAAGCTTGTTTGGGATTCTGTTTCCGTGATTACTTCCCCATTGTGTCTTGCTCTATTATTTTATGTCCGGGGTTATCTACATTGCCATGATTTTTGGCCGTAGAGATGTGGTGTTACCTACTTTGTGTGAGCGTTTGTCTGTGCCCGTGGCGTCCCCCGTATTCAGATTTCGGGCGCTATGGTCCAAAAAAGTATTTTGTGGTCTCCGTAGAGGTCTGGTGTTCCCGGTACGTCCCCTATTGGTAGTCCCGGGGTCGCTAATGCCCTAAGTAGGCTACTATAGCGAGTACCTTAGAACGGGCCTACGCCCCTGTATGTATGTCCCATGTATGTCGTCTGTGCGAATTTTGGTTGACCCTGGTCTTAATTTGTGGGCGTAGTGTGGTTTTGAATCCCTTAGTGAATGATATTCTGTCGATTGTAATACTGTGCTGTCTGTGAGTGCCTTCAGCCGACCAGTGTGTCACGTATTCGCGCTGAGCATGCAAAAGTGTTGGGTTACTTCATGTGATAACAGCGCTGCCGGGACCGTATGTCCTGTCCGGCAGTTAACATTTGAAGTGTACAGCATTTATGTTGCGACCTTGTCACAAATGGAGTGAGTGTTTCTAAAATATGTTTTCACGAGGCCCTACGATTCTTCATGATGACCGCGCCTTATAGTTTGGCCCTCCATCATGGTAACGCTATCTGTGTCAGACTTGTGTAGTTTATGTGCTTATACATGGATTCCCCGTATGTAAAAGAACCTTCCCGTGTTCATGCTTGTGTGGCTCAATCGTTTTTGTGCTTGTGTGTCCTGGCCCTTAGTTACCATGTCACGCCCTTGAGGTTGACTTTGGGTAGTAAGCTATTGCTGTATACTCCCGTGTCGGTGTAGCTACCTTGTAAAAGAACCTCCCCGTGTTTATGTTTGTGCTGTGAGTGGCATTAGTGCAATTCATATGCCATCCCTGGTGTATATTTAAGGTGTGTACACAGTAATAATATGCCAGTCATATACATATAATATAAACCTTCTTATGCCTACATTCACTCTTAGCTATAACTCTATGGGGCACAGTGTCTATATGGGATCCTATGGCTTTTCTATGGGATTGTGTATTCATGCTGTCTGTGCGATGCCTCCCGTGTGATTGTCTGTCCCCGTGTCCATATTCCTGGTTTAATTTAATGTACTTACGAATTGCATTAGTTTTGGCCAGTTTTCGTCTAGTTGGGAGTGGATTTTCCCCTGTAAATGTGTTTATCCTCACCCGAGCGCTGTTGCTCGACGGGGTGAATACCTTCGCCCTGTTATGAGGGTATGGGCCTCCGCCTCCCATTGAGGTGCTTCTTTACTATTTTTCAGGGGTGTTTTAAGTAAAGTAAGCCTTCGTTCACCGTAGTGCCTGTTAATAGGCGTAGGCGTGCTGGCGCCTGAAGGGCTGCGTTGGGTCCGCGCTACCCTATCAGTGTCTGTGGGGGTGTATGCCCTCCTGTCTGCCTGGCCTCGGGGGTGGGCGGTAAAACTTCCCTTATACCCCGTGTACTTTGTTTTGGAGGCAGGATAGTACGTGCAGGCGTGTGTGTTACACCCTGGTGAATTGTAAGCAATCCCCCTGTATTTCTTTGCATTAGGGGTGCACATGTTCGTGTCCGCCTCCATTCTTGTGAAATCGCCCTTTGAACTGGCGGTAGGGGTCGTGTAATTGTCTGTGAGCACCCTTGCAATGTATTGGAGGGTAGTCTGGCCTTTTTCTGGGCTATGGCCACGGCAGACTCCTTCCTTCGCGTCTGTCTATGTGTGTAGTTCTGTATTCGCTTATCGTGCTGTGGCACGTTCTCTACGTCCTCAGCCCATGATATAGTTTCCTCCAGGTTCCTCTCTGTGTTGTCGTGTTTGTTTGAGAGCCCTGGCGTCAACTCCCTCTCGTTCATTTGTTCAGAGGGGGTTGGCGTGGGCTTCGCCCCTCGGTCTGGCAAAATTGCCTCCCGGACCAGAGCTGAGGGACGTGTTTCTATGTGAGTTTGGCCCTGTAGTGTATTAGAGGCTAGCCTGACCGATTTCTGGCCTATGGCCACGGCAGACTCCTTCCCTTGTGTGGCGGTACGTGTATGTTATGGACCTGTTCGCAAATTGCTGCGTTGACGTGTTTACGTCCTATACAGTTCTGTGGCCGCCAACTGGAGGTGCGTCTGTTCGCGAATAAGCTCCTTGTATTGGGCATATAACATTGTGTAGTGCACCCTTATTCTCTCTAAGGTTGTGTTATCCATTATAGGGCCATGTGTAGTGTTTAATCGGTCATATATCCTGTTCCTTCGGCCATGGCTCCTGTTGAGGTGTTCGTGTATGTTACTTAAATGTTTATGTGCGCGTCTCAATTGCGCTATCCTACCCTCCGACGGGGTGCATGGCTGTTTGCCCTGTATTGCTCCAACCCTTGTCTGGAGTGCCCGTATTTGTGCCTGTCGCCTTTGTATATGCCCCTGCCACCTTAGTAATAAGGTGAATAATACTGTTGCACCCCTATCGCCTCTATGGCTTACAACCCCTGTTGCTTCTGCATGTGGTGCCATTCTGTATAGCGTAATCTTAATGTAATGCTGTTTTAAGTGTAGTGTGTCCTGTCAGGATTAATGTATTTTTAACAGTGTTGGTTATAAAGAAACAAAAAAAGAACTGCCGCCCTAGTGGGGGGTGGGTGGCTGGGTTAAAATTTCCCTTACATTCCCAGAGAGGGGAAAAAATAATGCTTTCTCTCAGAAAAAAATCAAATTTCGCTTGGCTGCCCTCGATATTGATCGCTCTACCACAAGGGCTCGTTGTTTGAGTCCCTTACCGTTATTTTGCGTGGTAGTGGCGCCTCCACCAATATGTTTTATCCCTCTGTTGGGGGTGGGATAAATAGGGTAGTGTAGATGTATTACTTAAGGGATGTTTCCGAAAGAGGGTAGTTTCCCGTGATTGGGGGAGACTACCAGTGTAGTGTGTTGGTGTGAGTACGTAATCTATTGGGGGCGTCCCTACAGGATGCGTTTACCTGCTAGGGGATGAATGTCTAAGGTGAGCTAATGACTTAGCCTGCCAATTAAGTAGAGCGAGCGATTCAGCGAGCTCACGTGCAGAGTCGGCGACTTGACACTCTGTAGTCGTGCCGCTTGCTCGAGTACAATAGAATTCCTGACGATGCAGTTCCTGGCCTCCACGGTCAGGGGCAATTAGGACTAAGGTCAGGTTGGGTGTAAGGATGTAAAATGGGGTGTAATGAGTAATAAATGTGTTTGTTTACTGACCAAGTATTTATTGGCCAGTAGCTGTGATGTACTGTCTCTTTTAGGTGTTAGACAGATATAAAGTAAAGTACAAGGTGTAAAATACAAAAGTGTTCAGGGTAGGTGTTACAATGATAAGGAATCTGAGCAAACGGCTAGTTCTCACCTGGTGAAGAGCTGGAACGGACCTCGGAAGAGCAGGGCCGCTGGCCACGAACAGATAATGGGGCTCTTCTGGGCCTAGCCTTTAATGCCTTCCCCCACTGCTTGGTCAGCGTTTCCTCACTGTTGCCGCTCCAGTTAGTGTATTTATGTGTGTATTATGTAAGCGTGGCTGTCAGCAGTATTGCCGGGCCTGCTTGTGTTGAAGAAGTATATGAGGCTTATGGTATGCCTATGAGGGTGGTTTTGATGAAAGATGGGGGGGGGGGGACTTAGGGGGTATTGCCCCTGGGCTGTACAATATCCTTCTCTGCCATAAAGTCCACAGAGATGGTACGCCCCGGGTACCTTAATCTAATTAATTTGGGCAAAGCCTCACCTTTCCCTCGACCAAACACTGCAGGATCATGGAACTCTTAATACACAAACAAATCAAAAATGAAATCAAAGATCAAAGTGGCGCGTCCTCACCCCAGGTGAGTTTTAGAAAAAATACTTCAAAATGTTAAATTAATGCCACATGAGTTAAATCATTACGTTAATCATTTCAGACAAATATAAACTCCAACGGAGCAGCAAATCATTTAAATTTTACAAACTGGAATCTCATTTTAACGCTCTTACATTGGGAAAAGTGAATCGTACAGACAAGATCGTTCCGCTCGGCATATATGCCTCCCTTCACGACCTCCTTTAGGGTCATGTACAGTCAGTATGAAATGCGGGCAAAACAAACACTACATTAAAATACAACGTGCCTAATTCAATCAATATACAAGTGTTTCCGCATGAAACATTTAGCAAGACATCACTTACAACCGTCTAGCGGCCACCCAGATGGTACAAAATCTAATACACTAGTAACGTGGGTCCACAATAAAATCAAAAGCACAACAAACAGAAATCACAGAATCAATAACAAAACAAAATATATAAACAATCCAGCCATTTAACTCTTACCAAATAAAGTCAGACAGATTCAAGGCCAAGCATAGACACCCCGCGGCGAGGAGTAGCTACCTGCTTTCACTACATCCACAGCTGACGTGTACTGACTCAAACACGTGCTCATCATGGCTCAATTCAATAAGCCTCGCAGAATCATCACCTAGCACGCTGCCTACGGGCGCAGACCGATCTCAGCATCACGGCCGTGATTTTTACCTCGTGGGAATTAGCTCATCCACGGAATTATCAAAATACTTACGTGGGTTTGAACATCCACAACTTCCCGATATGGGTGGGCACCATCATCCACCAACTCAACCAAATAATCGTGGGCATAACATCCACGACTTACCGATATGCATTAGTCCACTCAGTCAGACTCCATTTTTATACTTTAAATCGCCAGGTTTGCTTGCCTTGTCCGTCACCGATCGAAGATTGCAAAACCATTACCTAGTATGACTTAACACAGCGGTCCACAATACTTTATTTACCACATAAATATTCAATATGCTCTGGTTTTCTTACGACAAAATGCACAATCTCTCTCCCACCTTCTCAACTGACCATTTATTTACAGTGACAGGAGTTGATGGCCAAATCTCCCCTGAATGTTACTCTCCCAGACTACAATGAAACCCTTGTCCACACGATACATATTTACACGCACGTTGTATCAACAAGCAAGCAACAAAAAACACAACTAAGATTAGGAAATGAAAATGCACAATGCCATTGCATTCAAGTTGACCCGTACACCCCTAACTAAATTTTGCAAGATAATTTGCTGTACTTATCACTATTCCTGGGTCCCAGATCCTCTCCATCATCGCAGCGTGCCCCAAGGTTTTGGTCTACACCATCATTGCACACATGACGAATCCACGTTTGAAGATCCTTCCATTGTCCTTGCTGTAGATCCAGTTCTTTCTTCCTTCGCACTCCACACTGACAAGGGGGCATGAAATCACACAGTTAATTTATGCGGCATAAAGGGTAACACGCACTCACCGTTCCACGCAGATATCCCTAACTTTCCCTAATATTTGCTACTATCTGAACTTCTCCATTCACTCAGATCGTCCGCTGTAGCTCCTAGCGACACAACTTATATGTTTACCTAGCGCAGTGGCTAGCCTATTTCTCTGCCGAACTTACACTCGCGAACTAGCGCGCATATCAATATCTTATCTCGACACTGACAAGAACTCGCACTCGTATGTTAAGGTATCTGGACATGATCTCAACAGCAGTGCCATACTGTCTCAATATTTACTACTGCACACGTAAAATAACAGAGTCCAAATCACGAACTCGTAACAGTGTCCGTAACAGAATCACAAAATCGACTGACTTCAATCTCCCAGATGGAGCCATTTAAATGTCTGAAGCTAACCGGTCATGGGAAGGGGAAATATGAAATTAATTTCCAAAATAATAGCTCTATTCCGAATTGACTCATATCACTGCACTCGTGGAAATCTCAATGTCTCATTAGTGATATTCTTTCCAAGAATCGATCGTGGGTCTCTTATCAAATTAACTCAGTAATCATCCCTCATTGTCTGCCAATTTACTCGCAAAACACGGCTTGTTGACGCTTGTCCTCTCGTTGGCTGACCCGTAATTCCCCCACGGCAGGCATTTTATACTGAATTAAATGAGCCTTACATCCAAATTGCACCAAATTACATTTCTGGGAGGTTGAGAGTCTCCCGCTTCCATCTATGCAACTCCCATTGCTCTCTGTTCATTAATTCTTAAGTAGGTCGAATCAGGGCGGTACCCAAACTGAAGCTGTGTCCTTGCCGAAATGCAATTTTCTCACACAAGTTCTTCCGTTCAATGACCCGTCGGCCTAGCCCTCGCTCGTCTTCTCACGGTCCAAGTCCACCATTGACACTCCCTGGAAATGTCCTAAGTGCTTTTACGACCACTCATACCTCCTGCTATTCTTCGATCACGTTTCTGCACACCTCCAATAAATATATTTGCCGCCTCCCTACTCTGCAACTGCTGTGCCGTCTGCGTATAGAATTAATGTTGAAAATATAAAACTTGAGACTAGATGGATATGCAATATGCATTAATGTCTCATTACCCCCTCACAAGGTTAAAAATCAGGGTAAGCATTACATTATTTTTAGCACTCCACACGGCAGCTATGAGGTTCCATTTCTCCGTCTCTACTTTGGATATCCCTTCCTGGGTTGTTCTGGAATGACCGGGCGCCTCACTCCCTTCTCTTGGCCTGCCAGCCGGATTAGGTCAGACTCCTGGCTCCCTTGGACTACCTGCTTTCGCTAGACGATGGCTCACCCCTCTCTCTACGAGCAATGGTCTCCACCTGCCTGAGGCAATCATGTGCTCGCTGTAAACATCGGCCCGTGTTTACATCTGATGACCGTCTCTTGACCTGTTCTGTTCTTCCTGAATTTTGCTATTAATTTCACTCTATGATATCGGCATGTTTTACTGCTGGGGCCCTGGGTTCGTTGTATGGTTCCAGTGGATAATAAACTTTTAGATTAGAAATGTTGTAGATGAAAGTGTTTCCAGTACTGATCTCTTCCAACTTGTATGCGTTGTTTCCCAAATTTTGAATTATGCGGAACGGGCCTGAGTATGGTGGTATACATTTATGGAACACCTTCGCTGCTGGGTCCGATACAGGTTGGTGCTTAACAAGGACTAACTCGCCTAGTTCCAGTGCACGGTGAATCCACTTTCCGCGTACCCGGCGCAATCTCCGCTCTACCTGCTTTCTGAGATATACAGCTGTCCTTTCCACTCTCAGGGCTGGTGCTGGTCTAGGATCCATGGGACAATTTATCACTGGTTCCCATGATCTCACTGGATATTCGTTCAGGTGTAGAACGCTCGGTACTTAACCAGTCGACTCATGTCACGTGGAATTTATGCAGATTTCTATTTTCTTCAGGGCGTCCACCCACTTGTAATGTGCGTCAGGGATGAAGATTTTACAGAATTTAGATACTTCACGAAAAATTCTCTCCGAGGGATTAGACTGAGGATAACGGACACTACTTAATACATGCTTAATCCCTAGCTCCGTTAATCCTCTGTTGAGTTCGGCGCTGGGGAAGTATCTACCGTGGTCCGACAATATGAACTCCGGTTTCCCCATCCTAGGTATGACTTTATTTCTTAACTGATTGAGCAGCTATTTTGAATTCGTTTTCTGGACGGCGCAAAGTACCACGTACTTGGAAAAGACGTCCGCGCAGGCCATAAGGTGCCGACATCTTCTTCTCCCCGAAGGTAGCGTACCATAACAGTCAATGTCCACGAGCTCCAATGGTTTCTGTGGCAACAGAGGTCTCGGGTACTGTTTCATCTAGAAGTTGTTAGGCTTGATCCTCTGGCACGTGTCGCACGTTTTTAACACTTCACATATTGTGTTCCTCATTTTTGGCCACGTGAATGCCTCACCTAGCGTTGCTTCCGATTTGTCGATCCCGACATGTCCTAAAGTATAGTGCACATGCCACACTAGCTTTCGCTGGAGAGAAGCAGGAACCAATATCCTCATCATGGTATGGTCCTGGTCCTCAAATCTATGCAAGAGATTATTGAAATAATTGTAACTATTAGCTTGAGCCTCCACCTCATGGTGTTCTGGGCTTCCGGGTACCAGCTCCCTCTTGATATATCTGACAATCGTTCCCATCCATGGCTCCTTCTCCTGCTCCGCCTGAATGTTGCTTAACTCCCGCAGGAAATCCTGGTCTTGCTGCGTGAGCTCAATCTGATGGGCATTTGCTTCCACGGTGCTGCCGTCTTTTTCTGGGTGGCTTAGAATATCCGGGATCACGTTTAATTTTCCAGGACAAAATTCCATCTGTAGGTCAAATTGCTGCGCATAAATTGACCATCTCTTCAGCATCTCAGAAATCTTAGCCGTCTTAAATAAAAACGTCAACGCCTTATGGTCAGTTCTAATTATTATGGGAAAACCATACATAATCTTCCTCCTTTTCTGTAGGGCATGAATTATCGCCAATAATTCAATCTCAATGACTGTATAATTCTTCTCGTGCTTGCGCAGTCTGCGGCTAGAGAACGCCAGATATGTGCGACTCTGCGGGTTGCTGGTCTCCTCCAGGTATAACATGTCTCCGATACCTATCATACACGCATCGGCCTGTATGATAAACTTGCGAGTAGTCTGCGACAAATGCTTTCTCGCTCTCCTCGCTCCACTGACATCGATTTTTTTTCGGTAGCTCTTGGAGAGGTGCCACTATTTCCGTATATCCCGTGATGCCTAAAAACATTCTGATGTGCTTCACTCTGGTTGGTCTTGGTAAATTTCTAATTGCTTCAATCTTTGCCGGATTGGGTCGAATTCCTTCTCCTTCGATGATATGGCCTAAATATAAAACCTCTTGCTGAAAGAAGTGTGACTTCTTGAGGTTGATCTTGAAATTTGCCCTGTTGAGGATCTTTAACTGTTCCTCTAAATTCACCATAGGTTCAGCTACTGTGCCAGACGCGCGCAAGATGTCGTCCATGTATCTTACGGTCATTTCCTTAACTTCTTCTGTTAGATTCTGGTCCAATGCCCTAATGCAGGCTGTTCCAGCCGAGCAGCTCGCTCGTGAGCAGTAGAGTACTCGCCGCCTTTCGTGAGTAAATCTGCAACATGCAATACAGCTCAGCTGTGGGGGGCTGCTGTCACTTCGCGGTGGATACATAAAGACTGGCAGGAACGCATAGACTTGTGCTATGACCTTCGCCCAGTGACGTATTGGCTCTCACCCAAAGTCCCTCTCCAACCGTGCTCCGAGCATCACTGCTAAATACTCGTGTGTACGCATACTCAAACTCATGGATTTGGAAGAGCCTGCCCTAATGATTGCAGACCCAGTTGTCTTGATGCCAAATGGAAGTCTAGCGAAAACCCAGCTCAATAAATCTGTTTTCCTCGACAACGCTTCAAAACGTCCTTAATTAACGGCGCTTTGTCATGCTCAGATATAAGGCGTGCATTCAAGGTGCGAATGTCGAGTCACACCCTCACAGATCCATTGGGTTTCGCACTGTAGGTATCGCATTTAAATTCGGTGTAGGTCTTCTTCTTCTTCTCCTCAACCGCTAGGACGGTGGGTAACATGCATGTCTTCCAAAACGTCTTCTTTCTCTGGCCTGGAGTTTCAAATGGCAATAAGTGTGCTTGCATTTATGCTGTCTATGAATTGAGTCCTTGGTCTTCCTCGACTCCTCTTTCCTTCTAGAGGAAACTCGAGATGACTACTCGAGACACTTGAGTCTGTATTTTCTAAAAAATAAATCGGAAGTGTTCCAGTGTTTCAAAGACTTCAAAGCATTGGTAGAAAACAACAAGGAAGAAAGATAATGCCAATTCAGACATACGGAGGTGGAGAATATATAAGTAACGAATTCAATGATTTTTTGAGGTAGAATGGAATCCATCGTAGGAAAACTGTCAAAGAATCACCGGAACAAAATGGAATAGCTGAGAGGGTTAATTCGACTTTTGCCAATGGTGTGAGATGTATGTTGATACAGTCGGGGCTACCAGTAGGTTTTTGGGCAGAAGCTATGAATTATATGTGTGTGGTAAAAAATTGATGTCCTTCCAGGTCAATCGACCATTTAATTCCCTTGGCTTTGTGGGACGGAGGAGATGTATCTATCAGTGACTATGAGATGTTAAAAACTTTTGGATGTAAAGGTATTATGTATGAGAAAAGTGGAGGCAAATTTGAGGCCAGAGGAATCGATTGCATATTTGTAGGTTTTGAAAATGGAGTAAAAGTTTATAAGGTCTGGATTCCGACAAAAGGAGTGTTTGCTACTGTCTATAATGTTAAATTTAATGAACAATATTTTCCATATGCTGAGCGGGTACAAATAAAGAATGTCATTGAACCCATCATCCCTAACATTACAGCAAATGCTGAGACGAATGTTAAATTTGTAGATGAAGGAGACAAAGAAAGTGTACTAGAGAGTGAAACTGGCATGCTCGTTGCAAATGAAATGTCAAATTCTATTTTTTTTTTTTCAGAAGAGAGTGATGAGAGTTGGTTTAGAGGTTGGGATGAGGAGGAGCTAGCAGAACATTATGTGCCATTGATTCACGATTTAAATGATGAGGATATTGAAAGTAGTGTTGATGAAAATGTTAATGAATCGGAATTACAGGTAGAAGTGAGGAGGAGGGAAAGATTGCGTAAGAACCCAGTATATACATATTGCCAGTTATCAATGCTTATCAATGAGTGTGACTGTCAAGATTTAATGGAACCAAAAACTGCAACGGAAGCTTTACGGAGTGAACATTCTTGTAAATGGTTCGCAGCTATGCAAAATGAAATTGATCAGTTATCAAAGAAAGATGCTTTCGTATTAGTTGATAGACAAAAAATGAGTTGGTGATTGGGACGAAATGGATTTTCAAAATCAAACAAGTTTAGACGGTTCTATCGAGCGTTTCAGAGCTAGATTAGTAGCTAGGGGATTTGCTCAAATCAAAGGGGTCAACATTGACAAGACTTTGTGCATTGACAGTAATCAAGGGTTGGGTAACTCACCATGTAGATGTACTAACAGCATATCTAAGCAGTAAACTGGAGGAAATAATTTATGTTGAACAACCTGAATGTTTTTTAGGAAGGGAATAGAGACAAAGTGTGGAAACTTAAAAAGAGTCTCTATGGATTAAAACAGAGTGCCAGGGAATGGTACAATATGATTGATAATACATTGAAAGAACTAGATTTGAGGAGACTGTATAAAGAGAGATGTGTTTATGTGGATAAGAATGACGGACTTGTTGTATCTCTGTATGTTGATGATCTCGGAATATGGGGCGAAAAAGAGAAAGTTGATCTATTCAAGCTCAAATTGAGTTCAAAGCTAGAAATTAGAGATCTTGGGAGTATGACATATTATTTGGGTATGCAAGTGACTCAAGAGAAAGGGAATGTACATATTGATCAAAGAAAGTATATTCATGAAAGCTAATCCCAGATCCACTCCATTACCAATAAATAGTAATGATAGGACTGAGTCAGCCAATCAACCATTTGATAATGAAAAATATCAAGCAGCAGTGGGTAAACTCATGTACTTGTCTACATGTACCAGACCTGACGTTAGTTATGCACTGAGTGTAGTAATTCAATAAAAAACCAAAAATTAGAAACTGGAATGATGTTACTCATATAGTGAGATATCTGAAGGGTACCAAAGATCTAAAAATCATCTACCAAAATATTGAACCTAAGATTGAGGTATATATTTCGATGCTGACTACAATAAGGTGGAAGGAGAGAGATTGTCTAGCTCTGGCTATGTTGTTAAACTGGCAGGTGGACCAGTATCTTGGTTTACAAAAAACAAACTGTGACAGCTTTGTCTACTGCCGAAGCAGAATATTATACTATGCGTGAGGTAGCGAAAGAAGTACTATGGTTGAGAATGTTTCTAAAGGAACTAAACTTGTTTGGACTTGTAGAAGGACCTACTGTAATTTATAGCGATAACCAAAGTGCCATAATGTTTGCAGAAAATGGCCTTGATTCAGAAAATTCTTAACATATAGACATAAGATATTGCTTTGTTCAACAGCTCGTTAAGAGAAAAGAAATTGTGTTCATGTATGTAAAGTCGGTAGATAACATTGCAGATGTATTTACCAAACCATTGGGAGGTGTTAAGACAACCACCTTATTGGGTAAAATGGGGTTGGTTTAAAGAAAAAAAAAGAAATGTAAAGCTATTTCGTTAAGAAAAATGTTTATAAAATTGTTAAGTTAAGGAGGAGTGTTAAAAGTGTTTTTGGTTATGGTAGTTGTAACTAAACAATTTGTTGACTCACGTAGTACTAGCACTATAAAAAGCCTAGTGCGATGTCCGTGAGGGAGCGCAGTATGTGTAAATGTGTTGGGTGTACTGTAGAATAAACCAGTATAAACAGTGATGTATTGTGTTATACTTTCTCGTAAATGCACTAAATAACAAAAGTAAATACCTTAGGGGGGTTATAAAGGTGAGGAGAAGCACCAGGAAAGGGGCTCAAAATTTCCTGGTGTCCCAACCACAACCCTTAATACACAAACTAGTGATGTTTCGGAAGTACTGCTGCAAACTCTTGTAGTTAGGTTGGTTCATCAAGGGAGAGAAAAAACTGTACGGGCGTTGTTAGATAAAGGCTCGCAGAGATCCTATCTGTTAGAGAAGATGGCTGTGGAAATGGGGTATATTCCGTCAAAGACTGAAAAAATTGAAAACAGGCCTTTTGGGGGTGCTTCAATCAGTGCCAATGATCATAACTTATATGAGATTGATATAGACGACCTACATCAATTTCTCGAAAAATAAAGGTGTTGGGACAAAAGGAAATTTGTGGTGTAATCCCACGGTTAAACCGGGGCCCTTGGATGGATGAGATCAGAGAAAAGAAAATCTGGCTCTCTGATTTTGGCCCAGAGCCATCGGAGATTGGACTACTAATCGGCGCAGACACTGTGGGTACTTTATTGACCGGGGACACAATCAAGTTGAAGTCTGGATTGGTTGCTGTTAGGACTACATTTGGTTAGACAGTGATGGGTCAGCTTTGGAAGACAACTGAAAACGATAGCGCCGTGTCCATGGTGAACTCTCTGTTTGTGAGAACTGCTTCTTTGGTTGAACTGTGGAACCTGGAAACCATTGGAATTGGTGATCCTGCTGAAACACTATCAAAGAAGGAAATTGAAATTGCAACACTGAAACATTTCCAAGAAAATGTTAAGATCAATGAGGAAGGAAGGTATGAAGTCGCACTTCCGTGGAAAGAAGATCAGCAGTTATTGTCAGGCAACAAGGAAGTTGCGTTAAAAAGACTGGTTTCTGTAACACACCGTTTGATCAAGGAAGACAAATTTGAGAAGTACCAGCAGGTGCTAAGGACTGAGAACAGGAAGGGATAATCGAAGAACTTGGTCAGAAGGGCTCTCAGGATGTTGGGTATTATTTACCACACCGAGGAGTTTTCAAGGAAGGATCGAGTACAGCGGTGAGGCCGGTGTTTGATGCTTAATGTAAATCGAAAGGAGGACTTTCACTCAATGACTGTCTGGAAAAGGGTCCTAATTTGTTGGAAGTAATTCCTTCTATTTTGAACCTGTTCCGTTTAAACAGGAGAGGTGTGATCGCAGACATTAAGAAGGCTCTTCTTCAAATTTCAGTCTCTGAGAATGGTCGAAACTTTCTGAAATTCCTGTGGTGGGAGAACTTCACTGAGGGGACTCTTAAAATATACCGCCAGAAACGGGTCGTTTTCGGAGTGAACTGCAGTCCATTTCTACTTGGAGCCGTATTGGATAGTCATCTGAAAAACAGTACATGCTTCACTGAGACAGCAGATAAACTAAGAACCTAGATATATGTAGACAATTGCGTCACTTCCTTGAACACAGAGGAAGAACTCAAACAATTTGTGGATGAGTCTAGAAAGTTACTGTCGCAAGGAAAATTTGACCTCCGAGGATGGGAGCACACCAGATTGAGTCTGGAGGATGATGTTCCCGAAGTGACACCCGTTTTGGGTTTGTGGTGGCACCCAGTAGCTGATACTTTGGCTTGTAAAGTAGCAAAATTAAATGAATCTGATGTTCTCACAAGGAGGACAGTTTTGTCGGTAGGTCGAAGTATCTTTGATCCAATTGGATTTACTTGTCTGGTTTCCATTGTGCTGAAGGTTTTGCTTCAAGAAAGTTGGAGAGAGAAAATAATTTGGGATAGTCCACTGAGTGAAGACGCCCAAAGCAAATTCAATAAATGGTTACATGAAATGTCTATTGCTGAGTTTAAAGTGCCTAGAAGATTTTCTAATTGTGAGGACAGATCCTCTTGGAGTATGCATGTATTTTGTGATGCCGGGAATTTCAGAAAGTTTCGACCATTCTCAGAGACTGAAATTTGAAGAAGAACCTTCTTAATGTCTGCGATCACACCTATCCTGTTTAAACGGATCTGGTTCAAAATAGAAGGAATTACTTCCAACAAATTAGGACCCTTTTCCAGACAGTGGGAAAACTTCACTGAGGGGACTCTTAAAATATACCGCCACAAACGGGTCGTTTTCGTAGTGAACTGCAGTCCATTTTTACTTGGAGCCGTATTGGACAGTCCTGAAAAACAGTGCATGCTTCACTGAGACAGCAGATAAACTAAGAACCTAACTATATGTAGACAATTGCGTCACTTTCTTGAACACAGGGGAAGAACTCAAACAATTTGTGGATGAGTCTAGGGAGTTACTGTCGCAAAGAAATTTTGACCTCTGAGGTTGGGAGCACACCAGATTGAGTCTGGAGGATGATGTTCCCGAAGTGACACCCGTTTTGGGTTTGTGGTGGGACCCAGCAGCTGATATTTTGACTTGTAAAGTAGCAAAATTAAATGAATCTGATGTTCTCACAAGGAGGACAGTTTTGTCGGTACGTCAAAGTATCTTTGATCCAATTGGATTTACTTGTCCGGTTTCCATTGTGCCCAAGGTTTTGCGTCAAGAAAGTTGGAGAGAGAAAATAATTTGAGATAGTCCACTGAGTGAAGACGCCCAAAGCAAATTCAATAAATGGTTACATGAAATGTCTATTGCTGAGATTAAAGTGCCTCGAAGATTTTCTAATTGTGAGGACAGATCCTCTTGGAGTATGCATGTATTTTGTGATGCCAGTCAAGTGGCTTAAATACGGTTGTTATTTTCTTGAGATCATTCAATGGGAAAGAATTTGAAGTGCAACTGGTCGCTGCTAAATCCAGGGTAGCACCACTCAAGAAGGTGACGATTCCGAGATTGGAGTTATTAGCTTGCACTATAGGCTCACGTCTTGACTTTACAGTGAAGGAAAGCTTGAATCTAACGGACGTCCCGGAGTACTACAGGAGTGACTCATCCTCTGTTTTATGTTGGATACGAAGAGAGGAAGCTTGGGGAGTGTTCGTCACTAACCGAGTGAAAGAAATTAGAACATTAACTAACCCAAAGCGTTGGTTTCATCTACCAGGGACGGACAACCCAGCCAATCTACCATCGAGAGGTTGCTCTACCTTGCAGCTGATTTCTTCTCGTTGGTCGGAGGGACCCGCTTGGTTAAAGTTGGAAGAAAACAGCTGGCCAACGCGCATTGTAAACGTTAATGAAGAGCAGTTCGATGAAGAAAGAAAAAAGGCCATGTTACCAACACTATGCCTGCCTCCCAAGAAGAACACTGGTATTTGAGGTATTTTTCCAAGTACTCAAGAATCGTCAGAATGGTGGCTTGGATGTTACGGTTCGTCAACAATGCCAGGAAGGACGTAGTGAAAAATGTTGCTTCAGAATTAGATTGTCTTGAAATTTCAATGGCAGAGAAACGACTGCTGAAATTAGTTCAGGAAGAGAAGTTTACTGAAAGGGACAACCAGGAAACATTCTGCCCTTTTAAAGGTCAGATGGGTCTCTTCAGGATTAAGACAAAAATTACCAACAGAAAGGATGAATATGATTTCCGTGCTCCGGTTTTATTGCCATCAAAGAACCCTTTGACTGAGATGATAATCAGAGATCATCATTTGAGAGCCTCTCATGCTGGTGTTCAGATTTTACTCGCTATACTCAGGGAGCACTACTGGATACCAAAGGGAAGAAGAACCATTCGCAAAGTCATCAAGAAGTGTACCCAGTGCAGGAGATTCGAAATGGAAAAAGACAATTCCGGAAACCCCAGCCCTTCCAGAAGATCGTGTAAGAGATGCAGGTGTATTTGAGGTAGTGGGAGTGGACCTTGCTGGACCGCTATACTTAAAATGCAAGAACAAGGCTTGGATTGTGTTTTTTACATGTGCCGTAGTGAGAGCGGTCCATTTTGAATTAGTCATGACTTTGTCCACAGCAGGGTTTCTGTTAGCTCTTAGACATTGCATAGCCCGACGAGGGAGGCCTCGTGTGATTTATAGTGACAACGGGACAAACTTTGTTGGCACCAACAATTTGTTTGGCTTCATTGACTGGAAAAAATTGTGTGCGGAAGTATCAGTTAATAGAATCAAGTGAAAATTTAGTCCTGGGTGGGGTGGATTCTGGGAACGTATCGTGCAAATGGTCAAGAAATTATTAAGGCGTGTTTTAGGCAAAGCTATCATGACATATGAAGAACTATTGACTGTGATTGGTGATGGTGAATCGGTAATCAACTCGAGGCCCCTCGCCTACATTTCAGAAGACTGTGATGAATTGGTACCTCTGACTCCATCAATGTTTCTTCAGGACATTCCCGTGGTTGTCACTCCTGATTTAGACATGCTAGATCAAGTTAATCTCACCAGAAGGTTTCAATATCTTCAACAGCTAAGGGGGAGCTGAGGAGGAGATTCCGACTGGAGTATCTGGGTAGCCTTCTATGCGGTTCATCGGGCAAGGAGTCTAACCGTCAGTGGAAGGAAGGAGATATAGTCATCATTGGTAGTGATGACAAGAGAACGATTGATTGACTCCTGGGGAGAGTGACAGCGACACTTCCAGGTAAAGACAAAGTGACCCGAGTAGTTAGGGTAAAGACATCCTCAGGAGAACTCCTCCGACCTTCGAGGCACCTATATCCTTTGGAGGCTGGAGGTGGGAGTGAGGAGGTGCCCTTACTTAGTGGTGCAGTTCCGGAGGCAGTAAGTCTCAGAAGTCGCAACTTCACCAGGAGTGGAAGAAGAGTTAAAATGCCTTCCCGTCTCTGTTTGTGAACATTGTGTTTGATTTGTATCGAAGGTGGGAAGATGTCATGGACGATTACTCTTTACTCCATGTTTCTTGTTGTTGAGAGCTTTGATGCATAAGGCCGTGAAATGTTGTAATGGTGGTTACCAGAATATAAAGTTTTCTTATGAGAAGTCTTGAGCGTTTCATTCAATTTGTTTTATTGGTTATACCTACACCGGGTAGGCGTAGGTTCCTAACGCCTTCCACGTTCTTGAACGTAATTGTGTTCTCATACAGGTCTATCACTGCCTGGTGGTCGCATATGAAATCCGCACCGAGAATTATACTGAAATGTATTGAACCCTTGCAAAGAAGCATATGAGACTCAGTTTCGGGGGGTGTAACAGTCCATTTCGTTAAGTTGTTGTTAAGCGCTTCTTATAACATGCAGGGTACCATATAACAAAATAACATGCAGGAAAAAAGTGAATACCAGGGTTGAAACAAATTAATTTAATAACAGATCAACTATTTACAATAAAATAAAACAAACAAGGTCTCCCAAATGACTCCCACTTGAATTAATAAACTGCCAAATTTAGGCCTAATCTCAGGAGAGATCGTACAACTGGACCAACTGTCCCAAATTACTACAATGACCATGTGCGTGTGCGGCCGTTCTACATGCGTTACGATGTGTACAAATTAATGCGAGATTCGTCACCATCCAGTAAACCTTCAGAGGACGAATCTGCATTGTCTAGAGCTAGACAGACACGGGGAACCAACTAAACACTAATTAAATTAATCCGACACTTCCTACACTAAATAAAACAACAAATAATTTCCGCATGAAATTGGAATCAAAGAACTGCCGTAGCAAACAACATTAACGCCTAAAACTAGGACTTTTCAAATCAACACAAGTAAATTAACACGTGACCAAACAAGATAAATACACATATGGTCGCTTGCGATTTTTACAAGAAAATACACAAGTACACCCAATGGTGTCACAACAGACAAAACTAACATGAAATGAGTCATAGAAATCACTAGGCTCAAAGCCAACATTTACATCGTAAAACAATATTTCATTCATACGATATGCGGTAATCCGTAACGGACATGGCGAACTCCCAATTAATTATGGTCCAATGACCATCACAAAAGAACAGGTTTGCTACTGATAGCTTACAGGGTCAGTCGGTCAGCTGGACTGCCTAAACGAAGAATCACCAGACATAGACGGGCGCTAAGTGGAATCTGCACATCTGTCAACCCACGTGTCAATAACCTCGACCTGCCGTGGCACTGGTTCGAGTCTCGAAGAAGTGTGCTGCCAAAAGCACATAATATACGTGTGTGTGTCAGAATAAAATATCTCAGCATTTCCCAAGAAAATCCAAGAATCAGCACTGGACAAGGTACAGTAGCCTCTGAGAGTGCTCTGCCTTTCCATAAAATACAACCACAATATTTGAGGGCGGTAGCACCTCCTACCCCTCATCACGAAGAATCAATACACACACCTGACACAAGAACACACACAGAATCACACGTATGGGTTTGACAGAAACCTGAATATAAAAGACATAAAATATTTTCCACCAACTTGCGCTCCCAATCTAGTCCGTGACTAAAGAACCAGAAAAGGACTCAAAAAAACTAAAAAAAATAGAACTAAGGTGTTCTACAGTGACATCTTAATTTGTTGCGCTCGGCAACCCTAGTATGAATAAAAACCTGTTCGTAAAACGTCTTACAATATTTACACCCTTTTTCTACAAAAAAAAAAGAACTTGAATAAAGCACCACTTGTCGACCGTGACGAGTTTCGCATTCGCATGGATAAAATCAAATACACACGCCGTGTACACTAAATATGACTCATAAGAAAAAATATACAATCAAACAACTTTGGCCACGTGCCAACGTACATTTAAATATAATAGTGTCGGCACACAAAATATCGAAAATACAAGAAAAACAATGAATAAAATATTTACAACGTTCCCGCGTCTAATCTAACTACATATTGAGTAAATCAATGGTTTGTACATCACCGTTGCAGCTTGTAGAACTTAACCTCCATCCCATAGCATTTCCCTACGGGAAATATACTCGTCCATCGTCGACGTATTGGTAGAGGCGATGCACTTCATTCCATCACACGACCTTTCACAGACATCTTGGCGTAGCTTCTTGGAAAGAAATGTTCAAAGTTATTAGTTTGCCTAGCTAGAATCACTATGAGCTACTGACTTTCTCTCACAATAATGTCCTAGGCGATTACTTAACGTAGAACTGGCCCTATCTCAGCATTTGCTTAACACACGGACATATACATCACTCAAAATAGAACACAAAAATTTACATAAACTAGACTCTTCAATCTCTACGCAACTGGATTCAAACAAGTCTCAAATATGTCTATCACGCAGCGCTTATCTCGGCTAGAGATCTCCACAAGGCTAAACGTGAACTCTGCTCCCTTGAGCACAACATAAATGTTTGTCAAACAGACGTGAAGTATGCTCACTAGAGCTTGATAAATAGTGACGCAAACTAGCGTGAACGTTGCTCACCCGAGCTCAATAAAGTTGTGTCCCAAACTGCTCATCACCGATCAATTTATTAGAAACTGACAGAATGGGGTAGGGTGGGGGAAATTTGTGAAAATAATCTGTAGTTTTCACCTCACAAACTTGGGACTAGTATCAATCTTCTTCTTTTCATCCAAACGTCTCAATGGACTTACGCGGAATTAATTCGTATCGGCGGTTCTTTAGATACGCGTTTTCGCGCCTTTTTCTAAGGTACGCGATCCACCGCGTGGCTTTGGCTTCCTCTCTCCTGATTTGCTGATTCAATCGTGGATCGGTTGAAACTTCACTTCTGACACTCCCATAATGACGCCGATTGAGGTGCGCGTTCGTACAGAATTTGTCCTTGAACTCGGCTAAACCGGTCATCTTCAGGAATAACTACCAAGCTGCTTCTGTTGTAATCGTTGCGACACACTACCTGACTCCCCTTTGTCATCTTCCAAAATGTTCTGCCTGGGCATCAGTAATAATAATAATAAAAACCATGAAGACTTATTGATCGACAAATCAATAAGGGTTCATTTATCCTCAGCAAGGTTTTGAAATTCGAAGCAAGTGATTGATTTGGATTTTAAAAACAATATCCACAGTAGCATAGATAACATCTGTTAAGTACCTCACTCGTCTGCCTGAGTGTACATTCCACTGTCCCAATTAGAGTGCGCGCTCCTCGCCGCAATGTCATTCACACGTCTCGCCAGACCTTCCCCCTCTCACTCACACAATTACAACTTCTGCCAGACCGGCTGTCTTGTTTACAAACAAAGCTCGCTCTCCCAGGTACCACGTAGCCACGTGCATTTGAGTGTAGGTTCTCACGTTAAATTTTTGCATTAATGATTCTGCATTCATTGTCCTGATTATTCATCAAATGGCTCCCTTCTTCTTCTTCTCCCCTCTTCTTCTGCTACCGTCTTCTTTACCATATTTCCAGACTCTTGCCTGAAACTTCGTCCCGCGAATTTCTTCGCTATTTTTCTGCGTCTCCTCCTGTCTTGTCACCTTTTCTGCATCCTGGTGATTATCTGGACTTTTCTGCTTTTCATGGCTCGTCCCCACTTCTCTTTCTCTGTTTCTTCTGCATATAATTCGTCCAAATATTTTTGTGACTCAGCGTACCGCTCGTTCCAGTCATTTCGATAATCTCCCTGGTTATCTTGCCGATAATTCCTCTGATTGTCCCATCTGCCGTCCCCGTTCCTTTGGTAAGGTCTACCCTGTCTTTGGTTTCCCCTCCAGTTAGTGTATTCCCGCTGGTACGTCCTCTGATTGTGATTGTTGTTCTGATTATTATTATAATTATCACGGCGATTCTGGAAGTTCCTATTGTTATTATATTGGTTCCGACCGTCGAACTCCTGCCGTCTGGGCGTAAATTGTGTGCTGGTGGACTGTGTCTTCGTCTGATTATTCTGATTGTGACTATTTTGCTGCCCTTGAACTACTTCTGCAGTGTTTACGCACTCCATATTTCGTTTCCCTGTCTGCGGACTGACCATACTCGTCTCATCCAAGTGGCGGAGTATCTCCTCAGCCTGAACTGCGGTTTTGATATTTCCAGCCACTAAAAATTGCTGAATATTCATCGGAAGATGCTTGCCGATGGTTAAAACCATGTTTTCCTCTGAAGTGGGCTCATCAAAATCACGGAATTTAACTAGCTGTTGGCTAAAGAACTCAGAAAACCTTGTAGGGTGTGTGCTATGATATTTCCTGGTATATAAATCCATCCTCAACCCCTGCTGCAGTGTAGGACTCCAGAACTTCCTCAGAAACGCCTCTTTTAAACTGGGCCATGTCATTAAACGTATACTTGAAGCTTTGAAACCAGATTAAACTTAGGCCCTCTAAAAAAAATCCACCAGTCGCAGCTGTTTTGCGGGACTGACGCTTTGGTCATTAAAGTAATCATCCAGCTGGCGCAAAAATGCTTTTGGAGTAGATCCTGAATTCTCCCTGAATTTGTCGGGTTTAAAGTCGTTTCCCCTAATTACTTGTATGACTTGGGCAGGTGCCAAACCAGGTTGTGGAGTTGATGTCTCCCCTCTGTAATTTTGGAATGTGTCGCACGTTATCTTTGGACTCTGACCTCGGCTCGTATCCTCAGCTAGCTTCGAGCCCTCCTGACTACCAATACTTCCATGTTTCCCTACTGCGTTTTCTGAAGAGAATAAAGTAGCATTCTCTAAAGATCTTATCTCGTTCTTAACGATGAGGTCTGCGTGTTCTTGGAACTTGGACTTGATACTTTCCTCCAGAGCCTGCATTCAAGAGTTATTCTCGCCTAGCCGCTTTAATATATTCAGCCTATCTCCTTTAGTCTCATTCACCTGCTGTTCCCAATCTTTCCTGATCCTACTCTTCAAATTCGTAATTTTTTCTTCATTGCTCTCCTGATTCTTCTCAAGCTGCTCCCCTATTTACTCTTGTATCAACTGCTGAGTTTTAATTAATTGTTCTCCCATTTCTTTCTGATTCTTATTTAGCTGTCCTCCTATTTCTTTATGACTCTTAATTAACTGTTCTTCCATTTCTTCTCGTATTTGCTCTTGGGTATTAGTTAACTGGTCTTCCAGGTTTTCGCGCAAGTGCATCCGTTCTTTCTCCGTTTTTATCTAAAGCTTGTCAAGTTCCTTTATCAATTGTAACACATTGTAGTCGACTGAATTAATCTGCTCCTGTATGTTTACGTTCTTCGCCTCTACCCTGTTGAATTGCCCCTGTAATTCATCCTGCGTGCTTTTGATCCCTGCCATGTTGTTCACGCATGCTGTATCGATATGTTTCAGTTTGGCGGCTACCATTTCATCTAACTGTACTAGTTTATCTTCGAATTTAGATTCTAGCTTCTTAATTTCTCCTAATTGCCTCGAATTATTTTCCGCCACCTCTCCTGCCAGTTTTTCTCTAATTCTACCTTAGTACTCTGATTTATTTCATGGGTGATCTTCTCTAACTGAACTGTTTGTAAGGTTGCCTGCTCTGATAACTTATGGTTTATTTCGACTAACTGTTTATCGTTATGCTCTCGCAACTCGTATAATTGTTTGTCGCCGTATTCACGCAACTCGTGCAATTGTTAGTCACTATCCAATTTCTGAATTTGCAATTGGACCGTAATGTTACTGTTAACGTCCTGTAATTATTTATCACTCTGTTCACTCTGAATTTTTAACTGTTCTTCCGTCTTTGCAGACAATTGCACAGTCATCTGCGCGGATATCTGTTCCATCAACGCTTTAATCTCCTCGATGCTAGCCATCGCAAAACACACAAATATATACTGACAAAAATCAGGGTCATGGAATGGGATTTCAGTCGTACACACACACATACGTCTTGATATTTAAATTACATTGATTCTAATTTAAATAAAGTTTCAGTAATCAAAATATTACTGAATAATGACTCTTATTTCCAAACAACAAAATAACTCCCTTGTGATCTGCTTTTAAATTCCTAACTAACAGAATTTACGAACAACACTTTAATTAACCGAAGTTAATTAAATGTAAAGTAAGGCAACACCTTCCTGCTTTTGACTGAGTTCACTAAATATGCAAATTATCTAATTTTAAGCCGGGCGCCAGAACAAGTTAACAACAAATACAATATCAACTTCTAACCTTGTTCAACATTTCTAACTTTAAGTACTCAGTAATTTTACAAATACACATGGCGGTACAACTTCTCCTCAATTTACTGAATTTACTCTTGTCCTGCTGATCTGGCATCATTTCTCAGCGAAATAAGTCTGAGGTCAACAAAGCAACAACAACAACAATCCCCACTTGGGCAGTCATTTTTGATATATGAAACCTTGCAAAGAAGCATATGAGACTCAGATTCGGGGGGTGTAACAGTCCATTTCGTTAAGTTGTTGTTAAGTGCTTCTTATAACATGCAGGGTACCATATAACAAAATAACATGCAGGAAAAAGTGAATACCAGGGTTAAAACAAATTAATTTAATAACAGATCAACTATTTACAATAAAATAAAACAAACAAGGTCTCCCAAATGACTCCCACTTGAATTAATAAACTGCCAAATTTAGGCCTAATCTCAGGAGAGATCGTACAACTGGACCAACTGTCCCAAATTACTACAATGACCATGTGCGAGTGCGGCCGTTCTACATGCGTTACGATGTGTACAAATTAATGCGAGATTCGTCACCATCCAGTAAACCTTCAGAGGACGAATCTGCATTGTCTAGAGCTAGACAGACACGGGGAACCAACTAAACACTAATTAAATTAATCCGACACTTCCTACACTAAATAAAACAACAAATAATTTCCGCATGAAATTGGAATCAAAGAACTGCCGTAGCAAACAACATTAACGCCTAAAACTAGGACTTTTCAAATCAACACATGTAAATTAACACGTGACCAAACAAGATAAATACACATATGGCCGCTTGCGATTTTTGCAAGAAAATACACAAGTACACCCAATGGTGTCACAACAGACAAAACTAACATGAAATGAGTCATAGAAATCACTAGGCTCAAAGCCAACATTTACATCGTAAAACAATATTTCATTCATACGATATGCGGTAATCCGTAACGGACATGGCGAACTCCCAATTAATTATGGTCCAATGACCATCACAAAAGAACAGGTTTGCTACTGATAGCTTACAGGGTCAGTCGGTCAGCTGGACTGCCTAAAAGAAGAATCACCAGACATAGATGGGCGCTAAGTGGAATCTGCACATCTGTCAACCCACGTGTCAATAACTTCGACCTGCCGTGGCACTGGTTCGAGTCTCGAAGAAGTGTGCTCCCAAAAGCACATAATATACGTGTGTGTGTCAGAATAAAATATCTCAGCATTTCCCAAGAAAATCTAAGAATCAGCACTGGACAAGGTACAGTAGCCTCTGAGAGTGCTCTGCCTTTCCATAAAATACAACCACAATATTTGAGGGCGGTAGCACCTCCTACCCCTCATCACGAAGAATCAATACACACACCTGACACAAGAACACACACAGAATTACACGTATGGGTTTGACAGAAACCTGAAAATAAAAGACATAAAATATTTTCCACCAACTTGCGCTCCCAATCTAGTCCGTGACTAAAGAACCAGAAAAGGACTCAAAAAAACTAAAAAAAAAAAAAAATAGAACTAAGGTGTTCTACAGTGACATCTTAATTTGTTGCGCTCGGCAACCCTAGTATGAATAAAAACCTGTTCGTAAAACGTCTTACAATATTTACACCCTTTTTCTACAAAAAAAATGAACTTGAATAAAGCACCACTTGTCGACCGTGACGAGTTTCGCATTCGCATGGATAAAATCAAATACACACGCCGTGTACACTAAATATGACTCATAAGAAAAAATATACAATCAAACAACTTTGGCCACGTGCCAACGTACATTTAAATATAATAGTGTCGGCACACAAAATATCGAAAATACAAGAAAAACAATGAATAAAATATTTACAACGTTCCCGCGTCTAATCTAACTACATATTGAGTAAATCAATGGTTTGTACATCACCGTTGCAGCTTGTAGAACTTAACCTCCATCCCATAGCATTTTCCTACGGGAAATATACTCGTCCATCGTCGACGTATTGATAGAGGCGATGCACTTCATTCCATCACACGACCTTTCAGCAGACATCTTGGCGTAGCTTCTTGGAAAGAAATGTTCAAAGTTATTAGTTTGCATAGCTAGAATCGCTATGAGCTACTGACTTTCACTCACAATAATGTCCTAGGCGATTACTTAACGTAGAACTGGCCCTATCTCAGCATTAGCTTAACACACGCACATATACATCACTCAAAATATAACACAAAAATTTACATAAACTAGACTCTTCAATCTCTACGCAACTGACTTCAAACAAGTCCCAAATATGTCTATCACGCAGCGCTTATCTCGGCTAGAGATCTCCACAAGGCTAAACGTGAACTCTGCTCCCTTGAGTACTTCATAAATGTTTGTCAAACAGACGTGAAGTATGCTCACTAGAGCTTGATAAATCGTGACGCAAACTAGCGTGAACGTTGCTCACCCGAGCTCAATAAAGTTGTGTCCCAAACTGCTCATCACCGATCAATTTATTAGAAACTGACAGAATGGGGTAGGGTGGGGGAAATTTGTGAAAATAATCTGTAGTTTTCACCTCACAAACTTGGGACTAGTATCAATCTTCTTCTTTTCATCCAAACGTCTCAATGGACTTACGCGGAATTAATTCGTATCGGCGGTTCTTTAGATACGCGTTTTCGCGCCTTTTTCTAAGGTACGCGATCCACCGCGTGGCTTTGGCTTCCTCTCTCCTGATTTGCTGATTCAATCGTGGATCGGTTGAAACTTCACTTCTGACACTCCCATAATGACGCCGATTGAGGTGCGCGTTCGTACAGAATTTGTCCTTGAACTCGGCTTAACCGGTCATCTTCAGGAATAACTACCAAGCTGCTTCTGTTGTAATCGTTGCGACACACTACCTGACTCCGCTTTGTCAACTTCCAACATGTTCTGCCTGGGCATCAGTAATAATAATAATAAAAACCATGAAGACTTATTGATCGACAAATCAATAAGGGTTCAGTATATTGGCCATAACCATGAAGTTCTGTGATAAAATATGACCCATTATATCCAAATCTAGATGTACTTGGTATTTGCATACTGCTGACTTCTCCGGAATAACTCCTCTAATTTTTATCTGCGGGACAGGTACTGTAGGTATTTCGTTCTACTTGTTTAGCATCTTAATTAAAACTTCGGATGCAATGCACAATATTGTGAACCAGTGTCCACGAGAGACTGGAACCTGACTCCCCCGATCTTGCAATGTTAATAGGTAACTTGCGTAACCCCTGCTGTTTTGGTTGAATGAGCTCATTTAAAAAGTCGTCCGATGTAGCGACCCATTCCTGTATGTGCCCGACTAACCAGTTATTTCCGTTTTGCTCCATCCTGAGGCTGTCTCCTTGGTCTACCGCCGGGATTTTTTTATGCACAGCACCCTGCTGTCCGGCACCATTGTGTTCCTCTCTCTCTTGCATAACTTGCTCGCTCTCTGCCCCCTGTATATCCGGGTTGTGCCTGTTCTCCATGGTATGCTTCCATTTCTCTCTCTGTGTTTCCTCTTCCTGGTGCAATTCGCCCAGATATCGCTGAGTCTCCTCGTGCCGACTATTCCACTCTTGTCTATAGTCTTGCGTGGGCTCCCGCCTTTCTTCTCGCCTTCCGTGCCACGGCTGCCTCCCATCACTTTCCTGTTGGTAAGGGCCATTTCTTCTTCGCCATCTTTCCCTTCTTTGTTGGTACGGCTGCCAGTTCCTTCCGCGGTGCTGTTCCCAGTTTCCCCGTTCATATCCTTGGTATCCGTTCCGCGCATTATGGTACCAGTGTCTTGCTGTAACACAGCCGTGTTAACCTGTCCTATGGCTCGCACGTTCCGCATCCGAAGTTGCATCGAAGTGTCATCAAGCTGTTGGAGGATCTCCTCGGCGAGTACCGCGTCATTGACGTTTGCTGCCACTAGTATCTGCTGGACCCTGGACGCTGGCGGGTAATTGCTTCCCGATGGTCATTATCATATCTGATTCTCCTGGAGCGACGTCCAGATCCCTCATCAATAACATCTGCCTTGTGAAATTATCCGCGTAGCGTGTGGGCTGCGTAGCATGGTATTTTCTACTGTACAGCTCCATCCTGAGGCTTAGCTGAGCTGACTGTCCCCAATATTTTCTCACAAACGCCGATTTAAATCCTTCTAAGTCCTCGAAGGAGTACCTGAAGCTCTGGTACCAGGTCAAAACTTCATTCCCCAACATTTTTGCTAAGGCTCCAAGCTGTCTATTGGGCGGTACTGCGTGATCCGCAAAGAATGATTCCACCTCCTTAATGAAAGATTTGGGTGTTATTGATCCATCATTTATGTATCTCCCAGGTCTGTCCTCTTGCATCCTTATAACCTGTACGTATTGCGTGGCTAACTTATTCTCCATTGGTGTCAATGCTTGTCGGCGGAATTGGTGGAATCCCTCTGTAGTCTCCCCTATCGTCACATTCTCGGTCGCCCCCTGGCTCGCTTCTCTTTCGCTACGCACTGTGGCTGCGGTAATCCCATCGCTTTTATTCGTTCTCATTTCTAACATGAAATCTTCATGTTCCAGAGTTCGTATCTCAGCTTTAATAATTTTCCTATCTTGCTCATCCATTCTGGCAAAGAATTGTTTTTCGACCTCTCTGATCCGTTCTTGGTTCTCTTCCATCTGTTTAAATATTTTCTGCATATCTTCTTTCCCTTCGACTTCTATCTGTAGGCAAGTCTTATTTATTTCTTCTTTCATTCTCAAGTATCTATCTTCGTCTTTCTTCCCTCCTACTCCGAATTTTCTTCCAACCGATTCAGCCTCTCGCCAATTAAAGAATTACTCCCTTGCAAGTCCTCTCTTATTGCTGCCTGCTCTGCTCCTAACTCGCTCAATTTCTCTGATGCTTACAATTCTCCCTTTTATACGTCTTTGTGCATGTCTCGCACGGCTTTATTTAACTTGGCTATCTGCCCCTGAGCCATGATGTTTCCCTCTTCGAGTGTGTCTAGCCTGCCTTTCATCTTTTCATGCGCCAGTTTTAATCCTTCCGCATTCAAACTGCATGCTAACTCTATTTGGTTTAGTTTAGCGAATGTCTTCTCCTCGCTATACGCGATCGCCTCTCTCAATGTTCCCTCCATGCGCTCCAATTGTATGCCCGCGTCTGCTTTAATGTCTAGCGTAAGCTTCGCGAATTGTTCCGTTAATTGTCCGCTAGTGTCAGTGTTCATTGTTTGCGGCTATGATTCGAGTTAACTGTTCGCTAGTGTCTGCCTTCAAGTGTTTATTGATTCTGGCTATAATTCGAGTTAACGGTTCGCTAGTGTCTGCCTTCAAATCTGCCTTTAAGTGTTCATTGTTTTCGGCTATAATTTGAGTTAACTGTTCGCTAGTGTCAGCTTTCAAGACTGCCTTTAATTGGGCACACATCGCCTCCATAATGGCTCGCACCTCCTCTGAAGAAGCCATCTCCCCCACCACACAAAAATACACTTATCTGAGAAATAATAATAATATAATAATAATAATAATAACAACAATAATAACATCGTATGGCCTCGGGTGCCGGGTGAAAGCTTTCTTATTTGACACCCAACGGGTAGCTTGCATGTCGAATTTCGTTGTTCCTTGAAGCAGTATGAAAGTCAAGGAGGTTAGTTATCA
This sequence comes from Meconema thalassinum, assembly GCA_946902985.2. NCBI lineage: Eukaryota > Metazoa > Arthropoda > Insecta > Orthoptera > Tettigoniidae > Meconema > Meconema thalassinum. The sequence continues at coordinate 381,444,767 of OX336394.1, read as the reverse complement.
AAGCTCCTTGGACACTATAACGCTTTCAAGTAGAGAAATTGAAACGATTTTCCTTGCTCCACGTTGAGCGTACAACTGTATCGGTTTCTTTAGCCCTCACTTTGCACTTTGAAATATTTACTCTGCCTAAGATATGTTGTTTTAATGGGCGCCAAGACCTCAACGCTATGTTGAAATCTAAATTTATATTTAAAAACACCTAGCTATGGTAGAACACCTTCAAGAATCTATTCACTCAGATCGTGGTATGATTTGATCATTAACCCAACAAACAATTGTATCAGGAGAAGGAATTTGGTCTATATCTAATGCTACCTACTGAAATCAAAGATTACATGGTTAAAAGAAATGAATTTATTATATGTAAAAAAAACCAAGTATGACAAAATTAATAATAATAATAATAAATTTCAAATTTAAATTGGAGCGTTGCGATTTGAATATTACCGCTAGAGAATTACGTGAAAACGGAGTCGGATGAATTACTGATTTTACTATTATTCCCAAGCTATGAAGTTACTGAAATTCTGAATATGAAACAAAGAAACGAGAGATTATGTAGTTCTGAGTCATTCGCGCTTACCATTGGAAATTGCCGTAGCATTTCCCTCGTACTGGATGTTGAAGAGAGCTTCCCACAGTCTTCTGGACGTCGTCATCTTCTTCGTTAGTTGAAGAGATACTTGTAGATATGTTAACTTATAGTCCGGTCACACCGGAACCAACCACTCGAGCAACCACAAGGGTCATGTTTACAAAGACAATCGCCCTGTCTCCTCGGCGCGCAAACCATATATGCACTCGTCACCTCCCCTCTCCTGTGCCGTCTTCTTCTCGCCCGCTCTCCACTGATTGGCTGAGTCACCACGCGATACCCCCTCCTCAGGGTCATTACACTCGGCGCGAGGATGATGTCGATTACCGTTCCAGACTATTTCGCCTTTTCTTGAAGCAGCAACCCAGGCTTGCGTCATGCTTCTTGACAAGAATAAGCCTGTAGCTGAATTCCCAGTGACTCATCTCTCTCAACAAACTCTAACTGACAAAATCCGAAAAATTCCGTAATCACATAATTTTCCGCGATAATGTTGTTCGTAATAATTCGCTTGATAGTGTTTTCTATAACATTGAAAACCTATCTGTATACTTATAATCTTATAAATAACGCTCCAGAAAAATGCCTTAATAATAATAGGTTATATGAAAATTTCTCTTGGCTGAACAATTTGCCGCGTAAATAAATATAGAATGGCTTCCTACTGACTTATGTCAGTGGCGTAAAATACCCTCGAAAAACACGTTACATATTCGCCTCGGATCATCGGATGATTTACCTTGACGACGGTCCATCATGCGATTATCCCAGACACGTTAATAAACCCCATCCAAAATACATATTACATAAATGAAATCACCCTAAATTACATATATATACACTCATAACTTTTCTTTACGCACTTTGCGACAAAGTTTGTTGTCACTATGGATTGCACTTTGCAACCAGTCCAATGTTTTTCATATAGAAAAATGTTCCACGGATATTTCCGCCTCTCAAATTTCTCTATGTTGGAAAAATAGACATAAATAATGTGTGAGCACTATGTATATAAGATGTCACATCACACGCATCAAAGGTGTTCTGATATATTTATCACCACAGAACTTCCTAATTTCACTGGAGGTCCCTTCCTTATGGTGAAATGTAATCTCACTGATCTCACTGAGCAGACGATCACACTATTGTGGCAGCGCCTCGTGACCATAATACTTAATCTCTCTGTATATTACACAAAATTAATATTGACTTCTGAAAAAAAAACAGTAAGTGCGCATTACATATAACACCAAATATTTCTGTGCCGTAATCGCCCTGTCTTCTTAAGTTCCCGTATACCAAATTCTACTTAATACTAGTTCACAACTCAGACCAGTTCTCCTCACTCAAATAATACCTTTGTACTAAATACCTTAAATTACACACTTATAATTCTTGCATGGCGAGGCCGTAAACAGAAATCACGTGTGCTGTTATATATGAGTTTCATGAAGGACTGTCTCGCCTTCTGATGGCCCATCTTTTGTCTCGTGGACGCCTTAAGCAAAAATACCCTGTTCAAGCGCTCACCCATCTCTATGAGACAAATGGGAATTCACCAGCGATACCAAATTCTGGACTTGGTGTATCGAGACATTTTAGTGCTCAAGAGCATCCGACAATCCCGTCATATTTCCCTGTACCTTAAAAACTCTCATTTACTTACATACTACCCCCCTGTGTGACTTCGGATACGCCTGCCTGGAAGACCAGATCTTCCACGCACCAAATAACTCACTTACTCATTTGATAGGCTGGCTCGCCAGCTAAACACACTCACTTTATGACACATCCTTAATGTCATCACGTTGCTCCACTAGCATATTTCTCAGTGTCTGTAACGATGCCCTGTTGCTACTGTCCACACATGCTAACCCTACTTTCATCTGGTGACACACCACTACTCGACACTCTATGACCTAAAAATGTCACTTCTGACTGACAGAATGACGACTTAGACAGCTTCAAAGTGAACCCTGCCTGATCTAACTTCTGAAAAACTATATCTAAATGACGTAGATGCTCCTCAATACTGCGTGAACTAATTACCATATCATCAATGTAAATGGTTACAAACTCTCCTGTGTCATCCCCTAATGCGATGTTTAAAGCCCTAATTAAAGCTGCTGAACTACTCTTTAACCCAGAAGGTGTTCTACAAAATTGATAAAGGTTATATTTATGACTAAAAGCTGTAAATGGTCTATTTTCGTGCATAAGTGGCACTTGCCAAAAACTGGAACACAAATCTACACAAGTGAAATACTTCTTCCCCTCAAATGTTTGCATTAATTCCTCTATTGACATAGATTTCAGCTGATCTGAACTAATTCTACTGTTAACCAAACGAGCGTCTAAACAAATACGAACTGTGCCGTCGGCCTTGGGTACTGCGCCAGAATTTATTTAAGGTCATTACCAAAGAACCGATCTGTATATGAACCAAGACCCCAGAAAAAATAAAAGAGTGGATGAAAATTTTTATTTATTAAAAATTCGAGAAATATGGGAAAAACTGTATGGAAATGAGTGAAATACTATACATCTTATGCAATTATGAAAGGCAAGGAAGAAGGAATGATTTAAAGACGGACATATATTCTATTATATGAATGTGGGAGGTCCATATTGCGAGAGACATCACGCCACTTGAAGCGAGAGTTACGTCATGAAAGAGGGGAAGAGACGAAGGTCGAACTGCGGACTGAAGTGAGGAGAGGTGGTAGAAGTTGCGTCACACCACGAGAGGGGAGGCAGAGAGACTGGAACTTTCAGAGTGTGGAGAACCGGACGAGAGAGTTCTTTCCAATTTGAGATTTCATCGAGTCAAGACCTCGAGAAGAAACCAGTATTCTTATAACAGTGCTACGTGTCATTAAAGTTGAAAGCAAAGAAGAGTGCAGTACAGTAAGACTGTAACTTGAGGAGCAAGCTACATCTATAAAGCAGAACGGAACAGTATAACCAAATATTACAGTGCTTATGCAAAGTTGTTCCACATCGCTTGAAACATTTCGACAAGAAGATATTCAGTATTACTACGTGTGAACGCATATTTGAACATTACATTAAAAATGCAAATTAGAAGTCAGCAACGGGGAAGTCTTAATTATATCATCAGTGAAATGAGAATTGCTATGTGCTAAGCTAAAGCATAGGGAAGTGGAGACTACAAAGATGTACAGTTGAATTCCAGAATTCACTAATATGGAAGGCGCAACAGAATATTTACGTGACGCGCAACATCACCGAACAAAACTTATACTTTTCTACAAGAGTTCTAACACATCTTGAATATTCACAAAACGCTTGCATAAACGACAATATTCAACCTGAGACGAGATGTCAATTCTGAAGAAACGAGATGTCAATTCTGAAGAACCGAGATGTCAATTCTGAAGAGATGGAGAGTCGAAGCCGGACTACTTGCAGTGCACGGGGGACGGAGCGTTGCCAGAACGAGCTGTTTCACGGCGAGGTCATTCACCGAGGACATCATCGACCTTGTTCTACTGGGAGACGAGGCCAGCTGGTTCTGACACAAACCGGTCTTCAGAGCTGTGGGCGATACGATGAGCTCCACGACACGTTTGGTTTGGCAGGCGAGACGCAGGTAGTCTCCAGACCAGTCAACTCAAGGTAGTGAATGAAATTGTTTTATATCATGTAGAATTGTAGTTATGTTCTGTGATTATCCAATTGACCAACTGCATTATTTTCAACTGCATTATTTTTCATCAGCATTATTTCAACCGTATAATTTTGTCAAAGTAATTAAATTTGTGTAGTTTTGTGTAGTAGTAATTTTTCGTATTTTTCTTCGGAGTTATTTTCCTTGTTCTTGAAAATTTCAGTCACTTGGACGAAATTTTGCATAGTGATGCTATTAACACTAAAGTCATATCAGAGTAAAATCGTGTAGTATTTTTCATATTTGCGTTAGATTTAATCTAATTAAATCTGTTTTATCGCAGCGATGGAATGTAGAATGAAATGTTTAAAAAGGAATGTAGAACGAATTGTTTGAAGGCATGTAGAATGAATTGTTTAAAAGAATGTAGAGTGAACTATATAAAAGGAGTAGAACGTTGAACGAACTAAAGAAGAAGTAAAATTGTAAATGAAGCAAAAGGAAGTTTATTGGAGCAAATTTAAGTACAGCATATTTAAGAAGTTATGTCACGAAGTGTAAAGAATATTTCGACAACTCATGATGTTGATTCGAGTGTCAGAAATTATTTTCAACTAATTATGAACGAAAGTATTACGAAAAGCTTATACACATATGTCTAATAAGATTTAGAGCATTAAAAAAAGCATAGATGAATTTGTTAAACAAATATATTCATGGAAGGAAGTCCAACTTATATCCTTTGTTAAGAATATGAATACTTACTGATATTTCTTGAAAAGTTGTAATAAAATGTAAAGCTGAATTTATACACGTGAAAAAGAAAGTTAACAAAGTTAAATCACAGGGTGATCAGAAAGTGAAAAGTACAGCGATTTATTGCAGAAATGGAATTATAAGCATGAGGCGAAGTTATATCAGGATATAGAGACGAATGTTAAAGTTAGGAAGTATATGTATAGAAGTGGAAATTTATAGTTGTAATACCGTGCAAATTAAGGAGATATAAACGTAAATGAGTTACGTATTTTTACGAAGGGAGGCTGAGGAGTCTCTAAGTTTTTCTAGTATTGATCGCAATGATTGTGAAGTTATGTGAGTGTATTAAAGGAAGATTCTGTACAGGGTGTTTAAGAGAGAAGGTAATTGTTGTATAATTATGGAAGAGGAGTGTGAGAACGAAGGTTAATGCCGTGCACTTCTAGTATTCACGTTTATCAGAAAATTGTTAACACAGTAAAGAATTTCAGAACTTATTTCAGTATTTCATGATGAATAGATAAAAGGTAAAAAGGAACAGTGCTTAGCTTAAATGTTTGTCACTTATGTTCAATTGAATAAGACGAGTATTTATTACTTTCAACACGATAGTTGCGGTGTATGTTTGTTATTTGATTGTTAAGAAAGTTGAGTAGATGAAAGACTTATTGAAGGATAGACAATTTAATCTTTTCGACACAATAAAGTGTACAATTTGTGAGAACCATAATAGTACATTATGCAACGAGCCTATAATGGCTATAATTAAGACACGAGTATTTTTTATAAAACGAGCGTATGCGAGTTTTATAATTTCCATACGAGTGTCTTAATTACCATTATAGGCGAGTTGCATACGACTGTTTATGTTCGACGATAATTATAACTTTATTATATGTTTTAACATAAATATTCATAAATATCTGTTGAGAGTCAGCTACTGGAATTTTGTGATCGCAGAGCGAGCGTTGGGTGTTATACCTTCGTCTTTCAAGAGCTTTGAACGGCCGACGCATGCGCTCTGGGCTTGCAATGCCATATGCAGCCATATGTTTACATCAGCCGTCCCTCAGTAATATTGTCACCGCAGTCATTTGAAGACAATGCGCTGTGTAGAAATTAGTGTTAGTGATTTTAAGGTACTGTGCTATTTCTTGTCTCATATTCGCCAGTTTATTTACGCGAACATATGGACGGTGGGTATTCCATGTCGGTAATTTATTATAGTTCGATGTTGTGTTTATGTCCGACATGTTGGATTTTGAGCGCATGCGCGAAATTATCGTTACCTAATTGGTCAATGAACGAGCTCTGATTGGCTGGAGAAACTGTATCGTAATGAAAAACGGTATGTATGTATTCTTTATTGTCAGACAGATAGACTCCACTAGTGACAATATAATAATTAACAATAAAATTTACAATTATAAACAAAACAAAAACAGCAAACACGTACAAAAATAGCAATACACTAATCTATTATAAATCAGCAACCACAACCATACAGACACACACTCTAACATCCTATCTCAAGCATTCATTCATGCAATCCCTTTGTACAAGAACATTACAATAATTATTACAGAAAAAAAACTATCAACAGTAAACAGAAACAGGCAAAAACATAAAATAAAAGATAAGAAGACAAAGTTCAGAAACTAGGGAAAGTAATACAAGAGCGACATTCAAGGATCTAGATAACAGCAAACAAAAAATACATTACTTCATTCACTCGTACATTCAATCAAAAAATCAATCAACCATTCATTCGACCACATGTTCAATCAATCAACGCAAATAGAAATGACCATCATTATGATACAGTTTTCAAACACATAATAGTGAGGGTCGAACATAAATGAATGTATATATGCACATAGTTCATGAATAATTTTTGCTTAGATATGGAACTACGGTTCAGAGTTGAAGCGGATCTGTATAAAGTAGGGTAATACTTAGTATCACGCCGTTTCACATTTCCTAATTATATCAGTGCCACGTGCAAGTTTATTTTTGGAGTTACTTTTGTTAGAGTGTCAGGGAGACACCATATTCAGGGAGAAAGCCAGTTTTTACACTTGTTTTTAGCTTAATAAGCGGCTGGCGCTTTTTAGTGACTTAGTCAACTTTTATCTAAGCTGATACCGTTTTCATTGTCGTCATCGTCGAAAATAGTACTACGAGGTATAGATACAGGCGCTCACTATAGATTAGACCTTATCACCCCTCGAGATTGGAGTTTCTCGATTTGCTCTAAATGTAAATGATAGTAGAAATTTGTACCTTGGCTAGTAGTACTATTTTCTTTACGAATGACATTTATCCTGTTCCTGAAATTCCCAATTTTACTTAGTAGGCATGGTAAGTTTGTGAGCTGGGTAATTTACATGTCTGCAATCCCTTATAGTGCTGTGGATATAAGTACTGATGGGTTTCTTCGGGCGCATATAGATAGATGTAAATTTAAATGGCGTGCCCATCCGTGGGGCATTCGAAAGAGCATTCGAAAGAGCATTCGAAAGGGCACTCGAGAGAAGAAGTTTGGAAGTACTCGAGAGTGAAGCTATATTAGTTTTGAAAAGAAAAATGCCGGTCCCAAATTTAATGATTGTTGAGATGAACACAGCATCAGCAGATTAGTGGAGTACATTACAGTTGTGAGGCATATTTGTAAAACCAGCTAACGACATTTGTCATGTAATATTAAATTTAAAAGTAAATTCATGTTGTTAAACATTGGTTAAGTGAGATGATAGAATGTAACGATGTCAGTTCAGTAAAATGGGACGATAAGATATACGAGATAACTCGCGATTAAAATAGATGTAAGTAGGATTAAGATGTTCAATATATTCCATCACTGGTATAAAATGCATGCGTTGGTCAATCTGGATATTCACTGGTAATTTTTGTAGTTGATACTTCCCTTATTCTCAAGAAAGAAGAATTATGTCAGCGAATGATATGACGTTCATTCGAACGATGCTCGAAACCATGAAGGAAGGTCAAAGTACATTGACCAAAGACCTTGAAGCCCTCCACCAATTGACACACAACAACATTAAACAGATGAAAGCCGAGATTCAGAAATCAGCAGCTACTGTAAAATCAGAAGTCAAGGCAGAGTTATCAGTTGCTCAAACACTTACTAAGGCTAGTATAACATTAGCACAGGAAGAAGCTAAGTTAGCTTTAGAGAAGGCCAGAAAGGAAGATAGACTAGCCAGAGAAAAGGAAAGGGAGGAAATCAGGTTAGCTCAAGAGAAAGCACAGGAGATTAGGCTAACATTAGAAAGAGCACGAGAGGAAGACAGGAAAATAGAAGAAGAGGCAAATAGGATAAGAGCATAGATGAGATTAGCTCAGGAAAAAGCTCGCGAGGAGGGTAGGTTAAGTCAGGAGCAGGCTAGATTAGAAGATAGAAAAATCCAAGCCGAAATAAGAGCAGCACAGGACGAGGTTAGGAAAAATCAGGACAAATCTCAGGAAGAAGCTAGGAAAATACATGAGGAAGCTAGGAAAAATCAGGAAAAGGCTCAGAGAATTTTAGAAAGGGCAGGTAATGCACAGGAAGAATTAAAAGCTTCATTTGATCAAGTCAAACAGGACATAAATCTTACGAAGACAGAAGTAGGAAATTTATGATCCGACATTGCAGGAAAAGTGTTAGAAGTCCAATTAGCTAACAGTAATCACATGATAGAGCTAGAAAAGAAATTACAGGCTAGTATTAGCTCCATTAAGGAAGAGAACAATACTCATCATGTACACATTTCAGGTGCCCAGAACAAACTCAAGGAGCAACTTGACAATTTAAATGACTCTGTTGGTGAATTACAGGTCAAGTTGGAAGGTCAAAATAAACTGATTGAAGAGGGTATTAATGTGGATATAAATGCTTCCATTGTAAAGGCAGTTACGGACATGAAGGAGGAGGTCGTAACAGTCACAAATAAAATTGTATCAGAAATTCATCATAAATTAGCAAATGACATTAAAGCTATAGAGTTATGTTCCAATATAAATGTTAGTAAGGTACGGGAAGATCTATCTAAGCGGATAGATACATTGCAAATTAATAACGTAGCCACGCTGACAGATATTGTTAATAAAACAGATTTAACTAACTCAAATGAATTTGACAAAATTAAATGCACGGTCGATGAGATAAGCACAGAACTAGCGAAAATTCGATCAAAGCAGGATAAGGAAACCAGCGAAATAGAACAGCAATTAAGGTCACTTACGATGGGGGATGCTACATTTTCATCTACGTTAAGAGCTGAAGTCAGGGAGGACATCAGAAAGGACTTGACGAGATTTTTTCAAGCAAGAGATGAAACATTGAAAGAAGAAATAAGGAAATTAGAGGCTAGGACAGACAAGATAGAAGAGGATAAGGAAAGCGAGATTAGTCAACAGCAGATTCCGAAGTCCAATTTTAACTTCAGTCGAGAGCCATTTCAAACAGAAATAGGGGAACTTGGAGGAGACTTTGAACCTTACCAGAGTAGGTCAAATGCCAATGTTATCGTGATCAAGAATAATGATGAGAAGCCGAATAAATTCAGCGGAGTAGGAAATATTACTGCTGTAGAGTTTCTGAGAGACATGAGGTCGTATTTAGAAGACAATAGAATACCTCGTGAAAGACATATGAGGGTCGTTGAAAAATACTTGGATTCAGAAGCGTTAGTATGGCACAGAGCTTTCAGGTACACTTATCAGACATTTGAAGAATTCGCTATAGCTCTGCAGAAACGATTTTGGAGCAAGGAACTTCAACAAGGCATACGAGCCGAAATTTACTCTAAAAAGTATGCATATTCTAGTCCAACGAAATACGCAAGTTTCTTCACGAAACAATTAGCACGCTTGCAGTATTTGCAACCTCCTTTGGCGGAAGAAGACTTGGTTCATGCTATTTCATGCCAGTTACCAACGGAAGTTAGGAGGCACCTCATTTCGGCAAATGTAAAAACTTTAGAGGGAATGGCAGAAATTTTGAGGAGACTGGATCACACGTCTAATGTGTCCAACAACTCAACTGGAAACCAAAACCAGAGAGGTAGAAATCAGGAACAGAGAGAGATTCACACCTTCCACATCGATCAAATGCAGCAAACAGAGGAGAACAAAAATGGAGTAGGTCCAACGAGATCAAGAATGTATGGACACAATCGATTTCGACCAGATTATCAGAGACCGAGAGAAGGAAGACCATACCAAAATCAAAGATGGGATGAAAATCAAAGATGGAGAAATAGCTACCACAACAGGAACAATGATTATCGCAGAGAGGGATATTATAATCGAAATAACCCTACGAATAATTATGGATATCGGGGATATCAGAACTGGAGGAACACGAATAATTATTCGAGACAGCAACAACAGCAAAGTCAACAAAATCAAGGTTGGATAAATAATAACAATGTAAGAAGGTATTATGATGATAGGGAAAGAGAAATTCAAGAATACCTAAGGAATCTCAGAGAAAGGAACGCGAGAGACCAAAATCAGGGACAGCATAACCAGAATCAAGAATCTCAACCTGGAACAAGCAGAGATCGAAGGAATGAAGACCCAGGAGGGGTAAAAAAAACACGTCAAATTCCAAAAAGTGAAGGAGGAAGAAAACAGCACCGTAACCAGACATGAAATCCAGATCAATGAGTTATATGAAGCCACGAATGAAGATCTCCTGTATGAAAGAGAAGAGACGAAAACAGATAGAGTAGCGAGATTACCTATTATAGAAATCGTATCAGAAGGAGAATGCCTGAGAACACTACTAGATACGGGAGCGAGAGCATCAATTTTATCAGAGAACTGTTTTCACAGATTGAAGGATGGAAATTCACTTATAGCAATGCCCGTTTCAACTATTAAAGTCAGGGGCGTATTTAACGACAAGACCATGAAATGTAAAGTCCAAGCACTAATGGAATTCTCCATAAATGAATACAAATATGAGCAGATATTCATAGTCTTGAGCCAGATAAATTTCGATGCTATTTTAGGCATTGATTTTACAACAAAGACTGGAGCTGTGATCGATTTACGAAATGGAGTCATAAGATTTAATGAAGGCCAACATCAACCAGAGGATACGAAGGAGGAGAATGAGTGTAGTCTGATTGACGAAACTACAGAAGAAAATCTTGTGAAGATTGTTATGGAAGTTGAAGCCGAAGGAATACCTCACTATGGCAGAAAAATTGAGAATTTTGAAGATCAGAGGGAGAAATTAGAAGAATTGGTCACGACTTATGCAGACATATTTGATAACAAGCCAGGCATTATAAGAGGATATAAATATCAGATTAAGCTCGCTGATGACACACCTTTTCAGAAGAAATTGTATCCAATACCGGAGAAGTATCAAGCTGAAGTGACAGAGCTCATAAAAGGCATGGAAAAAGACGGGATTATAAGAAAGCAAGCCACTCCTTATTTAAATCCACTCACTGTTGTGAAGAAAGCAGATGGAAGTCTTAGACTATGTTTAGATGCCAGGGGCATAAATACTCTTCTGCTGAAAGAATTCGACAGGCCACCAAAAATTAGAGAACTACTGAGGAGATTCAAGAATAAAACCTGTTTCTCAGTGATTGATTTAACTGCAGCATTTCATCAAATAGAGCTTACAGAAGACAATAAATGTTATACAGGGTTCATGTTCAATCAAACCTGTTATGTATACCAAAGAGTACCATATGGATTGGTAAATTCAAGTCCAGCACTTATCAGAGCCTTGGATGACAAGTTGAGTGAAGAAGTGAAACAATTTGCCATTTGCTACGTGGATGATATTATCATATATTCAGAGACACCAGAGTAACATTTCATGCATTTGACGAAGCTATTTGATAACCTCAGAAGTGCAAACATCAAGGTGAAATTGAATAAATGCCATTTCTTTCAAGAAAAGGTCAACTTTCTTGGGCATACTATAGACAGATTTGGTTACCATCCGAATGAAGACAAGATCGAAGCGATATTGAAATTCCCAAAACCCAAGAAAATCAAAGACATCCGAGCTTTTGCGGGTCTTTGTCAGTTTTTCAGTAGTCATTGTCCACGTTATTCAGAGATCATGGCACCACTACATGAGCTTCTAAAGAAAAACAATAGATGGAAATGGGATGCAGCTGCTGAGAATGCCTTTATTCAAGCAAAGGAAATGCTCAGAGATAACATCAAGTTAGAGTACCCAGATTTTGAAAGAACATTCATCATAGAAACGGACGCTTCACGAATTGGTATTAGTGCAGTCTTATATCAGAAGGATCAAGATGGCAATCCTCACTATATTTCATTCAGCAGTAGGAAGTTACGCACGCACGAGCTGAATTACTTCACGACGGAGCTTGAAGCTTTAGCCGTCATAAATGCTCTACAAAACTGGAAGAAATTATTGCTGGGACACAAGATTATAATCAGAACGGATCACAAAGCACTAGAATTCATGTTGAAGTCAGACTTGTCAAGCGATAGGATGACCAGATGGACCATGTTTTTGCAACAATTTGATGCTACAATAGTTCATGTTCCTGGTAAAGACAACCTACTAGCAGATATTCTTTCCAGACATCCGATTTCTGAGAAAGATGTGAGTATTAATTAAAACTCAGCAATTCTTCTAGGTTTGTGCCGTGTCTTGTGTGGGGTTTCGCCTAGGACACCAAGCTAGGCTCATCGGCGGGCTCTTGGTGTCCCTGCCCGGACCCCCACAGGAGTATCGAACTGCGCGATACCTCCCTTTATATAGAGTGCAACTGCACTCCTTGACTGCGAGAACCAAAAGCTCAAGCAGCCGTAACCTCCGTATGAAGGCTTCCAAAAGATGGTGTATTGGCTTTCACGGCCGGTGAATTAAAACTCAGCAATTCTTCTAGGTTTGTGCCGTGTCTTGTGTGGGGTTTCGCCTTGGACACCAAGCTAGGCTCATCGGCGGGCTCTTGGTGTCCCTGCCCGGACCCCCACAGGAGTATCGAACTGCGCGATACTTCCCTTTATATAGAGTGCAACTGCACTCCTTGACTGCGAGAACCAAAAGCTCAAGCAGCCGTAACCTCCGTATGAAGGCTTCCAAAAGATGGTGTATTGGCTTTCACGGCCGGTGAATTAAAACTCAGCAATTCTTCTAGGTTTGTGCCGTGTCTTGTGTCGGGTTTCGCCTTGGACACCAAGCTAGGCTCATCGGCGGGCTCTTGGTGTCCCTGCCCGGACCCCCACAGGAGTATCGAACTGCGCGATACTTCCCTTTATATAGAGTGCAACTGCACTCCTTGACTGCGAGAACCAAAAGCTCAAGCAGCCGTAACCTCCCTATGAAGGCTTCCAAAAAGATAGTGTATTGGCTTTCACGGCCGGTGAATTAAGACAGATGCAGAAGATCAGGAAACGCTGGATAAACTGAGAGAATTCCTCTTTTTTAAAAGAAGCATGCACCATTCAGGAACATTTATAGATTTTTGTCAGGGAGAATGACAAGGAGGCACGCCTCATACTTCGAAACGAGAAGGAAAGCTAGACACTATATTCTCGTGGGAGAAACTGTATGTAAATACATCGATGCCAGACACACGAAAGTACGAGTTGCTATTCCACCAGAACTTATTGTGCCACTAATTCGGTTAGTACACAAAAGTATAGGTCACGGAGGAGTTGACAAAACATACTATACCATGTTAGAAAAGTTCTATTGGATTAATATGAGAGAATCCATAACCATAGTAATCAGATCTTGTGAACTGTGTCAGAAAAATAAATATAATTCTGAACTATTGAAGGAGAGACCTGAAGCAATTATTCCTACGAAACCACTGGAATTGTTTAGTCAGGATATTTTTGGACCTGCACCTAAAGGAGACAGAGGAAACCAGTATGTGTTAGTTACAATACATGTATTCTCCAAAATTGTAATGCCTAATCCCATGCAGAAAGCAACAACGAAAAATGTTTTATATCACCTGGAGAGGAACATTATTCCAAAGTTGGGAAAACCAGAGAGATTTTTAACAGACCATGGAACGCAATTCACCTCTGCAGAATTTCAGGGAGCGATGAATAGGTTGGATATTGTTCACCTATTTTCATCAGTTCGAAGCCCAGAGACGAATCCTATTGAAAGAACAATGCTTGAATTTTCAAAGTACATTCGCTTGTATAGTGCAGATGATCATGCGAATTGGGTGAAGATTGTACCACTAGTGGAATTTTGCATCAATAACACGAGACATGAGAGCACCAACGATATTCCAGTTATGTTGCATTTTGAAGAGAAACCCGTACGACCATGGAACGGAATCTTCAATATTCCGGAAGATAACGAACCACCGATGGACCAGAGAATCGAAGAAGCGAGGGTCCAGTTTAACAAAGCGGCTGAGAAGAGATTAAAACGTTTAGAAGGGAAGAGATTCAGTGGACCGCTACGAGAAGGAGACCTTGTATTAGTCAGGATTCCTGTGAAAGCAGACGTACTGAAGAAGGTGTATATCAAATTCAGTAGCCTTTTCAGAGGACCGTTCAAAGTAGATACAGTCTACGGTAACAATTGCTATAAAATTGTAAGAGTTGAAGATAACAGATCCATTGGAAAATTTAACCATTCCAAATTGAAAAGATTTTACCCAAAGATACAGTAAAATAAATAAATAAATTCAGTCTCAAGAACTGAGAAACTTACTGTTATTAAAGAAAGTACAGGCTATACTTTACTTTAAATTAGCAACGGGGAAATGCGCCAGAATTTATTTAAGGTCATTACCAAAGAACCGATCTGGATATGAACCAAGACCCCAGAAAAAATAAAAGAGTGGATGAAAATTTTTATTTATTAAAAATTCGAGAAATATGGGAAAAACTGTATGGAAATGAGTGAAATACTATACATCTTATGCAATTATGAAAGGCAAGGAAGAAGGAATGATTTAAAGACGGACATATATTCTATTATATGAATGTGGGAGGTCCATATTGCGAGAGACATCACGCCACTTGAAGCGAGAGTTACGTCATGAAAGAGGGGAAGAGACGAAGGTCGAACTGCGGACTGAAGTGAGGAGAGGTGGTAGAAGTTACATCACACCACGAGAGGGGAGGCAGAGAGACTGGAACTTGCCGAGTGTGGAGAACCGGACGAGAGAGTTCTTTCCAATTTGAGATTTCATCGAGTCAAGACCTCGAGAAGAAACCAGTATTCTTATAACAGTGCTACGTTTCATTAAAGTTGAAAGCAAAGAAGAGTGCAGTACAGTAAGACTGTAACTTGAGGAGCAAGCTACATCTATAAAGCAGAACGGAACAGTATAACCAAATATTACAGTGCTTATGCAAAGTTGTTCCACATCGCTTGAAACATTTCGACAAGAAGATATTCAGTATTACTACGTGTGAACGCATATTTGAACATTACATTAAAAATGCAAATTAGAAGTCAGCAACGGGGAAGTCTTAATTATATCATCAGTGAAATGAGAATTGCTATGTGCTAAGCTAAAGCATAGGGAAGTGGAGACTACAAAGATGTACAGTTGAATTCCAGAATTCACTAATATGGAAGGCGCAACAGAATATTTACGTGACGCGCAACATCACCGAACAAAACTTATACTTTTCTACAAGAGTTCTAACACATCTTGAATATTCACAAAACGCTTGCATAAACGACAATATTCAACCTGAGACTAGATGTCAATTCTGAAGAAACGAGATGTCAATTCTGAAGAACCGAGATGTCAATTCTGAAGAGATGGAGAGTCGAAGCCGGACTACTTGCAGTGCACGGGGGACGGAGCGTTGCCAGAACGAGCTGTTTCACGGCGAGGTCATTCACCGAGGACATCATCGACCTTGTTCTACTGGGAGACGAGGCCAGCTGGTTCTGACACAAACCGGTCTTCATAGCTGTGGGCAATACGATGAGCTCCACGACACGTTTGGTTTGGCAGGCGAGACGCAGGTATGCTCCAGACCAGTCAACTCAAGGTAGTGAATGAAATTGTTTTATATCATGTAGAATTGTAGTTATGTTCTGTGATTATCCAATTGACCAACTGCATTATTTTCAACTGCATTATTTTTCATCAGCATTATTTCAACCGTATAATTTTGTCAAAGTAATTAAATTTGTGTAGTTTTGTGTAGTAGTAATTTTTCGTATTTTTCTTCGGAGTTATTTTCCTTGTTCTTGAAAATTTCAGTCACTTGGACGAAATTTTGCATAGTGATGCTATTAACACTAAAGTCATATCAGAGTAAAATCGTGTAGTATTTTTCATATTTGCGTTAGATTTAATCTAATTAAATCTGTTTTATCGCAGCGATGGAATGTAGAATGAATTGTTTAAAAAGGAATGTAGAACGAATTGTTTGAAGGAATGTAGAATGAATTGTTTAAAAGAATGTAGAGTGAACTATATAAAAGGAGTAGAACGTTGAACGAACTAAAGAAGAAGTAAAATTGTAAATGAAGTAAAAGGAAGTTTATTGGAGCAAATTTAAGTACAGCATATTTAAGAAGTTATGTCACGAAGTGTAAAGAATATTTCGACAACTCATGATGTTGATTCGAGTGTCAGAAATTATTTTCAACTAATTATGAACGAAAGTATTACGAAAAGCTTATACACATATGTCTAATGAGATTTTGAGCATTAAAAAAAAGCATAGATGAATTTGTTAAACAAATATATTCATGGAAGGAAGTCCAACTTATATCTTTTGTCAAGAATATGAATACTTACTGATATTTCTTGAAAAGTTGTAATAAAATGTAAAGCTGAATTTATACACGTGAAAAAGAAAGTTAACAAAGTTAAATCACAGGGTGATCAGAAAGTGAAAAGTACAGAGATTTATTGCAGAAATGGAATTATAAGCACGAGGCGAAGTTATATCAGGATATAGAGAAGAATGTTAAAGTTAGGAAGTATATGTATTAAAGTGGAAGTTTATAGTTGTAATACCGTGCAAATTAAGGAGATATAAACGTAAATGAGTTACGTATTTTTACGAAGGGAGGCTGAGGAGTCTCTAAGTTTTTCTAGTATTGATCGCAATGATTGTGAAGTTATGTGAGTGTATTAAAGGAAGATTCTGTACAGGGTGTTTAAGAGAGAAGGTAATTGTTGTATAATTATGGAAGAGGAGTGTGAGAACGAAGGTTAATGCCGTGCACTTCTAGTATTCACGTTTATCAGAAAATTGTTAACACAGTAAAGAATTTCAGAACTTATTTCAGTATTTCATGATGAATAGATAAAAGGTAAAAAGGTACAGTGCTTAGCTTAAATGTTTGTCACTTATGTTCAATTGATTAAGACGAGTATTTATTACTTTCAACACGATAGTTGCGGTGTATGTTTGTTATTTGATTGTTAAGAAAGTTGAGTAGAAGAAAGACTTATTGAAGGATAGACAATTTAATCTTTTCGACACAATAAAGTGTACAATTTGTGAGAACCATAAATGAATGTATATATGCACATAGTTTATGAATAATTTTTGCTTAGATATGGAACTACGGTTCAGAGTTGAAGCGGATCTGTATAAAGTAGGGTAATACTTAGTATCACGCCGTTTCACATTTCCTAATTATATCAGTGCCACGTGCAAGTTTATTTTTGGAGTTACTTTTGTTAGAGTGTCAGGGAGACACCATATTCAGGGAGGAAGCCAGTTTTTATACTTGTTTTTAGCTTAATAAACGGCTGGCGCTTTTTAGCGACTTAGTCAACTTTTATCTAAGCTGATACCGTTTTCATTGTCGTCATCGTCGAAAATAGTACTGCGAGGTATAGATACAGGCGCTCACTATAGATTAGACCTTATCACCCCTCGAGATTGGAGTTTCTCGATTTGCTCTAAATGTAAATGATAGTAGAAATTTGTACCTTGACTAGTAGTACTATTTTCTTTACGAATAACATATATCCTGTATGTTCCTGAAATTCCCAATTTTACTTAGTAGGCATGGTAAGTTTGTGAGCTGGGTAATTTACATGTCTGCAATCCTTTATAGTGCTGTGGATATAAGTACTGATGGGTTTCTTCGGGCGCAGTACCGTGATCAAAGAATTAACATATGGACTGTTAGAGTGCTCAATAATCCCATCTTCAAGCATCTGGTTAAATTGTGCCTCAACTGCACTCTGATAAGCGAAAGGTACAGGATATATATGTCCTGTGAATACTGACCTATCAATAACGTTCAATGAATGTGTATAGCAATTGGCCATACCAATGCGATCCTCAAAAACTCTCCTATTACACAATAACATTGAGCCGAACACACTGTTCCACCTCTATATTTCCCTGAAATGCAGCATCACGTAACGAGTCCTCTAGATTACCGTTCGTAATCACACTGCCCACAAAACATGGAGAACCCCGCTCTACGGCTGGCGATATCTCATTTAAAGTACAAATCACACCTACAACACTACTTCTCTGAATATGGTCATTGAACGCTACTTCTACTTCAGAATCTCCCCATTTAAATTTCAAACTCCCTACATCATAACTAGACCTGGGATTTTAGGCTCTAAAAAATTAGTTTTAGGCGCCTAAAATAGGCTTTTAAAACAAGTAAATAGGCTTTTAAAAGAGAAATTAGGCACTTAAAATATGTTTTCAAAATGTGTGGATAGGCAGGAAATAGACTTTAAAATATTACAATATACACTTAAAATGTAACGTGGTACTTTATTTCTTTAACAAACGTGGTATCCCTATTCTTAACCGAAATAACTGCAAAATTAAGACAGAATAAAAAAGACATTTATGAAAAACAATATAAAAAGTAATGTGTCAAAAAATGTTTTGGATTATATGATATATTATTATCAGTACTGATCTAAAACCTTAATACTAAAATCACTGTACACAATTACAGCACTGTAGGCATCCAATAACGGTGGAAACGCGAATGGAGTATGTGTTTATTTATTTGTGAGGAACATTCCTACAGTACTTTCATTCGTAGTTTGCTTTACAGTACATAACAATAATCTTCTCCAAATTTTCCACAGTCAGGCTGTGTCTTTTGTCTGTTAAAATCATTTTGTAAGCAGAAAAAGAGCGCTCCACACTCACAGATGTTAGAGGGGCATAGGAAAATTTACCTACATTTTTCAATTCAATTTCACTTGGTAAGTCTACCTTTTCCCCATCCATTACCTGATGTACCCTTTTCAGCATTGAATAACCTGGGTTCTTCAGCAGTACACTAGACCACTTGTCTCTTATTTTATCTCCTACCTTGCCCCTAGCACTTTGTATGTTATTCTCAGCTTCTTCAATTACAGAAAATTGCTGTTTGAGACTGTTTCCTTTTTCCTCCATTTTTGTAATGGTGACTGGAAGAAATGAAAAATTTGCCTGAATATACGCAATGTCTCTCTGAACACTGGAACAATCATTTAACAGTTCTTTGAGAGACGACACACATGCAGAGTTGTCCATTAAAGGCACATTGTCTATCACAGTCATGATTTCCTCAAGATGTTCTGCATAATACAGGGCAGCTTCCATCCAGGAACCCCAACGGGTGATGATTGGCTGTGGTGGAAGGGGAATAGAGGGGAGTTTCTCTCGAAAGATGGCTATTCTTGATGGAGCCTTACAGAACACTTTATTCATTGTTGAAATGAGAGTATTTACTGCAGGAAACTCGGCCCGAACTGTTTCTGCGAGTCTATGCAAGGCATGGGCCATGCAAGTAACATGAATTAAAGAAGGATAGAAAGTTTTGAGGAGAGGTGCAGTGGCAATCATGTAGGAAGCAGCATCGGAGACAAGGAGAAGGACTTTAGAATCATCAACACCCCCAGGATACAACAATTGCAACCCCTTGTTGATGAAGTATGCAATGCTTCGACTATTGACTTTCTCAAGCTGTTTAGAGCAAAGAAGGTGAGCGGTAGATGCCTGATTGGGTTCCAGTTTTCCTACTATAAGGTTAGCAATGTACCTGCCCACAGAGTCGGTGGTTTCGTCCACACACAACCATATGCAAGACTCCCCAATATCCTCCCTGATTGACAAAATGACCTCATTGTAACAAATATCTAAGTAGTTTTTCTTTAATGTAGATGCTGATGGGATGTGCTGCTTGGTGTATTTCTGTAAAAAATCTCTGAAAACCGGATTATGCACAGCATTCCAGAGGATATTTGCTGCAACTAGGGCTCTACACATATCAGCATAGAAACCATTATGAGTTGTAGGAGATATAGTTTGTGTGAGCAGAGTCTGTCTAATGTTACTTTTCATGGCTGCTTTCGCTTTGTGACTGGCACTATCTGCATGCTGCTGAAGGTGGCATTTTTTCTCATGTGAAATCTAAAACACAATAAAGTGATGTCAATTAGAGACTAAGATGAGGATAGAAAAGGTGAGCTATTGAATAAAATTTGTAATTTTGAACTATTTAAATTAAGCCATTATTACTCTAAAGTTAATTAAGAACAAGAACACTACAGTCCCCGAAGGGCCTTGGCTTTCAATAACGGTTGCTGCCCAGCTCATGGCCTGCAGATATTGGGTGGCGTGTGGTCAGCACGATACATCCCTCAGCCGTATTGCCTTGCCTCCGTGACCCCTGCCCACCGTAGTTTCTCAATTGTCCTCACGATGCTGGGTCAACACCCTTCCAGACCTCATAGATTTCTAAATTACTGCCGGTACTGGAAATCGAACCCAGGTCGCCTGGACTACTGTCGGCGCAGAAAGTATCTGCAGTCGAGTTTAAACGCTAATAAAATTTGAACCAGTCCACCAATCTAAAATGCAATCACTCCATCGTAAAGCTTGTTTTATTCTGCATTCTTTGCTGGTACATGCATATTTTTATTATGTTTTCTGTGAAAGTTATGTTAGGTGGAATGCAAAAAGTACTTATTTTCTTGCCCGTTTTTTTGTAAACAACAACTTTGTAGTACCGTTACATGAAAACGTACTGTTCGACTTTCATGAAATTTAGGTGGATTATGGAATGCACTATTATAAATATATTTATGAAGTTTAATTACTCTACACACGTTGGAAAAAAGTTATTGTTTTTGTTAAAGACTGTCCGTTTGATACTGGGTGGTCTTCCGAAATCGAGACTGAGTTCATCAATGGTCTGAAGGTTTTTGTTTCAAATCGTTGTATACCGAAAACTTACAATGATTTCTGTATTTTATACCGATTTTTATTTGAAATCGAGCGACAGGCTCTCCGTTTTCATGTAATTAAACTACAAAGTTGTTGTTTACAAAAAACGGACAAGAAAATTGGTATTTTTTTGCATTCCACCTAATATATCTTTCACCAGAAACACAATAGAAATATGCATGTAACAGGAGATAACGCAGAATAAAACACGCTTTACGATGGTGTATTTATATTTTAGATTGGTGGACTGGTTCAAATTGTATTAGCGTTTAAACTCGACTGCACATACTTTCTGCGCCGACAGTAGGTCTCTACAATTAATTAGAGAAGCCAATATCAAAACCTTAATTTTAGATTAATATGAAATTTAAGATATAGGCACATACCTGTTTATTGCAGTACTGGCAGAAAATAATCTTGCCATCAAAAGTCATCCCTGGAAATTGTACAAGCCATTGTTGTATAAGCGCACTCTTAGATGATTTCGTTTTAGGCATGATGAACTATATTCACTTAAACAGATGTTTTTTCACTGGCGACTTGACACAGTATGTCGCTTCTTACTACCTGCTCCTTGTTCTTCCTAGATAATCCTCCCCCTCACCCCGTCACTCGACACAGTACGTCCTTGACTACCTGCTCGTTGTTCTTCTGAGCTAATCCTCCACATCCACCCTTCACTCAGCATTCCTTTGGTGACAGTTGTCTGGGAAGAGCACATTTCTGTGAAAAACCCACCCTCTGCTGTTCTGCTCGTTCCAGGGATGTCCATTGTGTGATTGTAAAAATTACAGAAGTTGAATTTTATTTTAAATGTAGAAAATAGGCATTTTTAGGCACTAAAATAGTAAAATAGGCTCTAAAGGTCCAAATAGGCATTTTAGGGCACTATAAAACTCTATTAATGTAAGGGATTTATCATGAAACGTCAAGATATTTTTAAAAAATCATGTTATTTCGTAAGGAACGAAATAGGCACTTGCCTTAAAATCCCAGGTCTAATCATAACATAAGTTACCAGACACTCTACTTAGCCACTCTGAACCCAAGATAACACTGAATACTAAATTTGGAATTACAAGACAAATCTGCTTTTCTACATGATTATTAATTTTAATGTCTACTAAAACTTGCTTAGAAATTACTTTAGACCTCTTCCCAACAGCTGTGATAACAAAAGTGCTTTTAATTGGCATCTCCTCAAAATTTACTCCAGTTCCTTTCATTTTATCATAAAATGCACTACTTATGCAACTCTTCATACAACCACTATCAAATAAAACATCTGTGTACGCCTCGGACACGTTAAATTTAACTAAGGGGCTCTTACTAACTACCTCCTGAATAATACCTTCATCATTTAGTTCACGTAATAATTCATTTCTTACATTTAGGTCATAGGGTTCCTGTATAAGTGTATGGACAGGGCATGTTACAGACTGAGATTCTGAACTTACATCGCAGCCTGGCTTGTGTTTAAAGCATTACTACCGCTTGGTGTAGTACTACTCACTACTGCACTGGTCTGGTTGTTCTGGGTTGTGTTAACGGTATCTCTCTGTCCGTTATTACCATTGGGCTGATTCCCTCCTTGATCCCTGTTCTGGTTATAATTATTATTGTTATTATACCTCCCTTGGTTACCCCTAAAATCATTATTTCGGCCTTGATTTCCCCTGAAATCATTATTTCTACCTTGTTAGTTCGTACCATACCCATTTCCTCTGTACTGGTTTTGCTGATTATTATTTTTATTTTGGTTCCCCCTATTTTGAACGCTGGCCCCTTCGCCACTGTTCCCTTGAACTTCCTGATTCCTATTCTCATTAGGCCTGTTATTATGGTTACCCTGGTTCCTACCGAAATTCTCCTCGTAACCACCTCTTCCCAGAGCATCGAATGTACTTAATAAATTTTCCACTTGTGAAATAGATTTAACATTTTGTATACAGGCAGCTTCTTTGATTCTATATGGAAAATGTCTTAGTAATAGCCTGACTACATCATTTTCCTCCTTCAAACCATCCAGATATTTACACGTCAATACCTGTCCTAAAAAGTACTCGGTCATAGTGTAGTTTCCTCTCGGGTTATATTTCCCACACACAATTCCCTCACGATGCTGAGACTGAATTACCTCATTCCAAAATTTCTCACAAAATTTAACTTTAAAATCTGAAATATTCTCGAAATTGTCTCTGTAGACAGCAAACCAGTTTCTTGTCTCCCCTACAAACGCTTGCTCTAAAATTTCAACTACCTGGCACCACTCAATACTACCATCTTCCAACCTCTCCCCGAATTTATTTTCTATTGTATTCATGAACTCCATTGGACAACCCTGCCGATTACTGAATTTGCCTAGTTCTATTTCCCTGTGTGTGCTATTCACATAAACTGGCCTACTCTGACTATTTTCCTGCCTAATTCTAGCTTTCAACTTCTGTTCTAATTCAGCAATTTTCTCCTCAGCTTTTCTTTCAATATTAGTTACAGTTAACCTAATGCTCCCTTCCGATGCTTCAACTTTACCACTTAACTGAGCTTGTTTCTCATTAATCTCATTAATGCTTTCCTTATTCCTCTCCCTTAAAGCATTAACTTCAGTGATTATTTCTGCATGTACTTTATCAATTCTTCCCCCCAGCTGTTCTTTAACCTCTTTAGTTGCTACCTGAATTTTGTCGATTTCTCCCCCCAATTGCTTTTTGACCTGCTGTGTTTCAATTTGCACTAGTTCTTTTAAATTTTCAGCCTGTGTACTGATTCTAATTTCTAACTCCTCCTGTACTTTTCCTAATTTTCTGTCTACATCTGCAATAATCTCGTTAGCCTTCTCTTCCATCACCCCCCTGATCTCACCTCTAATCAGTTCGAATTTCTTATCTAATTTTAGATTGTTCTCCTCAAATTTCTCACTTAATTTATTGCTCATTTGTTTACTGTTTTGTTCTAATTTAGCATTTAAAGTTTCAGTACTCTCTCTATTTTCCCTACTGTTTTGTTCAAGTTTAGTGTTTAAAGCTTCAGTACTCTCTTTATTTTCCCTACTGTTTTGTTCAAGTTTAGCATTATTTTGTTCGAGTTTAGCATTATTTTGTTCAAGTTTAGCATTTAAAGCGTCTGTACTTATTTTATTTTGTTGCATAAACTGAAGAAGCAAACTCTCTAATCCTGCTTGATTGTTTTGATAACCCCCCTCAGTATCGGGATTTACCTCCGACATCCCTGTACTGTTTTCATTTCCAAGACTAGCCATACTGCTCGTATCTTCACTATCCAACTGGTGACCACTACGCAACTTCATCTCCTCCTCAACACTACCCATGCTGATACACACCGAAAAATGAAAAACCCCCAAAATACAGACACAGAAATATATACCCTTCTCCTTCCACAAATGTTATTAGGTTTTCGGTCTCACGTTGGTAGCGACAAGTGAAACGGTTTTACTTGCTCCATGTTCAGCGTACAAGTGTAACGGTTTCTTTAGCACTCACTTTGCACTTTGAAATATTTACTCTGCCTAAGATATGTTGTTTTAATGGGCGCCAAGACCTCAACGCTATGTTGAAATCTAAATTTATATTTAACAACACCTAGCTCTGGTAGAACAACTTCAAGAATCTATTCACTCAGATCGTGGTATGATTTGATCATTAACCCAACAAACAATTGTATCAGGAGAAGGAATTTGGTCTATTTCTAATGCTACCTACTGAAAGCAAAGATTGCATGGTTAAAAGAAATGAATATATTATATATAAAAAACACAAGTATGGCAAAATTAATAATATTAATAATAAATTTTAAATTTAAATTGGAGCGTTGCGATTTGAATATTACCGCTAGAGAATTACGTGAAATCGGAGTCGGATGAATTACTGATTTTACTATTATTCCCAAGCTATGAAGTTACTGAAATTCTGAATATGAAACAAAGAAACGAGAGATTATGTAGTTCTGAGTCATTCGCGCTTACCATTGGAAATTGCCGTAGCATTTCCCTCGTACTGGATGTTGAAGAGAGCTTCCCACAGCCTTCTGGACGTCGTCATCTTCTTCGTTAGTTGAAGAGATACTTGTAGATATGTTAACTTATGGTCCGGTCACACCGGAACCAACCACTCGAGCAACCACAACGGTCAAGTTTTACAAAGATAATCGCCCTGTCTCCTCGGCGCGCAAACCATATATGCACTCGTCACCTCCCCTCTCCTGTGCCGTCTTCTTCTCGCCCGCTCTCCACTGATTGGCTGAGTCACCACGCGATACCCCCCTCTTCAGGGTCATTGCACTCGGCGCGAGGATGATGTCGATTACCGTTCCAGACTATTTCGCCTTTTCTTGAAGCAGCAACCCAGGCTTGCGTCATGCTTCTTGACAAGAATAAGCCTGTAGCCGAATTCCCAGTGACTCATCTCTCTCAACAAACTCTAACTGACAAAATCCGAAAAATTCCGTAATCACATAATTTTCCGCGATAATGTTGTTCGTAATAATTCGCTTGATAGTGTTTTCTATAACATTGAAAACCTATCTGTATACTTATAATCTTATAAATAACGCTCCAGAAAAATGCCTTAATAATAATAGGTTATATGAAAATTTCTCTTGGCTGAACAATTTGCCGCGTAAATAAATATAGAATGGCTTCCTACTGACTTATGTCAGTGGCGTAAAATACCCTCGAAAAACACGTTACAAAATGAGGGACTTTGTGTTGGCGGAAAATCCCGAGATTAATTTTTCCATTATGAACATGGCTTACTGAATTCAAATGGGTTCTTTGACATGCCAACATCGTATGACATGGTGTCGCAATTTTTGCCGCCTTTCAAAAATCACTTACCACGGCCAGGAGCGAACCCGCAAGCTTGGGGTTAGTAGACCGACACGTTCACCACTCACCCACCGTGGCATGCCTTAATGAGGAGATAATCTGTTAGTGCTAAAATGAGTTCCTTTTTGTTCCATGTTCTCCCAGATTACTTTAGTCAGCTCAATTATTTACGTTATTCTATCCCATAAGCAAATAGCTATCCAAGCTGCATATTGAGCTTCCTACGTGACGCACACATCCTTTAAGGTTTCCTTGAATACATTATTTCACCTTTACCCTCGCGGTTTATATACGTTAATTTGTCCCAGACTTGTTAATAGAGATATTAACAATCTATAGGCTACCAGCCTTCCTATTTCATTTCACTAGAGTTTGCTACTATGAAAATTCAAATCGGGCGCCCAGCTGACATTCCTCTACTTAAAATTTGCAATGAATAAATGTCAAATGTATTTTTAATACAAACTCCATGATTTTACACCCCTTTTTATTACAATAAATCAGCCGCACGCTCTTGGTGGGCCATCATAGGCCAGACCCTAGCCGTACGAATCATACGCTAAACCCACCACAAATGGAACATTTTACGATGAGCTCCGACTAGTTCACAATAGGCATATGACTCTCCACATGATCCAATGAACAAATTAACAAAATACTAATGCAAATCAATAGGGATGGATAGCTGAGGCACTATCACAAACCCTATATACCCTTCTATAGGTCTTCTAGGATGCTGACTGTCATCTCAGGGGGGGCTCGTTCGGTGGCTAATTAACACTTTACATCCTAGGAATTTCGAAATTTGGATCATGGCAACTTAAACTATAAATCATATGGCAGGGGAACAAGAAAACAAAATTTATTCTCAGAAGTACTACAAGATGAAATAAAAAAACACTCCCTTAATAAACAATCCATAAACACAAGCATAATCAACAAAACTGCGTCATTAAATATCCTTCACTCCCATAAAGTCCACAGAGATGGTACGCCCCGGATACCCAAATCTAATTAATTTGAGCGAAGCCTCAGCTTTCCCTTGACCAAACACTGCAAGATCATGGAACTCCTAATACACAAAAAAATCAAAAATGAAATAAAAGATCAAAGTGGCGCGTCCTCACCCCAGGTGAGTTTTAGAAAAAATACTTCAAAATGTTAAATTAATGCCACATGAGTTAAATCATTACGTTAATCATATCAGACAAATATAAACTCCAACGGAGCATCAAATCATTTAAATTTTACAAGCTGGAATCTCATTTTAACACTCTTATATTGGGAAAAGTGAATCGTACAGACGAGATCGTTCCGCTCGGCATACAGGCCTCCCTTCACGACCTCCGTTAGGATCATGTACGGTCAGCATGTTATGCGGGCAAAACAAACACTACATTAAAATACAACGTGCCTAACTCAATCAATATACAAGTGTTTCCGCATGAAACATTTATCAGGACATCACTTACAACCGTCTAGCGGCCACCCAGAGGGTACGAAATCTAATACACTAGTAACGTGGGTCCACAATAAAATCAAAAGCACAACAAACAGAAATCCCAGAATCAATAAAAAAACAAGATATATAAACAAACCAGCCATTTAACTCTTACCAAATAAAGTCGGACAGATTCAAGGCCAAGCATAGACACCCCGCGGCAAGGAGTAGCTACCTGCTTTCACTACATCCACAGCTGACGTGTACTGACTCAAGCACGTGCTTATTATGGCTCAATAGGGATGCATAGATCTAGCACCGATAGTGCGCAATGCTGTTGTACTGGGTAAGCGCAAGGCGCTCTTCATTTGTCTCCTGTGTTCTCATGCCGCTAATATGTACGAATTTAAGTTGTTTATATTGTTATTTTCGTGACTATGCCGAGCTGTTGCAGTGTTCCTCTTTACAAAAATCAGGGAAGCCCGTTTTCGTTTCACCAATTTCCACAAAATAAAGAAATGAGGAAGAAATGGTTACGTGCTATTAGAAGGAAACATTTCGGAGAGAAAAATCTGACCGAATATTTTAAAGTGTGTTCCCATCATTTACAACCCGATGACTTCACGAAAACTGTGTTGGATAAGTGTGATTTACAAAGGGAATTAATTCCTATTTTTACCTATAAACTGATTAGACATTTCGATAACAACCACTGAATTTATGCGTTTGCATTTGAAGTTGAGAGAGCGAGACTAAAACCGGGCGCTGTTCCATCACCGATCGAAGATTGCAAAACCATTACCTGGTATGACTTACCACAGCGGTCCACAATACTTTATTTACCACATAAACATTCAATATGCTCTGGTTTGCTTACGACAAAATGCACAATCTCTCAACTGATCATTTATTTACAGTGACAGGAGCTGATGGCCAAATCTCCCCTGAATGTTACTCTCCCAAACTACAATGAAACCCTTGACCACACGATACATATTTACACGCACGTTGTATCAACAAACAAGCAACAAAGAAACCCAACTAACATTAGGAAATGAATATGCACAAAGCCATTGCATTCATGTTGACCCGTACACCCCTAACTAAATTATGCAAGATAATTTGCTGTACTTATCACTATTCCTGGGTCCCAGATCCTCTCCATCATCGCAGCGTGCCCCAAGGTTTTGGTCTACACCATCATTGCACACATGACGAATCCACGTTTGAAGATCCTTCCATTGTCCTTGCTGTAGATCCAGTTCTTTCTTCCTTCGCACTCCTCACTGACAAGGGGGACATGAAATCACACAGTTAATTTATGCGGCATAAAGGGTAACACGCACTCACCTTTCCGTGCAGATATCCCTAACATTCCCTAATATTTGCTACTATCTGAACTACTCCATTCACTCAGATCGTCCGCTGTAGCTCCTAGCGACACAACTTATATGTTTACCTAGCGCAGTGGCTAACCTATTTCTCTGCCGAACTTACACTCGCGAACTAGCGCGCATATCAATATCTTATCTCGACACTGACAAGAACTCGCACTCGTATGTTAAGGTATCTGGACATGATCTCAACAGCAGCAGTGCCTTACTGTCTCAATTTTTACTACTGGACACGTAAAATAACAGAGTCCAAATGACGAACTCGACTGACGTGAAGTGTCCGTAACAGAATCACAAAATCGACTGACTTCAATCTCCCAGATGGAGCCATTTAAATGTCTGAAGCATAACTGGTCATAGGAAGGGGAAATATGAAATTAATTTCCAAAATATTAGCTCTAAACCGAATTGACTCATATCACTGCACTCGTGGAAATCTCAATGTCTCATTAGTGATATTATTTCCAAGAATCGATCGTGGGTCTCTTATCAAATGAACTCAGTAATCATCCCTCATTGTCTGCCAATGTGCGCACAAAACACAGCTTGTTGACGCTTGTCCTCTCATTGGCTGACGCCCCCGCCAGGCATTTTATACTGAATTAAATGAGCCTTACATCCAAATTGCACCAAATTACATTTCTGGGAGGTTGAGAGTCTCCCGCTTCCATCTATGTAACTCTCATTGCTCTCCATTCATTAATTCTTAAGTAGGTCGAATCAGGGCGGTACCCAAACTGAAGCTGTGTCCTGGCCGAAATGCAATTTTCTCACACAAGTTCTTCCGTTCAATGACCCGTCGGCCTAGCTCGTCTTCTCACCATTGGCACTCCCTGGAAATGTCCTAAGTGCTTTTACGACCAATCATCCCTCCTGCTATTCTTCGCTCACGTTTCTGCACACCTCCAATAAATATATTTGCCGCCTCTGTACTCTGCAACTGCTGTGCTGGTCTGCGTATAGAATTAATGTTGAAAATATAAAATTTGAGACTAGATGGATATGCAATATGCATTAAGGTCTCAGTATGTACCCTCAGAAGGCTATGAGTGTGACAGTTCTAAAGTTTGTAACCTTCGAAAAGCTTGAAGCAAGCATCTCGCACTTGGTAGGAGAGGGTTCATGAAATTCTTAATGAAATCGGTTATAAGAAGTCTCTGTATGAACCATGTATATATTACTGTAAGGATTCATCATCTTTTGTTGTTATTGCCCTCTATGTTGATGATTTTTTGTATTTTTTAATAATCATGTCCAAGTGGAGAAACTGAAGTCTGTGATGCATTCTCATTTTAAGATCATAGATTTGGGACAAGTCTCTGAATGTTTGGGGATGAGAGTTCAAAGAAGCAATGATTGTATTAGATTGGATCAGAAGTGTCATCTGTTAGATGTGTTGGATATGTTTATCATGACAGATTGTACTCATGTTGTTGAAGAAATCCACATCCTGTGACAAATCCTATCCCTATCAACAGGCTATTGGTGGTTTGTTATACCTTTCCATTTGTACCAGGGTAGATATTGCATATGTAACTAATTATTTGAGTCAGTTCAATAATTGCTATAGTAAGGAACATTGGGCATGTGTCCAGAGAGTGTTCAGATACTTGAAGGGTACGGTGGATGTTGGTATCATGCATAAAAAATCAGAATGTGATGTCAAGGGTTTTGTTGATGCTTCTTTTGGAAATAATTTAACTGACAGGAAATCTGTGAGTGGTTATGTATTTAAATATGCAGAAGGCCCAATAAGTTGGGAAATTAAGAACCAGCCAGCTGTGGCACTGTCAAGCACTGAAGCAGAATACATAGGTCTGACTTTAGCATGTAAAGAAGCTCTGTTCCTGAGAGGTTTCTTCTTTGAGTTGTGTAAGAGAGGAGGTCCAATTCAGTTGTGTAACGACAGTGCTCAGAGGTTGGCTGAGAATGAAGGTTTTCTTAAGAGAACAAAACACATAGATGTGTGCTCTCATTTCATTAGGGACATCTTAAAGAAATGCAAAGTAAAGTTCTCCTATACGCCTACTGCTGAAATGATTGCTGATGTATTTACAAAAGGACTGCCAATTTATGGTCATGTGAAATGTGTTACTGGCATTGGTTTGTCCTAAGTGCAGCATAATGCAGCATTGCTCGATTAAGGGAGAGTGTTGAAGAGAATGAATATTTCTCGTACTCTCTAATCTCGCTCGCAAGTAAATATTGTTTGTCTTTTGTCAAATTTATATTTTTTGCCTTTATGTTCTTTTCCATTTGTCTGTATTCTGTATCCTGTGTCTTGTTTAATACACTTTAAGTCAACATGTGCTCGTGTATTTTAATCCGTTCATCCCGTGTTTAACTGATACAATAGAAACCCATGCATAGCACAAGTCGTTTCAATATAGAGAAAGAGTACAATCCAGGAATTACCCCCCACCGGGTCACACCTGTGAAAGTTTGGAACCATTGTTGAACGGCTGGGAAGAGTTCATTACATGGTGAAACTGGATTAGGGGTACATCATCAAGCCGCATGGGGATCAATTGAGGAGATCCGAGGCAGAGGAGCCAAATCCATCACCAGTCGCGGGAAGCAGATCGACGGGGCCTTCATACGGGTACGCTAGGAGGAGTCCCAGCCAACAAACCCCATCGACAGAAGTCGAAGGAAGAAGTGAGGACCTAAATTCATCAACAGTCGCAAGAGGACAATGTACAACGACAACAATCCAGACGACTCCATACGGTTACACCAGGAGTTCCGCTCGTCAAGCTCAGCCTACAGAAACCGATCCAAGGATCGAGGACCTAAATCAGTCACCACTCTCAGAAGGACAGTGCACAGCGGCCACAAACCAGGACCCGGCTACAAGGGCAGGAAGACAAAAACCGGATTGAAATGGAAGAGGACCACCAACACCTAGTCCTCCGCTGTGTCGATCTACCAGAGTTAGGCGACCGCTTCAGCGTCTAAACCTATGAACACGTTAAGTGGCGGAGATTGTTATATCTTCGCAATATCTTTGCACATACCCATATAGACTCTGTGTCAATATAAGTGATGATGTAAACATGTGTATGTTGTGTTGTGTGTAAATAAATAGTTTAAATAGTTTTAAGACATAACAACTATCCAGAACTTTTGTCCTCCTTTTAATATCAAGGGTTCATTGAGGTCTATTCCCGTCACTTCAAAGACAGTCGCTTCCTTGATCCTGTCCTCTGGTAACGTTGCTGGGCATACCTCTACGCGCTTGGATGCATGCCTCTTGCACTTCATACATCTTGATATTACACTCCGAATACGCCTTCTTCCACCTATAATCCAAAATGTTTGCCTCAGGCGAGAAAGTAAAATGTGAGTGCCAACATGTAACATCTTCATATGTTCTCCGTGTATTAGGAATTGAACCAATCCATGCTTGCGTGGTAGAACCGTTGGGCATCGAAAATCTACGCTGTCTTTTCTATCCACTATCTTGGTCTTCACTCGTACAATCCCCTCTGCATCTTTGAAGGTACATAGTGACTACAAAGGGGAACTTCTTTCTTCAGTGAAGACATCTTCTTGCACTAGTTTAACGAGTAGTCGCTCCGACGCTTGCATCTCGCCAACTGTCATCTCCCCATTGAC
Source organism: Meconema thalassinum (assembly GCA_946902985.2). NCBI lineage: Eukaryota > Metazoa > Arthropoda > Insecta > Orthoptera > Tettigoniidae > Meconema > Meconema thalassinum. The sequence continues at coordinate 381,412,316 of OX336394.1, read as the reverse complement.
TCTTACCAATGGCGTCTTTCTTGAGTTGTCAGAAAATCTCTGCATCCAGGTGAGCAGCCTGACAATCTTCATATATGATGAGAAATACCTGAGGTACCACTGAGGCTCCTTTGAAGAGGCTACGCTGGTTATTGTTGTTTCCTTTTATCTGATTATCTCCTCTTCATCAGCTACTTCTTCATTGCATGGCCAGGATTCCTGACACAGCTTCAACCAGACAGGTCCTTCCCACCATTTGGGCTCCTTTAGCTCATCAACGTTGCATCCTCGTGAAGGTAAATCTGCTGGATTGATTCTTCCTGGTACATGATTCCACTCATCTTTTTGTGGGTAGGTCAAGATCTCATTTACTCTGTTTCGTACAAAGATCCCCCACTTCTCACCCTTTTTGATCCAACTTAAGGCGGTGGTAGAATCTGTCCAAAAATACTGTGGTATATCAACACAACCTAGGCTTTCCATTACTGTGGTTAACATTCGAACACCAATACAACATGCCATAAGCTCGAGTCTTGGAATGGTGGTATTCTTGAGAGGTGCAACTCTTACCTTGGCAAATAGCAACTGTACACTTATGTTCTTGTCGTGTTGACTTCTCAAAAAAACAGCTGCAGCATACGCTGATTTGCTTGCATCGCTGAAGGTGTGAAGTGAATATGACACCCTACAATCCGCTGAAGTAAAACACATAGGAACTTTGACAGTTTCAAGTCCAGGCAATTGCTCCGTCCAATCGAGGAACTTCCCTTTAGTTTCATGAGATACCTCCGCATCCCAGCTTATTTCCCGCTCCCAACTCTTCTGTAGAAAAATCTTCGGCAGCAACGTAAGAGGGCAAGTGGAACCAATAGGGTCAAAGACACTCGGACAGACAGATAGAATGATTTGTCTCGTCACAGGTTCATTTAAGACCTTGTGGTTCTTCACGGTACGAAATAGCATATCTTCATATTTATTCCACGCCAGCCCGAGTACTGGGGTTACAGGGTCATCAGCATCATTAGCTCATATGTTACTTTCCCAGCCTCGCAAGTCCGAATTTGCAGCTTCCATAATTCTGGAGGCTTCTTCGACAAATCTCCTCAGGTTGTTTCGAGTGTCCAAAGAAGTAACGCAGTTATCCACATAAAATGAACTCTTCAACCTATTAACTGTCCCTTCAAACTATTTCTGAAAGTCATCCAAGTGGTGATTGATGACGGCACTGAGAATGAAAGGGCTACAATTTACATCAAAACAATGCGTCTATGACGAAATATCTTCAATTTGTTTTGGTAATAATCCTCCCACCATAGGAACTTCGGGATTTCACGATCACCCTCGTTCACTGATATCTATAGGAAAGCTTTCCGTATGTCTGAGATCACAGCGATTGGTTTCTCTTGAAACCTCATCAAAACAGAAGGTATGAGCTCTTTGGGCTCTTGCTTAAACAGCCAGTAAGTGAGAGAGTATCCTTAACATTTAAAGTAGGTCTAAGTTTCGTTGTTGTGTTGTCCTTAAATACTCCTCTATGAGTTAGGAAGTAGCCATTCTTCCCTCTCTCGTCTCCACACACTTCCTCTAAGATGCCTTCTGTGCTGGCCGAAAACTGCCCCACTGTTATTCTGATGACTCTAACTCCCACATCCATGAACCATGAAATAAATAAAGATCTATATTGTGCCCGTTAGAGGTGGTGATCTGGTCCACTACCGATCGTGTATAGCTTTCCAGATAACCACATCCTTGAACACATGTGGCCTAAGAGGATTGGAGTACACTCCTTGTGGGCTATTCCGGCACAAGACTCCTCGTCATCATAGGGATCAGGTTCTCATCATAGCATAGTCATAGACCCCACTAGGAAATGCACCCCCTTAAAAACTATTAAATTAAAATCCAGTCTTAAGTAAATTTCACAAAATGATTTATTAAAATTATAGGCCCCTATCCTACAATCGGGGGTATCAGTCGGCTATTCCGTTAACTAAACACAGGTAAAGAAATAAAAATAAACTATTGCCTTCTATGTAAAAGTCACCACTCGATTGGTCCTAAATACAATCAGAAAAAAATAGCAAAGCTAGGGAAATGTTTCAAAGATTTAAAATTGTAATTATAATTCACAAGACATGACGTTTCCAAGCGAAACGACATGATGGCAAAATGTCATACATGACAGGAAAAACAACAAAGTAAGCTGTGACCATCCCGTATTTACATTTAATTTTTAATCAATCTAAACTCATCCTAAGTTAAACTAATCTACGGTGAGAAGCATCCGTAGTAAAAACAACTAAACAAAAATCTAAAGTGATTTACAGTCATCCTTTACAACACAAATCAAGTTTACAATCAACTGTACAACAAAATATCTACAAATAGCAGAAGAAAGATGGGAATATGGGTTTACACAACAATTAATAAATAAGTATCACACACAAGAGTATTCTTATTAAACCTTCCTGCCACATGACGGCTACTGTTTGTTTCCATCGGTCATCTATCATGTGTAAGCTAGGAAATCATAGTACTGTTCGTTAACAGTAGAACAATAAGTTACATGGTTCACGATCCACGAGTTGAACACTCTGGGGTAGACCAAATCCCTGTCAGTCGCATGTGTCAGCTGTCTTAAGCTTAAGCTAACGAAGAAATAAAACGACAGCTCAGTGCAATGGTCAGCGAGTTATAAACCATGATCAAAGTTAAACAGGCGTTTAGTGATTAACGATAATCATTGCTTTCGTTTAAATTCATTACTCAATTTTATTTAATGAGTGATTATTAGTTGTCTTTGTTTTAATATTTATTAATTATGCGGATTGACCATCTGCACGGCTTCCTAACTGGTGGATAAAACCACTGGTGTACACCCAAGTACACGCGAACGAGCATACTCCGAGCTATCAAAAAGCTCAAAAAACCATCCTAAAGTAACAGAGTGTCCCGCTGGATCCCTTCTTCAACCTCGGTCTGTCAAGCGCATGACATTTGAAACAAGGCCGGCAACCTCAAAAACTATGAGAAACCACCCCTTCATCGTGCATAAACACACGGCATAAACCTTCACAACATGTGAGAAAAATAACATAGCCTCGAATAAGTCAATCAGTTTCACAAGACAATTCTAAAATCTTAAACAATAATGGTTGTTCAAATGGGCTTCGCTCACAACATATGCGAAGATCGTAAACATTATAGGTGACCTCCTGTCACAATATCATTGCATTCTTAATAACGCTGTTAACTTGACCTAGTTTTAAAAAGCTTAATAAACACTGGCTTCTGTAGATCACATTTAGAAAAGCATTAGCATTCAATCTGTCAGAAGTCTAGTCTCACCTGGGATTATAGGTTGGCACTACTGCGCGCAACCTTGGAAACACTTGTCTCCCATATTGACTTACATTTTGTTCATTCCCAAACTGTTACAAGTTGCATGGGCTAACGGTAAAGTTTCAAGTGTTCGTTTCTTTAGCATATCGGATCCATAAAACTGTTCAGATTGTGATCCAACACTTGCAGTTCATAAGATAATATTCGTTGTAGTGTTAATGATACATTTATAATAGACAAAAAATGATTAACAATGATGTGTCTGCATGGGCAAAGCAAAACATACAAAACGCGATATTTCCACTCGCACTAACGTGTTTGGAAGATATAACGCTCCCAGCAAGTTTGTTACAAGTCAAACATGTGCACTCATAGGCACTCCCAATGCATGAAATAAACATTCACACCATATAAAACAGTGACGTTAATTTTAAATGATACGTTACTAGTGTGAACAAGACTTGGAGTACAAACAGAAAGATATAACACTCCTTCACACTGTTAATCGATTCCTCTCGAATCTAGTGGTAGACTTTCCACTCAAATAAAAATGTATACCCAAAAATAGGTAATAAAATAACCTCTCCCATTGGAGGATACGCCTGCTCAGTGGCGAGCTTTATATATCACAAAATAGGGGTTCAAAATACTGACTTCAGTAACAGCTGATTTAAATTACTTAATTACAGCCCCGTTTAAATTACACATACAATTGGTTCGTTCAAAGTGAACATAAAAATGACATTAATTGCACCGTGTGATAAAAACACACACATATTTAACCAGGTGACTAACTCACGATTAGGAAATGCATTGGAGACGTACGCTGCGATGTGCATTGAAACATGAAAGATTACCATAGTCGGTAAGCTGAAAGAAGAACCTACTAAAACAAAACCTAACTAGATGACTGTGAATCGAAGTACGATCGTTAAAACTACTCCACCAAAGACCATCACCTTACAAAAGACATTAGACTTACGAAGAACATTGTAGCTCACCTCATTCCTACAGGAATAATTGAGGGGTATTTCCTTCAATTTCGAGCGTGGGCCATACTTCCAACGCTCGGATAGGCACATTGTAATCCATTCTTCAGCCTCCATTTGATTATGCTGTCGTGGTGCTAGGTATCTCTCTCATAATGCGTCTACGTCATGATCACCCACATGGTGAACGGTGGTAAAGCTCTTCTTATCTGGTGGATCTCGTATATCGTGGTAACGTTGATAAGTTAAACAACAAATTCACTGCTTCTAGTGTGATTCGCTAACTAACACAGCATCTACACTTGGTAATTTTGCAGACTCTATTCAACAAATGGCCATGTCTGCTCCACAGATTCTACGCAACACAATCACGTGTTGGCTCACTTTTTCCACTATCACACATGGTGAAAATTTTTATCTGATGAAATCTGCGGCATCGGTCGTTCGAGAAAATTACGGTTTCACACAACGTGGATTATTTTATGCAATTCTCACTGGTGTGAAATATGACACTGGCACTTTCGAAATCACAGTTACACTTCTAAATGGCACACACATCGGCCATGCTTTCGGTTAAATCACCGTAATATTTCACTGATTTCGAATGCTTACAAAGCAACACTTTCACGGAGTTTTCCGCTGCACACATCTCGTGCGTTATCATATAAACTGGCTTACGTTTCCAACGGATTTATTCCTTCACTTACTGACTTCTCATCGGCCACTTGACCGGACTATTATAACTGCGTGTCGCACACATGCGGTGCTGAACTTAGACAATCAACGAGTGCTTTCCTCCCGGAAGCGGGTTGTACTAGCTTTGAGACTAGTCGAGTCGTTGAACGTCTCTAGACATTATTCCTACATTTCCGCAGTGTCATTCCTTAGTCTCAAGTACTAAATAGATAATGTTAGGCCACTTCTCCTTGGCAAATTATACAGAAATACTTGATGTGGTAAATTCAAAGGTGCACATTAAAGAATACCTTCTCTAATCATGGTAAAACAAATATTGACAGTCTTCCAACGAAGTCAAAAGTACAACTGCATCTCTCTGGATGCATTCAGAGATTCTTTCTCTCGTGTTACCAACTTTGGCATATAAAAATACTCACCAGCATGAGCGGATACGGGCTCAATATTCTTCCGTTCCTTCTCGGAACACAAACTTGTAATCATGTATTAGAAGAGATTCGTCACTTTTGGTTATATAATTTCCAAGAGAGAGCACCACCTGAGGCTATGTACTGCTCTAGCAAGTCTGGCAACATAAAAAGTAAAAAGCCATATGAATGTTGCCTACATTACACGTAATTGAACAGTATGGTCTGCGAAGAGTTATTGATTGTTGATAAAAAATAATACGAACATAACTGCGCCTTTCGCTATTCTTAGAAATATACGTCCAGATAGCAAAATAGTAAGTTTTGATATATATCAATGTTGGCAATAGATTTGCCACGAAGGACACAGTTATGCTGTTCTAGAGCTTAATTCACCTTTAGGCTTATTAAACATTACTCTCCTACTTTACAGAATTGTTGAGATGTTTGATGAATATAAAGAAAACTGTCCAAATGCACATACCATATAGCCATAACCTCACTTTTTGCCTACCATACCGCCTGCCACCCACCCCTCCACCGTCACCATAAACTACGAATTTTATTGCAATGCAAAGGAGAACGGGTGAGAAAACAAACAAGAGATGAAATGCACACATTATTCTATATTCTTTTTTAAATCACAGTGAGCAAAATATTTATTCGAGAGTAGTCCATGCTGTCCACTAGTCATGGTCAACGCCAGGTCAAGGATAATTCACACAAAAAATAACGGAAATATTCCAATAACAGTTTACAGTACATTAATGCATTCCTATTTTATAGCATCACTTTTCAAACATGCTGGTAAGTTAGTTCACATTGCATGTTATTTTGTCGCACAGCGTTGGCTGTAACTCGTTTCCGAGTATAATGTTCTTCCTAATGGTCCTTTCCATCAAATGTACGTACACAAATATAGAACACACACACAGTTTTGAAATATTTCAGTGTCATCCTCAGTAGTGGATCAAGGCCTTGCGGGGCCCTGGGCGATATGATAAGGTGGGGCCCACAACAATAGGAAATTTAAAAAATCAAATCAAATGGAAAATAGTTTTGTAATAATATTAATAATAAAAATACAATATTTTGATTACACTGCAGTACATTTTTTAAATAATATGAAAGAAACCCTAAAACACCCTTGAAGAAGATTATGTAAACTATGAAATATTAAAATATTACTTTGCGACATTTTTCCCAGCTGAAGTCTTCCATCATTTCACTGAAATCTAAACTTGCTATACGGTCACGGGAGGTCATAGCTGCTCTGAAAAAAGAATATTATGAATTATAAATTAGTTTGAAAAGTATAATTAATTAATCGATTATATTTAAAACAATCCATGGCACGGGGTCCCCGGAACGCGCGGCCCTGGGCAGTCACCCTCCTCGCCCTCCCCTAGATCCGCCCCTGGTCATTCTTAACCCTTTATATGTCCTTGGGATACTATCTTCCCACCTTGTATTTATAGAACGGTGTTAGGGAGAGAATCTTCCCACCCCTTTCATTTCAAGCAGTTCCACATGCATCCACAACCTAGATGCAGAGAAATATTGAAAATCCATTAATTTGATGTATACTGTCATCAGACACCAAAGGTGGGAAGCATATATCCCAGTGGTCTCCACAGTGCACGTGCTCGCCAGTTCAGTTGTGTTGAGTGAATGAAATGCATTGCTTTGCAGAAGAAGGTGTTTTTATTGAAGATAAGAGATTTGTAAACGTTGGTATATAACTGAAATACAATGTTAATAATGGTTTTGGTCACTTGAGTAAATATATTTCAGCTAGAATGTAAATAATTATCCTGCTCAGGTGTTTGCCATAGAATAGAAGATGTTTAAAATTAATATTCTGTGGTTTTAGTAAATACTATTTTGAAATTATTGAATTCTATTCGAATATACTAACTTTTAACATTCCAAAATCACTTTTATATTTTTTGTGCAGTTTTCGGCAAAGATGATATAAGTCACTGACCTTGTGTTGCGTGGGAGTTATTTTTTCAAAATTATAGAGCATGGTGGGTATTTATATATTATATTCTGTTAAATGAACCTCATTATTGAGTGATAAACATAGTTTCAGCATAATTTGGAGGTGGGAAATTATTACCCCATTGCTCATTTAAGAAAACATACTGTCGGGTTTGGGCAGTGGGATAATAATTTCCCACCCCATATTTCATAAAATAGAATCCACACCTATAAAATGGTTGCGTATTCCTACTCATCTATCACCCCCTGGTGTATTCTTTGGAATACACGGTAAGACATAGTAAGCTTTTGCTTCTCTTTGCTTTAGTTCATCCCTTCCTTTTTTTCGCAAACACCAACAGTGATCTCCTGATTTCTCTTTGTTGGTATATGTTTCTTACACTACCTGTACGTCTGTTCTAGATATATATCTTCCATGACCCACCTAGCGTCATCTAGCAGCGAATCTCTGAAGTTCCTCAATTTTCCCTGCACAAGAGGACTTCCTTACCAATCTAGCCACCAGATCTCATCGCTATCGCCAACTATCATCTCCGTGATCAAGAGAACTTCGTCTACTTTTTCACCCACCAGGCTGCGCTAGTGACGCCTGCTATCAACTCTTTGAAAACCATTTCATCAAGAAAATTTATTTCTGTTATGTTGGTTATTCTTATATGTATTCCCCTTGTCTCCTACCCACACCCCTTTTCCCTTCCCTGGTCTCTCCGCGCTCCGTTGAGCTGGCCTCACTTGTGCGTCTGAAGTCAAACCAGTCCGTTGGAGCTTAACTAAAGCTCGCCTCCTCTACTCTAGAGGCAAACTTTTAAATTCGACGCCATGTTCGAGTTTTAGAATCAACCGTCAACAGCAACATCGCCTTCTTCATGAAGCAAAGATAAGTACCAACTTCATGTTTTAACCACATTCTCATCGCTTTTAAAAGGCTCAATGCTTTTATTTGGATTTTATAGACAGTGAAAATTGCTATATGTGATAAAATAACTGCTTTCTAGAGATCTTCTTGATCAAACTCGAACTATCAAGCCTAACTTTCAAAATGAAAGATTTTCTGAGATGCTATCTCACATCGAGGGATATTTCTAAAATACCCACTGCCTATATAATCTAGTTTTCCGCCGAGGGATTCTCTACCCAATTTAAACAACTCATCATTGCTCTGGAACCTTCCAGAACCTACACTCTATCTACCAGTTATACTGTCATGTATTTTCCACTTGATATGGGAATAATTTCTTCACTGAGAAACTTATGTGGGATAAACTTCTAATCCACATAAACTGTCTTCTTACGTGGGAAATTATCTGCCGTATTTAACTGCCGCCCATAGAAACTACAACTCATAATTCTCTCAAGCCAAAACTCAACTTTTACATAACTGCAATAACTTTTCTTTCCATAAACTTTTTGTGCTACTACAGTGAACTTTCAACTATATCAACAGACTATAGTGAAAACAGTGCCTGTTCAACTTTTTCATCCGCGTCGCGCTCGTCCGAGTACAATAAATACGGCCATGAACACTCTTCCACAATCCCCTTTGATCTTTCCCAAACCCTTTACTAACAAACTAAAATAATAAAATTGTTACTTTAGGTCTTTTTTCAATGAGGTGTCACTCTCAATAAGTGCCCTCCCTTACTTGCTCCACGTACAACGAATTAATGTCTGTAAAACTTCGTGTCTAGTACACGCCTTAAAGTATATTGTTTCTCCCTTCTAATGAGGGAATCCAATTCTTTTTACTCAAAAGTGAGTTATCTCTAGGTTTCACGAAAGAGAAATTTGCCCTATTTTTTCGTGAACCCTACTTAAACATAGGAGTTCTAGAAACTTCCTTTCAATTTTCCTCTTCAGGTTTCACAATAAGTGACCTGCCCTATTTGTATAATCGCCAAAAGTAGTTCTGTATTAATACAAGAAGTTATAGAAACTTCTATTTCATTTCTTCCTGTTTTTGTTGTTACTTTCGAAGTTGTTGTTTGTTCTTATTTCTAAGCTACCTATCTAGAAATCCTTAAAGTACACATCTTGTACTTGATTTATTGTTTAACTTTAATTACGTCAATTATCTTTTAATTTCCCATTTATTAATCTTAGCTATTTCAAAATCTTACGAAGATTTTAGTACGTATAAAAGGTTTAAAACCAAAAGAGTTGTCAATTGCCTGGCGCAAGATGATTTTGGAGGTCTGCGACCCCAATTGTTTACAAAATCAAAATTATATATTTGTTACATATACTACTTCTTTTTACAATGTTAAATAAATTAAGATTTGTTCTTTTGCTTTATCATTTCTCAAACATAACAGTTAGGCAAGATCCTGTCTTCCCCGACTCTTCCTAAGTTTGTGCCCTCTTTAAAAAAATAAATCCATTGATAAGGTTTTCACCACTTGTTGCATTTGAGCAAGAACTTTAGTTATTAACTTATTAAAGTCTCTCTTAGCTTTGATAGCTAATTCTAACTGGTCAGTAAGGCAAGCATTGCTCTCTACGCCAGCTTCCTGCTTGTGGAGATTCTCTCTACCACTTATGGTTGCTTTTTCAAAATTTAAATGTTTCTCATTGTCTAAACTTTTAGTCGGCGCCTTGCTGGGTAAAAGCTTAGTCATTTCTAAATGAAACTATTGGTGCTCTTACCAAAATTATTCCCAAGGATATAATTGCTTTATCCCTATCCTTCTTGGAAGCATTCGGTCACTCTTCAAAATACTTGTTTAGAAACAAACTCCTTTGAACAGATACACAATAAATCTGTTACTCTTTGTCTTGCAAGACCACCACCCTTCCCCATAATAGGTATATTTATGCTTGAGAGGGAATACGCTATAGCAGCTTTCTTGCGAATAGCCCAAGTTCCAGCTGCGTTTCCTGTTAGCTTAGCCCAGGTCCCTTCCCACTTTAGGTATCGGAAAGTGGATTTGCAGTGTCAGCTGCCTTTGAGTACACTTAAAGTTAAAATTACAACTTCTGTTGGACTCTCGTCCTATTTCTCCATCCTTTTTCTCCAGTCCGAAACTCACTTCTTTTTCTTCATCATCTTCTCTTGGGGGTTAGGTTATTCCCAAGCTAAAAATCTACCCAAAATTTGGTCCCAGAAACCCGGGAGAGTCCATTTATGACATTTTACTTATCAGACTTTATTTGTCAAGGGTTATTTAACAATATTTTGCAAATCATTAATATCTTATTTAATTTTTCAGCTATAGCTTAACCGTGCAAAGCCTGTGAAGGAGAAAGAGGCTGCTCCTGTCTCCTTTGGTGTGTCCCTTTCTTTCAACTTATTTGCTGCTGCCAGTCTGACAGCATTTCCAAGGTTCCACAGTTTCGTAAGTTATACTTTAATTTTCCTATTTTGTCATGGCTCCTACAGAAAAGGATAAGGATGAAAAACTTACTTCTAAACGAGCATCCTATAAAGGGCAAATTACATCAGAGAGCTAGATCCTTCAGAAACTCAATTAGATTTGTTAAAACATCGCGTAAAGGATTTTGAACGTTCATATGAAAACTATTGTAACATCCAAACTGAAATCGAAACTTGTATGCTCAATCAAACTGATGATCGAGTCGAAGTAGAAAATCAATATTACGAAGGTATAGGTTCTGATTTTAAAATAATACGCCAACTCGAAGAAAAACAGAAAAAAGACGGTTCTGTTCTTGGTTCCCTTCACGAACAACAAACCTTTTCTCGTGAGGGCACTCACAAGCCCAAACCAATCCTACCTAAGATTGATTTACCCCACTTCTCTGGAGACGAATCTACTTGGGATTCTTTCTATGAACTATTTTGTTCTCTTGTTCATGACAATGAAGACATTCAAGTCATCTACAAGTTTCATTATTTGAGATCTATCCTCCGATGTCAAGCACTGCAGTTAGTTGAAGCACTCCCATTAAGTGCCGAAAACTACCCCATTGTCTTTAACTTGTTGAAAGAAAGATAAGGTAATTCACGGTTACGTATTCAACGCCATATGAAGGCCCTATTTAACTTACCTGCGTCACAGCACAATGACGCCACTAGTTTGCGTACTCTCATTGATACAACACAACTTCACGTTAAAGCTCTATCCCAATCAGATCAACCCACTGAACACTGGGACACTTTCTTAATACACTTAGTGGTTTCTAAAGTCGATGTTGCTACCCTCAAAGCTTGGGAGATTGAACTTTCCAGAGAAGACGATTACTCTTACGAGCATTTAGTCACTTTCATAAATGCTAGATGCCAACTCTTAACTGCTTTAGCTAATCAAAGTGAACCCTCATCCCCTAGCTCTAAATTTGAATCAATGTCTCTTAAACCTAAAAGCGAACTCTTAGCGTCTAGTACCCAAAAACCTGGGTCCAGCTCATCTAAACTCAAGTCAAACGCCACTGGTTACCCAACTAGGTCTAGTGAACGCCGTATTGCTAGTTCTCTCGTTTTAAACACTCAACGCGAACCCCGTAAGAGTTTAAATGAACCATTAAAGTGCATACTTTGTAGAAGTCACGAACGGGATGATAGGAGAGTGTGCGTCCCTTACTGCAAAGGACTACGCAGTGATCATCGCTGGAGCAAACGACGTCTATAGAAATGAGAGTAAAAAGGTAATCAATGATTTAAAGGGTACATTGCCATCCATGCAAAAAACAAATGTCATTATTGTAAACATTCCGCATAGATACGATTTAATTCCCAAATCATGTGTAAATGTAGAGATAGAGGCTACAAATGGAAAAATTCATAAAATTTGTAAGAGTTTTCCAAATGTCCAAATTGTAGATGTAAGTAAATTAGACAGGAAGTTCCACACTCGGCATGGCCTACACTTAAATAGATTAGGAAAAGAGTATCTTAGTGATGAAATCTGCAAAATTGTAAATTCAAATGGTAAGAATAATTCAACAGTAATATCATTAGAGTGGAAGCAGGGAAACTGGTAGAAGAAGCCAAACGTGAGGTTTGGCATTCACATCTTTTGAAGTCAAATTTAACGGAGTGCAACAATGGTATTTCGGATTTGTCTAGCAACAATAATAATAACAATTATGATAATAATAATAATGTAAATAAATCACCAACACAAGCTTGCAAAAGTAACAAATTTAAAATTTACCACTAGAATGTTCAATCTCTCTATAATAAAATTGATTACATAAATCTAATGCATAAAAATGAACTTAAAGACATCTCAGCACTATGTATTTCAGAACATTGGCTGAAAGAGGAACAACTCGAATTAATTCAATTCCCAGGGTTTATACAAGCTAGAAAATACTCTAGATCTAATATTAGCCATGGTGGTACTTGTATCTTCTTAAGAAATATTTTAGATCATGAACAGTTTTAACAGCTTATGATTATCTAATTATGGAACAGGATTTTGAACTGCCGTAAAATACAGCAGTTTAAGTTAATAATTATATGCGTATACCGTTCTCCGTCAGGAAAGTTTCCTTTATTTAGAGATAAATTAGAATTGTTACTCAATAAAATGAGCAATGTAAATTTCGATATAATAATTTGTGGGGATGTAAATGTGTATTTCTAAAAATTTGATAGAAATTGTGAATTATTAACACAGTTACTAATTTTCTATGGACTGAAACCTACAGTAAATACCCCAACAAGAATAACAAAATTTAGTAAAACCACTCCAGATCAATTTGTTTTAAATACAGATAAATATCACCATTCAATAGAAGTCTATTGTCCGGGTTTTAGTGACCACCATGGACAAATACTGAGTTTTGAAGTACCCGAAACAATCAATAATAATGATAATGGACTAAAATCAAAGTGCAGGTAATTCACTGAAACAAATGTTACATATTTCAATGACTTATTAAATAAGGAAACATGGTCAGAAATGTATAAACTAGAAAATGTAAATGATAAATTTAATGAATTAATACTACCCTAAAACACTATTTTGAAACAGCATTCCCCTTTAGACAAAGAACTGTTCAAAATAACAAAACTAGCAATTGGATAACAACAGGGATTAGAAATTCATGTCAAAAAAGAAATTTCTACACAAATTATATAAACAATACCACACAACACCTGAATTCAATTTATACTACAAAAAATACACTAGCATATTAAGGAAAAGGAAGCTTGTAGTTTAACGTGACCGTTAATCTTGAGATCATGAGCCACGGGACCTCCTTTTTACGTGGAATCCGAACCACAGGACATGGCATTTCACTTCGAAAATCTCACATGCAATGACCGGGAATCGAACCCGGACCGCCTTGGTGAGAGGCATACAGCTAGACCGCTGAGCCACCACGCCCCTAACTACTACTAGCATATTAAATAAGGTAATAAGACTAGCAAAGAAAATGCATAATGATAATTTTATTTCCCAATCATCTAATAAAAACAGGGCTATGTGGTCCGTGATAAAGAAAGAAACTGGAAAATCTGTTAAAATACAAAGGAACATTACACTGACCAGAAATAATAAAGTGATTAATAATCCAGAGGAAATAGCAAACACTTTTAATGACTATTTTCTGGAAATTCCACAAAAATTAATAAATAAATCACAGGTAAATACACTAAATTCTAATAATAAAATAAATATATGCAGTGATTCTTTACTTATAAATCATGCCACAAGTGAAGAGGTAAGAATAGTTATAAAAGGGCTAAAAAATAAATTCTGTGCTGGCATTGATGGCATCCCTGATGCAATTTTAAAAAAATGTGCAGAAAATATAATAAATCCACTTACGCACTTAATAAACAGTTCAATTCTCTCAGGAACTTACCCGGATATTTTGAAGTTATCAAAAGTAATTCCAGTGCACAAAAACGGTTCAAAAGATGAATTAGATAACTATCGTCCTATTACCTTACCAACTGGTATTGCAAAAATTGTGGAAAAAATTATGTATAAGAGACTGATAAGTTTCATAGAAAAAAATTAAATATTATCAAACTCACAACATGGATTTAGAACGGAAAAATCTACACAGACAGCAATTTACGAATGTAGTAATAGTATACTGAAATTAATTGATAATAAGGAACATGTAACTGGCCTATTCTTGGATTTATCGAAAGCATTTGATGTTGTTGACCATAAAATCCTCCTTACCAAACTAAATCAATATGGTGTTAGAGGTCTAGCTAATAAATGGATAGAGTCTTACTTAACAAGGCGTAAACAAATAGTAAGCCTGAGACACAACGATGATGGAACCAAATTACTTAATGAAACATTGTCCAATGAGGGAATTATTGAATTTGGAGTACCCCAGGGATCGGTTTTGGGCCCACTGCTCTTTCTTCTATATATCAATGATATAACACAGAACGTTCATTCACATAAGGAAATTTTGTTTGCGGACGATACAACACTCGTAATAAAAGGTGAAACTAAACAGGTCATACAGCAGTCTGCTGACTCCGTTACAGGAGAGTTAATCAAATGGTCACAAGATAATCGCCTCATAATAAACTATAAAAAGACAGTATGTCTAAATTTCCACACTATACAGAATAGGAATCCTGCGATGCCCAATATAACATTAAATGGTCATCAAATAGAAAATAAATCCGAAACAAAGTTTTTAGGACTATGGATACAAGACTTGAAATGGAATAAACATATACAATATCTGAATACTAAACTGAACTCGATGTGCTTTGCGTTACGTATTTTGAAAACCTGCACTAGCATGCACACATTAAGAAATACTTATTTCGCTTATTTCCATTCATACTTAAGATATGGGATCATATTTTGGGGTATGTCGCCAGATGTACTAAGCACGTTTAGGATACAAAAGAGGGCGATTAGAATTATGGCAAATGTAAACTCTAGAGAACCATGTAGACCTCTGTTTAAAGATTTAAACATTCTCCCACTGCCCTTCATATATATCTTTGAAAGTATTATGTTTTTTAAAAAGAATTTAATGAATAAAGATGTTTTTCTTAAAACAAACAATGATGTTCATAGGCATAACACAAGACAAAATCAAAACATTCATATTTCACACACACACACAAGCATATATTAAAAAGGAACGTTTCACACTGGAGTTAAATTATACAATAAACTACCCCAGTATATAAAACTGGCCCCAAAAATAAAACCCTTGGATAGAATGTTGAAAGCTTATCTGCAGTGCCATTGTTTTTACTCAGTAGTTGAATATTTTAGCGTATAGGAGTGATGGAATCTATAACTATATTTTACTTTTTTAATTTAATTTTAATACCTAGCTGTATGTTGTTATATTTATAGAATTAAGTTTTCATATTATGATAATAGAGTGAGGTGTAAATAGTTGTGCAATAAGATTGTATCTATTAAGATTTGCTATTATAATAAGTTATAAATAGTTATAATCTTAGTAATATATACCTGTTAGTTCTTTTATTTTATGCATGTAAATTCTGACGTGTCCTATATCAAAAATGTATTGAATGCATGTATTTGATCAAATGGAATTAATAAAAATCTATGATATCTATCTATCTATAAAGATTCCCACGCCTTATATCTATGTAAATCTTTTAAAGAACTGTCAGTCGACGACAGAAGAAAATTAGTTTCCCAGAATAAAAATTTTTCAACTGCCTAGCATCCACGCATTCTGCTTCAAATTGCAAGTCCACCAGACTTTGCTTCCATTGCGAAAAAGCGCATCGCACTTTACTACATCGTCATGATCAAGCAAGGTCATCGACCGCACCTACTTCTCAGAAAAGTGACAATGCTAACAGTTCCAATGCTTCATCTCACATTCAAAATGCCAAGTCCATACGTAGTGCCCAAGTACTATTGTCCACTGTCCAAATCGAAGTCCAGGATAACTTTGGCAACTGGGTCCGTGCACGCAGTCTTCTTGATTCGGCGGCAACCCACGATTTCGTTTCTAATTCATTATTCAAAAAACTAGGCCAACCTGTCAACCCCACTTCTATTAACGTATCGGACATTAACAGCTCAAAATCGCAAGCTTTACAATTTTCAAAGCTAACCATAAGAGACATTTGTCACAGAAATAACTTTCTCAAACTGAATTGTCTCATTCTCAATAGCATAGGAGAAGATACTCCAAGTCACTCTGTTGATATTTCAGGTTTAAGCATTCCCTCGCATTTAAGGCTAGCCGATCCTCTGTTCAATGTACAAAACCTCATTGACATACTCTTTAGTGCCAATGTTTTCTGGAATTGCCTTCGTAAACAGGTTCGCAAGTTATCCTCAAACTTGGTTGCCAGAGACACTAATTTTGGATGGATCGTCACCGGTCAACTTCCTCATTATTCTCCCCAACCCACATCGCAATGTTATTTCGCTAATACTGACTTGGAACAGTTCTGGAGGCTTGAAAGCGTTGATTCTCCTAACGTGACCTCTTCAGAAAACGAATTCTGTGAGCAACTTTTTCTGAACACCACCACTCGTTCTCCTGATGGCCGGTTCATTGTTCAGATGCCAAGATTACATAATCCCCCTAAACTTATTAATTCTCAACCCAAAGCTCGAAAAGCTCTCTTTGCTATCGAGAGCAAATTCAAGAAAGAACCTCTCATTAAACAGCAGTATACTGATTTCATGGATGAGTATGAAAGCTTAGATCATATGGAAGTTGTTAGCAAATCTGATGATGAATTGCACCTCCCCCCCCCCCCCCCAATTGAAACGGTTTTCTTAAATCATCATCCCGTGTGGAAAAACCCTCTTGTAAAGGATAAAATCCGAGTCGTTTTCAATGGTTCATCACCTGACGTTAATGGCAACAGTCTTAACGATACTCCTTTCTCTGGTCCTGCTATTCAGTCAGATTTATCTGCTATACTCTTAAACTTTCGATTATTTCCCATAACTGTTATAGCGGACATCAAACAGATGTACCGTCATGTTTTAATTCAGCCTGAACAACGAGATCTCCAAAGAATCTTGTGGCGCGACGAAATCAGCAAGCCCATTAAGGTATTTTACTTAAAGACGGTTACTTATGGCTTAAAACCTTCCGCTTTCCTTGCTATCCGATCCCTACATTTGTTAGCCTCTCAAGATGGTCATTTATTTGATTCTGAAGCTTCCGAAGCACTAACTACATCATTCTATGTTGACGATTACTTGCAGTCCTTCCCCACTTTGGAGGAAGTTTCTTTCGTGTCACTAGAACTTCAAGCATTGTTAAAGAATGGAGGATTCCCACTTCATAAGTGGAATACCAACTCCCATGAGTTTCTCAACCAGTTTCCTATTGAAGATGTAGACCCCTCCTCCGTCGAAATTTGTGGAGATTCCGAGTCCATAAAAACTCTTGGAGTTCATTGGTGCACTAACATTGACACTCTTATCTATAAAGTTTCGCTTGCAAAAGAGCTCCCTAACACAAAAAGACAAATTATCTCTGAAATTGCAAACATTTTTGATCCGCTTCAATTCCTTGCCCCAGTTATTGTTATAGCCAAACTTTTCATGCAAAAGCTATGGTCGCTCAAATGTGAATGGGACGACACTGTTCCCCTTTCTTTTCCTAACAGATATCTCTCTTTTCGCAGCAATTTGCTTGATCTTTCCCTTATTGAAATTCCCATGAATTTAATTAACGCTCATCCTAATGCATCTTTTTTCCTTCATGTGTTCACGGACAGTTCCGAAAAAGCTTACGGTTGCTGTGCATTTTTGGTTTATCGCGGTTCGTTAAATGTATCATCAGTTTCCAACCTTGTTTGTGCCAAATCGAAGGTGGCTCCTCTTAAAACTATCACTTTGCCTAGGCTTGAATTGTGTGCTGCACTCATGGCCGCAGAACTTGTTAAGAAATTACGGGAAGTCTTAAGGGTCGAATTTTCGCAAACGTATCTTTGGAGCGATTCCATGCTTTCTTGGATCGCCAAAAACCCCATTCATTGGCAAACTTTTGTTGCAAACAGGGTTTCCAAAATTCAAACTCTTCTTCGGGATGTCAATGGAGGCATGTGCCCAGCGCTGACAACCCCGCCGACATCATTTCTCGTGGATGTTTACCCTCTCAATTGGCAGCTTCTCAGATGTACTGGCATGGGCCCTCGTGGTTAATCTAAGACTCTTCTTGTTGGCCTTCTAAACCTCCAGTTACAAACTCCAACTTGCCTGACGCCAAAGTACCTAAATCTACTGTTCCCGTCAGAGGAGCTGCCAGGACAGCCAACAACCGAAATGACTTCTCTAACATCTCATCCGCCGGACCTATTTGCCAAGAGGATCAGGTGAACTTCCAAACAGGCCAAAGCAGCACGAGAATCCATCGTCCACGGGGATCGTGGTACATGGTGACAAAGGTCATAGACCGCCTAAGGAAAGGTTCACCTTAAAAGCTAGACTGAGAAAAGAAATATCCAGACTTATGTAAAACACCGTAACAATTTATTTAAAATTAACAAGCCCCTATCCTAGTTCGGAGGGTTTCTATCGGCTAATCCGCAAGCTAATAAATAATCAAAAATAAAGAGCTGGTCCCTACCTGAGAAGTTACAGTAAACCCTCGCGAAAGATCTATCTCACAATAATTAAAGCAACATCAGCAATACTAGGAAAATGGTACGGCGGAAACCCTAGGTCAAGTTACAAGATCAAGCTAATATCGGAATTTACATTTAACAGGGCAACAAAACAAATCTGAGTTAGGATGATACCATTTCCACATTTACATTTAATATTAATTCATCTAGCTAAGTCCTATCAATTAATTACAAAATTTACGGCGGTGACGTCCGAATATCAAACAATTATATTCAAAGCTATGTGACAAGCCATAAAAAAATATCTAAGACACTCTTACAAACTGGGTGCTAATCAGCACACAAAAGGTGACATAGAGGATTTGTACACTTTTACATCAATAAATCAATAAATACAAGACCACAGTTTTATTCAAAGCCTACATACACCTTGGTTTACTGTTTGTAAGCCATAGTCATTTAACGTGTGTAATTACGGTGACGACTGCGTAGTGAAGACTACGTCTAACATCGTATGGCCTGCGCTCCAGCAGCTACGAACTAAAGGTTCGAGCAAGCCTCTGTCGCTACAAAAAGTGTCAGCTGTCCTAAAGTCATTTCCTCCAGGAAATACTTTCATTAGCACGGCTATGTCAGCAGGTTCCAAATGCAAATGAACAAGGTTAAATAGAAAGGATTCGTTAGTTATATTTTGTTTATCAAAATTATGCGTTTTATTATTAAGATGTCGGTTTAAATTATCGTTGGTTTATGGCGAATAACAGCTGACAAGCCTGGCACAGAGCGTCTCCACGAGATCATCTCTGCCAAAAAGCCTCGACTCAAAAGTCGGAATACAATCAACGAGCAATAACAACTCAGACACACAATAACACAAGTTACCAGCGGCGCACAGCTCGCATTCAATAACTCTGGGACGGGCCTGGACACATCAGTTACCCTCCCTAAATATATGGTCCACGGGAACAGTCCCGGACATGGTACACAAAATACCTTCACACATGAAAAACCCTCATCACGGGGCTAGCCTCCAACATAAAATAAGAATCCTGACATAACTGTACTCGTCGAAACAACGGTACACGCAAAAGGCGTTTAAATAACAAATGACAATCTAAAGAACATGTGAGCAGATACAGAAATGGACACTGGGTTCCATGAGCTACCAATGCAATGAAAAATAAATGAATGCTATAAGCATTCTGTCCTGTGTTAATATAAGTCTGTCTCACTTGGAAGCAAGCGCTCTCACTCGTGCGCTGGGAAATATTCACAAACCTGTTCGTGTCACAGCAAGTTGCAGGCTCCCTGCACTATTAGACACAACACGTTGACTGGGCCGGCAATTCAGGCAAGAAAATAACTATGAAACTGGCCTCATAATAATACCTTTACCTTGGGTTATAAACATCAAAGAATGTGTGCATTAAGAGCACGCTATAAAGCTGAATACAAACATATAACTCTGTCTTTCATAGCAAAGACGTTTAAAAGATAGTAATGTCACTCATTGCTGGAGCTCTTTGCTCTCAAAGATAAAATACTTCATTAGTTTCTTGTATCAAACATTCAAATAATCACGTGTCATCACACTTGACACAAACAAAATAATATTATGGCGCAAACTCCACTCTGCTGGATTTGCTTAATGATACGTTGGGAACTGGGTTCGATGCTAGGCTACAACGAAACATCCCTTTTACTTGCAAGGTCTACACTTGACCTGGATGGCTTCTGAGCACATCCTGAATGAAATATAAATGCAGTTACAAAACTGGTTATTACAGTCGATTACCTAAACGATACGACTTCTCTAATGAAGTCAGGGGCGTAACATTGACTCTCTGCTATGAGTGCAGTTAAAGAATTATAATCATGGCATCAGTTTGCCGTAACAGGAGTCTGCAAAGACTCAAAAATCACCCCAAATAGGGTTAAACAAAGTAGCCTTGAGATGACTACGGTCACGTTTAGCAATAGACAGGAATTGGCGTCCTATGACGTCCATCAGGTTGCACCAGGGTTGAACAAAATATCAAACCCAAGGGTGACTCACAATCACTGTGGATAAATAACATCTAATTATACTAATTACATTCCATACCTATGAAATGGCTGTCACTAAGTTCGGCTGATTTACAATCTACACTAATCTAACTATACCACCAATGACTAGAACAAAGAAGGGTTGTACAAACTCACGATATGAAGGAGCCCACACTTAGCTCTCTGTCCAACGACAAGGGTTGAACAAAAGTACCTCTGGCTTTCAGGATTGGCATCGTCCGTATCAGAACTTCCATCTTGGCTCTCCTAAAGACCAGGGTTCGGTCTGTCCCTGTAGTTGACATCGTGAATGGGTTGGGCATGTCTAGGAAAGGCATCCTCGATTCATTCCTTCT
Source organism: Meconema thalassinum (assembly GCA_946902985.2). Classification (NCBI taxonomy): domain Eukaryota; kingdom Metazoa; phylum Arthropoda; class Insecta; order Orthoptera; family Tettigoniidae; genus Meconema; species Meconema thalassinum. Next base: position 381,391,018 of record OX336394.1, on the reverse strand, counting down.
CGTTCGACGTTCTTGAAGTTCCAAATCATGCTCGTTCCATACGAGACGTCTCCCTCATACCATAACGGTACTTAGCCCATTGTCTCCGACTCGAACATGGTGTTATAAATGTCGAACACGTGGTCGGTAATATTAGACATCATGTAGTTCATCATTACTTGAAAATTACGGTGTGCTTTGTAGCTATCACAGGCGTTACACTTATATCTGGTAACACAGCCTCTACACTTTGCAGATATCATTAATAAATGGCCATGCACTGATCTGCTGTTTCACACGTGCACAGATTCTACTTTTGCAATCACGTGGCATCCGTGAAATGGGCGTCGATTTCTTGTGGATAAATCCACCGTAGCAATTTATATACGATGTATTTTTAGTATAACACTTGTCTAATGTAACAATATCACAATAACCTGTATATTTCGCACCAGGCCTTAGCCTTCCACAAATCACGTGGGTATAAAAATGTGGTGCTACAGAATCGTAGAAAATTCACAATACTTCCCAAATAAGTTCACATTAATATTCGTGCTGATCACTACTCTTTACAAATTGTGCTGCACAGTACGATGATGCTCGATGACACTTGATAAAGATTCCTCGCTATAAAGCGGACTATTCCCACGTCTAACACGACGTGTATTTCAACACGCCTCCATCGGGCGGATTCTCAAGACGTAGTGCTGATCACTACACTTTACAAATCGTGATGCACTGTACGATGATGCTCGATGACACTTGATAAAGATTCCTCGCTATAAAGCGGACTATTCCCACGTCTAACACGACGGATATTTCAACACGCCTCCATTGGGCGGATTATCAAGACGTAGTGCCCGGAACTGTGTTCCTCGTGGAATCAAGTCGTCAAACTAAGTCGTTGAGCGACTATTCACATCCCTTCTTTCATATCTGCAATGATATTACCATACCTAAAAGTGAAAAAACATCCTCCAAAATGTTTCAAAAATACTGAATGACGAAATGGAATATTCTGATTCTCGTAGAAAGGTAAAGTTGATTAATAAGACCTCAGATAAATAATTAGCCGACTTCACCAAAGTCAAAAGTGCGATTCTCCGCTACTCCAAAGAGGATAGTATAAGCTCTCAGCTTCTGGTTGCTTTCTGGGTGAGTTCAAAGGTAATACATCCCATCATAAATGTGTTGTCAAGAAAAATATCACATGGACCTTAGCTCAGCGGGTCCATCTGCCTCTCCGTCGTTTCAAATAAAATGTCGGGAAGACATTTTTATTTGACTCAAAATTCATTCATAAGTGATATTTTTTTTAGATTAGCTGCGTTGAAGGTTCCAATGCACTCTCCTGTTTGAATGTCTTCAATCACGTAACTTCCATTGTTCAGTGGTTGTCGGATACGACTGGGGCCATAATATAAAAACAGAAATTTCCCATATATGCGGTCTATAGGACTTGAAATTCCGGGTCTCCTTATAAGAACAAGGTCTCCCGTGACTAGTGGTTCTCTGAATCTCTGGCATCTGGTTCTTCTCAAACGTTTCGCAGCTTGTCTGTCCAAAGTGTCCCTTGCAGCTAAAAGTCTGCTGGCGTGTGATGGTTGTAAACAAGGTGGACTTACAATCACACGGTTCCACATTCTCATCGGCATCTGATTCAAATGCAAAACCATGGGTATCTGACCAGTGCTCTCATGGACTGTTGAGATAATACATTTTGCCATGATATCTAGGACTTCGGTCCAACGCCAGTGTTCTTATTGACAATACAATCGACAGAATTTTGCGATAGTAGCCAATACGCATTCTGCTGCGTTGCTCTCTGGATGGCGAATAGACGATAAAACATGACCTATCTCCAACTCGTTCATAGCATTGGCGAATTCTGCGGAGGTGAACTGTGATCCATGATCAGTCAGCAGGAATTGTGGCTTTCCTGCCTCTGGTATCACTTGTCGTCTAATTCTCTGGATAATCTGGTGTGCGGTGGGTTTCTGAATTGAAGCATCGTATATTTCGTGAACACATCAATGGTTACAACAATGAAGTGATTCCCACGGCGGGCCTTTGGTATCGGGCCATAGAGGTCCTGTGCCTATAACTCTCTGGGTTGAGTTGGGAGTATGGGCCTAGGGGATTCCTTCAACAAGTGTGACGTGTACTTGTTCCGCTGGCATGCGTCGCAAGCACGTAAACACTGTCTAACGGTGGTTCCTAGCCTTCTCCAGGTGAAAGACTCCTTGATGGTCGCAATGGTCTTGTCAGTCCCACCATGTCCAATGGATAGATGAACCATAAGAATGACAGATTCTTGATATCTCCTCGGAATGACTGCACGCAGTTGAGTGTGGTCCACGTCCACAAACTTATACAAAACACGATGATAGATCAAATAGTCATCTGCAAGAGCGGCTGTCCTCGCATAGTGAGCATCCTGTGGATCCATTCGTCGTTCCAGGAAGCGGATAATGTCCCTGAGTTCCTCCTCACGTCGTTGTCCTTCTGGTAGATGACGAAGTCGGCGAAGGTGTTCCTCGTATTCTCCCTCGATGTCAATGGCATTCACAGTGGCTTCAGGATTCCGGCTGAGAATGTCGGCCAACATATTCTCTCTGCCTGGTCGGTAAACAATTTCCAAATCAAACTGTTGGAGAAACAGCGTCCAACGTGTGATCCTGTCGCTTGCCAGTCTTGTTCGTAAAATGAAGGTCAGCACATGGTGGTCGGTCCTCACGATAATCCTCTGGCCTAACAACAGTTTCTGCCAGTACTCAAGCGCGTAAACAATCGCAAGTGCTTCAATCTCAGTGGTGAAATAATGAGATTCATGCGCTCTCAAACGTCGACTTAAGAAAGCGATGTAATGACGTCCCTTCTCATCGTCCTCCTGCAATAGGATGGCTCCTATTCCAATCGCAGATGCATCAGTCTCTAGAATAAAATTCCGGGAGTAGTCCGGATATTCTAACTGAATCGAATCAACCAGCATCTGTTTAGCTTTTCTGAAAGCTATCTCGCACTCGTCGTCCCAAGCCCATCGGCAATTCTTCTTCAGCAAACCTTGAAGTGGTGCGACAGTCTCAGAATACTTCTCACAATGAGCAGCAAAGAATTGGATAATTCCCAGGAATTGTCTCACGTGTTTCACACGGGTTGGTGTCAGAAATGCAGCAACGGTTCTGATCTTCGCCGGATTCGGCCTGTATCCATCTCCATTAATTATGTGTCCCACAAACTTGACTTCTCTCTGGAAGAATCGACACTTGTCGAACTTCACTTTGAAATTAGCCTGTCGAAGATTCTCAAAAACAAGGCGTAAAGTTGCTAAATGTTCTTCCTCCGTTTCCGAGGCTATGATGATGTCATCCACGTAACATATCACCTTCTGTTTTACTTCAGAAGTCAGCTTCGCATCAAGTGCTCTAATTAATGCAGCTCCGGCATTTTTCACTCCAAAGGGTAGTTTTCGAAAGACATAGGTGGTCTGATCGAACAGAAACCCTGTATACTTCTAAGTATGCTCAGACAATCTTATATGGTAGTAGGATTGTACTAAGTCCAATGACGAAAATACCTTCTTCCCCTTAAATTTTCTGAGGATGTCCCTAATCTTGGGCGGTCGGTCGTGCTCAGGAGCTAGGCGTTCGTTTAAGGCCCTGGCATCGAGACAAAGTCTCAGGCTTCCATCCACCTTAACCACAGGTGTTATAGGATTCAAGAAAGGAGTTGGTGACTTCTTAATTGTACCTGCTGCGTCCATTTCATGGATCTTCTTAGCAGCTTCCTCTCGGTGTTTCTCTGCGATAGGATAAATCTTCTTCTGGAACGGGGAATCATCCAGTAGTACAAGATCGTACTCGTAGTCCAATATCTCACCAGGTGTGGTGTCGAATATATCCTCGTATTCGCTTAATATTGCATCTAGTTTCTCTTGTACGGGTGCTGATAATTATTCTGCCTAACGTCGGCATTTCGTGTCTCCTCAATTTCCTTGCCATTTAAATTCACAACAACGTTGACTTCGGATTCAAATTCCGGTTCTTCCTCTACTAAATTCATTTGGATGGGTTCGTTCGGCTTAAACTCCACCGTATGACGTCCCATATCAATGATTCCATCGTACTTCCGAATGAAGTCTGCACCCAATATGGCATCATGATGCAAGCCTTTCATCACTAGAAATTCGTGCAAGTACACGTGGCTCGAAATTTTTAAAGTGCATACAATCTGAACTTTGCACGTTACAACACGGTCAGGTATGACTCCTCTGACTCTTACTGCAGAAACTGGCAGCTCTGTCACCTCAGAGTTTGCTTTCAGTCTGGCATGGCAATCGGCGTAAATGACACTTATCATTGCCCCTGTATCGATGAGAATGACCACGTCACATCCATTTAGGGTAGCTACAATCTTCGGTAGACGCGTCAATTCGTAGTTGTTGTTCGTCGTTCGTAGTTCGTCTAATAGATCTTCCTGAATCGGCTCCCAGAGTAAGATAGTGGCAGTTACTCTGTGCTCAATCGGGTAAGACTATAATGAGTTTTTGGCGTTTTTTTCCTCTCTTCCTCCGTTTTTTCCGCCGGAATATTTCGTGTTTCCCGCGAAGTCGGGTTCTGATCTCCCCCTTCTTGGATTTCTTGGAGTCCTCGGAGTTGCTGAAGGTATTCACGACTCTCCTGTGCTCTTCCTCTCCAGTCTCGTTCGGCCTGATATCTGGGGTCCCGATCTCGATTGTATCCTCTGCTGTAGCAGTAATCTCTACGGATACCTCCCTGCTTTGGGTTCCGGTTGTTATTCCCTCGGCGGTCGTCATCGTAGCGACGGTTGTCGTTCGTTCCTCGATCAAAGCGTCGGTTCCAATAGCTACGACGGTCATCTCTCCGGTCTCTAGCGTACGGAGTGTTATTCCAATTTCTTCGACCACGATCGTATTCATCACGCTGGTCAAGGCTCTCTTGAGTCTGTGTTTGTTGTGGCGTCTGGCACACTTTGTCCACAGTCGTCAAGTTAATGTGTCGCTCATCACGTCTATCAGCCTTCTGTTGACGGTGTGTTGGAAACTGTTCAGTATTGGCGTCCAATCGCCGTAAGATCTGATCGCACTGTTGAAATGTAGATGCTCCTGCAGCGATCAATACTCGTTGCACGACTGCAGGGTATTGCCAGACGATGGTATTTACAAGGTCTTGCTCTGACAGTGGGGGTTGCAAACTACGAAGTTTCGCTAGCTGGGTTGCGAAGTAGTTCGCATAGCGCGTCGGAGTGTTCGAGCTAAATCGGCGAGTGTACATCTCAGCTCTGATACTTTGCTGGATGTCGCTCGAGCAGTAAGTTCTCAGTAGGGCTTCTCTGAAGTCTTGATAGCCTACGAATGAATATCGGAAGGCTCTGAACCAAGTGCTAGCTTGTCCCTCAAGCAAACGCTCAATGACTCTGAGCTCTCTCTCCGGAGTTACCATTGTGTCCCTTAAGTAGCTCTCCACGTTCGCTAAAAATTCTACAGGAGTGATGCCATTTCCAGTGCCTGAGAATCGAGCTGGTTGCTCTTCTCGCGAACGGATGATTGTCACGTTCCCCTGCGTGTGCGCGGGTCTGAATGACCTCGGCGTATAATTATGCGTTGGCGTACTTGAATACTGACTTTGTTGATTATGTACTGATTGGAAAGGATTCGCGTTATAATTTAACGTTTGACTCTGCGCTGAACCGGTAACTTGGAACGGTTGTGGTTCCATGGGTGCGCTAGGTTGAAAGAGTGTAGGCATTATCCCTGCTGATTGCGGTCCTGGCGATGCTTGAGAGTTTCCCACCTGTGGAGGTAAGTGTATCTCCCTTGGTTGAGCCTCAAGTAGGTCGAGACGTCTCTCGATAATTTCGAGCCCTGGGATAGTCTTAGCTGCGACCTTGTTTCCCAAATCGTTGAGCTGCAACTCAATTCTCTCGACTTTACCTTTGAGGTTGGTGTCGACTTCACGAATAGCTGTCCTCAAGTTATAACTGAGGTCTAACCTCTCGGTTATTGCGACTTCCTCAAATCTTTTCTGCAATGAGTCGATTTCCCCCCGCGACTTTGGACATGTTGTCCTTGATCCGACCTACGTCATCCTTGACCTCGGCTACATTCGCCTCCATTATAATTTTGTGCTCATTAAGGTCACCCCTCAACAGCATTACATCGACCTTATTTTCTTATCGATGAATGTCTACTGTCTCTCGTAGCCCTGTTACGGTATCGGTTAATTCCATAATGTTCCTTTGGTTCGTACGCAACTCGTCCTTGACCTGGATCAAACTATCGACGATTGTCTTGACATTATTATTGACGGCGTTCGCTGCGCCTCTCATCAGTACGAGTCCTATGTTCATTGTAGCCATGTCCTTCTTGACGTTGTCCATGAATCCCTCGACGTGAGTTAATCGAGTTCCAAATTCCTCTCGAGTATGGTCAAGTCAGCCCTCATATCAACCTGGACTCTATTAATAGTGGTTTGAATCTGAGCGGTGTGCTCCTCTAACCGGGCTTGCACGTCCTCCCTAGCTCTATTCATTTGGTCTGTTAAATTATCAATACGCTGGTTAGCCTCCTGATGGTGTCGTATTACGTTAACCCTAACAGCTGCTAAACCTGCCGTAAGATCATTTCTGGCCTCTATTCTATGAGCATCTATGTCGGCCCTGACCTGCGTTAGATCAGCCCTAACATTATTAATTTCATCTCTTACTTGGTCCACATGACCACTTACATTGTTAATTGATCGGGTGTTAACCTCGAGATCCTGTCTAATATTATTAAATGACTGTGTGTTAACCTCAAGATCCTGTCTAACCTGGTCCACATGACCACTTACATTGTTAACAGCTTGGGTATTCTCACCCAAGTCACCCCGGACTTCACCTAAGTCACCCCTTACAGTACCTACTTCCTGCCTGACTTCACCTAAGTCAGCAGTAATCTGCTGGAGATTGGCATTGACACCTGCCAACATCTCCCCAAATACACGACGAATTGTTTCCTCATCCATGACAAGAAATTATTGAGAAAGAGAGGGAGCAATCTCTTATGGAACTTACAGCTATGATTAGTTACTTGGTGGTATAAAGCTTGTTTCATTTAAATAAACATCACGAGTACAGCTGGAGTATGCAAACTAAGTGCATCTACATTTACAAAGACATTAGCGAGCAAAGCAAAGTATTACATTTACTCAGGATGAGGCATCATCAAAGAAAATCCTATCCATCCTTTATCTAACCCAAAAGCCTCACCCCATGGGCTTGTATCAAACATGAATGCCATGCGGTTAAATGATCTGCAGTACGACTTTCTAAGTTCGTCCCAGTACGGTCAATTTACCATTGATCAACATAAAGATCCTCTTAAATAACATTGAACTGGCGGTCACCACGTTAACGTCGGGCCCCACGTTGGGCGCCACTTAAATAAACTAGATATATGTATATGTGCCCGTCAGAGGAGCTGCCAGGACAGCCAACAACCGAAATGACTTCCATAACATCTCATCCGCCGGACCTATTTGCCGAGAAGATGAGGTGAACTTCCAAACAGGCCAAAGCAGCACGAGAATCCATCGTCCACGGGGATCGTGGTACATGGTGACAAAGGTCATAGACCGCCTAAGGAAAGGTTCACCTTAAAAGCTAGACTGAGAAAAGAAATATCCAGACTTATGTAAAACGCCGTAAAAATTTATTTAAAATTAACAAGTCCCTATCCTAGTTCGGAGGGTTTCTATCGGCTAATCCGCAAGCTAATAAATAATCAAAAATAAAGAGCTGGTCCCTACCTGAGAAGTTACAGTAAACCCTCGCGAAAGATCTATCTCACAATAATTAAAGCAACAACAGCAATACTAGGAAAATGGTACGGCGGAAACCCTAGGTCAAGTTACAAGATCAAGCTAATATCGGAATTTACATTTAACAGGGCAGCAAAACAAATCTGAGCTAGGATGATACCATTTCCACATTTACATTTAATATTAATTCATCTAGCTAAGTCCTATCAATTAATTACAAAATTTACGGCGGTGACGTCCGAATATCAAACAATTACATTCAAAGCTATGTGACAAGCCGTAAAAAATATCTAAGACACTCTTACAAACTGGGTGCTAATCAGCACACAAAAGGTGACATAGAGGATTTGTACACTTTTACCATCAATAAATCAATAAATACAAGACCACAGTTTTATTCAAAGCCTACCTACACCTTGGTTTACTGTTTGAAAGCCATAGCCATTTAACGTGTGTAATTACGGTGACGACTGCGTAGTGAAGACTACGTCTAACATCGTATGGCCTGCGCTCCAGCAGCTACGAACTAAAGGTTCGAGCAAGCCTCTGTCGCTACAAAAAGTGTCAGCTGTCCTAAAGTCATTTCCTCCAGGAAATACTTTCATTAGCACGGCTATGTCAGCAGGTTCCAAATGCAAATGAACAAGGTTAAATAGAAAGGATTCGTTAGTTATATTTTGTTTATCAAAATTATGCGTTTTATTATTAAGATATCGGTTTAAATTATCGTTGGTTTGTGGCGAATAACAGCTGACAAGCCTGGCACGGAGGGTCTCCACGAGATCATCTCTGGCAGAAAGCCTCGACTAAAAAGTCGGAATACAATCAACAAGCAATAACAACTCAGACACACAATAACACAAGTTACCAGCGGCGCACAGCTCGCATTCAATAACTCTGGGAAGGGCCTGGACACATCAGTTACCCTCCCTAAATATCTGGTCCACGGGATCAGTCCCGGACATGGTACACAAAATACCTTCACACATGAAAAACCCTCATCACGGGGCTAACCTCCAACATAAAATAAGAATCCTGACATAACTGTACTCGTCGAAACAACGGTACACGCAAAAGGCGTTTAACTAACAAATGACAATCTAATGAACATGTGAGCAGATACAGAAATGGACACTGGGTTCCATGAGCTATCAATGCAATGAAAAATAAATGAATGCTACAAGCATTCTGCCCTGTGTTAATATAAGTCTGTCTCACTTGGAAGCAAGCCAGTGGCGACTGGTGGTCACCGTTCTTGGTATACCGCACCATTTACCCCTTACATCCCCCCCCCCCCTTATTTCCAAGCCTCGACCTCTTGTCAAAGTTGAATTATTATTATTATTATTATTATTATATGTATTGGAGAACATTTACATAACTTCTAAGAAATACACTTTATCGCTATAATTTTGGATAAGTTATCCCAATAAATTAAGGTCACTAGACAATTGTTATGGCCGGGGATATAAGGTTGGATTCCCTTCCTAACGCCACGTGATCTTCCATGTGAAATATTTAGCGTGCTGTCACCGGAATTCGAACTTCGACCGTCCGGATTAAGCCAGTGCGTCATCCTCCCTCTGCAAGGACTATGTCCTTATACATTTAAAAAATCTTCGTTTAACGCCTGAACACGGCCTACTTGAAACTGCTTCTAGGTTAATGTCCTTCGAATCCCCTCGCCCTCCTAGTTCATTTTGGCAACGTACAGAGTACATTTCATCATTACGCTACCTTCTCTCTCTCCCCGTTCTTGACCAGGTCTTAAATTTTACGAAAAGATATAAACATTGATCCATTTCCGAAGGATCTCAATTATACATTGTCTCATCATTAGACATGTCCAAACATGAGAAGCGCATTCATTTATAACCAATGTAATAATGCAATTAAAGAAGAGCCAGTATCTCAAAGTGAAAATATATTCTGGAAAGCGAACATTCAGCCTCAATCAATAAAATAATTATAGTGTAAACTACCTTGACATATTGTTCCCCATCCTTGGTCTGCCAGGAAGAATATTTTACTTGAAAGTAAGTTCTATTCACTTAGATTTCTAAAGGTCCACCTCGTGGCGTAGTGGCTAGTATTCTGGGGCTGTTACTGTGGAGGTCCGTGTTCGATTCTCTGCTCTACCAAGAAATGTAATTCTGGTCTGAGGGTTGGGATTCGCTCAACCCCCAAGAGGCAGAAATCAGAACAGGTGGTTCGATTCTAACCCCAAACATCCTAGAAATGGTCTTTCGTGGTTTCCCACTTTCACTCGTACATATCGTAAGGCCACAGCCGCCTCCTACAAAAATCCTGGCAACGATACAGCCATCATAACGACATATCTCATCAGTTTCCACACGCACCAAGCCAGGGGTGGATTTAGGAGTGAACGATTCATCTTGCTGTTATACATTAAAAAAAAACGAAAACAGTGGCTTTAGACAAATTCTTTCACACTTAAACACTCTATATCAAAATGCACATTTTACGATAACCTACTATTTTGAGTGTTCGGCTGTAGAGGATAACAGAAGCAGAGGTACAGCTATGAGGCGATGGTTAGTTTCAGTGTTGAACGATTTCAAAGTCAGAGATGTAGAAGCAGAGGGAGCCGCATTGCTAACTGCTAATAGGGGAACATAGAGGCGACTTGTTCGCAAACAGAGGCTTGCAGACTGGACTGGACGTTGAAAGGTAAAACAGTCTCAAATGAAAATGTATGTATATTTGGAAGAATACTACACATTTTTGACAGTTCTCTAAAAAATGGATTTAAACCACGCGTTGGCTATGACAGTAAATAGTAGAACTACCAAAACTAAAATAATTTGGAATACAATAAATATTTGACTTAAAATTGGTAATATCACGCAAATTTTTTCCAACTCACATAACGGAATCTGCGAGGGATCATTCCTCTACCGTCGCAAGGATGGTGTCTCGGAGCTGGATACACTTTGTCAACAGATACAACTGGGGATGGTGACAGGCGACCGCTAACTTGGGTCTAATTAAGGAAGGACCAGGGAAGGGATTTTGGAGGGCAGTCGGTCGGTCGTGGACCTGTTGAAAGGAACCATCACGGCACTTGCCTGGTGGTGAAAATAGGAAACCACGACAACCATTTTCCGGACGGCTGAAGTGGGATTCAAACCCACACTCTCCCGATGCAGCGAGACACGAGCTAGCGCGTTACTGCTCTCGGCCACCGTGATCGGTAAAATTTATTTTTACTCCAAAATATTAAAAAAATAACCCAAATGTCCTGTTACTCACTAATTTGGGCCTAGTTTTAGCAAAATTATCCTACCCCGGCCCTCCCCCACCCCTCTCTAAGCTAGGGGTATTCCATACTCTCTAGGCTCCCCCGTGTGTTCGCCTACTGATCTTGCCTTAAATCCGCCCCCGAACCATGTACACGGGGCTACATGACCACGATGCTTCAAAGCCCCTAATTGAATCAACAACTGCAAAGCAACAACTATTCCAAGTGTAAAATTCTACCTGATTTCGGCAGAAACCAATGCCTTCATTTCCTTGCACAAAGGAATTTTAGTAGCCTACAGCCCATAGATCGCTTTAATTTCAACTTACTGAGGAAATCCAATGGAATAAAATCGTTTCAACAACGCTACTATCCACTTCCAGTGTTTCACTTAATCTAAACATATTAATATTTCAGTGGGAAGTATTTCACGCCAAGACGAACTCACAACATAACTGAACTGAAGTGTATGAGGCGCGGCGCTGGTGTGTCTTCCCTTGTGAGCAGGGTGAAAGTGCTGTTTGAAATCAACCAATAAGCAATACACTCACCGCTAGTCTGTAGCGCGATACCCCATACGGATCTTTGCTGGGCTACTCTTTCCTTCCCTCACCCCGCGGGCCAGTGTCGAACCCTTTCAACGACCGGGCTAGACTTGCGGTATACCAAAGTACAGTCACTCACAGCTAAAAGTGTGTACCCCAGAAGAAAATTAACGAGTTACGCGGGGTTCGAGCGCCAGCTTCCATGACAACAATCGGCGGAACATGAATGATGACAAGCTCGATTTTCCTGTCTGCACTGCTACATACAAGTCGAGAGAATGTGGAGATAAACATTTTATATTTTTATCACTGGTGGTATACCGCCGGTATATGCGATGCATGGGAGAATTCGCCACTGAAGCAAGCGCTCTCACTCGTGCGCTGGGAAATATTCACAAACCTGTTCGTGTCACAGCAAGTTGCAGGCTCCCTGCACTATTAGACACAACACGTTGACTGGGCTGGCAATTCAGGCAAGAAAATAACTATGAAACTGGCCTCATAATAATACCTTTACCATAGGTTATAAACATCAAAGAATGTGTGCATTAAGAGCACGCTATAAAGCTGAATACAAACATATAACTCTGTCTTTCATAGCAAAGACGTTTAAAAGATAGCAATGTCACTCATTGCTGGAGCTCTTTGCTCTCAAAGATAAAATACTTCATTAGTTTCTTGTATCAAACATTCAAATAATCACGTGTCATCACACTTGACACAAACAAAATAATATTATGGCGCAAACTCCACTCTGCTGGATTTGCTTAATGATACGTTGGGAACTGGGTACGATCAGAGGCTACAACGAAACATCCCTTTTACTTGCAAGGTCTACACTTGACCTGGATGGCTTCTGAGCACATCCTGAATGGAATATAAATGCAGTTACAAAACTGGTAATTACAGTCGATTACCTAAACGATACGACTTCTCTAATGAAGTCAGGGGCGTAACATTGACTCTCTGCTATGAGTGCAGTTAAAGAATTATAATCATGGCATCAGTTTGCCGTAACAGGAGTCTGCTAAGACTCAAAAATCGCCCCAAATAATGTTAAACAAAGTAGCCTTGAGATGACTACGGTCACGTTTAGCAATAGACAGGAATTGGCGTCCTATGACGTCCATCAGGTTGCACCAGGGTTGAACAAAATATCAAACCCAAGGGTGACTCACAATCACTGTGGATAAATAACATCTAATTATACTAATTACATTCCATACCTATGAAATGGCTGTCACTAAGTTCGGCTGATTTACAATCTACACTACTCTAACTATACCACCAATGACTAGAACAAAGAAGGGTTGTACAAACTCACGATATGAAGGAGCCCACACTTAGCTCTCTGTCCAACGACAAGGGTTGAACAAAAGCACCTCTGGCTTTCAGGATTGGCATCGTCCGTATCAGAACTTCCATCTTGGCTCTCCTAAAGACCAGGGTTCGGTCTGTCCCTGTAGTTGACATCGTGAATGGGTTGGACATGCCTAGGAATGGCATCCTCGATTCCTTCCTTCTCGTTCGACGTTCTTGAAGTTCCAAATCATGCTCGTTCCATACGAGACGTCTCCCTCATACCATAACGGTACTTAGCCCATTGTCTCCGACTCGAACATGGTGTTATAAATGTCGAACACGTGGTCGGTAATATTAGACATCATGTAGTTCATCATTACTTGAAAATTACGGTGTGCTTTGTAGCTATCACAGGCGTTACACTTATATCTGGTAACACAGCCTCTACACTTTGCAGATATCATTAATAAATGGCCATGCACTAATCTGCTGTTTCACACGTGCACAGATTCTACTTTTGTAATCACGTGGCATCCGTGAAATAGGCGTCGATTTCTTGTGGATAAATCCACCGTAGCAATTTATATACGATGTATTTTTAGTATAACACTTGTCTAATGTAACAATATCACAATACCTGTATATTTCGCACCAGGCCTTAGCCCTCCACAAATCATGTGGGTATAAAAATGTGGTGCTACAGAATCGTAGAAAATTCACAATACTTCCCAAATAAGTTCACATTAATATTCGTGCTGATCACTACACTTTACAAATCGTGATGCACAGTACGATGATGCTCGATGACACTTGATAAAGATTCCCCGCTATAAAGCGGACTATTCCCACGTCTAACACGACGGGTATTTCAACACGCCTCCATCGGGCGGATTCTCAAGACGTAGTGCCCGGAACTGTGTTCCTCGTGGAATCAAGTCGTCAAACTAAGTCGTTGAGCGACTATTCACATCCCTTCTTGCGTATCTGCAATGATATTACCATACCTTAAAGTGAAAAAAAAACATCCTCCAAAATGTTTCAAAAATACTGAATGACGAAATGGAATATTCTGAGTCTCGTAGAAAGGTAAAGTTGATTAATAAGACCTCAGATAAATAATTAGCCGACTTCACCAAAGTCAAAAGTGCGATTCTCCGCTACTCCAAAGAGGATAGTATAAGCTCTCAGCTTCTGGTTGCTTTCTGGGTGTGTTCAAAGGTAATACATCCCATCATAAATGTGTTGTCATGAAAAATATCACATGAACCTTAGCTCAGCGGGTTCACTACTGCTTCGTGTCTTGTTTCCAGCGTTTCTCATCCCTTATTGTCACGCTATATTTCCTTTCAAAAATTAATTCGAATTGTTGCCTATCTTCTCAGGTGGAAATATCTTGTGGTTGACCAAACTCTTCTCCCCAAACCACACCTTACCAATCATGAATTGAATCTCGCTACCATTAAGGTTTTGCAACTAACACAGCAAGCAGCCTTTTCTTCTGAATTGTCTTTACTTTCTTCTAAAAAGATCTTCCCAAATCCAGTCGTCTTCATGCCTTAGCCCCGTTCCTTGATGACAATAGGTTACTCAGGGTAGGTGGTAGGCTCTCGCAATCTTTGCTTTCTGAGGACAAAAAGCATCCTGTTATTTTGCCTTCTAAACATCACGTAACTTCTTTAATTATACGTGACTTTCATTATCGTAATCAGCATTTTGGTACACGCACACTGCTTTGCCTCGTAAGGGAAAAGTACTGGATTATAAATGGAATTCATGAAGTTTCCTCTGTAATTCACAAATGCATTCCTTGCTTCAAAGCTAAACCTAAAGTCAATACTCAATTAATGAGCGATCTGCCCTCTTTTCGCTCTTCTCCTATACGTCCAATTGCTCTAACTGGTGTGGATTATATGGGTCCGTTCCAATATCAACGCAATTCCCCTGAAGCTAAACGCAAATTGTTTGGTAAGCTCTATGTTTCTCTCTATGTTTGCATGGTTACTGGCGCGATCCATTTCGAACTAGAAACGAATGCCTCTACTTCTTACTTTTTATCAGCTGTCTCTCGCTTCGCTGCTAGGCGTGATGTTCCTTCGGAGATGTTCTATGATAACGCTTCCACTTTTCAAGGCGCAGCTTCCTTGTGGAAGAAAGCTCTCACATCTTCTCCTGCCATGGAACAGATTTATAATTTTTCCTACTCAAAGGGTTTCAAATGGCGTTTTATACCTCCCTACTCTCCTCATCACGGTGGTAGGTGGGAATCCTGCGTAAAGCTCACTAAACGTTGTAGCAGGTTCGCTTAGGCTGGGATGACAAGTGAAACGGTATTTACTTTGCTCCACGTTGAGCGTACAAATGTAGCAGAATTGCTAGCCCCCCCTTTGCCTAAGCTATGTTGTTTTAATGGGCGCCAAGACCTCAATGCAATGTTGAAATCTAAATTTGTATTTAACAACGTCTAGCTCTGGCAGAACACCTTCAAGACTCTATTCACTCAGATCGTGGTATGATTTGATCATTAACCCAACAAACAATTGTATCAGGAGAAGGAATTGGTCTATATCTAATGCTACCTACTGAAAGCAAAGATTGCATTGTAAAAGAAATGAATTTATTATATAAAACAAGAATAGCAAAATTAATAATAATAATAAGTTTAAAATTTAAATAGGAGCGTTGTGATTTTAATATTACCGATAGAAAATTACGTGAAAACGGAGTCTGATAAATTATTGATTTTACTATTATTCCCAAGCTATGAAGTTACTGAAATATGAAATATAAAACCAAGAGAAATGAGAGATTGCGTATTTCTGCGTCATTCGCGCTTACCACTGGAAATTGCCGAAACATTTCCCTCGTACTGGATGATGCTGTGAGCTGCCCACAGTCTCCTGGACGTCGACATCTTTGTCGATATTTGATGAGATTCTGGTAGATTAGATAATTCTATGGTCCGTACCTCGGACCCAAACACTCGTACAACCGCACTGGTTAAGTTTTACAAAAGTTAGTCCTCCAATCCACGGAACATCGGAGCGATTCCCGCGTACAACCGTACTCGTTAAATTCTATACAGATAGTCACTAACTCCACCGAACATCGGAGCCACTCGCACGCGCACCCATACTCGTCAAGTATTTCACAGATTGTCCTCGTTCCACGGCGCGTCGAACGATATATGCACCTGTCGGCTACCCCACTCTTCAGCCGACTTCTAGCTTACGTGGTCTCCACTGATTGGCTCTGCCACCCCGCGATCTTCCCCTCCTTCGGGTCATTACACACGGCGCGGCGATGATGAAGTCGATTTCCGTTCCAACTATTCGCCTTTCCTGGAAGCTGCGACCCAGGATTGCGTCATGCTTCCCGACAAGATTAAGCGTGTACTTGAATTCCCAGTGAGTCACGTCTCTCGATATACCCTAACTGACGAAAACTCCGTAAAATTCCGCAATCACATAATTTTCTATGATATTGTCGTTCGTAATAATTTGCTTGATAGCGTTTTCTAAGACATAGAAAACCTATCTGAATGCTAATAATTTTTATAAAATGCTCCGAAAATACCTTAATAATAATTATAATAAATTAATAATAATAATAAATTAACATGAAAAATTCTCTTGGCTGAACAATTTGCCGCGTAAATAAATATAGAATGGCTTCCTACTGACTTATGCCAGTTGCATAAAAAACCCTCGAAAAACACGTTACATATTCGCCTCGGATCATCGGATGATTTACCGTGACGACGGTCCATTATCCGACTATCCCAGACACGTTAATAAACCCCAACCAAAATACATATTACATAAATGAAATCTCCCTAAATTACAGATATATACACTCATAATTTTCCTTCACGCACTTTGCGTCAAAGGTTGTTGTCACTATGGATTGCACTTTGCAACCAGTCCAATGTTTCTCATATAAAATAGTGTTCCACGGATATTTCCGCCTCTCAAATTTCTCTATGTTGGAGAAATAGACATAATTAATGTGTGAGCACTATGTATTTATGATGTCATATCACACGCATTGAAGGTGTTCTGATATATTTATATCACCATAGAACTTCCTAATTTCACTGGAGGTCCCTTCCTTATGGTGAAATTTAATCTCACTTAGCACTGAACACACGATCACACTATTGTGGCAGCGCCTCGTGACCATAATACTTAATCTCTCTTTAAAGTAGATTAAATTAATATTGACTTCTGAAAAAAAAAACCAGTAAATGCGCATTACATATAACACCAAATATTTCTGTGCCGTAATCGCCCTGTCTTGTTAAGTTCCCGTAGACCATATTCTACTTAATACTAGTTCTCAACACAGACCAGTTCTCCTCACACAAATGAAACCATTGTACAAATTACCTTAAATTACACACTTACAAATCTTACATGGCGAGACCGTAAACAGAAATCACGTGTGCTGATATGTATGAGTTTCATGAAGGACTGTCTCGCCTTCTGATGGCCCATCTTTTGCCTCGTGGACGCCTTAAGCAAAAATACCCTGTTCAAGCGCTCACCCATCTCTAGGGGACAAATGGGAATTCACCAGCGCTACCAAATTCTGGCCTTGGTGTATCGAGACATTTTAGTGCTCAAGAGCATCCGACAATCCCGTCATATTTCCCTGTACCTTAAAACTCTCATTTACTTACATACTACCCCCCTGTGTGACTTCTGATACGCCTGCCTGGAAGACCATCTCCTCCCACGCACCAAATACCACACTTACTCATTTGATAGGCTGGCTCGCCAGCTAAACACACTTACTTTATGACACATATTTTCGTAGACTATGTATATTATACGTCCCGTATAATCTGTTTCCCTTACTATCCTCCAGCACATATGCTGTTTTTCCAATACGTTTGGAAACAATAAATGGGCCCTCGTAGAGATAAAAGAACTTGGACATGACTTTCTCTAGCTTATTTGACTGTTTCGGCACTCTAAGTAAGACTCTGTCTCCCGGCTCGAATAGGTCAAATTTAGTTTCTTTTTGTTGGCGAATTCTCTTTTGTGCTGACTTAGATAAATTCTGTTTCGCCAAGTGGACAATGTAATCCATCCCCGGTTGCTTACCCTCATTTAATCCCAACACCCTCGCTAGTTCATTTTGTGGTCTTTTTCCGAAGTGAACTTCGTATGGCGTCAATTTCGTGCTCTCATGCTGGACAGAATTCAGCCAAGTCTCGACCTTGGGAAGATGTCCAACCCAGGCCGCATGCTTGTCATGCACTAGAGTCCGAAAAAGACGAGCCACTTCCCTTAACGGACGCTCTGCAGAATTACCCTGAGGGTACCTTACAGAGGAATGAACGTGTGTTATACCAGCTTCCTGCATACTGGTTCTCCATTTCTTTGCAGTAAACCGTGGTCCACTGTCAGATAGTATCCTGAGAGGAATGCCAAACTCAGGTAAATACTTATTAATGATCAGACGGCTACACGCTAGTCCCGTGGCTTTCCTTAGCGGATATAGCTTGACATACTTACTAAAAGCGTCAATAACTATAAAAATGTACTCGTAGCCGTACTGTCCTTTAACGATCGGGCCAAATAAATCCACACACAGTAGTTCGCCGGGACTACTGGTGAGAACTGCAGATCTCTCCCCCACTAAATATTTAACTGGATATTTACTCCTTTGACAGGTGTCACACTTAGCTAAAATCCTCCTAACGTCCCTTCCCATTTTACTCCAAATGAAGTCACGACCAATTTCATAGATGACCTTGGCAGCACCAAAGTGTCCTAATTCCTAATGAACCAAATTAGCTCCTCCCGCAAAGTGGCAGGAACACATATTGCCCACCGATTATTCCTACATTTCCTTGCAAGAAGCCCAACCTGCATCTTGTACGTGAACCGTCCTACTTTCACATACTCTTCTTCACCTATTTCCAACCTAGCCAGTGGCTCCTTTAACTTAACGTCATCACGTTGCTCCACTAGCATATTTCTCAGTGTCTGTAACGATGCCCTGTTGCTACTGTCCACACATGCACATATTAAAATACCGTCCTCTGCTTTAACCACAGGATAATCCCTACATAAATTAGTGTCCCTCGATAGCATGTCTGCAAGAATGTTATCTTTACCTTTAATATATTTTACTGTGAATTCGTATTCCTGCAGAGCAAGAATCCACCTACTAACTCTGTTAGAACTCAGTTTACAAGTCCTCATATACAGTAATGCATGGTGATCTGTGTGGATCTCAAATTTCCCCCCCTACTAAATACATTCTAAATTTCCCTAAACTGAAAACAATACCTAAAAGCTCTAACTCAGTAATCGTGTATCTTTTCTCTGCTGCTGTCAGTCCTCGCGAGGCTAAAGATACAATGCACAGATTACCCTCATCATCTCTCTGACATAATACTCCAGCAATGCCTATATGTGAAGCATCTGTCATAACCACATATTCCTTATCTTTTAACGGATATTTCAGCACTACAGCTTTCTCAAAACCTTCCTTCAGCGCTCTAAAAGCCTGATCATGCTTGGACTCCCATCTCCACCGAGTCCCACTTTTAAGCAATTCCCTGAATGGTTCTACCAACCCTGAGTATTTAAGAACGAACCTCCTGAAAAAGTTGCAAATTCCCAGGTACGTTTTTAACTGTTTAACATTCTGTGGCACCTCTGCATGAAGTATCTTATTAACCCTACTTTCTTCTGGTGTTACACCTCTACTCGACACTCTATGACCTAAAAATGTCACTTCTGACTGATAGAATGACGACTTAGACAGCTTCAAAGTGAACCCTGCCTGATCTAACTTCTGAAAAACTATATCTAAATGACGTAGATGCTCCTCAAAACTGCGTGAACTAATTACCATATCATCTATGTAAATGGTTACAAACTCTCCTGTGTCATCCCCTAATGCGATGTTTAAAGCCCTAATTAAAGCTGCTGAACTACTCTTTAACCCATAAGGTGTTCTACAAAATTGATAAAGGTTATATTTATGACTAAAAGCTGTAAATGGTCTATCTTCGTACATAAGTGGCACTTGCCAAAAACTGGAACTCAAATCTACACAAGTGAAATACTTCTTCCCCTCAAATGTTTGCATTAATTCCTCTATTGGCATAGATTTCAGCTGATCTGAACTAATTCTACTGTTAACCAAACGAGCGTCTAAACAAATACGAACTGTGCCGTCGGTCTTGGGTACCGTGATCAAAGAATTAACATATGGACTGTTAGAGTGCTCAATAATCCCATCTTCAAGCATCTGGTTAATTTGTGCCTCAACTGCACTCTGATAAGCGAAAGGTACAGGATATCTATGTCCTGTGAATACTGACCTATCAATAACGTTCTATGAATGTGTATAGCAATTGGCATACCAATGCGATCCTCAAAAACTCTCCTATTACACAATAACACATCATAGAGCCGAACACACTGTTCATCCTCTATATTTCCCCGAAATGCAGCATCACGTAACGAGTCCTTTAGACTACCGTTCGTAATCACACTACCCACAAAACATGGAGAACCCCGCTCTACGGCTGGCGATATCTCATTTAAGGTACAAATCACACCTACAATACTACTCCTCTGAATATGGTCATTGAACGCTACTTCTAGTTGAGAATCTCCCCATTTAAATTTCAAACTCCCTACATCATAACATAAGTTACCAGACACTCTACTTAGCCACTCTGAACCCAAGATAACACTGAATACTAAATTTGGAATTACAAGGCAAATCTGCTTCTCTACATGATTATTAATTTTAATGTCTACTAAAACTAGCTTAGAAATTACTTTAGACCTCTTCCCAACAGCTGTGATAACAAAAGTGCTTTTAATTGGCATCTCCTCAAAATTTACTCCAGTTCCTTTCATTTTATCATAAAATGCACTACTTATGCAACTCTTCATACAACCACTATCAATTAAAACATCTGTGTACGCCTCGGACACGTTAAATTTAACTATGGGGCTCTTACTAACCACTTCCTGAATAATACCTTCATCATTTAGTTCATGTAATAATTCATTTCTTACATTTAGGTCATAGGGTTCCTGTATAATTGTATGGACAGGGCATGCTACAGACTGAGATTCTGACCTTACTTCGCAGCCTGGTTCGCGTTTAAGGAACCGCTACAGCTGGCCGTAGTACTACTAACTACTAAACTGGTCTGGTTGTTCTGGGCTGTGTTGTCATTGTTTGGCTGTATATTACTACCACTAGACTGTCCTCTTCCTTGACCCCTATTCTGGTTGTAATTATTGTCTTTATAATTTCTCCCTTGATTTCCCCTGAAATCATTGTTTCTCCCTTGATTTCCCCTGTAATCATTGTTCCTCCCTTGATTTCCCCTGAAATCATTGTTCCTTCCTTGATACTGATTACCATAGCCATTTCCTCTGTTCTGATTTAGCTGATTATTATTATTTCTATTTTGAGCGTTGGCCCCTTCGCCACCGTTCCCTTGAACTTCTTGATGCCTGGCTTCATTAGGTCTGTTATTATTATTACCCTGGTTCCTATTGAAATTGTCCTCATAACCCCCTCTCCCTAGTGCATCAAATGTGCTTAACAAATTTTCTACTTGTGATGTAGTCTTTACATTCTGGATACAAGCAGCCTCCTTGATCCTATAGGGAAAGTGCCTAAGTAGCAACCTCACCACATCACTTTCCTCCTTCAAGCCATCCAGATATTTACACACTAATACCTGCCCTAAAAAGTATTCGGTCATGGTGGAGCTTCCTTTAGGGTTATATTTACCACACACTACTCCCTCACGATGCTGCGACTGAATAACCTCATTCCAGAACTTTTCACAGAATTTCATATTAAAGTCATTAATATCAGTAAACTTGTCTCTGTAGACAGCAAACCAATTCCTCGTTTCCCCCACAAACACTTGCTCTAAAATTTCAACTACCTGGCACCACTCAATACTACCATTTTCCAACCTCTCCCCGAATTTATTTTCTATAGTGTTCATGAACTCCATTGGGCACCCCTGTCGATTGCTGAACTTACCCAGTTCTACCTCCCTGTGTGTGCTATTCACAAAAACTGGCCTATTCTGACTATTTTCTTGCCTGATCCTAGCTTTTAATTTTAACTCTAATTCTGCGATTTTCTCCTCAGCCTTCCTCTCAATACTGTTTACTGTTAATTTAATGTTTCCTTCTGATTCTTCTACTTCATCATATAGCTTTGCTTGTTTCTCCTCAATCTTGCTAATGCTCTCTCTATTACTCTCTCTTAAATCATTTACATCTGCAACTATTTGTGAGTGGACTTTCTCAATTCTACCCCCCAGCTGTTCCTTAACCTCTTTAGTAGCTACCTGAATTTTTTCAATTTCTCCCCCCAATTGCTTTTTGATCTGCTGTGTTTCCAGTTGCACCAGTTCTTTTAAATTTTCAGCCTGTGTACTGATTCTAATTTCCAACTCCTCCTGCACTTTTCCTAATTTTCTGTCTACATCTGCAATAATCTCTTTAGCCTTTTCTTCCATCACCCCCCTGATCTCACCTCTAATCAGTTCGAATTTGTCACTCATTTCCCTACTGTTTTGTTCTAATTTAGCATTTAAAGTTTCAGTACTCTCTCTATTTTCCTTACTGTTTTGTTCTAATCTGGCGTTTAAAGTTTCATTACTCTCTCTATTTTCCCTACTGTTTTGTTCTAATTTAGCGTTGTTTTGTTCCAGTTTAGCATTTAAAGCGTCTGTACTTTCTTTATTTTCCCTACTGTTTTGTTCTAATCTTGCATTATTCTGTTCTAACTTTGCGTTTAAGGCATCACTACTAACTTTGTTCTGATACATGAACTCGAGAAGTAAAGTTTTTAATTCTGGTTGGCCGCCTACACTCCCTGTTTCAGTATCGGGATTTACCTCCGCTACCCCGGTACTACCATCACTCGACATACTGCTCGTATCATCACTCTCCAGTTGATGACCACTACGTAACCTCATCTGTCTTTCTTTATCATCCCCCATAATGATATACACTGATAAAGACAAATAACCCCCAAAATACAGGCACAGAAATATATACCCTTCTCCTTCCACAAATGTTATTAGGGTTTCAGCCCCAAGTTGTCGGCGACAATTGTAGCAGGATTTCTTAGGCTGGGATGACAAGTGAAACGGTATTTACTTTGCTCCACGTTGAGCGTACAAATGTAGCAGAATTGCTAGCCCCCCCCCCCCCCCTTTTGCCTAAGCTATGTTGTTTTAATGGGCGCCAAGACCTCAATGCAATGTTGAAATCTAAATTTGTATTTAACAACGTCTAGCTCTGGCAGAACACCTTCAAGACTCTATTCACTCAGATCGTGGTAACCCAACAAACAATTGTATCAGGAGAAGGAATTGGTCTATATCTAATGCTACCTACTGAAAGCAAAGATTGCATTGTAAAAGAAATGAATTTATTATATAAAACAAGAATAGCAAAATTAATAATAATAATAAGTTTAAAATTTAGATAGGAGCGTTGTGATTTTAATATTACCGATAGAAAATTACGTGAAAACGGAGTCTGATACATTATTGATTTTACTCTTATTCCCAAGCTATGAAGTTACTGAAATATGAAATATAAAACCAAGAGAAATTAGAGATTGCGTATTTCAGCGTCATTCGCGCTTACCACTGGAAATTGCCGAAACATTTCCCTCGTACTGGATGATGCTGTGAGCTGCCCACAGTCTCCTGGACGTCGACATCTTTGTCGATATTTGATGAGATTCTGGTAGATTAGATAATTCTATGGTCCGTACCTCGGACCCAAACACTCGTACAACCGCACTGGTTAAGTTTTACAAAAGTTAGTCCTCCAATCCACGGAACATCGGAGCGATTCCCGCGTACAACCGTACTCGTTAAATTCTATACAGATAGTCGCTAACTCCACCGAACATCGGAGCCACTCGCACGCGCACCCATACTCGTCAAGTATTTCACAGATTGTCCTCGTTCCACGGCGCGTCGAACGATATATGCACCTGTCGGCTCTCCCACTCTTCAGCCGACTTCTAGCTTACGTGGTCTCCACTGATTGGCTCTGCCACCCCGCGATCTTCCCCTCCTTCGGGTCATTACACACGGCGCGGCGATGATGAAGTCGATTTCCGTTCCAACTATTCGCCTTTCCTGGACGCTGCGACCCAGGATTGCGTCATGCTTCCCGACAAGATTAAGCGTGTACTTGAATTCCCAGTGAGTCACGTCTCTCGATATACCCTAACTGACTAAAACTCCGTAAAATTCCGCAATCACATAATTTTCTATGATATTGTCGTTCGTAATAATTTGCTTGATAGCGTTTTCTAAGACATAGAAAACCTATCTGAATGCTAATAATTTTTATAAAATGCTCCAAAAATACCTTAATAATAATTATAATAAATTAATAATAATAATAAATTAACATGAAAAATTCTCTTGGCTGAACAATTTGCCGCGTAAATAAATATAGAATGGCTTCCTACTGACTTATGCCAGTTGCATAAAAAACCTCGAAAAACACGTTACAACGTCACTTAAGAACGGTTTTAGGTAATCGCATTCTGACTTATGAAGAATTTAATTCGCTGTCTGTTCTGATTGAAGGTGTTTTTAAATCTCGCCCTTTAACTCCGCTTTCCAATGACCCTGATGACCTGCTTCCACTCACACCTGGTCACTTCCTTATAGGCACTTCTCTTTCTGCCCCTCCTCCCCTTCCCAACTCTTACAAAGATTCTAATTTACCTATTGTTTGGCGTAAACTTGAAGCCCTCCGTAATTCTTTCTGGAAGAGGTGGAATTTGGAATACTTAACTTCCTTGCAACGGAGACAGAAGTGGTTTCTTTCCAATCCCGACATTAAAGTGGGGGACTTGGACCTGGTTAGGGATGCCTCTCCTCCCTTGGTCTGGATCTCTGGTAGAGTGACCGAGTGTTACCCTGGAAGGGATGGGAGAGTTAGGGCAGCAAAGATCTTGACCACTAATGGGCATATTATAAGACCACTTTCTTTAATTGCTCCTTTACCTTTAAGCTTTTAATTTCATGTCTTTCGTTCTCTGTTGGTGTTGTCCCTCCCAGCATGGTGTATTCTGTGGAATACATGGTAAGACAGAGTAAGCTTTTGCTTCTCTTTGCTTTAGTTCATCCCATCATTTTTCGCAAACACCAACAGTGATCTCCTGATTTCTCTTTGTTGGTATATGTTTCTTTCACTACCAGTAAGTCTGTTCAAGATATATATCTTCCATGACCCACCTAGCGTCATCTAGCAGCGAATCTCTGAAGTTCATCAATTTTCCCTGCACAAGAGGACTTCCTTACCAATCTAGCCACCAGATCTCGTCGCTATCGCCAGCTATCATCTCCGTGATCAAGAGAACTTCGTCTACTTTTTCACCCACCAGGCTGCGCTAGTGACGACTGCTATCAACTCTTGGAAGACCATTTCATCAAGAAAATTTATTTCTGTTATGTTGGTTATTCTTATATGTATTCCCTTTGTCTCCTACCTCCACCTCTTTTCCCTTCCCTGGTCTCTCCGCGCTCCGTTGAGCTGGCCTCACTTGTGCGTCTGAAGTCAAACCAGTCCGTTGGAGCTTAACTAAAGCTCGCCTCCTCTACTCTAGAGGCAAACTTTTAAATTCGACGCCATGTTCGTGTTTTAGAATCAACCGTCAGCAGCAACATCGCCTTCTTCATGAAGCAAAGATAAGTACCGACTTCATGTTTTAACCACATTCTCATCGCTTTTAAAAGGCTCAATGCTTTTATTTGGATTTTATAGACAGTGAAAATTGCTATTTGTGATAAAATAACTGCTTTCTAGAGATCTTCTTGATAAAACTCGAACTATCAAGTCTAACTTTCAAAATGAAAGATTTTCTGAGATGCTATCTCACATCGAGGGATATTTCTAAAATACCCACTGTCTATATAATCTAGTTTTCCTCCGAGGGATTCTCTACCCAATTTAAACAACTCATCATTGCTCTGGAACCTTCCAGAACCTACACTCTATCTACCTGTTATACTGTCATGTATTTTCCACTTGATATGGGAATACTTTCTTCACTGAGAAACTTATGTGGGATAAACTTCTAATCCACATAAACTGTCTTCCTACGTGGGAAATTTTCTGCCGTATTTAACTGCCTCCCATAGAAACTACAACTCATAATTCTCTCAAGCCAAAACTCAACTTTTACATAACTGCAATAACTTTTCTTTCCATAAACTTTTTGTGCTACTACAGTGAAATTTCAACTATATCAACAGACTATAGTGAAAACAGTGCCTGTTCAACTTTTTCAACCGCGTCGCACTCGTCCGAGTACAATAAATACGGCCATGAACACTCTTCCACAATCCCCTTTGATCTTTCCCAAACCCTTTACTAACAAACTAAAATAATAAAATTGTTACTTTAGGTCTTTTTTCAATGAGGTGTCACTCTCAATAAGTGCCCTCCCTTACTTGCTCCACGTACAACGAATTAATGTCTGTAAAACTTCGTGTCTAGTACACGCCTTAAAGTATATTGTTTCTCCCTTCTAATGAGAGAATCCAATTCTTTTTACTCAAAAGTGAGTTATCTCTAGGTTTCACGAAAGAGAAATTTGCCCTATTTTTTTCGTGATCCCTACTTAAACATAGGAGTTCTAGAAACTTCCTTTCAATTTTTCTCTTCAGGTTTCACAATAAGTGACCTGCCCTATTTGTATAATCGCCAAAAGTAGTTCTGTATTAATACAAGAAGTTATAGAAACTTCTATTTCATTTCTTCCTGTTTTTGTTGTTACTTTCGAAGTTGTTGTTTGTTCTTATTTCTAAGCTACCTATCTAGAAATCCTTAAAGTACACATCTTAATTACGTCAATTATCTTTAAATTTCCCATTTATTAATCTTAACTATTTCAAAATCTTACGAAGATTTTAGTACGTATAAAAGGTTTAAAACCAAAAGAATTGTCAATTGCCTGGCGCAAGATGATTTTGGAGGTCTGCGACCCCAATTGTTTACAAAATCAAAATTATATATTTGTTATATAAACTACTTCTTTTTACATTGTTAAATAAATTAAGATTTGTTCTTTTGCTTTATCATTTCTCAAACATAACAGTTAGGCAAGATCCTGTCTTCCCCGACTCTTCCTAGGTGTGTGCCCTCTTTAATAAAAATAAATCCATTGATAAGGTTTTCACCACTTGTTGCATTTGAGCAAGAACTCTTAGTTATTAACTTATTAAAGTCTCTCTTAGCTTTGATAGCTAATTCTAACTGGCCAGTAAGGCAAGCAAAGCTCGCTACGCCAGCTTCCTGCTTGTGGAGATTCTCTCTACCACTTATGGTTGGTTTTTCAAAATTAAAGTGTTTCTCATTGTCTAAACTTTTAGTCGGCGCCTTGCTGGGTAAAAGCTTAGTCATTTCTAAATGCAACTATTGGTGCTCTTACCAAAATTATTCCCAATGGTATAATTGCTTTATCCCTATCCTTCTTGGATGCATTCGGTCGCTCTTTAGAAATTCTACAATTTCAAGAACTAAAATATCAAAGCTGATTCAAATTATTTGTATTCTTCAAAATACTTGTTTAGAAACAAACTCCTTGGAACATATACACAATAAATCTGTTACTCTTTGTCTTGCCAGACCACCACCCTTCCCCATAGTAGGTATATTTATGCTTGAGAGGGAATACGCTATAGCAGCTTTCTTGCGAATAGCCCAAGTTCCAGCTGCGTTTCCTGTTAGCTTAGCCCAGGTCCCTACCCACTTTAGGTATCGGAAAGTGGATTTGCAGTGGCTGCTGCCTTTGAGTATACTGAAAGTTAAAATTGTAACATCTGTTGGACTCTCGTCCTATTTCTCCATCCTTTATCTCCAGTCCGAAACCCACTTCTTTTTCTTCATCATCTTCCCTTGGGGGTTAGGTTATTCCCAAGCTAATAATCTACCCACCCCCCAAATACAAATGTGCAATAAAACAAATATTTAATAACCCCAGTCTTTTGCCCTATGAAGGGTTAAGACAAATGGAAGACCTATTGGGGTACATATGGATTGCATATTGTATTAAGGTACTTGTTCTTCTTCATTATAATCCTTACATCCTTGTGCTTGGCATTTCTTCCTCCCTTGCCGTGGCATGATTGATTTTCAATTCAATTCCAATAAATAATCAAAATACCGGCGAACAAAATAACCAACAACACGAGGAAAATGAATCAAAACGGACCAACTACGGAACCTTGGTTCTAAAATTAATTCTTAATTGGTTGGCCGAACATCTGGAGCAGAGTTTTACCGCGACCCACGCGCACCCTATGATCTGTCATCCCTGTACGGGCTGGTTCCGCCGTCCAGAACAGTCTAGATCACAGATTACCTTACTAGTCTAGCTAGATCTATTTAAAATACTGCTACCTTATCCCTTGGTGGGTCCTGCCACCTCTTCCCGGCCAAATTTCCTGGCGACTTAACGCCCAGTGAACTGTCGCAGTTGGTAGTGACATGCGCGCAAAGTGGCTCCTTTGTGTTTTGAAAGGAAGAGGGACTTGCCGGTTAACCTTATACTTCCTTACGTACTGTACCGTTATTATTATTATTATTATTATCATTATTATTATTATTGACCAACTGATGTTTCATAATGCGGGATTTGCATAGCCATTTTATCGTAATTAAGAGGAGAGATCTCAGAGCGATCGCGAGCCCCTCCCATCACGTTTTTAGCCTACTTTCGATTTTTGCAAAAAATGAAAGTAGACATGAGATCAACACAGGGCGAAAAAAGTGTGTCTGTCTGTGTGTGTGTATGTGTGTGTGTGAGTCTGTGTGTGTGTGTGTCTGTGTGTCTTTGTGTGTGTGAGTGTGTGTACTCTGAATGTCTGTCCCCCCCTATCAATTCGAACACGGTGAATGCGAATTGAACGAAATTTGGTACAAAGGTAGCACTAGCAAAGGACACCTCAGTGTCATGTTTTATATCGCCGCCATCTTTACTAAAACTGAATGGCGGCCACTCAAACGTTCAAAACGTAAAATCAAATAACGACTAACCAAATCATCCGATCTCTACCAAATTTGGTAACAACATACCTTCGTATAGGATGCGTCTTGTGACCAAACTACAAGGTCGTCCGCCATACCATTTCAGGATGGCGGCCGTGCGAATTATGCAAACTTTATAATCCATATCATGGGACCCACCAGTTCCGATTATCGAGCCGAGAATCTTTTTAACTGTTCTAAAGGAAGAGGCACGTTCGAAATTAAAAGTTTATTTTGTAATACTATAGTGCAGACGTGATTTTAAAAAGCTGAGCTGATTTAGTAATAAGACAAGATGGCAGCGGATATCTTGTGCCTGACTTATATTTCACTAATTTGAGTATTGCATGCAATATAGCGTACTGATATAAAATAAATAAACTTTGTATGAAATGCTTTATATATAAATAATATACTCCAGTGATGAAATCGTTTAGTATAAATCACTATTTGCTAACAAGTTCTATGTAAGTCATTTTATATAGAACGATATTCGTTGACACAATTAGCTCAGTGGTAGAGCGTTAGCCTATCACTCAAATGCCTATGGTTCAAACCCGATCAGAGCTAGTTTTTTTGCTTGAAATTTTATATGTTTATTGTTTTGTAATGACTCAGATGTTTTAAAATTAAGCGTTATATTGTGCATATTATGGTGTAAAATATATATTTAATTAAAACATAATTCGCCAGCAGATTTACTCGAGACATCTAGCTGCCAAAAAGGTAACTGCACGCCGACCAGATTTTATTGAAAAGTTTCTTCTTCTGGCCGCTAGAATGCACTCGCTCTGTTAGGATTATATTGTTAGATATTTCACCACTAGATATCACGACTAGTCTACGTGGGGCTCCATTGATTACTATACCATTTGCATTCTATGCGCATCGAATTTGAAGAATGACAAGATGATACTACGATACATTTTTACTTTCTATTTTAAAGGGTTTGTAACAGCCTATTGTGCGTTATTTGAAAATGTTAATTGAAGTGAAGAACAAAACGATTTCACATAGTATCTGAACTCTACCGTTGGTGCTAGTTCAGGATATTAATTAATACTTCTATTTCAGCCAAATAGCAATCGAAAATATCCACATAGTTGGTATACACACGTCTCTGTAGGGTCATGGAAAGATTTGTTAATTCATTTAGGGTTGTGAAAGTCATACGCAGCCAGACGTGTAAAGACATGCCTCAACTCAAAGTTGGATATTGCCCGCGTCAGGCCGATTATGCAATAATAATAATAATAATAATAATAATAATAATAATAATGTTATTGGTTTTACGTCCCTTTTAACTGCTGTTGCTTTTAGAGACGCCGGGGTGCCAGAATTTTGTCCCGAAGGGGATCTTTAACGTGCCAGTAAATCTACTAACACGGCTCCCTCGCATTTGTGCACCCTCAAATGCCAGCTGACTGCGCCAGGATACGAACCTGAAACATACGGTCCAGCAAGCGAGAACGTTACCGCTGTGCCACGCCGCCAGTCCGGTCGATTATGTCTCCAGATCCATAACATTCTTTAGATACTTCTTATCTTTCTTTCTTCAATGATGGTAGCAGTTTTTATCTAGGTTGTGGCGTTTGGTAGAGGTAAATCGTTTCTAAGGTCTTCAACAAAGAATAGTTCTATTATACTCTTTGATAATAACGAGTTATAACTATACTCATACATTTAGGAGAAAGTAGGCTATATGTTCTTTACTGAACATCTTGTTTTCTTTAGGTTAGGCGAATGTTAACATATAATGAACTATTAACCCACCCCGGCTTCGCCCGGGAACAGCTATGAATGCATTATGTGATAAGTACCCTTTTCGTCGGGGCATGAAGGGTTAACATCACTGACTGGACTGTTAATTATATTATCATGGAGATGCAAGTACAACGAATTCTTATCAGGCGTAATTTAAGAATGGCCTGCCTTCCGTCCAATCTTCACTTGACAGTGTCAACTTGAAAAGTTCACAGGCGAAATGAAGAAAAGCCGAGTTGCACTTCCAGGGAAACTCCAAACACAACCACTCTTCTCTGAAATCTTAACTCAACACTACTCGCCAGTTTTTGCTTCTGGCATTTTCTGGGGTAATAGGCTCGCCCGCTAGCTAGGCTGCAACTGGGGTGATAGGCTCGCCCCTAGCTATCTCGTAAACTGTCACCTCAGTAATTGAATGGAGATTGTTGGAAGAAATGAAAACGTAAATACACTTATAGTTGGCGATGTATTAAAGACAGAGATATTCTCTCGCGGACTTAATTGTAGAAATTTTCATGCTGAACAATTCTTACACTCAGGGTGTATTGATATTTTTAACGGTTTGCCCAGCGTACGCTAAAAAAAATTGCACGGACGCCTGGTATTTTTCCAACTTTTTCACTAAAATCGTTACTACTTGGCTTCCTTTGATCATAAATAAATTATTTTCTACAGAAACCTTCCTCGAGTAATCCTTTACAGAATGAAGAAAACCGCATCAAAATCCATCCAGTGGTTCTCGAGATTAGGCCTACCCGTGACGGCCGTGACATCCATGAATCGGGGACTTTGTTTTATACAAAGTAGAGAAAACGCAGTTTTATATATCTGACTCCAATATATATTTGGCTTGCATCATTTAAATAGGACCCTGTAACGATAATCATGCTTCTTATTTCACTTGAACAAGAACAACAGTACTCTATGTACACACAAGCGTCTCGCGAGCATGTGAATGCGGCTGCTCCGCAAGGAAAATATATGTCAGAGAGAGAGAGAGTGTACCATATCGTTACTTCCAGGCTTCCGCCTCAGAAATCTTCTTTGCTCCACCGCCATTGGGATGAATTTTTAACCGTCGTGAACAATGTGAAGCTATTTGCAGTTAATATTTTCCTTTTAAATTTTATGGATTAATATAATTGTGAATTATGTCGATAGTTATCATTTATTTCCACTTCTAGGTAACGGCTTACTACAATATTAAAGAACAAGTCCAAAAGATAGCAGCAGTTAAGTCATGTTACTTCAAGACAAGTAATTTGAAAGTCCAAAGGAGTAGCCTGGAAGAGATTACAACCATAAGTTTGATTTTCCAACAGCAATCATTAAAACTATCTAATGATTATATAACGGAGTGAAATGTTACGAATATATTGTCAATATTTTCTAAATAATAAAGGAAACAAAATTGTTCAATATTATCTCATTTTTACCTAATGGATTGAATAAACCTTGCGTTTGGAATTTGAGACATCATCATTCTGTTCTCTTGCACCAATATTCTATACTGATTCTTTTTTTCATGTTTCTTATTTCGTGCATTGTCATTATCGCTTTAGTTGCCTTTTCTGTTATGTGTTTTGTGAAGCATTTTGCGGTCGTTTGAAGAGTGATTCCTAAATACTTGATTTCTGATACTATTCTCAGTTTTCTTTCCTTTATGTGTATTGCAGCTGATGCGGGGGCTCTTCCTCCGTTTCTAAAGATCATTGTGTTCGTCTTAGATAATTATGTTAATGACCAAGTTATTCTTGGAGCACCATTTATCCACTTCGCTTATTGTTGCCTGGAGTTCTGTTATGTCTTTGGAGCCAATTACGATGTCATCTGCGTATGCGCACGAGAAAATTACCTCTTTGCGGGTAATTCCAAGGATTTCTTCGGTTGCAAGAGTATGAACAGCAGAGGGCTAAGTGGGTCGCCCAGTAGTACTCCATTTGTTTGGATGATCGGTTCTGACATTTCAAGGTTATCTGAGACGCATATTTCGTTCCAGCTCAGCAGTGTGTTAATGAGGTTCGACCATATGTTGTTTTCCCCTAGTGTTTCCTTGAGTTTTTCTATCACTAGTTGCCTGCTTAGTAGGTCGAAAGCTTTCGTAAAGTCTATGAAGACGGTATAACATCTTTGTTTTTTCTCTAGGGCTTCCCAAATGTGTTTCAGTAAGAGTTCGATTGCCTGCAGGGTTGATCTTCCCTTTCTGAACCCGAATTGATTTTCTGGCAGGTGATCTTCTAATTCCTCACTTAATCTTCCTGTTATTATTTTGGTGAAGATTTTAAAAGGGCAGTTTTCCAGTGCAATGCCTCTGTATTGGTTTGGGTCATTGGGGTCTCCTTTCCCTTTATATAATATCTTGACAATTGATTTTCTCCATTGATCGGGGATGGTGGCTGTCTCTATGCACCTGTTGTATAGTTTGGTCCAAATCTGGTTTAGAAGGTGTGCAGTGACTTTTATGAATTCATTGTCTATTTCGTCCGGTCCCGCTGCTTTCTTGTTTTTGGTGTTTTGGATAGCATGTCCGACTTCCTCTGTGGTTAGAGGAATCCAGTCTGTAGCTTTTGGTGATACGACTTCTTGAGGTTTCTTTCTGGCGTCTGTTGTTCCCTCTTTGTTGAGTATGTTGCTGAAATGTGATTTCCATCTGTCCATGTCTATGTAGTTTGCTTGGGCTTGTTTCTTTGGACGAAGTGCCAAATATGGATCATTTTTGGCTTCCTCCGCTAACAGCCTGCTTTTTTTTCCTCCAGGAAGGCGCATTTCTTTTCATGATTCTTTTGTAGTACTTCCTCTTTTCAGCGTATGAGAGTAGGAGAGTGTCGTTCACCTCGTTCTGTCTCACCTGCTGCAGGATGTTTAGGGTGTCTCTTCTTAGTTTGTAACACTCGCTATCGAACCAGGGGTTTGCTCTTCTTTTGAATCGGGGGCTGGCAGCTTTTCTTAGTATTTCTCCTAGGTTTTGAGTAGCTTCTTCTAGCTTTGCATTTTCTATTAGTGTTTCAATATGCGTGTTCACAACTATCTTGGCTTCTACTTTCCCGACATCTATCTTCCTTGAGAGGTGTTGTGTTGTCTCTTCTTGTTTCTTCTCCCAGTCACCGTTAATATTTATTTCTAGGGGTATGTGCTTCCTCGTTTTTGCGTGATTTGCGTTCCAAAGTGTGCTTATACTTCCCTTTATAGGTCCTTTTGTGAGTGTGACGTCTATTGCGCTCTTGCCGTTGTGAGAGATGTATGTAGGTATCGTAGGGTTATTTAATAAAATGAATCCTTCTTCGTGCAGATTTTCTATCACTAGCTTTGCTTTGTAGTTTTGTGTGTCTAGTCTGCAGTTTAGGTCTCCCGCGATCATCATTGGTTTATTCTGCTTATTTTGGGTGATCATTTGGCCTATTTCATTCATTATATCGATTGCTGTAGTGTTCAGTTAGAAATATGCTGCTACAATAACTAGGTGATTCGTTTCTATTAGGAGGGTGTGTTCCTGTTGGATGGTTGCTATAATTGGCCTCAGGTGTGGTCTTAGGAGGATAGTTATCCCTCCAGATGGTCTACCTTTTTCCGCCTTTTCTAGCCAAGAGATGTGTTCCGTAGAACTCGGGGTGCTGCCAGTTAGCGGTTAAGAACGTTTCCGTTAATATTGCTACGTCATACCCTTTTAGGAAGTTTTCTGGGGTCATGTATATTGCACTTTTTATTCCCTCTGCGTTCCATAACATGATTTTTAGCCTATTTTCAATTTTGAAAAAAAAATAGGCTTATGAGATCACCTTTAGTCCGTGTGTGTGTGCGTGTGTGTGTGTGTGTGTGTGTGTGTGAGGTGTGTGTGTGTGTGTGTGTGTGTCCCCTAATAAAATCTAAACGGCTGGAGCGATTTCAATGAAACTCGGTAAGTTCATAGCGCTATTCCCGAAGACCTTGACCGTGCCCTTCAAATTTTGTTACGTCTCACCAATCCAACATGGCGGCTGTGCGAAATATTTCACTAGCATTCAATATCTCCGAAACTATTACCGATATCGCCCAGAAATTGTGTATGGTGATAAAGGGCACTACTAGAAGTTCACCTATGAGACTTTCAAAAACCTGGTGGCTACAAAACCAACATGGCGGCCAAGCGAATTTGAGACATTTAAATAGACTTTTCTCGCGATTTAACTATCCAAACGTAATGAAACTTGGTACAGCAATTTTTTATACACATTGTAATGCACTGGAGTCTAATTTAGTTCAATTGTTTATATAACCTCAAAATGGCGGCTGTGCGAAATATTTCACTGACATTCTATATCTCCGAAACTATTACAGATATCAGCATGCAATTTTGTACGGTGATAAAGGGTACTGATACAAGTTTACCTATGTATGTTTCATAAACCTGTGAAGTACGTAACGAACATGGCGACCAAGCGAATTTGAAATATTTTAATAGACTTTTCTCGTGATTTAACTCTCTGAGCGCAGTGAAATGTGGTACGTTAAATGATTTTGCAGATTGTAATGCACTGCCATCTAATTTAATTCAATTGTTTACATAACCTCAAGATGGCGGCTGTGCGAAATTTTAAAATTTAGTTTTCATTTCTTGTGTCGTAATCATGCGATCGAAGTGATAGTTTAAATAATGAACCTAGGCAATAATTGTCCTTCAATGGTACATAACTCCATGGCCTGTACATATAACAATCCTAAATGGCGAGCTTCCAAAATATTTAGACGGTTCTCAATATCTATGAATCTTTTACAGCAACCAAACTGAATGTTTTTATGTTCATAGTGTACCCGTTCGTCCTGGGGATGCGATGACCCATCTGCTATAACATCGCATTCCTGGAGTCCCAGGACAGAGCGGAGTTAAATGAACCTCTAGTCAAATAAGGAATGTGTCGGAAATTCAGCTGAGTTATCGAAAAAGCAGTGGGTATCACGAGACAAAGTATCTATAGGGTCGTTACGGGCTTAAGTTTAATAAAAAATAATGCAAATATAAATGGGCGCCATCAACTGAATTCCTAGCAAACCACTTTCTTTCCGGATAAGCCTTACTCAAGACAAGGAAAGAAAAAGGAACATCACACCATCATCAGATCACAACTAAGATAAAAACAAATTTATTTTACTTTGATAGTCAGACAGACATTTTAAATATAATTCCTACCTAAGAGTATGGTCGAATGCCAAAGTTAAATTGTCATTGTCCAAAAATCGAACCATCTCTTTTCTAATTCAAAATTATTTTTATCCACATAACAAGAAAAATTTATAAAGTTCTCTTGGGTTCTCAGGATCACTGTAGCACTATGTCTTTCGTCACTGACATTTGTGAAACCTGAGACCTAATTTCTCTTTAATTTAACATCAATGTGGATTTAAAAATGTTACTAATCTGTCTAAACATACACATATAATAATCACACATATTAAATATCACGTAAATTTATGGTTTGCATGGCATAATTTGAACGTTGAACATGTTAATCAAATGCTCCTAAACATCGAATAATTAATTTACACTATTTACATCGTCATTAATAATCTCTTATCTGTGAATTACAGAAAATTCAAATTCTCATTGGTCATCATTATCGTCATCATCAAAATTAAATATTTCTCACATTAATTCTCACTTCAAAATTTTACATATTCCTGTCAGAATCGTTAATTCATCACCATTACATCATTTAAATTCTCAACTCAAGTTGCAATTCCTTCAAATTATATCTCAATTAAATTTATTTAATTCCATATAAATTCATTAATCATCAGCTTCTTTAATTAACTATCACCTTCTAATTCAGTTATTCATCATCATTACAATCGTCTATTAATTTATTTAAATCAGTTTATTTATCCAATCTTTAATTCATCCATCTATTTAATTCATCGATTTATTCAAAATTTATCAAATTATTTAAATTTCAATCATCTGGTTATTTAGAATTTCATTATTTCATCTAGTCATTCTGATTTTTATTTCATTAGGTCAGATCGTTAATATGCTTAATTTTCAGATTATTATTTCGTTAATTATTATTTTTCAGAAAATCTTGTATTATCAACTTCATTTATTTGTTTAATTTCCTAACAAATTGTTTAATATGATTTATAGAACGTTGTCTTACAGTTTTATCACTTCCAAGTTATATCTCGTATTTAATTTATCATGCCAAAAAATATTATTGTCTCCACGACATCACGTTGGATCTAACTATCCACAACGACATTACATTTCTTCAATACTTCAAATATCACATTTGACTACAACAATTATTCCACAAAACTCCATAAATATTCAGCACATACAGCATGAATCTCAACAATAACGCTAGACTGGGTACGACGACCTCATGTCTGCTTCAAAATACATTATCAACGTTGCAACTATCACAAGGCAACTTCCACAAAATGCCTATCACAAACTTCACTTAACCATGTTGCATGATCTACAAAAATATATAACTGGCTTCAAATTATCAACGCACACAATCTCCAATAACTGTAATTAATCTGATCACATCTAGACAACTTCTTAAACAATTGGAAAAATATTACTTCAGTAATTTAAGATCTGCTTTCAAATAGCATAAATTCTCTTACAATTTTCATAACTCACATCGCAGAAAAACACCAATGTGCTATAATCTCTCATATCAAAATCTGCAATACTGATCTGCCTTAAAGTAAATCTGACCATTAATGATTAATCTCATAAGATTCAATTACTTTAAATCCTTCTCAAAGGTATCAAACACAATTATAAAAATCATCAAAAGCATCAGCTGTAACAGCTGTTAAACTGAAATTACTCTCAAAAGAGTATAGCAACAAAATATTGGATTGGCAAACAAGAATTACTAAATGCAATCCTGTTGACATTTATCGTTACTTTATTTAACAAAATTTCGACTGATATGTGACTAGTAGTTCCTTGTTTAATTCACTTACATCTCGTGTACATTCGGATGATAAAAATGAGTCCCTCAATGGCGAGTAAGATGTGTAACCACCGTACAGTCGTATAAATACGAAAGACCTCGCCCCGTCGACTTGGATGATAGTTCCCTGAACGATGGGTAAGATGAGTAGCCACCATACAATCGTATAAATACGAAGGACCCCATCTCGTAGGCTATATGAGTGAATGTACCAGATAGGAATCAACAAGTTTCTAGTTGTCATATAAAAGCGATGTTCATTCACTAAAGTGAATAACTTCTTAATATCTCCAAACAATCCAATGGAAAAAATCCCTACTGATGAATAATACACACTCGCTAGTATGCAATGAACTGACGAAGTAATTTCTGATAATCAATTGCAGATCACGAGTTCGAAATACTCGTTACACAAAAAAAACTATTCATGAAAAATATCCTAGCTGGAAAAATGTCTAAAAGACCAAACATCTGCTTAATAAAGCCAATCAATGGTGAGAATTTCGTATAATGATGCCTGCCATATCATATGGTCACTCCATATTCTAGCAAATTCGAAGTATTTAAATTCAAACCATGTCTTAATAATCATATCACTCCTATTAGAAAAATATACATGTGTGCCCAGTATTCATGAAAATAATCGTATCAGGTAGTTATGACTCTTACAGTACCTTTCATAATCAGCTGTAATAAAATTTCCAAGATCGTCGATTTCCCTACATAAAGAATTTCTCGAAAGATCGGCGTGAATATCATTCCATCCATGAAATGACGATTGCATTCGAAACCCCAAGTGAATCAGCTGGTGGACTCCTCTCGTCAGGAATCGAATCCATCGCTCTGCGGTGCCATCTTGTCTCTATTTGCGTCTACTCGGACATGTTGAACTTCGGATTACCCATAGCGGATATTGTCCAACTCCTTCTCGAAAAAGTTCATGGAAACAGCGGACCCCCTACTCCTCTTCTAAGTTACGCCACTGTTCCGTTAAATGTTCAGTTTGAGTATTGCAAGTTCAATCTCAAATGACTGCTAAGTCCAACTTTCGTAAAATGAAATTTTACTTGAGAGTGTTCAAGATTACGAAACACCCTGTATTTGTCTGTATTAGGTAATTCATGAAAATTGCATAAGAAATAAATCTTATTAATGCACGATCTAATGTTCATCAGTGCCTATGCTAACAACATTCCGTTTACTTGAAATAGTTAAAGTAGCTTCGAATGCGTTATATAAAAGCATAGTCATGAAGTTATTCATAAAAGCTATGTTCAAACTGCGTTGAAATGAGCTTGTAATAAAGTCTTCAACTACTTGCAGTGCCGTCCTAACATATCCCGGCCGTCTGCGATTGCTTCCTCGGCCAGCCCGCCTGGATCAATGACCCGCTTGGCCTTCGCTGCTCGGCGATGCAGGAACTGTCGCCTACACTCTTGCCGTGACAGTTTCTGTATGTTACGTAACCTTCACTGAGCGTCTCGCTTGCGCTATAGAGCTGCTCCTACCTGCTCGTCTGAATGAGCTCAACTGACTCTGCTGACACTGTCTTCTTGCTTATGTGCTTGGCGCAGGCACGTGGTGTAGTCCCCCACCATTGTGCTCTCGCGTCACGATCATAGTCTCGAACCCAGATCATCTCGGCTATTCCGTTATAAAATAACTTAAGGGTTATCTGACTTCCATAAAATTATTTCCACATATAATGCATGTTATATATCCTCTTCTAAGATGTTTAATTGCTATGATTCCATAAATATCTCAATAAAGCTTCACATCTCTATCCATAATTCCATCTTCTCACAGATTTCAATGCCTCCTTGATCCTAGACCTCCTACGTCATCTTGACATTCTTCTTGACGCGATCGGTGCGCCATCTTTTCCTAACTCTTTCCAAAACCTCAACTACAGCTTAATGTCTGCTGGCGTAGCCGATAGCCTAAACTAGGTATCGGGTACAATAGAGACTATGAACATATGTTCACCTATAGGACTTTCAGTAACCTGGTGAGCACAAATCCAACATGGCGGCAACGCGAAGTATAAATATTTAAATG
Organism: Meconema thalassinum; assembly: GCA_946902985.2. Classification (NCBI taxonomy): domain Eukaryota; kingdom Metazoa; phylum Arthropoda; class Insecta; order Orthoptera; family Tettigoniidae; genus Meconema; species Meconema thalassinum. Next base: position 381,351,268 of record OX336394.1, on the reverse strand, counting down.
GACGTTTCTCGCGAATTAACTATCCGAGTGCCGTGAAACGTTGCACGTTAAATGCTTATACAAATGTTGATCCACTGGCATCTAATTTATTTCAATTGTTTGCATAATCACTAGATGGCTGCTGTGAGAAATTTTAAAATCTCGTTTTTACTTCTTGTGTTCTAATCATGCGATTGAAGTTTGAATACCACACGTACACAATAATCTTAATGTAATAGTACAAAAATAAAAATCCAACCTGGCGACCATCTGAAATATTTAGACGGTTCTCAATATCTACGAATCCGTTACAGCAATTAAACTGAAATTTTGTATGTTGATAGAGGCAATTAACATGAGCAGGATATATGAAAATAAGCTGTATAGTTCTTCACGGAACTACTTGTTAGGTATCCTGCTGCCACCTTTCCGTTTTGACTCGGTTTGTTTTGTTTTTGTGTTCCTTCTATATTCCATAGTAGTGTTGTTTGAGTCGTGCAGTCAGTGGTATGGTTGTTGATGGCAGCAGAGTAGATTATGTTAGTCGAAACGGGCTCCCGTTGTTCTTCCCCTCCGAAAGCGATATTGTCTGATCTGTATTCCAGAAGGCCAAAACTGACGTGTGCTTACCCGTTGCAATTCGTTGAACGGTATGCCAATTTTAAAGACTTTAAAGTATCCTTAAATTTGCATATCTTCACATTGTATGTCACACGTGATCCCTTGCTCCTGCATATGCCTAATTATTTTCTCGTTTGTGGTTTCCTGATGTGCTTTTCCCACATATAACCAAGCACGCCTTTCCCCTGCTTGTAGATCTGATTTTGAGGGATCCATGGTGCCTATCACAACATTATGCTCATTTGTTCGATGTTGTCTGTTCACCATATCAGAATAACTCTTTCGATGTCCATTTTGAGAATTTGTTGGATCTTCTTCTGTTGTGAAGAATTTAAGATGGTCTTCAGTTGTTCGTAGTTTTGTATTGTCTCTCTTTTGTATTTCACTAGTGCCTGAGGGGTGGATGTCTTCACTTCCTTCATTAATCCTATCCTATATTCCAAAAGAAGCTTAAAACATCTGCTGTGTTTATAGACCTCACTGCTGCCTTCGATACTGTCTGGAGAGAAGGTATGATCTACACACATCAAAAAAAGTTTTGCATCACCTCGGTTCCCAGATCTCCGGCATATAGACGTTGACTGTGTATATTGTATCAAAGATACAGTCCCTTTGACTGTTCATAGATGTCACTAAAACTGCTCAAAGATGTAAACAACCATGCATGAGCAGGGCCTATTAGACGGAGGGGGTACGACAGCCGATCAGTTCCAGTCATTCCACCAGGACGAAGGTACGCTGCTCATGTTGTCTGTAGTTCTACCATGCCTAGAAGGTCAATACCGCAGTTCGATCGCGTCCGCATTGTTACTTTGTGTCAAGAAGGGCTCTCAACAAGGGAAGTTTCCAGGCGTCTCAGAGTGAACCAAAGCGATGTTGTTCGGACATGGAGGAGGTACAGAGATACAGGAACTGTCGATGACAGGCCTCGCTCAGGCCGCCCAAGGGCTACTACTGTAGTGGATGACCGCTACTTACGGATTGCCGCTCGGAGGAACCCTGACAGCAATGCCACCATGTTGAATAATGCGTTTCGTTCAGCCACAGGACGTCGTGTTTCAACTCAAACTGTGCGCAATAGGCTGCATGATGCGCAACTTCACTCCCGACGTCCATGGCGAGGTCCAGCTTTGCAACCCCGACACCATGCAGTGCGGTACAGATGGGCCCAACAACATGCTGAATGGACCCCACAGAATTGGCATCACGTTCTCTTCACCGATGAGTGTCGCATATGCCTTCAACCAGACAATCGTCGGAGACGTGTTTGGAGGCACCCTGGTCAGGCTGAACGTCTTAGACATACTGTCCAGCGAGTGCAGCAAGGTGGTGGTTCCCTGATGTTTTGGGGTGGCATTATGTGGGGCCGACGTACGCCACTGGTGGTCATGGAAGGCTCCGAAACGGCTTTACGATACCTGAATGACATCCTCCGACCCATAGTGCACCCATATCGGCAGAATATTGGAGAGGCATTTGTCTTCATGGACGACAATTCTCGACCTCATCGTGCACATCTTGTGAATGCGTTCCTTCAAGATAACGACATCGCTCGACTACAGTGGCCAGCATGTTCGCCAGACATGAACCCTATCGAACATGCCTGGGATATGTTGAAAAGGGCTGTTTATGGACGTCTTGACCCACCAACCACTCTGAGAGATTTACGCCGAATTGTCGTTGAGGAGTGGGAAAATTTGGACCAACAGTGTCTTGATGAACTTGTGGATAGTATGCCACGACGAATACAGGCTGGTGTATTCTTTGAATACACGGTACGAGAGATATAATGTCTATTGCTCTTTGCATGTTCATTTCTTCCTTCCTCTTTGCCAAACACCAACAGTGATCATCTGTTTTCTCCTTGTTGGGCATGTCTCTTATGTCTTCATAAGTATGTTTCAGATATATAACTTCTGTGGTCCACCTAGCGTCATCTAGTAGCGAACCTCTGAAGCTACTCAATTCCTCATCGTGCAAGAGGACTTACTTATCCATTTGGCTACCAGATCTCGTTACCATCGTCAGCTATTTTCTCCTTGAGCAAGAGGACTACGTCTACTTCTTTACTCACCATGCTGCGCTAATATCGCCTACTATCAACTCTTAGAAGACCATCCATCAAGAAGAAAATTATTTTTTGCTAAGTTGGTTATGCTGATATGTATACCTTTTGTTTCCTACACCCACTCTTTCCCCTTCCGTGGTCTCTCCGTGCTCCGTTGAGCTGCTCTCACTTCTCAGTCGGCAGTTGACTTGATCAGTCAGGGCTCAACTAGAGCCGGTCTCCTCAAACCAAGAGACACTCTCTACGTTCTACGCCATGTTGGCGCATTAAGTATCGGTTAAGGGAACTTCACCTTCGCCATGCAACAAAGATAAGTACCTGCTTCAAGTTTTAACCTCATCTTCATGATTTTACCTACCACATGCTTTTAACTATCTTTTATAGGCAGTGTGAAATTACTTATTTTGGGGCAAAATCATCCTCCGCGGGATTTTCCATGTTGAGCTTTTGTTTAATCAAGCTAATCTTAGTGAAAAGCAGCATTTCTTATGCTTGCCAAATGAGAAATCTTCTCACTACGTGGGATATTATCTAATACCCACTGTCTATAATTTACAAAGCAAGTTCCTCCGCTGGATTTACTTTGGCCCCATTTTTCTACTAAGATCGTTCTGGAACCTTCCAGATCTTGTACTTTATCTGCAAGTCCTGCCGTCATGTATTTCTCACTTACTTGTGAGAATGCTATTTAAAATTGAAGAATCTCACTTCTAAATTACTACAATAGTGAATTTTCGTCCACCGCTGGAACATTCTATGGCGCATTTAATTGTAAATCACAACTGTTTCAAGAGATAGACTCTCACCTATATAGTGCAATCAATTCTTCCTATAATTGCAATAACTTTCTTTTCCATAAACTTTGTGTCTCCACAGTGAACATTTCATATGTTTCAATGAACTATAGTGAAAACCAGTGCTTGCTCAACTTTTCTACCGCGTCGCGATCGTCCGGTTATATTAAATAAGGCCATGAACATTTTCCTTAATTCCCATTTCTCTTTCCTAAACCTTTCACTAACAATCTGCAATAAACTTTTAATCTAGGTCTTTTTCAATAAGGTGTCATTCTAAGAAGTGCCCTTCCATTTTTGTTGGTTTATCATTAAGTATCTCTGTATAATCTTTGTGATACGTGTCTAACACACGTTTCAAACTTACATTGTTCCTCCCTTCAAAATCAGGGAAAACAATTCTCTAAACTCTTGAGCGAGTCATGTTCAGGTTTCACGAAATGGAAACTGCCCCATTTTTCTCGTGATTCCTAATTAAACATAGGAAGTCTAGAAACTTCCTTTTCACTTTCTTCAGGTTTCACAATAAGTGACCTGCCCTCTTTGTATAATTCTCATATATTAACTCTGTATAAATATAAGAAGTTGTAGGAACTTCTATCTTATTTTCACGTTGTTATTATCGTCATTTTCAAAGTTGTCATTTTCTCTAGAACATTCTCTCAAGAATTTCTTAAGGTACACTTTTTGTACTCCAATTCACGTTCAAGCTTTAATTATTTCATTGTTTATTGGTTTAACTCTTATAAAAATTTTAGAAACATGTAAGGTTTGAACCCTTGTAAATTGTCAATTGCCTGGAGCAACTGTTTGATATTAAGAGGTCTGCGACCCTATTTGTTAAAAAGTTCAAATGAACTATGTTTATTAAACTTATATTGCATAATTGTTAATTTCCTCAAACTTCCTGCATTGTTAAATAAATTAAATATTTGTTTTTGGATTCATCATTTCTTTGATAATACAGTTAGGCAGGATCCTGGCTTTCCTAGCTCTTCCTAGGTTTATGCCCTCGTTCATATACAATAAAGCTTTTACTATCTGTCTGGCCAGATCATCACCCTTCCCTATAGTACTTTTATTCGTGCTTGGAAGGAAACACACTAAAGCCTCTCTCTGGCAAACTGCCCAAGCCTTAGCTGCGGTTCCCGTCAGCTTCGACCAAGCTCGTAGCCACTTTAGGTATCCGAGCACATATTTGCGGTGGCAACCGCTTCTAAATGGATTAAAAGTCAAATTAATAACTTTTGTGGGACTCTCCTCCTATTCTTCTATCCTTCTTTTCCAATCCCAAATCTACTTCCTTCTCTTAATCATCTTCCCTTGGTGGGTGGGTTATTCCCTAGCCTATAACCTACCCAAAATTTGGTACCAGAAACCCGGGAGAGTCCATTTTTTATGTCCATTGTTTGTCAAGTGTCATTTGACAATACTTTGCAAATTTTTAATATCTCCTTTGGATCTTTCAGCTATAACCACATCGTGCAAAGCCTGTGAACGGGAAAGAGGCCGCTCCTGTCTCCTATGGTGTGTCCCATTCTTTCTACTCATTCGCTGCTGCCAACTTGACAGCATCTTCAAGGTTCTACAGTTTTGTGAGTTGTATTTCAATTTATTCTTTTTATCATGGCCCCTACTGAAAAAGATGAAACTCTCATTGCTAGACGTTCTTCTTATAAAGGGCAACTCACTAGATTCCGAAATTTCATCAGCAAATTAAATCCCGCCGAGTGTGATTTAGATATCTTAACACATCGTCTTAAGTTGTACGAACGGTCTTATGATTATTATGACCAAATTCAAACCGAGATCGAATCCGCTTGTCCAGACCTTCAATCGGATCGGGACGAGGTCGAACCCTTGTACTTTGAAGGAATTGCAAAGGCCCACCAATTGATCCGCAATATCTCAGAACCGGACACTAGGGTCATCAATCCGGCCCAGTTCGCATCCGCTTCAGTTCACAAGAACAAACCGAAACCGTTACTTCCTAAGATAAGCCTACCGCACTTCTCAGGCAAGGAAGGTGAATGGTATTCTTTTTACGAACTTTACTGCTCCCTAATTCATGAAAATATCGAGATCCCAGACATACATAAATTTTACTACCTCCGCACTTCTTTGGAATCTGAGGCCTTGACCTTGGTGGAGTCACTGCCTTTAAGCGCAGACAACTACCACATCGCCTTTAATCTCCTTAAAGAGAGATATGGCAATTTACGTTTGAGTGTCGCTCGACACATCCGCTGTCTCTTCAACTTACCTGCCGTAAAACCTAATGACGTCACATCTTTAAGAGACCTCTTAGATTCTATGCAGTTAAATGTCAGAGCGTTATACCAACTAAAACAGCCTGTCCAAACATGGGACACCATACTTATTCACCTAGCTACATCAAGATTCGATTTTTCGACACTGAAGGCCTGGGAGATCGAACTCGCCTGCAACAAGGAACATTCGTTCGAACACCTTATCTCGTTTCTCAACAGTCGATGTCAATTCCTTACAGCACTCGCATTTCAGTGCGAAAAAGTCGAAACGAATCCTCAGTGTCAAATTTTTGAAAAAAAACTTGCATCTTCAAAGGGACATCAGCCCCCATTTGTCGAAAACAAACAAACCTGTTCTTCTTTCAATCATTCAAGAGAAGATATCAGGCCGCTTAATAAATCTTTAAAATGCACGCTCTGTAAAAAGCTTCACACCTTGTATTTGTGCAAATCCTTTAAAGAATTGTCTGTCGAAGATCGAAGAAAGTTTGTCTTAAATAGCAAACATGGTTTCAACTGCTTATCACCTAAGCATTCTTCTTCGAACTGTACGTCATCAAATCTCTGTTTTCATTGCAAAAAACCGCATCATTCTTTATTGCACGTTCACGATAACTCGAGGTCATCAGCACCTGCCTCTTTAAGCTCCTTGCAGAGCCGCTCCGAACAAACTAATGCTTCTTCCTGCATTTCCAACGCCGACACTTTTCACAGTGCGCAAACCCTGTTGACCACTGTACAATTTGAAATCCAAGATAGATTTGGAAATTGGTTCAAAACCCGTGGTCTTCTCGATTCCGCTTCAACGCACAACTTTGTTTCGCAATCGTTGATTAAAAAACTAGGTCTTTCGTCATCGCCTACTTCTATCAATGTGACCGGCATTGACAATTTGAAAACTCAAGTTTTGCAGTCTTCAAAATTGAAAATCAGAGACGTTTGCCAAAGAAACACCAATCTTAATTTAAACTGTCTCATTCTTACCAGTATTGGCAAGGACACTCCAAGTCACTCTATCAATACCTCCGGATTAAAGATTCCTTCGCACTTAAGGTTAGCCGATCCTCAGTTTAATGCTCAAGGTCCCATTGATGTGCTTTTCAGTGCCAATGTTTTTTGGAATTGCATTCGCAAACAAACACGCAAGTTATCTTCAACCGTGGTCGCTAGAGACACCGATTTTGGTTGGGTTATTACTGGTGAAATCAAACATCCCAGTGTTCAAACCAAAACGCAATGTCATTTCGTCACAGCTGACATAAATCCCATTTCTGAAAAAGAGAACGCTCATGTTTCAAATCTCAATATTTTTGAAAACCACTTGTCGAAACGATGTCTTATCGTGAACAACTGCGCTAACCCTGTAAGTTGTTTAAATGGTTTTTCCTTCTTCCCGCACAAGATGGCCATTCAAGTTCGCCTTGCTTTGTGTTATTTCGTCTATCTTCTTATGTCATTTTTATAGCAGTTAATTGCTTAAACTATTCCTCGAAAACTATCTTCCCCTTGTGTAAAACCATGGCTATCAGTCACCATCACTTTGCTGTACGCTATGTTTCACTTCTTTCGTTATGTAGAAGGATGGCCACGGCCGGCTCCTCCCCCCTTCCTCGCAATTGGAAGTCGCTCATGAAACCGATTGAAACTCTGAATTCTATAGCATCTAGAATAACTATTCTTATGCATAACCTTCTTCTCAATGTCCCAGCTTGTCTTCTTTGCTCGGAAGAATTAAGCTTCTTTTTGTTGAAAATTGTCCGATTTCGTGATCCTCTCAATTATGCGAAATTGATTTTCTACTTTATTTCATATAGCTTTAAATTGCTTTTTCACGTCCAAGTTCCGATTGACTGCATGTCGTGTTACTCGTTCCGCTTTAAGTTACAGCTGATTCAGCTAGTGTTTGTGTACTCCGAACTGCTTGTTTTTCAAACCTGTTTGTTTACAAGCCTGAATAACGCCAAGTTGTTGTTTATTTCCTGTATGATTGCCAAAGGTCAAAACAAGTTTCTCTTATCTCAACTTTGGCTGATTGCCAAGCATTGTCTGACGAGTTGCTACTACAAGTACAGAAGCCGTTTACCTACTTCCCGAAATAAACTCGTTCCGCTTAAGGACTCTGTCAGCTATTTATATGTCTTATCTCGTTGTACTATGTGTGTCAAGGCCGTACTTGTTTACGTCCCTCACTTACTCATGCTCGTATTCCATAACTGCTTTGATCCCTGTTGCAAAACTTCGTTGCGTATTTCTCACGCGCGTATGTATTGCAATTTGCTTGCATATTTTGCGATCTTAATGTTCATTTATGAACAAACTGGTTTTTTCTCGTCGTCACATTTGATGTGTTTTTGTATTCATGCTTGTCATGTCACGTTTTTCGCTGACTTAAGTATTTTTCTGAGTAACCCCTTTGATACTCATTATAACTTGAGGTTATTGTTTATGGCTACTCGTTTGTTACCTATGGCGTTCTTGCTTTCTACTCGCATAGTTCCTTTGTTTATTTGGTATATTCTTGTCCTGAATAGATGTACTTGTTTCTATACGCTTTGTTTAAACTTGTTAATTCTCCTTTTGCATTGTATCGTAATCTTTACTAGTGCTTTATTTCCCTCCGCTTCTAGTTATTTCGTGATTGAAAGTGTCGTTAATTCTCACCTTTTAACTCCGCTTTCCAATGACCCTGATGACCTCCTTCCACTTTCACCTGGTCGCTTCTTTACACGCCCTTCTCTCTCTGCCCCTCCTTCCCTTCCCAATTCTTTCAGGGATTTTGATTTACCTATTGTTGGGCGTAAACTTGAAGCCCTCAGTAATTCTTTTTGGAAGAGGTGGAACTTTGAATATTTAACTTCCTTGCAACGGAGGCAGAAGTGGTTTCTTTCCAGTCCCGACATTAAAGTGGGAGACTTGGTCTTAGTTAGGGATGTTTCACCCCCCCTAGTCTGGCCTTTTCGAAAAGTGACTAAGTGTTACCCTGGAAGAGATAGGAGAGTCAGGGTATTCAGAATCGTGACCACAAATGGACCGATCACAAGACCACTGTCTTTGATCGCTCCGCTTCCAATAAATGTGTAACTGCTTATTTGCTCGCTGTTGGTGTTTGTCCCCCCAGTATGGTGTATTCTTTGAATACACGGTACGAGAGATATAATGTCTATTGCTCTTTGCATGTTCATTTCTTCCTTCCTCTTTGCCAAACACCAACAGTGATCATCTGTTTTCTCCTTGTTGGGCATGTCTCTTATGTCTTCATAAGTATGTTTCAGATATATAACTTCTGTGGTCCACCTAGCGTCATCTAGTAGCGAACCTCTGAAGCTACTCAATTCCTCATCGTGCAAGAGGACTTACTTATCCATTTGGCTACCAGATCTCGTTACCATCGTCAGCTATTTTCTCCTTGAGCAAGAGGACTACGTCTACTTCTTTACTCACCATGCTGCGCTAATATCGCCTACTATCAACTCTTAGAAGACCATCCATCAAGAAGAAAATTATTTTTTGCTAAGTTGGTTATGCTGATATGTATACCTTTTGTTTCCTACACCCACTCTTTCCCCTTCCGTGGTCTCTCCGTGCTCCGTTGAGCTGCTCTCACTTCTCAGTCGGCAGTTGACTTGATCAGTCAGGGCTCAACTAGAGCCGGTCTCCTCAAACCAAGAGACACTCTCTACGTTCTACGCCATGTTGGTGCATTAAGTATCGGTTAAGGGAACTTCACCTTCGCCATGCAACAAAGATAAGTACTTGCTTCAAGTTTTAACCTCATCTTCATGATTTTACCTACCACATGCTTTTAACTATCTTTTATAGTGTGCCCATTTAGCAAGAAATATGCCAATCACAGTATACCAGCGTAGCTCTATTCGGGATTTCGGGGCAGCGGTAAGTTCCCCCACTCTGTGACTCACATATTTTGGATTAATTAGAGGATACACTTGCAAAATAACAACAAAATCAACTCCTATTTAAACACATTTAATTAATAAATTAATGGCGCTACAAACATTTTAACAATTTAATTACTGACCCAAATATCAACTGCTTGTTCCAAATGAACAAGGGATCACAAAATAAAATAAACAAATATTGTATTCAAAACCTGTGGTTTCCACATAAACCAACAATTCTTACTTAGTCTCACTTCCATAAAGCACTAACATTAAGTTTACATAACTCCGAGCTCTTTGGCTCCATGCATTTACATTATTATGGTGTCATTCTTGTACACCTCAAACACTATCTTTTATTATTTTCTTATTTCTCAAAAACAATATATAATTATATTTAAAAATCTAGGTTAATTATCTAACTCAATATTTTGGGCATGTCCACACATTCAGTTGTTATCATCTCTCTTTATTTCACAAATATATTAAAGTAATCAGAAAATCAATTGTGTACTCCAGAGCGTGAAGGTACTTGACACAGTCAAAAAACTATAGTTACTCCCGAACTCAGTTGCCTTCAATCAACTCGTGGAATCCCACGCCCATACATTATTACAATAGGGATTGTTATTTATCTCTTATGTCTTAATAGACCATTATCATATAAGAAACTACGATCTGAACCGGCAAACGAAATATCCATCTTTAAGGACCTCGGTTCAACGCCCGGGTCGTTAACAACATTAAACACTCCTGGTGTATTCATTTCTCTTTGCAACAGCTTACGAGACGGTCTCTGTTCCATCTCGCTTTAAGAAAGCTAGACTCTACTACTTGGGGTGCGATTTATGACACGTTAGGGTGGCGGCGACATCCTGTCTGACCCAACATTAGTAGCTTATTTCCAAGGCTTTCAAAACAAACCTTCCCATTATATCCAGTTCTGGGGAGACCGGGCTTTATTGTACCGTATACATTCAAACAACTATTCTTTGGTTCAAAGACCATTTTCATATCCTTGGCATTTATTAATTATGAGAGGGTCCTCATTGATTGGGAAGATTAATACACATACGACGACGGAGAATTTCAGGGGCTTTTATCATAAGAAGATCCTGCATTCGAATCTCTTCAGGTGCCTCGGGAACCAATCCCGTACAGAGGACTTATTACAAAATGCGATTTAGAGTCGGCCGTGGCCCATATGACATACGCTCAATAATACCATATATTAGCTCCCTTTTTAAATACATACACAATGCCTCGTGATACTAATGTCACAAATAGAGGACTTACACAATTATCAATTCACTGCAATCAACTACCCTCCATAAGTAATGTACCAAGTATTTAACCACTACGCTTTCCTAGCGTGACACTTTAATATTATATTTGCGCTCATTATGCGCTATGCATTATTTTAAGCCGAAAATGTCTTCCCAAGAACTGATAAAATCTCTTTAGTAACAATTCATATTATTTTATTTCACATATTAATCTTTCCGTGGTCGATAAATCGCTCCCTGTTTTAAAATAATCCATTGAACCTCACCTCTTACACATACGTTAAGGCTTAACGTTCTTATGTTCATATCAATTTATTTGATTTTTATTTAACATTTCCATATTTAATTATTATTATTATCTTTATTCTTTATACCAGCTCAAAAGCTAATTTTTCTCATATCTCAACTTTACTTTATTTCAATGTCTTTCATGATAATTAATGATATTTCGCTTGCTCTTATGACATTTGTTAAATACATTAACCCTTTATTCAAATATTTCCTCTACGGGATTTATTCTTTACATAATTATTCATAATTTCTCTATTTATTTTATTATTGTTCAGACCGTGTTCTTGATTATTCAGTATTTATTCATTAAAACACATCCCTTTCACTCAAAAACTCCGGTGGGTCTGTACACAATCAATTTCTGACACCAAAATAAAAATGAATTTTGTACTCACATATTTTCCAGATCATCCCCTGATCTTAAATCTGGTGCGGTGCTTCATTTTTAGGCCCACTTTGAACTTTTTACACCATATTAAAAGTATTCATCTTACGTAAAAACACTTTTTGACATATATCTAAAACACTTAATATTGACGACATTTTTATATACTGATGTGTCCCTTTTGAACACATGATAAACACTAAAAATATTATTTAACACACAATCTTGATTATTTTACACTTCACAATTACTCGATCACTAGGCCGTATTTCTGAGCCTATCACACGTGATCTTCTTAAATTCCCGTTTCCAAGGGTGAAATTTATTCGATGTCGGCTTCCTATCCTGCAGAATGCGAAAGTCCCGAAACATCTACTGTTCCCTGGAGTTCAATTCTACTACTCCTATCCTGGATAACCGGCTGTTTATCTAGCTTGAACGGCTTCTTTGTAGATCTGTCTATCGATCCTAACGAAAGTCTATATGGATCGAGGTCTCCTCTAAAACCTATAGATTTTGTTCATAACAGCTAACACTTCTCAATTCTAGTATTGTTAGAATTGTTCGCCTGCTTTCTGGAGCTAATGTTTATAGTCTCCTGTCTTCTTTATTTGGACTGTTTTAACACTCCTACGTTCGAACCTTATTCTGTTCTTCCCTTTTAGGTTGCTTCAATTTAAATAACAGTTTATCTGTCTGGTACGATACTTCCGTACGTTATGATCTATTCGTTCGTACATATAACGACCTATCGCCTTTAAGTCCGACGTTCGCAGCCTGCTCTGACTATATCTTGCGAATTTTCACTTTAACTTGTATACAGTCGGGCCTAAATCCTATAATTAGGATTTTCCTAATACTTCACTACGGCGATACTTTAAAATTTCGTCTTGACTGCTCCTTATGGAGGCAAGCAAGTCGTTACTACTGTGACGCCTGTGGCTACCGGATCTTACTTCGGCGGTGTAAAACAGCGTTTCTCCCCTCAAGGAGTACTGGTAGCTGTTATCGATGTAACGCAGAGTTACGTCCCCTCACGGACTGTCGGAATGATTACTTCTACGTCGTGGAGCAGCACTTCCCCGCACGGAATGCTCGTAGGACTGCATGATTGGCTTGGAAACGCCCGAAGCTTTATACTATTTTACTACAAAAAAATAAGACTCAAGCCTTTTCTGTGGTCAACTTCTAAAATAATGGTGCCACAAATATAAAAATTATACCTTCCGAAAGCTCTTCTTCTCAATGTCAAATGATCTTATTGCACCTAAGAATCGATCGTGAAATTCGGAGATATTAATTAATTTCTCGTCCTCAATTGTGTGGGTGTTGCATTCCTTTTGCTCTCTCCCCTCCACAGAGGCTTAGGTAATTCCCCAATGACGTCGTCTTACGTCGGCAGTTTTTTTCTGCACAATTATTACATGGTTTCTCTATACTGAAAAATCTCTCATTCAAAATGATTCACTGTACTGTGCTTGTTTACTCATTATTATGCTCGTAAACGTGTTAATTTTAATTATTCCTCTTCTGGCGCATATGCGGCGTTGTCAATTTCCAGCAACGTCAGCTTGAATTCCGATTCAGGCTTCTCTGTCTAACACGGTGGAAAGTTCCACTCAGTTATTAATACTCGTGACCAGCCCTCTCTGAAATGTCGAGTGGGGTGATCTCATCTAAGGAACATCTGTCCCTAGTCGCTTGCACAATGTTAAGCTATATTCCTGGCTTAAAATCTCTCTCCGTTCCTTTAGGAAACTATACTTTTCTTTCATTTCTTCCTTAAGGACATGGGTTCGACCGTCATGGACCCTATGGCCCATGGGTTCATCTCTCCCCTCCTTAGGTAAATAAATTTTCGATAATTTTGAGGAAATTTATTTCAATTTTATTTGTATTACACTATTCGTCGAATCCATCATAACGTCATCCGTATTTACTGTTGTTTTATTTTCTTAAGGTTCCTTCCACTAATTGTGTAGGTTGGGTATGCTCTATCTTTACCCTTTCTTTCTCCTTTATTACATTAAAATTTTCCTTTTCAATAAAATCAATTACTTCTTTAAAGTTCCTTTCCTTTCTGGTCTGTGTTTAGGTTGGGTCTCCAAGAGTTCCCATTCATTCATTTATTCCCTAGTGGTCGACTCCACTCAAGCCATAAATCTCTCGTCACGTTCAATGTTTACAACTCTCTACCCTCGTTTGGCGCGCACCTCCAAACTCGAGTCAACAGTTGGGTTCCTTTCTTCTTTTCTCAAGTCAGACTTCAAGTCGGTCTGTTCTTCATTCATTATCTTTTTTCAACTTAATGACTTTATGTTAATTATCTTGTGGGTGCAATTAGCTTTACCCGTAACTTAATTCATTACAGTTATCAGACTTCAAGTCTGTTACACTTCATTTAAATTTTTTTTTAAAGAGCTCAGTCTGACTTCACCTGACTCTTTCTGGTTCTCTTCCCTATTCCTCATCTCTCTTTGAGATGGTATTTCAGCAAATATTATACTTATTTCTCGTATTCTTTGACGGTTGCAAATATCTTTACCCGTTTGTTCCTATGGGATAATTCTCTTCCTTCACCTCGTATTGAGATGGCACTTGCCAAGAGTATTTCTTTTTCCTACTCTTCCAATTCTTTAGATTTTCCAAATCTCTTTTCTTTCTTTCCTTTTTATCCTTCCCTTTCTTCTTACGATGCTTCCAGCTGAAATATGCCTGGGCATCCTCTTTCTCCATGGCATTGTTTGTTATTTCACCTTCTTTCATTGTTTCCATGGGGTATCCATTTCCTGGTACACCAATTATCAATGGCGGTTTTCCTCCTTTTGGCTCTTCTTCAGAGACGTCTCCTCTCATTTTTTCATTGCTCCCAACAATCTCATCTTTTTCCTTTAGGGTTTCTTGGCTCTTATTAGCATCTTTCTCCATTTCTCTATTCTTTTGTTGCCAGTTCTGGTATTTAATCAACAATTCAAGGATCTGAGCTTTCAATTTTGGTCCTTCTAATGCCGTTTTATCTTCTTGATCCTCCTGAATGTCTTCTAGGTTTTCTTTTTCTATTTCCTTCTTTTCTTCGGAGTTTCCTTTTTCAATTCCTGTGAATTCTTGAACCTCTGTTTCTATCGATGCTTCGTTGAAATTTTCTATATTTATTTCATTTAATTTCTCTATTTCTTCTGGAATTATCATTTCCGTTTCTTCAACTATCAATTCCTTTAGTATCTCCTGTTCCGAGATTACTTTTTGTTCTTCCAGCTCGACCTTTTCATAAAAATGAGTCTCTTCAATTTGGAGCTCATTTTCATTTTGGCTGTCCTCCTGTTCTGGAGTTACGATTTCTTCCTGAATTTCCATTGGTTTCTCTGGAAGGATCTCCAAGTTTTCTTCAATTTCCCCTGGAGTCATGACGATTTCTATTTCTTGCTCCTCTTCTTTAATATCAATTTCGGGCTCCTCTGGCACCGTTACTTCTTCTTCTTTAATTTCAGCCTGTTTTTCAGCTTGGGCAACTATTTCATTTGCCTGACGATTTTGCTCCAACATGTATTCCTCATATCTCTTCTGAGCATCCTCTAATATCTCTTGATATTCTGGAATTTTGACCTGTCTTACTTCAGCTAACTCCTTAACGCTGATTATATCTTGTTCATCATACATGCTCATACTGAAACGGTACAGCTTATTCTTCTCCTTCCTTATCCAATCATTCTGTTCCTCAACATACTTTTTTCGGTCGCGCTCTTTGTAAGGGATCTTCCACCATATCTCCTCCCATGCATCTCTCATTTTCCATAATTTATCCCCTATTTCACTTACTTCATCAACAAATGTAACTATCTGTTCCCACGGAGCTAATTTTATTTTTCCTTCCTTCTCCATACATTTCGCAAATTCCCTCTTCGTTTCTCTTAACGACCATTTAACATTAGGAATTTCTTTGCACAATTCCTCTAATTCCTTTTTGGGTATCCTAAACCAATTTTTAGTTGCCCTCTTACGAAGTTTGTCTATCTCCTCCATTCTTTCAGAGATCCTATCTCTTTGTTCCTCTATTCCTTCCTTTATTCTTAATTCACGACCTTTTAAGTTCCAAAGTTCATTCTTTACCCTATAATGCTCGTCTCGTATTGCTACAATTATATCCAAGAATTCTTTTATTTCATCCCATTTCGCCATTTCTACCTTTTCCTGATCCTGAACGTCAGTACTATCGTTCTTTTCCCCTTCGTTTTCGGAGCCTACCTGGACCGACATTACTACGTGAGACTTTGTATTATCCTTATTCTTATCAATATCCATTACATTTTCCCTTGGAATTGGTTTACAACTTTCCTTTTCCTTTCCGAGCTCTAAAGGCTCAACATTTACCCTTTTGTCTGCAGACGTGTTACCATCTCTTCGTGTAACTATGTCTCCAGGTGCACGCATGCTTTCTATAGAAACATTTATCATTTCTTTAGTTGGGTACTCTTTCTCACCTGTAGTTTTACCTTTCCCTGGGCTCTCGGCCCTTACATTCTCAGAGAGCCTCCGCCTCTCTTCACTTAACAACATCATATTAAAATACAGTGGGCCTCTAATGCCACCACACTAGTACATGTTTGAGAGATGATACCCTGAATTAGTGTGTCCCAATTTCTTTAAAACTTTACTTTGGTACGGGTATTCACTTACAACGTACCCTTTGGATAATCTTATTCAATTTCATAAAACCTTCATGGAAGTATTTAAAATTCAAAATTTCGAAAAACCATTTTTTTCAAAAATGAAAATTTTGATTTTTCGAGAAAACTCGGGTTTTCCCTAGGAAAACTCAGCCCTGCGTACTGGGCGCCAAAAAGTAGAATATGGTTTGCTAGGGGGTTGATAATATAATATATTCAGGGCTGCTCGGTATGAGTTTCCAGGGACCCATGCGGTCAGTTAATATTTTACGTTGTAGCTATTCCTATTATTACTTTACTTTTACATGATATGACCGACTTAAGTGTTCCTCTAGTTATTAATCCAGCACATTATTTATATATCCCCCTGTGCCCATTTAGCAAGAAATATGCCAATCACAGTATACCAGCGTAGCTCAATTCGGGATTTCGGGGCAGCGGTAAGTTCCCCCACTCTGTGACTCACATATTTTGGATTAATTAGAGGATACACTTGCAAAATAACAACAAAATCAACTCCTATTTAAACACATTTAATTAATAAATTAATGGCACTACAAACATTTTAACAATTTAATTACTGACCCAAATATCAACTGCTTGTTCCAAATGAACAAGGGATCACAAAATAAAATAAACAAATATTGTATTCAAAACCTGTGGTTTCCACATAAACCAACAATTCTTACTTAGTCTCACTTCCATAAAGCACTAACATTAAGTTTACATAACTCCGAGCTCTTTGGCTCCATGCATTTACATTATTATGGTGTCATTCTTGTACACCTCAAACACTATCTTTTATTATTTTCTTATTTCTCAAAAACAATATATAATTATATTTAAAAATCTAGGTTAATTATCTAACTCAATATTTTGGGCATGTCCACACATTCAGTTGTTATCATCTCTCTTTATTTCACAAATATATTAAAGTAATCAGAAAATCAATTGTGTACTCCAGAGCGTGAAGGTACTTGACACAGTCAAAAAACTATAGTTACTCCCGAACTCAGTTGCCTTCAATCAACTCGTGGAATCCCACGCCCATACATTATTACAATAGGGATTGTTATTTATCTCTTATGTCTTAATAGACCATTATCATATAAGAAACTACGATCTGAACCGGCAAACGAAATATCCATCTTTAAGGACCTCGGTTCAACGCCCGGGTCGTTAACAACATTAAACACTCCTGGTGTATTCATTTCTCTTTACAACAGCTTACGAGACGGTCTCTGTTCCATCTCGCTTTAAGAAAGCTAGACTCTACTACTTGGGGTGCGATTTATGACACGTTAGGGTGGCGGCGACATCCTGTCTGACCCAACATTAGTAGCTTATTTCCAAGGCTTTCAAAACAAACCTTCCCATTATATCCAGTTCTGGGGAGACCGGGCTTTATTGTACCGTATACATTCAAACAACTATTCTTTGGTTCAAAGACCATTTTCATATCCTTGGCATTTATTAATTATGAGAGGGTCCTCATTGATTGGGAAGATTAATACACATACGACGACGGAGAATTTCAGGGGCTTTTATCATAAGAAGATCCTGCATTCGAATCTCTTCAGGTGCCTCGGGAACCAATCCCGTACAGAGGACTTATTACAAAATGCGATTTAGAGTCGGCCGTGGCCCATATGACATACGCTCAATAATACCATATATTAGCTCCCTTTTTAAATACATACACAATGCCTCGTGATACTAATGTCACAAATAGAGGACTTACACAATTATCAATTCACTGCAATCAACTACCCTCCATAAGTAATGTACCAAGTATTTAACCACTACGCTTTCCTAGCGTGACACTTTAATATTATATTTGCGCTCATTATGCGCTATGCATTATTTTAAGCCGAAAATGTCTTCCCAAGAACTGATAAAATCTCTTTAGTAACAATTCATATTATTTTATTTCACATATTAATCTTTCCGTGGTCGATAAATCGCTCCCTGTTTTGAAATAATCCATTGAACCTCACCTCTTACACATACGTTAAGGCTTAACGTTCTTATGTTCATATCAATTTATTTGATTTTTATTTAACATTTCCATATTTAATTATTATTATTATCTTTATTCTTTATACCAGCTCAAAAGCTAATTTTTCTCATATCTCAACTTTACTTTATTTCAATGTCTTTCATGATAATTAATGATATTTCGCTTGCTCTTATGACATTTGTTAAATACATTAACCCTTTATTCAAATATTTCCTCTACGGGATTTATTCTTTACATAATTATTCATAATTTCTCTATTTATTTTATTATTGTTCAGACCGTGTTCTTGATTATTCAGTATTTATTCATTAAAACACATCCCTTTCACTCAAAAACTCCGGTGGGTCTGTACACAATCAATTTCTGACACCAAAATAAAAATGAATTTTGTACTCACATATTTTCCAGATCATCCCTTGATCTTAAATCTGGTGCGGTGCTTCATTTTTAGGCCCACTTTGAACTTTTTACACCATATTAAAAGTATTCATCTTACGTAAAACCACTTTTTGACATATATCTAAAACACTTAATATTGACGACATTTTTATATACTGATGTGTCCCTTTTGAACACATGATAAACACTAAAAATATTATTTAACACACAATCTTGATTATTTTACACTTCACAATTACTCGATCACTAGGCCGTATTTCTGAGCCTATCACACGTGATCTTCTTAAATTCCCGTTTCCAAGGG
Source organism: Meconema thalassinum (assembly GCA_946902985.2). Classification (NCBI taxonomy): domain Eukaryota; kingdom Metazoa; phylum Arthropoda; class Insecta; order Orthoptera; family Tettigoniidae; genus Meconema; species Meconema thalassinum. The sequence goes on along the minus strand of OX336394.1, from coordinate 381,332,291 downwards.
TGAAATTTATTCGATGTCGGCTTCCTATCCTGCAGAATGCGAAAGTCCCGAAACATCTACTGTTCCCTGGAGTTCAATTCTACTACTCCTATCCTGGATAACCGGCTGTTTATCTAGCTTGAACGGCTTCTTTGTAGATCTGTCTATCGATCCTAACGAAAGTCTATATGGATCGAGGTCTCCTCTAAAACCTATAGATTTTGTTCATAACAGCTAACACTTCTCAATTCTAGTATTGTTAGAATTGTTCGCCTGCTTTCTGGAGCTAATGTTTATAGTCTCCTGTCTTCTTTATTTGGACTGTTTTAACACTCCTACGTTCGAACCTTATTCTGTTCTTCCCTTTTAGGTTGCTTCAATTTAAATAACAGTTTATCTGTCTGGTACGATACTTCCGTACGTTATGATCTATTCGTTCGTACATATAACGACCTATCGCCTTTAAGTCCGACGTTCGCAGCCTGCTCTGACTATATCTTGCGAATTTTCACTTTAACTTGTATACAGTCGGGCCTAAATCCTATAATTAGGATTTTCCTAATACTTCACTACGGCGATACTTTAAAATTTCGTCTTGACTGCTCCTTATGGAGGCAAGCAAGTCGTTACTACTGTGACGCCTGTGGCTACCGGATCTTACTTCGGCGGTGTAAAACAGCGTTTCTCCCCTCAAGGAGTACTGGTAGCTGTTATCGATGTAACGCAGAGTTACGTCCCCTCACGGACTGTCGGAATGATTACTTCTACGTCGTAGAGCAGCACTTCCCCTCACGGAATGCTCGTAGGACTGCATGATTGGCTTGGAAACGCCCGAAGCTTTATACTATTTTACTACAAAAAAATAAGACTCAAGCCTTTTCTGTGGTCAACTTCTAAAATAATGGTGCCACAAATATAAAAATTATACCTTCCGAAAGCTCTTCTTCTCAATGTCAAATGATCTTATTGCACCTAAGAATCGATCGTGCAATTCGGAGATATTAATTAATTTCTCGTCCTCAATTGTGTGGGTGTTGCATTCCTTTTGCTCTCTCCCCTCCACAGAGGCTTAGGTAATTCCCCAATGACGTCGTCTTACGTCGGCAGTTTTTTTCTGCACAATTATTACATGGTTTCTCTATACTGAAAAATCTCTCATTCAAAATGATTCACTGTACTGTGCTTGTTTACTCATTATTATGCTCGTAAACGTGTTAATTTTAATTATTCCTCTTCTGGCGCATATGCGGCGTTGTCAATTTCCAGCAACGTCAGCTTGAATTCCGATTCAGGCTTCTCTGTCTAACACGGTGGAAAGTTCCACTCAGTTATTAATACTCGTGACCAGCCCTCTCTGAAATGTCGAGTGGGGTGATCTCATCTAAGGAACATCTGTCCCTAGTCGCTTGCACAATGTTAAGCTATATTCCTGGCTTAAAATCTCTCTCCGTTCCTTTAGGAAACTATACTTTTCTTTCATTTCTTCCTTAAGGACATGGGTTCGACCGTCATGGACCCTATGGCCCATGGGTTCAATAGGCAGTGTGAAATTACTTATTTTGGGGCAAAATCATCCTCCGCGGGATTTTCCATGTTGAGCTTTTGTTTAATCAAGCTAATCTTAGTGAAAAGCAGCATTTCTTATGCTTGCCAAATGAGAAATCTTCTCACTACGTGGGATATTATCTAATACCCACTGTCTATAATTTACAAAGCAAGTTCCTCCGCTGGATTTACTTTGGCCCCATTTTTCTACTAAGATCGTTCTGGAACCTTCCAGATCTTGTACTTTATCTGCAAGTCGTGCCGTCATGTATTTCTCACTTACTTGTGAGAATGATATTTAAAATTGAAGAATCTCACTTCTAAATTACTACAATAGTGAATTTTCGTCCACCGCTGGAACATTCTATGGCGCATTTAATTGTAAATCACAACTGTTTCAAGAGATAGACTCTCACCTATATAGTGCAATCAATTCTTCCTATAATTGCAATAACTTTCTTTTCCATAAACTTTGTGTCTCCACAGTGAACATTTCATATGTTTCAATGAACTATAGTGAAAACCAGTGCTTGCTCAACTTTTCTACCGCGTCGCGATCGTCCGGTTATATTAAATAAGGCCATGAACATTTTCCTTAATTCCCATTTCTCTTTCCTAAACCTTTCACTAACAATCTGCAATAAACTTTTAATCTAGGTCTTTTTCAATAAGGTGTCATTCTAAGAAGTGCCCTTCCATTTTTGTTGGTTTATCATTAAGTATCTCTGTATAATCTTTGTGATACGTGTCTAACACACGTTTCAAACTTACATTGTTCCTCCCTTCAAAATCAGGGAAAACAATTCTCTAAACTCTTGAGCGAGTCATGTTCAGGTTTCACGAAATGGAAACTGCCCCATTTTTCTCGTGATTCCTAATTAAACATAGGAAGTCTAGAAACTTCCTTTTCACTTTCTTCAGGTTTCACAATAAGTGACCTGCCCTCTTTGTATAATTCTCATATATTAACTCTGTATAAATATAAGAAGTTGTAGGAACTTCTATCTTATTTTCACGTTGTTATTATCGTCATTTTCAAAGTTGTCATTTTCTCTAGAACATTCTCTCAAGAATTTCTTAAGGTACACTTTTTGTACTCCAATTCACGTTCAAGCTTTAATTATTTCATTGTTTATTGGTTTAACTCCTATAAAAATTTTAGAAACATGTAAGGTTTGAACCCTTGTAAATTGTCAATTGCCTGGAGCAACTGTTTGATATTAAGAGGTCTGCGACCCTATTTGTTAAAAAGTTCAAATGAACTATGTTTATTAAACTTATATTGCATAATTGTTAATTTCCTCAAACTTCCTGCATTGTTAAATAAATTAAATATTTGTTTTTGGATTCATCATTTCTTTGATAATACAGTTAGGCAGGATCCTGGCTTTCCTAGCTCTTCCTAGGTTTATGCCCTCGTTCATATACAATAAAGCTTTTACTATCTGTCTGGCCAGATCATCACCCTTCCCTATAGTACTTTTATTCGTGCTTGGAAGGAAACACACTAAAGCCTCTCTCTGGCAAACTGCCCAAGCCTTAGCTGCGGTTCCCGTCAGCTTCGACCAAGCTCGTAGCCACTTTAGGTATCCGAGCACATATTTGCGGTGGCAACCGCTTCTAAATGGATTAAAAGTCAAATTAATAACTTTTGTGGGACTCTCCTCCTATTCTTCTATCCTTCTTTTCCAATCCCAAATCTACTTCCTTCTCTTAATCATCTTCCCTTGGTGGGTGGGTTATTCCCTAGCCTATAACCTACCCACAGGCATGCATCAATGCAAGAGGACGTGCTACTGGGTATTAGAGGTAGTGGTGTGTACTGCAATCTGGACCACAAATGCTGAAAGTATAGCTGTATGATGGTACAACATGCAATGTGTGGGTCTCATGAGCAATAAAACGAGCTGAAATGTTGTTTGTGTTGATCTCTATTCCCTTTGTATTTAAAGGTTCCGGAACTCTTGGAACCGAGGTGATGCAAAACTTTTTTGATGTGTGTACAAGCTCCTCAAAGTCATACCCTGCAGAACCATCGTTCAGGTTATCAACAACATGCTAAGTGACAGGAGATTCCAGGTGTACTCAGGCAACAGTAAGAGCACAGAGAGAAAACTCAAGAATGGTTTACCCCAAGGATCAGTTCTGTCCCCTCTACTGTTCAATCTATACATCTCTGATCTTCCTGAGACAAATTGCAGGAAATTCTGTTATGCTGATGATCTTGCACTAGCCACACAGCACCAAGATCTCAAGAAAACTGAGGAAATCCTCACAAGGGACCTGTCCACTCTAGAGGTCTATTTCCAGAAATGGAGACTCAGTCCTAGTGCAAGTAAAACAGAAGTGTCATGCTTCCACTTAAATAACCGACTGGCTAACAGCAAATTGAACATAAGCTTCTGTAACCGAGTTCTTCGTCATAACTGGTTTCCTAAATATCTTGGTATAACCTTAGATCGCACTTTATCATTCAAGCAACATCTATTGAACTTATCAAAGAAACTGAAAACTCGGAACAACATTCTTCAGAAACTGTGTGGGACCACTTGGGGATCTACTGCAAGCACTCTACGACATTCTGCCCTTGGTCTGGTTTACTCCAGTGCAGAGTACTGCTCTCCAGTATGGTTAAATAGCCCGTATACCCGATATGTTGACACGCAGCTAAACAACAGCATGCGCCTTATTTCGGGCACAATCAGATCCACGCCAATCCATTGGCTCCCGCTGCTCACGGGAATAATTCCCCCTGATCTGCGCAGATCGAATGCCCTATTAAGAGAGTACCAAAAAATCTGCAGAAATCCTGAACTACCCATACAAGAAGACATCCCTGCACTCAATCTTCAAAGATTGAAGTCACGCCATTCACCTTTGCGTGATGCTACCGACATGGCTCACAACAACTTCGACGCTGTGAAAGTTTGGAAAGACCGTTGGGAAACTTCCACAGACTTGTCCCTACACAACATCTTTTCTGGTGCGGAAATTGCTAGTGGATTCCATCTACCACGCAGGCAGTGGGCCACTCTTAACAGAGTTCGGACAGGCCATGGAAGATGCAGGGACTCACTCTACAAGTGGAACTGTTTAACGTCACCAGAATGCGACTGTGGTGCTCCACGGCAAACCATCGCTCATATCGTCGGCAGCTGCAAGCTGAGAGCCTACTCGGGTAGCTGGGCTGATTTCTTGATCCCATCAGAGGCAGCACTAAAGTGGATCGAAGGACTGGACATTTCTATTTGAAATTGTTTCTTGTTATTGTATCATATTTAATTGTATATATGTTACTTATGCCATACGCTTATAATAATAATCCTATCCTATCATGTGCTTTTGCTGTGACACTTATTGTATTTTATTCACTGACGTTAGCAATTCAGCTTGCTGTAGTTGAGCTTCTAGAATGATAGTCATTTTTTGCATTAGATTCTCAGCTACTTCATCCATTTTCTTTTTCATATCTTCGCATGTCTTTTTGTTTTCGGAGATGATTTCTGCATCTTCATGGGTAGTTTTACGGAGTCCAAAATTTTGTAGACGGAATTTGCATGCGTCACACAACCATAGTAAGTTTCCTTTTTTATAATTCAAGACTTTTATTTCTGCCATTCCTAGTGCGGTGCATGTGCTATGATACCAGAGAGGGCAGCCGTCACAGCCTAGAGAAACATCGTCTTTCGTTAGTGTTATATCACATTTCCTACAAGTGTACATATTTTTACTACAGCCGCTTACCATGTTGCTTCAAGTTCTTATTATTTTAGTTACCGGCATTAGTTATTATTGGGGTTTGTTAATTGAAGGTTTTGCAGCACTTGGGGCAGAGAGGTGGTTTCGGTCCGGAATGAATCACTGACGTGCGCTTATCATCTGTAACGTGTCCGTCTTGTGTTGCAAGGCATTCAGCGAAGGGTTGATCTCAAAGTGATTGGTTTGTATAGCGTTTCCGTTTGTGCTACTTAACTTCACTAATATCTTAACAGAGTATATTCTTTGTACCATAGGGGTCCGTATTTTGTTCTTATGTACTTGTAAATTACCATTGGTATTGTTGCTCTATTGCTGTCCTTAGCACAGATGTTCACTTTAAACTACTTCGTCACTCATTTGAGCACACTAAAGCTGCGATTAATAGTATAAATTTTCAAAATTCTTATATTTAATTTGAACCAATACAACAAATCACTATTTATCTTTTTGTGGTAGACCTAATCGATAATAACTATCACTTCCGTAGACGAAGATATAATCAACGACTGGTCAAGCCGAGCTTAACCTCAAAGTTGATTGGATTGGCCTTGTTTATGTTAATTATATTATCCCGTATTGACAGTTTGTTGTAAATATTATATTACCTGACGAAAGAGTAGTCCTTGTTGCAAAATATTTAGAGTGTTCAAATTGACAGTTAAAAGATTTTACCAATACTGATATATGGCATAGAAATCATCTGGTCACACCTAACATTGAAGAATCTATCTACGCTGCAAGGAGTGAAGGCAAGATACATAATGAAAGCGTTAGGAGTGTCAAAAATGACGCACTCAAGACAGACATACCTGTTGGCGAAGGAAACATTCCTCATCGAAGATCTCAGGACAAGCATACTCCTACCTAACACGTGCGCCTCACAGAACCTGCTAGCAACACTGAATAGGAAAAGAGAGGAAATTCAACCGACATTCTACAGCACAGGAGCCATGGTAGACCGTGCGTGGACAAAGGAAAACGTCGAAATCTGATACGTCATCACTAGGTTGGCAGTCCATGGATTCCACCACCTGACTAGCGCTTAAAGACAGCCCAGCGGGGCTAACGAAGCGACCCGAATACTCATGACCGCAACCGATCATCCATACACTCGAGACAGACCAGCGTGACAGTCTCGTTGAGACAGACCAGCGCAGCGTGGCAATACGCTGCCGAAGTTGACGTCACTTCCGCTCCGTTGCTAAGCAACTGGAGCAATACAACATGGCTCCCTCGCAGGGGCGGATTTAGAGGGGGCGGGGGGGCGACCGCCCTCCCCCCTGACTTCAAATAAGGCGGAGATAAGGGGAGAAAGAGGAGAGAAAACGAAGAAAGAGAGAAAAAGGAAGTGAAAGAAAGGGGAAGGGAAAGAAAAGAGAAAAGAAAAGAAAAGTCAGCGATGGCGGTGGCAATAACAAGGTAAAACAACCTACGCCCGGACCCCCACATTCACTTCCAGCGGAGCAGCTGGTTTCACGTCCGTCAAAGGATTCCTTTCGAGATGCTGCTGCCTGTGACAATCTTGGAAACGACGTCGGCTTGTATATAGGTACAGGAAAAATTCGGCCTGATGACGGAACACTTTCTACCTTTTGACGAGTCACTGGCAACCAAACGCGAGTGATTGTTTTCCTTTCTCCGTTCACACCTAGGGCGGAAGCGAGGAGAAGCGACACCTTCACCAGCAGCACTTACAGAAGTTTCCCTGGGTCGTTCTCTCTCCATCACGTAGAGGACTTTTCTGTTTGTTCTGCCCTTTTTTCGCGAAGTCTACCGGTGGCCAAGGAAAATGATTCTGTTGAAAACCCTGGTCAAGGAACCTCTGACGAAGTTCGCCAAGCTCCTTGGGAAAGATGGTGACGTCCAGAAGCATGAGGCGATGAAGTACCACGAAGAAGCTGTCTTGTGTGCTGAAGACTTTTTGCGCAAGCAAAGAAATCCGGAAGAGCAGCTACCCAACCAAATGGATAGCTTCCGCCTGGAAAAGATCCAAGAAAACAGAGCAAGACTTGCTCTTATCTTGATGAACATCGAGTTTCTAGGCCGGCGAAATATCGCCCACCGAGGTCATCGTGATGACGGCCCAATTGATCAAGAGGAGTCTTCACAAAACGACGGCAATTTCCAGGCTCTGCTTCGGTTCCGGGTGAAAGTTGGAGACGTCAAACTGGCCAAACATCTTGCAGCGGCGGGACCTAGGAGCTTTTCACTAGTAAAACGATCCAGAAAAAAATAATTGAGCTGTGCGGGGAGCACATTCGTGAGCAGATCATACCCCGCGTTCAAGAAGCCCGATTTTATTCTGTCGGATTTGACGAGACAACAGATGTAGCGCACATCTCTCAGCTGACTTTGTTCTTGCGGTATATCTGGAGGAACTAAATCAGGGAGGATTTTGTGGGCTTCCTAGATGCCCGCAAATCTGCGGTGGAAGAGGAAGAGAAAGATACTCAAGGAAGTGAAGAAGAAGGTGATTTCCCTAGTGAAGACGACGATGAGAATCCTCAAGCAGCCGCAGAGTCTGCTGTTGAACCAAAACTGACTGGGGTAAAGCTGGGAGGCATCGTTGCCAAGACGATCGACGACTTCAAACTAGACCCCAAAAGCTGTGTTGGCATCGGAACTGACGGATGTTCGGTGAACATATCGGAAGCTGTAGGGGCAGTACAAGAGCTACAGAAGACTACAGTTCATGCTGTTCGGGTGCCCTGCTACAACCACCAGCTCAACCTGACGCTTTCAAAATCGTCCAAAGTGCAAGCAGTTAAAAATGCATTTGGAACTGTGGAAGAGGTGACGAATTTCTTCACAGCGTCCTCGAAGCGGAATTTTTTGTTGAAGAAGACTATCAAAGGCCAGCTTGTCGCACTGTGCGATACGCGTTGGGTTGAACGGCACGACGCAGTTTTGAAGTTCCTGAACCAATTGGACGACATTGTGAACGCGTTGGGAATCGTTTCTCAATGGGATGAAAATCAGTCAGCGCACAAAGTCGAAAGTTTGCTGGCCAGCATCACTAGTGGGCAATTTATCGTCACACTATGCTGCATCGCAGAAGTGCTGACTCAGACGGAGCCGTCTGTTCCAAAGCGAACATCTGGACGTCCAAACCGCCTCCGAAACCACTCGGAATACCATCCAAATCTTCAAAGAAAAGCTGTCAAACGTCGAACAAGAATTTTCGTCGGTCTTCGACAACGCCAGCAAGCTTGCGCGTGAGCAAGGCGCTGCTATCGACCTGCCGCGTCTTGTTCAGAAGCAAAAAAAACAGGGCTAACGTGCCGGCTGACTCGCCCGAAGAGAACTACAGAAGGAACATCTACAGTCCTCTTCTTGACTGGATCTTGGAAGACCTCTCAACGCGTTTCACAGACGACGTCTTAAACGCATATCAGCTCAACGTTTTTCTTCCCCGCGTCGTAGACCCAGGATTGAACATGGATCGTCAAATCCACTGCACTGAGGAGGACATCAACATCTTTTCCGAGCTCTACACTCCTCTACTTCAAAAATCGCAGTCGGAACTCCGGGCGAAGATGCAAGCCGAGACATCCCCTTGGGCGGCGAAATGGAGAAGAGAGAGCGAAGTGGGACACCCAATCCCTTCAAAGGCGGTGGAGGTCTACACAGCTTGCCATCCACAAGTTTTCCCTACCATCAGAACAATGATTCATATTATTATTATATTTCCTGTCAGTATTGCGACCGGGGTAAGATCATTTTCTGTTCTGAAGTTAGAAAAAAAACTGAGAATAGGTCAAGATACGGCGAGGAAAGACTGAATGGCCTAACTTTAATGTATGTACTGCCCCCGTAAATTGAATTATATTGAGACCACGATGGCTGTATTGGCAAATATGAATAAAGTTATGGATGTCATAGTTGTGACGTGTATATTCATGACGTAGGCACGGATGACGCAGAATTCATGCAAGTAGGCTGGTTGAGCTGAGATTCTTGGTGACGTCATGATTTTGTTCGAGAAAGATCTTAGATTTACGACGCAGTCGCAGGAAACAAGGTATCGTGCTAAGGAAGAAGTTACGCTATTGGAGGAGAGACTCGAACCAATGAACGATAGTTTGGAAGGAAGACGGAGATTGCTGAAACTACGATATTTAATTGCTTTTGGCATGCAGATTTGTGGAAAACTATTTTCAGTTATGGCATTGATTTAGAATTTTGAAGAAATTAATTTTGAGTTTTTGAAATTTGAGAATCCGTCAAGTATAGCCAAAGTTAAAACTTCTAGCAATGACGGAGCAACAGGCTATGGAAGGGATGGATACGCCCCTTAAGAAGTTGATAAAAGGTCGTGCACAGGATAGAGGAGCTCTTATATCTCTCATATCTCTCATACCGCTGATACCGCATATATATTTCTGATGTCAGATAGTCATTGTCGAGTGAATAAGTGAAGCAAGTTGTCTTTAGCGTGTGGTTAAAGCCCGGCGCATCGAACGAACACGGAGCAGTTCCATTTTACGCTGTTCGAAACTAGGTGAAGTTGTAACGCTCACATTAACGTTTCTACCAGATAAGATATAAAGAGTTAACTTCTGCCTTCATTATAATTCAATTGGGCAGTACGGCATTGAGGTGTGTAGAACATTTGAACAATTTCACAGTTATACTTTGAAAGATATTGACATTTTAAGACTGCAGACAAAAGTGATTTTCTCGCCACCTGAGAGGCACTTTTAAATTTCCACAGTATACACTACGGCTGACACGTGCATCGCAACCGTGATATTGGAGCATACGTTTGGTAATACAACGATACATTCTATTATGGAACATTATAGTCTGGCAGTGCTTTCAATGATTATGCAATTGGGACATATATCGATGGAGTGAAGTAACAGCATGGAACTTCGTTAATCGTCATTCTACAAAAGCGAGCATGTAGTGAACATCCAACTACACTCATGCATCGTGAATCCATCGCTGAAATATATCAAATGACAGTGGAAATATTTTCATACTCCACGATTATGAATATTTCTGCGGAAATAACTGCAATAAACTTCATGGCGAATTGCGACCGGAACTTCAGGGAACTTTCAAGAGAGGTCAGGGAGGACCCGGCTCATAAAGAAGAGTTTTGCCAGAAGGATGTCTTTCGTATACATGGAGCAGTGCAATTTCCGGAGGAGGAAGCAGTTCGATTCTCCGAGGACGCTGATTCCAGGTTCGAGGTCGGAGCACATCTTTACGCTGGTGAAATGGAACCAACAGCAGTTTTCTTTGAAAACTTTCCTCTAGAACTTCAATCAACAGATAAGGTAGTCGTGAACGTTTCTTGTATTATTTGAGTCATGTAGCGATATCTGAGCAACCATTTTTCCTATATTTTTGTCCTATCTTTTGCCCCATTTTCTTGATTAACATTTCTGTACTCAGTACACTTCGATGATTTATGCCTTTTTCTACGATTTGTTGAGACATTGTTATGTCATTGGCATAGTTAAATAATTTTGGATCAGTTGAGACTGATAATTTAGATTCTTTCATTAATTTGCATATTTTTGTAGTCACGATCTGACTGTAAAGTTAATGATTTGCTATGGCAGATTTGAATTCAGACAGCGTGTCAATTTTATTAAAGTAATTCTATTCAGTAAATTACTTTGACCAATTTTCTGTCATCCTCAAGAAAGAAGAATGATTAAATGACTTTAGAGCGTTAAAATCTAATACGTTATCGACGATCTTTGAAATACTAGTCGTCTTATGAACATGATTGCAACATAGACATTTATCATTGCATTATAGACAATTTTATGAAAAATGAACTTTGAATACGATTTATTGAATACACTATAGTAATGAACATTTGATAGGAATTTTTCTCAATTATAGTTTGGAACAATAATGTTTGCATTCTACAGTCTAATTGTATTCTATTCGACTATTTATGCAGTTTAGATGAACTTTGATTGAAGATAGTATTTTTATACTGCGTTACTTTGAAGATATTAATCTCAATTTTGATAGACCAGGGAGGAGTGTCTAAACGTATTTGCTATTAAATGTATTTGTGATTGGCAAATTTTTACTTCATATCGATTCATGAATGAAACCCACGAAGGTTAAATAATAACAGACATTAATACAATTGATGAATATAAGAATTTTTGAAGAGGAACAATGGATGTATAATCGTTAGTTCAGTGGACCTGTAAAAGTCGCTGATGAGTAATGCCCTTGAATAGTGAAGGAGGTTCCCACAGTAATAAATGAAGTTGTTGAATTTATGAGTGGAGGTTTTTGTATGTAATTTGGAAGATTTTGATGCCATATATATGAAGATATATGATGAATTCTGGGCCTATTTTTGTGCAATTTTGTGCGTTTTGAGCGAAGTATTTTTCCGCTGAATGTATTGTCCTGGTTCTTTGAAAGTTATTCATGTGAAGATACTGTTAAAGTTAACAAGAGTGTTAAATAATTTGAGATGAAGATTTTGAATGGAGGTTACCGTCACAAATATTAATAATAATTATTAAACCTTATTAAACCTGAATTTGACATTTAAATATAACTAACCTTCATTGGTCGATTATATCAACACAATTTGAGTAATTATCAACCGGATAAACGTGTGGTTTAATGTATTTCTTGTATAAATAATATAAACAATATAATATTGTAAATAATTTTGTAAATATCTTTGATAACAATTTGTAATGAAAGGGATTAATAGAGGCGTGTATAAAATTTTTAATTGTCGTCTGACATTGTTATAAACAATTTATTATTGTTATAAATAATTAATGAACTTTTGTTATTAACATTTAGAGTTTTGTTTTATACTCTAAACAACGCTAATTAAGCAAGTGGATTGAACAATTAAATATGATTTGGGATTATTGGAGTAATCCATTGGTGTTTGAATGGAGCATTTAAAAGATTTGCGTGATAATATTTCAGTTGAGATGTGGACATTTAACGTGTTTTGAAAGGAGAGCTAGGCTCTGATGTAACTCGCTTATGCTAGGGTTGAACGGAGGGGTGAGTCCACTTTGACGATGCAGGTGCATTGCAGCTGGCCCGGACAACTGTATGATAGAGGCCAAGGACGTCTCCATAATAGCCTTGTGGCTATAAATAAAATGTGATGTGTATAAAGACGCAAAACAATTGCTATATGTGTCTCGTCCCAAATCCCGTTTCCATTCCAAGTGCATTATTATTTTTACGCTATTTTGAGCTTGAGTAAGCTGAAACATTGTATGTAGAGTATACAAGTCCTACAGGAGGACATGGTTATGAGGTCAATGGCTTCTGATTGCCACGTGGATTTTGTTGTTTTATTTTTGTTAAATTCATTCTTTATGTGAAATAAATTATTGTGCTGTTTAAAGTTTCTCGTCTTCGTTGTGGTTCATTTTAAATATCATGGTGGAGGTTATTGTGAGGGCATACTTTAAGTGATCCAGTTGACAACCCAGTCCCCGAGATAAATTTAAGAGGTAAGTAAAGGTAAGTATGAACCCCCGTATATTTTGGTGTGTTCCACAATAATTTCTTGTTAACTATTGTGCTCTAATCTCGATAGTATCTGTCAGTGCCATTTTCATTGATGTAGCTGTGCCGGTGCGTTTGATTATTGGCAATCCGATTGAGGGGGCGGATATCTGACAGCCTACTATCCGGATAACGGGGACAGTACATCGAGACATTAAATTAGACTACGATAGAATCATTAACCGTTTTGTTTCCAAAGAAGCCCGAAAGCTAAAACTTCTGCTGTAGTGTTACGGTAGGAAAGGAGCCTAATGTGAGACCATTGTGAATTGTGAGGTAATAAATATTTTTTTCATGAGATGTGCTTTTGATTTAAATTCATTCCCAAGACCTGCTTTACTTGTTGAAAGCATTTTATGATGTTTAGAAATTTATTGGATCGTTACCTTCTTTTAAAAGAAAAACAAAAGCATCAGTGCCGCTAAAAAATCGAAACGAAATATGAAATAAAAGTACCGGTGCATATTTTTCCAGTAGTCTCGATTACTAGCAAAACTATTCTTTTATATAGGCTAAGGTACGTGGTGCTAAATTACAAAACAATAATTAAATAGTAATAACTATAATAACAAGCGAAACTGTTATCTGCAGAGATGATGACGGTCTACTAAAAATGGTACTGCCTTCTTGGAAACCTCCTACAAATTGTTCTGATGTAACCCCGGAACATAGGCAACCTAATTAAAATATATCAACCGCCCCCCTGAAAAAACCCCTAAATCTGCCCCTGCTCCCTCGTAGCTTGCTTCGTCTTTAAGCCGTCATTATTTCCTATTTGTATCGTATAAAACTGTACATGCATGGATGTCCAGGGGCAAGAAAGCATAGGAAAGTATATTTTCCACAATAAATTAATATAGTTCTTCAATAAAGTTGTAAAATATTGCGTACGGAACGCACATTACGTCTTAGAGCATAAGTCGTAGAGATGTGGCCTACAATATTTAACTAAATTAAGTGAAAACATGAAAATATAACATTTCTGGAAATTGTGAATAACATCACATATGAATGATCAATACTAGGGAAAATAAAGTACCGTTGGTCCTACCAGTAAGTGACGAATTAAATGAACTTCAAATGAAGGTCTCTCAATGCATAAGGGAACAGTTTAAAATATTTTGCACGAGAGTTTAGGCCAAATCTCACCAACGGTTTTAGGAGAAAAAAAAGTCTGCATCTCAATACAATTTGTGTGTTTACCACAACGCCGTGTTTGTTTGAAAACGAATCAAATTAACAAAGCCTAACCTGTGTGCTCACTAACAGGTTAGAGAAGTCTACAATTAAGGCCTATCGTCCTACTTCATTCTAAATTATGGGGCAACCACCAACACCACCTACCTGCCATTTGGTACCGTATTACATAATTCACCACAACCTGTGATAAAATGAACTGTTGCAACTCCAATTAAACTCAGTTGCTCATTAACAAAAAAAAGCCTATGGTGAGGGGTGAAATACAAATCCATACTTCTGCAGGAGCTTGTAAGTTGAATCGCAGGGGAGTAGCCCCAATAATATACCAGCACTTCCTGATATCCATTTAAGTTGTTTGATATAAACATTGCAGTTAAGTATTGTACCCTTTAAGGATCCTAGGATGCCGACTCCAGCTCGGGGTAATGGTCTGTTCGGTGTGGCTCTAACTTAACTTAAACATCCTAGGGATATCATGAAGGATCACATGAGGCTTAACTTAAAATCAGTATGTCAGAGAACTCCTAATATAAAATAAGTGTTCACAAAATAGCATCTTCCCGCTTACTCCCATCCACAGACAACAAAACAACAAAAACAACTCCCTTAAATTATTCTAAACACAAGCTAAGATTCTAATCAAACAAATCAAACTGGAAAAGATAAATGATAATCACACTGGCTGAAACCAGGAAAAGAAGAATAATCTAATTCACTGCAGTCCACTGCTTCAAGTTCAAAAATAAAATGTCAACAGACTTAATTTATCAAACTATGGTCTGAAAAGTCCAGCCATTCTGTCAAAATGCGCACTCATGTTTATAATTACAAAATTGGTTTTTGGGGTTCAGACATGTTATCTCGTACAATCATCATCTTTCTCACAAGAGTCCGAGGATGAAGGCAATAGGGTTATTCTCGGCCACAGGCATGTGCAACGCTCTAACTTTATAAAACATTTAACTCTACTCAGAGCTATAACTCTGCTAATTAAGGTAAACCACAAACAAGTCAAAAATACACGAAGCATCAAATAAACACACTTCGGTGGCCTGTGCCCCGTGAATTTGAATAAACAAACAACTATAATGAATGCACTCAAAATGACAATGATATTACATGACATCGCTTCCTGAAGCGATAAGAAAAGAAACAAGCCCTGGGAAGTTCGACTACCTTCCCTTAACAAAAGAAAACAATACCATCCAGCATGGTCTCCCGACCTTGTGACAGACACCCTCACACCACAACAAACCAGCTGGGCGAGCAACGACCTTCGCCGCTCCCTTCAGAATTCAGACAGTTGACCACAATCGTTGTACCTGCTTTCCTGTATGACCGCCTTGGGCTAGAGCTGTACAGTTACCTTTCTGACGGAGCCATAGTGTACTCTCATCAGACAATGAATTCAATCATTTCACTTACCATTTATATCATCGTAGATTCGCGGAAATTTCACCTCCGCCTTTAATTCATTCACCATTATATCATCGTAGATCGCGGGAATACCACATCCGCCTTTAATTTCAGCTCAACCAAGGATCAACTCTCGACCTTCTCTGAATATTAGATTGTCATCTAGCAATTCTGTCATACCCTTTTTACCTTGGTGTTGTCATCAGTACCTTACTTACGGTTCACACTCAAATGCTGCATCACTACTGGTCTTGTCACAATGTCAAGCTATTTCCCCCATACTAGCATTTACGTTATGGTCGTGCGTAAGCACTATCAACCCAATTATTCCCTTAAATGTGCATTCAGCAAACAAAACAAAATTAAACAAGATTTGATGCTCATGTTCGAATCCTACCTTATAAAACACACAAAAATCATCAATGAAAAATATACACAAACATGCCTGCTGCGTCCAAAATACCCATTTTATCATAATTACTTATGATCGAGATAAACTTATCATGACGTACATGCCCCATGCGGTATCTACTTATCTCGTATACATCATGATGGTGATGCTCAGGTCCATGATGTCAGTCCTCTGGATCAATTGGTTCATCTTGCAAGAAGGAGGATTTTACACACGGTTTCCAAAAAAGTTCACCAAAGCAAAGGTCAACTGTGACTTATTATTCTTAGCACAATGCACGGTTCTCGCGTGTGGAGCTCCTAATTCCTAATGCTATCATCAACCTACTTAATTCAGCCGATAGTTCATAGCTTCCTATCTCACTGACTTTGATGCTAATAGCACGTTTGGCTATCTCTACCATACAACTGTTTTGTACTGTCAACGGTATGCACTCTCGCGATACTGTTCCGATCCGCACTTGCGAATACGTAATGATACTCAAATGTCTCAAAGTAGACTCATTGTACTTGTAAAAATTATAGCAATTTCCGAATGCGACGGGCATGGGCTCGCGCCTCCACAGTGCCCAAAGTAGAACTGATTTCACTGCGTGTCCAGCTATTATTTATATGATTTGCAGAGAAAGTTATAGGAGTGGGGAGTTTCTAAAATTTTATTCTATAATAACACTCGCATGAATATGCAAAGTAGCTCATTCGAACGTCCTCATTTTCAATGTCTCATGGCTTCTTTTAATCCAAAAATCAATCGCTGAATCCTTAGATAATGAGCTCCGTAATTTCCTACATTATTCCATAATTTCGACGAGATTTCGCCGCGTCTCGCGTCCCTCGCTGCTATTGGTAGTTTCAAATCTGCCCCTTAATTTCGTTTTACTTCTGGCAAAATCACAGAATAACTTAATTTAAATTTTTGAAAATACTTCTTAGAGGCTGGGATAGTCCCCTATACGATGGTGTAATTCCTGTTTCTGCATTTTAATTACTGCTCCAATTCCTCTTCAGTAGGCGGGGATTATCTGGTGAACGATCGTTGAAATTTTCGTATCCACCCACTCAGTTGATTGACCGTTCCGCCTTGTCTCAGTCCATGTGGTTACCAGATGTTCGCAGTCTTCTTCCTTCCTCTATTGTCCGTGCTCGGTGTAAGTTGTAGAAAAGCACGTACGGGTCTCTCCTTTGTTACTTCCCTGGCCTTCAAGCAACGTCTTTCTCACATCAGTTTTAAAACATGAATAAAATCTTGTTGAAATAAATATATGCAATCACAGATGCATAAAGGTTACATTATCCTTCTGGCAAGGAAAAAAATCGATATGGAACGTATGATTTTTTTCTCCAATCCCAAACCGCCTCACGGATGCTGTAAGGTTCCGCCGTCACTCCTTATTCTGCTTATTCGGTTCGCCACTGTTGGTCACGCGCAGGGATCTCCTTGCTGCTATTCCTGTCTCCCCTTCCACATTCTTGGTAGGATTAGTGTCTCAGCCGTCTGCTGCATGTAGCTATTGTCTGCTTGTCTCGCCTTGCACCCTCACTTCTCAGCTGCTCACTGTTAACACCAGGTCTGTTTATGACTGTCTACTTCTTCGTTCCACGTGCACTTGGCTTGTCCTTATCCGATTTCCATGATGTTGACACTCGCGGTATTCCGTGGTTGATCAAACGGTTCCCTTTCATGATACACCTTGAGGTTTGAACAGTTTGCTACTAACGTGTTTCCGCCGTTTACGTCCTGTTTTTATATGCAATTTTCCAAATTTTCTTATGATGCGTTAAGGTCCAATGTACGGGAAACACCATTTATGAAACACTTTGTTTGCAGGATCAGAGATAGGTGGTCTCTTAAATAATACTAGCTCACCGGCGTTTAATTCTCTGTGAAAGCGTTTTCCTTTGAGCCTTCTCAACCTCCTGTCAACTTGCTCTCTCATATACCTGACCGTGCGTTCGATTCTCAGCTGTGGTGCTGGCTGCGGATCCCTTGGGCAATCTAGCACTGTTGTCCAAGATCTCGGTGGTTGCTGGTTCAAATGTAGCGTGTGTGGAATTTGTTCAGTCGACTCATGACGTGTCATGTTAATACAAATTTCAATGTTTTTCAAAGGTATCAGCCCAACGATGATGCTCCGTGGGTATGAACATGCGGATAAGCTTAGAAATTTCTCTTAAAACTCTCTCACTAGGATTGCTCTGTGGATTGCGTACGCTAGATAATACATGTTTTATGCCTAGCTCATTTAATCCACGCTTAAATTCTGCTGAGGTGAAATAACTCCCATGGTCGGAAAGTATAAATTCTGGCTTTCCCATCTTATGTATAACATGATTCTTGATTCGGCTTAGGACCTGTTTCGACGTTGTCTTTTGGATAGCACATATGACAACAAACGTGGAGAAGACGTCCACACACACAAGGACATGTCGCACTCCTCTACGTCCTTTTGGCAAGGGTCCCAGGCAAACTGTCGCAATGAGCTCTAATGGCTTCTGTGGCAAGAGTGGTTTTGGGTACTGCCTCATGAGAAAGTTGTTTGGTTTTGCTCGCTGGCAAATGTCGCATGTCTTCAGGACATCGCGTATTGTGATCCTCATCCGTGGTCAAGTAAAAGATTCACCTATCGTTGCTTCTGTCTTATCTAACCCCACGTGACCGAGTGTATAATGAGTATGCCACACTAATTTCCTCTGTAAAGATGCTGGTAACAATATCCGTAGCTTAACATGATCCTCATCTATGAATTTATGGAGCATATTGTTGAAGTAGGTATAATTTCTCGCTTGAGCTTCAATCTCTCGGTATGCTGGCGTATCAGGTGTTAACTCTCTCTTGAGGAACTTAACCATCTGTATCATCCATGGTTCCTTCTCCTGTTCCTGCGGTAACCTCTTCAGTTCTTGTAGGAAGTCTTGGTCTTTGCGTGTCAGCTCAATGTGATGCACCAACATATCATCCATCTGCGCCTCCTCGCCTGGATTTCAGCTCAAGATATCCGGGATGACATTTAATTTTCCAGATACATGCTCAAGGTGTAGGTCAAACTGCTGTGCATAGATGGCCCATCTGTTAATGCGTTCGCTTACCATGGTGGTCTTAAATAGAAAAGTCAGCGCCTTGTGATCAGTGCGAATCGTTATGGGAAACCCATGGATAATCTTACGCCACTTCTAAAGAGCGTGTATGATAGCCATGAGCTCTAGCTCTGAGATGGTACAGCTTTTCTCATGTTTTCTTAGCTTTCAGCTGATAAATGCTAAGTATGAACGGCATGTGGTTCTCTCTGCGTATTCTTGGAAAAGCATTGCACCGATGCCCACCATAGATGCATCTGCTTGAATTATAAATCTCTTCGAAAAGTCTGGGTAACCCAGTTTTATGCTATTTGACAGCAATTCTTTTGTAGCTACAAATGACCTCTCACAATCTTCGTTCCAAAACCAACGGTTATTCTTTCTCAGCGTCTCTTGTAATGGTGCTACTACTTCAGTGTATCCTGGACAGTTTTCACGGAAAAAGTTCGTTGCTCCCAAGTGGGTAGATTATTGGCTGAGGAATAACCCACCCACCAAGGGAAGATGATTAAGAAAAGGAAGTGGGTTTCGGACTGGAGAAAAAGGATAGAGAAATAGGATGAGAGTTCCACAAAAGTTATAAATTTAACCTTTAATGCACTTAGAGGCGGTTTCCACTGAAAATCCGTTCTCTGATACCTAAAATGGGTAGGAGCTTGGTCTAAGCTGACGGGAAATACAGCTAGGACTTGGGCGGTTTGCAAGAGAGTGGCCTTAGTATATTCCCTCTCAAGCAGGCATAAGACTACTATGGGGAAGGGTGTTGGTCTGGCAAGACTGAGAGTAACAGATTTATTGTATGTCTTTTCGAAGAAATTCGTTTTTGCAAAGTAATTCGAAGAATGCCAATAATTTGAATCAAGTTTGGTATTTCCAGTTTTTGATGTTATAGAGTTCCTGAAAAAGCGACCAAGTACTTCCAGGAAGGATAGTGATAAAAAATTATACCTTGGAGAGTAATTTTGGTAAGTGAACCAATGGTTGCATTTGGAAATGGCTAAGCTTTTACTCAGCGAGAGGCCGGCTAAAAGTTTAGACAAAGAAAACACTTATCTTTTGGAAAACTGACCATAAGTTTTCGGAGAGGATCTCCACAAGCAGGTAGCTGGCGTAGCGAGCTTTACTTGCCTTACTGGCCAGTTAGAATTAGCTATTAAAGCTAAGAGAAACTTTAACGAGATTGCCAATAAGAGTTCTTGCTCAAATGCAACGAGTGGTGAAAGCCCTATCAATAGATTTAATGGCATCGAGTAGGGAGAGCCAAGGAGGACAGGATCTTGCCTAACCGTTGTATTAGAAAAATGAAAAGGCAAAAAGAAACGCTTAATTTATTTAACAATTCAAAAGAAGTTGATAACTTTAATAAATATATATTTTCAATTTGGTTAACAATTTTGGGGTCACAGACCTCAGAAAACATTAAACTTTTGCTCCAGGCACTTAACAATTCTTTAGGTTTCAAACCTTATATATGTACTAAAATCTTTGTAAGATTTAAAAAAGACAAATGAAGTAATTAAAGCTTAAACATTCAACTGAGTACAAGGAGTGTACTTTAAGAAATTTCCAGGTAACTATTTTAGAAAAAGTTACAACTTCGAAAATAACAAAGAAGAAAGAGGGTAGAATAAAGGAGAAGTTCCTACAACTTCTTATATTTATACAGAATTAATGTTGGTTAATTATACAAATAAGGGCAGGACACTTACTGTGAAACCTGAAGAGATAATCAAAAGGAAGGTTCTCGACCTCCTATGTTTTAAGTCGGAATCACGAGCCAAATGGGGCAGTTTCCATTTCGTGAGATCTAGAAACAACTCACTCAAGAGTTGAAAGAATTGTTTTCCCTGATTATAAGGTAGAAACAATGTAAGTTTGAACCGTGTATAAAACACGTAGTTATACAGAGATTAATTAACGATAAACAAGCAAAAATGGAAGGGCACTTCGTTATAGTGACACCTTATAGTAAAGTTACAATTTTATTAATATGGTTTGTTAGTAGAAGGTTTAGGAAAGATCGATTGGGATGGAGGATAAATGTTCATGGCCTTATTTAATGTAAACGGACGATCGCGACGTGGAAGAAATACTGAAAGCACTGTTTCTCACTATAGTCTTTTGAATAGATGAAAAATTCACTGTAGTAACACGAAAGTTTATGGGAAAGAAAGTTATTGCAATGATGAAAATAACTGGTTGCACGAGATCGGCGAGAGTCTATTTCTTGAGAAGTTTGTGAATTACAATTAAATGCGCCATAGAACATTCCAGCGGTGGAAGAAAATTCGCAATTGCAGTAATTTAGAAGTAAGATTCTTCAATTTTAAATAGTATTTTCACAAGTGAGTGAAAAATACATGACGACAGGACTTGTAGATAAAGTACAGGATCTGGAAGGTTCCAGAACGATCTTAATAGAAGAATGGGGCCAAAGTTAATCCAGCGGAGGAACTAGCTTGGTGAATTATAGACAGCGGGTATTAGATAATATCCCACGTGGTGAGAAGATTTCCCATTTAAAGAGCTTAAGAAAAGCTACTTTCTGTTAAAGTTGACTTAGACAGACAAAAGCTCAACATGGCAAATCCCGCGAAGAATGATTACCACCCCAAATAAGTAATCTCACGCTGTCTATAAAATATCGTTCAAAAATTGTAGAAGTTAAAACCATGAAGATGAGGTTAAAACTTGAAGCTGTACTTATCTTGGTTGCATGTCGAAGGTGAAGTTCCCTTTGACGGATGCCTAGAGTGCCAACATGGCGTAGAGAGTAGAGAGTGCCTCTTGGTTTGAGGAGACTGGCTCTAGTTGAGCCCTGACTGATCGAGTCAACTGCCGATTTACAAGTGAGACCTGCTCAGCAAAGCGCGGAGGGTCCAAGGAAGGGAAAGAGTGGGGGTAGGAGACAAAAGGAATACATATCAGAATAACCAACATAAGAAATTAAATTCTCTTGAGGAGATGGTCTTCAAAGAGTTGATAGCAGGCGATACTAGCACAGCATGGTGAGTGAAAAAGTAAACGACGTTCTCTTGCTCATGGAGATAATAGCTGGCGATGGTAGCAAAATCTGGTGGCCAGATGGATAAGTAAATCCTCTTGCACCAGGAAGAATTGAGGAGCTTCAGAAATTCGCTGCTAGATGACGCTAGGTGGGTCATGGAAGATATATATCTAGAACAGACTCATAAAAGATATAAGCGACATGATCACCAAAGAGAAAATAGAAGATCACTGTTGGTGTTTGACAAAGAGGAAGGAATGAACAAGCAAAGAGCATTAAACTTTATATTCTCTCGTACCGTGTATTCCAAGAATACACCATACTGGGAGGGGAAACACCAACAGAGAACAAATAAGCAGTTAAACATTTAAAGGTAATGGAGCGATCAAAGAAAGTGGTCTTGTGATCGGACCATTAGTGGTCAAGATTTTGGCCACACTGACTCTCCCATCTCTTCCAGGATAACACTCGGTCACTCTACCAGAGATCCATACTAGGGGGGGGGGGGTGAAACATCCCTAACCAAGACCAAGTCGCCCACTTTAATGTCGGGACTGGAAAGAAACCACTTCTGTCTCCGTTGCAAGGAAGTTAAATATTCCAAGTTCCACCTCTTCCAAAAAGAATTACGAAGGGCTCCAAGTTTACGCCAAACGATAGGTAGATTAGAATCCCTGTAAGAATTGGGAAGAGGAGGAGGAGCAGAAAGAGAAGTGCCGATAAGGAAATGACCAGGTGTAAGTGGAAGCAGGTCATCAGGGTCATTGGAAAGAGGAGTTAAAGGGCGAGAGTTAACAACACCCTCAAGCAGAACGGATAGTGAATTGAATTCTTCATAAGTCAGAATGCGATTACCTAAGACTTTTCTTAAATGACGTTTAGTGAGCTTTACGCAAGATTCCCACCTACCACCGTGATGAGGAGCGTAGGGAGGTATAAAGCGCCATTTGAAACCCTTTGAGTAGGAAAAATTAGAAATTTGTTCCATGGCAGGAGAGGAAGTGAGAGCTTTCTTCCACAGGGAAGCTGCGCCCTGAAAAGTGGAAGCGTTATCAGAGAACATCTCGGAAGGAACACCACGCCTAGCAGTGAAACGAGAGACAGCTGATAAAAAGTAAGAAGTAGAAGCATTCGTTACTAGTTCCAAGTGGATTGCGCCTGTAACCATGCAAACAAAGAGAGAAACATAAAGCTTACCAAACAATTTGCGTTTAGATTCAGGATAATTTCGTTGATATTGGAACGGACCCATATAGTCCACACCAGTTAAAGCAAATGGGCGTATAGGAGAAGAGCGAAAAGAGGGCAGATCGCTCATTAATTGAGTATTGATTTTAGGTTTCGCTTTGAAGCAAGGAATGCACTTGTGTATTACAGAAGAAACTTCATGAATTCCATTTATAATCCAGTACTTTTACCTTAAGAGGCAAAGCAGAGTGCGTGTGCCAACATGCAGATTGCGATAATGAAAGTCACGTATAATTAAGGAAGTTACGTGATGTTTGATAGGCAAAATAACGGGATGTTTTTTGTCCTCAGAGAGCAAAGATTTCGAGAGCCTTCCACCTACCCTGAGTAACCCATGGTCATCAAGGAACGGGGCCAAAGCACGAAGACGACTGGATTTGGGAAGATCCCTTTTAGAAGAAAGTAAATACAATTCAGAAGAAAAGGCTTCTTGCTGTGTCAGTTGTAAAACCTTAATGGTAGCGAGATTCAATTCATGATTGGTAAGGTGTGGTTTGGGGAGAAGGGGTTGGTCAACCACAAAATATTTCCATCTAAGGAGATAGGCGATAATTCGTATTAATTTATGAAAAGAAGAATAGCGGGACAATAAGGGATGAGAAGCGTTGGAAACAAGACACGAAGCAATGGATAGAGGTACTTTAGCGTCAGGCAAGTTGGAGTTTGTAGCTGGAGGTTTAGAAGGCCATGAAGAAGAGTCCTTGATTAACCACGAGAGCCCATGCCAGTACAATTGGGAAGCTGCCAATTGAGAGGGTAAACAACCACGAGAGATAATATCGGCTGGATTATCAGCACTGGGCACATGCCTCCATTGACATCCAGAAGAAAGAGTTTGAATTTTGGAAACCCTGTTTGCAACAAAAGTTTGCCAGTGAGAGGGGTTCTTGGCGATCCAAGAAAGGGTGATCATGGAATCGCTCCAGAGATAGATTTGCGAGAATTCGACTTTTAATACTTCCCGTAATTTCTTAACAAGTTCTGCAGCCATGAGTGCAGCGCACAATTCAAGCCTAGGCCAAGTGATAGTTTTAAGAGGAGCAACCTTCGATTTGGCACAAGCAAGGTTGGAAACTGGAGATCCATAGAATGAACCGTGAAAAACTAAATATGCGCAGCAACCGTAAGCTTTCTCGGAACTGTCCGCGAACACATGAAGGAAAAAGGATGAATTAGAATGAGCATTACTTAAATTCCTGGGAATTTCAATAAGGGAAAGATCCAACAAATTGCTGCGAAACGAAAGCCAACGATTAAGAAAAGAAAGAGGGACTGTGTCATCCCATTCACATTTGAGCGACCACAGCTCTTGCATGAAGAGTTTGGCTATAACGATAACTGGGGCAAGGAATTGAAGTGGATCAAAAATTTTTGCAATTTCAGAGAGAATTTGTCTTTTTGTGTTAGGAAGCTCTTCTGCGAGCGAAACTTTATAGATGAGAGTGTCAGTGCTAGTGCACCAATGAACTCCTAGAGTTTTTATGGATTCGGAGTTTCCACAAATTTCGACAGAAGAAGGTTCTACGTCTTCGATGGGAAACTGGGCGAGAAACTCAGGGGAGTTGGAATTCCACTTATGAAGTGGGAAACCTCCATTCCTTAGCAATGCTTGAAGTTCTAAAGACACAAAAGAAGCTTCCTCCAAAGTGTGGAAGGACTGCACATAATCATCAACATAGAATGACGTAGTTAGTGCTTCAGAGGCTTTGGAATTAAATAAATGACCATCTTGTGAGGCTAGCAAGTGTAGGGATCGGATAGCAAGAAAAGCAGAGGGTTTTAAGCCATAAGTAACCGTTTTTAAGCGAAATATCTTAATGGGCTTACTGATTTCATCACGCCACAAGATTCTTTGGAGATCTCGTTGTTCCGGTTGAATTAACACTTGACGGTACATCTGTTTTATATCAGCTATGACAGCTATGGGAAATAATCGAAAGTTTAAGAGTATAGCAGATAGATCTGACTGAATAGCAGGACCAGAATAAAGAGTGTCGTTAAGGCTGTTGCCATTAACGTCGGGTGATGAACCATTGAAAACAACTCGAATTTTATCTTTTACAAGAGGGTTTTTCCACACGGGATGATGATTTAAATAAACCGTTTCAATTGGGGGGTGCAATTCATCATCAGATTTGTTAACAACTTCCATATGATCTAAGCTTTCATACTCATCCATGAAATCAGTGTACTGCTGTTTGACAAGGGTTTTTTTCTTGAATTTGCTCTCGATAGCAAAGAGAGCTTTTCGAGCTTTGGGCTGAGAGTTAATAAGTTTGGGGGGATTATGTAATCTTGGCATTTGAACAACGAACCGGCCATCAGAAGAACGAGTGGTGGTGTTCAAAAAAAGTTGCTCACAGAATTCATTTTCTGAAGAGGTTACATTAGGAGAATCAACGCTTTCAAGCCTCCAAACAGGCGCAGACTCAAGGGGAGGGTCATGGGGGTCATGACCCCCCCCCCAAACGGAGACCCTTTTTTTTCAAACGAAAACACAATAACCAGGCAAATAATACATAACGAATTTTAACTGCATAACAGGTTTTTATTTTATTTTATTCAATACTGAAAATATATGTATTGAACTGCAATTATTATGGTCTGTTACAACTATACATATTTACAACTTCATACCTATTATATAAAAACAAATATTTTTGGTGGCTAAATGCATCAAATTTCTATCCATGTATCTTGCAAAATAAATTGGTCTGGTTTTGTACGTTTGGTTATTTTCTGATTGCGTTTTTAATGATACCATTTTTCTTAACAATTTCGATTCTCTGACCGCCTCCAAAGCCAAACTCTAGATCCGCGCCTGCCTCCAAAACTGTTCCAGGTCATTATTGGAGAAGTAACATTGCGATGCGGGTTGGGGAGAATAATGGGGAAGTTGACCTGTGACGATCCATCCAAAATTAGTGTCTCTGGCGACCACGTTTGAGGATAACTTGCGAACCTGTTTACGAAGGCAATTCCAGAAAACATTGGCACTAAAGAGTATGTCAATAGGATTTTGCATATTGAACAAAGGATCGGCTAGCCTTAAATGCGAGGGAATGTTTAACCCTGAAATATCCACCGAGTGACTTGGAGTGTCTTCTCCAATGCTATTGAGAATTAGACAATTAAGTTTAAAGAAGTTGTTTCTATGACAAATATCTCTTATGGTTAGCTTCGAGAATTGTAAAGCTTGCGATTTTGAGCTGTTGATGCCCGACACGTTGATAGAAGTGGGGTTTACAGGTAGGCCTAGTTTTCTAATCAAGGAATTAGACACAAAATCATGAGTTGCCGCTGAATCTAGAAGACCGCGTGCACGGACCCAGTTGCCAAAGTTATCCTGAACTTCGATTTGGACAGTAGACAACAATACTTGAGCACTGCGAATGGACTTGGCATTTTGAATATACGATGAAGCATTAGAACTGTTAGCACTATCATTTTTCGGAGAAGTAGATGCTGTCGATGACCTTGCCTGATCATGACGATGTAGCAAAGTGTGATGAGCCTTTTCACAATGGTAGCAAAGTCTTGTGGACTTGCAATTAGAAGCAGAATGAGTAGGCGCTAGGCAATTGAAGCAATGTTTGTTCTGGGAAACTAATTTTCTTCTGTCGTCGACTGACATTTCTTTAAAGGATTTACAGAGGTATAGGGCATGGGGATCTTTACAAAGTATGCACTTTAAAGGTTCGTTTAAACTCTTGCGAGGTTCGCTTTGAGTGTTTAAAACCATAGAGCTAGCAACACGACGTTCACTAGACCTAGTTGGGTAACCAGTAGTGTTTGATTTAAATTTAGATGAGCTGGACCCGGGTTTTTGGGTATTAGACGCTAAGCGTTCGCTTTTAGGTTTGATAGACATTGATTCAAATTTGGAACTAGGAGATGAGGGTTCACTTTGATTAGCTAGAGCGGTTAAGAGTTGGCATCTAGCGTTTATGAAAGTGACTAAATGCTCGTAAGAGTAGTCGTCTTTTTTAGAAAGTTCAATTTCCCAAGCTTTGAGAGTAGCAGCATCAACTTTAGAAACCACTAAATGTATTAGGAAGGTATCCCAATGTTCAGTAGGTTGATCTAATTGGGACAAAGCCTTAACGTGAAGTTGTGTAGTATCAACTAGAGTACGCAAACTAGTGACGTCATTGTGCTGTGACGCAGGTAGGTTGAATAGAGCCTTCATATGGCGTTGAATACGTAACCGTAAATTTCCATATCTTTCTTTTAATAAGTTAAAGGCAATGGGGTAATTTTCGGCACTTAGAGGAAGTGCTTCGACTAACTGCAAAGCTTTACCCCGGAGGATAGATCTCAAGTAATGAAACTTGTAAATGACTTGAATGTCTTCATTGTCATGAACAAGGGAGCAAAATAATTCATAGAAAGAATCCCAAGTAGATTCATCTCCAGAGAAATGGGGTAAATCAATTTTAGGTAAAATTGGTTTGGGCTTATGAGAACCATCACGGAAGGAAGTTTGTGGTTCGTGAAGGGAACCAAGAACAGAAGCGTCCTTTTTCTGCTCCTCTTCGAGTTGGCGTATTATTTTGAAAGCAGAACCTATGCCTTCGTAATATTGGTTTTCTACTTCGACTCGATCTTCGGCTTGATTGAGCATACAAGTTTCTATTTCAGTTTGAATGTTAAAATAATTTTCATAAGAACGTTCAAAATCCCTTACACGATGTTTCAATAAGTCTAATTGAGCTTCTGAGGGATCTAACTCTTTTATGTACTTTCTGAAACGGGTAATTTGCCCTTTATAGGATGCTCGTTTAGAAGTAAATTTTTCATCCTTATCCTCTTCAGTAGGAGCCATGTCAAAGAAAATAGATTGAAATGTAACTCACGAAACTGTGGAACCTTGGAAATGCTGTCAAGCTGGCAGCAGCAATAAGTAGAAAGAACGGGACACACCAAAGGAGACAGGAGCGGCCTCTTTCCCCTTCACAGGCTTTGCACAATGTGGTTATAGCTGAAAGATTCAAAGCAGATATTAATAATTTGCAAAGTATTGCCAAATGACACTTTTAAAAAGAATAAGAATGGAAAATGGACTCTCCCGTGTTTCTGGGACCAACTTTTGGGTAGATTGGCTGAGGAATAACCCACCCACCAAGGGAAGATGATTAAGAAAAGGAAGTGGGTTTCGGACTGGAGAAAAAGGATAGAGAAATAGGATGAGAGTTCCACAAAAGTTATAAATTTAACCTTTAATGCACTTAGAGGCGGTTTCCACTGAAAATCCGTTCTCTGATACCTAAAATGGGTAGGAGCTTGGTCTAAGCTGACGGGAAATACAGCTAGGACTTGGGCGGTTTGCAAGAGAGTGGCCTTAGTATATTCCCTCTCAAGCAGGCATAAGACTACTATGGGGAAGGGTGTTGGTCTGGCAAGACTGAGAGTAACAGATTTATTGTATGTCTTTTCAAATAAATTCGTTTTTGCAAAGTAATTCGAAGAATGCCAATAATTTGAATCAAGTTTGGTATTTCCAGTTTTTGAAGTTATAGAGTTCCTGAAAAAGCGACCAAGTGCTTCCAGGAAGGATAGTGATAAAAAATTATACCTTGGAGAGTAATTTTGGTAAGTGAACCAATGGTTGCATTTGGAAATGACTAAGCTTTTACTCAGCGAGAGGCCGGCTAAAAGTTTAGACAAAGAAAAACAGTTATCTTTTGGAAAACTGACCATACGTTTTCGGAGAGGATCTCCACAAGCAGGTAGCTGGCGTAGCGAGCTTTACTTGCCTCACTGGCCAGTTAGAATTAGCTATTAAAGCTAAGAGAAACTTCAACGAGATTGCCACTAAGAGTTCTTGCTCAAATGCAACGAGTGGTGAAAGCCCTATCAATAGATTTAACGGCATCGAGTAGGGAGAGCCAAGGAGGACAGGATCTTGCCTAACCGTTGTATTAGAAAAATGAAAAGGCAGAAAGAAACGCTTAATTTATTTAACAATTCAAAAGAAGTTGATAACTTTAATAAATATATATATTCAATTTGGTTAACAATTTTGGGGTCACAGACCTCAGAAAACATTAAACGTTTGCTCCAGGCACTTAACAATTCTTTAGGTTTCAAACCTTATATATGTACTAAAATCTTTGTAAGATTTAAAAAAGACAAATGAAGTAATTAAAGCTTAAACATTCAACTGAGTACAAGGAGTGTACTTTAAGAAATTTCCAGGTAACTATTTCAGAAAAAGTTACAACTTCGAAAATAACAAAGAAGAAAGAGGGTAGAATAAAGGAGAAGTTCCTACAACTTCTTATATTTATACAGAATTAATGTTGGTTAATTATACAAATATGGGCAGGTCACTTACTGTGAAACCTGAAGAGATAATCAAAAGGAAGGTTCTCGACCTCCTATGTTTTAAGTCGTAATCACGAGCCAAATGGGGCAGTTTCAATTTCGTGAGACCTAGAAACAACTCACTCAAGAGTTGAAAGAATTGTTTTCCCTGATTATAAGGTAGAAACAATGTAAGTTTGAACCGTGTATAAAACACGTAGTTATACAGAGATTAATTAATGATAAACAAGCAAAAGTGGAAGGGCACTTCGTTATAGTGACACCTTATAGTAAAGTTACAATGTTATTAATATGGTTTGTTAGTAGAAGGATTAGGAAAGATCGATTGGGATGGAGGATAAATGTTCATGGCCTTATTTAATGTAAACGGACGATCGCGACGCGGAAGAAATACTGAAAGCACTGTTTCTCACTATAGTCTTTTGAATAGATGAAAAATTCACTGTAGTAACACGAATGTTTATGGGAAAGAAAGTTATTGCAATGATGAAAATAACTGGTTGCACGAGATCGGCGAGAGTCTATTTCTTGAGAAGTTTGTGAATTACAATTAAATGCGCCATAGAACATTCCAGCGGTGGAAGAAAATTCGCAATTGCAGTAATTTAGAAGTAAGATTCTTCAATTTTAAATAGTATTTTCACAAGTGAGTGAAAAATACATGACGACAGGACTTGTAGATAAAGTACAGGATCTGGAAGGTTCCAGAACGATCTTAATAGAAGAATGGGGCCAAAGTTAATCCAGCGGAGGAACTAGCTTGGTGAATTATAGACAGCGGGTATTAGATAATATCCCACGTGGTGAGAAGATTTCTCATTTAAAGAGCTTAAGAAAAGCTACTTTCTGTTAAAATTGACTTAGACAGACAAAAGCTCAACATGGCAAATCCCGCGAAGAATGATTACCACCCCAAATAAGTAATCTCACGCTGTCTATAAAATATCGTTCAAAACATGTAGAAGTTAAAACCATGAAGATGAGGTTAAAACTTGAAGCTGTACTTATCTTGGTTGCATGTCGAAGGTGAAGTTCCCTTTGACGGATGCCTAGAGTGCCAACATGGCGTAGAGAGTAGAGAGTGCCTCTTGGTTTGAGGAGACTGGCTCTAGTTGAGCCCTGACTGATCGAGTCAACTGCCGATTTACAAGTGAGACCTGCTCAGCAAAGCGCGGAGGGTCCAAGGAAGGGAAAGAGTGGGGGTAGGAGACAAAAGGAATACATATCAGAATAACCAACATAAGAAATTAAATTCTCTTGAGGAGATGGTCTTCAAAGAGTTGATAGCAGGCGATACTAGCACAGCATGGTGAGTGAAAAAGTAAACGACGTTCTCTTGCTCA
This sequence comes from Meconema thalassinum, assembly GCA_946902985.2. Taxonomy (NCBI): domain Eukaryota; kingdom Metazoa; phylum Arthropoda; class Insecta; order Orthoptera; family Tettigoniidae; genus Meconema; species Meconema thalassinum. The sequence goes on along the minus strand of OX336394.1, from coordinate 381,301,451 downwards.
TGGAGATAATAGCTGGCGATGGTAGCAAAATCTGGTGGCCAGATGGATAAGTAAATCCTCTTGCACCAGGAAGAATTGAGGAGCTTCAGAGATTCGCTGCTAGATGACGCTAGGTGGGTCATGGAAGATATATATCTAGAACAGACTCATAAAAGATATAAGCGACATGATCACCAAAGAGAAAATAGAAGATCACTGTTGGTGTTTGACAAAGAGGAAGGAATGAACAAGCAAAGAGCATTAAACTTTATATTCTCTCGTACCGTGTATTCCAAGAATACACCACCAAGAACATCCTTATGTGCTTGACTCGGGTTGGGCGAGGAAAATTTCTAATGGCTTCAATCTTTACTGGGTTGGGTTTGACTCCCTCTCCATCGACAATATGTCCAAAATATAAAATTTCGTGCTGAAAGAAGTGCGATTTTTTAAATTGATTTTGAAATTTGCCCTTTCGAGGTTCTCTAACAGTTTGCTTAAATTTTGCATGTGCTCTTCAATGGTTTCTGACGCTAACAAGATGTCATCTACTTATCTGAATTCTCGCGATTTTCCATCGTCCTTCGCCAGCGATCCTTCTCCGTTTCTTGGCTGCGATGCAATTCGTTTAGGTACTGTTGGGATGCCTCGTGTCTGTTCTGCCATTCCCGTCGTCTGTCCTCCGTGTATCCTTGGTTCTCATCTCGTCCTCGGTCCCACGTTCTGTTTTCCCTTCTGTCATATCTGCGGTGATTATATGGACCTTCGCGACCACGCCCCTTCCAGTCATCTCTCCTGTATTGTCGCGGCTGCCAGTTCCTTTCATTCCTCGGTTCATATCTCCTTTGTTCTTCTCTTGGCAAGTCCGACCTTCCATTGTTGTTTCCGCTCTTATGGCTAATATTTGTATTGGTGCTCTGTTCCCTAGTATTGACAAGCTCAGCCTGATGTACAAGCGCGGCGCAGGCACTTGCTCTGACGTGCCTAATCTGAGTGTTTAATGAAGTTTCATCCAGTTGGCGTAAAACCTCTTCTGCTTGTAGTGCGCTCGAGACGTTTGCTGCAATTAAGAACTGCTGTACTGGTAATGGAAGCCGTTACCAATGGTCATCACCAGTTCTGATTCCAGCGGCAAAATGTCCATATCTTTCAATCTGAGAAGCTGAGCCGAGAATACTCTGAGTAACGCGTGGGCTGTGAAGCATGATACTTCCTGCTATACAACTCCATTCTCAGACTATGCTGTATTGACATACTCCAGTAACGGCGTAAGAATGCTTTTTTAAGACTCTCCATGTCCTCAAAAGTATAGCGGAAACTCCTGAACCACGTCAAGACGCTATCTGCAAGTAATTTCTCCGTTATTCTGAGTTTCTTGGCCTCAGGTACGTTATTGTCTGTTAGGTAATGTTCCAAATCTTTTAGGAAAGCTTTTGGTGTTTGTGACCCATCATTATTGAATTTACGTGGGCGATCCCCCTGCATTCTGATTATTTGGACATACTGAGTAGCTGGGTTATTATTATTATTGTCAGCCGGCTGTTCGGGCGTCAAGGCGTGTCCTCTAAACGTCTGGAATCCATCGATACTTTCGCTACCTCTTGTTGCTCGCCCCGGGCTATGTCCATTCATTCCTTCTACCTGAGTCGGGCTCGTATTAAGATTATTAGCCGACTCGTTGGTTCCCTTAGTGCTATTGTGCGCTCTCAGTTCGAGAAGCATGTCTTGCTGTTGTAAGGATTGTATTTCAGTTTTAAGAATCTTCCGTTCTTGCCCCTCTATTTTTCCTAGCAACTGCAGCTCGACCTCCTTTATCCTCTTCTGGTTCTCTTCCATTTGTTCTATGAGTTTCTTTCTGTCCTCTTTCCCGCCAATTCCAATCTGTCGGCATGTCTTATTTATTTCTGCCCTTATTGCTTCATATCTCTCTTCCTCTTTTCTCTTCCCATCCTTTTTATCACTTTCCAGCTGATCGAGCCTGTCTCCTATCAGTTCATTACTCTCGCGAATGCTCTCTTTAATTGCGTCATTCTCAATTTCCTGAATGCTCCACCGTTCTGTTGAAGTCAAAGCTGCCTTGTCTATCTCTGTTCTGATCTCTGTTAACTCCTCTCCTAAGCTGTGTAATTGCTTTGTCGCAGACTTAACCTCATTGTCCACCCCTTTTATCGTAGCCTGAATTGCTAACTGTTCTAACTTGATTCCTTCCGTATTAGCGTTACATGCTTCTTCCAATTGTGTGAGTTTAGCTGCCGTCTTTTCCTCACTGAATGCTATAGATTGCCTTAGGTTAATCTCCATTTAACCCTACCAACCTGGGCCCAATAATTGGGAAGCCAGGCTCTGCCTGTCACAAGTCAGGACAAAATGGGGAGTGATAGAGGAGTAACACCTCTAATTTAAAAAAAAAAAACCTTGGTCCAGCTGACCCGGCTGGTAGTACCATGTAAGGGTCCCTTGCCAGGGTTACGGTGAAGACCTTAACGGCACTTACGGTGGAGAAGTTGTACTTCAGAACAGCGTAAATGGCGGAGAAGGCAGCCCAGTTATCGGGATAAATATGTAAAAAGGCATCTGCACACTTGGACAGATGTCAGCTCCGATTATCTCTCGGGATAAGGAGATACCTTTTACCAAGTTCCAACAGCCTTCGGGGTGGATGAGCGGGTAAAAGAAGGGCACTCTCTTGCCCTTGGAGTAAGAAATTACTCCTAAAGGCGGATGAGCCTACCGGTAAGGCCAATGGCATAGGATGAAAAAGGCAAGAGGAAACCATTTCATTAAAGATCCTATCGATATCCTTTGTTGCGCAGCAAATATGACAGGCTTTGTAACTAAATTCAATTCCGGAGGTAAAATAGTCCACCATTCGGATCTCCGGCGGAGGACTGTATTGAAGCTAAGAATTCCAATACGACCACTCAGAATAGGAACTTGGAACGTACGATCGCTCATGATCTGCGGAAAACTATAGAATGTAAAGTATGAAATGACTAGGCTCGAGATTGACGTATTAGGAGTGAGTGAATTACGATGGCCAGAAAGTGGCGATTTTTGGAGTGGTGATATGAGAGTTATACATTCTGGAGAAAAGGGAAGCTATGCAGGTGTAGGCATCATCCTCCAACGACATGTGGCTAATAAGGTGAAAAGCTGTGTGCAATACAGCGACAGAATAATAATGGTCAGGTTAGAAAATGACCCAGTAGATATAGTGTTACTTCAGGTACACATGCCAACTTCACGACATACCGTACTGATGAGGAAGTGGATCAGGTGTATCAACAAATAGAAGAGCTATTGGATCAACTAAAAGATAACGAGAACCTCATTTTATTAGGTGATTGGAACGCTGTTGTGGGCGAAGGAGAAAATGGGAAAACCAGGCGCGGCTGGTCATTAAAGGCTCTTAGGCGGAGCCTCTCCTGAAAGATTCTATAAATATACATACCGTATTTAATTGAGGAATTTATAATTTATATTGATTGGAAACATTTATAAATTTCACTCAATTCATTCAGTCACGAGTCAATATATTTGGAACTGTTGATAAAGAATGTTTTTCAGATGGATAGTAGCGCCGTTAGGCTGCGCCTTCGATGTCGTATTCCTTCCTATGTAACAGGGACGGGAGGCGTGGTTATGAAAGCTCCATTCGTTTCAATTGTATCGCTGAAGGCTCAGGCGACTACAGCCTAAGCCAGGCTTGCCAACGACGACAAGATATTATTATTCTGTGGAATGCATTCAAAGTTGCTCAAGGAGACTGAAACCACTCTCATGAAAGTTTATCTTTTCCCTCTTTCACTCTCCGAACGATTAATAATGACAAGTTACCAGAAACAGTTAGATATGACTAATAAGTGATAATCATTATTGAGAACTCAAATGGTATCCCTTAATGTATAATAACTAAAATATTTCCGCCAGATAGCACCATGAGGTGGCAAGATGTAGCAGTGCCATCTACCGAGACTTAGGGAAGTATTCTGTTTAAAATATGCCACCGCCCATGCTGCGTATTCGTAAACAAGTGTTCGCGCGTTAAAATCGTTGGTGTAACTTAATTAGTTCATTAATTATGTTGTTTGTCAGTGGCAAGTCTTAATTTGCGTGTTATGGACTACAGTTAGGGTTGCCATTGCATTTTTTTAATCAAGGTCGTCAAACGTTGTAATAAATAATACACATAAAGCAAGCCTCCGTGGCCTAGGCGGAAGCACGCCGGCCTCTCACCGCTGGGTACGTGCTTCAAATCCCGGTCACTCCATGTGAGATCTGTGCTGGACAAAACGGAGGCAGACACGTTTTTCTCCGGATACCCCTGTTTTCCCTGTCAAACTTTTATTCCAGCAACACTCTCCACTATCATTTCATTTCATCTGTCATTCATTTCATCATTGCCCCGAGGAGTGCGTCAGGCCTCGGCAGCCGGCACAGTCTATATCCTACCGACGAGGGGGCTTCATTCATTCCATTCCTGACCCGGTCGGAGACTGGAAGCAGGCTGTGGATTTTCATTTTCATGTATTAAATAAGCATTGCATAATCAAATACACATTTCATATAGGCCTATGGCACCAGCAACTTACAAATGCTTTTCATTTGAACAAACCTTTGCAAACATCTTTTATTTGTAAGTACCTTCTGATAAAATTCACTACAATTTTCGTCATAATTGTAATATGTGAACAATGGAGTTTGTTTGTATAATCTCTCCAATTGATATTCATGACAGAAAAAACTCTCTCCGTAAATGCATTGGAGGGGGAAATGCTGAGTATTAACTTCACAAGGACTACGATACTCCTTAATGTTGTTGCCCCTAATATATCTATAACATGTATCCATCTATCTAACACAGACATAGAAGTCATTTTCTCTTTCAAACTTGCACCTGTATCACCAGAAAACAAGCTAGATATTACAATCAATTCTGAAGCGGGACATTTGAAAATTTGTGCAAAATTGAATATACTATCAATTGAACCAAAAAAACGGAATATTTGGCGTTCCGTTAAAGATTAAAACAGAACGCGGAACAAAACAAGAAAAAAAAGGAAGCTTGTAGTTTAACGTGACCGTTAATCTCGCGATCATAAGCCACGGGACCTCCGTTTTACGTGGAATCCGAACCACAAGACATGGCATTTCACATCGAAAATCTCACATGCAGTGACCGGGAATCGAACCTGGTCCGCCTTGGTGAGAGGCATACAGCTTGACCGCTGCGCCACCACGCCCCCAAAACAAGAAACAACGGAATTGTTCCGGGTAAAACGGAACGTCTGGCAACCCCAGCTTCAGTAGTGGTAAGTGTATGTCTACAAGACAATGAATTCAGTTAGTAGCGTATCGGGCAAAAATCTCGACCACGAAACTACAGTAGGCTGATTGTGAAGGGTCACAGGAGAGGCAGAGCGGTGTTTCTATACCCTAAAACGAGTGAAAACATTTTTACGAAACACAATGAAGGAAGGCCGACTGTGCACTTGCAATGTGTTCCACAGAAAAGGAATTGTTGGAGTCACCGAACTTCAATGAGCTTGTCATTGACCACTTTGCAGCTCTAAAGGTGAGGAGGGCAGACTTCACTTACAAACCTATGAATTAAAGGTCATGTGTTTATATAAAGTAATAGCAAGTAGCTTCACTGCTCCTAATATCTACAATTGTGTTTATTTGTTTCCATTTATCCCTCAAGATCGGGGTCACTTTCGGACTATGTTACAGATCAATTCCCTTGCAGTTCTAGCTGGTAAGCACAGTGTTTTCTAAGTAAATTGCGATTGTTTGGTAGTGTACAACCGTGAAACAGACTCCTCTGATCGGGACTAATTAGAATGGGGAGTAGGTTAAATTAGAAACGGAATGCATTGCCTCTTCCTGAATGTTGAAACTAGGTAAGTACATTCATTTTAATTAGGGAAAAAAATGCTTTATAAAATAACATAATGGTGCCAATCTGTAAGTCTGTTCTGAGCTCCCCCACCTTTCACCGTGAAATTAAAAATCCTGCAGCCGTGTATGTGGGTGTCGTATAATGCGTTATACCAGCATTTTGCCACTACGTACTGAGCCTTCCCCAGCTCCAACACCACGAGCCGCGGCTGGGGAAAACAGTTGGTAAATATGGACTTGGCAATAGAAATGATAGAGGTCAACACTTAGTAGACTTCTGTAAACAAAATGATCTCATAGTTACTAATACATTGTTTGAACATCCTGCGTGGCGACGGTATACGTGGACTGTCCCTGGCGATACAGCACGTTACCAATTAGATTATATAATAACAAGAAGAAGATACTGCAACCAAGTCAAACAATGTAAAAGCTATCCTGGGGCGGATGTTGCGAGTGACCACAACCTTGTTTTAATGAAGTCTAAGTTGATCCTCAAAAAGAAAAGACCGATTATTCAAGGCCGTAAAATGTTCGATGTCGGCAAGTTTAAACATGCCAGCATTAAGTTGCAATTCCAAGACCAGATACAGGAAAGAATAAAGGATATATCCGCTAATACAGTGAATGAAAAATGGATTGGCTTCAAACAAACAATTCTTGAAGTGGCTGATAAAACAGTTGGAAAGATGAAAGCATCACCTCAGAAACCCTGGATCACTGATCGACTACTTGAGCTTATAGAGGAGAGAAGAAAGTATAAAAACACTAGAAGTGATGAAGGAATTCGTCATTACAAGAGCCTTCGAAATATCGTAAACAGGGAAGCTAAGAATGCAAAGGAGGATTATATAATGAGACAATGCTTAGAAATTGAAGATAGTTTGAAAAATGGACAAGTAGAGAAAGCTTACGACTTGATTAATAAGCAATTTAAAAGGAGAAAGGGTCGTAGTGTTTGCATAGTGGATGAATTTGGGAAGCTAATGATTGAGAGCAAGGACGTAGTGATGAGGTGGAAGAATTATTTGGAAAATCTGTATGCAGACCCCACACAATTGACTGAGCTGGAAAATGGAGATACTATTTCGCATGATAACTTTGGACCATCCATTCATGAATCAGAATATTTCCATGCAGTGAATGAGCTGAAATCACATAAAGCCCCAGAATATGATAAAATAACAGCAGAAATGTTACAAGCATTGAATTCTAGGACACACAAATATCTGTTTGGGTTGATCAGTGAAATATATAAAAATGGAGAGTCCCAGACAACTTTACAAAGAGTCTCATGATACCAATACCAAAGAAACAGGGAACACTGAAATGTGAGGAACATCTACACTTAGCATCGTATCGCATGGATCAAAAATATTGACTAAAATAATTTACAGACGAATAAAAAACAAAATAGAGCAAAATCTGAATGAAGATCAATTTGGCTTTAGGCTGAACAGAGGAACAAGGGAAGCCATATTACTAATTCGAGAAATAATTGATAAAATGATGGATGTAAGGAAACCACTTTGCATTGCTTTTGTGGACCTTGAAAAAGCATTCGATAACGTGAATTGGAATATTCTCATGGAAATTATAACTAATATTGGCTTGGATTACAGAGATAGGCGGATAATCTATGAACTTTATAAAAACCAAAAAGACATTGTGGACACATGCGGAGTAGTGCAAGAAGTTTGTATTCACAAAGGAGTTAGACAGGAATGCAGCTTATCGCCTGCACTTTTCAACTTATACAGGGTGTTACAAAATGGTACGGCCAAACTTTCAGGAAACATTCCTCACACACAAAGAAATAAAATATGTTATGTGGACATGTGTCCGGAAACGCCTAATTTCCATGTTAGAGCTCATTTTAGTTTCGTTAGTATGTACTGTACTTCCTCGATTCACCGCCAGTTGGCCCATTTGAAGGAAGGTAATGTTGACGTAATGTTAGAGCTCATTTTAGTTTCGTTAGTATGTACTGTACTTCCTCGATTCACCGCCAGTTGGCCCATTTGAAGGAAGGTAATGTTGACGTCAGTGCTTGTGTTGACATGCGACTCATTGCTCTACAGTACGAGCATCAAGCACAAAAGTACGTTGCATCAACTGGTTAGTGTTCATCACGAACGTGGTTTTGCAGTCAGTGCAATGTTTACAAATGCGGAGTTGGCAGATGCCCATTTGATGTATGGATTAGCACTAGGCAATAGCCGTGGCACGGTACGTTTGTATCGAGACAGATTTCCAGAACGAAGGTGTCCCGACAGGAAGACGTTCGAAGCAATTGATCGGCGTCTTAGGGAGCACGGAACATTCCAGCCTATGACTCGCGACTGGGGAAGACCTAGAACGACGAGGACACCTGCAATGGACGAGGCAATTCTTCGCGCAGTTGACGATAACCCTCATGTCAGCGTCAGAGAAGTTGCTGCTGTACAAGGTAACGTTGACCACGTCACTGTATGGAGAGTGCTACGGGAGAACCTGTTGTTCCCGTACCATGTACAGCGTGTGCAGGCACTATCAGCAGCTGATTGGCCTCCACGGGTACACTTCTGCGAATGGTTCATCCAACAATGTGTCAATCCTCATTTCAGTGCAAATGTTCTCTTTACGGATGAGGCGTCATTCCAACGTGATCAAATTGTAAATTTTCACAATCAACATGTGTGGGCTGACGAGAATCCGCACGCAATTGTGCAATCACGTCATCAACACAGATTTTCTGTGAACGTTTGGGCAAGAATTGTTGGTGATGTCTTGATTGGGCCCCATGTTCTTCCACCTACGCTCAATGGAGCACGTAATCATGATTTCATACGGGATACTCTACCTGTGCTGCTAGAACATGTGCCTTTACAAGTACGACACAACATGTGGTTCATGCTCGATGGAGCTCCTGCACATTTCAGTCGAAGTGTTCGTACGCTTCTCAACAACAGATTCGGTGACCGATGGATTGGTAGAGGCGGACCAATTCCATGGCCTCCACGCTCTCCTGACCTCAACCCTCTTGACTTTCATTTATGGGGGCATTTGAAAGCTCTTGTCTACGCAACCCCGGTACCAAATGTAGAGACTCTTCGTGCTCGTATTGTGGACGGCTGTGATACCATACGCCATTCTCCAGGGCTGCATCAGCGCATCAGGGATTTTATGCGACGGAGGGTGGATGCATGTATCCTCGCTAACGGAGGACATTTTGAACATTTCCTGTAACAAAGTGTTTGAAGTCACGCTGGTACGTTCTGTTGCTGTGTGTTTCCATTCCATGATTAATGTGATTTGAAGAGAAGTAATAAAATGAGCTCTAACATGGAAATTAAGCGTTTCCGGACACATGTCCACATATCATATTTTCTTTCTTTGTGTGTGAGGAATGTTTCCTGAAAGTTTGGCCGTACCTTTTTGTAACACCCTGTATATTGAGAAAGGCATTGAGGAATGTAAGACAGTTATGAGAGGAGTTAAGATCAACGGAGCAGTCAAGACAATAAGGTTTGCAGACGACATAGCAGTCCTGGAAACCAGTGAAGAGAACCTGCAACATGCACTCACGGAAATGAACAGGATTCTGCATGAAAAATATAATATGAAAATCAATATTAAAAAGACGGAAATAATGGTATGCGCTAGAGAACAACTTAATGCAGCTATTCACAACTGGTGCTCCATTTAAGCAAGTTAACACTTTCACCTATCTAGGGAGTAAAATTACTTCCACTGGAAAAAGTTCAACTGATATTCAAGCTAGAATTGCCCAAGCCAAAATTGCATTTAACAGCAAAAAATCCCTTCTGACTTCAAATAATATATCTATTGAGACCAGGACTAAATTTATAAAATGTTATGTGTGGAGTGTAGCCTTGTATGGCTCAGAAGCCTGGACAATGGGATGTGCTGATAAAAGAAGACTTGCAGCTTTTGAAATGTGGTGTTGGCGGCGGATGGGAAAAATTCCATGGACCGCAAGAGTGACGAATGACGAAGTGCTCAAAAACATTAACGAAAAGAGAGCATTTCTCAAAACAATACGGAAAAGACGAGACCAACTGATAGGACATCTCTATCGCCACAATGACTTATGGTAACTGTGTTAGATGGCAAAATTCGGGGCAAGAGGGGAAGAGGGCGACCGAGACTGCAATACATCAAGCAGATCATAACAGATGTTAATGCCCATTCATACAGAGACATGAAGAGACTGACTGGCGACCGGGAAGAATGGAAGAGGAGGATTGCTGTCGACCAATCTACGGATTGAGAACATGAATGAATCTCCATTTGTCCTAACTGTGCGGTAGTCTCAAGTGTGATCTTAGCTATCTGCTCTGTTAATTTACCTGTCAGCTCCTCTTTCAACGTTTCGTTATTTAGCCTACTTTGCTCTGCAAATTGTTCCGTTAACTCCCCTTTTAACGCTTCATTGTTCAGCCTACCCCGTTCTGCAATCTGTTCCGTCAGCTATGTATTGTTAATTGTACTCTGCTCCGCGAGTAATGCATTGTTTATCCTACTTTGCTCTGCAATCTGTTCTGTGATACGTGCATTGTTTATTGCGCTTTGTTCCGCTATCTGTTCTGAAATACGTGCATTGTTTATTGTACTCTGTTCTTTACACTCCTTCTTAAATTGTTCAAACTGCTCCATTGTTCTAGCTACCGAGCTCTCGATTATTGCTCGTATTTCTTCCACTGAAGCCATTGCCACAAATTATAAACAATTATTTGAGAAACTGGGGCATGCAGCCTTACGCTACCCACCTTCTATAACTATAAAATGAGTCGCTTAATCCCAATCTACGTTATTCTCATTAATTACTTTTATTTGCTTGAAGAGCTGCCTAATGGATGTCTGCTTTCATGAATAAATTTTCAGTTTACCCTTCTGCTTTAATTTTAACTTCCCAGTCCTGTCAATAAAGTACTGACATGACTTTTTACGGTTCACACCGTCCTACAAGATACATTTGGAGTTAGTTACTAATCAATCAATTATAAGGGCGCCACGAAAACACTGCTTCTACCTAAATATGCAAAATAAACTCAGCATTTTCAATTACTTATTTAAACAAATTCCTTGCTTCTACTTTCCCCTGAATTAACGTTAATTTGGCCACACTAAAGGGCGCCATGATACGGGGCACTCTACCTCTGTTTACACGTCCTCAAGGTTTGGTGCCTCAAGCTCAATGCTAACCCTCTTGGATAAAGACCAACATGGGCCACCATGTTTATCACAACCTCGGCTCGACACGTATACTTCAGTAGGCTCCGGCTAGCTACTCTCTGACAATCTCCATCACTGTGATCCACTAATTATTAAAAGAAAATCTGATATTAACTTGAATAACTACAGTGTTATCACCAAATTCATATGTACCCTTTAAGGCTCCTAGGATGCCGACTCCAGCTCGGGGAAATGGTCTGTTCGGTGTGGCTCTAACTTAACTTAAACATCCTAGGGATATCATGAAGGATCACAGGAGGCTTAACTTAAAATCAGTATGTCAGAGAACTCCTACTATAAAATAATGTATTCACAAAATAGCATCTTCCCGCTTACTCCCATCCACAGACAACAAAACAACAAAAACAACTCCCTTAAATTATTCTAAACACAAGCTAAGATTCTAATCAAACAAATCAAACTGGAAAAGATAAATGATAATCACACTGGCTGAAACCAGGAAAAGAAAAATAATCTAATTCACTGCAGTCCACTGCTTCAAGTTCAAAAATAAAATGTCAACAGACTTAATTTATCAAACTATGGTCTGAAAAGTCCAGCCATTCTGTCAAAATGCGCACTCATGTTTATAATTACAAAATTGGTTTTTGGGGTTCGGACATGTTCTCTCGTACAATCATCATCTTTCTCACAAGAGTCCGAGGATGAAGGCAATAGGGTTATTCTCGGCCACAGGCATGTGCAACGCTCTAACTTTATAAAACATTTAACTCTACTCAGAGCTATAACTCTGCTAATTAAGATAAACCACAAACAAGTCAAAAATACATGAAGCATCAAATAAACACACTTCGGTGGCCTGTGCCCCGTGAATTTGAATAAACAAACAACTATAATGAATGCACTCAAAATGACAATGATATTACATGACATCGCTTCCTGAAGCGATAAGAAAAGAAACAAGCCCTGGGAAGTTCGACTACCTTCCCTTAACAAAAGAAAACAATACCATCCAGCATGGCCTCCCGACCTTGTGACAGACACCCTCACACCACAACAAACCAGCTGGGCGAGCAACGACCTTCGCCGCTCCCTTCAGAATTCAGACAGTTGACCACAATCGTTGTACCTGCTTTCCTGTATGACCGCCTTGGGCTAGAGCTGTACAGTTACCTTTCCGACGGAGCCATAGTGTACTCTCATCAGACAATGAATTCAATCATTTCACTTACCATTTATATCATCGTAGATTCGCGGGAATTTCGCCTCCGCCTTTAATTCATTTACCATTATATCATCGTAGATCGCGGGAATACCACATCCGCCTTTAATTTCAGCTCAACCAAGGATCAACTCTCAACCTTCTCTGAATATTAGATTGTCACCTAGCCATTCTGTCATACCCTTTTTACCTTGGTGTTGTCATCAGTAACTTACTTACGGTTCACACTCAAATGCTGCATCACTACTGGTCTTGTCACAATGTCAATCTATTTCCCCCATACTAGCTTTTACGTTATGGTCGTGCGTAAGCACTATCAACCCAATTATTCCCTTAAATGTGCATTCAGCAAAGTTACTGAAACCCTCAAACAAAACAAAATTAAACAAGATTTGATGCTCATGTTCGAATCCTACCTTATAAAACACACAAAAATCATCAATGAAAAATATACACAAACATGCCTGCTGCGTCCAAAATACCCATTTTATCATAATTACTTATGATCGAGATAAACTTATCATGACGTACATGCCCCATGCGGTATCTACTTATCTCGTATACATCATGATGGTGATGCTCAGGTCCATGATGTCAGTCCTCTGGATCAATTGGTTCATCTTGCAAGCAGGAGGATTTTACACACGGTTTCCAAAAAAGTTCACCAAAGCAAAGGTCAACTGTGACTTATTATTCTTAGCACAATGCACGGTTCTCGCGTGTGGAGCTCCTAATTCCTAAAGCTATCATCAACCTACTTAATTCAGCCGATAGTTCATAGCTTCCTATCTCACTGACCTTGATGCTAATAGCACGTTTGGCTATCTCAACCATACAACTGTTTTGTACTGTCAACGGTATGCACTCTCGCGATACTGTTCCGATCCGCACTTGCGAATACTTAATGATACTCAAATGTCTCAAAGTAGACTCATTGTACTTGTAAAAATTATAGCAATTTCCGAATGCGACGGGCATGGGCTCGCGCCTCCGCAGTGCCCAAAGCAGAACTGATTTCACTGCGTGTCCAGCTATTATTTATATGATTTGCAGAGAAAGTTATAGGAGTGGGGAGTTTCTAAAATTTTATTCTATAATAACACTCGCATGAATACGCAAAGTAGCTCATTCGAACGTCCTCATTTTCAATGTCTCGTGGCTTCTTTTAATCCAAAATTCGATCGCTGGATCCTTAGGTATTGAGCTCCGTAATTTCCTTCATTGTTCCATAATTTCGGCGGGATTTTGCCGCGTCTCGTGTCCCTCGCTGCTATTGGTAGTTTCAAATCCGCCTCTTAATTTCGTTTTACTTCTGGCAAAATCACAGAATAACTTAATTTAAATGTTTGAAAATACTTCTGAGAGGCTGGGATTGTCCCCTATACGATGGTGTAATTCCTGTTTCTTCATTTTAATTACTGCTCCAATACCTCTTCAGTAGGCGGGGTTTATCTGGTGAATGATCGTTGAAATTTTCGTATCTACCCGCTCGGTTGAATGACCGTTTCGCCTTGTCTCAGTCCATGTGGTTACCAGATGTGCGCGGCCTTCTTCCTTCCTCTATTGTCCGCGCTCGGTGAAAGTTGTAGAAAAGCACGTACGGGTCTCTCCTTTGTTACTTCCCTGGTCTTCAAGCAACGTCTTTCTCACATCAGTTTTAAAACCTGAATAAAACCTTGTTGAAATAAATATGTAAAATTTGTGCATTCACAGATGCATAATGGTTACAGTATTAAGCCTGGATATTTTGAATAGCAATATAGTTTTATTATAACTCATAATAAATGCACTACTGTAGCATGCCATGACTTCATTAAACTAGCCTAATTTTACTGTCCAATGTTTAAAAAATTTTCCAGATTAGTAAGTTAGTGCACAAGAAACTGACTATGTACATACATTTCCACTTTTATTCATAACTTTATAGCACCACTGACGTTTTCACTAATACTTCATGCTGAAACGATTAAACCATTTTCTAACAATATTGACTTAATGCCATGTTAGCCTGGTTCACCACTATCCTCATCACCTCATTTCTTGACACCACTGACCTTTTCACTGAAACTTCCCTGACAATCACGACAAGACTTGCCACTCCATCACTTCAGAAATAAGCGGTATTCATTGGCTTGAATAATGTCACTGTACGGAACTGTAACTTTGTTGCAGGGTGTAGGCCTAGGCTACTGGTACATGATAACTGTTTTCTGAAAGTGAAAATATAAAATATTTAGGCAGAAGTTTTCAGTCTGGGATAGGCCTGATTGTTATTTCGAAACACGATTCACTGCTTAAATAAATTAAGTGAAAATCACCTCTCAGAAAAGTTGTAGGAGAAAATTTATTGCTGTTAGTGAATCAGCTGTAATGTTATGTAGGTTGTCGTTTATAATACTTATAGTACAAGCCATATTTAATTACAACTACACTCCCCACATGAACCAAAAATCCCTTTATGTGACATATATCGTTGGTCCGGAGGAATAGTGACACAAATCAAAAACGTCTTATTTTGTGTTAAGCATAGGGTAAGATTACTGAGAAGGCAATCTTTGTTGTGGAAAAACGACACAACTCCGCTTAGAATTCTCGCCACTAGAATGCAGTATTGACGGTCTTTCCCCGAGCGTGTTTGTCGACTGGCGACTGAAGAAGAGTGTCACATCATCAGATCAGGGGGATGAAACTACTATAGATGCTTCGCTTCCAAAGCCTCTCGGCCAACTGACAGGTTCACTGCCTGAGCACTCGCTGCGCTGCGATAGCGCTGCTGTCCAACTCGATTGCTATTGGTTGAAGCTCATGCGGGGTGGATACGCCGGTTACATTTAAACATATCGCTGGCAACTGGCTATCCTACTCATGATCGTGTGTGTTTGTGCTTTTGAGGCTTCCAACATGACATTCCTTCGTAGGATATTGCATTAATACGGTAGGTATTTATTTCAATAGTTACTTCGCAGTTTTGCTGCCAGGATATGATTTTAATATCTACCCATTATGATAGTGTTTCTGTTTACGAATTGTGGGCTTTATTGTGTAATATTCAAAATGATTTTAGCTAGATGGCATATTAGAATGATTTTGTGAAGTAATGTGAACTATACGAATGGCTTTACACAGCCTAACCCTACTTTATTGAAACAGAGCTAGGCCTACAGTATGTGCAGAATGGTTGTGAACTGGTTGCCTTATTGTGTTTCTTTTCTCTTCTCGGGTAATGAGGCACTTCAAGGAAAGCAGATTATATACTACATTTGTCCAATAGCCTATAGACAGGAGTTGCCTGATTCTGTTGTCCGAACAGTTGTATACTAATCCTATTTCAGTAAAGGTAAGTTACCATATTGATGAAACTTTGATCTATTAATTTTACACCAGTACCGGTATAGGGTAGGCCCAGGTGCTATGTAGGTTTTGATTAGCAATACACTTAGTTCGTGCCCCCCTCTGATAAATTCATATATCCTATTGCACCTTGGCATACTGTTTTATGTGTGAGAAAGTCACGTGAGGAACTGGAATGTGCCCTGCTTCTTTTGATAGTGCATGCCACGTGTCCTTATATGTGAATGGCACACAGTAAACCTAACTGGAATCATGACACTATTGCAGGGAGATAATCAAAATATACAGGTGACGTTATTAGGAATAGTTGCAGTCTTTGCTTCATTTAGGGCTTTTAGACATAGTGAACATCAGCCTCATATACTGCTTGATTGTGCGTAATCTGCCTGATAATATGTGTAATTATGATGAGATAAAGACTAGGTTGGAAATGAAATGCTATATGAAGCTGTTCATATGAGCAGACTCGGATGGGTCATGCAAAGAGAATGGGGGAGGAGAGATTACCTAAGAGGCGGAGGTAGAGGATTCGAGAAGCAGAGATAGACGTAGGAGGCTATGGTTAGTTAGTTTCAGTGTTTAACGATTTATTAAAGTGAGAGGTGTAGAAGCAGGGGATCATAGAGGTGACTTGCTTGCAAACAGAGGCTTGCAGACTGGACTATAAAAGGCTACATGTACAGTATATAGCCTATATAACATTGCAGTGAATATAATGACTAGGCCTATCGGTTCCCCTTAAGTCAATCACAAAATTGAATTCAATGCATATTGCATCAAGAAATGCTTCAATCGGTTTACTGATTGGTAGGCTATTTGTGTAACAAATTAATTAATCCACAAGTTAATATTGTTCATTTGAGATTTTTTCTTGTTTTTTTCTTTCTTCTATGGATGTTTTTGGATGGGCTATATAATATCACAGTAAGCACTGCTTACTGTGCTTGGGGTAAATTGTGAACTTCCGAGATGGTTGATTTGTTCTGATGTAAGTTACTCGCTAGTGGCATTCTCCTCTTCAAATAACATCTAATATTAGTTCCAGTTTATATATTTATTCTAAATGCACTTTTGTGCATTCATTAAAGCAGCATTATCCTAATATCGAAGCTCCAGTGGCATTCACCCAGGGGGTGAGGCCTGTTACACACATCCAGGCCAATTAGGAAAGTAATAATATTGTATTATTAGTATTAATAACAATGGAATTAAAGTGATCGGGTAACTTAGTTTATCCACACTACACTTGTCCCCTCCTTCTATGAGCAGCAAAAGTTCTATGTGTGCATGCTTAACATTGTAACCTAGAGAGTAGCTGTTTACTGTCCTTGTCACAAGTTGTTGCTTCAACATCTTTATTATGAGATGTATGTGTAACAACTATTTAGGTACACAATGTAATTTGTTGTAAGGAATTCACCTTCTGTGGTCTCGGGGTATAGATGTGCCGTGCGAGCCATAGAGTAGCAGCGCTGCACAGCCAATTGGCTACACCTGTTCATATTGAAACTTCATATCCCGAGGTCCTGGCTCTGCCAAGACGTTTAATTTTAGTCTGAGGGTTAAAACGGGATACACTCAGCCTCGTGAGGCAGAGCTGAGGAAAGATGTGTTCAAAGTCTCATCTCAACCATCCTAGAAATGGTTTTCTGTGGTTTCCCTCTTATACCCCAGGGAAATGTTAGGATATTTCCTAAATTAAGGTCACAGCTGCCTCCTTCCAAATTCTAGTCTCCATTACAAATACACACACCTACAGCCATCACAATGTCATGGGTAACCAGACATATCCCATATACACTTTCCAAGTACCATAAAGCCACATGACCACGATGTCACAAAGCCCCTACAACATTATTAGGATTTTAATTGTATTTTTCTCTTACAGATTTGCAATATGCGTGGCTCTACCATGTGATGACAATTATCTACTGGGACAATGACCCGATGAAATTAAATATTACTCTTTTCATGAAAATGTTCTGTGGATTTTATATCTGTAAAAACTAAGAAAGAAGAATATAATATGAACATATAAACATACTTATTTTTGTCCTAATTTTTTCCTTCAGAATTCTGTTTCCTTCCAGTATCGTATCTCATTCAACAGCGGTTAATAAGTTCATATTTTATAGGGTGTGCATGGTTTGTATTGGTTTATTACATTCTTCTTAGATTAATGTGCTCCCACAACACTGGTGGCAACTAAACCTCTCTTCTACCTGTCTGATATTATAACTTATAGTACTGTGTAGTAGGTGAACTCAGCTGAGACTTATGGAAGAAAATCCCGAAGACACCAGTTCATCTTGCAAGACATCCTCTGCAAAAGTAACCTTTAAGCACTGCCATTAAAAAATTATAAACTATAAAAGAAATGTTAATGATAGAAAAACTATCATGAATAAAACATATAATACTAGAAAAATTAAGAGAGGGGACATGGGGAGAAAAGTGGGGGGAATACTACGCAACTACCGTGGTACAGGTTTCAAATAATAATAATAAAGGATATCCTGTGTCCTATCCTTCCTCCTAACCCTGTAACCATCTCTTTGTAACTACATGTAGTAATATGATTTATGTCAATAAAATGTATTTATTCATTGTTCCTATTGTTCTGTTTTACGCAAGATCAGATATCAAAACTAAAGATTTCAGGCTGGTATTTACTACTATATTAATAGTAATAATCCATTATTATGAGCCTTTGTTTTGATATCTGCTCTTAAATAAAATAGAACAAAAGGAACAGGAATAAATAAAATACGCCGACATAAATCATATTACTACGTGTAAATACAAAGGGAGCGGTACAGGGTAGGGGCGGGGGGGGGGGGAGGGAGCGGGGTACCAGTACGCGATTAAATAAAATTCAAATCGCCCGCGCTTAAAATTTAGTACGCTGCCTCACCGCCAGGTAGCAGGCTAGGCTGGTGGATGACGTAACCCTGACGGTTGTAATTGGAATCAAATTTTAAGCCTGAGTAACCTTTCTCCCCTATATTCTTTGCATCAGATGAGTTGTAGCCTTGATTGAGTAAGAGCGTGGTGTAATCAAGAAGAATGACATATCTCAAGAAGTGACAGACTTAGTGTTAGGATTTATTCTAGAAGAGTGACACATCACGAGTTGTGACAGTGTTCTTGAGAAGGTGAGTACGATTCCTGTAGTGGCTTTAACAAATATAGTTTTACTTCGAGATGTGTCACTATTCATCATTTTATGTGAATGAAATTCAACTATTTATTTACCTCCGTTTGATTTCTTTACGACTTGTGTCACTATTCTACTAACATGCTGTATTTTTTTAGATGTCTGATCAGAGCCTCAGTGCCTTGATACTGAAACTGTGTAGAGACCTTAATGGCGAAAAAGAAAAAGAAGTAGAGAAAGAAAAATCAAATAGACCTATTACAAATTGGGTAATTTGTGGGCGCGAGGAAAAGCGTTTAAACACAGAAAGTGTTTATTTTTGCTCTGCCTTTAATATAACTTCATACTGTTTCTTGTAGATAAACTATTGCTTTATAATTACATGTAACCATTTAACTTATTACCCAGGGGTATGTTCTATTTGTAAGTTTAAAAAATTTACAATTTCAGATAAAAATATTCCTTCGTTTGTACTACATTCAGAAACTAGTACTGGAGAGAGTAATAATAATAATGCAGGTAATGACTCTTTTTATCATACTTTTATATTTGTCCAACATTGGATAGCATCTATTTACGTCGTTAATTGACAACCTGAGAAGTAATAGCGTGTATGTTCCTCCAGCAAATGGTTGTGGCAAACAGATGATAGGCAGTATTAACCTAGATGACAGAGTGGCTGACCGAAACCATAAAACTTGTGATTCATCCGACTCCTCTTCTTTCGAGAAGTCAACCGACGTACATTCCGAAACTGGTGCTGAAACCAGCAATAATAATGCAGGTAATGAATCGTTCTTATTTTACATTTATATCAGTCCAGTATTATGCTATATTGAATAACATTTATTTACGATGTTTATTGGCAACCAGAGTAGTAATGGAGTTTATGTTCTTCTAGCAAATTATCGTGGCAAATGGATAACATGCACTATCGACTCTGAGGACAGTGTATCTGACCCAGACTATAGAACTCCTGATTCATCCGAATCGTCGTCTTCTGATGAAGGTAAGCCATTATCGCAAGAGGAATCTGAACAGAATGAACCTGCATTTAATAAATCTGGACGTGGAAGGAAAGCATCTAGAAATGTCTCGAGACCCAGCGAGATAGTCAATTGGTAAAAAAAAACGCATACGTAACCCAGATCAATGGATAAAGAATCTTGCTAAACGGGCCAGAAATGCAGGTGAAAGTTACACATCATATTTTAATGGCACTAAAGTTGTAAAAGAGAGGACACTTCTTCCGCCGTGCAATGAGAAGTGCAGGTTGAAATGTTCCAGCAAGGTTACTGAAGATGGACGTAAGCATATTTTCAATGATTACTGGGGCTTGAAAGATTTAGAAAGGCAACGCCATTTCTTGTCGGCCAGCATGTCTGAGATAAAGCCAAAGTACCAATACGGTAGAGAGCACAGTAATCGGAGTCTTAACAATGCATTTTATTTCGATATTGAAGGCAAGAAAATCCGCATCTGTAAGCATTTCTTTAAGTCCACACTCTGCATCAATGATAGACCAATAAGAACTGTTCTGCAGAAGAAGACATTTTTCACTGGGAATATGATTTCTTCAGATCTGAGAGGGAAACATGGGAAACATTCCAAAATAGACGAAAACATCAAACAAGGTGTTCGAGATCACATCAATAGTATTCCCTGCATACCAAGCCACTACTGTAGGAGTGACACAAAGAAACTGTACATAGAGGGAATAAATCTATTGCAGATCTCCATAGGGGTTATGAATCAGCATGCAAAGAAAAGAACCTCCCAACTGCTAATTACATTTTGTATTCTCGAATATTTAGAGTTCATCTTATCATTCTTCATTCCTAAGAAGGATCAGTGAGAACTATGCGTTGCTTATTCGAATGCAAACGATGATGAAAAAAAAAGAAGAAATGGAAGAAAGGTATCAAAGACACTTGTATGAGACGAAGTTGTCGCGCGAAAAAAAAAACAAGGATAAGACTGATGATAATTGTGTGGTGGCTGTGTTTGACCTTCAAGCGGTATTGCCCTGCCCGACTGGACAAGCTTCTTCTTTTTATTACGTTTCAAAGTTGGGAGTGTTCAATCTCACTATATTTAACTTGAAAACTAATGGTGTTCAGTGTTATGTATGGCATGAGGGGGAAGCTCAGAGAGGAGCAAACGAGATTGGTTCTTTTGTTTTACAATATCTCGAAAGCATGAAAGGTGATGGTTTACACGAAGTGGACGTAATTTTCTATTCAGATAATTGTGCGGGCCAGCAGAAAACTCAGTTTATGATAGCCATGTACATGCACGTGGTGTGGAAGTACAAGTGGTCACGTAGCATCACCCACAAATTTCTTATAACTGGCCATAGTCAAAAAGAAGGCGACAGCGCCCATTCTGTGATCGAGAGACAGATCAATCGAGCAAAAAGGTCGGGGCCAATTTTTGTTCCTGAACAGTACATTTCTCTTATATGATGTGCAAAGAAAACTGGGAAGCCTTACACCATACACGAAGACGTCTATGATTTAAAGGCATTAGCAGCTGACATTGGATTGCAGTTAAAGACAAACAGCGAGGGAAATCCCTTCAAGATTACGGAAGTGAATGTACTGAAGGCGGAGAAGAAGCAATTCGGAAAACGATTCTACAAAACTTCCTACGCCGAGAGTCAATTTCATATCATTGATGTCATGCCACCGAAAATAACAGGCAAAGCTATCACAGTGTTTAAAGCTAATGATGTAGTTTTGAAGAGGGCATATCGAAGAAAAGTAGGAATCTCTGAAAAAAAGAAAGAAGGTCTACTCTCGTTGTTTAAAAAGAAATGCATCCCAAACTGTTATTTAACATTTTATAGCAACTTATGATTCCAAGATGTAACTCCAGTAAGTTTAATTTGTAATTCCATTATTATTATTTCCTTATTAAAATGTGTAACTATAAAACGTTATACTGCATTCAATAATAGTTTGTAATATCAAAATATTATATTTCATCCTACAATAAATTGTATTTTTTACTTTGTACAATATTTCATTTCTTTCGCCCCATGATTTATAACAATATCAGAAAATAAATTTCATAAGAACAATGTCACAAGTCAAAATGATTTATTAAAAAATAATTTTTAAGGGTTGATTTCACAGATTTGTTCGAACCTTTGACATTTGAACAAAGAGCATGGCCTAACGTTCCCACCACAAGAAATAATTGAGTATACAAGCTCAATCTTCTATCCAGGACAATTTTCAAACGCTTCTCCTGAAAAACTGTGATTTTTGAGTTGTGTCACTATTCCTCCGGACCAACGATATGTCCTAAATATCTCTCTATATTAGATATACTATATCCACTAAATGATGTTATAAATAAATATTTATAATTTGTAGTACCCGCCATGCAATTCTTGCCTCAGGAGTGAGGTCAACTTTATTGATACTATCTCGCAAACTTCTCGTACTTTATCCATAAAATGTCACTTCTATTTTGTAGCTCCAACACTGTAGATGATCTTCACGGGAGGCGTTTGCCTTATTTCACGCATATTACACCTTTTTATCCACAAAATTCAAGACACTGCGCAGCGTTAATGCAGCTGCCTATGTATAAAAAAAACTAGCAACAAGTTGTTTGGGTTCAATGTGGCTGCGCCCATGCAGTTGCTAGGCGCGTCACCTCGGCAACGTATAAGAACGTACCCGAAATATAAATATATATTCTATTCCTTTGCGTCTACATAACTAAAAATGATAAATGTCCATGAATTAGAACCTTAGCTATCATATAATTACTTTTTATTGTTACATATCTGGTTGTAATGAAGTTTGTTTTACATATTTTTAATTTTTAATGTAAAATTACATATTCTGTGTTTTTATTTTACATATCTGATCAAAATGACATATTTCAAACATAATTTTACTTTATATATTTAAAATTACATATTCTTTCTCTCACTGTAAAAAAGAGTATTTAATCGTAAGTGAAATATACTGTAATCCTAAACAGTCTGCAAATATTTGTTCACTAGAAACTCAGGTACATGAAACGAATTTTCCAAACAATTCATATGCTGTTGAGAAAGGACAAGGGAAAACATATATTAGTGGAGAAAAGGGCATGGGAATTCACGTAGCACCCTGACGGAAACTCAATAGCTGGACTTTAGTTTATTTCAGTTGCCCAGTGAGTGCCTGAGACTCTACTCTTCAACCTGTTAAACCTCCCACCCCGGAAACAAAATGTGCTCCAAACAATACTTATTCTTGAGTTCGTACACATTTTCTCAGACATAATGAAATTTATTTATGTTTGCTATCATTTGGGCATGCTTAGCTAATTAATTATTGTACACCACTTTTGTTGTATTGTTATTGTTTTAAGGGGAGGAACAGCAAGGTTATCTGCCACGTACCACACTTTATTTTTCATCAAAATATAATGAATAAAATGAGGAATCTTCAAGCAATATCATGTGTAATACCGTATATCATTTATATAAAAATTAAATTAATATTACATATTTCACCTACTATTATTACATAAATAAGTACATATTTTGCATGTTGATATTATTATGAGTCTCAGGCACTCACTGGACAACTGAGCTGAGTCTCCGGCGGGGTGCTACGTGAATTCCCATGACCTTTCCACCACTAATATATTTCTTGATATTCTTCCCTGGCCCTTTCTCAACAGCTTACGAATTGCTTGGAAAATCAGTTTCATATACCTTAGTTTCTAGTGAACAAATATTATCATACAGACTGTTTAGAATTACCGTATATTTCACTTGAAAAATATATTTTTTACAGTAAGAGAGAGATTTATTAAAATAAAGTAAAATTATGTTTAAAAAAAATGTAATTTTGAACAAGAACGGTATGTAAAATCACAGAATATGTAATTTTACATTAAAAATTAAAAATATGTAATAGAAATTTCATTGTGATCAGATATGTAACAATAAAATGTAGTTATATGACAGCTACATGGACATTTATCATTTTTAGTTATATATAAGCAAAGGGAAAGAATATATTGAACCCTTGCGAAGAAGCATATGAGACTCAATTTCGGGGGTGTAACGGTCCATTTCGTAAAGTTGTTGTTAAGCGCTTCTTATAACATGCAGGGTAACATATAACAAAATAACATGCAGGAAAAAGTGAATACCAGGATTAAAACATATGAATTTAATTAACAGATCAACAAATGTACACTATTTACAGCAAAAACACAAGGACTCCCAAATTACACCCACTTGAATTAATAAAAGTGCCAAACTAGGCCTGATCTCAGGAGAGATCGTTAACCTCCGGACCAAATGTCCCAAATTACTGCAATGACATGTGCGTGTGCGGCTTTTCTACATGCGGTACGATGTGTACAATTAATGCGAGATCCGTTACCATCCAGTAAACTTTCAGGGGACGAATCTGCATTGTCTTAAAGCTAGACAGACACTAGGAACATAATCTAAAAACTAATTAAACAAATCCGACACTTCCTACACTGAATAAGACAAATAATAATTTCCACATGAAATTGGAATAAAAGAATTGCCGTAGCAATCAACACTAACGCCTAAAAACAACTAGGACTTTTAGAATCAACACAAGTAAATCAACACATGACCAATCAAGAAAAATACACACATGGCCGCTTGCCATCTTTACATGAAATACTACATACACCCATCGGTGTCACAACAAACCAAAAGATAACATATAAGCAAATGAAATGAGTCACAGAAATCACTAGGCTCAAGCCAACATTTACATCATAACAACAAATATTTCATTTCATACGATATGCGGTAATTCGTAACGGACATGGCGAACTCCCAATTTAATATTATGATCCAAAGATCATTACAAGAACAGGTTTGCTACAGATAGCTTAAGGGGTCAGTCGGTCGTAGCTGAACTGCCTACACGATGAATCACCAGACATAGACGGGCGCAAAGTGGAATCTGCAACATCTGTCAACCCACGTGTCAAATACCTCGACCTGCCGTAGCAATGGCTCGAGTGTGTCAAATAAAAATATCTTAGCATTTCCCACGGAAATCCAAGAATCAGCACCGGACAAGGTAAGGTAGCCTCCCAGAGCGCTCCCCCTTTCCAATCAAAAATACAACCACCAATATTTGAGGGCAGTAGTCACATTCTACCCCTCATCACGAAGAACCAATACACACACCTTGACACAATACACACACCAGAATCACACGAATGGATTTGACAGAAACCTGAAATAAAAGACATGAATATTTCCACCGACTTGCGTTACCAGTCTAGTCCGTGACTGAAGATCCTGAAAAGGGATATCAAAAAAACTCAAAAATATAGAACTAAGGTTTACTACAGTGACATCTTAACGTGTTGCGCTCGGCAACCCTAGTATGAATAAAAACCTGTTCGTCAAACATCTAACAACTTTTACCCCCTTCTCCTGATAAAAATGAATTTGAATTCAGCACCATTTATCATCCATGACGAACTTCGCATTCGCATGAATAAAATCCCAATGCACGCGCCGTGCATACTAATAATGACTCATAAGAAAATATACAATCAAACAAAATTTTGGCCACGTGCCAACGTACATTTAAAAGATAACAGTGTCGGTGCACGAAATCTAAAATACACCAGAAAAACTATGAACAAAAATTATTTACAACGTTCCCGCGTCTAATCTAGTTACATATTGAATAAATCAATGGTTTGTACATCACCGTCCAGCTTGCAGAAAATCAACCTCCATCCCAGAGCATTCCCCACGGGATATTTACTCCGTCATCGTCGACATTCTGGTAGAGGCGTAGCACATCATCCCACCAATCGACCTTGCTGTAGACATCTTGGCGTGGCTTCTTAAAAAGAAATGTTCAAAATTAAAATTCTACCCTGCTAGAATCGCTATGAGCTACTGAGCGATTACTCCACGTAGAACAGGCCCTATCTAAGCATTCGCTTGATTCACACGCACATATACATCACAAAATATAACACAAAAATATTACAGAAACATATTACAGTCTAGTCAGCCACGCAGCTGGCATTTAAAAGTCTCTCAAATTACTTATGCCGAGTAGCGCTTATCTCAACTAGAGATCTCTACTCTACTTGGCGTGAACTCTGCTCCCAAGAGCACAATAAAATGTTCGTTCAAACTGGCGTGAACTATGCTCCTCAGAGCTCCTTCAAAATGTGTCTCAAACTGGCGTGAACTATGCCTATCGGCGCCTGATCAAATTGTGTCTCAAACTACTCATCACCGATCAATTTATTAGAAACTGGCATTATGGAGTGGGGTGGGGGCAATCTGAGAAAATATTCTGTAGTTTTCAACTCACGGACTTGGGACTAGTATCAAACTTCTTTTTATCTGAACGTCTCAATGCACTCATGCGGAATCCTATCGGATCGGCGGTTCTTCATACACGTGTTTTCAGCGTCTTTTTTTATAGCACGCACATCTCCGCGTGGGTCAGGCGTCCTCTCTTCTGATTCGATGATTCAATCGGATATCGGTTGGAAATTCACTTCTGGCACGCCCATAATGACGCCTAATTTTATGCGCGTTTACTCTGAGTTCGGCCTTGAACTCGGCTTACCAGGTCGTCCCCAGGAATAACTATCACGCCACCTCTGTCGCAAGCGTTGCAACACAATACCTGCCTTCGGTAGCCTACTTCAACATGCACTGCCTGGATATAAGAAATAATAATAATAAAAATCATGAAGACTTATTGATCGGCAAATCAATATCGGTTCATTTATCCTCAGCAAGGTTTTGAAATTCGAAGCAAGTGATTGATTTGGATTTTAAAAACATATCCACTGTAGTATAGATAACATCACTTGAGTATCTCACTCGTTTGCCTGAGTGGGCATTCCATTGTCCCAATTAGCTTGCGCGCTTCTCGCTGCAATGTTCCCCACTGAGATGTCATTCACACGCCTCGCTAGACCTCCCCTCTCTCACTCACACATTTACAACTTCTGCCAGACCTGCCGTCTTGTTTACAAACAAAGCTCGCTCTCCCAGGTACCACGTAGCCACGTACATTTGAGTGTGGGTTCTCAAATTAATTTTTGCAATATGATTCTGCATTCCTTGTTCTTATTACTCATCAAATGGTTCCCTTCTGAAAACAGATTTAGCGCCAGTGCTCAATTCTTCAAGTCGATAAGCATTATTACCCAAATTTTTGATAATACGGAACGGGCCGACAAATTTTGCACAGAACTTGGCAAATACTTTGTTCTCAGGATCTGATATCGGTGGTCTCCGAACAAGCACTAGTTCATGTTCCTGAAGTTCACGATGACATTTCTTCCCTCTGTATCTCCTCAATCTTCGGTCCGCTTGGCTCCTCATATGTTCTCTGGTTCTCTGAATTCGCAACTCATGTGTTAACAAAGGGTCCCTTGGGCATGGAATAATCTTATCCCAAGATCTTTCAGGTATCCTGTTGTGGTGTACAACTAGTGGGACTTGACCTGTCGACTCGTGCTTCGTAGTATTCATGCTCATCTCAATATCTCCTACTCTGTCGACCCACTTATTATGATCATTTGGAATCATGACGCGGTAATATTTTGCAACACAGCGAATCGTTCTTTCGCTTGGATTTCCACAATGGTGGCGAATGCTAGATAGAACATGTTTTATTCCTAAGTTCTCTAGACCTTGTCTAAAACATTGCTTGTAAAATAAGTTCCATGGTCCGATAATATGAATTCCGGCTTCCCAAGCGTCGGATTGACTTTGTTCTGGATTCTGATGAGGACTTGCTTTGATGTCGTCTTCTGGAATGGACATAATACCACCATCTTGGAAAATACATCGACACATACAAGAAGGTGTCGGCATCCTCGTTTTCCTTTCACTAGAGGACCGAAACAATCAATCGCGACAAGTTCGCATGGTTTCTCTGGTAATAAAGGTTTTGGAAGCTGTTTCAGTATGTAATTATTGGGCTTAGTACGCTGACATGCGTCACAAATCCTAATTACTTCAACAATGGTGTATCGCACCTTTGGCCAAGTAAAAGTTTCTCCTATTGTTGCTTCAGTTTTATCAATGCCGATATGTGCTAAGCTTTCATGGACATGCCATGTCCATCCTCTCTGTAACGATGCTGGAACTAGAATTCGAAGTTTGGTGTGATCATCATCCACGAACTTGTGAAGAAGATTATTGAGGTAATGGAATTTTGCTTCCTTTGCACGGGCTTCTCGATATTCAGGTGAATCTGGCTGTAGTTCCTTCTTGTAAAACTTGATCATCATCATCATCCACGGGTCCTTCTCTTGTTCCTTCTGAATTTCTTTCAAATTATCCAAAAATTCGCGAGCCTTAGGTGTTAATGCTAGGTGTTGTACATCTACTGCTGTCTCGTTCTCATCTTCAGGGTTCCTGCGTAAAGCATCTGGTAAAATGTTCATCCTTCCAGGGCAGTGTTCTATGGTGATATCGAACTGCTGTATATAAATGGACCAACGCGTAACTCTTTCGCTTGCCATCGTTGTTTTGAATAAGAAAGTCAGCGCATGGTGGTCAGTTCTGACAACAATGCAGTACCCGAAGACCATCTTCCGCCATCGTTGGAGCGCGTACAAAATTGCTAACAATTCAAGTTCAGTAACAGTGTAGTTTCTCTCGTGCTTCCTAAGTTTACGACTAGTAAATGCCCAGTATGATTGATTCTTGGGTTCATCAGCGTCCTCTTGGTGAAGCATCGCGCCTATCCCAATTAACGAAGCGTCTGCCTGAATCAAAAATTTCTTCGTGAAGTCTGGATATCCTAACTTCACACAATTCTCAAGTAGGTCTTTCGTGGCTCAAAGGACCTGTCGCACTCCTAATTCCATGACCATCTATTAGATTTCTTAAGCATCTCTTGCATCGGTGCTACTGTTTCCGTATACCCAGGACAATTCTCCTTAAAGAAACCCGTCACCCCCAAAAATGCTCTAACATGTTTCACTTTAGTTGGTGTAGGGAATTTCTTAATTGCATCTATTTTCGCCGGATTTGGTCTCACGCCTTCAGCATCAATAATATGACCCAAATACAGAACCTCGCTCTGGAAAAAGTGCGATTTCTTCAAGTTAATTTTGAAATTCATGGTTCTCAAATTATCCAAAAGTTTGTTTAGGTTTACCAAATGTTCCTCCATTGTTTCTGGTGCTATGAGTATGTCATCAACATATCTTGTAGTAAGGTTTTTTCCTCTTCAGTTAGATTCCTGTCTAGAGCTCTTATCAACGCACATCCTGCTGTCTTTACATCAAAGGGCATACGAGACCAGATATAGCTTTGGTTATCAAATAAAAATCCCGTCAGCAACTGAGATTTTTCCTCCAGTTCCAGGTGGTGGAAACTATTCGTTAAATCGACGCTAGAATAGATCTTCTTTCCACGGAAGCTCTTCAATTTATCCTTGATCCTTGGCGCTTGATCGTGCTCGACTAACAGTTTGCTATTTAAAACCCGTGCGTCTAGGCATAATCTGATTGATCCATTGGGTTTGGCCACAGCCAATATTGCATTTAAATATGGGGTTGCTGCTTTTCTAATCATTCCAGAATCTAATAGGTTAGTAATAATGTATTTGACCTGAGCAAAATGTTTCTCAGGGATCGGGTACAATTTACTCTTAAACGGGGTCCAATCGGTAATTTGCATGACATACTGAAAATTTAATACTTTTCCAGGGATCGTGTCGAAAACTTCCTTATGATGTCTCAAAATCTCCTCTAATTTGCCTCTGTCAGGTTCCCCTAATATTGCCTCCTTAAGTCGCTCCTGAAGTAAAATTTCAAATTTAGACCCGCTAATTTCTTCCTCCGCCAAATGTATCCAAAGTTCCTGTGAAATATCTTGACCGTCAATTTCAATAACTGCTGTCTCGCTCACTCGTCCCTCCGTCGAATTCTTATCTTCAATTCCCTCATTAGTGCATTCTTCAATGACCCAAGTATTTGCCTCTCTCTCTTGTGGACTTTCTTCCATGTTCAGACCAACGTGACTCACTCCCTCAACTTGTTTAAAACTCACAGTGTTATTACGTAGGTCAATTATAGCGTGGAAATCACAAATGAAGTTGGCTCCCAGAATGACATTATAATTCATCCTTGGTATCACGATAAAAGTTTGTGAAAATGTGTGGTTTAATATCTCCAGATCTAAATATGCTTGGTGCTTGCAAACTATTGTCTTGTCAGGAATAACCCCTCGGACGTTCATTAATGGTACAGGCATAATTGGAATGGTTTGTTTATTTCCAATTTCTTTCAGTAATGCTTCCGTGACTAAGCTCACTTGGCTACCCGTGTCGATAAGGCACCTCACTCTAAGACCTCCGATATGAGCATAAATAATTGGTAATTGTCTGATTACATTCCCTTGGTCCTTCACCACTTCCTCCAGGCAATCGTCCAGGAATGCTACCCACTCTTCAATATTCGTAACAATCAATTCCTCTCGTTTCCTGGTTTCCTCCGTTCTCAGGCTATCTGGTTTTGTTTTGATCGTGATTTTTTTTATCCTGCGACCCATTTGTTGAGTTTCTCCGGTTGTCATCATGTCTCTCATGCTGACGTAAAAAACTTTCCGCTCCCGCATCCTGGTGATTATCTGGACTTTTTCTATTTGCCATCGCACGCCCCCACTTCTCTTTCTCTGTTTCCTCTTCTGCATTTAATTCATCCAGATATTTTTGCGACTCAGCGCAACGCTCGTTCCAATCATTACGGTAATCTCTCTGGTTTTCTTGCCGATAATTCCTCTGATTATTCCATCTACCGTCCCCGTTCCTCTGATATAGTCTATCCTCCTTTGGTTTCCTCTCCAGTTAGTGTATTCTCGCTGGTACGTCCTCTGATTATGATTGTTATTCTGATTGTAGTAGTTATCACGGCGATTTTGGAAGTTCCTATTATTATTATTATTATTATTATTATTGTATTGGTTTCGACCGTTGAATTCCTGCCGTCTGGGCGTAAATTGTGTGCTAGTGGACTGCGTCTTCGTCTGATTGTTCTGACTTTGACCGTTTTGATGCCCCTGAACTATTTCTGCGGTATTCACGCACTCCATATTTCGTCTCCCGGTCTGCGGACTGATCATACTCGTTTCGTCCAAGTGGCGGAGTATCTCCTCGGCCTGAACTGAGGTTTTTATATTTCCTGCCACTAACAATTGCTGTATGTTCATCGGAAGCTGTTGGCGGATAGTTAATACCATATTTTCCTCTGGCGGCGTTTCATCTAAATCTCGAAATTTTACTAGCTGCTGACTAAAAAACTCAGAAAACCTTGTAGGGTGTGTACTCTGGTATTTTCTGGTATATAAGTCCATCCTCAACCCCTGCTGCAGTGATGGACTCCAAAACTTCTTCAAAAATGCTTCTTTAAACTGGGCCATGTCATTGAACGTATATTTGAAGCTTTGAAACCAGATTAAACTTCAGCCATCTAAAAACTTCTCCACTAAACGAAGCTGTTTTGCGAGACCAACGTGTTGGTCATTAAAATAATCATCCAGCTGGCGCAAGAATGCTTTTGGAGTAGATCCTGAATTTTCCCTGAATTTGTCTGGTTTAAAATCATTTCCCCTAATGACTTGTATGACTTGGGCAGGTGTCACACCAGGTTGTGGAGTTGACGTCTCCCCTCTCTAATTGTGGAATGTGTTGCAAGTTGTCTTTGGACTCTGATCTCGGCCCGTATCCTCAGCTAGATTCGACCCCTCCGGACTTCCAATATTTCCGTGTTTCCCTACTGAATTTTCTGAAGAGAATAAAGTGGCATTCTCTAAAGATCTTATCTCATTTTTAACGATGAGGTCCACGTGTTCTTGAAACTTGGATTTTATACTTTCTTCCAGAGCCTGTATTCTAGTGTTATTCTCACCCTAGCCTCTTTAATATAGTCAGCCTATCCCCTTTAGTCTCATTCACCTGCTGTTCCCAATCCTTCCGGATTCTACTCTTCAAATTGTTAATTTTTTCTTCGTTGTTCTCCTAATTCTTCTCAAGCTGTTCCCCTATTTGATCTTGTATCTGCTTCTGAGTTTTAATTAATTGTTTTCCTATCTCTTTCTGATTCTTAATTAACTGTTCTCCCATTTCTTCTCGTATTTGCTCTTGATTTTTACTTAACTGGTCTTCCAGATTTTCGCGCAAGTGCATCCTTTCTTTCTCCGTTTTTATCTCTAGTTTGTCAAGTTCCTTTATCAATCCTAACACATTGTTGTCGACTGAATTAATCTACTCTTGTATGTTTATATTCTTCGCCTCTATTCTGTTGAACTGCCCCTATAATTCGTCCTGCGTGCTTCTAATCCCTGCCGTATTGTTCACACATGCTGTCTCGATTTGTTTCAGTTCGGCGGCTACCATTTCATCTAACTGTACTAGTTTGTCGTCAAATTTGGATTCTAGTTTCTTGATTTCGCCTAACTGTCCTGAATTATTCTCTGCCACCTCCCCCGCCAGTTTCTCTAGTTGTGTTTTGGTATTTTGATTGATTTCAATGGTTATTCTATCTAACTGAACTGTTTGTAATGTTGCCTGCTCCGATAACTTGTGGTTTATGTTATCTAATTGTTTATCATTATGCTCTCGTAACTCGTGTAATTGTTTATCATTCTGTTCACGCAACTCGTGTAATTGTTTGTCGCTATCCAATTTCTGGATTTGCAATTGCACCGTAATGTTACTGTCCACGTCCTGTAATTGTTTATCACTGTGTTCACGCAACTCGTGTAATTGTTAATCACTCTGTTCCCGCGACTCGTGTAATTGTTTATCACTA
The DNA here is from genome assembly GCA_946902985.2 of Meconema thalassinum. Lineage (NCBI taxonomy): Eukaryota > Metazoa > Arthropoda > Insecta > Orthoptera > Tettigoniidae > Meconema > Meconema thalassinum. Next base: position 381,268,818 of record OX336394.1, on the reverse strand, counting down.
TGTTCATTTATCTCCTTCTCCATGCTTTTCAACTGTTCCTCCGTCTTTGCAGACAATTGCACAGTCAAATGCGCGGACATCTGCTCCATCAACACTTTAATCTCCTCGATGCTAGCCATCGCGAAACACACAAAATATACTCTGAGAAAATAGGGTCATGCAATGGGATTTCAGTCGTACACACACACATGTCTTGATATTTAAATATTACATTGATTCTAATTTAAATAAATGTTCAGTAATCAAACTCTTACTGAATAATGACTCTTATTTCCAAACAACAAAATAACACCCTTGTGATCTGCTTTTAAATTCCTAACTAAAAGAATTTACGAAAAACACTTTAATTAACCGAAGTTAATTAAATGTTTAGTAAGGCAACACTTTCCTGCTTTTTGACTCAGTTCACTAAATATGCAAATTTTCTAATTTTAAGCTGGGCGCCAGAACAATTTATCATCAAACACAATATCAACCTCTAACCTTGTTCAACATTTCTAACTTTAAGAAATCAGTGATTTTACTGACACACATGACGGTACAACTTCGCCTAAATTTACTGAATTTACTTCTGTCCTGCTAACCTGGCATAATTTCTCAGCAAAATAAGTATGAGTTCAACAAAACAACAACAACAACAAACCCCACATTAAAAATTAAAAATATGTAATAGAAATTTCATTGTGATCAGATATGTAACAATAAAATGTAGTTATATGACAGCTACATGGACATTTATCATTTTTAGTTATATATAAGCAAAGAGAAAGAATATATTGAACCCTTGCGAAGAAGCATATGAGACTCAATTTCGGGGGTGTAACGGTCCATTTCGTAAAGTTGTTGTTAAGCGCTTCTTATAACATGCATGGTAACATATAACAAAATAACATGCAGGAAAAAGTGAATACCAGGATTAAAACATATGAATTTAATTAACAGATCAACAAATGTACACTATTTACAGCAAAAACACAAGGACTCCCAAATTACACCCACTTGAATTAATAAAAGTGCCAAACTAGGCCTGATCTCAGGAGAGATCGTTAACCTCCGGACCAAATGTCCCAAATTACTGCAATGACATGTGCGTATGCGGCTTTTCTACATGCGGTACGATGTGTACAATTAATGCGAGATTCGTTACCATCCAGTAAACTTTCAGGGGACGAATCTGCATTGTCTTAGAGCTAGACAGACACTAGGAACATAATCTAAAAACTAATTAAACTAATCCGACACTTCCTACACTGAATAAGACAAATAATAATTTCCGAATGAAATTGGAATAAAAGAATTGCCGTAGCAATCAACACTAACGCCTAAAAACAACTAGGACTTTTAAAATCAACACAAGTAAATCAACACGTGACCAATCAAGAAAAATACACACATGGCCGCTTGCCATCTTTACATGAAATACTACATACACCCATCGGTGTCACAACAAACCAAAAGATAACATATAAGCAAATGAAATGAGTCACAGAAATCACTAGGCTCAAGCCAACATTTACATCATAACAACAAATATTTCATTTCATACGATATGCGGTAATTCGTAACGGACATGGCGAACTCCCATTTTAATATTATGATCCAAAGATCATTACAAGAACAGGTTTGCTACAGATAGCTTAAGGGGTCAGTCGGTCGTAGCTGGACTGCCTACACGATGAATCACCAGACATAGACGGGCGCAAAGTGGAATCTGCAACATCTGTCAACCCACGTGTCAAATACCTCGACCTGCCGTAGCAATGGCTCGAGTCTCTAAGAAGCGTGCTCCCAATAGCACATAATATACGTGTGTGTGTCAAATAAAAATATCTTAGCATTTCCCACGGAAATCCAAGAATCAGCACCGGACAAGGTAAGGTAGCCTCCCAGAGCGCTCCCCCTTTCCAATCAAAAATACAACCACCAATATTTGAGGGCAGTAGACACATTCTACCCCTCATCACAAAGAACCAATACACACACCTTGACACAATACACACACCAGAATCACACGTATGGATTTGACAGAAACCTGAAATAAAAGACATAAATATTTCCACTGACTTGCGTTCCCAGTCTAGTCCGTGACTGATGATCCTGAAAAGGGATATCAAAAAACTCAAAAATATAGAACTAAGGTGTTCTACAGTGACATCTTAACGTGTTGCGCTCGGCAACCCTAGTGTGAATAAAAACCTGTTCGTCAAACATCTAACAAATTTCACCCCCTTCTCCTGATAAAAATGAATTTGAATACAGCACCATTAATCATCCATGACGAACTTAGCATTCGCATGAATAAAATCCCAATGCACGCGCCGTGCGTACTAATAATGACTCATAAGAAAATATACAATCAAACAAAATTTTGGCCACGTGCCAACGTACATTTAAAAGATAACAGTGAAATACACCAGAAAATCTGTGAACAAAAATTATTTACAACGTTCCCGCGTCTAATCTAGCTACATATTGAATAAATCAATGGTTTGTACATCACCGTCCAGCTTGCAGAAAATCAACCTCCATCCCAGAGAATTCCCCACGGGAAATTTACTCCGTCATCGTCGACATTCTGGTTGAGGCGTAGCACATCATCCCACCAATCGACCTTGCTGTAGACATCTTGGCGTGGCTTCTTAAAAAGAAATGTTCAAAATTAAAATTCTACCCTGCTAGAATCGCTATGAGCTACTGAGCGATTACTCCACGTAGAACTGGCCCTATCTAAGCATTCGCTTGATTCACACGCACATATACATCACAAAATATAACACCAAAATATTACAGAAAAATATTACAGTCTAGTCAGCCACTCAGCTGGCATTTAAAAGTCTCTCAAATTACTTATGCCGAGTAGCGCTTATCTCAACTAGAGATCTCTACTCTACTTGGCGTGAACTCTGCTCCCAAGAGCACAATAAAATGTTCGTTCAAACTGGCGTGAACTATGCATATCGGCGGCTGATCAAATTGTGTCTCAAACTACTCATCACCGATCAATTTATTAGAAACTGGCATTATGGAGTGGGGTGGGGGCAATCTGAGAAAATAATCTGTAGTTTTCAACTCACGGACTTGGGACTAGTATCAAACTTCTTCTTTTTATCTGAACGCCTCAATGCACTCATGCGGAATCCTATCGGATCGGCGGTTCTTCATACACGTGTTTTCAGCGTCTTTTTTTTATAGCACGCACATCTCCGGGTGGGTCAGGCGTCCTCTCTTCTGATTCGATGATTCAATCGGGTATCGGTTGGAAATTCACCTCTGGCACGCCCATAATGACGCCAAATTGTATGCGCGTTCACTCTGAGTTCGGCCTTGAACTCGGCTTACTAGATCGTCCCCAGGAATAACTATCACGCCACCTCCGTCGCAAGCGTTGCAGCACAATACCTGCCTTCGGTAGCCTACTTCAACATGCACTGCCTGGATATAAGTAATAATAATAATAAAAATCATGAAGACTTATTGATCGGCAAATCAATAAGGGTTCAATATATTTACATCAAAATCGTAGCCCGAATGATCGGTCTAGGTTGTGAAGTTCGGGGTAACTTACGTTCTTATGGCCCCGCTGCGCTGGTCTGCCTCAACGAGGAACAGCGGACTGGGGCTGGATGATCGGTTGCGGTCGTGAGTATTCGGGTCGCTTCGTTAGCCCCGTTGGGCTGTCTCTAAGTGCTAGTACCACCTGATATGCAAGAACACAAACTTCCACGAACCAAATATAGACTGTGAATGTAGGCTGTGTGAAACGGCATGTGATCGTTATCGCCTCGAACTATGCACAAAAAGGACAAAGTCATTATCTGAATATGCAAACATGTAAAATTTCAATTTCATCTTGGCTATTTGGCTGCAATAAAGATTTTTTATTCATGAGGAATATTTTCCAGTATAATCATTCTGTATAATGCATACCAAAGGTGAAATAATTAAAAAAATAGTACTTCCATTTCAATTACATAATCTCGTTGACGTTTGTTTACTTTATTTCTTAGACCTAAGCCTTATTTGCAAAGCGAACTATATGAATATGTTCAGACTTGTCTCAACCGCGTTACGGAACACTCCATTCAGCAGTGGAAGTACTTGCCTGTGTGTTGGGTCAGACATTTGTGGTGTTGGGAGATAGTGGTAGTAAGAGTGGTTAGTTTTCCCACATATTACAGGTTAGTGCCCATTTGTTTTTTCTTGTGCCTCCAACATGGGTGAGGCCAGTGGTGGCCAAACACCCTTGCTTGATGTGAGTACCCCTGAAAACGTCATTATAGATAATGTGTTCTCGATAGATCACATGCTTGTCGTGGATAACCCCGAGATCAAGCCGACGGTAGTCTCTCAGACTCCGCCCTTAGTGAATATCACTGTGCCTACAACTAATTTAGCAGCACAACATCGTTATAATGACCGTCACCGCGGTCCCTACATAGTATTTGTACAGTCAGTGGATCAAAATGTGGGCAATTTGCACCTCATGGCCTTGGGCCGTTTATTTTTTGAGAAACATATTCCAGGCATCAAGGGAATACAAAAAAAAGGGTCGCAACCGAGTGCAAGTGCAATTTGCTACTTCGGCCATGGCCAACTCTTTTTTAACACACCCCCTTCTACTTGAACGAAATTTATCTGCATTTTATCCCATCCGCTAATGTGCAACGTGTAGGTCTTATACGTGGAGTCGACCTGTCGCTGACCCACGAGGAAATCATACGTTACATGGACTCCCCCCCCCCCGCCTCCGTGGCAAGGGTCCAACGCCTTAACAGAAAAAAATGATTGATGATAAGCTGGAAACGTTACCTACAGGTACGGTGAAAATCTTTTTTGATACCCAAGATTTGCCCAAATATGTATGTATTTTTAATGTCATGTTGGAAGTAAATTTATTTATATTCAATCCCATCCGTTGCCAAAAATGTCAACGGTATGGTCATGTTCAATTACATTGTCGTGCAAGGGAACCTAGATGTGGCAAATGCGCCCTGGGTCATCTTACATCTGACTGCAAGGCAGTTATATTCAAATGCGCCAACTGTCAGGACAACCACCCGGCAGTGGCGGCGAGATGCGAAACACACATTCAGCAAGTAGCCATCGAACGTATAATGTGCATTGACAACAAATCATGTAGTGAAATCGTCAACCAACATCAGACATCGTTTAATCCGTTAACGCTACCGAATCAATTCCCCCCACTTACGCCCCCAACTGAATCACGATCAATCGATCCCCCGCGAAAAATGAAACTCACCGAAATGGATCACAAATCACCCAGGTCTATCACACCCCTTGGGTATGATCGACAGGGGTGCCTTAATATTGTTGCCACACCCTCCACCTCCAGCATGACTTTTCCCCCATCGGTCCCAATCGAAGAAGTGGCTGGTAGCGTATCGCACCCTCCAGCTGCTCCCAAATAGAACGACATCACCCGCATCATCCTCGCAGAATTCCGAGCATTAATGGACCTTTTAGGTCACAATGTACAATGGAGCCATGGCGTAAAAAATTTATTCGAAAAAATAATCCCGTTGTTACCTCCTCTTTCCCCAGATGATCGTCCATCGTCTGGCACTCGTTAACATGGTGCTTTTTTTTTGTTATGTATGAGGATACTCCAGTGGAATTGCCGGAGTATTGTCAACAAACGTCATGAATTATTTCTTTTAATAGAAGAATTTCATCCTGACATAATTTTCCTCCAGGAAACCTGGCTATATTCCCATACGCGTTTTAACATTCCTGACTATCATGTCCTACGTCACGATGGCCCAGGTTATCGTGGCATATGTACCTTAATTAAACAACATCTCCCCTTCTCGCAGCTACAATGTGATTTTATTCTGCCTTCTCCTGATATTCAAATGTTGCAAATAAGTAATCGTATCTTCACACATTTATATTGCCCACCGAATATTCAGGATAATCTAGGGCAATGGTATCTATTTTTTAGCTTTGCCTGCCAATTACCAAACCACACTATTCTAGGAGATGTTAATGCACATCACCCAGCCTGGTGCAGTGGACGAGTAAATCCAAAAGGTCGCCATGTCCATCAAGCAGTCACTTCACATCAACTCCTACTTTTAAATGATGGTTCTCCAACCCGTCTGACCCCGCCGAATAGCCCATCTAGTGCGGTTGATTTAACCATCACCACGTTAGATCAGGCCCACCTCATGACATGGCAAACGATTCCCGATTTGCATCAAAGTGACCATTATCCCATTCTGATACATTACGGCTTTAGTGCCTCCCTCCCACACGCATCCACAACGTTCTCACTCAAACGGCCGACACATGGTTTTGATTCTGTCTTATTTTCTACTTATTTACAAGATCATCTCACTCGGAAACATCGTACTCCTTTGTCTGCTTATGCCCTCTTAACCAATGTCATTGATGCATATATAACTACTTTTCATTCTCGGGCGACACCCACCCCTCATACTATCAAACGTACCCATCGTCCGCCTTGGTGGGATTAGGAATGTTTCCTGTGGGTTAAGAAACGAAACGCAGCACTCAAACGGCTTCGAAAGAATTTTACTCCCTATAATTACTTCATTTATAAACGAATATGTGCGTCCATTCAACAAAATTTTAATCTCAAACGACGTGCTGCATGGCGTAATTTCATTTCCTCTTTTAGTAGTCATACCACGCTCCGTACTCTATGGTCAACGATAAAAAAAATGTCGAATGTCGCCACGGGGTCCACAATGCGATTACTTAACGTGCAGGGTTATGAAACCTTTTATCGGAACCTTACCCCTGATTCCGTCGCCCCATGTTTATTCCTCAACCCTTATCGCGAATCACCGAGATTTTTGACTTTGTTACTTCCCATCTCGTCCACAGAAATCTGGCAAGTCACACATAGGAAGAAATCTACACGGCCAGGTCTTGATGCTGTGACATATCGCATGATTGAGGCTTTCCCCCCTCATCCTTACAAACGTTTTGAACCTATACAATTCCATTCTGTTATCCGGTATCATCCCCGAAGAATGGAATCAATTCGAAGTACTCCCAATTCTCAAGCCTAAAGCCGAAGCGACGGACCCCTATAATTATCGCGGTATAATGTTGAGTTCTTGTCTTCGAAAAGTGTTTCAAAAAATTCTACTCCGACGATTACAATGGTGATTGGAATATTACGATGTTCTCCCCAAAACTCAATATGCCTTTGTTAAAAAACGCAGTACTAATGACGCACTGAATATCTTTCTCACTGACTTACTACTGGCGAAAGGACGAAAAAAACACACTATCGCCATATTCTTGGACATTAAGGAAGCTTACGATTCGGTAGACCCATACATTTTATTACAGATATTATATTCCCGTCGTTACCCATTAATATTTCTCAGCATTATCCATCATTTCCTATTATACAGACGTATATATTTATGCACAGGTAATGCGGTACCGGTACTTAACAATAGATATACGTCCCATGGTCTTCCGCAGGGCGATATTTTAAATGGTCAGTTATATTCCATTTATACCGGAACCCTAGAAACTGTCATACTTCCGCATGCCAGATTGCTTCAATTTGCCGATGACATATTAATATATGCTACTCAATCCAATCTCACCACTTGCCGGGAAGATTTACATTCGGCCCTATCGCAGGCATATCAGTGGTTCACAGACCACGGCTTAGTAACGTCACCAACTAAAAACGCAGCTATGATTTTCACGCATAAACGCCGATATGACACGTCGCCAGTGGTATATCAACAAGGCCAAATTGAAGTTGTTCGGGTCGTCAAATATTTAGGTCTGTACATTGACGATGAACTTAATTGGCAACGTCATCTAAACCACATCACGCAAAAATTAGAACCTAAATTCTCTGTGTTTAAGGCTCTTACACGACGTTCATGGGGCGCCGCGCCGTCGGTGTTATTGATAGTATATAAAAATATTTTCCGCTCGGTATTAGACTATGGGAGCGCCTTTTTTGACATTATGACACCCACTCGCTCAATCAAGATGGACCGGTTACAATACCGAGCCCTGCGCATCATTATCGGAGCTCTTCCATCCACACCCACACAGGCTTTATTGGTGAAACCGGCGAAATACCACTCGCTTTACGACGTCAGTACTCGTGCGCCAAATATATACAGTATTACAGAAAATGTCACTGTCCCATACACCTCTACTAAATAAATTACGCTTAGATGAATATTACCCACGCCATCTCTTATCTCAAGATCCTATCCCCGCGCTTTTAACTATGTCTCTGCTCGTATTGACAGATGATCGTACAAACACGCCTCAACCCAGTATATACTATCGCATATCAGGTTCACAGCCATCATCCACACATCCTCCAGACTAGTCTCCCCAACTCACGAAAACATTTAAATCGCACCCCCATGTCATTTCCCGTACATTCCATGATATTATTAGTCACTACCCTCAACATACCCTGTTTTATACAGATGGTTCAAAACTTCCCCACCCACCTCGAGTGGGTCCAGTTTTTTTCGCCCCGTCATTACATGTTGAGCGCAAATATGCCTTACCTTCTCACACTACAATATTTACGGCTGAAATATTTGCCCTTCGTCAAGCTTGTATCTATATCAAACAACAGAGTCTATCATGCCCTCATCTGTACTGATTCACCAAGTGTCCTCGTCGCCCTAGAAAACATTATTGTTTCCGATAATTGGTTTTTACTCAATTTAGCCCAACAATTATATGAAATTGAAATTGCAGGAACTAACGTCATCTTGCCATATCTATGGCAAGGTACAGGTTGATATTTTAGCAAAAGAAGCTGCAATGGGTCAGGGGACAAGTATTGATATGGCTCTCCCATATCCTGAACTTCTGCCACATGTATATGAACTCATCATCCAAGAATGGCGCCAGCAGTGGAGGGAATATGTACGTCAACACTCAACACCATATACATATATTCAATCCTCGATACCGGTCCGGCCGTGGTTTATGCAAGGATCATATAGTCGACGTCACATCACTACTATAATTGGAATGCGATTCCATCATGCCGTCACCCCTGCTTATCTCCATTAACATTAATGCCCGTGCTTGTCCTGTTTGTGATGCCTGCGGTCACTACCAAGGAGATCTCCCTCATATCCTTTTTCAATGTACACAGTATGATACACAACGCTTTAAAATGTACGCTTCTCTTTTCTCCCTTGGTTTTCAATTACCGCTCAAATTGACGACTTTGTTGCATACTCCGGCGGTTCCGCTGGTTGATATCCTCACAAAGTTTTTATGTGACATTCGAGTTATTTTATAATTTTCACCTTTTTTGTGATCCGGTCTTGTTTGTGTAAATGTAATTGTCAGTCACCAAGATGGATCACTTCGGTGTCCCCTGTGTTTCCCGGTATTTTTATAGTTAGATACTGTCAGATGATGTTACCCCGTGTTTCCTCACTCTCATAGATCCTTAATCTCTCCTCGGTGTTTGTATTTGCTTTTTGGTCTTTTACTGCCCAACACACGGGCAGTACAAGGCTAGTAAACTGTAGTTTATAAGCCTTGCGGGCAGTACCCATCTTGCCATTGGGCGAAGCTCATGTGTGCCCAGTGACGTAATAATAATAATAATCATTTATTGCAGCAAATAGCCATGCAGAGATACAAAACTAATACTAATAACTTAAATCTTACTCATCAAAGTGTCTATATACAAAGTGTCTGACAGATTCTTTGCTATATATATAGTTATTCGCAGCAGAAGCGTGTTAGCGATACTTTCCTCTGGGCGCAGGAAATGGCGTGATATCTATCACAAGCACTACCACACAGAGAGCAGGTGCATTGGGGGCCTGGGTCCACGGTTTTCATTTTAAGATATGCACAGCAAGAGGATTTCATGACCCAGTAACGTAATAATAAAAAATTAAAAGAATATGTTGCGGAGGTTGGTATTAGTCTAGATAGCTAGTAAGGAGCATATAATAACAGAGTAGGAACTCTCTGGTAAATCCGCGGTTCGTTAAATTCTGTGCGATTGCGTCATTGTTTGGGCTCCAACCAACGAGCTAGAGAAAGGTATATAGAGAGGCAAGGAGCCGCGTAGCAGCGCTCTGGGCGGAGGCAACTTGAGTTAAGGCGGCCATGATTCAGAACGTCGTCTAACAAGAGCTTGTTGTGATTGTTCGCGTTGAACGGGAACATGTGTTGAATGAAATTTATTTAAAAATACATTGACCATGCCATCAGTGTGTTCATCATTCAATTGTACGAACAGAAGTTATAAGACAACAGGAGTGTTGTATTTCAGGTAAGAAATGTCATCCAAATTCATAAATTAATGAGGTAGACCCTTTACGAAAACGTGATGCAGCAGTTTAAGTTTGTGTGATATTTACATTTCAGATTCCCTTTGCAGAACCAGAAACTAACAAAACAATGGGTTGTCAACATGAAAAGCAATAAATGGCACCCCACGAGATACAGCTTAATTTATTCTCTACACTTTGAAGATAAATATATGTATGTAGTAAATGAAAGGCGACGTCTACTACCTAATGCAGTACCTACAATTTTCAATTTTCCTGCACATCTGCAGAAGAAGCAGGCCTGTAGATCTTCGCCGAAGAAGCGTAGTTTCCAGGAAACTACAGAACACTCGCATTCAGATACGGTAGCATTGTTGCAGAAGACCTTGATATCAGTAGGTAAATATATTAGGCTGTCTTAGTTGTGAGCCATAATCATAATTACGGTAATAATAATATCGTATGGCCTCGGGTGCCGGGTGCAAGCTTAGTTACTTGACACCCAGAGGGTATCTTGCATGTCGAATTTTGCTGTTCCTTGAAGCACGATGAAAGTCAAGGAGGTTAGATAACTAAGCTCCTTGACATTATAGCGCTTTCTAGTAGAGAAATTAGGAACTTTGTGTTGCCGGAAAATCCCGAGATTAATTTTGCCATTATGAACACGGCCTACTAAATTCAAATGGGTTCTTCAACATGCCAACATCGTATGACATGCGTATCGTGATTTATGCCGCCTTTCAAAAAATCACTTACCACGGCCAGGAGCGAACCTGTAAGCTTGGGGTTAGTAATCCGACACGATAACCACTCAGCCACCGTGGCAAGCTATAAAATAAAATAAAATATATTGTTCAAATATCAATCTTCGTAAGCCAACGAGGTATACTTTCTCTAGTTCGTTGTTTTGAACTAATTATGGGAAACCTAACGGACTTTACTAATCTTTTATTTTTTCTTTCTTTCTTTCTTTCTTTCTTTCTTTCTTTCTTTCTTCTCAGAAATTTCAGATGGAAAGCTTATTTGCGATTCCAGCAGAAAGATGCCAATATACGGTTTGATTATTGATCTCTTAAGTGTGATACAACTAGCAGAAACATACGTGTGGGGACAAAGTTCTGTATTGCGATACTTATTAACACGCAGATTGAGTCAGGATAACTTAGAGCTATTTTTTTTATTCTATTCGCTCCAGAAATGGGAATAGAAATAATCCAAATGCAGTACAATTTAATTCAGCTAATAGGACGTGTTTAATTGCGAGGGTACGCCCATCCATTAATTCAAACTGTAAGCCTATTGAGTGTGACCTACTTGTGACAACTGCAACAGCAAATATTCATGGTGTCAATGGGAAGGACGATACTATCCTGACAGACAGATCATGGTTACTGTGCACATTATAATTCACCGAGCTTGAATGTAGAAAATGTTGTTCATTTCATAGCAGGAAGTGTCATTCGCCAAGTGTCTAAAAAAATTACTTGTATTGAATGCCTAGAAGTGCTTTTATCAGGTCAAGATGTTCAGAAAGAAGGAGTGATTAAAGAGAAAGACGTGAAAGAATGCCCTTTCAATCCATCAAATGATGTAGTGAAATTATGTAAAACAGCTGAGAGTGTCATCAGGAAGAATGAGTGTATGTTGCGAAAGAACACGAATAATCTCATGCTGAAGTTGCAGACAGATGTCTATGATATGCTGCCGGGTTATCTGTTTCTGAAATCTGACCATCTATTTACAGCTACTGAACCAGGGGAAAAGCCTCACTATGCTTCACTCATCGAGCGAATTGTGAAACTATTATAAATGCAGGCTTCGCACTTCTGCAGAAATACAGCTCAACGTGAGAGGTCAACAGGTGCGTCAGTTGTACACAAAACGTTTTATTTTTAAAGGAGAATGGAATCATGCAATGTACTATGCATAAGCAACGTAGCTTATTGTCTTGTAAGATGATTGTGTTAGTTTTCGTTCAATGCACAAATTAAATTGTCAGGCATTACGTAGGCCTAATCTTACGCCTCGTTAGTCACGCCTCTCTCTCCCTGCCTCCCACCCTCTTGACAGGGTATATCATGGCGGCTGCCAGTTCAACCTTCTTCAAAAATGGCGGCGCCATTTCCACTCTATATACCTTTCTCTAGCTCGTTGGCTCCAACTCAAAAGCACATGGTCGCCACGTGGCGAATTCCATCGCCACTGAGATGCAATAACTGGCCGTATATTATGCAAGAAATATAAGTGACCGAAAGATCTAGGTTGCTTTCGCCGAGTATGTTAGCCAACTTACGAAATGAGAGAAAATCGAATCGAGATTGATTAATCTGGATATACATCGTTATTGTTGCTATAAAGCTACTCCGTTTTGTTTTTGAACGACAATATATTACGTAGATTGGATATTGAGGCAACGGACACCCGAAAATTAAATTTTGTACATGCATTCTGTTCTGTAACGTTGGTATGAATTTTAGAAAAAAAATGGACTGTCGTTTATTTATATCCTACTTTTTAGTTGTTTAGCCCTTTTATTACGTGTGAAGTGCAAGCGATTGGCCTTTTTGAAGTTCTAACGTTAAAAAGAAATACATATGAAGTTTCATGCAAGTTTGCAATATTATGGTACCATAACCTCAAAAAGACCGTACCCATATTGCGACCCAGTACGCCACTATGACTGATGTCAGATATACCTCCTTCCCTAAATAAATTGAATATGCCCAAGAAATGTCATTTCATTGCAATTTACTTGCCCTCAACGGTTAAATGATTTTCAACTGCATCTACAGAAAAACTATAGGCAGGGTAGAGGATTGTCGAGGAAATGAGAAAGCTGATTTTCCAGGCAGTTTCAATTGTTTTATTAATGTATGTTCAATCATGGTACACATTGTACATTCTTTCACACGTGAGTCATAACTTCTGATGTGTGAACGTCAATGGCTTAGTCGACTGGGGACAGGATTGAAGAAGACCATGCCGGGCTGCACTCAGATGATCGGCTACGCTGCAGGAAGGTGGAGAACAACTGATCACCCACAGCCAAGTACACTCCAACGCAGTAAAACCTCTTGGCTAGCTCCGATCAATCCTCAGGCTGAAGAAGCTGTAAACTCAAAGAGGATTATTTTTGGTGAACATGAATTTTCAGCCTGTAAAGCAACACAATTCCAGTTAACGCCCCGGCCTAGGGGCGCACCATGCTGAGGGTCGCAAAATTAATCTGCAATTTTTTTTGTCAGAAAATTTCCATAAAATGTTATAGACTACAATACACTGATTCCGTATAATTTGATTACTTAAATTAAACTTTCCAAATTTTGACACTTTCCCAATTTATATTGTGGCCATCATTTCCCAACGAATGTGTTGTAACAGCAGATTGTTCGACTTCAGCTTTAGAACAGGAATCTTTAATGATTTATTAGGGGAAAATTTAAGTCTTGAATATTAATATCAGTTTAATTTAAATAATTAATTAGCCTATGCATAGTTGTAAGTTGTATGATGTAGGCCTAGTGTATATGTATATCCATATCTGTTAGTGTATAATGAGCCTTAAAAGGTTTAAACTTATTTTAATATCTCGTTGGGCCATTTATTTATAGTTGATATATACAAATTAAGAAACAGTTGATTCTCTCATCATTGTAATTTATTTAATTGATTTTACTTCCCGATACATTAGAATAAAATAAAAATTACCTTCACAAAGACCTTTCTGAGGTCCAAATTCTCCCTTCATTATGATGGTATGAAGAGGGGGCGGCAATAACCCACGGGCCTAGGAGCGCATAAAATCTAAATCCGGCCCTGGACATTTGGAAGATGTGGTTGAACGTAATGGTGCAACACATTACCAATTACATTCAATACCCCCACCTCAGTTTAATGGCAATTAAAACCTCCTGTTTCGGGCATGATAAAAGGACCCCTGCAGGCCAAATGTACGGAGCCACATCATATTACTGTGAAATACACAGAAAAAAATCTGCATCAGATATTGTATATTTAATAGTGTATTAAAAGAGAGAAGGGAAAGAGTGTGTCCTACAGACAAGTTGTCAATATTCTTGAAAATATTCTATGCCCTTTAAATATAAATTTACAATTGGTCTTTAACCTCACCCATTATCTCGCAACATGTGTGTTTTGAAATGTGCACATTAAATGCTAAAATCTATCGTTTTAAAGTTAGGCAAAGATGACATTGTTGCTTTGTTGAAGAAGGACTGGAGAAGTTCAAAACAAGTGCATGTATACCTACCCCGTCATATTTTGGTCGTGTGACCGAGTACAGGTCTTTCTAGTTAACGCCCGTGGGCAACCTGCGCACCGGAATGAGAGATGAATTAATGAAACTGGGCAAGGATATGGCAGGAAACAGCCGTGGCCTGTCAGAAGGTACCGTCCCAGCATTTGCCTTGAGTTGAACATGGGAAACCATGGAAAACCATTTCAAGGATGGCCGACGGTGGGGTTCGAACTCATGTCCACCGAGTCAGCAGAGAGCTTGAGCTTGGGCCCAAGGCCGAACGCTGCGCTTTAGCTGCCGGCATACCTACACCTAATTTTTTTTTTTTTTTCAGAGGGATCGGAGATGAGATACAATGTATTGCTATAAAAATTGAAACAAGATTTCAATGAACCGCCATCCAATACAATACCACCATTGAAATATTGCATTAATTTAAGTCGATGCGGTTCCACCTAGCCAATGTGTACAGCCGGATGTCGTAACCAATGGCAACATCACAAGGAGCTGATAAAAGGATGAAATAAATGAATATGACCAAGCAGTTGGAATGAAGCGAGGTACCGGCCAGGCCATTGGGGGATGTTGAAAACGGTAAACATGACCAAAAAAATTCCAAAACCAGTCACCAGAAAGATTGGCCCCATGGCCTAGCACTGCACGTACATGAATGCAGCTACCAAATATGTAAAAACTTTACATTAAACTATATACAGTACACACACATGTACTGACAAAGTGCAATGTAAAGAAAAATGTATCTCCTTTGGAAATTACTACAACTTAAACATACTGTTACACCAGATTATATGTATTTCCAGAATACTTTCACAGCAAAGGAGCAGATGACCTCATAGTTCTGCCCCTTAAAACAACAATAACTAACTATTTTTCACAGCACGTGTGCCAACCGTCCAACTCTGCCTGTGGGTGTATTCCATCCCTCCCACCCTTGGGAGGGGGGCACAATTCATAAGACAAGTAGGAAGCCTCAAAGAATAGCCAAGGTTGCTCCTTTTAGTCTCCTCGTACGATAGGCAGAGGATACCATGGGTGTAGTCTGAACCCCCACCCACTGGGGGCTGCAGTGTTGAAGCCACACAAAGAAATTATATTGTGTTGTTGATTCATTTCGGGGCTTTGCGACATTGTGGTCATGTGGCCCCGTGTACTTAGGTGTGTGTGGAATTTGTCTGGTAACTGGTGTTATTGTGAAGGCTGTATTAGTGTGTGTAGTTTTAACTCAGATGAGGATTAGGAAGGAGGCAGCTGTGGTCGTAATTAAGCATTCGCCTGGAATAGAAGTGGGGAAACCACAGAAAGCCACTTCCAGGATGGCTGAGGTGGGATTGGAACTAGCCTCTTCTCAGTTTTTGCCCAACCCTCAGACCAGAATTAAACTTCTTGGCAGAGCTGGGAATCAAACCCGGGCCTCCGCAGTGACAGCCACTACACAATGAGGCACAAAAGAAGTTATGTATATGGTCAGTCACTGTGCATAGTTGATGTGCGACAAGTGGCAGTATACCTGATCTGGCAATTGGTACCCAGGTTACAATAGCAATGGCATCCACATTCACAGTTGTTCCAATTAAGGCATTTCGTAATATTAGCAAGTCTATGAATTCATCGCTACAAGTCCAGATATTACAACCCACCAAACAGCAAGGCATTTGGGAGGAGGGAGTTAAGTACACCATTATCCGGGCCCTGCTTATAACTTATCATACTCCAAACAGTCACAAGCCTAATTTTTTGGCTCTATGTTAACCGTGGAAACTTGCAATTACATGTATAATTCTTCCAAGGTGTCAACATAGACATAATGATCATGATTTGTCAAACTGGAAACAAAACTTCCTCATGGAAAACATCTGGGTGAAGCTTACGCTATCTACTGATAGGGGCAGATGACTTCGTAGTTCTGCCCCTTAAAACCTCAATAACTAATTACCTAACTGACTAATAGCCTAACTACAGGAATGAACAGACACAAATCTACATCACAGATAAAGGTGACTAAAATGGAAAATACTGTACCTGGTTTATACAAAAGATTTGTATAAAACTACTACCATACGATAATCCAAGGGAAATCTACACAGGTGCCTATGCTGGTTAGATATCGCCATCACAATTCAGAGCAGTACACGACCTTGCCAACACGGTAATTCTGCAATAAAGTGACAGACTATTCATCATGAACAACAAGTGAAACAAAGATTTGAGAAATGATGAGAATGTAGGCTACATGTAGAGAATAGAGGATGTTCATCCTTCTCCTAAATATAATGTACAGCATTAATCCCAATAGAAAAAGTCTACTGGTATGTGTTAACACATTTTCAATATAACATAATAATTTCTCATTCATACGCGGGCAGATTTTCTAAACTTCTAGCCGATGACTGGATTACGGGCAACACACACCACATCTATCATTACTTCTCAAATATTGAAGACCTTAAGATCAGTTAACCTATACAGGATCTCATTAAGTCTCTATTATTATAAACTTAGCACGACCAAATACAGAACTTAATTCACACTCAATCAACCAACAATATACTGCCATTTTATTGACTGAAACTACCATTACCTTTCTGTAAATCACCAAATGTCGAGACGTAATAATTACTTTGATTTGCGAACTCCACATCACATGTATAAATTTTATTAAAGCACAAAATATGCAGTAGGAAATTACAACTAGTTTGAACAGAACTGAGACAGAGATAACCTCCTCTGCCCACACCACATCGTGTGGTATCGATCACATCTTCTACCACATAGGGCACATACAACTTCACGTTTGAGGGTAATACTTGCACAACATCTGCCGTGGCAATAATAAAAAGAATAGGGCTGAGGGGATCCCCTTGCACAACTCCTATTGTCTGTCGTATTTCCTTCGATTTCGAGATTTCATCCGAAATGACAACGAAATTTTCACTCAGTAACGACCGAACGAGCCTCACCAAATAGTTTTCTGTACCTATTAAGTTTTCTAACTTCCTCACTAGTAATTGCCTATTGATTGTATCGAAGGCCTTGGCATAATCCAGGAATACTGCATGTAGTTTGCCCCTTTTCCGTGACAAGGCTTCCTCTATGTTAGTTTGTAAACAGGCAATGGCTTGCGTGGCAGATCTTCCCTTTCTGAAGCCAAATTGCTCCTCCGGTAATTGAGCGTCAATGATTTTAGACAGACGATTACATAAAATAATGCTTAGGAGTTTCAGAAGAACTGATTCCAGGGCAATGCCTCTGTATGAATTGGGATCGCCACAGTCTCCCTTACCTTTATAGAGCATTTTTACTAAGGAAGTCCTCCACCTGGCCGGTATGGACTCCTTCATTAGGCACTCATTAAACAGTGCAGCTAGGCAGCCGCTTAGTTCCGCCGATGCAATCTTCAGGTGCTCGTTGTAAATAAGATCAAGACCACACGCCTTATGATTCTTCAAATCCTTTATCGTGGTCATCACCTCCTGTTCAGTGATCCTTTCAGAGTTTATTAGGAAAACTGGTTTTGGTGGGGACTGAACAGTTGGCCGAGTATCCCTGTCTTGCAAAATGGCAGTCAGATTAGTGATGGACAGAAAAACGCCCAACTGTTTGGAGAAAACAGTTGTCCGATGAAAAACGAACGAACTGTTTTTTAATGTTACACCAAACAGTTTTCCTTCAGTCTTATTACGATTGGTTGGAACGAATCCATTGTTTGTCTTGCACTGTTTGCTACTCACTGGCACTGCTGTAACCTTGAATGAATAGCTTCGCCGGAGCTATTCGGCTGAGGTCGTCATTATTCGACAGTTAACCACTCCCATCCCCTCTCTGTCAAATCAACTGTTTGTCCCGTAGCAGCCAGGATACAAGAGCTGTTGGGAAAAGCAGTTCTTAGCCAAACTGTTCTTCTTCAACTTTTTCGCTTATTGCTGTTTGCGAGCTGTTGGCTGTGTTCTTAAATCTCCTCAAAGCTCTCGCATAGCAGCATGGGCACCCGCCCGCAGGGGTTCGGGGGTTGGGGAGAGGTAGGGGGTGGATTACCGAGAATATTTACATTCTTAATTTTCACACCAGTTTATTACATAAATTGAAGGAAGAAAGATTGTAGTTTAACGTGACCGTGAATCTTGTGATAATGAGCCACGGGACCGCCTTTTTACGTAGAATCCGAACCACAGGACATGGCATTTCACTTCGAAAATCTCACATGCATTGACCGGGATTGCTTGTTGGCGAGAGGCCAACAGCTTGACCGCTGCGCCACAAGGCCCCTATTACAAAAATTGAAGTTACTGATAGTTAACTCATAATTCCATAATTTTATTTAACTTAAGAGTAATTTGGAATTATTTGAAAATATCTGCAGTTATTTAGAAAATCGGCGAACTGGATTAACATTTAACATTACCATTTTAATGAACTGCTTGAATTTTATTTTTGTCGATACATGGTGATACCACTAAATAAATGAACATTATGACGATGATTCACAAAGAAAAGCGAACTTCTAAGGACAAAAACTCTGAACTAAAAGAAAACAACTATTCTTCCCATTCATGTCATAAAGATAATGTACCCAACGGTTTCAGAGCAGCCAAATAACGAATATCACGAAGCAAGTAAGAAATGAAACGAAAATTGCGGGGGGCGATGTCCTAGTGACAGCTAGGTAATTAAATGAAAAATATGACTCTCCCCCCTGGAAAAAAAAAAGCCTGTGGGCGTCCATGCATAGAAGGTCGCGTGGTGTCTGAGAGACACCTCTAGCATTCTGAGAAATGTATTTAATTCCAAGTTTCATGTGAGAATTTAATTAATTCCTGGCTGCGGCAACGCGGTCATGTAGCCCCGTGTACTTTTTTGTATACTTTAATCTGTGTTGAGAGGGGCAGATGACCTCGTAGTTCCGCCCCTTAAAACAACAATAACTAATTTGATTGCATTGACTTTGCCTAAGAGTGGAGTCTCACTCATCTTCCCGTTCTACCCGTTTAGCCTTTATACAAGTATTTTGCCAGCCATCAGCTTGTGTTGCCTGTCAGTGTCTAATAATAATAATAATAATAATAATAATAATGTTATTCTTACGTCCCTTTTAACTACTCTGGCTTTTAGAGACGCCGGGGTGCCGGAATTTTGTCCCAAATGGGATCTTTAACGTGCCAGTAAATCTACTGACAAGGCTCCCTCGCATTTGTGCACCCTCAAACGCCAATTGGCTGCGCCAGGATTCGATCCTGCTACCTGGGGCTTAGCAAGCGAGAACGTTACCCCTGAGTAGGCTTGCCATACGTCCCGGTTTGACCGGGACAGTCCCGGTATTTTGCTCTTGTCCCGGTGTCCCGCCCGGTTTTATCAATGTCCCGGAAAACGGCTGTAAGACGCAAAAAGTAACGAATTTATGAGTTCAAGAATCTTTTATGAATCGGTTACTTTTCAACAAACAACATCTTTATTTTTGTAATTGTTTTTTAGTTAGACAAAAAGTTGTAGATCTTCAAAATAGAATAAGGCTCAGTAATTGTTCAATTAAACAATTTTATGAAATATTTTAAATTGTATTTTAGTAACACTATTTCTAGATGGTAGACCACAAAAATTATCATTAAAAAGGAAAAATATATTTTTATGTAGCAAAAATTCCTTTTTTATTTTTAAAAGGTGTGTAGAACTAACGATTTAGGGTGCCAGATTCCCCCCTCCCGTCACTTGCGAGGCTTAAAACTCGCCATTTTGCTTCTAATTTTTTTAAAAAATTCCCGGACTCCCCGCTCGATACCCCCCCCCCCGGTAAAAATTAATGTGTCCCGGTTTCACTCGCCAAAAATATGGCAAGCCTACCCCTGAGCCACGCAGCCAGCCTCAGTGTCTACTGTGTAGATATTACGCAACGAATCAAGTTACAGTGAAAGGTGGAGAAATATATTTCCTATCTCACAGCTCTTGTGCGTGTGACTCACTCGTCTATCACCGAGTCCCGTTATGAAGTGTCAACGAATGACCTGTTGTCTTCAAACTGTTTGCGAAAACATTACTGCGTTGGTTAATCAGCTTCTGCCGTACTGTCTTGTGAACGAATTTTATAACCTGTTGTTTTCAAACTGTTTGGGAGAACAGTTGTTTTCAACAAACGAACAGTTCGTTGGCGTTTTCCTAAAACAGCAGAAATGACCATCACTAATAAGTCAGATGCTCTTCCCATCTCTCAATAGGAATATTCCTAGAGTACTTCGGTTTCCTTGGGTTCAGAGTCTTGTAGGGGTTTTCTTCCGCTTCGGATATTAGTTTCCTCTCTTCTTCTTTATTGTAGGAGTCTCTGGTCGTTCGTAGAATGTCCTTATACCATTTCCTTATACATGTATCCATCACCGTCCATGATTACGTTGCCATGGCAATATATAATAATTTTCCCAATGACCAACAAAATAAACGGAAAGACCCTAAAATCTAGTGACAACCAACTTTAGAAACATAAGTTACCGAGTTCGGGCCCAAACAAAAGAATAATTATTTAACGGACGGAGAAAGTAGTATGGACTTTCTTAGGCCTGATAGCTAGCGTCAGTTTGTCATGTGAATTAGTCAAGTTATTACAAAATTGCTATTGGCATTTGTGTATTAGTATTCAGTTCGGCCGATATTGCAAAGGTAATCTTCCTGTTGATTTAAAGCCAAAACACCATTCAACTTGAGTTGTGTCGACAATCGAGGTTGGGTGGGAAATTTTGACATCGTTACGCGTGTATGAGGTTAGAACGTTCTTCGAATTTTATAATTTTTTGAGATAAGGCTGCTTTCCGGAGTGTTAAACCTTATTTTCTCTTCTGCTGCTACCAGTGAATAAGAGTTAAGGTATGTATACTTTCTGTGACACTTTGAAATAATGTTATGAGCCGTAGGTTGTTTCTCCAGATTTTCGTTTCTTTCCAGACTTTCGTATCTGGACGAGCCTGCATGTAAAAGGTTACAAAAATTCCAGTTGAATCTTCAGTTGCATCATATTAGACAAGATGGCAGTCAATGTCTATTCCACCAATGTTACTACAGAAAACCTGAGCCGACATGATATGTTGGCTTGGGTAAATGACTGTTTGTGTTCGAATTTTAGCAAAATTGAAGAAATGTGCTCCGGTGCTGCCTATTGCCAGTTCATGGACATGCTGTTTCCTGGTAGCATTTCCCTTAAGAAGGTGAAATTTGGAACGAAGCTGGAACACGAACGCATACAAAATTTTAAGCTTGTGCAGATGGCATTTAAGAAGAAGGGCATAGATAAGATTATTCCCATTGATAAAGTAACTAAAGGGAGATTCCAAGATAATTTTGAATTTCTTCAGTGGTTTAAAAAGTTTTTCGATGCCAACTATGATGGTCGGGATTATGATGCATTATTCATGCGTGGAGGAGAGCAGCTTGGGGCAGGTGATGAAGCACGTCCCTGTGGATTAGGGACAACCAAACGTCCTATATCCACTAGAACAGATGCACAACGCCCACCTGCAAAAACTGTTCCCAAAGCTCAACCAGTTGCCAACCCTTCCATTGAGGCTGTTGCTTTGACAAATGCTCCCTCTCTTACTGAAACTACAGTGAGCAATTGCAGTAATTGTGATACCGCAGAAAAAGAACGTCTCTTTTATTTTGGGAAACTTCGTGAAATAGAATTATTATGCCAGGAAAGAGATAATATTGAAAATCCAATTGTGCCAAAAATTTTGGACATACTGTATGCCACAGAAGATGGTTTTGCTACTTCTGATGAATTAGATGATGCGAATTCAGCACACCTTGCTGCAAATGAACAAGAATATTAACTTATTGAGAATATGGAACATCATCTTCACTAAACTTTTGTTAAAATTTGTGGTGGAAGTGAATGTGTGTCAAAAGTGATTGAATGGATGTGCAAAGATGTATTAAAAAAATCAGTAAATAATTCAATTTTTTAAATCTGTATTATTGAGGTTACCTGGGAAAGTCCACCATTAGTTGGCAGACATTCATTTTACGTAACAGCTAACTAGAGTGAAGACAAAAATATTGTTTTTGATATGTAGGCCTATATTTTATGGACTAAATTTATCTCCTAGGCTTTAATTTCATTGATGTGGAGAAAAGTTCTATTAACTTCCAAATGACATCCTACACATAACTTATAACTTAAAATGCATTTTGTATGGTGTTAGAAAATTAGTATCTAATATTTTTGATCAAAACTAAAAGAAATGTCTAATAAACATGGGTCATACAGCGCATGTTTTCAAAGATTAGCACTTGTTCTTAGCAGGTGCGTACAGCCTGGTAATCATAGCTGACACCCCTGGTATAGAATAGTGATATGAGCAAGGAATAATGAAAACAAAACTGATTGTAAATACGAGCAGAGTAGATGTGTTAATAATTATGAATGTAGTGGAACGCTGATTGTACACTTGCAGCAGACATGAATGTGACTTTTACATTCCTTGTGTCCTTGTTTCATCTTCAGAGCGATATTACGTATTCAAATTACGAACCTTGGTCACTACTGAACCTCATATATGTGCTAAAGTTCATAAATATATGTTTTTATTTCTTGCTATTTTAGAAACGGCTCCCATGTTTCTATAGCGCTTTCATCTCTTTCAACTGTCAACAAGGCGCACTCTAGCAGCACGCACCGAGGCGCACACATTGTCGCCAAAATGTGAGATACAAAATCACTGTTGATAAAAAAAATATTCATCGGGACGCGTTAGCCTGTAACAATTGTCAAAACTCATTGATCTGGGCGCGTTAGGCTGTAACCATTGCTGTGCCCAAGATAGTGGGTTCAAACCCAGCCGAAGTCGTCGGATTTTTTAAGAGCGTTAAAATCCTTCAGTATGCCTTCCTTCGGAGGGGAAGTAAAGCCGGCGGTCCCATGTAATAGATTTATGGCATGTAAAAGATCCTTCCACAGACTAAACTTGTGTGGAGCTAATTTCTAGGTTAGATTTCGTTGTAACGCTCTATCTAAGTTTCAACGTTCACCTCTAGGTATCATTGATATCTGGTAGCTAAAGTTGGAATTACTTGAAATTGAACGGAACTTGTAGCTCACCCTAGTGGTGTCCGCTTGAAGCAGCTACAGCCTCTGGCGAGCCAAACATGTCCTCGGACACTCCTGGCACTAAAGGCCATACGATAAATAAATAATAATTGTCAAAAACCATTGGATTGGACAAAACGAAGGTAAGAAGGTAGGTGCGGCCTTTGCCGCATTAGGCTGTAACCATTGTCAAAACCACAGTTGTGCGAAAAAAATATTTTACTGCGGAGCGATATACTACATACTAATTACAGAGCAGATTTAAAAAAAACCACTCATTTCAGCCGTGGAAAGCAGAAAAAAAAACCATTCATCACAGAAAAGAAAAATATTTCATGCATTAATCACAGAACAGGCAAATAAGTTTCACTATGAAAGAAAAAAAACACTTATTTTAGTCGTGGAAAAAAAATCATTGCATAGGAGAGAAATATTGCACACACTAGCCTAATTAGAGCAGCGACCTGAGTGCTGTGCACAAATGATGCGCACTAGAGACTGAACTGGGCGCTTGTTCGTGTTACATAGTACCGTAAGGGTGAGGTTGGCAGTATTGTTTTGATGACAGACCAGCGGACCAGTGGAGCTAACGAAGAGACCCGAATACTCACGACCGCAACCATTGATGATTGATTTGGACTAATGGCGGCCACAGCTGTAATTTTGGCTATATAAGTAGTGATCCTATTTGGGATGGCTGGGTGGGTCACAGACAGCGGAGGAGGAAATATCTATTAAAACATTACTCCCTGATTTATTTCTCATTGTTTCATGAGGTATTTTGGCTAATTCATGTATTGTAGAGAATTTTATCGCACGTTCTATCTCATTCAGTGCTACCGTTGTGTTGGCATTCCGTCAAACAGGGTCGGTTGTATGGTCCCATTTGTGTAGTTTGTCATGTTAATATGTTATTGGTTTTATGTCCCTTTTAACTATTGCGGCTTTTAGTGACGCTGGGGTGCCGGAATTTTGCCCCCAAGGGGATCTTCAACGTGCCAGTAAATCTACTGACATGGTTCCCTCGCATTTGTGCAACCCTTAAGGGGACCTCCCCCGGCCTATCTAAACAATGTAAATTCAACTCATTTTAAAAACCCGTTTCCTTGGAAACTATAACACATACCCAAACGTTTCTGGCAATGCATTATAAACCTTCAGAGGGCCAACTGAACCTAAGAGAATAATAGAATTATTGTTTAGAGTATTTTATTTTTTAATTAGAAATATTAATAAAATGTTAAGGAATTTTAAGCATGAATGCAATTTTTTTTATAAGATATGCAAAGAAATAATTCCCAATTTTATAGGTTCAAGGTCAACATAGTTCATAGGCTCAGAAAGTTTTACTTGGTTAGGTTAAAAACTTTCTGAGTAAATGGGGCATTTATATGTAAAAAGTAGGTTTTCAGGAAACAGCCATTAAAGATTTGTCTAAATATGAGACTGATATCTCAACTTACAGTTACTTAGAAGAGTCCAGCTCCATAAGATGGGTCTTCTGTTGCTTCCAGACTGTCCTCAAGCCTCTTCTTGGCAGCTCTTGATGTCATTCTTCCTTTTTTAGCAAGAGCTGACGTTGATTTTTCTGCCTGTGCAAGTCTTTGGGAATCCATCTCCTGAAGAATACTGACCATTCTTTTGCCTGGACTAATACCTAGTTTCTTCAGGACCCAGCATTTGCCTATATTCCTACAATTGAATGTCAACACAGCATCATAGACCCCTATTCTCATGGTGTGCATACCAATGAACACATTTTTAGGTATGCGGTTCCAAATAACATTGTGAAAACTTTCATTTGGATTCTGCGTCTGCCCATGAAGGCACTTTTTGAGGAGCTCAGGATTAGCTAAGTCTCTGAAAATGGGCTTGATAGTTTCTAGAACTGGGATAGGAAGTGAATGCTTGTGGGGGGAGGGAAACTATACATTGCAATCCATCCGTGTCTGAAATTCCTCTAAAACAAAATGGCGGCTTCCGCGACGTCATCAACGAAGTCACGAAATACTCCTCCAGCAAGCTTACGGGAAAAGCCTGGGTAATAGGGGTTTATTTTGGGTGGGGAAACACAAAAACCTTCGAAACAACCAATGCATCGAAATCTATAATTGACCTACATAGCTCAATTAAAAATTCCGATACATATAAAAATTTTGCAGATTCACGTCATATATTTAAAATTTCCGTGTCGAAATATATAATTGGCCTATGTAGGTAAATTACAGATTCCGATACACATCGTAATTATTTTCATTTCGTAAATAAAAAACATGGCATCGAAATCTATAATTTACCTATATAGCTCAATTAACGATTACGATGCAAAATAAAATTTCACAATTTAACGTTATACTTAACAATTTCCGCATCGAAATCTGTAATTGGCCTATATAGGTCAATTACAGATTCTGAGACACATCGTAATTTCAGTTGATATTAATTTTCCGCATCGAAATCTGTAATTGGCCTATGGAGATCAATTACAGTTGACTGTACACATCGTAATTATTATAATTTCATACTAATAAAACATTGCATCGAAATCTTTAATTGAGCTATATAGGTCAATTGGCCAACGGCCTAGCCGTGTTGAAACACCGGATGCCATGAGAACTCCGCAGTTAAGCAACATTGGGCGTAGTCGGAACTTGGATGGTGTGCCGGTTCTAGGCACTGCGCGCTGTTGGCCAACATAAGGAGGAGCGGAAAGGCCCTGGCCACCCTACCGCACGTAAACTCCGGCTGGGGGTAGCCTCTTCGGAGGCTCGGACCTGCCTTCGGGCAGAATACCGTTTTTTTTTTTTTTTTTTAATAGGTCAATTACAGCTTTCGATACAATGACTTATAAATAAAAAAACTAATTAATTACGGCACGTAACGTTATCTGTAATTCGACTATATAGGAGAATTACAGATCCTGAAAGAAAATTTTAAAAATATGTCTTATAAATGTAACCCTAAATTAAAATATTTTCGTATGTACGGCGTTTCAAATTGAGGTAGGCCAATAAATAAATTACAGATGATGAAACATAATGCGTTTCGAAGGTTTTTTAATGTTCATTTCTGTTATTGAGTTGTCACCAACCAAAATAACCTATAACCAAGGCTTTTCCCATAATCTTGCCAGGGAAGCATTTCGTCAAGTAGTTGATAACATCACAAAAGCAGCCAATTTGTTTTTATAAAAAAGTTACGCACAAACGATCGCGGTCTGTAATAATCGCCGGTTGGCATCAACCTAGCTGCTGGCACATTGTAATATTCTTATAAAACATTGTGATCAATAATGTTGACCCCACCACATAGCAAGAAATGGTTTTGTGTAGTTTCGTTTTTTTTTTTTTCCAAAGTTGGCTGCAAATACACAAACACAATGCCATCCCCAAAAACAACCAAAAACCAAAACATTATATTTTCGTAAATAATCAATTAAAAGGAATTATTCCGGTGCAGCAGTGGCAATTGAGAATGTGAAAGGACTCCCTACAACTCCGAGAAAGGTTTGTCAATCATAAATACTATATTTTCAGTAATATACCTTGTTGAAAGTTACGACGGCTTGGTCTCCTGTTCTGTAGTTTTAATGGTATTTTTATGTTTTCCAATATTGGCTGCAAATACTTGTATCTCAATTAGAAATGACAATCACTGTTTAATAACGCCTCACAGACATACTATATGAAACGTCAACGACAAGACCTATAGGTCTAATACAAAACACTGTCATATATCTCTTTTTCAAGTATTCATGTAAATGCAAATTTGTCTAAATTTTACCCATCCATTACTATTTTAACTGGCATATTCCCCAACACCGTGCCTGACGTAATATTATCATTTAGACCAGGGATTCTCAACCTTTTGCAACCATCGTACCCCTTTAAAAAAATAAACATCTTGCGTACCCCCTACTAACTTTCTTAGGTAGTAATAATGGTTATTAAAAATGTAAAAGGTATTTAGTTTGGTTTGACCTTTTTAATTTTATAAGGAAAGAATTTTAATAAAACAAAATATAAGTTAGTTGTTGTTTTTCAGTTCCTTTTCCCAAAGGGTGATTTTTGCAATCATTGGGTTAGTTTTCATTTCAACATAGAACATATCAGAAAAACTACCTTGCAAACACTTATTCCAACTGTTACATTTTTCAAAAATATCACTTAAATAGGCTAATTTTAAAAGCCACCCAAAGTCATTGAGTACTGATGATAAATTAGAATTGTGCTCGGTAAAGAGAAGATGCAATTCTTTGTGGAGTTCAAATACACGCGCCGTAAATAACTCTCACAGTAGTCACGGCTCGAAGCTCACTGCGCATGTGGATCAAGTAGAAGGATAGCCTGCCGCGTATGCCCTGAAATGTTTCGCGTATCCCTAAGGGGTATGGGTACCACAGGTTGAGAACCCCTGGTTTAGACAAAAGGCATTGTCTATGGCTTTAGAAGAGTACAGTGCAACAACCAAAATAAATATATGAACAACGTAAAAAACTGACCGATAGATCCCAAAGGCCGTATTATTTCACATGTACAAGAAGCAGTAATTTTCGGCAACACGTTCCTTCACGTAACACGTAATGCGACAACTTCGGAAAATCATCAATATATGAACAACGTAAAAAACAAACTCACCGATAGGTCCCACAGTTCGTATTATTCCACATGTACAAGAAGCATTAATTTTCGACCACACATTCCTTCACGTAACATGTAACGGCATTTTATTTGAATGCGAAAACTTCAGGAATTCAACAATTTTATTACAAATCGCCAACACAATCGCGCACACAACACTGCTAATATCAAAATCTTGTTCTATAGGTTATTCACAGGAATAATAATTGTTATAGTCAACGTTTTCAACACGTTAACAGGTGCAAGAAAATAGACAACCTTCTCGAAGAAAACCGCGCGCGAAACTGACTTATGAATCAGCTGACTCCCGGCGAGCAAAGGGACTCTATCGATACGTCAGCCGTGACGTCACTGAGGTCCCTACAAATTCCCTAAACGCAGTCGGATCGCAATGTATAGATGAACCGCTTGTGGGAATAAGCTTCTCCTATTATGACAGCCCTGTTATATGGACACCACGATGACTCGCCCTTAGGACATAAATGATGGCATTGTTCCTCATCCGTTGAGGCTTTGTGGAAGTAAATTGCCCATATATCCCGTTTCATCTTGTCCAAGTTATTTTTGTTTCTTCTAATTGCTTGTCCAAAATACCTCTGTAAATTGTCTATTTCAGCCTTTGTCAACCGACCTTTCCCAGTGAGAAGTTTCCCATCATCTAGTCTCTTCCCCTTTGTATCAACAGTAAGTTTACGCAGTCTTGTTCCTAAACGTTTTTGTACGTGACCTACACACTCCAGCTTATGAATCTCTGTATCACCATATGGCTTGCACTTAACTGCATTGGTGAAGGTTTTGCTGTCCCCATCCCCAAGGTATTCTGTGTAGCAAACACCCCTCGTCTCAACTGAACATGCAAAAATTTTCTGCACTCCTGAAACCTCCATTCCCCCACTTGTGCCTTCATAATTAGCAACACAACTTTCCTTGTGTGCTGATTTTTCAACTTCCTCTTCTAAATGTCTACATGTCTGGCAGTATTTGCTGAGTATTTCAACATCAACCACCTTACCAGTGTCTACACTAGTAGCTGTAACAATACCATTTAGGTAAGTATGTCCCCTTTTCTGCCAGGTTCCATCCAATGCAATGGCTATGTCAGTACAACCATCATTACCTCTCACAATTTCCTTTACTGCATCTTGCATAGTTTCCTCACTGATTTCTGTTATGGCTTTCTCCAACTTTAGGCCTAGCTTCTCAAATTTCTTTGAGGTGGAGGCAAATTCATCACAGCACAAAACGTTTTTCCTGCAGTCATTCCTTTCCCAATGGAATGCAGAGCATAAACCAAGTCTAGTGTTGATTTCATATGGGCCATTCTGTTCTGGTTTGGATGAAGTCATAAAAGAAACAACAGCAGAGCACTTTACACACATAAGATCTAAAGACACTGCCAGGCCTTTCCTTACTACTTACTTGCTCCTTGGCGCTACAGCCCTTGTAGGGCCTTGGCCTCCTGGACAATCTCACCCATTCTTCCCTGTTGACTGCTTTGGTTCTCCATCTTCTGACTCCCATCCTTCTCAGATCCTCCTCTGCGTTGTCCAGCCATCTGGTCCTAGGTCTTCCCCTCACACGCCGTCCTCCTGGCTTCCCATTGAACCTTCCTTACTACCCTGTTCTCTGTCATTCTTTCTACATGTCCCAACCAATGCAGTCTACTATTCGTTATTTCCACTACTATATCTGGCTTACCATACAACTCTCTTATCTCCATATTATTTCTCATTCGCCAGAATTCACCTTGTTTTACTGGTCCATATACTTTCCTGAGTATTTTCCTTTCCCATCTCCTTAACAATTCATCACCATGTGTCATGGTCCAAGTCTCGAACCATAAATCACCACAGGTCTCACTACCGTACGATATACAGTAGGCTTCAGATTTCTACTAAGACTTCTTGATTTAAAAACTTTGCTTAAACCATAGTAAGTTCTATTTCCAGCTGCTATCCTTGCATGTATTTCTTCTCTCATGACATTGTTTTCAGCTATCATTGACCCTAAATATTTAAAATTTTTACAGCGTTCATATTCTTTCTCATTCAGTTTCAGATTTTTCTCTAATTCATTATATTTTCTCCTAGATGTTAGCATATACCGGTACTTCGTTTTTGACTGATTAATAGTCATTCCAATCTCTGCCCAGTATTTCTCTAATTTCCTTAGCTTCTCTTCCAAATCCTGTTTCCTCCTAGATAATAAATCAATATCATCTGCATACGCAAGGTCTTGCGTCACTCGGTTAAGCAATGTTCCTCCTGCGTTGCCCTCTTGTATCCTTCGCATTACATTCTCCAAGGCAATGTTAAACAGTAAGGTGGAGAGAACATCACCCTGTCGTAATCCTTGGTTAACTTCAAAGGTATTTGATAGAATAACTTCAACCTTTACTTTACATATTGTTCTTTCCAAAGTCATTTGTACCATTCTTGTTAATTTATTAGGTATTCCTGCCTCTTCCATTGCCTTCCATAGCTGATTCCTTTTAATGCTATCATATGCTTGTTTAAAATCTATAAACAGCTGGTGTACATCAATGTTGAACTCGTAACATTTTTCTAGGATCTGTCTGATGGTAAAAATCTGGTCTGTAGTAGATCTATTAACTCTGAAGCCACACTGGTAATCTCCTAGATATTCCTCTACATATATTCTCAACCTTCCAGCTTTAATTTTTGCTAAAACTTGATACACAATGCTATCCCTCTATAATTACCACAGTCTGCTTTGTCATGTTTCTTATGTATAGGGCAGAGTATTGCTATGTTCCACTGCTCTGGCATTTGCTCCTTTTGCCATATCTCTACCATGATCTTATGCAACAGTCTTGTTAGTTCTTCCCCTCCATATTTTATCATTTCTGCTGTGATGTTATCTTCTCCCGGCACCTTATTATTTTTAGGGCCTTAATACCATTTTCAACTTCTTCCAATGTGGGTTTCTTGACTGATTCCATGTCCGTCTCTACTTCATTTTGTTCCTGTCCCATCTCCTCCCTCTGTCCAACTTCTACCTCACCTTCATATCCAATTTCTGCATTCAGCAATTCACTAAAATACTCCACCCATCTATTTAACATATCATCTTTACCTCCAATCAAGTTGCCCTCCTCATCTTTACAGAAAGCTGCTCTGGGTTGAAATCCTTTCTTTATATCTTGAACCCTTGAATAGAACTCTCTGGTTTACTGAGCCGTCTTTCTCTCTTCCAACTCCTCAATCCACTGCTTTTCAAAATCTCTCTTCTTCTTTCTACATTCCTTGTCTGCTTCTTTTCTCTTCTCCCTATATTCCTCTACAGTAGCTCTTGATCTTCTTTGTAACATTCTTCTTCTTGCCTCATTTCTTTCTTCAATCTTCTTTCTACACTCATCAAACCAATCCTGCATCCTCAGTTTCTTCTTTCTTCCCAGCACAGTTTCCGCTGTTTTTTGTATTATATCTTTGACTGTGTGCCACTGTTCTTCTATACTTTCTCCTTGCTTCTCTTCCACTTCATTAAGCTTATTTGTCAAAACCATTGTGTATTGCTGAGCTATGCTTTCATTCTTTCTTAATTTAGCATCATCAAACCTATGTATAACAGCTCTCTTAATCTCTCTGTACTTGGCTATCCTTTGTCCATATTTAACTCTTACCAGAAAATGATCACTATCTCCGTCTGCTCCTTGACAGCTATCCACTTCCAACACATCTGAGGCATGTCGTCTATCTATAAGCACATAATCAATTTGGTTTTCTGTGATCCCATCAGGGGAGCACCATGTCACTTTCCTTATATCCTTCCTTTGCATCCATGTGCTTTTGATAAGCATGTTACTACCTATAGCAAAATCAATCAGTGTAATACCATTATCATTGGCCACCTCGTGTAAACTCTCCTTTCCCGCTGTACTCCTGTGGGCAATTTCTCTTCCCACTTGTGCATTAAAGTCCCCCATAACAACCTTATCATGCTTTGCCACTCTTGCTAGTTCCTGTTTCAGCTGCTCATAGAAAAGATACTTTTCTTCCTCCTCTGCATCTTGGGTTGGTGCGTATGTACATATGAAAGATATATTGAAGAAACGGGCTTTCACTCTTAATACACACATCCTTTCGTTAACAGGCTTAAAATTTAGTATAACATTTTTATACTCATTATCAACAAGAAAACCTGTCCCTCCATATCCTCTGTTCCCACAACTATAGAACAGGGTGTGTGTCCCCATGGCAAGTATTCCACTTCCATTCCATTTTACCTCTTGTATTGCTGCCAGCTTTATATTATATTTCTTCATTTCCTTCTTCAAGTTCCGTAATCCTCCAGGTTTATTCAGTGTTCTTACATTCCATGTCCCAAAATGCCAATTCTTGTACCGTTTCCATTGCCAAGGTCGTTTATCCATTTCATCCGTCCGGTTTCCTTTGTCCTTTGGTTCCGTAACGAGTGTTTTTTTTTTTTTTTTTTTTTTTTCGGGGTAGGGTTGTTAGCCCCACGCCCAACCCCCAACCCCCAACCTGGAGGACCAGGGTACCACTCTTAGTCTGGCTCATCACCTTAGGCCTGTCCAGCTTGGGTAGCCCTACCAGGAGCCGAAGCTCCCGCTGGCATAGCCCCAAGAATCATTTGAGCTCGCAAGCCTCCAAACACCCGGCAATACCTGATTGCCTTCTGCAAGGTGACGGTACCGGCGGGAGGCAGGACTTTCCTTGGCTTGTCATTTTCTTAAAGCCGAACACACTCAACCCCACCACATTGTCTACATTGTACAAAATGAAAAATTGTGTCTGATAAAATATTTTATGTTCGACCTCACTATTACGTGTTAGAAAACTGTATCATAATGATGGTCATTATAACACCGTTTTTCATTATGATACAGTTTCTCCAGCAAATCAGAGCTCGTTCATTGACCAATTAGGTAACGATACCTTCGCGCATGCACTCAAAATCCAACATGTCGGACATAAACACAACATCGAACTATAATAAATTACCGACATGGAATACGCACCGTCCATATGTTCGCGTAAATAAACTGGCGAATATGAGACAAGAAATAGCACTGTACCGGTACCTTAATATCCCCAAAACCAATTTCTACACAGCGCGTGGTTTTGACACGACTTCAGTGACAGTTTTACTGAATACTGGTGCGCAATCTGAACATATGGTATTGAAGCACACTGAGCGCATGCGTTGGTTGTCCAGAGAGCTTGGACAAGAGAGATATACTACCCACCGCAGCACCCGATCACAACATTCTACTGTAGTGACGGAACAGATATTTATGAATATTTATGTTAAAACATATAATAAAGTTATAATTATCGTCGAACATAAACAGTCGTATGCAACTCGCCTATAATGGTAATTAAGACACTCGTATGAAAATTATAAAACTTGCATACGCTCATTTTATAAAAATACTCTGGTCTTAATTATAGCCATTATAGGCTCGTTGCATAATGTACTATAAATTAATTATAACATTACCAGACTTATCAGTGTTGTCTGCAAATTGATTGTATTCTCCCCTGAAAGGAGATATTTTTTTCTTTGATGCACTGGTCACAACTTCTAACTTACTTCTGGGTCCTGGAGTGTTAGGATCCTGTACAATAACCTCACAAATTGCAATCTTATTGAACTGGTTTCCTTTATATCGCCTCTTCTTGAATACACCTTTTGGTTTGGTCATTGTGTATGCACAAGACTAAACTTTATTGAATTTATACACAATGCACTCACAATATTCCACACAAAACCTTGATATACTTATTTTACCGCTCGACCACCATGTGTTTACTAACAGAAACAAACAAATGAGCATCGCTGTGCACAGTCTGAAGTATAGCCACTACAAAACTGCCAAGAAAAACTTTTCCTAAGGCATTGAATGTAGGGATTAAGTCTGTATCGAATCGCATTAGAAAAAAGTGATGCAGCACATCATGCATTACTTTTAAATGGTTTTTAAATGCTCTAATATGAAGGTATCATTAAAAATATATATATATATCATCTTGTAGGGTACATTTTCAACTATCAAATTTCATAGAAAACCAAAAATCGATTTTTTGACCCCATACTCTGGGGGAGGTCCCCTTAAATACCAACTGGCTGCGCCAGAATTCGATTCTGCAATCTTGAGCAGCTTGTCATGTTACTGCATGTTTGTGTATGTTATTCTCTTACTCTGGGAATGTACTGGGTGTCTGGCTTACTTTGTAATGAATAGACATCACATTGAGCACCTCCTATGAACGAGTGTTCATATCTCGGAAAGTAGGCATGGCAGGACCCATGTTTATTAGACATTTTTTCTTGTTGTAATGCATACCGTTTTATCACCTAAAATAAGTGGGTAGGACACTTATCTTTTTAATTACCAGTGTAGAGTGTATATTTCAAAAGGTTTTTTTTTTACTTTTTTTCCTAGAAGCATGAATAAAGAAAAACAAAAACCAACAACAGCACTTACCAGTACATGGGTATAAAAAACCTGCGATTGATATTTGCCAGCAGGATGGTTTTTTCCAGGCAGCGCCTCATTTCAAGTTATTGTTCTGGTGGCAGAGTTCAGTTAATTTATACACTGTCCCACTAATGAGAACTTTTGGTAAATTAAATAAGCTATAGCCTAGCTTTTTTTTACTCAAGAACATTCCTATAATGGAATTTTCTTTTCTATTTCCCTACTCTCTTTATAATCTGTGTGACCGGGTTGACAGTGTCATTCGGCTTTGTCTCGCTTTTTGAAGAGCGCTGTGCAACTTGTCAATTACATTGAACAATTAAAAGTAATTTATTGATATTCCTAACACACCACCAAACCTCGCACTTGAACACATCCGATTGCATCCGCATGTAACGACACACTGTTCTAAACCTCATACAGCTGAGTAATATGGTGGCAATCCAAGCCACATCAAACAAATGAACAATGTCCGGATGTCAGCCGTGATGTCATCGTACTGAAAATGAAAATCCACAGCCTGCTTCCAGTCTCCGACCGGGTCAGGAATGGAATGAGTGAAGCCTCCATCTAGCGGCGAGGATATGAAATGTGCCGGCTGCCGAGGCCTGGCGCACTCCTCTGGGGCAATGATTAAATGAATGACAGATGAAATGAAATGATAGCGGAGAGTGTTGCTGGAATGAAATTTGGACAGGGAAAACCGGAGTGCCCGGAGAAAAACCTGTCTGCCTCCGTTTTGTCCAGCACAGATCTCACATGGAGTGACCGGGATTTGAACCACAGACCCAGCGGTGAGAGGCCGGCGTGCTGCCGCCTGAGCCACGGAGGCTTCGATGTCATCGTACTACACTGATAAATTCCCCTAGACTCTTACGTATCGCGGTATATACTTGAATCTGCCCAAAGGATGCAGAATTGATTATAACAGTGTCATTATATCACACCTATATCTTAGAACTGGTTGGAATTAACTTTAAATTAAAATACTTAAGAATACAGTGTTATTAACTCGGGCATTTCTGAAATCATCTGCTAAATAACTTATTTCTTGATATTTTAATTTGACAATACCATGACTCTATCTCAAATTGAGAATGTAAGGTCACCCATTGCATTCTGAAATGTGATTTTTCACTAGTTTTTGGGGCAGATTACCTCAGTGTTCTGCCCCTCATAACAACAATCGGGATCATATCTTGTATTTGTATTTATTACAGTTTATGTAAATGAATATTAGCAAGCCCTCAATGGACTTATTGTTTCTCTGGGCATCATTAATTGTGGTCATTTTGAACGGGGTGCATATATTCCTGGACATTTGAGGTTAGGACCCTCTGTAAGTTACTGGTAGTGACAGTTGAAATTATAACTTGTCAGTCCATCAACACAATTTAATCCCAATAACTGGATGTGCGAAAAAGCAACCTGAAAAAGGAATCAAATGTGATAAAAATAAATACAAATAATATTTATATTATTCAGTATTTGTTATGGATGACATGGTTGCTCGAAAACGAGCACCCTCAGGATCAAATATACAAGACAAAATAGCTCTACAAATACACTACCAAACCCACAATGACACCCACAAACAGCTGCTCCCCTCCAAAAAAAAAAAAAAAAAAAATGCACGGCAAAAACAACTATGACATTGATTAAATACTAAGGCATTAAGCACCTGTAAAAAGAACTATTTATTTTAATATCTACTACGTTGCAAGATTGAGAAATGACGATCCCATCCACAAAAAACAGTCTCCCTCCACCAACTAATCTATGAGGTGTAGCTACTATTTCTGTGATACACTTAAGCAATAAGCAAATGACTCTCCTGAGATGATGGTAAAAGTTAGAACTTCAACATACAAAAACAGTGTTTGTCTACCAATAATGTGTTGAATGATCTGATATGGAGACTTGTCTGAATTGTGTGATGTCTACAAGCTGCTCTGACAACCAATGACCTGGGGTAAAAATAACAACTATGGGTTTGTGGAACAACTTGCAAATCGCCAATATCAAGATTAACTTTTGTTAATTTGAGGTGCTTTTTGAAAAGCAGATTGTGTAATAATGATGTTTATTCGAAGAAGAATCCATTGCAGGTTCCGTGTTGACGTTTAGAATTGAATATAACAAGTTACAAAGTTACTTTGTAACTTGTTATATTCAATAATAATGATGTACCATACGCAAGGTTACATTTAAACAATAGTTGACTAAGAAAGGGAAGATATACATCCTAGTTAGGCAAACGTAAAAACCAAAGACACTAGTTGAATTTTGAATTGATTTAAGGGGCAGAAAATAGAGTTCATCTGCCTTTCACCCAAGAAAGAAAGAGATGTCTTAATAATACTGTCCTTTGGTCATGTGAGTCACTTCCTGCATATGTCAAACGGTTCCGGACATTCACAGTCTACCGCAAACGATCTCCCATCCTGTCTTAAAAGCGGGACATGGACTCCTCAACACCGCTCAATGTAGGCTTTTGTATGTTATGGGGAAATACAAAGTACAGTATATACAGTCAAACTTGCCGGAACAGCCACCTTTACTTAACGGTCACCTCAATAAACTGACTTTTTTCTTCTGGAACCGATTACTTTGCCCTTAAAGCCTGTGCTAATATTCTCTTCCTTTAACGGCCACCTCATACCTCGGCTAGCGGCCACAGAAATTTCACAAATGGCCTGAATTATATGGCCGAACTCACTCGCAACCAATGTACATTGTTCACCCCTGAGACCGTCTCACAATTGGTCTGTCGGGCCGCGTGAGATAATGCGAGGTTTGCTATTATAGATTCTGCAAACATGTAAATGTAGGGACACATAAGGTTGGCATTTGCTGCGGCGTCGAACAACAAACATACTGACACTTATGTTTTTGTGTATTGTTACTACTGTATACCGTTAAACTTCTTGATAGATTGAGTTCAGATGTATTTAGTCAGTGAATGTGAAAAGGATTATTTGTGATAAGTCAAGAGCTAAAACTCTGCAATTTTTCTAGGTTCGTGCCGTGTTGGCTCTCACAGCGCACATGCGCTTCATAAGAAGGAGGGGGGGGGGGGGGGGGGGGTAGTCGGGTAGTGCACAGTTCGCTACTCCTGTGGAAGTCCGGGCGTGGACATCAAGAGTCCGCTGATGAGCCAGCTAGGCGAAACCCCATATAGACACGGCATAAACCTAGAAAAATTGCCCAGTTTTAATTCACGGACCGAGAAAGCCAATATACCAAGTCAAGAGTTATTTAAACTTTGGAAGAAAGGAGGAAATTGTTTCTCGAAAGAGAGAAAGTTATTTCTGCAAGGAATCTTGCCGAAACTTTCAAATGCAGTAAGATTCAGGTAAATAAAGTCCTGTAAAATAAAGAACAAATTTTATCCACAACAGGACTCCAGATCTCATACCAGAAAACCCACTACATGGAGGGATCTCTTTGGCACCTATATGGACTACCAATGACAACCAAATTTGGCAAAAATATCTCAAGTGCCTAAATTCAAATACTAAGGAGAAGTCATCCAACCTTCCGGACTGAATCGTGAAGCAAACAAAGATAGGATCTCTAAACTGCAAATAGCTTACATACCCACTTGGAACAGATATGATAAACAATCAATATCCAGAAATGCAATATTTTGGCATTACAACACTAATGAAGCCTGAAGCACTATATGCTTCTGAAATTTTGATTGTTGGGGGCAGATCATTAATTAAAGATGTGGAAAAGCAAGAAAGGAAAATCCTAAGAAAAATTTATGGACCAGTCTGGATGAAAAGAAAATCCCAAGCACTCTGAAAAAATCGGACGCATTTAGGAAAGGACGATTGAAATTTTACGGGCATATCCTGGGGATGGGCAATCAGAGACTGACCAAAAAGGATTCTGTCAATGAAAGTTAAAAACATCTGTCTGCTTGAAGTTGGAAAAGATCTTCAGGAAATAGGCATCACAGATGACACCGTACAAGACAGAGCTAAGTTCAGAGAATTAGTCGATAATCACCTCTTTGCAGACCATCCAAGCACTATCATCAACAAAACCTGGTCAGAAGATGCAAGAGAAGCCACAGCGAGAACCTGAAGAGATTTTAGGAGAAGAGAAAGGCAATGCCATCATCTAAATAAGTTCAATCGGGCATGAAGAAAGAACTAATTTTAAAGGATAGGGAAGAAAACTAACAAAATGGTATGAAAAGAAAAAGGGAGTCGAAGTATGGGGAATTAATAGATTTTGTTTATGAATGGTTTATGCGCGCATATACTAAGAAACTACCAATCAGAGGACCAATAATACAGGAAAAAGCATGGCAGGTAGGGAAGAATTAAATGTGAAAGAATTTGTTGCTATTGTCCATCCAGAAAAGAGTGGACTACAGCTCTTATGGTACAAGTGTTGCCGTGGGTAGTGGCGCAGCTATGGTTCAGCACACAGGATAAAGAACTAAGATACTGATATCAGCAATAATTAAAAACTTGCCAGCTACAACACAGCATACATCGTCAACTTGAATAGAAAATGGAACATCAGACGTGTGCATAAATGCCACGTACCTCATTGTAATTGTTTTATTTCACAAAATACTCCCTACTCTCGAACTTCTCAACACATTGTTTGAAATATCTTGCAGATATCTGCAATTGTGCGTTGGGTGGAGCTCAGAACCAAGTACAACAGTGTGAGGGCTGTTCCATCCATCCAGCACGCGGACACTACTGTCAGAAGAGTTACATATATAGTATTGAGAATGTTTAATTACGTATCACAAAATGAGCGTCTAGCATCGTGTACTATCCACTCGTAACCAATAAGCTATCGTACAGGGTGATTTTAAAATACTTTTACAAACTTTGGGGGATGAGTTCCTTACACCAAAACAAGAAAAGTTCATATAAACATATGTCCCAAACTCATTTGGTTTTGCATTATTAATTTATTAACAACTTGTTACGATCAACAACTTTCCAGGTCAACCAAACAACTGCATTTAACTATGCACTCATTCCTAGAAGGCTTTGACTCACTGTATTGTACATGCCATACAGGTGCTGTCTACAGAGACTTTATTCAGAACACTCTCCCAGACTTGCTAGAAGTACACCTTAAACTAACTACATACTAGAAGAGGAAATGGAAACCAAAAATACGAATAAGGGAATCAAAAGACAGGAGGAAAGGAAATGCCCCCAAGCCTCGAAGAATGAGAATTAAGGGACTTGAAAGGAAGGAGAGCCATGAAAAGCAGATAAGAAAGAGGAGAGGGCCCGCCCCAAAGTCAGAGGATAAAGGGGACAAAATGGACCCACTCAGGAATCCCTCGGGGTCGCCAACTCCCAAACTCACCAGCCGTGAGTCCTTGAGGGTGTAGCACTATCCTATCCAGCGTGCACCAGAAGTGGTTGGGCTACATACACCCTGCCTCCTTGAGGGTCTTGTGCAGAAGGCAGGTGATAACATGAAAAGAAAACGACGGCTGACTCCTCGAAGAATGAGGGTATCAGGAAAGATGCGACAAGGGCCAATTAAGGTGGGAAAGTGAAAGATTCCCTAGGCCTCGAATACCGTCGGGGTGGGAGAGAACAAGACTTGACCAAGAGAGGTCGACAGGAAAAAAGAATGAGAGGAGCTTGCACAAGTGGAAGCAATGCCAGACTCGGCTGGGGTCCGGTGGTCGCCAACCCACGTCCCACTAGATGTGAGCACCTGGGTGTGTAATTTTTGAAACATGAAGATTTTTTGTTCCAGATACTACCGACAAACTTATGGATCACAGTTTCAGAAGAACAATGACGCATTTGCAGGAAAGGGGTCAAATTTGAGCGAAAATAAAGAAATTATTTTGAAAACATTTTTGTACCTTATAGTGAGCTTGTATATGTTACAATTTTCCCGGGTTAAAATTTCCTACAAAACCAATCTTTTGCGTAATTGAATCTCAACAAAAGATGAATCGGTTTTTCGCATCTCCTGTACAATTGCAGTTTTGACAGTTATGTCATTGTTCTTCCGGAACGACGATATAACAATACACACTCGTTTTTGTCTTTGGGAATCTGACTTTTCGGCCAGAGCGAGTCGTGAGTCCTGTACTACTGGACTTAGTCGTTTTGGAGCGCTTTGTCGTGGAGAATATTATTGTTGATGTGCTGACCTTGAATATCATTAGGTTTGGTCGAGAGTGTATTATCCGACAGGAGGAAGACTGGTTTGATCCGGTCGATAGTGACATGGACAGGTTTGTCTCGTATAGGGAGAGTCATTGTCCTATCTCTGCAGTCTAACACACGATATGGACCAGTGTATGGTGGTTGTAAGGCACCACATACTGTGTCGTCAGGTAGGTAAGCTTGACTACAGGTGTTTAAGTCCTTGAAGATGAAGGTTGTTCTTTTGTTATGATGCGAGGCTAGAGTAAGACGCAGTCGATTCATTTGCCTACGGAGTCACACAACAAAGTTGGTAGTGTCCTCGAATTTGTTGTTCGTGTTTGCACACAAGATTTCACCTGGAATACGAATCGGTTCTCTGTAGATCAGTTTAGCTGCGGATCCATGAAGATCTTCTCTATATGCACTGTGGATGCCAAGCAAGACAATTGGTAGGACTTTCAGCCAGGACATATCAGGGTGGCACATGATTGCTGCTTTCAATTGACAGTGAAATCTTTCTACCATACCGTTGGCGCAGGGGCGCTGGTGGTTCGAGATCGCGAGGTTCCAGTGAGAACATCGAGTTGTCAGAACAGCTTTGACTCAAACTGACGTCCTCGATCAGTGGTGATACGAACAGGTGATCCAAATTGAGAAATCCAGCAGGCAGTGAATCCTTCAGCGACGTCTTCTGCTGTTATTCGTTCCAGTGGCCAAACTTCTGGCCAACGGGAGAATCGATCTACGACGGTCAGGCATTATCAGAAGTTATTAGCAGGAGGGAGTGGACCAATGATGTCTAGATGCACAAGTTGGAAGCGAGCTGACGGTAAGGGAAAGTTACCCGTTGGAGCATTGACATGGCGTGTAACTTTTGAGTGTTGGCATGTTTGACAAGCTTGTGTCCATGCATGACTGTCTTTTTGCAAGTAAGGTCATAAAGCGTTCGGATGCTAAACGGGTTGTCGCTTTAGTGCCAGGATGACTTAGACCATGAACACTGTCGAAAACTTGTTAGCGGTAAGGGGCAGTGATAAAAGGTCGGGGTCAGTTAGTTGAAGTATCACAGAACAAAGTGATGTTGGTTCCTGGGATCTGTACTTGCTGTAATCAAAGCGCTGATTTGCTATTTTTCAGCAAATCAAGTAGTTCTGCATCGCCTACTTGTGATCTTGCCAAAGCGGAGAAGGAGAAATGTCGTGGTTTCACCACGCTTAAGGCGCAATAATCACCACAGGGACGCCAGCCTTAGTCTTTCTTTGGTATCAGGTGGAGTGGTGTTGACCAAGGGTTTTCCGAGCGTTGTGCTGTTCCTTCAAGAAGCATAGCATCAAACTCTTTCTTGGCAATTTGTAGTCCATCAGTAGCGAGGCGACGTGCTCGGCATGAGACAGGAGGCTCTGGTATAGTATGAAAAAATGTACTGTGGAATGACGTACGTCTCGTGGGGTTCCAGACGGGCGAGTTATGTCAGGAAAGTCTTTTAAAATCTGATGGGATGGAGTCGGTAGGACGAGAACTTTCACGCTGGGTTGAATTGAGTTTGCAGGTGGATCGGTCACTGATAATCCTGTGATGCAGTCAACAATTCATTTGTTCCAACAGTCTGGAAGGAGGTGATAATAGGCGAGAATGTCCGATCCTATGATGGGGAGCTCAAAATCCGCAACGATGAACTTCCATGAAAATTCTCGTCTGAGACCGAAGTTCAGCTTCAAAGTGAAAGTGCCATAGGTCCTTATGGTGGAGTTGTTCGCAGCGATGAGATCATAAGTGGTGTTATGACGATGCCCCTTTAAGTGTGTCTGTGACAAAGAGGCGACTTCCACCTGCTGGGCAATCATCTACCGCCATCACAGATTGCTGTTGGAGTTTGATGAGTAATTACATGGTGGCTCACATTTCTTAGTTTGCTCACAGAAACTGCGGTGGTACCAGCACATTCCTCTGGTTTCGTTGGTTTCGTTTGTCATCGAGGAAGTCCTGCCGCTACTGTTACCTTGGTGCGGACGACCTCGTGAGTGTGAACGTTCACAAAAAGATGTAATGCAGCTAATTGTTAAAGTTCATCTATTCGCGTTTCCAAGTGACTTACTGTATATCACTAGATGGTGATG
This sequence comes from Meconema thalassinum, assembly GCA_946902985.2. Classification (NCBI taxonomy): domain Eukaryota; kingdom Metazoa; phylum Arthropoda; class Insecta; order Orthoptera; family Tettigoniidae; genus Meconema; species Meconema thalassinum. Next base: position 381,225,802 of record OX336394.1, on the reverse strand, counting down.
TGTGAACTGTATTTACAGCAACGGGAATGTGAGGTGGTGAAACTTCCATGATTTTGTCCGTTAAAACGGCTACTTTATCCAACGGACAGTCAGCTTGTCTCTGCAGTATAGCTTGCACTTGGGGCGGCAGGCGTTGAATCCACAATATTGCCTTAATAGGTTATCTTGAACCTGTGTGGCACCTACAAGAGATCGGAGGTGTCGTAAAAATTGAGAAGGCTTGCGATCTCCTAGTTCTTCCATTAATAGCTGCTTGATACGCTCTTCTTCAGACACTGACAAGACGTCTTATTAATTCAGAACGTAAATATAAGAAGGTGTTTTGAGCTGGAGGATTGGTAATGATGTCTTCGACCTCTGTGGCATAACGCTGTCAAGGTGCGCAACCACGTACGCATATTTTGTCACGTTTTGTGTTATGCCAGAGACATTGAATTGTGCATCTGCCTGCGCGAACCACGAGGCGGGTTTGTCCGGCCAGAAGACTGGTAATTTCACCGATACACGATTAACAACTGGTGCTGTACTAACCTGTGATGAGTAGACGTCTGTTGCATTTGGAGCTGTTGTTGCAGCTGGTGATTCAGTTCTTGCAGTTGCTGCAATTGTTCCTGTAGCTGCTCCATCATACTACTAATGTGGAATATCCTATCACGTCAAGGTCACCAAGAAGACTAAGTCCTGTAGTTCAGGACTGTTCACTCGCTCCAGCCGAAAAGTCAGATTCCCGAATCTCTTTTCGCCATAGCCACCTCATCTCCGTGGGGAGCTGGTTTGGAGAAACCGTGACATTTCTCCTTCTCCGCTGCCGGAATCCAGATAGCAGCATATCCTTTGTGGCTCCCATTGGAATCAAGGAGGCCATGAAAGAGAGTTGTTATCTCTGTGGAAATTTGAAGCCATTCTCTTTTTTTTTTTTTTTTCAGTGTTGCCTATACAAATTGTCTTTTGGTGCTTTTCAGTCAGTCAACACGATTGTGCCCAATGAATTGGGCGGGGTACAAGTTATAAATATGTAAACACATTCCTGGAAAAAATTACATGTATTAGTAATCACACCATTTAAGTGTGATAATTAATACATGTAATTTTTTCAAGGAATGTCTCTTCCCGCCCAATTCATTGGGCACAAACGTGTTGACCGACTGAAAAGCAGCAAAAGACAAATTGTTATCACTGGGTAACCAGAGATAATATATAACAATACACTCTCACTTTTGTCTTTGGGAATCTTATGGTATGATATAAGTTTACTGTAGAACTAATAAAGCAAGCCAGACTTACGTTACAATACAATTTATTTCCAAATATATATGAACTTTTTTTTCTTGTTTTGGTGTAAGGAACCCTTCCCCAACGTTTGTAAAAATATTTTAGAATCGCTCTGTATAAGGCAGGGAAATGCAGTTTATAAAGACTTCGATGTCATCAATTCTGGGGGAGTTCACTGCATATAGCCTATAATCCCATAAGAGCCTGTAGTCCACTATTAACTCGGATGGACAATAGCACTGGGTGGATTGAGTGTTTCAGGAAATGACACAACATTGCCTGACAGTTTGTGACGTTTATGAATGGAAGGGTAGATTACCCTCAATCATTGGCTAACTATGAACTCTGGTCATTTACATTTACAATGACAATGAGAGCCAGTATCTCTTATAGAACCATTCTCGGCAAATCGTTGACAGTAAAACCTGAAGCGTGCAATGGGGAAAGAATAGCGAAGGATAGTTATACATTTATTCTGTTGTAATGTTATTTGATTTGATTTATTTCCACGGCAACACTCAGAGCTTAAGAGCTCCTTGACAGTAGCACCCTACTTACAATAAGATTAGGAGATGAGGAGCCACCTTTAATTATAGGAAAATCAGAGACACCCCACTGCTTCAAAAATGTTTTCACGAACTTGTTGGGCTTATGGTGGTGTGCTAATAAGATAGCATGGATGACGTTTGCCATATTTAAAGAATGGTTGGGAGAGTTCAACTATAAAATGACTAACAAAACAGGAACCTCATTCTTCTTCTCGACAATGCACCTAGTTACCTGGAAATTCAACTCTTCAACGTGTTTTTAGCCTATTTTCAATTTTGAGAAAAATAGGCTTATGAGATCACCTTTTGTCTGTCTGTCTGTGTGTGTGTGTGTGTGTGTGTGTGTGTCCCTAATAACTTTTAAACGGCTGGAGCGATTTCAATGAAACTCGGTAAGTTCATAGCACTATTCCGGGCGACCTCGACCGTGCCCTTCAAATTTTGTTATGTCTCACCAATCCAACATGGCGGTTGTGCGAAATATTTCACCAGCATTCAATATCTCCGAAACTATTCCCGATAACACTGTGGAATTTATTACGGTGATAAAGGGAACTACTAGAAGTTCACCTATGTGACTCTTGAAAAACTGGTAACTACAAAACCAACATGGCGGCCACGTGAATTTGCGACTTTTAAATAGACGTTGCTCGTGATTTAACCAACCAAACGCAATAAAACTTGGTACAGTATATGTTTATACACATTGTAATGCACCGACATCTAACTTCGTTCAATTGTTTACATAACCACAAGAGGGCAGATGTGCGAAATTTTAAAATCTCGTTTTTACTTCTTGTGTCCTATCATGCGATTGAAGTTTGAATACTACACTTACACAATAATCTTCATGTAACAGTACATAACTCTAAGACCTACATATATAAACATCTAACATGGCGACCATCCGCAATATTTAGTCGGTTCTCAATATCTACGAATCTATTACAGCCAAAACTGAAATTTTGCATGTTGATAGAGGCAATTAACATAAGTAGGATATATGAAAAATAGGCTGTATAGTTCTTCACGGAACTACTTGTTTTTTGTTTGTATTTTTACCACAGAAAATGACCTTAACCATCATCATACACAGTTTCCAGCCCCAGGTCGGGTCTGTTTGGAACGTGGCCTCTCCACTTGGTTCTCTCCTCCCACCACCTCTCCGTCGTCACTCTGATCCTGTCCTCTCCTCTCTTTTTGACACACTCCTCCACTCTCTTCAGCCATCTAACCCCTGGTCTTCCCCTTTGTCATTTCTTCTGCATCTGCATTTTGTGTATCCTCTTGGGCATCCTCTTCTCTTCCATCCTCTACAAGTGTCCATACCATCTGTCTTGATGTCTCAATCCTACCCTGCAAGGGCTCCTCTTTCACTATTTCCCTGATCTCGTAATGTCTCGCCCTGTCTCTTCTTGTTACTCCTATCCTCTTCATCAAGAAATAATAATAATAATAACTTGATTGCAGCACAATGGCCTGATACAGAATTTGCTTAAGATTCATATGAAAACATCTACTTGGTCCTGTTATTTTCTTTACTATATTCTCTAAGTGACTTGGTTCTTTTTCACATTTATCTTTTGCAAATTTTTAGACACAAATTATACGTGCATTTTTCACTTGGTTCATGAAAGGAAGTATTTTTGAAGAAATTATGGTGCAGGCCATGCACTGCTAAACGTGTTATGGCATTCCGTAGTTCCTGATTGGCTCTCGTCCAGTTTCTGTCCAGCATGGCATCTGTTGAGTCGAACTCTTCGGACATCTCATTCCTTTTCTCCTCTCTTTGCCTCTTGTGTTCTGACTCTTGTGGGGTAGATGGTAGTAACATAATGTACTGTACTTTATATCTTCAATGAAGAAAGTTTCTATCGCCAGTTCATAGACCAGACAGTTTTGGGGTTATTTTTTAAACCTGAGAGTTACTTTTACCGTTTTCAGGGCTGCAAGTTCTGATGTTTTAAGGTGGTCCCAAATCAGCTTGCCATATGTATTTACTGGCATTATTTTCATTCGGAATGACTCCAAAGCCGTTCCTAATGATAGCCTGGCGAGTTCCTTTATGTCAAATATGCTCGTATCCCTGCAGCAATCCTTTCCCTTGAAGGACAGACCGGTGGCCTGTAAAGTGATCCCAGATATCTGAAGCAGTTTACTCTCTGTAGGCCCTCTCCTTCAAGAGTTATCTTGTCTCCAGCTGCCATCCTTCTGCCTCTTCTGAATACCATCATTACTGTTTTCTTGTTGATCGTAAGATCATTTCCATTGCCCATGCAGTCTGTCCATTGCTTTTTGGAGATCAGTTGTTTGAGCCAATATATTGCATTCAATCAATGTCGCATTCAATCCTTGGGAAATATCGATTATGTCTGATGTTGCGAAGTGAATAGTGTGGGACTCATCAGATTGCCCTGTAGCAAACCAATCGTTTGTGTTGTGCATCTTGAGATGCATATTCCATTGTTGACCATGACTTGTTTTTCCTTTAGTATCCCCCTGATAACTCTTTAACATATCGTTCTCTTCTCCAATCATGTCACTTAACCTTTGCAAGAGTTTCCTTCTGTTTACGGAGTCGAAGGCCTTATCATAGTAAACAAAGTGTCCTGGATATTGTCCAAGAGGTTTTTCATGGCATGCATTGTCCCTCTTCTTTCTCTGAAACCAAATTGCTCTTCCGGGATGTGGTTTCTCAGTCTTTTGTTTATTATTGTTGAAAACTTCTTATATACATTGCTCTCTATTGCTAACCCCCCGGTATGAGTTTGGATCGTCCATTTCTCCTTTCCCTTTCTAAAACATCTTAAAAGACGAGAGTTTCCTGTTTTAAGGAATGTGTCCTATTGAGAGGCATTTGTTGGAGAGCTCTCCCCAGTATGCTTGCTGACTCAGGTTTTCGTTGAAAATGCCATCAGGGCCAACTGTCTTTCTCTTCTTGCAATATTCAATGGCTTCTTGTACTTGCCCCTCTGTGATTGGAGCGATGGTAAGTGTGTTTACAGTAATTCTGTCTATCATTTCGCTTGTTTGGGATCCGTTATACAGATTTGCGAAATGTTGTTCCCATACCTCCGTTTGTATGGCAGCTGCTGTAGGCCTATCTCTTTTCTTTTCTTCAAGGCTAGGAAGTGTTTTTTTTTCTGCCCCTTCCGCTAGATTCCTGGTTCTTCGGTATAGTTTGCTCTCTTCTATTTTATCAATTTTTTTGTACTCTTTCCTCTTTGTCGAATACAACAGCAAAGATTCTCTTGTGTGGTGTTTTGTCAAACCTAGTAGAGTAAGAGCCTCCTTTCTTGACTGGTAGGCTGGCTGCGTGGCTCAGCAGTAGCGTTCTCGCTTGATGTGTCCAAGGTTGTGGGAACAAAACCTGCCGCAGTCAGCTGGCATTTGAGGGAACCGTGTCAGATGTACTGGCACGTTAAAGATCCCCTTCGGCAGGGCCGTATTTCTAAATAGGCTAAGTAGGCTGCAGCCTAGAGCGGCAAATTTTCAGGGGCGGCAGTTTGGCAATTCATTCAAAGCTAAAATGAAGTATTTCAGACGTTAATAATATTTTCCGTACATATTTAAGAATACAAGTTACTTAAAAATATGTTTTAGTCCTTATACAGTTCTTCCTGCCTTAGAAGAGTTAAGAACTATCTCGGAACTAGTATTTCTGAAATACGGTTAAACTCACTTTCATTACTTTGTATTGAGGCAAATACAACAAAAACACTTCCATATGAGGACATTATTAAAGAGTTTGCCATTAAGAAATCTCTTAAAAAAGCTATGTAAATTTGAACACGAAGATTACGTAGGGTGATTTGTTTTAGAGAAGTTTGCATATTTTTCAACAAATAAACCAGTAATTGACTACATTTTGTGTAATTTCATTTCACCATGTAGGACAACTTAATTCAAATTGAACACAGTTCTTCAATTATGCAAAAGATAGTCATTAGCATTAATATATTTTAAAAATATGTGTAAAATAGTGATCACTGTTCTCCAAGAACAAATTAATTAATTAAGTTCGAAACCCATTTCATTTTTTAACGAATCTTAAAAGAAGTAAACAAACAAGTAGATAACTAATTTCATTATAACATTTATTATGCAAGCCATTAAATTTGTAGTTTTATCTAAACTAAATGAACTTTATGTTTAAAAAAGATGAAAATGCCAATAAACTCTTATTCTTTTGTTGTATAAAACAAAATATGTATTAAGCAAATATGAACTATTGAGGGGGCGGCAAATGGACTTTAGCCTATAGGCGGCATACTCTTAAATCCAGCTGTGCCCTTCGGGGAAAAATTCTGACACCCCGGCGTCACTAAAAGCCACAGTAATTAAAGGGACGTAAAACCAATAACATTATTATTATTATTAAGTGGTAGCATTCTTTATCGAACCATGGCTTAGCTGTTCTTATCGTTTGTTCTATCTTAGCTTCCTTGATATAGTCAGTTATAATGTCTAGTCCTTCTTCTATCTGGCTGTTGTTAAAAGTTCTCTGGCAGTTTCTAAGATAGGCATTTTTCTCGCAGGATATCCTGATTCAAATTCATGAAGTTTGGGGCACTGCTTTGTTGCTTTCCCTCCCAGTCGTCTCTGTCCTGCAGTTGTATTGTTGTGCATACTGGTAGATATTTCCTTAGTGAGGCTTCTGAATTGTGCAAGATTTCTACCTTGATATTTTTTATGTTTTTCCCTCTGTAAAAAAACAAGTCTATGGTGCTTGATCCATTTGGTGCCAGGTAGATTTGATCTCATCTCATGTTACCTAGGGTGAATCCTGCTTCCTGGAAGAGCTCCATCAATAGCTTTGTCTTATGGTTTGGTTTGTCCCCCTGCAGTTTAATTAAGTCCCTTGCGAAGATGAAGTTTTCTTCATTTCTCCCTGCAGCAACCGCCTTTACCACTTGCTCGATTACATTAGGTGTCCTTTGCGGTACTTCTGTACATACCAATTATACTGTAGTGATTTGATTTATCTTGAGAATAACCATGTTTTCCTCTGAAAGTTTTTCTTGGGTCTCACCAATCTTATTCTTGTATATACATGTTGCTCCACCTTCAGGTCTTCCTTTTTCTTTAGATTTTGCCAAGCTATGCAGGCTGTAGAAGGTCAGGAAGTTTATTTTTTCGTAAGAAAGGTTTCTGTTGTAATTCCGATGTCAAACTGCGACCATTACTTTACCTCCATTAGATTCAAGATAGTCTTGAGCTCTTCCATACCGTATTCCAAAGGAGCAATTTCAAGTTTGTTGCCATTTGTCCAGTTTTTTTCTGTATTGAATCAGTCTTGGGAACCTCCTTCAAAACCTCCAAGACGTCTGTCCCAAAAAAGCGGTATCAAGGAATAATTCAGACATATAAATTGCAGTATAGGAAGAGAGTCCTCTGATCGCTGGTTGCATGAATGGATGATGATGAATGTGTGTCAGACTTGACAAAAATGTTAAATGTCAGAGATGCTGTATTCTGACTAAATCTGCATGGAATGCAGTGAAGAAACCACCCAGAAATGTTTTAAGAGATGTGGTATTGTTAGCACATCCTGTGTTGACCAGATGAAACAACTTTATATAGAGGAACAACTAGAAGAAGTTGAGATGCTAACAGAGGTGGCAGGGGCTGTGTGCAACGCCAATGCTGAGATGGAAGATGTTCCCTGTTTCAGCGATTTAGAGGGTGACTTCAGGATGATTGTCAAGGTCAGTTATTTAATTTTATACAGTACTGTATTTTCTTGTTCCTCTCTTTCTTGTTCACATCCTGTAATCATTCGTCTTTTGCAGGGGCATCTGTATCTGAGAAAATTGAAGTAGCCAGGAGAGCGAGAGTAGCGACATCTGTAAACCATTGTTGTCTCTAAAGGAGGGGATTGCAGCTCTCCATTGTGTTACAAATTGGATAAACAGTATGGTGAGACTAGCATCTCGCATCTGAATAAACTTTTAGATAGTCTACCTTTGAAATGTGTGCCTTAAAAGAAGTTGTAGTAACAGTGCAAAACAACCCACAGTGAAAGATTATTTTACATAAAATTACCGGTGAATCTCAAAAATGTCATTCTACAGTACCATACTATACAGGATCCCTGTAAATTTTAAAACATCATTATATTTTGTATTTCTAGTACTGCAATATTGTCCTGTTGTCTTGTTTTGCTCTTGTTTTCTTTCAGCTTTGTTTTGATAATAATGTGTTATTTTTACTTTAATTATGTATTATTGTACAGTATTTTGTGTTCGTTCCATTATTGTTTGTGGCAAGGCAACTTCCATAATTAGATGAAAATAAATACTGTGCTAGTAAGAAATGGCCTACTGCAAATGCAGTGAAACAGACCTCTTCCCCAATTTGGAATATTTCATAACCTCAATTTTGCGGTCACCTGTACTGATGGCCGATTTTTGTAAGGATGGCTGGTGACTGCTTTTGGCAGGTTTCACTTCCCTTCCTTTTTTTCTTTTCTTTTCTTTTTTCTTTTGACATTTTTCCTTTTTTTAGGCTACCTCCCCCTCCCATTCCTTCTTACCACCCTTGCCCACTAATACAAAGTAGCCTAACTTCTTGCTGTCATGTTCCTAATAGGCCTAAAGGGAATAACTGTGATCCTTCCAAGACATGTGGTCATTTATATTTGACTGGTTATTATTCTTCGCAGTATGTATTTCGTAAACACAACCATATTGGTTGTTGAATGCTTCCGTATCGACTCAGTCTATACATATCAATGTACAGTATATGTACTGACTAGACTGACCCATTAAGATTAAATAAATAAATATGAACTGTATTTCGATCGATTCCTTGATATCTAAAGCCCTTCCTTTTGACTCGTAAAATTCTTAAATCTTTCTCCAAGGTGAATTTACGATTTTTTTCTTAACTGTGTTCGCAAACCGCTGTCGGCTGAGTGTCTGCCGTGTTTTCTTGCATATCTGTTTGGAGAGGAACCATATTTTCCCCCACTCAGTGTCAACTGGAAAAGGGGAAATGAATATGATGATCTGTATTCGGTGTAATGTGTGTCAATTGATGGAAGTTGTGACTACTGTACTTCTAATTTAAATTTAAGAATGTGGTAAATATTTGAGGCTAGAATGATTTTACAAAGTGGTGTATGTTATTGATTCTGGAACTGTCTCCTTACTATTCTAGGCCATTTAATTCATCTGCCTCAGCTTAGACAAGGTCCATATATACTTGCGACCGGTGAGATAGGACCCTACAGAAATGCCTGACTGAGGCTTTGATTTGATGATGATAGGTACAGGGTGCAGTGCATCCTCCTCAAATAACATGTTTCCCTAATAATTTGTACTAATGGGCATGGATGAGGGGTGTGGTGTTGTGGAGTCAATGTCCCGCTTTTGAGGCTGATTGTTGGCTTATTTTGATCGTTAAACCTTAGCTGTGACAGGATGGGAGATTGATTTACGGTAGACTGTGAAGGTTTATTTTATCGAACTAGGCAACACTGAAAAATGGCTTCTAATATTTCAATAGACTATGAAGGTCCGGAACCGTTTGGACACAGGCAGTATTATTATGACATGTTTTTTCTCTCTTGGTTGAAGGACAGATAACTTAGTTTTTTTGCCCCTCAAATCAATTCTAATTCTTTCTTGGAACTCTATTCTCTTTGTTTTTTAGGTTTGCCCTAACTAGGGTGTATATCTTTAGAACCTACCACTGCAATTGGTAGTTTGTAGCAAAATTTGTAGGTTATATCTGGCTAGTTAGAAATGTTCTATCAAGTTCCAACGTTTGCCACTAGGTGTTAGTGACAGCATCTGGTAGCTAAAGTTGGAACTACTTGAAATTGAACTTGTTAGGAGCCCTCGGGCATTCAATCAAAAATACTCAGCTATGGCCATTGGTTGCAATTCATATATAATAATATATTTCCTTTCTTAGTCAACTATTGTTTAAATGTAACCTTGCATATGGCACATCATTATTACACAATCTGCTTTTCAAAAAGCACCTCAAATTAATAAAAGTTAATCTTGATTTTGGTGTTTTACCTCAGGTCAGTGGTTGTCAGAGCAACTTGTAGACATCACACAATTCAGACAAGTCTCCATATCAGATCTTTCAACACATTATTGGTAGACAAACACTGTTTTTGTATGTTGCAGTTCTAACTTTTTACCATCATCTCAGCAGAGTCTTTTGCTTAATGCTTAAGTGTATCATAGCAATAGTAGCTACACTTCATATATTAGTTGGTGGAGAAAGACAGTTTGTGTATGGGATTGTCATTTCTCAATCTTGCGACCTTGTAGATATTATAATAAATAGTTATTTTTTCGGGTGTTTAATGCTTTAATATTTATAAGTTGTAGTTGTTTGTGGGTGGCATTGTGCGTTTGGTAGTGCTTTGTAGAGCCATTTTGTCTTGTATATATAGATCTGAAGTTCGCAAAACATGTCATCCATAATAAATACTGTATATGTATGTTTTAGGTAGATTTCATTAGAAAGCTACCTATTGCAATGGGTACCACGTTTTGACTTGCGGAAAATTTCAACATATCTTCGCGTTTCACATCCCCAAGACCCCAAAACCACCATCAGTTCAAAAGTATATACAGAGAGTTTAGTTTGTATGTAACGGAGACCCTCGCTTGCCCGCTCGCCCATGGCGTGAGCCTGTCTCCTGCCACGCACTTTGCCGTTATGCGGTGCCTGCCCGGCACTGAGTCATTGAGTATAGGAATTTGTACTTACCTAGTTCACAGCTGGTGCTGAAAATGTTCGCCATTCACTGCTACACATCGCTGGCACCTTTTTATGAAACTGGCATTTACTCTCTGAAGTTCCTCAGCACCGATTGACTGTATTTCAGCTGTAATATAGTCTTTAAGCTCATTTATAGTGCGAGGGTTTCTCGCATACACTCTATTTTTAAGCGTCCCCCACAAATAAGTCACATGGTGATAAGTCTGGGCTTCGCGGGGGCCACACGTTCCGACTTATAATCCTCGTACCGAAAATGCGACGCAGTTCTGTCATGGATGCTTCGGCAGTGTGAGCAGTGGCAGAATCTTGTCGAAAGTAATTTGACAATCGCTCTCAGTAAGTGAGTTCGTCAAAAAATTGGTCAAGAATCACATTGAAGTACAAATTTAAGTACAAATTCCTATACTCAATGACTTGATGCCGCGCGAGCACCGCAAAACAGCAAAGTGCCTGGCGGGAGACAGGCGCGCAACGCGGGCGAGCGTCTCGGTTACATACAAACTAAACTCTCTGTATATACATTACTTATCACTTTTTTGTGGTCACAATACCTACCACCATTTTCCACCAATCACTTTCAAATGTATACATAAAATATTGCCCTATAAAATCTTGGTCGAGTTCACTAATGGGAAAAATCGTACTAAGAGTGTGGGAGTGGCCTTTTTCAAAAAATTAAATATAGCTATAACTTTATTAATATGTGAAAATTTGAATCCATTCAAAGTATGTACTATTTTTCGGATAAGGGCCAGAAACTTGTCCGTAAAGTTCTTTGATAGCACCAACCATTGACCAAACGGGTGGAATAATTGAGTTTTTTGAGAAAAACAATTATACTTCCATTAATAGGCACTATATCAAAACCGTTCGAAATGGTCGATAGTCCTCTAAACATTACCTAAAACTTTTGTCTGAAAGATTTTTTGATATGACCCACCGTTACGCCAAGGGATGAGTAAAATATTGTCGATAAAGATGCCAAGTTGATGAGGGATAAGCTAAGCCGAAGATGGTTATCACAAATTATTGCAGACTGTACTACGGATGCCATCAAAACAATACTGATGTTGTTTTGACAGCCGTGTTGTTATACAGACTAGCCAAAGATAGCTTTATCTCAAACTCCTGTCCCGCTGTTCGGCAGTAATGCTAGTGCACTGTAAATAGCAGTAGATTATAGAAGATGGGGCTTGTAGAACGTACACTGCAGGCCAAAAGTTTCTGGACAAACATTAAACTTTAAAAATAATGACTGAGAGTAAAAGGAAGCAACACATATATGCAAGGATTTGACAAACATGTATCCTAGAACTAATTTACACTACACCCAAGTAAGAAATTAACAATATGTACACATTTACACCCACAGATCACGAGAATACATCAAACTTCCTTCTCGTCAAAGAAACCCCCCTTTGCTGCAAGCGCACGTTTCACTATTCTTGGCATTCTCAGTACAAGTTTCTCCAACACCAATGCAGGTATCCTCAACCAGGCATTTTGTAGGATGTTCCACAGCTTTTCTGATGACGAAGGACACTCTTTCCGGACTTGCCGATCCAATTCCTCCCACAACAGCTCAATCGGATATAAGTCGGGGGATTGAGGGGGGAGCATTCCATTAAAGACAATTCCCCCGAGTTTTGCTTGCTTTGCAAATATTTCATACGATAGTGAGATGTATGTTTAGGGTCATTGTCTTGTTGGAAGACAAATCCACGTCTAACAAGTTGTTGTCCAGATGGTAGAGCATACCGAGATAAGATGGAATGGTAACCGTTTTTTGTCCAATATCCATGAATGCGGTGCAGCATACCAACTCCACTGAATGAGAAACAACCCCAAACCATCACAGAACCCCCTCCATGTTTCACTGTAGGTGTTATACAGTCAGGATGCATTTTCTTCGATGCTGAACGTCGAACATACACTCGTAGCCGTTGCCCAAAAATTTCGAATTTGGATTCATCTGTCCACAGAACCCTTTTCCAGTCCTCAACTCTCCAACTCTTGTGGACTTGAGCCCACTTCAGTCACTTTTGTTTATTTCCACGTCGTAGAAGTGGCTTTTTAATAGCAATTCGGCACAATGATCAGCCGATCTGAGGCGACGCTTAACTGTGGTCAGTGACACTTTATTCTCATGGTTCATATTAAATTGTCCCTGGATTTCTGGCACTGTAATTTTTCTGTTTCGTTTTCTGACAACGACGATATACGTGTCTTGAGCTTTAGACATAATTCGGGGTCTTCCAAAACGATTTTTATCTTTGTTAGACCCCGTTTTATCCAAACGCAAAATCGTATCACTGACTGTTGAACGGGGGATTTTTAGTTTACTAGCGATTTCCCTTATCGTATATTTTTCTCCTCAAAGAGTATTAATTGCTGAGCTTAATTCTAAGCTGATGGTCTTTCCTCGGCCCATTATCTACAAAGGATAATAAAAACTGATGCTATATTTGGTACCAGTGACGTCACACTATTAATACGACTTTGGTTTGTAATAATATAATAACTACATTATAATATCAAATATATTAAAGGGACAGGAATTCCGCCTGATCAATACACAATTTTTTACAGTCAAAGGGCTATATTACACCCATTTGGTACATGTTTCGAGGCCTTCTATAATGGCCCCTTCATCAGCCATACACAGAAACATATTGTCAGTATAATCAAGGAAATACATTAAAAAAGGTTAAAACTAACACGAGAAACTAGATGAAAATGAGACATAGAAATCATGAGGACAGTTATGGTGAAAAAACATTGAATAAAACATGTCCTGAGAAAATCTCACAAATATTACAAACACACAAATGGAAAAACACATTAAAAATAGCATATTAAAATGCAACTTAAAGTGCAAGTCATATAACTCTTGCAATAATCTTATAGAGTTCTCATAAAAATATAATATCAGGATTCCATGTCCAAATAACCTAGGGAGTTCGATCCATAATAAGAGTTAAAAGTATGTTAAAAACACTTGGTCATATTAGACCTTGTTGACTATCCATATGAAGGAGGGATCGTTGGTAGGGAGATCAATACATCGCCATGTGATGAAAGTCAAACCGGCCAACCTTGATGAAAGCCTCTTGAAAACTGAGACGAATGGAAAACTGGACAACTGGTGATTCAGTTAGTGATTCCTCTAGGAGACGTATGGGCCTTAGGGGAAACCTAATGGGGAAGACAAAAAAATAGTTTAAGAAAAATTAAAAGGCATTTAAATAAACGGCAAATTTAAAATTGGGACAAACGAAATGCATGGAAAGGAAGAGAGCTGTTTAACAGCTGTTATGGTGTGTGTTAAGTTGTATGTAGGCATTGTACCCTAGTAGCACACAGGAAACCGTGACATTTATGTTGCATAGCTTTATGAAGTGAAATTAATATAAACTGTCAGGTGTAACTCTTCAGTCAGTCAACACTAATTTGCCCAATGACTGGGCGTGGTACAGTGTATGTAATATATAAATAAGTAAATAACAGGTTGTCATGGTGGGTGAGTGGTTATCGTGTCAGATTAATAACCCCCCCCCCCCAAGCTTGCAGGTTCGCTCCTGGCCGTGGTAAGTAATTTTTGAAAGGCAGCAAAAATGACAACACGCATGTCATACGATGTTGGCATGTTAAAGAACCCATTTGAATTCAGTAGGCCGTATTCATAATGGTAAAATTAATCTTGGGATTTTCTGCCAACACAAAGTTCCTCATTTCTCTACTAGAAAGCGCTATAAAGTCAAGGAGCTTAGATATCTAACCTCCTTGACTTTCATAGTGCTTCAAGGAACAACGAAATTTGACATGCAAGCTGCCGTCTGGGTGTCAAATAACTAAGCTGGCACCCGAGGCCATACAATATTATTATTAAGCAAATGAAACTCCTGGAAAGAATGCTTGTACGTAATAAATGTTTACTGATAAGCAGAACAATGCTACAGATAAAAGAAAGATAGTTATGGTGTTGCAGAAACCAAACATAAAACAATGAATATGTTTTTATTTGTCTATTCCTATTATAATTAGGACCTTCGCCACATGCATGCTTCAATGAGTGGGAACTAAGTGTACTTGTCTTTTGCCATGGTATCTTAAGTGTTGGATATTTGTCCAGCAAAACTGTCCCACTAATTCCAAATAGACCCTCTCCACCCCAAAATAAGAAAAAAACTTATGAATAAAGTAAAAATGCAGACTTTCACGACTGGCGTTGAAATAGGAATGTCTGTTTCGTGGGCTTATAGGCCGTGTTCTAAGAACATTTTGTTGTCCTGACGTTTCGCTGAAAACTGCGTTCAGCATGTTCACAGGTTACATTAAGCGAGGTAAAACAAGTAAACAGAAGATATATAAATAGTCAACAACCCACACATAGAGGCTACCATAGCAACGGCGTACCATATAAAAGTAATGCTTCAGGATTTCAATGGCCTCCCTTTGTAGCCTGGCATGATAAGACACCGTGGTGGACAGAACTTCGGTGTCTCCATATCTTATGTCGTGACCTGCGAGTAGGGAGTGTGCTGCAACAGTGGATTTATCTGTTTGTCCCAGCCGGCTGTGTTGTTCGTGTTCCTTGAGGCGAGTGGCAATACTTCTTTTCGTTGTTCCAATATATACTTGGCCACAATCACACAGGATTTTATAAACCCCTGCCACGGTATGAGGATGTCACTTATCTTTAGCGGACCTAAACATGTCCTTAATTTTTCTCGTAGGCCTGTATATGGTCTTTATATCATGGGACTCGAGTAGCCTCCCTATTCTGTCCGTGACATTTTTATATATGGAAGGAAAGCTCTAGCCAGGGGCTGCTTGTCTCCAATTACCCTTGTAGTTGGACGTCTTGGCTGGAGTGCTCGCTGGATATCTTTCTGGCTGCACCCATTGGCGCGTAGGGCCTCGTTGAGGTGTTTAATTTCTAGGTTTAGGCACTGCTTTTCACAAATGTTCACTTATGAATGTTTATAATGTAAAATGTGTGTTCTACCCACAACTGGCAGTATTCCTCATATGTGAAATTACTTGTTGAAGTCTCGAGACTTTTAACTGGTTTTCATGCAGCTTACATACAAGGCAAAATGTTGAACATATTCTAATCTTGATCTACCCCTACAGTTCTTGTCTTTGACCCTTCCGTCCATAACTAAGGTTGCTGTTCCTGGGTGTCTTAGTTTTTGTCTTACCAACCTATCTCTTCTCTTCATCAGCAGTCACCCGAAACATCTCTCCTCTCCCATTTGTCTTAATACCTCTTCATTTGTTACTGTATCTACCAATTCGATCGTAATCATTCTCCTGTAACACCAAATTTCATATTAGAAAGTCATTTTTCAAAGCCTTTGTCTGGAGAGTTTCCTCTTTCCTGCTGCGCCAACAGTCCCGAGTTTCACTTCCATAGAGTGTCACGCTCCAGACAAAGGCTTTGAAAAATGACTTTCTAATATAGATATAAATCTATATTTGATGTCAACAGATTCCTTTTCTGTAGAAATGGTTTCGTTGCCTGTGCTAACCTACTTTTTATATCCTCTTTGCTTCATCCATCACTGGTTATTTTGCTTCCTAGGTAGCAGAAGTCTACTTCCTTAAGCTTTTCACCTGCCATTTTGATGACAATAGGGGTTTTTGATTTCTTTTGGCTGCATTCCATTATTTTTGTTTTACATTTATTGATTTTCATCATGAACTCTTTCCTGAAGATGGGAGTCCATACCATTTTTGAAAATCTCATTCAAATTATTTGGTGAATTAGCTAACATGGCAATGTCGTCAGCAAATCCCAGAGTTTAAATTATTTCTCCTTGAATCTTTACTCCTACTTAAAATTTTTCTCTAATTTCCTTCACTGCTTGTTCAATGTATAGATTGAAAAGTATGGGTGATAAGTTGCAGCCTTGCAATCGGGAGTCTACTGAGCTTTTTAGGTGGGTTGGCAAGCCTACCGATAATGTGACTTAACTAAAGAGCAACTGTGGTCGACTTCTTCATTAGTTGTATGGAGTACTTGTTTCGAGTAATAGTTTCAACCCTTGATAACAACTGCTAAAAGTAGCATTGGTTTGTATTTACCGAGGTACTAAGACTTTAAATTTGCAGAGATCGGGATATATATTTAAAAAATAAAAAATACATGAAAATTTGCTAGCAAACAAACAAAAACACCAATATATGAAATCTCTTAAGGCAATGCACCAGTGAAAATTAAAGATTTATTATTATTTATTTTACAATTTTACATCTTCTTTATCCTTTTAACTTTTACTTGCACTTTGTTTTTCTTAAAATTCAGTAATTTAAAGCCTTTAGCAGCCATTTAATTGGCCCTAAGCAAGTTGGCATTCTCCCACGTTGTGGCTATCATAGTGATCTTTTTTATTTCTTCTTTCATAGGTTTTGAATTGAGCGTGCAGGGTTGAATGTAAGAAATGTTGTTTCTCTGCAGCTTTATATCAGCTATTCTTGTGCAGCAATCCCATGTTGAACTAAATCCCAGCCTTGGAGTAGAGGAAATTATAAATATTTCTGTCTCCCTTATGGGACATGGCACTGAACGTGGCCACACCTAAGATTCTGAACTGGGAATTGTCATTGATGTGTTGACTGCCCTTACATTTTCATATCATGCATTGAAGAAATTGGAGCAAATGCAACTAGAACAGACAAATCCTGAGAGAGGGTAGTGAGGAATTTAAGCAGTGGTAGGAAAATCATTATTCAGGTAGGGAATGCGAGTGTAATTTTACTGGCTCTTCTAATGCTATGGAGATGGCTTCTGCTGATGTTCTGTGGGTATGCAGAGATGTACAGTAGGTACATTTCAGTTTTGTTGGATGGAGATGCCAAAACCCACAAATACCTCCATTGGCAGTGTGGTGTCCAGAAATTTCTATTAAAAAAGAAGATTGAAGACTGGTTTGAAAAACATTGCAAGTTAGTGGAGAGTAAAAGGCGTGAGAATGGGTGGTAGAAAGAAATGTTTTCTATGACATACTATACCACTGCATGTTCTCCTATAAGAAGCCTAGCATTTGAAGTGTCCTTTCAGCAAAGAATCATGGTTCTCCTATAACTGAGCTCTTGCTGTTGGAAAAGATTCACCAAAATATGACCAACAATATGAAGACACAGGTAAGGCCTAGTATGTAAAAATTATAAGAGTGTATAGTCGTGATGGTCAACAGATACCTTTATGAAACCCATTCATCTCCAAAATCTTTCCGCTCGGTCCCTCCGAACTAGTAAAATGAGGGTTTGATGTTGGCTTCCTTTCTGTCTTATATATATATATATATTTAGAATTTGGCCAATTATAGACCGCTTTGAACCTAAGACTACGGTACATGGTTTCGTTTTTTCTTTTCTTCCCAAAACTTCTTCATACGTTGGCTGATGGCCTGCCTCTGTTCCGCTGATAACACTCTCCGTGGTTGATGTGGAACTTGCAGAATCGAAAAATCTGCAGTAGTGATCAGTCGCCGGAATTCCACCCTATTAGAAATGATGTTGTTTGTGATCTTCAGTTTTTGCAGATCACACCGTATCTCTTCCAGCCATCTAGTGGTGTTTTTTAATTTGGAGATGTAATCAAAAAATTTCTTAGTTAGCCTGCTGCTATCCATTCTATGCAGGTGACCATAAAATTGTAGTCTCCGTCTTTTAATTGAGTCTGTAATTTTTTCTACATTTCGGTAAAGGTCTTCATTTTTTCTCTTCATCCAAATATCTTTATTCTTTTGGGGACCCAAAATTTTCCTAAGTATTTTCCTTTCTTTCTTTTCCAGTTCCTCTTGTTCACCTCTTTTGTTCAACGTTAAACATTCTGATCCGTATAATACCTCTGGTTTAATTACAGTTGTGTAGTGCCTGATTTTTGCCTGGAATGAAATTGATCGTTTGTTGTATCTATGTTGGGTGAGTTTATAGGCATTTTCCATCTTTCTGAATCTCTCCTTGCAGGATGTGTTATCAAGTCCATTTGATTGGATCCATTCTCCCAAATATTTAAATTTATCAACTCTTTGAATCTGTCCATGTTGAGTTGGGAGATATTTTTCTCCATTGTGTCTGTGTTCAATATATTTGGTTTTTTCATACGAAATCTGAAGACCAGTTTTTATTGCTATTTCATGTAGGGTTTCAACCATTATTTGTGCTTGAAATCTGTTTTCTGAAATGATTGCTATGTCATCAGCAAAGGCAAGACATTTCACCTCAAATCTTCCTTTTCCTTGCCCCAAATGGACCCCTTCAATGTTTCTTTCGCATAATTTAAGTTCCCATTCCTTCATGATTTTGTTTAATATCAAATTAAATAGAAGTGGTGAAAGCCTATCACCTTGTCTAACTCCGGTTTTGATTTGGAAGGGTTCTGAAATGTCGTTTAGAAATTTAACTCTTGAGGTTGTATTTGTTAGTGTTTGTTCGACCAGTTGTCTGGTATTTTTATCTATCCCTAATTCTGCTAGAGTTAGGAATACAGACTGTCTGTCTATTGAATCATAAGCCTTTCTGAAATCAATGAAAGATACAACTGTGTTGAGGTTACGTATTGTTCTGATTCTAAGGATTGTTTTGAGATTGAAAATTTGCTCTGGACAAGATCTTCCTTTTCTAAATCCGGCTTGGTATTCGCCGATAGTATGTTCTGCTTGTTCTTCCAGATTGTGTAGCAATGCTTTAGAAAGAACTTTGTATGCGATTGGCTGTAAGGAAATACCTCTATAATTGTTGGGGTTTGTCTTATCTCCTTTCTTGTGCAAGGGATGGATTATTGCCTGTTTCCAATCATTTGGAATTGTTCCTTTTTCCAAACATTCCTTGACAACTTTGTGTAAAGCTTCAGCTGCAAATTTACCACAGAGTTTCAACATTTCAGTTAGTATCCCATCCTCACCAGGTGCCTTATTATTTTTAAGATTGTCAATATATTGTTCTATTTGTTGGACAGTTGGTGGTTCTGACGGAGGGTTCTCTTTTTGTGGTGATGTAAACTGTAGTCTTTCTAAAGGTTCTTCGCAATTAAGAAGTTCCTCAAAGTATTTAGCTAGTAACTCGCAGTTATCTTTATTATTAGTGACTAGTCGACCAGTTGAATCCTTGAAATGGAGGTTCATTGGTTTGTATCCTTGGATCTCCTCTCGAAATGCTTTGTAGAATTGTCTGGTGTTGTTCTTTTTAAAATCTATATCTATCTCTTCCAATCGCTTCTTATCATAATTACGTTTCTCTATCCTGATGATTTTGGATGTTAGCTTTCTGATCTCTACAAAATTAATCCAGTCATCTTCTCGTTTCCTGGAATTCCATAACTGCCAAGCCGCTAATCTACGTTCGATCGCTGCATCACATGTTGTATTCCACCATCGGTGTTTCCTTTTCCTTGGAGGCTGTCCCTTTCTCTCTTATCAATACATTTTTATTTTTTTTTACACTTGCATACTATTAGTAGTACATGTTTCGGGCTGTTTGACCTTCTTCAGCTACAATGTAGCAATCTCTTATACATAAATTGTTATATCTTTAAAAAAAAACGGCTAGCTCGAGACTTACGGATGATGATGATGATGATGATGATTCCATGTCTAACAGCAGTGCCATTGATTCCTACTGTTATGTGAATAAATATTTTTAATAAGCCTCAAATTGAGGCCTTGCTTTTATAATAGAATTAAATGGGACATGTACTGCAAAAAATGTTTCCTAATAACATAAAGACAAGACCTCAATTTGAGGCTCATTCATCAATTTTATTCACGTAACATTAGGAACCCTTGGGACTGGTTTTAGGCATGGAATAACATTCCAAAAGATATTTTAGTGCATGTTTAAGTTTCTTCTTAACTTTTGTAAATTTTAAATTTCATTCTTTTTAATCATTGTAAAGGCAAATTAAATTGTTTTTCAACTTACATAAAATGTTTTTTAAGATGTAACAATTTATGTATAAGAGATTGCTACATTGTAGCTGAAGAAGGTCAAACCGACCGAAACATGTACTACTATTAGTGAATAGTGTAAAAAAAAAAAAAAAAAAAAAAAAATGAAAAGTGGGAAATGATTGAATATAATCAACAAATCAATACGGACAAAGAATGCCATATGTCATAGAAATACATTCCTTTCTCTCAACAACAGACTGATAAACGCGTCTTAGGCGGCTTCGGTGGCATAGTTGGTAGCATGCTGAGCTTCTATGCCCAAGATCGCGGGTTCAAACCCGGCCGAAGTCGTCGTATTTTTTAAGAACGTTAAAAATCCATCATAGAAACACATAAAGTCACGGTACAAAAATACATTATAAAGATTAAAAATAATAAAAACCCGTATGCCTTCCTTCGGAGGGGAATTAAAGCCGGCGGTCGCATGTCATAAATTTATGGCATCTTAAAGAACCTTCCACTAATTATACCTGTTCGAAGCTAAATTATATATAGGTTCCTACGTTTGTCGTCAAGAGCCGACTGCGGTGGCACCTGGTAACTAAGTTCTGAACTAGTTGGTCGTTGACAGTGGCGTTTGGCGGCAAAAGTAGGAACTACTTGGAAAAATTGAATGTCTGCAGTCCTTACTTGAATTAAAACAGATACACACACTAATACAGTCATCACAATTAACACCGGTTATCAGACACCCAAAGTACCGCAGCCCCTAAACTAAGGAACCAAAAAAATCAACAACAGATGTCTCTCATGCTTTAAAGGTGTTATGGTTGTATAACTATTGTCTTCGAGAGTGAAACTTGAGCCAACTTCCATTTAAAGCCCCTAACCCTCATGAAATGGTCCCCCTAGTGGGCGAGAAACACTTGTATAAAGCTTAAGATTAACCGCATGCCTCTTTCTTTTGGTGACCACTGAGGACAAGTTGGCCATCACGTCTATATCAGAGAGTTGTTTCAAATGAGGTTTTAGAGCTACACAGTAAGTAAGGAGTGAAATTTGGGCCAAATGTTTGAGTCAAAGAAAAAAAATTAAGATTGCCATAAAATCAGCAATATGGGTTGTGAAGCAAGTGATACACTAAAAGCTAATGTTAGTGGTATTAAAGTTAGCAGCTAAAGACTAAATTAGTGTAATGAGGTACATGCATAGACTTGACCACAGTCGAGTGTCTAGACAACATGGTTCAAAACTGTTCAAAGAAAACTAAAACTCTCAAACTGCCAGGAAGAAGGCAGCAGCAAGTTATAAGTCAGATTTAGGTGGAGACCTATTGTTCATCTCTAAATTTTCAATCTCATTTTTCTCAGATTTTTTCAGCTCTTAATACCACAATTTTCAACCATCTCCTTGAAACTTCAGATACAAACGAATAAAAAAACTGACTTGTAAACTTTACAATATACGGTATGCAATAGTTCCTAGCAATATTTATTTTATTTTCTCAACTTCTTTATGATAAAATATGCAAATTTAGTTATGCGAATGTGAAAGATTTATCTTTTAGTGTAATAAAAATATCTCAAAACCAACACACCACTCTTTTATATTAGTATTTTACAGCCAAGTTAAACATTTTAGCCAGATCTGTTGAGCTATTTGGCCTGGGGAGCATTTCATAAAAACATACAGGAAAATGTTAACAAATTCTTTTTGAGATATCAATAAATATTTTTTAACAGAAACTTGGCACTTCACATTGATACTGGCAATCCATGCTCAAAATTTTAGGATGAAAGGATGAAAATTGCAGATTTTAGGATTTTCACGTATCAATCGCCATGTTTGTGGTTCTTCTTCCGAATTTATTCGTGACAATGAAGATGACTTTGGTGAGATTCAAACCGGAATGCGTGACTTTCATATGTGTGAAATTTAAATCTCTATTAAGGTTGAAATGTGTATACTGAAGCATTATGTAATGTTATGGAAGGCATATTTCGGTTACGGAAGGAAGCAGGAACATTTATTAGAAGCCAGAAGGATGTTGAAACCCTCTTAATTATTTTAACATGGAGAAAATGTCATTTGGGAATGTCCAGGTTCATTGACAAGTTACGAGCAGTGAGGCTTGATAACCGGTTTGAGGCAGTGGAGTCGTCCACCGCAGGACTCTCATGTCCGCGCCTGTCAAGAGAAGAGAGGGGGAAGTGTGAGTGACGTCACAAGCTCGTGGAGAAATGGCAAGAGGCTAGAGGTTCAGAGAGAGCATTCTCATTATACGGTTGGTCGAGTGAAGACCTGGTAAAGAAAATCACTTGAAGTTTCAAGAACGCCTAGAATTAGAGTAGTCACCGGGAAACGGCGTATTTTGACCGATGGAGAGAGGACTCCATGGGTCAAGAGGCTTGGAGGCTCGGTGAATCACATCGTAATACACTGCAGAGAAAAGATTTGCTTATAACCACACACTTTACAAGCGTGTTTTTGAAGGAAGAACTTCACAATACTATGTGAATATAACACTACGAATTACTGCAGATCTACAGCAGAGAGATACTTGAAAGTATTACTGAAACATTATCACAGTAATCATACTACGGATATACGATTATACTATACATACTACAAATATACTTCAAATTATTCAGGATGTTACTTCAGCCCAGTCGAAGGGGAGAAACCACTTACAACATGGTTATTGGTGTGATTATGTTCTAAATTTTCACCATGGAGGGAAGTTAGTCTACATCAGCACTAGTGTGAGATCCAGAATATGAACTGCAAGAATGGATTTCCTTATCAACTACATCCATAATACACTGAATTCACAGTATACGCTACGCTACAATGAGATTCCACATCTATCCCGGAATTCTCATAAGAACATTATCCCTAGACGGAGATTTTCGGAATTAACTACCAGATAGCAGTCGATAGGAGTGATCGACTTCTGAATCTTCGATTCAAGAAGAGACTCAGTGTCCAGACAATGTCATGTCGCGAAGATACTAGACGCCCAGCGGACTTACGCAATGGCAAGGACGGAGGCGAGAGATAAGCGGTCCTGAGCCAGTCAGCTGTGGTCTAGTTTCGTGCGGTGATTACCTCGTTCGAACTATCGCCGGCAGACGCATGGAGGAGAGGAAGGCATGCATCAAACCTGTTCCCAGCTGTCTTGAATGGAATGCTGGCACTCTTAATTGCTTGGTGCTGCCAGTTGAAACATGATCTTCTCAGCTCTAAGGTAGATAAGCGTTTCTGATTGTTCAAATTTAGTAGTTTTAGCTATGTTCTGTGTGTGATTCAGGGTTGACCAACATATCTTCGATTATTTGTAACATATATTTGAGTAGAGATTTCTATTCATAACCCAAGCTATTGTGTTGCCATTTTCTAGTAATCTTTGTCATATTAATTTTTATTTTTTCTTAGTCAGCGAGTTTCGTTTTTGACATTTGGTAGAGTTAACTTATAGATTTCTTATTATTAGATCTACGTTTTTTACTTGAGTAAACTTGCGATTCTAGCTAAATCTGTTTTATGAAAGAGTGGAATATTTTGTTAGGTTTAGTAAAATGGATCGAAAGCATAGTGTCTCTCGAAAGCTTAGAATGTTTAAAAGGCTTCGAACATACTCAGAATTACTTCGTGTAATAAATATACTTCTTTATATTTCGTCAGATATACTTTGTAAAGGATCTTATGTAATTGTAATGGAAATATTAATTAATGTAATAATAACGCATTTTGAATCAGATAGTTATGGAGAACTAGACTGAAATAATACTCGTCATTTATTGAATTTTGTAATCAAAGAACCAGATGGTAATAATGTTCAAGGAACATTAATAAATGTTAAAGCTAACTGGAAAAATATAAGTAGAGCATTATTAAATCCAAATAAAAATTGTTATTAAATATTTCATGTTGAGGACTTGGAAAGTTCATTATAAAGAAATTGTATTGGAAAACAAAGGAATGACAAGGTGAGATTTTGTAAATCTACCTATTGTCGGAATTAAGTCAGGATGGACTTATATGAATTTTATTCATATTTTTGTAATCAAGAAAGGGAGGATATGACTTTAATTTGTATTTTAAAAATGAATTCTTGCAGACTAAACTCAAAAAGTTACGTTAACATTGCTAATGAAAATTAAAAGTTGAATTTACGAAAGTTGGTTAAGTATTTGAAACCACAAGGTGTTTAAGAAATTGTACAGAATTATTTACGATTGTGAACAGAACGTGAAATGAAATAGTAAGGCACGAGGAATTTTGAATAAGAAGTAGGAGTTTGATGTAATGTGACTTGAATATTACTGCACAATTTAGTGAGTGTTGAATAGGATCACTGATTTTCTTACATTGGTTAGAATGTGTTAAAATGGTTTAAATGTTTGAAGATACCGTGCATTGGCATAAGCAAAGTTTGTGGATTGTTAATAAAAGAAGTCGTTTTTGGAGACGTTCCTAGAGTTGTTCACAAAGAAAGAGTGTGAGATCGTTTGATTGCAGTGGAGCAATATTCTGTACAGGATGTTAAGAAAGTTAGATGATTTATGTGAATTTATAGACGAAGGTGTGGAATGAGGATAATGCCATGTACCTATATATATATATATATATTTTTTTTTGTCAACGTTAAATGTGGTAACTGCGAGTCTAGCATTGATATTCATCAATATCGGAATTTATGATATAATATTGTGAAAAATTATAAGCAGTAATTAACTTTATCGTTCGTTACTTTGTTCTTTTGGATTCGACAAGTATGTTAATACTTATAAGGTATTGGTGATATATACACAGTGCTTGATTTGTAAAAAAAGAGGTCCCGGTACTGTGGGCTTTATGGAATATTGAAATACAGAGTTCTAAAAACGATACGTTATTTTTATGCATTTCTGAACACATTTAAAAATTAATCGGTGGACAAAATAGCATTCTAATTATGATTGCAATTTTAAATTAAATTAAATTGAGACTGCTATAGTAACAATTTTCTTACCATAGCCGTTGGCCTATATTAAATTTTAATGTTAAAATAACGCAATTTTTGTAAAAACTTCACGAAAAATCAAATATTTTCTTATTTTCAAAACGCCTGTGTTGGAGTAAGGCAACAGCATCAAGGGACATCCCTGAAAATTTTGTCTTCTGAAATAATTATTTATTATAAAAGGTACTGTACTTCAACATGTTTTACCTGACAGTTTATAAAATTGTCCAAAGTTTAGAAAAGTTTTCTTCCTCTCTCTCTCTCTCTCTCACCTTGCTGTTAGTATCCAGAGCGTAGTGCCGTCCCCGAAGCAGTCAAGATTCCACGTACTTTGAAGTACGGTCCAGTCAAAGGCCAAGTTGACCTTGACTTACAACTAACGTTCCACAGTTCTAAATATTATGTTATATATTCGACTTTTCCCCTGATCAGAGGTTTCGGTACTGCGTACCGGTGCGTACCGTCACAAATCTAGCCCTGGTTATGCATATTATATTCAAAGAATTGATTCAGAAAATTAAAATCTTTTGAGCTTTACGGTTTAAAGGAGCAAAAGATCATATTGATTGAAATTTTTGTACATTCTTGTAAATATCTAGTGTTAAACATTTTCAACCTAGATTTGGAACCACGGTTCAAAATTAATGAAACATTGTGTACAGAATAAGGAAATGATTGTAGACCCCTACGTTTCATAATTTGATAGTTCAGAGGAACTACAACGTGTTTGAATTTTTTTTTATTGTTAAATTTTTTTTGATGTGAGATTTTCACATAGAATTTCATGTTGAGAGAAGGAGGGCTCAGTGACATGCCAAATTCCGCAGATATAATTTTGATGGACAGATAAAAAATTATCTAGCGATTTTTATTTTATTTTGCTTGAGGTGTCAAATGGATGTGATTTTCATTTATGTGTGTTAGGGACATTTCTGTATCGTCCTGGTTAAATAAATCTACACAAGCACTTTTTAGATTGTTTGCCCTTATTTTAAAGAAGCTGAACGCCTACTCATTTTATAATGAGCGTAGGATAGTACTACGAGTTAGATACAGGCGCCCACTATAGTTATTTTTTACCTTATCACCCCTCGAGATCAGAGTTTTCTCGTTTTGCTTTCAACTTAAATGATAGTTAAGTAACTAGTTTGGTGGTACTATCTTATGTTCTGTATGAGTCCACAAATTTCCTAATTCTTCACCTAGCAGGGAATGGTGGTTAAATTGAGCTGGGTAACCACGTCCTTGCAATCCTTTCCATCTTAGCGGATAATAGGTGCTGATTGGTGAATTCGGGCACAGTACCATTCTCAAATGACTATAATTAAATCATATTTGTGATTCTTTTTTACATAACTTAAGTGATTTTATGTGTTGGTATTTTCAGCTTGTTTGATATGAAAAGCATAGGATGAAGAGAAACAAGATATTAAGAAATTTTATGTTTTT
This sequence comes from Meconema thalassinum, assembly GCA_946902985.2. NCBI lineage: Eukaryota > Metazoa > Arthropoda > Insecta > Orthoptera > Tettigoniidae > Meconema > Meconema thalassinum. The sequence goes on along the minus strand of OX336394.1, from coordinate 381,198,881 downwards.
ACCTTATGAGTACAATTTTCTGGATGCAAAGCTTTTTCAAAAATTTTAAAATCTTAGTAAATAAGACCAATGCTACTTGTAGTAATCATTATCAAAGGACTGAAAAAGGGTTAATACTATAGGCCTAACCCAAAAAATATGTTCTTTCAATATAGGCTAACTTTTGTATAATACATGTATTTACTGGGCAGATCTTCAAGTAAATTACAACTGTGTAAATCAATATTTGATAATGCTATTAAGAAAAAAACAATTGTTCCACCTAGTCAGTGGAGAGCTTCAAAGGTTGCTGTCAGTGAATGTAGAATTTAGTACTTTGAGTTGTTTGAAATGGAAAAAGAAATGTGAGGTGCACAAAAGAGAGAAAAAGGAAGAGAAATGAGGATGAATGGTAAGGGGATTACAACTGGTAATTAGACTTTCAGACTTCTACTACTTGCCCTATAGGTTGATGTCATAGATGTGCTGACCTGGACTTATTCTGAGTCCTACATTGAAGTACACTCTGAAAGGGGACACCCTTGACTTCAAATTCTCTGAACCACATGAAATCATGTTTAGAATATAACTTGTTCATAGCAAAATGAGTAGTCCTTGCAAATCATATTCTACCGCCAAGACATCTTGAATAGAGGGTAATTTGAAACAGAATATCAATAAAATAGAGATGCACACATAATAAATTGACTGACTTTGACTTAATTCTTGTTGTCCCTCATGGAACATGGGATCAACAAAACATCTCCATCTGGTCCTCTTGACAGCCAACCTCGTCTTCTTCCATTGTTTCCATGTGTACTGATCTTTGGGTCTCCCTCTCTTCCTTGTACTCTGTGGCTTCATTTCCCTTTCCCAGTGTATGCCCAATCCATTTCCACCATTTCAATATACCCCGTCCTTCACCAAAGTTCATGGTTGACATAATAAATTGCCACGAGTATATTGTTACATTTGCCATCAACATTGTCACAAATCTTGTGCTAAAAATGATGATGATGATGTAAAACACAGACCTGATAGTGCTACCATTAGTCTTCAAAGTGCTCACCTCATGATGTAGTGGCTAGTATTTGTGGCTGTCACCCCTCAAGTCTGGGCTTGATTCCTGGCTCTGCCAAGAAGTTCAATTCTGATCTGAGGGCTGGAATGGGATACACTCAACCTTGTGAGGTAGAACTGAGAAGAGATGGGTTCGATTCCCACCTCCGTCATCCTAAAGTGTTTTCTATGTTTTCCCCACTTCGACTACAGGCAAATGCCTGGATGGTTCCTAGACAACAATGGCCTCTTTCCCAATTCTAGTTTCAATTGCAAATATATGCTGTTACAAACACCACAAAAACACAGGTTAACATACAATGTCGCAAGCCCCTAAATAAATTAGCAACAGTCTTCAAAGTGCAGATGTGGGATTTCAATGCTGTGTTTAAACCAAATATGAACAATATGAACATCTCGCTAAAGCCACATTTTACACTCAACATCACTTTCGTAGTCCAGCTGTTCAATATCAAAAGCTACAGTAATTACATTTTCAAATGGTTAGATGACATAAATGTGCCTTTTGCCAAGCGTATTACATCATAGGCTTCTACCTTGGTACTGTATATGATGAAATGACAATCAACTATACTTGTAATTTTTTATAGAGCTTATATTTCCAAAAGAAGTACATGTCACGAGGTTGGCAATATCTTAAGCTACACATTTGTTTGGAAAACGTTCTTCTCGACTTGATCAAGAATCACACAGCAATAGTCTCTTGTCACTTATATGTTCATCAATGGCTGAAGTTAGAAAATGCTCTTTTGTCTTAGCATGCCTCCATATGAATGTTTCATGGAGACATTTCTTTAAGTTTCTTTGAAATATTTAGGCTGAAAGTGCCTTAATACAGATATACATCTTGTTGGCTAATCTATCATTCACTGATGAAGCCACATCAATTGTAGAGCTGCATACAAATTGCAGTACACCAAGTGTAGTTTTCTCTCCTGTGTGTGTTGTCGATGAATTATGGAGCACGAGGATCAGTCTTAGATGCTAAAATATTTCTAACACTTCCGTAGTCGGTTCGTGAAGAACATCCTTAAAGGTTGAGCAAGATAGACAGCTTCCCTTTCTGGATGTTCTACTGATCAGCTTGACAGATGGCACTTTAAAGTTTTCAGTGTACTGCAAACCTACACACACTAACACAGGGTGCGGCAGAAATAACCAACGAATTTCAGACTTAAATTACACAGCAACGCAACACTATATTCACAAATTTTTTGCTCAGTTTACAAGAGCAATGTTTGCCATTTGCATCATATACACATACACACTAGGTTTTGAAAATAATGTCATCCAAATGTCGACCGCCCCTTTCGATGCACTTCTGAAGCCTCTCCCTTAAGTTCCGCATGACCCTCCTAGTCATGTCTAGTGGTATTGCCTCGAGTTCCTCACAGATAGCAACTTTCAGGTCGTGTAGTGTTCGAGGCTTACGTTGGAAGACACGAGCCTTCAGGTATCCCCAGAGAAAGAAATCCCAAGGGGCGAGATCAGGGGAACGGGCTGGCCATGGAACGTCACCCCGTAAGGAGATTAAACGTTCTGGAAACATCTCCCTAAGGAGATTGCGTAAAGGCATGTCTCACTGCACGGATATTCTCTAGTGTTCTAACGCTAGGAGGCCTATCAGGCGGTTTCGTTTTAACACTTGAACCAGTTCCTCTCAAATTATTCACCCATACCGGAATGGTATTCCTGCTTGGACCTTTCGCATGTCTATGTAACCTAAAGTGTCGACGAAATAAACGCTGTGTTGTGGTAACAAAGTCAGCATTTTTGAAGTATACGATTCAATCACGAAACCTCACTGCTCACCACTCCACGCCATCCTAGCGACTGACTAGCCCTGACAAGGCGATGCACGTGTTCTCCCAGGCCGCGCGCACATCGACAATAACACCTGAAATTTGATACAATGGTCCGGCTAGCTCAAAACAGTTACCAGCGCTTCGCCACAGTGTACCAATGGGCTCTTCAGTTGGTTATGGTACACCTCACCAAGACGCGTGGCTAGTACATACTGTGAAGGCCGCTGCAAGGCACAAATGTTGCCACGAGCAGTGCCAATGTACTATGGAAGTCAAAACTTCCTTTCAAAAAATAATGTTAGCTTACCTAGCTAATCCATATTGGAAATATCTGTTCCCAGAGGAAACAGGATGTAACATTGTCCGATTGAGCTATGTACATTAACAAATTCACAAAGAAATTTGATACAATGGTCCGGCTAGCTCAAAACAGTTACCAGCGCTTCGCCCCAGTGTACCAATGGGCTCTTCAGTTGGTTATGGTACACCTCACCAAGACACGTGGCTAGTACATACTGTGAAGGCCGCTGCAAGGCACAAATGTTGCCACGAGCAGTGCCAATGTACTATGGAAGTCAAAACTTCCTTTCAAAAAATAATGTTAGCTTACCTAGCTAATCCATATTGGAAATATCTGTTCCCAGAGGAAACAGGACAATGTTACATCCTGTTTCCTCTGGGAACAGATATTGCCAATAACACCTGCTTAAGCGCTGGGGCCAGTACAGATGTTAGATCTGCCGCTCCAATCTATGTAACAAAAATGGCAAACGCTGCTCTTTTAAACTGCGCAATACATTTGTGAATATCGTGTTGCGTTGGTGTGTTATTTACGTTTGAAATTCGTCAGCTATTTCTGCCGCACCCTGTAGATATCTGAATGCCTGCTCACATCATCCTCCACAACAATTACAAGGTATTCTGTGGATGCTAGTCCACCAAGCAGAGAGAGCAGCTGATCCGGAACATCTAGGAAAAGGACACTTTGAGACTAGCATTCAAAGATAACGTTTACTCAAAAATTTAGATCCCCAGTGTTACACCCTAAAGCCAGTTCAGACATGAATGAGCTACAGCTGCTGCGGTGTTGCCGTAAACCTACAGTGTTACTGTAGTAACCTCATTACCCGCATCCTAAAAAGTAAGAACATTACTAACAGGTTCCGACCGCCAAAAAATTGTGACAGTTGATGTGCAGTATGCAGGATCCGATCCCTGCCACCAGCAACCTGGAGTGTACAGTGTTCCGTGCATTGAATGTGTTCAGGTTTACAGAGGACAGACTGAAAGAACGGTAAATCGCAGGCTGAAAGAGCATACTGGGTATGTAAGGGAAATTTAATTCTGGTCTGAGAGCTGGAATAGGGTACACTAAGCCTCATGAGGTAAAACAAAGACGAGGTGGGTTTGATTCCCACCTCAGTTATCTTGGAAGTGGTTTTCTGTGGTATTCCCTCTTCTACTCCAGACAAATGCTGGGATGGTTCCTGACTTAAGGCCACAGCCACTTCTTTCCCAATCCTTGCCTGAATTACTAATAAGTTACATACACTATAATAGACATCAGAATAACACAGGTTATCAGACATTCTATATCTATATATAGATAGACAAGTACACAGGGCTAAATGGCCACGATGTCCAAGCCCTCAAATGAAACGGCAATAACACTATGCTGTCATCACTATCTTCCAATACACTGACCATCAATTTTTGGGTGGAGATAGTTGATACTCACTTTGACTTATGGTTTCTGTTGCTCTGGAGATATAAGTTGTGTGCTGCTTGAGCAACCACTTTCAGGTGCAGGCTCTTCCTTTTCTTCATTATCATCTGTAAATATATCTATCTAGTATAAAATCATACATTTTTGTATCATCCCCATTGCATTTCTGAATTATTATGTTACATGCCATGATAGCATTGTCAGAGGATGATTTACAGTGGTCAATTTTTTAATCTCCAGAAGACCTCGTCTAAATTCAGCATGGTAATTTCATCTCAAAAAACAAAAGTAATGGCTTTTAAAGGGAAGGATCCTATCCCATGTAAAATCTGTTATCTGAGATACAAGTTATCCTTCCAAGGTAAGCGGACATATCTGCAAAGATATCCACTAGAACAATAGGAATTATAACTCACGTCGAGAAACCATCTCTTGTGCAAAAACTTAATCGCTTACGTCTTTGTAACACTTTGGCCAGACCAACCATTTGCTATGGCAGCGAGGCATGACACTAAGCTCTCAAGACATGTCTCGACTTACAGCTTGTAAAATAAAATTCATTGGAAGAACAGCAGGGTATACAAAATGGGCTCATAAGCGAAATGAAGATGTGCTGAAGAAATTGAAGGTGAAACCTGTCATCACTTGCATCTTTATTACCAGGTAAACTGGACACATCTCATGCAAAGGATGGATTCTGGAAGAGTACCAAAGGGGATGCTACACTACCAACCCAGAGGGACAAGATCTGTAAGATGTCCAATAACATTCATTCATTCATTTGCAATGGGGGGGTGTGTCCCCCGGTGGCAAATTAGATATACATAACAAATAAATAATTATACATAACAATTCAATAACAATTATACAACAATTAAACTGGAGTATTTACACAAATAGTCAGTCTTTTCTTAAACACACCTATATGTTTGGGAAAAGGCTCTAAGACTGCGGCAGGTAGAGAGTTCCAGTTATCAATGGCACGGTTTACAAAAGAATATTTACCATAATTTGTTCGCTGTGGTCGGCCCTTAACTTTGAAAGGATGATCGCTCCTACCCATGTAAGTGGGCTTTCCCAATCGTTTGCTAAGCTCACCCCATGCTGATTGATTTGTATACGTGTTGTACATACCGCAGAGTCTAGATTTCATCCTCCTAGCCTCCAGTGATTCCCACCCAAGTTTCTTTAACATACGGCTCACACTGCTCCTGGGATTAAAGTCACTGAGCACAAATCTAGCGGCCTTTCTTTGTACCATTTCCAACTCATTGATGAGCCCTACTTGATATGGATCCCAAACCGCCGAGGCATATTTCAGAATAGGTCTTACAAGTGACAAATAGCCTAATTCTTTAGCAGAGGTACTACTTCCTTTTAATACCCTCATTACAAAGTGCAGGGATTTGTAAGCTTTTGAAACTACACATCCTACATGACTACTCCATTTCATATCATTCCTTACGTGAACGCCCAAATATTTGCAAGAATCTTCTTCTACAAGTATTTCCGAGCCAATGTTATATTGAAAATCCTGCCTTCGCACTTTCCCTATTTTTAAGAGACTACATTTTCTTGTGTTTATTTTCATTTTATTTTCAATCGCCCACTTATAGACCAGGTTCAGGTCCTCTTGAAGCACTGCATTGTCTTGTGAGTCATGTATCTTTCGATATATTACACAATCATCCGCAAACAATCGACAGTCACTGCGAATCCCATTTGGTAAGTCATTTATAAACGCCAAAAATAACAAAAGTTCCGATTACGCTGCCCTGAGGGATACCCGACGTTACGGTAATTTCATCCGAGAATATGCCTTCGACTTTCACTTTCTGTGAACGACCCGTCAAAAATTCTTGGATCCATAAAATTACTCTTCTATCAATCTTCGTCGAAGCTAATTTATGGAGTAGCATGTCATGCGGCACGACATCAAATGCCTTCGCAAAATCTATAACCACGGCGTCGACTGAAACTCCATGGTCTAACGATTCGCTAATGTCTTGAAAAAGTGATAGCATCTGACTCTCGCATGAGTAACCTTTCCGAAATCCATGTTGCCTATCATTAAACCATGATAATGTTTCCCACTGTTCCCTCAAGTAGTCACAAATGAGATTGCTCCATCTGTTTACAAACGATGGACATAAGGCTAACCGGCCTGTAGTTGCCCAATTCAAGTCTGCTCCCTCCCTTAAATATTGGGACTACTGTAGCTCTTTTCCAGTCATCTGGGATTTGCGCATTGTTAATGGACACATTAAACATCACCTCCAAGTATCATGCCACGGTCCTACATCCTAGTTTAAGTACTTCACTAACAATATTATCAGGACCCTTTGATACATTGAAACGTAGTTTTTGTATTAGCTTTACAATTGCTGACTGGTTTATTTGGAACAGGGGAGCCCCTGATTCGTCGTTAAGGTCCAACACACAGCTATTGGATTTATTGAACACACTACCGTAAAAGACATTTAATTCATTAGCAATGGCCTGTTTCTCAGTAATTAATTTACCGTCACCGGACATTATCATCGACAAATTATTTGAATTTCCCTTTCTTCTCCTAACATAACTGTAAAAATTTTTCCACCCATCACCTCCCGAACCAAGTAAACCTTGCATATAACTGTCATGAGCCGCCCTCTTTTTTAAGACGAGCTCTCTTGATAAGGACTTAAACTTCAACATATACTTGTCACTATCATGTCTTTTATTGTATAATTTCCTAATTTTCCGTTTTAGACTCCTAATTTCTTGTGTGTAATACTCAGGATCTGGGTTTTGTTTCAGCAATTTAAATGGGACAAATTTCTCAACAGCGCTATTTAAAATTTTCAAAAAGTTAGTCCACAGGATATTAATGTGATTTCCTTCCGATGCCCATCCTACAAATAGCTCATTCAAATACCCCTGAAACTTGCCCTGATCTGCCCTGCGATACTGGAATATGATCTTTTTTGCTACATCAGAGTCTAATTTTGTAATGTCACCATATCTAATATTTAATTCAACCCCAGAATGGTCATTAATCCCTGGTACTTTCAGACAGTTAATATACAGCTCTACAGGCCTTACGAGATAAACATCTAAGGTATTATTGTCTCTACTTGGGAAGTCAACTACTTGGGAAAATCCCCCCTCCCTTAAGAATTTATTTGCAGCACTCTGAGCTTGACCACAGCTAGTTGACTCACCAGACCAGTCTACTTTGGGGAGGTTTAAATCTCCAGCAATTATTATGCTCTTTTTCATAGCATTACCCGTACAAGTTTTATCATACAGTGTTTCGAGGAGAGAAAAGTTATCTTTCGGTGCTCTATACGCCCCTATCACCTGAAGAGGGAATTTATTTCCTTTATCCGAAATTTGTACACATAACATTTCATGATCCATATCAGCCCACTTTAAGAAACTAGCTATATTTTTGCGCACACAAATAAATAGCCCACCACCTCGCTTCCCCCTACTATTTATGTCCTCATATAACCAAGATTCAGTTGCAATGACAATGTCCGGAGAATACGTCTCTACAAGATTCCAAAATTCAATTAATTTATTTCCTAAACTCTGACAATTAACCTGCAGTAATCTTCGAGTCTTACCTCCGCAGCAAATATCTCGAAATAGCTCCTTCTGTTCCCATCGGCTGGCAACCTCTGGACCTGCTCCTCCTCACAATGGCCGGCACGAACCGATGACCCTGTCATGGTAGGCTCCCTAGGTTAAAAGCGCCCCGTCGATTTAGATGCAGCCCATCTCGGGCGAAGTCACGGCCACCAATCCAGCAGTCAGCTTCTACGTACACTAATCCCAGTTGTGCACATACCCAGTCCATGCGGTCATTTACAGTCTTAACTCGCCTTAACGGAACATCTCCCCGCCGAACAATGCCACTCATTATAATTTTTGCATTTCTAAACTTGCTTTTAGCTTTTCTGCCTAGTTCGTAGAGCTCCCCCATGATGTTATCAGCTGTAGCCCTCTTCTTCAAATTGTTCGTCCCAACATGTAGCAACAACACTTTAACTTTGTCACAGTCCTCTACATTTTATTCTTCCACTTGTTGGGCAAGCTGGTCAATTTTAATCCCCGGATAACACCGCACTTTCGCTCCTGATTTCCTCGAGATATTCGCACTTCATCGTATCATTGAATCACCCATTATGATAACGTCATCCTCAGTTTGCTCCTGCATGCCCCTCTTCCACACTGATCCCAGTAGAAAGCCATTCAGTCACATCCTTCACCGTTTCTTCTGATTCACGAAGCTTTGCTCTAAGTTCCTGTATTATTTGATCCCTTGCTTTGATTTGCACCCTCAAACAGTCCGGCGTATCACATACTTTACAAAACCAATTTCCGACATCACAATCCTCCTACAGCCGAAGTGAAACCATTTCTCACATAGTCCACACTCAACACCATTCTTCAATGTTTTACTGCACGTCGAACACTTTAAAGCTGCCACTGGATCATTTGCCTGATTCACATTTGGAGTAACAGGCCATGGATTCACTTCCACTCCACCAATAACTAGCAATGCAGCTATCACTAGGGCTATGAACCACAAGTTGCTAGGTCCCGTACGTACACACAAACACCGGAAATCCCGACTACCCTTCGCATACCACAGTCCGATCCTCGCCCGATAACACTCCAGAGAACAACCCATTTCAGCACACCTGAGAGCTCGGGAAAAATACGACCTTTCACTTTGGCTGATAACTGATAACATGGTGTCCACAGGCAGGAAAAGTCAGGAAAAAGTGTGAACAAATGGCGTGAGTCAGGAAAAAATGGCGAAAAGTATTAGAAAGTCAGGAATTTTATATTAACCATACAGTATTTTGTGTTTTACAGCCATATTTTGATGTTACTAGTTCAACTAATCTCTGAAGATAAAAAGCAATAACTCACTGGACATTATGGTAAGTTTCCATTTTTACGGTACATCATAGTAAAAACCTCTTTTAGCTATTTTTTTGTACGATTATTTGGCGTTGGCGTAGGAATGTGGCGACCCCATCACTATAGTTTAGGTTATTATGTACTTTGATTTATGTAATATTGCATTATAATTTACTTTATTATCTACAGTATTTAAAATGAATAAAGAGGCGAGCGTTGGGCAGCTGTGGGGATGGTGGAGGCTGCAAATGAAAGATATATTATATATATTTGCTCAATAAACCTTTTTTCCGATGTTACGGTGACTTCGCGAGTCAGGAATTTTATTGAAAAAATTGTCAGGAAAAGTTAGGAGAATTAACATTGCAAATTCTGTGGACACCATATATAAAGAGATAGAAGGAAAATTCAAGACCGTAACGGGATACTTCGAAGGAAGATGATGATGATGATACTACATATATTGAATTCAGTAAAGTTTATAATATTCCGCCCTATTCAATACAATTCAAAGACTTAGTTCATGGAAAACTATGATGATACATGTTTCGGGAACGTATGATCCCTTCTTCAGTATCATCATAGTTTTCCATGAACTAAGTCTTTGAATTGTATTGAATAGGGCGGAATATAATAAACTTTACTGAATTCAATTTGCGTCAATACGGGCCAATATGAGCGAAATGACGACTACATGTATTCGCAGACTCCATATTCTCGACTTTGTGTTTCAACATTCTGCAACATTGTAATATTTTGACAACAGTCATGCGATTAATTCTCTCATAATGCCAATGAACACAGTCTACACTGTAGCCCTCGACCGAACACTTTGAGACACATTCATTCTGCAGCTTTGTCATTCGTACAACATGGTGCTACCAAACAGCTGTTGAGTGTTGTATTGTGATGAACGATTCATATTCTGAGCACATTTTTGAGCAGCATTTACAACTTGGACTCATTGAAATAACACATAATATAAGAAAACATTAACGATATTGACTAACAGTAATTAATTATGTATACAGCCTTAGTCAGACAATTTTTCAGCCCTACATTGGAGACAACTTCAGCAATTGTTAGAGAAATACAATGAAAGGAAACTAAAACTAAATCCTTACCTGTAGTTATTACAAGCTAATAAAATTGAGGCGGCTTCGGTGGCGTAGTCGGTAGCATGCTGAGCTTCTATGCCCAAGATAGCGGGTTCAAACCCGGCCGAAGCCGTCGGATTTTAAGAGCATTAAAAATCCCTCAGTATGCCGCCTGCCTTCGGAGGGGAAGTAAAGCCGACGGTCCCATGTCATAGATTTATGGCATGTTAAAGAACCTTCCACTAATTGCACCTGTGTGAAGCTAAATTGGATAGGTTAAGAATGTAAACAACGCTCTTAGGTTTCTACGTTCGTTGTCAAGAGCCGACTGCGGTGGTGTCTAGTAGCTAAGTTCTGAACTTGGCCTAGTAGACGTTGGCGCTTGGTGGCAAAAGTAGGAACTATTTGAAAAATTCTAAGTTGCAGTAGAGGAAAGTCGCCATATATGGAATAGTCGCCTAATATGGAATACCGTAATATTTCGAATTGTGTGGTTGGTAGATCTCCCTTTCCTATCAGTGCTTGCGTGTGACGTCATTGTATTCCCGAGGTCACTGAGCGAGACGACTCTGCTGAGCTTGGTTGGTTAGTTATCTGCTGTAGTTTGAATCTTCCGTCTTTGAGATTTTGTGAGGGATGTACTCATTGCATTATTGTATGCCTTTATTATCGGGTATTATTCTTATCCTAGGAGGCAAATTATAGTGTATGTACTACGCTATTAGCTATATGTAGTTGTTAATCCTTAAGTTTATTTTCTTTTCCGTTGCGCATTCTTGAAATCAACATGGCAAAGTTCCCAATAAGGAATACATGGGGACCGCAATATGGAATAGTATTCCAAATTTGGCTCCTCATTCCTGTCACTTAATTTTATATGAATATAATCAATTATAAAAGTATTTCTACAATTTTTCTAGGTCATGTAAGGTGAAAGACGTAAGAGGAAACGGTGGAACCCGGATGACATGAAACAAGCTATTTTTGCGGTACGAGAATAGAAAATGGGATTTAAAAAAGCAGCTGAACAATTCAATGTACCTAGACCTACATTGTTCAGGCTGTATTCCGTGAAGGATGTTGAACCCAAGGATGCAGTACAGACCGCACTTGGAGAACGTCCGATTCTTCCAAGTAATATAGAAAAGCAACTCGTAGAGTACCTGAAAATTATGGAGGCAAGATTTTTGGTCTCTCTAGGAGTGACGTGAAACAACTTGCATCTCAACTAGCACAGGCAAACAACATGCCGCATCCGTTTTCCAAGGAACGAGAAATAGCGGGCCAAAAATGGCCAAAACTCTTTTTATCTCGCCATAGAAACGAAATATCGTTACGAACACCAACAGGAACATATTTTACCAGAGTGAAAAGATTTGATAAGGAAGATGTGTTCTATTTCTTTGACCTACTGGACCGTGAGTTCGATAAACATCATTATGCTGCTGATAGGGTGTTCAGTGTAGATGAGACTGGTCTGTCGATCGTCCAGTCGAAGGTCCCTCAAGTGATTGCTGCGATTTGTGTGTGATTTCTGTAAATAAACTACTAATCTCATGAACTTCATTAAGTATTCCATATTTGGAGCCATCTTGTTTATTATGTAAAATGTAACTTTCTTACAAAAATGTTTCTAATTACTTCCACATAATATATTCAGCTTAGCATTATATGACATTCTTTGTATAAGTAATTCCTAGAAATGGTACACATTTGAAAACATTTTTAATTCAATCAATTACTTCAATATCATAAAAAATATAAATGGTATTCCATATTTGGCGACTTTCCTCTACTTAAATTAAAAAACAGATAACACACACTAATACAGTCATCACAATTAACACCGGTTATCAGACAGATTCTACACACACCCAAAGTACATGGGGCTACATGACCTCGTTGTCGCAGCCCCTAAACTTAAGAACCAACCTAATAAAATTGAGAAATAATTCATATATACATACATTTTCATTTGAAACTGTTTTGCCTTTCAGCACCCAGTCTAGTCTGTAAGCCTCTGTTTGTGAACAAGTCTCCTCCATGATCCCCTATTAGCAGTTAGCATTGCGGCCTTTTCTGCTTCTGAACCTCTCACTTTGAAATCGCTCAACACCGAGTCTAAACCATCGCCTCCTCAGTTTACATCTGCTTCTCTTATCCTCTACAGCAGAACTCATTAAGCTCTTACATAATCTCTCCTCCCCCATTCTCTTCACATGACCCCACCATCTGAGTTGGCTCATTCAAACAGCTTCATCTAGTGTGTTGATTTATAACTTAGCCTTATCTCTTCATTACGAGTACCTTCCTGCCATTGCTCCCATCTATTTGTCCCAGCAATCATTCAAGCTACCCTCATCAGTTAGCTCTAGCTTGTGTATCATGTATCTTGAATCTATCCAGCTCTTGCTTCCATACAGCAAGGTTGGTCTAAATACTGAGCGATACAGGCAGCTGAGATGAGATTTCTGAGAAGTAAGGTCCAGAAAACGAGGAGAGACAGAGTGAGAAATGAAGATATACGGAAAGAACTGGGAGTACAGAAACTAAATTACAAACTGGAGCAAAACAGATTGAGATAGTTTGGACATGTCAAACGGATGAATGAAGTAAGGCTACCAAGAAGAGCACTGGAACGACGGATGACAGGGAAGAGAGGACGAGGAAGACCAAGAATGCGTTGGATGGACTCGGTGGAGAATAGTATTAGAAAACGGAACCTGGATTGGAACACTGTGTCAGAAGAGGAATGGTGGAACGACAGAACAAAGTGGAGAGGAACCATATTTGCCCCCACCCAGTGTCAACTGGAAAAGGATGATGATGATGATGATGATCTTCCCTACCAACATATCCTTCGTCTTTGAAATACTGATCTTCATACCATACTTCCTACATTTCTGTTCAAGTTCTAACATGTTGGCTTACAAGCTTTCAACAGAGTCCGTCATTACAAACAGGTCATCAGCATAGGCCGGTCTGCTTACTGGGTTCCCACCTAATTGAATCCCACCTATCCAGTTCATGCCCTTCAGCATATGGTCCATATATAAAATAAACTAGTATTGAGTGGTTACAACCTTGATCTCATCCTACCATCAACTCGCACTGCAGCCTGATTAGCATAAATACACTGAAGAAAATGGAAATTGCAACACCATGAAGGCATTGGTCATTTGTGTTGATCTTCAAGATATGGAACGATGCCATGTAGGTATGTAAACGATCAAAGTTTCAGACCCATTGGATTGTTGCTACAGGTCTCCCCATGTGATTGGTCGCGGAGGAATCAACTGCAGTGTACGGACTTTTGTGTAGTGTAGTTGACTTGCAGTCTGTGCAGTGGAGTGTTCCCCATCAAACATGCCTCAACGACAGAGAAGTGCACGCTATCAACAACTGTCGCCGTTTGAGAGGGCTCGGATAATTGGGCTGTGTGAGGCTGGATTATCGCTAAGGACTGTCACTGCACGTGTTGGCCGACAGGTATCTATGGTACAACGTGTATGGCAGCAGTGGTCAAATGAAGGTACCCACACTCGTAGACCTGGCACAGGCCCAGCGCGACGGACAACTGTGAGAGAGGATCGCTGAATCATTCGGATGGCCCGGATGGAACCCCATGCAACAGCAGCGCAAACGAGCAGCTGTGGCACCCTACATTACACAACAAACAGTTGGTAATCGCCTGCGTGCAGCTGGCTTACGATCCCGTGTTCCATTGACCCCACAACAGCGACGTGTAAGGCTGGCCTGGTGTCGAGAACGATCGACGTGGGTCGACAAATGGCATAGGGTCGTCTTTAGTGATGAATCGCGCTTCTGTCTTGCCCGCAGTGATCGCCGGAATCGTGTGCACCGACGTACCGGGAAGAGGGGCCGCCCAGACCTTATTTTCGAGAGGCACACAGGGCCAACACCAAGCATTATGGTCTGGGGAGCTCTTGGCTTTAATGTGAAATCACAGTTAGTGCTTGTTGAGGGCACTATGACTGCTCGACAGTACGTTGATAGTGTACTCAATCCAGTGGTTGTCCCTATGATGGCGAACTTTGCTAATGGGATGTTTCAGTAGGACAATGCCCGGGTTCACACTGCACGCAACTCCAGAGAAGCTCTCCACGACATCACAACCTTAGAATGGCCCGCCAGATCCCCGGACCTCAGTCCTATTGAGCATGTGTGGGACATGATGGGTCGACAACTGGCCAACCGTCCTCAGCCACCCACAACTCTGGAACAACTGACCCATGCAGTGCAGCAAGCATGGGCCACAATTCCTCAGGAAGAGATCCAGGGCCTTATTGACTCCATGCCTCGACGAATTCATCAATGTGTTGCAGCTCGTGGTGGGCACATCCTGTATTGATTGATGTCCAAACTTGCGGTCAGAGGGACCTGAAAGTGTTAATCATCGAATCACAACCGAACACTTGTCCTGCATGTTCAATTGTAGGAATGTAGCACCACTCCTTCTGGGTGTTGCAATTTCCATTTTCTTCAGTGTACTTTTGATTGCCTGTAGCAGCCTTTCCTGGATATCATAATCCCCCAGGATATTCAACTCACACTAGAATAAAGTCAAGGTTTCTTGAAGCATTGCCAAATCGGTTCATAACTTCCATAGTCAGTGAGATGTACGTCTCTGTGAATAGATAACAATACTAGACCGTTGAGTCTGTTTTCAGAAGTAGAATTTCTTAAGTATGTTTTCAACCAACTCAAACTCCGTTCGGCAGTACCAGTAGCTACAGAGAGAGGCAAATTTGCCAAAAGTTTGATAAGTGTATAAAATTTAGGGAAAAAACTTTTGTCATACGCTTCAAGGGCACTTGTTGCTGTTCTTGGTTTGTTCATAAGAGCGAAGGCACTGGAGAGTAATAAGAGGTTATGTTGTTAGACATAAGATCAGAGCCCCCTCCCCCTTATATACTCCCCTCTTTACCACCCTCTCTACTTCCACTTCCTCAACCGTGATCCTATTCCCGTTCTCGTTTCTCCTCCTACATAATATCAAAATCTGCTACATTAGAAATACCGGTACTAGATAAGTCTCTATTAACAAGAGTTTAGTGCTTTTCAGTCGGTCAACATGAATGAACCCAAAAGAGCTGGGTTATACCCTAATCCTGTAATAAATTACATGAGATTAATAAATACATTCGTATTTTACATTTGTTTTGACCGACTGATAAGCACTAAACTCTAGTTTACTAAGGTAACACTGAAATAAATTACAGTCAGTCTGAAAGACTAGACGTTATATCATTTCAAATGACGCATGCTACAAATGCTCTACACATGTTAGAAAGGCTCAGGAGGGCTTCTCGCTTCGCTCGACGCCCCAGGACTCTTTCAACAGACTCCAATAACCATTAGCTTCTGCTTCCCGCATGGCTGCATGACGTCACACACCCGCTTCCCTCGCGGCTGCATGACATCACTTCCCGCGCGGCTGCATGACGTCACTTCCGTCTCCGTAACGCATAACGTTGGACCCAAGCATAACGACGAAGTCGACAAGATCATTTGAAATGATAAAAATGGCTTCAAACCACACAATGTCTCTTAACATTTAGCAAGTTTTCGAAGGGATTCCTGCCATCTTCCCAGTGCTTCCTTGGTATCTACGAGTTTCCCTGAATTATCCAGAACACTGTTCAGCGAAATAAGTCAAATCATTTAGAAACTGTATAAATAAATGAGACCAGAAAAACATAATTAGGAATGTGGACCATTTCACCATAGATACAAGAAAATTTGAAGTTGTAGATAAAGTACTGTATGTGAAAACATTTCAAATTATAATTTGTACTAAAAACTTTGAAATTATATCATACAGTTGTAGAAACAATAACCTTAAAATTCTTTACATCAAAATCTCTAAAAATGAAAATATATAAACTAGGAAAAAGCATTATTAATCCCTATTTATATTATAATATTGTGCAAGTTTGTGAGTGTGTGTTTGTTACCTCTACACACTAAAACAGCTGCATGGATTTGAATGAAATTTGAAATGGAGATAGCTTATACACTGGATTAACACATAGGCTGCCTTTCATCCTTATATATAAAGCTCAATGTTCGTACAAATCTGGACCAAATTTTACATACTTACCCTTTGAAATCCAACAAGTAACACTGTCCACTTTAAATTTCATGCAACCCTCTCCATTCCCTGCATTTAGGCCTTTTGGCACAAATCTACACATCTATCACTTATTAACATAAGTTCATAGGTATTGGTCTCGCAACCACTTAATACCACCAGCAACAAGTGATTCTCAAGATACAATTAACGTTGGAGCAATTTCATTCATTTTCAACTCTAATGCAGATAGAAAATCTTTCATAAAACAACACGAAATGATAAATATATTAAGACCTTTGTGGAATATACTGTATAAATATTTCTTTTGAAGCCATTCGAACAACAACAATAAGAATATGCCAGCAAATAATGGTTTGGCATTGGCAGATGTCGAATGTAGAAATCTCGATTCCTCTATCGATATTAACAGTTTTTTCACCTCAGTCCATTGCGACTCCAATGGCACAGTCTAGAAGGAAAAACTTCGAAGTATTTGGAACTTCTTATTTAAATTATTATTATTGTAAGGATATCCAATTTTCTTAATATCGTATTGTTAACCTAGTTCATCATAATATGTTCATGCTGACTCTGTTATACAGAAACATTTACTTTAATATCATTTA
The DNA here is from genome assembly GCA_946902985.2 of Meconema thalassinum. NCBI lineage: Eukaryota > Metazoa > Arthropoda > Insecta > Orthoptera > Tettigoniidae > Meconema > Meconema thalassinum. The sequence goes on along the minus strand of OX336394.1, from coordinate 381,181,554 downwards.
ATAAACATCACTTTTTTAATAAACATCACGGTTAGCCTACTTTTCACATTTTGCAAAAATGGAGAAAAAAGTAGACTTATGAGATCGGGCAAATGTGTGTCTGTCTGGCTGTGTGTGTGTGTGTCCACCCCCCCGCCATGAACTCCTAAACGGCTGCAGCAATCGAAACAAAATTTGGTAGGAGTAAAGATCTATACCTGAATATCTCACGATTATAAGCCTGCTGATAAGTCCAAATTTTAAATAAATATAACTTCTACACTATCAATTGGATTTCAACCAAATTTCGTATGTGCTAGGTGTACATAAACAGATATAACTGAGCGTATTCTTGAGAGCCACTAGGGCTGCCAACTGTTAATAAATGCTCTCAATTGCTTTTATCCAAATACCCATATATCAGAAAGTATGCAAGCCGACAGCTTTAAACTATGCACACGTATAGTACGTGACATTCTATATTAATTTGGAGTAACTTATACACGTCAGTGCCACCAACATGATTCTAAGCCTGCTGAGAGGTCCAACTTTAAATACATGTAACTTCTATACTATCATTTGGATTTCAACTAAATTTTGTGTGTGCTATGTGTACCATAACAGATATGACTATGCCGATTCTTAAGAGTAAACAGGGCTGCCAACTGTTAATAAATACTGCCTCCATTTTTGTTACCATAATATCAATATATCAGAAAGTATGCAAGCCAATAGCTCTAAACTTTGCACACGTATAGTACCTGGCATTCTAGATTAATTTGGAGTAACTAATATAGGCCTACGCCAGTGCTGCCAACATGATTCTACAGTAAGCCTGCTGATAGGTCCAATTTTAAAATGCATGTAACTTCTATACTAACTAATGGATTTCATTCAAAATTGACACAACAATAGATCATATTATTTCAGATTATTTCTGACCAATACATTTATGTCATTGTTGCCAACATGATTTTATGCGCGCTGCTAGATCCAATGTTTAACTGCATGTAACGTCCATGCTATCCATTGGACTTCAACCAAATTTTGTATTCTGTACCTTAAGAGATGGAACTAAGAATATATTCAGTCACCAGGGCTGCCAACTGTAGTTTTTATTAGGCTGCATTATGCCAGGTATAGGCTACAGTATTTCGAACTAATTAGAAATTTCGATATTACCAACTTAATTTCGTCATAATTCTAGATAGATCCATATAGATTAATCATTGGCATGAATCTTAAATTTTAAGAAAAGTAGGCTCTTTAGTTCGTCATGGAACTTCTTGTTTAGTGTTGACAAGGTGGATTCCATCAAATAAATTAAATATATCAATAGTCAATACGGATAACCAGTATCATAACAAAATGGCATTCTATGAAAGTTAATGTCAACTAGTCGGAATAGATATTTCCACTGGTATACACTTGATTGAACAGCTTTATTAGGATATCCAGTGATTGGTCTTCTTTAAGTATTTTTAATGTTTCTACAGGTATTTATTTTCTCCCAATTCTACAGGTATACCATCAGGTCCTGGTGCTTTTCCAATTTTTCAGCTTTGGAGTGGATATTCCACTTGCCTAAAAATGAAAAACTTCATCCAACTTTTAGATGCTGTGGACTGAAAAGTTCAGGAATCACTGCCCTAGATCGCTAAAGAATGAACCTAGCAAAACTCTGGGACCCTTGCAACAACTTCCATTTGATAGGGTAAACTAGTTTGCCAGGCTTGTTGGCCATGATCTACTGGGGCTCGAGTTTCATTACCAACAAACCAGGAAACTTGTTCACTTTATCTGGGACACTTGTCACCCAGTCACACCCTCATTTTTTTGTTGTCAGATATTTTAGAACTCTGTATGTGTTTTAGACTCTATGTACACACCACCTATTATTATCAGTCAGTGGATGGCCTTTCTCAGATCTTTCAGTACTAAGGTATTTGTCAAATTTTATATAATTGCAGCCGAATGGCCATTTACTGGGTGTTTTTGATTGAACGCCTGAGGGCTCTCAACAAGTTCAATTTCAAGTAGTTCCAACTTTAGCTACCAGATGCTACTGTCACTAATACCTAGCAGCGAACGTTGGATCTTGATAGAGCGCTTGTAAATAGCCATATATAATCTACAAATATTGCTACACACTACCAATTGCAGTGGTAGGTTCTTTTACGTGCCATAAATCTATGACATGGGCCCGCCGGCTTTACTTCCCCTCCGAAGGAAGGCATTCTGAAGGATTTTAACATTCTTAAAAAAGAAAATCTGACGACTTCGGCCACGTTTAAACCCATGATCTTGGGCATAGCAGTGCAGCAAGTTTTGAATCGACATAACAATCAATGGTACAGCAAAAAAATACTCCAATCACTATGTCGTTCAACCTGATAACACACACAAATATCTCGCAAGATTAATTTCTCAATGAATACTGTATATTATGTTCTGTTGCAGGCCAGTAAAATGACTTCATTATTTGATCAATATGAACAAGCATCCCAGAGGTTCAAAGGCACTTCGGTGTCACACATACATCCAGAAATGGTGAGTTTTACTCAATTTGATCCTGCTAGTTAAATACCTTCATTTGTATTCTTATAACAACTAAAGTGTTAACATGTTTTCAAGTCGACTGCGACTTTTCATGAGACTGTTAATTTATTTATTACGATAACAAGACAAATAAAGTTGTCAACATTGGCTCATACTCAAAGAAAATGTATCTCCGAATTGGCAAGTTTTAAGTTACTAAGGACTCATACTTTTAATTATAGGATACTACCATAAGGCAAAATGTACAATAATCCATTTCCTTTAGAAGCATGAAGCTTAAAAACAGTGGTAGATTTTGAATAAACAACAAACTGGACAATTTTAATTCATATTAGATTCAGTTTTAAGGATGTTTAGAATAATTGTATTTGTTGGTATAAAAGAAAGTGTCCTGAGTGACTCGCTCATCATCGTCCAGCGAAAACTATTGAACTTAGAAACATGAAATTTTGAGGATATGCTCCTTTTATATTATAAACTTCCACTAAGGAAGGATTTTGGGATATTCAGGTTCTAAAGGGGTTTTAAGGGGATTAATCCTGTATTTCATGAATATTAATATCTCTCAAGTGGTTTCATTTGGAGATGTGATACTCGGCATACAAACTACTTCTTCTTCCTAGCATTAATACTCGGCATACAAACTAATCATTAAAAATTAATAGACATGTGTTGGAGTGTTTTTTGATTTGGTGTATTTTTTTGAGGTGAAATGGGTGAAAAATGAGGGTTGAAAGATTCCTAATGGTGTGTATAGCTGTGAAACAACATACGTGAGAAGTTTAAAACTTCAGGGGGGAAGAAACAGTCTTAAAATGTAAGGAAATAGGTGTTGACAGATTTTTCATAAATCGTATTTAAGGACTTCATGGGGAGGGGGTGAATTTTTGGAAATTACATTTTCAAATATCTCTCTTAATATCAGTCTTTTATATATTGGAAGTAACAAAACATGTAGGTAGCGACTTATTGGACCTATTAGCCTATGTCACTTGCTATGTTATCATAAGTGAGATATTATTGTCCAAGTTCTACTGCCTTTTTTTTAAATACAAAGTGAGGTAAATGGATTTTGTGTTTTGCCTTTGTGATAAATAATATTCTTTAATCAAAGTGAAATAGCAATCTGGTAGCCTACTATCTCCTTGTTAGTTGTCCGAGGAATTGTGGACATTTTTCTCTTGTTTGATTATATTCATTAGGGCTCGGATTTTTAGGTAAATAAATATATTTTTATGTAAATACATATTTTAAGCATTTTTTATAAATACAGTACATAAATACCTGCTTTTCAATTATTTGCACATAAAAAAACATAATATTTACATTTAAAAAAATCAGTGTGCTAGATCTTTCTGTTTATTGCATTTTTGTTCTGTGTTACTTTAACGGGGAAGAACCTGTGAACTATCTAATGTTCATGCAGAGCTTATGTCAGCTTGCAACTTGTCGCCCCATGCCACTCATTGTGGAAGCCGGGATTTCCTTGTCTATAGCCATATTGCACCACGTGCTTGACCTCCCCCTCCCCAGCTACCTGGAACCAGTGTCACTCACATGTAGTACATTTCTGGCACTGTGAAGTGTAAGGCAGTTCTACGATGCTTAAAGTAAAAACAACTACAAGTTATCGTCTGTTGTAGAATTTAAAGATAATTTTGCTTCTCATACCCGTTTTGTTCTGCCAACTATGTGGGAAAGCAATCAAGGCTGAACAGCGATCTGAATTTACACAACACCTCAAGGGCAAGAAACATATTGTCGCAGTTTCGCGCCTTCAGAAGAAGTGTTTCGCGATAATCATCGGGTCATTTGGGATGGACAACCTGAAGATGTATCTCGTTGTTTATTGTAATGCTTCAGTAGTCAGTGAGATATAGAATAAATTGCTTTTGTGAGTACTGCATATTGTTTATATTCACATTCATCATCATCATCCTGAACCAACTCCAGTTGCCCGGGTGTGGTATATGAGCCCCCTCCATTTCACCCTGTCCTTGTACCACTCCTCCTCCACCAACTTGTCCCAATCATGACCTCTCTGCAGTACATCGTTCTTCACTGTATCTATCCACTTCTTTTGTGGCCTTCCTACGGGTCGTCTCCCTTCTACTTTTCTCTCAAATTCCTTCCATGCAGTTCTGTTTGGTGGCATCCTCTTCATGTGACCAAACCACTTCAGTCTTGAGATCTGGATCTTATTGAGGAGAGAATCATCTATTCCTACTTCTTCTCTAATCTTCTCATTCCTGATCTTGTCTTTCCTGATCTTCTGAATCATGGTAAGTAGGAATTTCATTTCGGCTGCCTGGAGTTTAGAGTTATCTCTATTGGTTAGTGTTGTGGTTTCGAGACTGTATGTAAGAATCGGTGTATAATAGGACTTGTACAATGTCATCTTTATTTTCATGGGCATTTGCTCATCCCACAGCAGGTGTCTTACCTGGTGGTAAAATTGTGTTAATTCGATTGTTTACCTCATGTTTTGCTAGGTTGTCACTTGATAGAATGCTACCCAAGTACTTGAAAACTTGAACGCTGTCCAAATTGGCTTCATTTAGCATGACTATTGGTTCTGCTCCTCCCTCATACACTTTCATCGCCACCTTCTTTGTCTCGCTGATGTTCAAACCATATTTTTTACACTCCTCATTCCAGCTTTGCAGCCTCTCACCCAGTTCTTCCTCTGATTTACTCCAGATCGCAACATCATCTGCAAATGTGAAGGCTCTAATATCTCCATGTTCTTTCCTTTTAATATATTTCATTACCACATCCATCACAATGATGAATAGAAGCTGTGACAATGAGCTGCCCTGCTGCACTCCTCTCTTTGTTTCAAACCAGTCCGACAAACCATGTCCTACTTGAATACAACTTCTATTCCCAGTGTACAACATTTTCACTTTGTCTATGAGGCTGTCTCTCACTTGAAGTTCTTTCATGCATTGCCAAAGTGTTTCCTTTGGTACACTATCATAGGCTTTCTCAAGGTCCAAAAATATTAGAAATAAAGGTTTGTTCGAGGGGCATGGTGGCTCAGCGGTCTAGCTGTATGCCTCTCACCAAGGCGGTCCGGGTTCGATTTCCGGTCAATGCATGTGAGATTTTCGAAGTGAAATACCATGTCCTGTGGTTCGGATTCCACGTAAAAAGGAGGTCCCGTGGCTCATAATCACAAGATTCACGGTCTCGTAAAACTACAATCTTCCTTCCTTTTTTTATAGGTTTGTTCTTCTCCTTGTGTTTTTCCATTATAAACTAAATTATAATTACATATTTTTACTTTTTAGTCACATATTTCAGATATTTTGAATACATACAAAATAAATATTTTCCCGATTTTTAGCACCTAAAAATCCGAGCCCTACAGTATTCATCATGCTGGAGATAACTTAGATCCTCGTCTGTCTTACCACTTGTCTTACAAGCACACTAGTAAATACAACACTATTGTCAGCAGTTGTTTGAAGGTTGAAAAAGAAAATACAATTCTGAGAAAAAAATAGTAAAATTAGTCAAGTTTAAAGAGATTTAGAACCATCCTGGAGTGAGTGGATAAGCCATGCTCTGGTGCAGTCGTAGACCATGAATCTAGAGTGCAATGAGAAAATCCAAATTTAGCATTTTGAATTATAAATTTAGTGTTTTTTAGCATCTAAGCTTTTCAGAATTAGCAGTAAATTGATTAAAAATAAGCATTATATTGCATGTAACAATTGTAATTGACAATTTACTATAAGTATTGAATTTAGTTATTAAAGAGTCAGCATTCAGTCTTAGGTACGAAAAGAGTATTCCCTTTGAGAAACTCCATTGAGATTTACAAAGCAATACAAGAAAAGTAATTAATATGCAAAACACATTTATTTTGCATGTATTTAGCAGAAAAAGAATTGTTTTGCATTTTATTGCTGATTTAAAATGGGTCAATAAACGTGGAACATGAAGGAATATACACTGCTGAAATTGCATCTATCACTAATGCTACTAACCCCTTTATTACAGAGCACAAGCGGCTACATCCACATGAAGCTAGAGGAGGAGTCTCCCATCTTCAGCAAGCAGAAGGTGAACTTCTCTCCACCAGACCGCATCACTCACCTCTGTGTAAGCAACGACCTCATCATCCTCGCCTTGGCCAATGACGTCCTGTTTAGGATCGACCTACATCAGCCCAACAAGCCAGAAGGTTAGAATATTATGGCAACTCACTGGTAGTAGTGTGCCGTCAAATTGATTTGTTCAGCATCTGCCATATAATAATAATACAATAATAATAATCACATACATTTTCTTTAGAGACTGTTTTGCCTTTCATCTTCCAGTGTAGTCTGCAAGCCTCTGTTTGCTAACAAGTCTCCTCCATGATCCCCTGTTAGCAATTAGCCCTGAGACTCCCTCTGCTCCTATACCACTCGCTTTGAAATCGTTGAACACTGAATCAATCATCTTGCACTTCGACATTGCTGGCACACTAAATTATAGTTACTGAAACAGCCAATTCTAAGCTGGAAAGCCGAAATGACTATCCATGACCTTCTGGACATTTTTGATTGAGAGAGCTACTGCTTTCTGTATCACTTTTGTACAGTTTAGCATTCAGATCCAGTTCTTTAACATGGTGTCCACATGCAGAAAAAGTCAGGAATTTTGTTTTTGGTCAGGAAAAGTCAGGAAAAAGTGTGAAAAAGTGGCATGAGTCAGGAAAAAATGGCGAAAAGTATTAGAAAGTCAGGAATTTTATATTAACCATACAGTATTTTGTGTTTTACAGTAATATTTTGATGTTACTAGTTTAACTAATCTCTGAAGATAAAAAGCAATAACTCACTGGACATTATGGTAAGTTTCCATTTTTACAGTACATCATAGTAAAAACCTCTTTTACCTACTTTTGTATGCTTTTTTGGCGTTGGCGTAGGGACGTGGCAACCCCATCACTATAGTTTAGGATATTAAGTACTTTGATTTTTGTATTATTGCATTATAATTTACTTAGTTTGTATTTTAAACAAGCTGTACCCGGCATGCGTTGCAATGCCAATCAAAGAAAGTGTTGGCGTTGAAATTCTGTTTCTTGAAGTGCTTTTGGATACACAACTTGGTTTTCAATTTCCGTTAACTGCCTCTAAGTTATCGTAAAATGGATTTTCTAATTTAGAATCATTCGTGGGAGCGTGCACAACAACTTTCAAAAGTTTCATCGCAATCGGATGAATGGCATATGAACGTATACGGGATTTTGTTTGAACGATTCGTGCGCTGTCACTCATTTGTTGATTCTACTCGTACGCACCTATTGAGAAATGTATTACTAAGTGGAAGCCCTTCCCTGGCGTGTACACTATAACTCATCAAGGTTTAATCGCAATCGAAGAAGGTTATATGAACGCAATAGGGGATTTTCTTTAAATGCTTCGCGCGTCGTCACACATTTGTTGCATCTACTCTTGCGCTACTTATTGTGAAATGGATTTACTAAGTCGAAACCCTTCCCTGGCGTGTACACAATAACTGATCAATGTTTCATCGCAATCGGATTAATAGTATATGAACGCAAACAGGATTTTTTTAAACGATTCGCGCCCCGTCACTCATTTGTTAAATCTACTCGTGCGCTACCTACTGTAAAATGTATTTACTAAGTTAGAAACCGTCACGTAAGTGTCCACAACATCTCACCCAAGTTTCATCGCTATCGGACTAATGGCATATGAAGACATAGGGGACTGTATTGAAACGCACCGCGTGTCGTCGTTCATTTGTCGAATCTACTCGTGTTTTACCTACTGTGAAATGTATTTACTAAGCCAGAAACCTTCTTTGGAGTGTCCAACATATTTCACCCAAGTTTCACCGCTAACGGCAGAATGGTATATGACCTTATACGGGACTTTGTTGAAACGCTTCGCGCGTCGTCCCCCATTTGTTGAATCTACTTGTGCGCTGCCTATTGTGTAGTGGATTTACTAAGCCAGAAACCTTCCATGAATTGTACACAACATCTCACCAAAGTTTCATAGCTATCGGACGAATGGTATATGAATGCATACGGGACTTGTTTGAAACGCTTCGCGTGTCGTCCCTCATTTGTTGATTCTACTCTTGCGCTACGTATTGTAATATGGATGTACTCAGCCAGAAACCGTCCCTGGAGTGTATACAACATCTCACCCAAGTTTCATAGCAATCGGATGAATGGTATGTGAACGTATACAGGACGTTTTCGAAACGCTTCGCGCGTAGACACTCATTTGTTGAATCTAAACGTGCGCTTCGTATTGTAAAATGGATTTACTAAGCCAGAAATTTTTCCTGGAGTGTACACAACAATTCACCAAACATTCATCACTATCAGACGAATGGTATATGACCTTATACGGGACTTGGTTGAAACGCTTCGCGTGTCATCGCTCATTTGTTGTATCTACCGGTACGCTACCTATTGTAAAATGGATGTACTAAGCCAGAAACCTTCCCTGGAGTGTACACAACATCTCACCCAAGTTTCATCGCTATCGGACGAATGGTACATGAACACATACGGGACTTTGTTGAAATGCTTCGCGCATCGTCGCTCATTTGTTGAATCTACGCGTGCGCTACCTATTGTAAAATGGATTTACTAAGTCAGAAACCTTCCTTGGAGTGTACTCAACATCTCACCCAAGTTTCATCGCAATCGGACGAATGGTATATGAACGCATAGGAGACATACCCACAGACATACAAACTATCACGTAACATTGATTTTTATATATATAGATGAATAAAGAGGCGAGCGTTGGGCAGCTAAGGGGATGGTGGAGGCTGAAAATAAGAGATATATATATTTGCTCAATAAATCTTTTTCCGATGTTACGATAACTTCGCGAGTAAGGAATTTTGTTGAAAAATGGTCAGGAAAAGTCAGGAAAATTGACATTGAAAATTCTGTGGACACCATGTTTAAGACCTTGGGAGCAAGGTACTTGTGATCACGCCTGTACTCAAGACAATGATAGGTATGGTGTTAACCCATTTTCTTGATAGGACTGACCAACTCACTATATTTGCTGATCTTTGCAATATATTCTTCTTCTTCTTCTTCTTCTTCGTTATGCCCATTCAATGAACGTGTTTGAACTTGTTAGTTGGCCTGATAGTTTTCGCCTTTTTATCCTCCCAAAATCTCTTCAAGAATGCACTGTGTTGCATCTTGCGCTTTGTGGATCACTTCCTACCAATTTTCATTTTAGATTTCTCCACGAATTTGTGCTTGACTGCTATTGTACCAAAGGCTCCACAATTTTCTAACAAGTCGTCTGTGATATTTATTTCTTGGAGCTCCACCTTAGTTTCTTCTAGCCAATTTATTTTGACTTTCTTTGAGTTGTTTACCTGAAACAGTCTTTTGGTGAGCTTGTCGCTTCCATTCTATAGATAAGGCCATAGAAGATCATGCGTCTCTTGCGTACAACAACAGTAAACCTGTCAGTTAAGGAGTAGAGGTCCACTGTTCTCTTCTTAATCCACATTCCATTTTCTCTCGTGGGACCATACATTTTCCGGAGAATTTTCCGTTCTTGCTTTTTAATTTCTATAGTTTTAGAGTGACTACCAAGAGATAAGGTTTCTGAGGTGTATATGCTTTTCAGTGTATTATTATTATTATTATTTATTTATTTATTTATTTATTTACAGCATATTTTCCCAATATTGGAAAGCGTTAAGCAATTTGACTCAATTCTTGACGTTCTTCTTGTCTTGCCAATATTGTTTCATTCTTGTACCCACAAGTTACCTTCAGAAATACTAACAGAAAAAACGATAAATAATAACAGAGAGCAACTAGGGTATGTGTGTGGAACGGCTGGACAAATTACCATACCCAGGTTGCATTTAAATTGAGAGAAGAGCACTAAAACTAAACTTGAAGAAAACACGAATCACATTTCATAACATTAAATATAATTGAAGGAAAGAACATCTTTACATGCATGTTAAAAAAAAAGATGTAACATAAAAGGTAATAAATAGAACAAACAAATTAATAATCAAGAAGCAAGGAACCAATAAAATTAAGAAGGAGATGGAATTTAATTACCCAATTTCAATGAAGAAGATCAATTATGCGAGAACCAATTATACCCTACATCAGTAGAATTAGATTCCGAAGAAAAAAATACATTATCATCGTATAGGTTCGAAGAATGACAAGTTCAAACCACCAAGAAGGTATCTCTTGGAAATTAATAAAATAATTCTTGAAATCTTTAGTTACTCAGGAGCAAAGGCAAGGTACGTGCGTACGGCATGAAAATTCAATATGACTGGGCTCAAGTCGACATGAAAAATTAATTACATTGTTTCCGAGAAAAACGAGATCGGATAACAATCCCGGAGAGTATCCAGGCAACGGACCATGGAAAAAATAAAATACATATCATAAGTGGTGATATTTTAAACAGAGTCTTTAAGAGACCACACTAACGAGACGAGGAAGGAAGAAATTTAATTAAAAAAAGGTTAATAAAATCCTCGCTCAAAACAAAATGAGATCTGAACATTACACAGGTCGGCACGTCAGATATAAAACAAAAAGGCACAAGCCCCCAAAATATATTACATCGAATAATAATTAAGTCATTGGCACCATTTCTTCCTAGTTGCTCGGATCTACAAACCTAGTGACCATACAGCAGCTCAAGACTTCTTCAAGATGTACTTCTGTAGCCAGATTTCACAATTCACGTATTCCATTTATATTTCCAAATTTAAAGAGATGACGCAGTTTTCCAAGTAGAGGACGATAAGTAGTAATCAAGTAGTAAAGAATTACATCCTCGGGGAAAGGTATTTATCTGGCCAAAGGCCAGATATCCCCGTTTTTCACCAGCGAATTCGTTTCTACATCTCTTCTTTCTTGCAATGGTTCCAAAACTGGCATTTGTTAATTCACAACAACAAGAAGAAAATGGCGGCCGTTCGGGTACGAACGGAGCCGATCGTGAGGCCTCGTGTTCTCCGAAACTAAGTACCAACATTTGCCACACGAGCGAGCCACCGACAAGACAGACACGCTGAACGTTGCCGGCTCACTAGTTCGGACAGTCACCAATAGATACCGAGAAGATCAAGTTTGCACCGCAGCCGCCCGCGGTAACGACTGGAATGCACGTTAATATTTATTAACGGGTCATCTCTCCCCCACACAATGCTGGACAATAGGCAACAATTGTTCACAAGTTTATGGTTGGGGGTAAAAGATACACCGAGAAAATATGACCTGAAAACATACATCAGTTCTCACAACACCTAGTACACCAAACTGATCGTTCCATGATTAGATACACCCAAGTTTTTTCATGCATCTGAAAATCACCAACATGCGTAAAATTCCAACTCTTACTTGGCAGTAGTACAATCTTTTTTTTGGATACAATAAAATATAGAAATGAGTCTTCATAGGATGGAGGAGACTCGGTCATTCTCAGTGCTGAGGTCACGGCTTAGCATCACGACGTCCGGGCCCTGGACATTCGCGACAGTCACAACGCTCTTCAAACAGGATGACGATATCACCAACATTTGATCTGAAATCAAATCGTACTCCGACAGCAATGGTCCATTTCTTTCTTCATCACACCTTTTGATTAACATCAGTTACGACAAGTCCATAGTTAAACATGATTTAGGAAAAATTTAGGCTAACAGAAGATACATAACTAAGTTTTAACTAAGGTTTCCCCATCAAATTTTTGAGATTCCTTGCTTTTACAAATTTAAAATACAACTTTATGATCATTAATTTGAAACATCACAACCTCTCTTAACATGAGACATATGCACCCTAAATATTTTCTTTTTCTGAGGGTCCTTTACAAGTAATGTCACCGGAGTGATAAAACTTATAATTTCACAAGGGCCACGGAATCTTGTGACTAGCTTGCCAGATTCTCTAGAACCAACTTCCTTAACAGAAAAATTCTTGACAAAAACCATGTCCCCAATCTGAAGTGACGTAGGTTTACGTCCTCTATTATACCTCTGTTGAAGTTGCTCGTGTGCCACCTTCATATATGTTTTGGCCTTTTTCCAAATAGAACGTACGTTCTCATTCATGACTTTATCAGGCAACAATTGATTAATAGTCCACAAATTAGATATAGGGGAATTTGGGACGAAGGAGAACATTAAATTGAAAGGGGTGGTACGATGAGATTCATGCACCGCAGTGTTGAACGAATAAGTCAACCAAGGAATGCAACTGTCCCATAATCTATGGTCCTTATGATGGTAAGCAATTAACGCAGCTCGAAGATTCCTGTTCACCCTCTCAGCATACGATCCTTTAGGATAATAGATAGAAGATGTCACATGGGAAATGGATAACTCGAAACAAAAATTGCGGAAAACATGTGATGTAAAGCATTTCGCGTTATCTGATACCAGAAATTGGCAGGGGCCAAAAACAGCAAAAATATGGTTAAGACATTTAATTACCGTTTCAGTGGTAGCTGAACGAGTTGGGAACAACCAGTTAAAACGACTGAAGCCATCCGTACAAACCAGTACAAAACGGTTACCCAGCTTCGACAGCGGCATCGGCCCGACAAAATCTACGAACAATCTTTCCATTGGTTTATCGGAAAGTTGAGACGATAACATTCCAACCTTAGTGTTAGGAGATGGTTTTGCCAATTTACATGTTGTACAATTATTTACCAGTCTTCTGATGTCACCATCCATACCCTTCCAGATAAAATTTTGCCTCACCTTTAATCTGGTCTTATATACTCCTAAATGTCCACCGATAGGAGACTCATGAAAGTATTTAAAGATCTCGCCTACTAAAACAGTGGGAAGAACAATCTTAGGTGTTCTATCAGAACGGGCCAAACAACACAAGATTCCATTCCTTAATGAATATGGTTTTACAACTTCACCAACCTCTAATTTTCTTATAATCTCACTTAGAACTGGATCTTCCTTTTGATATTCAGATACATCCCGAAACAACATGGGACAGTTAGACAGAATTACGTTTGACATGTTATGTTCCAAAATTGCGTTACACTTCACATTTTCCTCAACCTCAACATTAGTGTCACCATACATCCGACTTAAACAATCAGCGATGACATTTTCACTCCCTCGGATGTGACGTACAGAGAACTTAAAGGAAGAAATTCGAGTGGCCCAACGAGCTATTCGACCAGTTTTCCTAGGTCTGCCAAGAACCCAACTCAAGGCTTGGTTATCTGTTTCTAACTCGAAGGGTACATGTTCGATATACAACTTGAACTTTTCAAGAGCATCCATGACGGCCAAACCTTCGAGTTCATAAACAGAGTAATTTCTTTCTGCATCATTCAGAGTGCGGGAAGTGTATGCAATAGGTAATCTACCTTTTCCATGGTCTTGTAGTAACACTGCACCAACAGCACTATTGGAGGCATCAGTTTGCACAATAAAGGTTTTGGAGAAATCAGGGATGGACAAAATAGGTGCATTTATCAAAGCTAATTTCAAATCTTCAAATGCTGCTTCTTGCGAAGGACCCCAAACAAAATTAACTCCCTTCTTCCTCAACATATTTATAGGAGCAGCACGCTGAGCGAAATTGTTAATGAACTTACGGAAATAGTTCATCATACCGATGAACCTTGATACACCTTTAACATTCTTAGGGGGCTTAAAGTCACGAATCGCTTGGGTTCTCGAATGATCCACAGAAATTCCAGACGATGTTACGATATGTCCCAAAAATGAAATCTTGGGTTTAGCAAAGGAAACTTTAGATGGTTTTACGGTAAGACCAGCTTTCTTTAGACGAGACATAACCTCACCAATATGTTCCAGATGATCATCAAAGTTCTCACTGAATATGACTACGTCGTCTAAATAATGATACACAAACTTGAACTTGATTCCATCAAATACCATATCTAGCAATCGGCTTAGGATGGCCGCACCCGTGGAGATCCCAAATGGTAAACGGTTAAAATGAAAGAGATTCCAGTCAGTGGAGAAGGCTGTTAGATGTTTAGAATCTTCAGTTAATGGAATCTGAAAGTACGCGCGATTCAGATCTAAAATCGTATACCAGTTAGCACCCCTAAACCATGCAAAGCAAGATCTCAGATCAGGAAGCGGGATGGACTGCTGAATAACCTTTTTATTAAGAGCTCGATAATCAACAACTGGGCGAAATTTACCGTCAGACTTAGGCACCAAGAAAATAGGTGACGAATACGAGGAAGTAGACTTACTAATGATCCCTTCATCTAACATCTCGTCGATTATCTCTTTCAAGATTTTCATCTTGGGAGGGGCTAGTCTATACGGTGGCGAACTGACTGGAATATTATCAGAAACAACAATCTTGTATTCCAATAGATTGGTCACCCCTAACTTATTCGTCAAAACCTCAGGGAAGGATGAACACAGTTCACGAAGTTTATCAGCTTGGTCAGGTTTAAGATTTTCAAAATTAAACTCCTCAATGGTGTCAGAACCAGATATAACTTTGGAGGAATTCACTCCGGAAAAACTAAGACAAGGCTTGAAGTTTAATTTTAAATTAGGCTTAAAACGAAACCAACATGACCTGTTTCTAAGGTCTAGTAACAACCCAACATGAGACAAAAAATCAGCACCCATAATGGCGTCGCAAGATAAATTATTTGCAACCCAAAAATCATATCTCCAAGTGAAATTTAAAATGCGGATCTTTAAGTTTACCAATCCTAAAACTTCAAGACTAGAACGGTTCGCTGACACAAAATTGTTCGGTTCTTTAATAAGTTTTCCAAATTTGCATACTGACCTCATATTTTCAAACCAGTTTTTACTTAAAAATGATTTCACACTACCCGAATCGATCAGAGCAGTAACAGGTTCGTTATTTACCCAAATATCAATAAATGGGGAACAATGTTTAGAAACTTCAGAAATGCGACTACATAACCTCACTTTAGGTTTAAGACTTCTGACATCATCAAAATAATTATTTACCTCCATAGAATTTATTTTAGAACTATTTGACGCATGACAATCCGAAGAAGTCTCCTTACGATTTAGTCATTGGTTATGTTTAGGTTTTCTCGTACACCATTTAGCAATATGTTGAAATGATCCACAAGTATCACATCTTCTCCTGTTATTCGACGTGCGATTACCCGAATCGAAGGAATTTCTATTTTGGAAACGAGGGCCTTGCGAGCTATCATAACAGATAGGATTTCCAGAATCCTGAGATAGATTAGAATTAAAATTAGGTGGAGGAACATTGGCAACTCTCAAGGAATCTGAATGTTTGATAATACCCGAATTCAACACAAATCTGTTTAAATCAGAGAAATTTACGGGAATACTGCATGTTGTCAAGTATGACCTGCTTTCTGGATTAATCCCTTCCAATATAGAAGCCACAATTTGTTGTTCACTTAATTGTACAGAAAAAACTCTAGCATAAGACTTGATATCAGTTACATAATCATTTAAAGACTCTTCGAATCTCTGAACTCTATAGAAAAAATTATGCATCAGCATACTCAAAGCACGACTAGGAATAAATGAACTTAATATTTCACGGTGAAATCGATCAATGGAATAACAACCTTCCATGGCTACAATTAACTTTTCTCTCAATAAACCAGAGGTATAAGGAAAGATCAGGTTGAAGATTTGACTATCAGGACACCCAAATCTTACAGCATTGTCAGCAAGGTCAATAAATTGCTTTAAAAATTTTATTAACAGGTTAGCATCGTTACCGTTGCACATCTCTAGATTTTGGATGCAAGCATTTAAAGGATGAGGTACACTACCAAACTTAATTCCCATTTTAAACTCCCCACGAGGATTATTATTTACATTAGATGACACATGTTCTAAATTAATAGGATTTTCAGAACATAGGGGCGATAATCTTTCATCATTCGACCTAGCATTAGATAAATTACCCCTAACCTGGTTGCTCGCAGCACCAGAAATGGACACATTAGCAAAGGAAACATTTATATCATCAAGATTTTCAAGGTTATGACGTGATGAGGTCGACCCTGTTCTGACATTGCTACACTCAGACCTAACCTCAGATATTCTGCACGCACTTGGATAGTTTTCCTGATTATACATAGTTGCAGGTTCACTATGATTCGACAAAGATCCACCAAAACTTCCTAAATTGCTTTCAACACTGATATTATGCACCAATTCGTTCAATCCACTAATAGAAGGAACCCCTTCATTTGCACACACACCAGGGTTAACACTCGCACTCTCACTATTATTTGGGAATAACGCAAAAAAGCAATCAACAAGTTTAGCACGCAGAGAAATTAATTTTAAATGGAATTCAGGATCTCTATCCTGCCAAACTTCTATTAAATCACGAAGGCGATGGTACCAATGTAAACAGCGGACCTTAAATCTGATAAGTTGAGAATTAGACGGAGCACAGTCAGAGTTTAATGAATGAAAAACCACAATTAAACTTTCAACAGATGGTACAATAAGGGACTTACCTAACGTCCAGTCAAATTTCCTCCAGTTTGGTACACGTACAGGATTATCCGTAACTGCATTCAGTAAAATCAGATCCCTTTCCCTATTTCCAGAGGAAGTAGAACCTCTAATCAGGAGTTCATAGATAATTTCTTCTTTGGTCAAACTGTAAGCTGCCCTAAGATTCCGTTGCTCCATTTATAGTCGACATGAAACATAAAATCACATAGGATTAATACAAGATTTTTTCAGAATAAGTAACCCTTTTATGCCTATGCTTTCTCCAAGTCAAACCCAGTACACATTCTCTCAACAAAATACAAGGTGGAAACAAAACCACGCGACTAGGTACCAAAATATGTACCCACAAGTTACCTTCAGAAATACTAACACATACCTGCCAACTTTTACGGTTTATCCGTAAAATTTACGGAAATTGCAGCATTTTACGGTTTTACGGATGAACGGTGTCATTTTACGATTTCGCGGACAAAAATTTGAAAAGATAATTTACATTCGATAATACCGCCCACTTCCGTACAATCGATTGTTTGCGTGGGTCGAAGGCAAGTCCACGATAGTCGATAACTCGTTCTTTGATATGATTCGTACTTTTAACCCTGTGATGTTTGTGTCTTCATTGTAATTGAATTTGAAGCCGGGATAACCGTTCTTCCATGTGAATCTTAGGTGTCGACAGGCTCTGCTTCGCATATTCTTTGTTCCGTTCCGTTCGCTCGTTGCGATTTAAACCATATTCTTTGACCACGTTAGTTGTTCATTGTTCGCGAAGTTGGCGTTCCTTGAATGTTTTCGTCTTTTAAGGTTATGGCATATTTTAATGAAGCGTTCGAGTTTTTGTGCTATAACTTCGTGCTTCTTCGCAGTTTCCTGTATTCCTTGGACTAATTACATTCGTTCCACGTGTGTGTGTGTTTTTTTCTACCATGTGCATATTCTTTCTTCACGAGGTTGGCGTCGTATTCATTTAATGGTTTAAGACTTTGTGTGTTTTGACATGTTTTAATGAAGTGTTGGCTGTCTTAAGTGTTTTATGTTATAATTTTATGTGACGTTCAGTGATCCAGGTTCCTTTCGATGTTTTAGTAGATATCGAGAATGAACAAATCCAACAAGAAACAGTACTTCCAGACATTTAAAGAATCATACTCGGTTGATTTTCCGTGCATACTAAAATCAAGAAAGGGAGAAAAATGTGCCTTTTGCACGGTATGTGGGTGTGATATTAATATTGCACATGGTGGAAAAAACTATTTAAGTAATCATGTGAAGTGCAGTAAACACATTAGTTATGTTAAATCGAAGGAAGATAGCAAGAAAATCAACACCTTTTTTGCTAAGTCTGGAAACGTTGACAGTGACGTAATTAGGGCCGAGTGTCTGTTTACTTCCTTTTTTGTGGACCAGAATGTGCCCTTAAGTGCGGCTGATCATGCTGGTGCTTTATTTAAGAAGATGATTCCCACATCAGAAGTTGCAAAGAAATATAGTTGTGGTCGTACGAAAACGACATGTATTGTAAATAAAATGGCAAAAAATGCATCATCTGAAGTTGTTAAGTGCCTTCAGAACGGACCGGATACATATAAATCCCTTTTCTTTTCATCAGTGAGAAACTACTTTTATACTGCCTGTGACTACATCATCAACAAGTTTCCACTCAAGGATGACGTGTTAAAGAATGCTCAAGTTGCTAGGTTAGACAAAATTAAAGATGCACAGTTAACTTCCATTCGTTTTTTCTTGGAAAAGTTTCCTATCATGTTATGCAAGGAAGAGAATGAAACTACAGATGAGGTGGTGAATGAGCTTCAGAGGCAGTTCACAGCTCTTCAGGTGGATGACACTTTGGCTGCACATCAAGATGCTGCAAGTGATTCCAGTTGGGCACAAATATCAAGAATTCGTGGAGCCGATGGACTTCTTAAGTATAACCGAATTTCTAGAGTATTGCTCTCTATTCTCACCATACCCCATAGCAATGCAGAATGTGAACGTTTTTTTAGCCTTGTGAAGAAAAATAGAACACAGTTCAGGTCATCCATGTCCAATGAATCTCTGGGGTCTATTTATATTTTGAAGACCAGGAGTTCTGGTCCCTGTTATGACAAAACATTTTCTCAAGACTGTTTGCAGGAAGCTAAAAAGGCCACAACCATGACTTAAAAGTTGAACTAGCATGTGATTTGCAGTGTGTGTTATATTATTTCTTGCCTGTGTTACGTTAAACAAGTTTTATTGTTTAAAGCCTTTTTCAATTATCGTATATCAGCTTAATCTATCAAGGAAGTCCTGTTATGTCTGCTCCAAACCAATATTCACCACACCTGCTGCTGATTAACATGGATTTCTTCTTGATTGTTATGTTCATCTACAAATCATGTGAGTAGATATGATTTCATTGAAGTATCCTGTTTAAAGCATGAATTATTGTATTTTGTAGCCCAGAAGTATTATTATTTTCGTCAAGCCGGGGTATGTCGAAAATCGTTAGATTTTTTGTCGCGCGTGAGTTTTACTGATAGCCCTTTTCAAAAGTTGGCAGGTATGATAACAGAAAAAACGATAAATAATAACAGAGAGCAACTAGGGTATGTGTGTGGAACGGCTGGACAAATTACCATACCCAGGTTGCATTTAAATTGAGAGAAGAGCACTAAAACTAAACTTGAAGAAAACACGAATCACATTTCATAACATTAAATATAATTGAAGGAAAGAACATCTTTACATGCATGTTAAAAAAAAAGATGTAACATAAAAGGTAATAAATAGAACAAACAAATTAATAATCAAGAAGCAAGGAACCAATAAAATTAAGAAGGAGATGGAATTTAATTACCCAATTTCAATGAAGAAGATCAATTATGCGAGAACCAATTATACCCTACATCAGTAGAATTAGATTCCGAAGAAAAAAATACATTATCATCGTATAGGTTCGAAGAATGACAAGTTCAAACCACCAAGAAGGTATCTCTTGGAAATTAATAAAATAATTCTTGAAATCTTTAGTTACTCAGGAGCAAAGGCAAGGTACGTGCGTACGGCATGAAAATTCAATATGACTGGGCTCAAGTCGACATGAAAAATTAATTACATTGTTTCCGAGAAAAACGAGATCGGATAACAATCCCGGAGAGTATCCAGGCAACGGACCATGGAAAAAATAAAATACATATCATAAGTGGTGATATTTTAAACAGAGTCTTTAAGAGACCACACTAACGAGACGAGGAAGGAAGAAATTTAATTAAAAAAAGGTTAATAAAATCCTCGCTCAAAACAAAATGAGATCTGAACATTACACAGGTCGGCACGTCAGATATAAAACAAAAAGGCACAAGCCCCCAAAATATATTACATCGAATAATAATTAAGTCATTGGCACCATTTCTTCCTAGTTGCTCGGATCTACAAACCTAGTGACCATACAGCAGCTCAAGACTTCTTCAAGATGTACTTCTGTAGCCAGATTTCACAATTCACGTATTCCATTTATATTTCCAAATTTAAAGCGATGACGCAGTTTTCCAAGTAGAGGACGATAAGTAGTAATCAAGTAGTAAAGAATTACATCCTCGGGGAAAGGTATTTATCTGGCCAAAGGCCAGATATCCCCGTTTTTCACCAGCGAATTCGTTTCTACATCTCTTCTTTCTTGCAATGGTTCCAAAACTGGCATTTGTTAATTCACAACAACAAGAAGAAAATGGCGGCCGTTCGGGTACGAACGGAGCCGATCGTGAGGCCTCGTGTTCTCCGAAACTAAGTACCAACATTTGCCACACGAGCGAGCCACCGACAAGACAGACACGCTGAACGTTGCCGGCTCACTAGTTCGGACAGTCACCAATAGATACCGAGAAGATCAAGTTTGCACCGCAGCCGCCCGCGGTAACGACTGGAATGCACGTTAATATTTATTAACGGGTCAATTCTGTTGGAGAATGCCAATTTTCTTTCATCAGACCATTGAGGTCTGTAAGGTGTAGGTTTTGGTTGCTGTGGTTAGACTTCCCAGTTGTTCACTTTGTTACGGAAGGAGTCTCTGTCTGATGTGTCGGTTATGTTAGCAGTTCGCATGTCTTTTTGTACTTCTTTCATCCATGGTGTTGTACTTTTGAGTGATGATATGTAATCTAGTATTCTTTTGGTTAGTCGTGTATTCGGCAGTCTATTTATGTGCCCTAAGAATTTCAGTCGTCTTTTTCTGAAGTCGACTTCGATGTTTGAGTATTTTTCAGTTGTCTTGATTGACTGTAGTCGGTACCCGTCAGGAGTGAGTCTTGCTCCCAGTATTTTCCGAATGATTTTTCTTTCTTCTTTCTTGATGTCTTCAAGTTCATATTTCTTATTGAGTGTAAGTGTTTCGCTTGCGTAGAGACTTGCCGGTTTGATGACAGTGTTGTAATGTCGAAGTTTGGTTTGTCTTGACATGCATTTCTTGTTATAGAGGTTTTGGATAAGTCCGAGTGCTCTCCTGGTTTTCTGGAGACGGTTTTCTTGTGAGATATTTTCGGATCCAGTTGGTTCGATAAATTCTCCCAGTTATTTGAAATGTGGGACTCTTGATGGTTCCGTATTTTGTTTGCATGTTGTCACCTTTGTGACTTAGCACTTGAGTTTTCTTGAAGGATATTTGAAGTCCCACTTTTTCGGCACATTCTTGGAGGGTTTCTATTTGTTTTATTGCGGTCTCTTGATTTTCTGTTAGTATAACCAAGTCATCGGCGAAGGCAAGATATGGTATAGAGAGATTGTTTTTACGATAGCCAAGTGTAACTGGTTTCCAGACATTTTGTTTCTTGAGCTCTTTTTCCCATTCTTCCATGACTTTATCCAGAACAATGTTGAACAAGAGAGGGGAATGACCATCTCCTTGTCGCACACCTGTCTGAATTTCGAAAGGTTCGGAGATTTCCCCCATAAATTTTACTTTGGATTTTGTGTTGGTCAGCGTTTGTTCAATGAGTTTCCGTGTTTTGTGATCTAATCCTCTTTCTTCAAGGATCTGGAAGAGTGATTGTCTATCGATCGAGTCGTATGCTTTTTGGAAATCGACAAATGTGCACATCACTGGTTTATTTCGAATTGCATGCATTTTGACAATGGTTTTAAGGTTGAAGATTTGTTCAGGGCAGGATCGGTTTGGTCTGAATCCTGCTTGAAATTCTGATAACTTTGGTTCGAGCTGTTCCTGTGCTCATGTCAATAGACAAGCTGAGAAAATTTTGTAGGTGACTGGAAGAAGAGAAATCCCTCTGTAGTTGTTCACGTCAGACTTATCTCCTCTTTTGTGTAGTGGGTGGATGAGTGGTGTTTTCCAGTCATCAGGTATTTTCTCTGTTTGCCATATTTCTTGGATGATTAGTGTAATTTCTCTGAGTGCATTGGGTCCTAGGTTTTTAAGTAGTTCTGCAGTGATGCCGTCTTCACCTGAGGCTTTATTGTTTTTGAGTCTATTTATGTGGGAGTGGATTTCATCTTGAGTTGGTGGTAGTGATTCTTTTGAGTGGTCTGATTGTTTCTTTGGGAATCTTTTCGTAGGTTCTGGGCAATTCAAAAGTCGTGAGAAGTATGTAGCTAGCTCTTGGCAGTTGTCTCGATTTGTCAATGCCAGTTTTCCATCTTGTTTTCTGAAGCATACGTTTTGTGGTGTGTACCCTTTGATTTGGTTGGCGAATGTTTTGTAGAAATCACGCGTATTGTAGTTTCTGAAGTCGTTCTCGATCGAAGTCAGTTGATCATTGATATACTTCCGTTTGATTTGTCGCAGAATTTTGGACGTCTGTTTACGTACCTCGAAGAAGATCTTCAGGTTTTTCTCAGATTTGTTACTGTTATAGGTTTGGAAGGCAGTTTTTCTGTTGTCGAGGGCGATTTCGCATTCTTGATTCCACCAAGGATGTTTCGTTTTTTTAGTCAGGGGAATCAAGGTTTTGGCGGTCTCGATGATTTTTCCTTTGAAATTTTCCCAGTTTTCTGTGGGTTGTTCTTCCCATTTTTCAGCGATTTTGGAGTCTTTGATTTTGCTTATGTCAAATTTTGGGATCATTGGGGGTGTCTTGTTAAATTTTCTCCTTGGTGTGAATTTGATTTTGATTCGGGAGAGATAGTGGTCAGAATCAATGTTCGCTCCTTTGCGTACTTGAACATCGTGAATTTCTTTCTGATAGGTGTAAGAGATTGCGACATGGTCGATTTGAAACTCGCCTAAGTGGTGGATAGGTGATCGCCATGTTTTCTGTTTCTTGGGGGATTTTCGTAGTGAGGTTTACATAATTTTCAAATTGGTTTGTTGGCATAACTCAATGAGTCGAGTCCCGTTTTTGTTGGTAAATTTGTGCGCGGGGTAATCACCTACTGTTTTTTGGTATTTTCTTTCTCTGCCTAATTGTGCATTGAAATCTCCGAGGAGAATTTTAACGTCATCATATGGAATTTGGACATTTCATTTTCGAGTCCTTCCCAGAATTTGTCAGTCTTTTCGGGTTCTTTTTTGTTGTCGGCATTTGTGGGTGCATGGACGTTGATGAATGTGTAATTTTTGTTCTCATGGTCATTAGTCGATTGTTGATGGGTTTCACGTCTGTTACTGAATTCAGAATTTTTTTGTCTACAATAAAGGCCATGCCGAATAGCGATGCGCCTTTGCAAATTTTCTTCTTGGTTCCGCTTTTGAAGATCCTATAGTCGTTGTAATCTAATATGTCTGAGTCAGGAAAGCGTGTTTCTTGTAAGGCAAGAATCTGGATTTTCTGTTTGGAAAGTTCCGTCGTGAGATTGTGTAGCTTACCAGTTTGAACAAGTGTTTGAATGTTGAACGTTCCAATGTACGTATGGGTCTTCCGTGGAAGTTTACCAGAGCACTCCGATAGCGATGCGCCTTTGCAAATTTTCTCCCCAGAATCCGAAAGCTTGGTTGCCGTCTGACGACGGGTGGATCGTCCACCTGGAGTAATTTTGTTATTACTTGTACGAGTCATTGTTGCTTGTAATTAATGTCCAGCTTACGCTGGTTGTTTAGAACCAGGGATTGTTAGTTCCTGGAGCAGTGTGTTTGGTCAGCGAGAGCTATTTTATTTCGCTCAAGTCCGCCGGTAAACCGGTGAGGACCCCCCTATCCGCCACCTGGGACGCGCCACATCGGAGTATCACCTCTCCGCCTGCTACGACAGAGTAGTAGGTTCGTGGTTATTATTATTATTATCATTATCATTAGTGATATGCATAATGCTTTATTTCCATTACTGCAGTTTACAGCAAGAGCTATATGTTTGATGTATTCCCTGGTAAATCCATTCCATACTGATGAATTCACAAATGTGTTGTTACAGTGGTAGAGTTGGCCAAGTACACATCCCACCTAAAACTTAGTGGGATGTTTATCGACCCCCTAGGACACCACCTGCTCCTTAGCCTGACGGGGAAGCTCGGCGACCATGAAGTGCTTTACCTCGCCAGGAAGTCCACCAAACCAAAACAGGTGAGTATCTCCCTATTCAAAGAGACAGTATTTAATACCAGACAGAAAGGAAAGGGATTCCTGTTCAAAAGAAAAATTAGTTTTATACCAATTTATAAATTAACAAAATAACAAATTGAATGGAATTAAACTGAGAAAGAAGATGATAAAAGGGCTACAACCTGGCAACATGAAAACTCCAAAAACAAATAGTTGTAATAGGGCTTGCCAACCTTTTAAAATAAAACTTCTTTAGAATGATAAATCTCAACTACTGCTATTGCAAAACCAGGTGAACCTTCGTATGCTCAAGTGAATCGTGAAAAGGAAAAGAATCGCCAATACGAGGCTGGAGCGGGACAGCTTCGACCAGGTCCTGGAGTTCTTTGGGGATATAAAGAGCCAACCAAAGGAATAGTGATGGACGGCCATAATGGAAATCCAGCTTGTGGTGACTCATGAGTGTGAAACTGAACATCATTCAAATATCTCCTATCAATAGTCATTTATGAGATATCATAGCAATTTAGATGAGCATTCTAATGTACCTCTTTAAGCCATATGCTCAGTTATTCCATCAGCATTATGTTTTAAATAATAATAATAATATTGTATGGCCTCTGTGCCGGGTGCAGGCTTTGTTATTTGATACCCACAGGGTAGCTTGCAAGTGAAATAATAAAATTGTAAATATATACATTGATTGCAATGCTTCAAGAAAAATGTCCTGTCCCTAAAATGTTGGGGAAAACAATTGACATATTCGTCATCATATTGTCACATTAGTGAAAGTGCCATCCAAGACCCTATTGAGGGCCGGTTCCATCAACCTTGCGTTAAATTTGGCTAACGAAACGTTACTTAACAAATCGTTATAATTTTAACATTCTGTTATAGATTACGTGTTCCACAAAACGTTTTAACAAGACGGTCAACAAACGATGCGTTAAATGTCACTTGCTGTAAGGATCAAGGAAGCAGTGAACGGCATGGATGGTTTTTCCGACTTCTGAACTGTGTCTAGTCAACTTGTATTCATTTTTTGCTATTCGCGAACTCAAGCGATGGTGCTGCCGTTATCTGGAACTACCGTAAGGGCGATGGAAACACAAACAAACAGAACTGATGCTATAACGTGATTTGAGTAGATGGGTGCGCTCTTTTCTCGTATTTTCAGTTATTTTTATAATAATTGAGGCTAAGAGATGAGTAATTTATTTGCTCAGTTCCGCTGTGCTCTTCAAATTCAACAATTGCCATATAAATGCTTTACTTCCACAAAAAAAAAAAAAAAAGCTTTTCATACGGAATGGAGTAGATTAGGCCTACTTAGCGTCGCAAAGCCGATTTCGAAGTACTGTATATGATCGATGCGGCTGCCATTTTACAAAGGAGAATTATTTATTAATAAATACTACCGGTAATGAATTTCTTAAAATAACCAGTATCCTACATTTTCCCCTGCATTACAAACTAGGCGATTTTTAGCAGGGTCGATTTGACAGCTGTTCTTCTCATGTGGCAAAAATTACTTCAGGGGTCGCTTTATCGTAGGCCTACATGTGGTTGTCTTTTTTTTTTTTTTTTTTTTTAAACTTGCCCCATTGCTGCTTCAAATCTGTGAAGCTCAGTTTTCGTAGTAATCAGGTGCCTATTAAAAATTTCTAAAATCTTCATAGTCAACTTGTAGGCTATTTATAGATAAAAAATTGTATGTGCGTTTATATTTAAATTGCATCGTGACACTGTTTATCTAAACTATGTGAAAATGAAAACTACAAATCAACACTCATGCTGATCAACTGAAAGCTTTGGATGCAAATTAAATGGCTGTCGTTTCCACTAGATTTATTCATCATTTGAAATTCAGTACAATAACATTTTGTACTCTATATAACTACATTATTGACCATTACGTATTGATGTTGCTGTCTGAATAGGCTATATTTACCAATTTCATTACAAGTAGGCTAATTTGTAGGTTAGGCCTAGGCATATCATTTAAGTGGCCGGTTGTAAGGTAAAGTTCTTACTGTATTTATGCACAACACATCTCCAGAAACTTATTTTCAGACAGTTGCAACATGTCATGAGACCTTGGCAAGAATTTTTGTTCTGTAGCATTATTCAAATACGGTAATCAAAAATAAATAATACAATAACTGAGCACGAAAGGCATACTGTATTTGCTTGTAACCATTTTTAACACTATGTTAAACTCCTTAACTGAGCAAGAATGGGATGTTAAAATAACGGATAGGTTAACGATTTGTTAGCAGTAATACTGGATGAGGATGATGGGACACCATTTTGCTAACTTTTCCGTTAAATTACTTGAACGTGTCGTTAAAATTTTAACGAAGGTTGATGGAACCGGCCCTGAGTCTTATTCTCAGGTTCAGGTTATTTGTATGTTGGTGTTACAACAAGCATTCCATTTGTATTAATGTTTGTCCTTGTATTGCTTTATCTACAAAAGGAAGTTATAAAGGAAAAAATACGATGTTGTGGTAGTGTTTTCTTGTGGCGTCAAGATATCGCATCCTTCTCATTGGTCTGTGATGTACTGTGTGCAAGTTGATTATGGGCCGGTTCCATCAACCTTCGTTAAAATTTTAACGACACGTTAAAGTAATTTAACGGAAATGTTTGCAAAATGGTGTTCCATCAACCAACATTACTGCTAACAAATCGTTAACCTATCCGTTATTTTAACATCCCATTCTTGCTCAGTTAAGGAGTTTAACATAGTGTTAAAATTGGTTACAAGCAAATACAGTATGCCTTTCGTGCTCAGTTATTGTATTATTTATTTTTGATTACCGTATTTGAATAATGCATTAACAATTTCACAAAGAAATTTGATAAAATGGTCCGGCTAGCTCAAAACAGTTGCCAGCGTTTCATCCCAGTGTACTAATGGGCTCTTCAGTTGGTTATAGTACACCTCACCAAGACGGGTGGCTAGTACATACTGTGAAGGCCCCTGCAAGGCACAAAATGTTGCCACGAGCAGCGCCAATGTACTACGGAAGTCAAAACTTCCTTTCCAAAAATAATGTTAGCTTACCTTGCTAATCCATAACAGATATTTCCAATTTGAATAATGCTACAGAACAAAAATTCTTGCCAAGGTCTCATGACATGTTGCAACTGTCTGAAAATAAATTTCTGGAGATGTGTTGTGCATAAATACAGTAAGGACTTTAACTTACAACCGGCCATTTAAATGATATGGCTAGGCCTAACCTACCAATTAGCCTACATGTAATGAAATTGGTAACTATAGCCTAGACAGCAACATCAATACGTAATGGTCAATAATGTAGTTGTATAGTGCACAAAAGGTTATTGTACAGAATGTATTATCAAATGATGAATAAAACTAGTGGAAACAACAGCCATTTGATTTGCATCCAAAGCTTTCAGTTGATCAGCATGAGTGTTGATTTGTAGTTTCCATTTTCACATAGTTTAGATAAACAGTGTCACGATGCAATTTAAATATAAACGCACACACAATGTTTTATCTATAAATAGCCTACAAGTTGACCATAAAGATTTTAAAATTTTTAATAGGCACCTGGTTATTAGAAAAAGTGAGCTTCACAGATTTGACGCAGCAATGGCGCAAGTTTCAAAAAAAGACAACCACATGTAGGCCTACGATAAAGCGACCCCTAAAAAGCCATTTTTGTCACAAGGGAAGAACATATGTCAAATCGACCCTGCTAAAATTCGCCTTGTTTGTAATGCAGGGTAGAATGTAGGGTACTGGTTATTTTAAGAAATTCATTACCGGTAGTAGTATTTATTAATAAATAATTCTCCTTTGTAAAATGGCAGCCGCATACGATCATATACAGTACTTCGAAGTCGGCTTTGCGACGCAAAGTAGGCATAATTTACTCCATTCCGTCTGAAGAGCTTTTCTTTTGTGGAAGTAAAGCAGGAAAATTACGAGATATGGGTGGGGTGATAGAAGAACAAAATCAGTAATTGACTACTTCCTGGTGGAAAGGACAAATCGCAGAAAGTTGATGGATGTGACAGCTTTACCAGGGGAAGCATTTGATGGGGACCATAGAGCTGTGGTGGCAAAATTTAGATGGGGAAAATTGGAAAACCTAAAAGAGATCAGAGAAAGTAAAATAAAAGTATGGAAATTGAAAGACAAAGCTGTACAGGAAGATTTTCAGGAGAGATTGAAGCAACAAATCCCAGTTACTGAAGTGGAAAATGTAGAAGAGGAATGGTCCCACTTTAAAAAGGCATTTGCTGGTGCAGCAGAGAGTGCTTGTGGTAGGACGTCAACAAGAGTGAAAGAGAAGGAGACACCGTGGTGGAATGAGGAAGTGAGGAAAGCAGTGAAAGAAAAGAAGTCTGCATGGAAAGAATGGAACCGAGATCAAACAGAAGAAAGCAAAAGGAAGTATCACGACAGCAAACGGAGGTGTAAGAAAGTGGTAGGAGAAGAAAAGAAGAAAAGTTGGGAAGAATTTACACGAAGAATGGAAACAGATGTAAGTGGCAGTAAAAGGATGCTGTATGCGCTTCTAAGAAGTAAAAGGAAAGAAAGAGTTAATACAAAGCTGGTGAAAAAGGAAGATGGAGAGTTGTTAACACACCCAGAGGAGATAAAGGGACAATGGAAGGAGTATTTCGATAAGCTATTGAATGTGAGCAATTGTACTGGTGAGATCGAAGTGACACAGCCTGACGACTCTATAACAGAAGATGATATAACAATGCTGGAGGTGGAATTAGCAGTACAGAAAATGAAGATGGGAAAAGCAGCAGGGGTGGATGAAATCAGTGTAGAAATGATAAAGGCTGCTGGACCTGTTGGTATGCAATGGCTGTATCGACTGCTAAAGTGTGTGTGGAAACGGAAATGTGTACCAGAAGACTGGGAGAAAGGGCTAATAATACCAGTGTTTAAGAAAGGGGACAAGAAAGTGTGTGATAACTATAGAGGGATCACCCTCATATCACAGATAGTAAAAATACTGGAAAGGATATTAGAAAGAAGAATGAGAAGAAAGGTGGAAGGAGAGTTGCAAGAGGAACAGTATGGCTTCAGGAGTGGAAGATCCACAGTGGACCCAATCTTTAGCTTGAGGCAGGTGATGGAAAAGAACTGGGAATATGGAGAGGATTTGATCATGACTTTCATAGATCTAGAAAAGGCATATGATAGTATCCCCAGAGAGAAGGTATGGGAAACCATGGTTAAGAAGAGACTGGGAAGAGAAATGTTGGAAATGGTGCATGCAATGTACAACAACTGTGTTAGCAGGGTACTGACCCCAGTTGGAAAGACAGATTGGTTTAGGAACTAGACTGGACTAAGACAGGGGAGTGTGCTGTCACCTGTTTTATTCATAATGGTGATGGATGAAATTGTAAAGGAAACAAAGGAAGCATATGGACATAAAGAAATTAAGCTACTATTATTTGCAGACGATATTGTGGTCTGGGGAAAGAACACCGAAGAAGTGCAAAAACAACTAGATGCACTGAACGAAAATATGCAGAAGTATGGCCTGAAAATCAGTATAGAGAAAAGCAAGACCATGGCGATGACAAGAGGGGAAAGACAAGGAAAGGGCACTGTGAAAATTGGAAGTCAGAGTTTGGAAATTGTGGACACGTTCAAATACCTAGGAAGTGAATTGATGCAAACTGGTAGGTTGGACATGGAGATTGGCAGGAGGGTACAGCAGAGCAATGCATTCTATCAAAGTGTAAGAAAACTTGTTTGGGATAAGGAAGTACCAAGGAAAAGCAAGGAGGTAATGTATAAAATGTACTTTGTACCCATATTAACTTATGCAGCTGAGACTTGGACCCTGACGAGCAGGCAAGAGAGTAGAATCCAAGCCAGTGAAATGAAATTCCTAAGAAGTATGATAGGTAAGATAAGGAAAGACAGAGTGAGGAATGAAGATGTTAGGAAGGAAGTTGGGATGGGAAAACTAAATGAGAGAATTGAGAAGAATAAACTAAGGTGGTTTGGACATGTAAAGAGGATGGAGGAAAATAGAATACCAAGACAGATGCTGGAGGCCAAGTGCAAGGGTAAGAGAGCAAGGGGAAGACCTAGAACAAGGTGGATCGATTCAGTGAAGAACAGCGTGAGAAAAAGAAATCTGGACTGGGACAAGATCGTGGAAGAAGAATTGTGGAAGGAAAGAGGAAAGTGGAGAAGTGCCATAAATACCCCGACCCGGCAGGAGCTGGATAAGGGGAAATGATGATGATGATGATGAAAGCATTAATATGGCAATTGTTGAATTTGAAGAGCACAGTGGAACTGAGCAATTAAATTACTCATCTCTTAGCCTCAATTATTATAAAAATAACTGAAAATACGAGAAAAGAGCACACCCATCTACTCAAAATCACATGTTATAGCATGTTTGTGTTTGTTTATGTTTCCATCGCCCTTACGCTAGTTCCAGATAACGGCAGCACCGTCGCTTGAGTTCGCAAATAGCAACAAATGAATACAAGTTGACTAGACGCAGTTCAGAAGTCTGAAAAACCATCCATGCCGTTCGCTGCTTCCTTGATCCTTACAGCAAGTGACATTTAACGCATCGTTTGTTGACCGACTTGTTAAAAAGTTTTGTGGAACACGTAATCTATAACAGAATGTTAAAATTATAACGATTTGTTAACTAACGTTTTGTTAACCAAATTTAACGCAAGGTTGATGGAACCGGCCCTGAATATTTGGAAGAACAGCACATGCCAGAACAAGGCCCAAGATACCAGTTCTTTGTGAACCTGCACATGTGTATGCATCAAAAGATATATATATATATATATATTTTTTTTTTTCATTATGATTAAATACTTATCACAGGTATATTCAGACGATATGAAATTAAATGAAATAAAATGAAATTCAATTAAAGGTCCTTCTATCTCTGGTAGCAGGGCATTAGGCAGGCTGTGCTGCTGATTCATACACATTAGTGCTTAACTCACTCCATAAAACTGATGACAGGAGTCTGTTAAAATATAAAATGGATTTCAAAAACAAATATTAATGAATACCAAAATTTAAAAAGAAGTTACAAAAGTTGAGATGAGTATTGAAAAATGTTCCACACTTCAAAACGTTTTTGGTGTTAACTCATGTGAACACTTATTTGTTGGCACAATGGACCAGGTTATATCAGTAAATCTTGTAGTGAAATATTGTTCTTATAAAACAACTTGTTGTTTATATTATTGTTAAAACTTGTTAAAAAATCCTCTCAGAGAACAATTTAGAGACGTCTCAGAACAATACTATCGTAACTAGCATTTTTCTAATTTTACACGAGAGCAAATTAAAAGTTCCTGTGTATACCAGAAATCACCATGGAGACTTGTGCCTAAGGTAATGCCTAAAAGGGCCTATTATTTCATCACCCTTCAGTACTGTATAACCGACAGTAGTGGCTAAGCGGGCTAAAGCAAAGCGATAGGTCATGGGGCCAAGCTCTCTGCTGACTCGGTAGACGCGTGGGTTTGAGCCCCACCGTCGGCCGTCCTTGAAATGGTTTTCCGTGGTTTCCCATTTTCAACACCAGGCAAATGCTGGGACAGTACCTTCTGACAGGCCACGGCCGCTTCCTTCCACATCCTTGCCCAGTTTCATTGATCTTCATCCATTCCATCTCTCATCCCGACGCGCAGGTCGCCCACAGGCGTCGACTAGAAAGACCTGCACTCGGCCTCTCAGTAGGCTACACGACACGAAAAAAAAGTACTGTATAGATTGTGTCCTTGTGAGATTTCCTCGAAGTGGAAATTGTTGATAAAGTTACTAACTAATGGAATTATTGTTACTTACGATCATATTACCCTGAAATCTTATGGTATCAGTGCCTGGTTACGCATATCAAATAATTATTACATAAAGTATGAAGTTGCTGTTGATGGTAGTTACAACCAGAACAATAAATATTATTGTAATTATCGATTTTTAGCCTATTTTCATTTATGAAAAAATAGGTTCATGAGATCACCTTTTGCCCGTGTGTGTGTGTGTGTGTGTGTGCGTGCCCCCCCCCCCCCCCCCCCCCCTCACTAATAAAATCTAAACTGCCGAAGCGATTTCAATGAAACTCGGTAAGTACATACTACTACTCTGTCCGACCTTGACTGTGCTTTTCAAATTTTAACATGTTTCATCATCCAACATGGCGGCCACGCAAACTATTTCACCTGCATTCTATATCTCGGCAACAGTTAAAGATAACTGGTGTATTCTTTGAATACACGGTACCTGAGATATAATGTCTACTGCTCCTTGCATGTTCATTTCTTCCTTCCTCTTTGCCAAACACCAACAGTGATCTTCTGTTTTCTCCTTGTTGGGCAAATCTCTTATGTCTTCATAAGTATGTTTCAGATATATAACTTCTGTGACCCACCTAGCGTCATCTAGTAGCGAACCTCTGAAGCTACTCAATTCCTCATCGTGCAAGAGGACTTACATATCCATCTGGCCACCGGATCTTGTTATTTTCTCCAGCTATTTTCTCCTTGAGCAAGAGGACTACGTCTACTGTTTCACTCACCATGCTGCGCTAATATCGCCTACTATCAATTCTTAGAAGACCATCCATCAAGAAGAAAATTTATTTTTGATAAGTTGGTTATGCTGATATGTATACCTTTTGTTTCCTACCCCCACTCTCTCCCCTTCCTAGGACCTTCCGCGCTTCGTTGAGCAAGTCTCACTTCTTAGTCGGCAGTTGAAGCAATCAGTTAAGGCTCAACCAGAGCTAGCCTCCTGACCTAACGAGGCATTTTTTAAATTCCACGCCATGTGGGAACTCTAAGCATCAGTGAGGAACTTCACTTCGACATGCAACAAAGATAAGTACCTTCTTCAAGTTTTAACCTCATCTTTATGGTTTTAACTTCCACGTGTTTTTAATGATACTTTTATAGACAGTGTGAAAGTATTTATTTTGGGGCAATAATCATTCTTCGTGGGATTTGCCATGTTGAGCTTTCGCTTGTATAAGCCGACTTTACCATAAAGAGCTTTTATTAAGCTATTCTAATGAGAAATCCTCTCACTACGTGGGATATTATCTAATTACCCGCTGTCTATAATTCAACAAGCTAGTTCCTCCGCTGGATTTACATTAGCCCCATTTTACTGCTAAGATTGTTCTGGAACCTTCTAGATTCTGTACTCAATCTACAAGTCCTGCCGTCATGTATTTCTCACGTACCTGTGAGAATTCTGTTTAAAATTGAATTATCTTACTTCTAAATTACTACATAGTGAAGTTTCGTCCACCGCGGGAATTTTCTATAGCGCATTTAATTGTAATTTACAACTTTCTCAAGAAATAGACTCTCACTTATCTAGTGAAACCAGTTATTTTCATCATTGCAATAACTTTCTTTTCCATAAACTTTGTGTCTACACAGTGAACTTTTCATATGTTTCAATGAACTATAGTGAAAACCAGTGCTTGCTCAACTTTTCTACCGCGTCGCGATCGTCCGCTTATATTCAAATAAGGCCATGAACATTTTCCTTAATTCCCATTTCTCTTTCCTAAACCTCTTACTAACAATCTGCAATAAACTTTTAATCTAGGTCTGTTCCAATAAGGTGTCATTCCAAGAAGTGCCCTTCCATTTTTGTTGGTTTATCATTAAGTATCTCTGTATAATTACGTGTCTAGCACACGTTTCAAACTTACATTGTTTCTCCCTTCAAAAGCAGGGAAAACAATTCTCTCAACTCTTGAGTGAGTTATTTTTTTTTTGGTCTCGCTAAATGAAAACTGCCTCATTTAACCTGCGAGTCTTATTTAAAGTATAGGAGGTCTAGAACCTTCCTTCTGATTAACTTTTCAGGTTCACAGTAAGTGACCTGCTCTCTTTGTATAATTCTCATAAAGTAATTCTGTTTAAATATAAGAAGTTGTAGGAACTTCCTTTTTATTCTTTAAGTTTTCTACTTTGTTATCTTCGAAGTTGTTATTCTCGTTAGAATGTTCTTTCAGAGGTTTCTTATAGTACACTGCTTGTACTCCTGTAAATGTTAAAACTTTAACTATTCCATTTTGCCTATTTTATTAAATCTTTCCAAGATTTTAATACAAAGTTTAAAAACCTTAAAAATTGTCATTTGCCTGGAGCAATTTCTGAACGTTGTTGGAGGTCTGCGACCCCAAATTGTTAACTACATAGAACATATTTATTTGTTAAAGTTACGCTTCTTTGAATTGTTAAATAAATTAAATATTTGTTTTTGGATTCTCAATTTTCCCATACAACGGTTAAGCAAGGTCCTGTACTCCTTGGCTCTCCCTACTCGATGCCCTTAAATCTATTGATAGGGATTTCACCACTCGTTGCATTTGAGCAAAAACTCTTAGTGGTAATCTTGTCAAAGCTTCTCTTAGCTTTAATAGCTAATTCTAATTGGCCAGTAAGGCAAGTAAAGCTCGCTACGCCAGCTACCTGCTTGTGGAGATCCTCTCCGAAAACTTATGGTCAATTTCCCAAAAGATAAGTGTTTCTTTTTTGTCTAAGCTTTTAGCCGGCCTTTCGCTGAGTAAGAGCTTAGCCATTTCCAAATGCAACCATTGGGTCACTTACCAAAATCACTTTCCAAGTTATAATTTTTTCGTCACTCCCCTTACTTGAAGCACTTGGTCGCTCTTTTCAGGAATTCTATAACTTCAAAAAATTGAAAATACCAAGCTTGATTAACTATTGGCATTCTTCGAATCGTTTCGAAAAAACTAATTTCTTTGAGAAGACATACAATAAATCGTTTGCTCTCTGTCTGGTCAGACCATCACCCTTCCCTATAGTACTTTTATTCGTGCTTGGGAGGAAAGACACTAAAGCCTCTCTCTTGCAAACTGCCCAAGTCTTAGCTGCGGTTCCCGTTGGCCTCGACCAAGCTCGTACCTATTTTAGATATCAGGAGGTTAAGTTTCTGTGGCAATCGCCTTTAAGTGTGTTTAAAGTGAAGCTCATTAATTTTGTGGGGCTCTCCTCCTATTTTTCTATCCTTTTTCTTCAGTCCGAAACCCATTTCCTTTTCTTAATCATCTTCCCTTGGTGGGTGGGTTATTCCCTAGCCTATAGTCTACCCAAAGATTGGTGCCGAAACCCGGGAGAGTCCTTTTTTCAGTTTTTCTATTTGGCAATATTCTGCAAATTATTAATATTTACTTTGAATTTTTCAGCTATAATTCCATCGTGCAAAGTCTGTGAAAGGGAACGAGACCACTCCTGTCTTCTTTGGTGGGTCCCGTGCTTTCTACCCATTCGCTGCTGCCAGCTTGACAGCATTTCCAAGGTTCCACAGTATCGTGAGTTGCATTTCAATCTATTTTTTATAACATGGCTCCTACTGAGAAGGATAAAGATGAAAAACTTACTTCTAAACGAGCATCCTACAAAGGACAAATTACCCGTTTCAGAAAGTACATAAAAGAGCTAGATCCCTCAGAAGCTCAATTAGACTTGTTAAAACATCGCGTACGAGATTATGAACGGTCTTACGAAAATTATTGTAACATCCAAACTGAAATAGAAACTTGCATGCTCAATCAAACCGAAGATCGAGTTGAAGTAGAAAACCAATATTACGAAGGCATAGGTTCTGCTTTCAAAATAATACGCCAACTCGAAGAGGAGCAGAAAAAGGACGCTTCTGTTCTTGGTTCCCTTCACGAACCACAAACTTCTTTCCGTGAGGGTACTCACAAGCCCAAACCAATTTTACCGAAAATTGATTTGCCCCATTTTTCTGGAGATGAATCCGCTTGGGATTCTTTTTATGAATTATTTTGCTCCCTTGTTCACGACAATGAAGACATTCAAGTCATTTACAAGTTTCAGTATTTGAGATCTATCCTCCGAGGTCAAGCTTTGCAGTTGGTCGAAGCACTTCCTCTTCGTGCCGAAAATTATTCCATTGCCTTTAACTTATTAAAGGATAGATATGGAAATTTACGGTTACGCATTCAACGACACATAAGGGCTCTATTCAATCTACCTGCGTCACAGCATAATGACGTCACTAGTCTGCGCACTCTAGTTGACACTACACAGCTTCACGTAAAGGCTTTGTCCCAATTAGATCAACCTACTAATTATTGGGATACTTTCCTAATACATTTAGTGGTTTCTAAAGTTGATGTTGCTACCCTCAAAGCTTGGGAAATCGAACTTTCTAAAGAAGACGACTATACTTACGAGCATTTAGTCACCTTCATAAACGCTAGATGCCAACTTTTAACCGCGCTAGCTAATCAGAGCGAACCTTCATCTCCTAGTTCCAAATTTGAATTAATGTCCATCAAACCCAAAAGCGAACGCTCAGCGTCTAATACCCAAAAATCAGGGTTCAGCTCATCCAAATTCAAATCAAACACTACTGGTTACCCAACTAGGTCTAGTGAACGTCGTGTTGCTAGCTCTATTGTTTTAAATACGCAAAGCGAACCTCGCAAAAGTTCAAACGAACCTGTAAAGTGCATACTTTGTAAAGATTCCCATGCCCTATACTTATGTAAATCCTTTAAAGAAATGTCAGTCGACGACAGACGAAAACTAGTTGCTCAAAATAAACATTGTTTCAACTGTCTAGCGCCCACGCATTCTGCTTCTAATTGTAAGTCCACAAGACTTTGTTACCATTGTGAAAAGGCTCATCATACTTTGCTACATCGTCATGATCAGGCAAGGTCATCAACAGCATCCACTTCTCCTAAAAATGATAGTGTTAACAGTTCTAACGCTTCATCATACATTCAAAATGCTAAGTCCATTCGCAGTGCTCAAGTATTGTTGTCTACTGTTCAAATTGAAGTTCAGGATAACTTTGGCAACTGGGTCCGTGCACGCGGCCTTCTAGATTCAGCTGCAACTCATGATTTTGTGTCTAATTCCTTGATTAGAAAACTAGGCCTACCCGTAAACCCCACTTCTATCAATGTGTCGGGCATCAACAGCTCAAAATCGCAAGCTTTACAATTTTCAAAACTAACCATAAGAGATATTTGTCATAGAAACAACTTTTTTAAACTTAATTGTCTAATTCTCAATAGCATTGGAGAAGACACTCCTAGTCACTCGGTTGATATTTCAGGGTTAAACATTCCCTCGCATTTAAGGTTAGCCGATCCTTCGTTTAACATACAAAATCCCATTGACATACTCTTTAGTGCCAATGTCTTTTGGAACTGCCTTCGGAAACAGGTTCGCAAGCTATCCTCAAACGTGGTCGCTAGAGACACTAATTTTGGATGGATTGTCACAGGGCAACTTCCCCATTATTCAACCCAACCTGCATCGCAATGTTACTTCTCCAATACTGATCTGGAACAGTTTTGGAGGCTTGAAAATGTTGATTCTCCTAATGTAACTTCTTCAGAAAATGAATTCTGTGAGCAACTTTTTTTGAACACGACCACTCGTTCTTCTGATGGCCGGTTCATTGTTCAAATGCCAAGATCACACAATCCCCCCAAACTTATTAACTCTCAGCCTAAAGCTCGAAAAGCCCTCTTTGCTATCGAGAGCAAATTCAAAAAGGAACCCCTTGTCAAAAAGCAGTACACTGAGTTCATGGATGAGTATGAAAGCTTAGATCATATGGAGGTTGTTAACAAATCCGATGATGAATTGCACCCCCCAATTGAAACGGTTTATTTAAATCATCATCCTGTGTGGAAAAACCCTCTTGTAAAAGATAAAATCCGAGTTGTTTTCAATGGTTCATCACCCGACGTTAATGGCAACAGCCTTAATGACACTCTTTATTCTGGTCCTGCTATTCAATCAGATTTATCTGCTATACTTTTAAACTTTCGATTATTTCCCATAGCTGTCATAGCCGATATAAAACAGATGTACCGTCAAGTGTTAATTCAACCAGAACAACGAGATCTTCAAAGAATCTTGTGGCGTGATGAAATCAATAAGCCCATTAAGGTATTTCGCTTGAAAACGGTTACTTATGGCTTAAAACCTTCTGCTTTCCTTGCTATCCGATCCCTACACTTGCTAGCCTCACAAGATGGTCATTTATTTAACCCCAAAGCCTCTGAAGCATTAACTACGTCATTCTATGTTGACGATTACTTGCAGTCCTTCTCTACTTTGGAGGAAGCTTCTTTTGTGTCTTTAGAACTTCAAGCATTACTAAGGAATGGAGGTTTCCCACTTCATAAGTGGAACTCCAACTCCCCTGAGTTTCTCGCCCAATTTCCCATCGAAGACGTAGATCCCTCTTCTGTCGAAATTTGTGGAAACTCCGAATCTATAAAAACTTTAGGAGTTCATTGGTGCACTAGCACTGACACTCTTATCTATAAAGTTACGCTTGCAGAAGAGCTTCCAAATACAAAAAGACAAATCCTCTCCGAAATTGCAAAAATTTTTGATCCGCTTCAATTTCTTGCCCCAGTTATCGTTATAGCCAAACTCTTCATGCAAGAGCTGTGGTCGCTTAAATGTGAATGGGATGACACTGTCCCTCTATCTTTTCTGAATCGTTGGCTCTCGTTTCGCAGCAATTTGCTGGATCTTTCCCTTATTGAAATTCCCAGGAATTTAATCAGCTCTCATTCTGATGCATTCTTTTTCCTCCATGTGTTCGCGGACAGTTCCGAAAAAGCTTACGGTTGCTGTGCATATTTAGTTTACCATGATTCATTCTATGGATCTCTAGTTTCCAACCTTGTTTGCGCCAAATCGAAGGTCGCTCCTCTTAAAACTATCACTTTGCCTAGGCTCGAACTGTGCGCTGCACTCATGGCTGCAGAACTTGTCAAGAAATTACGGGAAGTATTGAAAGTCGAATTCTCGCAAATCTATCTCTGGAGCGATTCCATGATCACCCTTTCTTGGATCGCTAAAAACCCCTCTCACTGGCAAACTTTTGTCGCAAACAGGGTTTCCAAAATTCAAACTCTTTCTTCTGAATGTCAATGGAGGCATGTTCCCAGTGCGGATAATCCAGCCGACATTATCTCTCGTGGTTGTTTACCCTCTCAATTGGCAGCTTCCCAATTGTACTGGCATGGGCCCTCTTGGTTAATCAAAGACTCTTCTTCATGGCCTGCTAAACCTCCAGCTACAAACTCCAACTTGCCTGACGCTAAAGTACCTCTGTCTATTGCCTCGTGTCTGGTTTCTAATGCTTCTTATCCTTTGTTGTCACGCTATTCTTCCTTTCATAAATTAATACGAATTATCGCCCATCTCCTTAGATGGAAATATTTTGTGGTTGACCAACCTCTTCTCCCCAAGCCACACCTTACCAATCATGAATTGAATCTCGCCACCATTAAAGTTTTACAACTGACACAGCAAGAAGCCTTTTCTTCTGAGTTGTCTTTGCTTTCTTCTAAAAGAGATCTTCCCAAATCCAGCCGTCTTCGTGCTTTAGCCCCGTTCCTTGATGACCATGGGTTACTCAGGGTAGGTGGAAGGCTCTCGCAATCTTTACTCTCTGAGGACAAAAAGCATCCCGTTATTTTGCCTTCCAAACATCACGTTACTTCTTTAATTATACGTGATTTTCATTATCGTAATCTGCATGTTGGTACACGCACTCTGCTTTGCCTTTTAAGGGAAAAGTACTGGATTATAAATGGAATTCATGAAGTTTCTTCTGTAATTCATAAGTGCATTCCTTGCTTTAAAGCGAAACCTAAAATCAATACTCAATTAATGAGCGATCTGCCCTCTTTTCGCTCTTCTCCTATACGCCCATTTGCTTTAACTGGTGTGGACTATATGGGTCCGTTTCAATATCAACGAAATTCTCCTGAAGCTAAATGCAAATTGTTTGGTAAGCTTTATGTTTCTCTCTTTGTTTGCATGGTTACAGGCGCAATCCACTTGGAACTAGTAACGAATGCTTCTACTTCTTATTTTCTATCAGCTGTCTCTCGCTTCACTGCTAGGCGTGGTGTGCCTTCAGAGATGTTCTCTGATAACGCTTCCACTTTTCAGGGCGCAGCTTCCCTGTGGAAGAAAGCTCTTACTTCCTCTCCTGCCATGGAACAAATTTCTAATTTTTCCTACTCAAAGGGTTTCAAATGGCGCTTTATACCTCCTTACGCTCCTCATCACGGTGGTAGGTGGGAATCTTGCGTAAAGCTCACTAAACGTCATTTAAGAAAAGTCTTAGGTAATCGAATTCTGACTTACGAAGAATTCAATTCACTGTCTGTTCTGATTGAAGGTGTTGTTAATTCTCGACCTTTAACTCCGCTGTCCAATGACCCTGATGACCTGCTTCCACTTACACCTGGTCACTTCCTTATAGGCACTTCTCTTTCTGCTCCTCCTCCTCTTCCCAATTCTTACAGGGATTCTAATCTACCTATCGCTTGGCGGAAACTTGAAGCCCTCCGTAATTCTTTTTGGAAAAGGTGGAACTTGGAATATTTAACTTCCTTACAACGGAGACAGAAGTGGTTTCTTTCCAGTCCCGACATTAAGGTGGGGGACTTGGTCTTGGTTAGGGATGTCTCACCCCCCCTAGTATGGATTTCTGGTAGGGTGACCGAATGTTATCCTGGGAGAGATGGGAGAGTCAGGGTGGCCAGAATCTTGACCACTAATGGACCAATCACAAGACCACTGTCTTTGATCGCTCTGCTGCCATTAAATGTGTAACTGCTTATTTGCTCTCTGTTGGTGTTTGTCCCCCCAGTATGGTGTATTCTTTGAATACACGGTACCTGAGATATAATGTCTACTGCTCCTTGCATGTTCATTTCTTCCTTCCTCTTTGCCAAACACCAACAGTGATCTTCTGTTTTCTCCTTGTTGGGCAAATCTCTTATGTCTTCATAAGTATGTTTCAGATATATAACTTCTGTGACCCACCTAGCGTCATCTAGTAGCGAACCTCTGAAGCTACTCAATTCCTCATCGTGCAAGAGGAC
This sequence comes from Meconema thalassinum, assembly GCA_946902985.2. NCBI lineage: Eukaryota > Metazoa > Arthropoda > Insecta > Orthoptera > Tettigoniidae > Meconema > Meconema thalassinum. The sequence goes on along the minus strand of OX336394.1, from coordinate 381,140,079 downwards.
TTACATATCCATCTGGCCACCGGATCTTGTTATTTTCTCCAGCTATTTTCTCCTTGAGCAAGAGGACTACGTCTACTGTTTCACTCACCATGCTGCGCTAATATCGCCTACTATCAATTCTTAGAAGACCATCCATCAAGAAGAAAATTTATTTTTGATAAGTTGGCTATGCTGATATGTATACCTTTTGTTTCCTACCCCCACTCTCTCCCCTTCCTAGGACCTTCCGTGCTTCGTTGAGCAAGTCTCACTTCTTAGTCGGCAGTTGAAGCAATCAGTTAAGGCTCAACCAGAGCTAGCCTCCTGACCTAACGAGGCATTTTTTAAATTCCACGCCATGTGGGAACTCTAAGCATCAGTGAGGAACTTCACTTCGACATGCAACAAATCTACAAGTACCTTCTTCAAGTTTTAACCTCATCTTTATGGTTTTAACTTCCACGTGTTTTTAATGATACTTTTATAGACAGTGTGAAAGTATTTATTTTGGGGCAATAATCATTCTTCGTGGGATTTGCCATGTTGAGCTTTCGCTTGTATAAGCCGACTTTACCATAAAGAGCTTTTATTAAGCTATTCTAATGAGAAATCCTCTCACTACGTGGGATATTATCTAATTACCCGCTGTCTATAATTCAACAAGCTAGTTCCTCCGCTGGATTTACATTAGCCCCATTTTACTGCTAAGATTGTTCTGGAACCTTCTAGATTCTGTACTCAATCTACAAGTCCTGCCGTCATGTATTTCTCACGTACCTGTGAGAATTCTGTTTAAAATTGAATTATCTTACTTCTAAATTACTACATAGTGAAGTTTCGTCCACCGCGGGAATTTTCTATAGCGCATTTAATTGTAATTTACAACTTTCTCAAGAAATAGACTCTCACTTATCTAGTGAAACCAGTTATTTTCATCATTGCAATAACTTTCTTTTCCATAAACTTTGTGTCTACACAGTGAACTTTTCATATGTTTCAATGAACTATAGTGAAAACCAGTGCTTGCTCAACTTTTCTACCGCGTCGCGATCGTCCGCTTATATTCAAATAAGGCCATGAACATTTTCCTTAATTCCCATTTCTCTTTCCTAAACCTCTTACTAACAATCTGCAATAAACTTTTAATCTAGGTCTGTTCCAATAAGGTGTCATTCCAAGAAGTGCCCTTCCATTTTTGTTGGTTTATCATTAAGTATCTCTGTATAATTACGTGTCTAGCACACGTTTCAAACTTACATTGTTTCTCCCTTCAAAAGCAGGGAAAACAATTCTCTCAACTCTTGAGTGAGTTATTTTTTTTTTGGTCTCGCTAAATGAAAACTGCCTCATTTAACCTGCGAGTCTTATTTAAAGTATAGGAGGTCTAGAACCTTCCTTCTGATTAACTTTTCAGGTTCACAGTAAGTGACCTGCTCTCTTTGTATAATTCTCATAAAGTAATTCTGTTTAAATATAAGAAGTTGTAGGAACTTCCTTTTTATTCTTTAAGTTTTCTACTTTGTTATCTTCGAAGTTGTTATTCTCGTTAGAATGTTCTTTCAGAGGTTTCTTATAGTACACTGCTTGTACTCCTGTAAATGTTAAAACTTTAACTATTCCATTTTGCCTATTTTATTAAATCTTTCCAAGATTTTAATACAAAGTTTAAAAACCTTAAAAATTGTCATTTGCCTGGAGCAATTTCTGAACGTTGTTGGAGGTCTGCGACCCCAAATTGTTAACTACATAGAACATATTTATTTGTTAAAGTTACGCTTCTTTGAATTGTTAAATAAATTAAATATTTGTTTTTGGATTCTCAATTTTCCCATACAACGGTTAAGCAAGGTCCTGTACTCCTTGGCTCTCCCTACTCGATGCCCTTAAATCTATTGATAGGGATTTCACCACTCGTTGCATTTGAGCAAAAACTCTTAGTGGTAATCTTGTCAAAGCTTCTCTTAGCTTTAATAGCTAATTCTAATTGGCCAGTAAGGCAAGTAAAGCTCGCTACGCCAGCTACCTGCTTGTGGAGATCCTCTCCGAAAACTTATGGTCAATTTCCCAAAAGATAAGTGTTTCTTTTTTGTCTAAGCTTTTAGCCGGCCTTTCGCTGAGTAAGAGCTTAGCCATTTCCAAATGCAACCATTGGGTCACTTACCAAAATCACTTTCCAAGTTATAATTTTTTCGTCACTCCCCTTACTTGAAGCACTTGGTCGCTCTTTTCAGGAATTCTATAACTTCAAAAAATTGAAAATACCAAGCTTGATTAACTATTGGCATTCTTCGAATCGTTTCGAAAAAACTAATTTCTTTGAGAAGACATACAATAAATCGTTTGCTCTCTGTCTGGTCAGACCATCACCCTTCCCTATAGTACTTTTATTCGTGCTTGGGAGGAAAGACACTAAAGCCTCTCTCTTGCAAACTGCCCAAGTCTTAGCTGCGGTTCCCGTTGGCCTCGACCAAGCTCGTACCTATTTTAGATATCAGGAGGTTAAGTTTCTGTGGCAATCGCCTTTAAGTGTGTTTAAAGTGAAGCTCATTAATTTTGTGGGGCTCTCCTCCTATTTTTCTATCCTTTTTCTTCAGTCCGAAACCCATTTCCTTTTCTTAATCATCTTCCCTTGGTGGGTGGGTTATTCCCTAGCCTATAATCTACCCAATAACACCCTGAAATTTTGTACGGTGATAAAGGACACTACTAGAAGTTAACATAATTATGTGACTTTCGAAAACGTGCTAAGTACAAAACCAACATGGTGGCCAAGCAAAGTTGAAACATTTAAATAGACTTTTCTCATGATCTAACCTTGTGAGTGCAGTGAAACTTGATATGGTAATTGTTTATAAAAATTCTAATCCACTGGTATCTAATTTAGTTCAATTGTTTTCATAATGTCAAGATGACGGCTGAGTGAAATTATAAAATTAATTGTTATTTCTTGTGACCTAATTATGCGATCGAAGTGAATGTTGGAATTAGAAGCCTACACAATTATCTTCATCTAAAGGTACTTAACTCTGACGTACATATATAAAAATCCAACATGGCGGTCGCACAAAATATTTCTCCGGCATTAGTTATTGAGGTTTCAAGGGCCGGAACTACGAGGTCATCTGGTCCTAATTTCTCCAGCATTCTATATCCCCGAAACTATTACTGATATCACCCTGAAATTTTGTATTAGAGAATATTACTATTAGTTTACCTATGTGACATTAGAAATCTTGTTATTCACAAAACCATCATTGCGGCCAAGCAAAGTTAAAATATTTAAATGTCATTTTCTCGCGATTTAATCATCCGAACACAGAGAAACTTAGTACGGCACATAATTATACATGATTTAAGCTACTGACATGTAATTTTATTGAATTGCTTTAAAAACCTCAAGATGGCGGCTGTGCAAAATATTAAAATTATTTTTTAATATTTTGTGTCCTAATCAAGCGATTGAAGTGAAAGTTTTAATAATTAACCTAAGCAATAATCTTCATCTAATGATACATAACTCTATGATCTACATATAGAACAATCTAACATGGCGGCGCAGTGATTTTCAAATATTCAAAATAATATTTCTAGCGATCTAATCACCCGTGTGCAATGAAACCTGGCACAGTGAGTCTTTATTCAGAGCTTACTATAGAGACATTTAATGATGTTTAAATGTTTTCAAAATTCAAGATGTCTGTTCGATTTTTTTTTTTTTTCATTTCTCGTATCGTATTCAGGTGATTGAAAATATGATTCGTATGATGAGCTATGATAATAATCATTATATAAGGGCACAAAATTCTGTAGCTTACTTTTTGTTATTCATAGAAGCCGAGTATTTGCTTGTTCTAAAGAACAATACCATTGGTTCGTCACAGAAAGATGCCACCTAGCAGGAGGTGTCTAACCACCGATATTGAAACTAACCTATATATTCTAGCACACAACTGTTCATTGTAATGGTGTCGGTGAAGACATACAGTAGGTTGTGAACCAAAGGCTATTTAGTATAGGCCTATCACATAGAAATTCGTTTTAATAGGCAGGAGAATTTTAATGGAAAAGATCAGTGACCTATACACTGCAGGCCAAAGTTTCCGGACAGCATAAAAATTTCCGTTTTTTAAAGAATGTGGGTGGAATGAAGCCTAATTTCCAGATAATTTTAAAATATATATATTCTTAACATACATAACCATGTTTGTAGGAACTTACATTATATTCTTAAGCACAAAAAAAAAACAAATACACATCACAATTTCTAAGGGCCTTATTTTTTGGTGAAATAAAACCGTTGATTTCGGTGTTAAAACTGACGCCATTTCGGTGGGTATTTCGCGAAATAAATTGTCATAATGATCGATATTTCTTCTGAAATCTTCATTATAGTATGGGATAAATCTAACAGATTATGTGATGTGTAGAGTATCGCCGAATGTTATTTGCCGCTTAGAATTATGTTAATTTCCTTCTTTCTTCCTCTTTTTATGCGTTGCTGAATCTCTGCAGTGTTTATCGCGCGTGTCTTTCCGGTCCCACTGAATACGAACATTGGAGTATTTACACATTAGAATCTTTCTTGCAGCGTCAAATACATAGAACCCCTCACTGTTGTATTCCTCGGCCCTCGAGAAAACTGTTGTGACTTTAATTTTCGGTATTTGTATACTTAAATGCTGGATGTTTGCCGATAGTTTTATCAGTCACAAACCACGACGGTCAATGCCTCAGAGCATTTAAACGTGTATTGGAGAGCTTTTTCGATAATATTTAGCATTTACGTACCAAGTGGAGTATATTTTGTGATTATTTGTGCAATTCGTGTAATAAATCTGATTTCGTGATATTTCGCGAGTTCATTTTGCTAAAATATTGCTACTTTAAGTACCTACAAGGTCATATATAGGCAAGAAAGGAGGTATGAAAAATGTTTGCGTGGATCGCTATTACCAAAAAATACGGCCCCTAACAATTTCTATTCGTCGAAAAATCCCCCCTTTGCTCGGAGGACACTCTTCACTATCCTTTGCATCCGTTCAACAAGTTTCTGCAGAACTGATGAAGGAATATCATTCCAGGCAGTCTGAAGAGTATTTCAAAGATCTTCCTCTGATGTAGGACATACTCTTCGCACCCTGCGATCCAGTTCTTCCCACAGAAGCTCTATTGGGTTTAGGTTGGGGGACTGAGGTGGCCATTCCACGTTTATGACTTCTCCTGCTTCCTGTTTCACCCTGAGATAATTTCTGCAGAGTATTGACGTGTGTTTGGGGTCATTATCTTGCTACAAGGTGAACCCATGTCTTATCAGTCGCTTGCCAGATGGCACTGCACTCCTGGAAAGAATGTTGTGATAGCCTTCTTTCCTTAGAATTCCCTTTATTCTGCACATATCCCAGTTCCATCAGAAGAAAGGCACCACCAAACCATCATAGAGCCCCCTCCATGCTTAACTGTAGGAATAATACAACCGGGATGCATCTTTTCTGCTGCGTTCCTCCGGACATACACATGACGTCTTTGCCCAGATACCTCAAACTTGGACTCATCCGTCCACAACACAGGTTTCCAGTCTTCAAGAGTCCATTCTTTGTGTGCAACAGCCCATTTTAGTCTTTTTTTTTTGTCTGTTGACTTTCCTCAGTAACGGTTTCCTCACCCCTATCCTGCCCTTTGAATTGGCTTTCCTAAGACGACGCTTCACAGTGGTGACAGAAATTTCATTGTCATGGCTCCTATTGAATTCTGCTTGAAGTTCACCTGCTGTGAGCCTTCTGTTTCTCTTGCTGGACAATATTACCGATTGGTCCTCGGCCTGGGTAGTGACCCTGGGTCTTCTACTTCGTTTCTTGTCCTGATTTGATCCAGTTTTCAACCATCTTGATATTGTGTCATGAACAGTGGATTGTGAAAACTTCAATTTTTAGGCTATATCTCGGATCAAATAGCCCTCGTTGTGAAGAGTATTCACTGTGGAACGTTCTTCTACATTTGAGTCGTCTAGTATCAAAACCGGCCAAGTCACTGAAGGCATATTTTTCAGTATGGATGATAAACCTCTAGAGACAAAGCAATGGTGGTCGCAAAAGATTTTATTGCATAGTTATATACATAATGGTTTAATATTTAAGTTCTGCTATTTTGAGAAATCTGATTCATATTTTGCTAATATTAATTTTGACTTGGCCGTTTTTGTTGCAATTTGGTATTTTTTTAGTATTTTTTTTGTAAAACTTTCCTTTTTAAATTCAAAACTCCAGGGAAAAAGGCAATTAATTTAAAATAAATTTACATTGTAATTACCTGTCTTTATTGCAATAAAAACGAAAGCATTCTGCTTAAATTGGATAGTAATATAGGACTGCTCGCCTAATGAGTGTAATGGAGCAAAATCCCTGCCTAGACAGGAGGCCATTGCCCTTAGGGGATTAAAGGGCTGTATTTATTTATTTATTTATTTATTCTTTATATGAAGATGAACATCAGAAAGCTGAGGAGAATACAAAATAGGTATTATATCATTAAAAGTTAGTAGTTCACTTAGATCTTGAACACAGTAAAAGAAAATGAGTTACTTATTAAAATAGGAACAATATACACGGTACACTACACAATAATGACAAAATACGAGCACACAGGATATACGATTGCTTTCGCGCCAATGAGGTAAGAAGCCCGCAAATACAGAAGTCCATGTTGCAAACGAACAAAATACAAATTATTATAACTTCGAAGAGTATACAATATAAGGAACAATATTGCCTACTGATATTATCACATTCTTGCATAATCTAACAACGCAAGATTCCAAACAATAATGCTGCATCGACATGACAATTTTTGTAAGGATATCCATTTCTTTTTGTCTTTGTTAACTAGGTTTAAGATTTAATATCAATCACGCTGAGGAAGGTATCAATGAAATACCGAAACATGTACGATTAGTAATGTAATTAAACGTTTCTTTAGTGTTTGACTAGGCGGATTTAATAAGTGAAGATTTTTACCATTGCCATAATGGTCAATGTTTACGCATTTTATGAAGATTGCTACTCGTTCTTTGACATGGCCGGTTATGAAAGCACTGCCTGCATGACTTGGCCCATTTTGTTGCACGACCAAGAATTCAGTGCTCTGTAACATGAAGACATGGACGATTTTGAAGCATATTCTTGTTTCGCCTGATAGTGCTATACTTCTACTTCAAATTGATAACCTTAACTCATTTTCGTAAATTTTGTGACTTGGCCGGTTTTGATACTAGACAACTCATTGAGAGTACGTCCTCATCCCATTTCAGCCATAACATTGGGAAAAACTGAATAATTATGAATTATTGATGGGATTTTATGGAAATTTATGCTTAAAAATTTGTAGTGTACCATTTATTGCTGATAGACCTATATAACATTATAAAGTACATTGAAAAATTACCTTTCTACTAGTTCCCGCGAAGATTTTCACACAACAATTGATTTCAAACCTTCAAATGTAGGTTTATTTGTTACTTGCAACACAGCCAACACACAAGAATGTTACCTAGCAACTGATCGCTAATCGCCTTAAGGAACAGTATTGGCGCCAACAATGAGATTTCACGTCTGTTTCTGATCAGAACAAGTGCCCGTGTGTTCTGTAACTCTAGTAAATCACTTGGGTGAAGCAGGGAAAGTTTCACATTAGGATATAAGCATAAAATACAGAATTTTCAGAGTGTCCAGAAACTTTTGGCCGGCAGTGTATGACAATAGGCTGTTTAGTTCTTGACCGAACTACTTTTTTAAAATTTACAAATCATTTGGTACATGGATGTGATATGACAGAAGCTCAACCTGAACAAACTTCTCAATACAGCACCTGTTACAGTCAACATTTCTGGTGCGTATTTTACCCATGAAGAGTACAGTGATACCAACGTAACTCTGCCGCAACAAACGTGTGTTTGGCAGATCGTTGAAACATAATCGTAAAAGCTGTTACGGTGTTAAGTCACGCAAGTCTCGGACAATACCGGCAATACTAGTGACACAATATCGTAACATCACTTATGTTGTTGTTTCACTGAAAGCTGGCTGATTTTTTAGTTACGATGTTTGGTAATCCGTTTTAGCATGCTGTTCCAGTAATAGGAGCAGATAAATTTTTATTGCACTGGATGGGCATGACGTTGGGCGGTAAAATGACATCGTAACATCATTTTCCCCGAAAGTGTTAGTTATGATAGTATTGATCTGTGCTGTCGAGATGTATATAAAATGTAGACACACTCCTTCTTGAATTGTAGAGAAACATCGTCAATACGGAATTGATGAGACTAGTTGAATGGGGCGTCCTATTGGCCTTGGAGTGGAGAGAAACGCTTCTTTCAATTGACAGCTAGTGAAAAACAGAATATGAAAGAAAAGCGAGTACAAGAACTTACTGTAGTCATGAGGATTGTGTGAGGTACTTAGGGAAACATTTCAATTAAACCACCGTGATCTGGACATTGGTTACATAACAACCTTGTAATTTAATGGGTTAACTTTTCCGCCCAATCATTACTTGAAATTGCCTGATAAACAAAGATTTATTTACTCACGTGAATTGAAAGACCTTAAAAACAAAATTGAAGACAATAATCTAATCTCTACTTAGTATAAAACAAAGTCTCCGATTCTTGAATGTCATGGGTAATCTCGAAAACCACTGGATGGATTTTGATGCGGTTTTCACCATTCTGTAAAGGATATTTCGAGGAAGGTTTCTGTAGAAAATAATTGTTTTATGATCAAAGGAAGCCAAGCAGTAACGATTTCAGTGAAAAAGTCGAAAAATTACCTGGCGTCCGTGCGCTTTTTAAGCTTACGCTGGGCAAACCGTTAAAAATATCTACTGTATATACTATGAGTGTAAGAATTGTTCAGCATGAAAAGTTCTACAAAAAAGTCTGGGGGGAGCATTTCTCTATCTTCAATACATCACCCACTATAACTATTTTTACATTTTCATTTCCTCCAACAATCTCCATTCAATTACTGAGGCGACAGTTTACGTGCTAGCTAGGGGCGAGCCTATCACCCCAGTTACAGCCGGCATTCTGTATCTCAGAAACTATTACAGATATCACCCTGAAATTTTGTACGGTGATTAAGGACACTACTAGAAGTTCACCTATGTGACTTTCAAAAACCTGCTAACTACAAAACGAACATGGCGGCCAAGCAAAGTTGGAACATTTAAATAGACTTTTCTCGCGATTTAACCATCCAAACGCAGTGAAACTTGGTACAGCAAATGTTTATACACAATGTAATGCACTGACGTCTAATTCGATTCAATCGTTTACATAACCTCAAGATGGTGGCTGTGCGAAATTTTAAAATAAAGTTTTTATTTCTTGTGTCCTAATCATGTGATCGAGGTCAAAGTTTGAATAATGAACCTACACAATATTCCTCATCTAATAATAGTACATAACTCTATGGCCTACATATCTTAAAATCTGACATGGCGACTATCCAAAATATTTAGTCTATGACAGCAATCAAACTGAAATTTTGTGTTTTGATAGAGGCTATAAACATAAGTTCACCTATGGGACTTTCAATAACCTGGTGAGCAGAAATCCAACATGGCGGCAACGCAAAATTTAAATATTTAAATGGGCGTTTCTCACGATTTAAGTATCCAAGCGCAGTGAAACTTGGTACGGTAAAAGCTTATACAATTTTAATCCACTGGCATCTAATTTATTTGAGTTGTTTTCATAACCACAAGATAGTGACTGTGTGAAATTTTAAAATCTCGTTTTTATTTCTTGTGTCCTAATCATGCGATTGAAGTTTGAATAATACACCTACACAATAATCTTCATGTAATAGTACATAACTCCAAGGTCTACATATATACAAATCCAACATGGCGACCATCAGAAATATTTAGATGGTTCTCAATATCTATGAATCTATTACAGCAATCAAACAAAAATTTTGTATGTTGATAGAGGCAATTAACATAAGTAGGATATATGAAAATAGGCTGTATAGTTCTTCACTGAACTACTTGTTTTCTGTGTATTAACATATTGTCCTTTTTTTACAGCATGATTGCAAGCTTCACAACTGAACTGTCATTTGTTATCCCACACATTTAGTGATATTTGCTCTTGTAATGTTCAGCCCAACAAACTGAAAGGCCACGAGATCACTGCCGTGGGATGGAACTTTGCCAACGAATCCGATGCCACGACGGGCCCAATCTTGCTCGGAACGTCCAAGGGGCTCATCTTTGAGAGTGAGATCATGCTGGATGGTGACCGGATGTTCCAGTCTGGGCTTGACCAGTACTGGAGACAGGTGGGTGTTTTACACTTGCACATTGCAAAGAAATACAAAGCAAATACTTCAACCCCATTTTTGAGACTTGTTAGCTAAATCCTTGTAGAACAGGACAGTGTAAAATGTTATAGTTTGTTGGCTTCTTCAAGATTGAATATCAGATACTGATGTACCTAAGAATGAGCCTCCTGTCAAACTGTTGTTCTTGGAAGTAAGCACAGCAGGGGTAGCTATGGGCAGAGACTCTTTGGTTTATAGGGCTAAAAGAAGTTACTGCTTTCTCTCCTTAGCTTCAATGATACCATTGCACTCATGTCAGTTCTTGCCTTACCCTCACCCTGATCTCTCCTGTTCACATTGGTGAAGGCATGACATAGAAATAGTTCTTGATCAAGGTTTTCATGGCCTGGAATACTGGAACTTATAGTTTTGCTGTGTTAAGATGAGAAAACTGAATGAAATACTATTTATAAGTACTTGAAAGGGTATTCTGCACTGTATAAAGCACCTTTTACTTGCATAAGAAGGTGATATCAAGGCAATATCTCCTGCACCCACCCACCCCACCTTCACTGCGCAATGTATATTGTACGTGATGATGCATGGCATAAACAAACTGTGTTATAACAAAAGTGTGCACCAAGAGTATTTGTTGTATGTGATTTATGAAGGAGAAAGATTTGGCATCACTGGTCATTTCAACGATTTGAATCTGAAAGTTGACGGTGAAAAACTTCCTCATAACATACATGGTGAAAAGGTACTTACAATGATAATGTCTTGTGATGGACGACTTTCTTATGCACTTAATAATAGCTCAGCAAGTGCCTTGCAAGTTCCCATTCACTTTTAAATGTAATGTCACTGGTTTCCAGTTTGTTTAGTTGAATGCTTTCAACTGCCACACCGTGTCGAACTGACAGACAACAGTATTCTATACTGTGTCGAGTTGCCTCTGCTTTAGTGCAGTTTTCTGTGTTTTGCTACGAACCGTGTCCTCTCTGTCATTTAACCATTGACAAAGTGAGCAAGTTTTAAGTTAACTACAGTACAGTGATTCTTCATTCACTTTTCTCATTTTAACCTAGGAAAGACCCAAAGGAATATCATGTCGCCCCTCTGCTATGATGTATCCTGTAGTGCATGTGTACTAACTCATTTCTCCTGTTTGGTCTTGTGCTGGCCTCAGCTCCCCAGCTACTTACCCCTGTATGGTGCTCGTGAGGTGGACGGCCTGGTATGTGTCCATGACCTTGTTCAATGATGTGAAGAAACTTTTCAACTTGGAGATTGCAATTGCTACATTTACATTTAAAGTAGGAGTAAAGATTCAAGGAGAAATAATTTCAACTCTTGACATTTACTGATGACATCGTTATCGTAGCCAATTCACCAGAGGATTTGAATGAGTTTTTAAATGGCGAGGACGCTGGTTGGTTCCTCAGTTTAGGGGCTGCGACAACGCAGTCGTGTAGCCCCGTGTACTTTGGGTGTGTGTAGAATCTGTCTGATAACCAGGGGCGGCTCCAGTCCCGCACAAGGGGTAGTGCCAAGTAAAAAATATAAAAATATTGGTATTTTCATAACATTATATCAGAGCAGGGTTCGATTTTCGATGTATATATAGGGCCTACACTAATCTGATAGTCAACATACGGTACCGATAATATATACGATAAGAAATTATATAAAAATATATAAAAGAAACTTTTTCAGCACTCAACCATTCACTCACGAATAGCCTGCAACACAAACTCAATGTTTGACTCTTTAACAGCGGCTTCGGTGGCGTAGTCGGTAGCATGCTGAACTGCTGTGCCCAAGATAGCGGGTTCAAACCCGGCCGAAGTCGTCGGATTTTTTAAGAGCGTTAAAAATCCTTCAGTATGCCTTCCTTCGGAGGGGAAGTAAAACCGGCGGTCCCATGTCATAGATTTATGGCATGTAAAAGACCCTTTCACAGACTAAACTTGTGTAAAGCAAAATTGTTAGGTTAGATTTCATCAGAACTTTTTATCAAAGTTCCAATGTTCACCACTAGGTATCATTGATATCTGGTGGCGAAAGTTGGAACTACTTGAAATTGACCGGAACTTGTAGCTCACCCTTTTGGGTGTCCGCTGGAAGCAGCTACAGACTCAGGTGAGCCGGACATGTCCTCGGACACTCCCGGCACTAAAAGCCATACGATAAATAATAAATAAACTCTTTAACACCTTGACACACACTAAAAATAACCACGAACCGTTAACAAGAACTGAAGATAGACTACATACAGGAATTCGCGCGATTTCATCCAGGCCTGACAGTTGCAGATGGTTTATCAACCATAAATATTTAGCTACCGAGAGTAATCCGTGAAGCCTTAACATGTATGGTAGTCATGATCGTACTTTTTTTCTCTTTTATTCATTCGCTTAATTATTCACTTGATCAAATAAGGAATTAATAAATACATATTTTCACTACCGTATTTATTAGGGCAAGTTTAAATTTCACTGTTCAACATAGAGCCCCCTTTTAGAGAAATCTAGAATTAATGCTCTTTGTGTGAGAGCGATTGGTTGTCAGTTTGTGTCAACCTACGCCCCACCAATAACCAATGAGTCAAATTACTTCCAGCCAATCAGGCCATTGGGCCACACCTCTTCCCATCCTCCCTTTGTGACAGCGTGTGACAGGCATGGCGTTGGCCCAGTACCTCATAATGACCGATAGATAGCATTGCACTTCACTTTCAGTACTGTCTTGAGCCAAACTCTATCTGGCACGGAGGCCAGCATATTTCCTCATAGCGAGTGACGAGAGAGGCTACGGAAAAGATCGTAAATTGGAGTGCGCATGCGTCAACCATGCCGTATAGACCGCTGCTCAAGATATCACTGGGGCGAAGATGGAACCAATGCTCATACTCTACGGACGGAATATTTAAACTACTAAATAATTTGAAACTAATAAGATACCGGTATTAAACGTAGGCGTTCGAAATTATTCTTTCAGGACTATGAATAATTTATTTTCTCTTAGAGGGCAGTGCTATGGCACGGTAGCACTACGCCTAGAACCGCCCCTGCTGATAACCGGTGTTAATTGTGATGACTGTATTAGTGTGTGTTATCTGTTTTTTCTTAAATTCAAGTAAGGACTGCAGACTTTCGATTTCAAGTAGTTCCAACTTTGCTACCAAACGCCACCGTCAATGACCAACTAGTTCTGAACTTCGTTACTAAATGCCACCGCAGTCGGCTCCTGGCAACGAACGTTGGAACCTAAGTGTGTTAGTCAAATATAACCTATAATTTAGCTTCATACAAGTGTAATTAGTGGAAGGTTCTTTATTGTGCCATAAATCTATGACATGGGACCGCCGGCTTTACTTCCCCTCCAAAGGAAGGCATACTGAGGGATTTTTAACGCTCTTAAAAATCCGAGGACTTTGGCCGGGTTTGAACCGACTGCGGTGGTGTCTGGTAACCAAGTTCTGTACTAGTAGTCGCTGACGGTGGCATTTGGTGGCAAAAAAACTTCAATGTCTGCAGTCCTTACTTGAATTGAAAACAGATACACACACTAATACAGTCATCACAATTAACACCGGTTATCAACAGATTCTACACACACCCTAAGTACACGGGGCTACATGACCGCGTTGTCACAGCCCCTAAACTGAGGAACCAACCACCCTGTTGCTCTGACAGACTCTGAGGTGGGTTATCAACTAGCATAATTCTCCTGTATCCCCCCCATACGTTTCTCTTTCACTTTCATTCCTCGCCCTCGACACTCCCAACTCGACACGCCCATGTCAGCATTTCTTCGAGGGCCATTCTTCTCCTTCTCTCCATTGATGAAGGATTAACCGGAAATTCTGGACAACTGGTAAGTTGCTGCTCTCCATCTAAACAAAGTTATATTTACAGGCTAGAGGAAGACAGAAACTTTTTGCTGCCTGTCCTCATGATGAGACCAGAAGATGAGCTCGTAGGAGGCTGTAGCATCAAGTAGAGTCCTCCTTTCACGACAGCTGTGGAGTTCATCCATTGTCTCTCCCTCCCAACTCCTGTCTCCTATCGATGTTTCTATTCTTTTTTCTCAGTCCAGTGAATGTTTTTACATCTACCTGTGTTACACCAGACTTTGTATTAGCTACAGTATACGTACTCAATCTCCAAGTTGGATAGCTTTCCCCATTAGAAAATATTGTAATATTGCGTGTCCTGGATTTTGTTGTAAAATTCTGCACATCTTTTAGCTGTATATGTAGACTTGAGATAAATACCCTCTATGCTTGTTTTCAGGCTAACATTTAACTGGTGGTTTCATCTTTGTTGGAGGACATGGGTGCAGTGGTCAGGATGCTTGCCTCTCACTAAGGCAGACTGGGTTCGATTCTCGGTTAATGCATGTTTGATTTTTGAGGTGAAATATCTCATCTTGTGGTTCGGGTTCCACATAAAAATGGAGGTTCCGTGGCTCGTGATAGCGAGATTAACGGTCACGTAGAGCTACAAGCTTTCTTCTTCCTTTCATCTTAGTTGTTTCATTTTAGGTGTTGGGGGCATCATGGCCATCAACCCTATGTAATTGGGTGTGTGTATATGTGCACTTGTAATTAGGGAGGAGGTTCTGTCCTGGTGTTGAAAAGCTCTTCTGGGATGGCTGAAGTTGGAATCGAATGCACCTCTTCTTAGTTATCCTCGTGAGAATGAGCTGATCGGACCAGATTGAAATTCTTGGACAGAGCCAGGTATCAAACCTAGGACCTTTGGGAAGGAGTCTCAATATATACCCCTACCAAAGATTGCTGATTCAATCCTGGCTTGGTCTCATGACACTTGTGTGAATAAATGAGACTACGTCATGTCAGATTTACTGGTATGTAGCTGGTAGCTTTCTGACCGAAATTCTGGGCCCTGGTGTTTCTAAAGCTGCAGCAGATAAAAGGAACATTCAACCCACAATGTTGTTGTTACATACCCCTTAGATCAAGCATGCACTGCCAAACCTGTTTCGTGCTCCACTGAATACGATCTCATTATTAGCATAGAGTGCTGGTTCCTCTATAACTCTCTGGCTGTCCATCTCAGAATGCCTTTGAGTAGGCGAGCTCCTATCACCAAGGCTGACTAACCAGAGTGCATGTCAAATACGTTCACACCTCTCCTTGAGATTTGGAATGGAAGTGGCACGTGTGGTTCCCTGTCAACTCAACTGCCATGGACCATTGATTGTTGCAGTAGCTGGAACGAAACAGAGGGGTCCAGCTCATGAGAGAGCAAGTGAACAACATTATAAACACAGGTTGATTGTGTGGGTGTTGTTGCTGTTGTTATGTTAATGTTTCATGCACTTGTGCTCTTGACAATAGAGCGCAGCAGTGCCTGCTAAATCACACACTGCAACTTCAGTGGACAGCTGCAGCAAGTCTGGAAATTGAAGGTTTGATTTCTGGAGCTGATAGCAGCCATTCTGAATAGGGTTTTTCCTACAATATATATGCTCTTGGTATAATTACTTCTTCAGTTGCATGACTAAATCGTCCTCATCATCTTATTGTTTCAGCCACTTGGGACTACGGTTAACACTTGTCAGCCTTTCTGGATTTCCAGTATTTCCTCACCTTGTTGGGGGAACACTTTTCTTCATCCTTCAGACCAGTTGATGACAATTCTTCTTCCCACTCTTGCTAGAAGATCCTTTATCTTGCATAGCCAGGCCCTAAACAAATTTCTATCTTGCACCCTACAGATGGCATGGGGATTATTACTGTTGTACATAGATAATTTTTACGTTTTCAATTCAAAATAATGAATAATTTGATTTTTCATTGGGCCCAGAAACTTGAAAATAACCAAGATTGATTGTATCATCATCATAATTATAATGTACTGTGTGGTTATTAATTGCATGCCTTGATACAAAATCCAGGATATACCACTAGGTTATAGAGTTCATTCTTGCATGAATACTTTCAGTCTGAGGTACTTCATGAGGAGACAGGTAACAGGGATCTTGCTTGGTGTCCAGGTATTTGACATCGGTAAGGGAGAGAATACTCCCATCACAGGACTGGAGTTCCACCACGTCCCAAACTCGGACATGTACTTTGTGCTGGTGACTACACCCAAGAGACTGTACCAGTTCATCGGGTACGTCACCAATTCTGACGAGAAGCCTCTTCTACAACAGATCTTCAACGTCTATCTCACCATGACAGGTGAGAAGTCCAGGTTATTGGAACCTGTTACATTATACTCAACCTCCCCTCCATTGAGGATGAAACCAAGGAACTGAAACATCACGTACAACTCAAAGAAATATTACAGTGGTGTCCAAAATGCAAGCAACAACAGAAATCAGTTCGTTGTTCGTTTGTTTCTTTTTCTTTTCTTTCTTTCTTTCTCTCTTTCACCACGAAGCAGGTGATAAAAGCATAAACAGAAACAACTTGGCGTGCTCTGAATAACAGTAGCAGCTTGAGGTCTTGCTTCCTGTAGAGCAGCTCATAAGTCTAGGATCGTGGTTGGAGCAACATTCCACACAAGCTCTGTTGCAGGCCAATCCATGTGAGCAGAACCAGTTGTGCTGTATGAGGAGGAGCACTACCATCCATCAGTAGGTAGTCAGGGCCCAAGTACCTCTAAACAACTGGGGGTGCCAAGATCTGAAACCAATACTCGTACAACTTCAAGGATAGATAGATGTTTGAGTGGTTAGCATAATACCTACCAACACCATTATTGATCCACATTGATTATGACGAAGAGATTACGGAACGTGGCAGGCAGGCAGAAACATTTCTGAGAAGCATTAGAAGCTTAGTGTGGAATAAAGATGTCCCACAAAAAAGCAAGGAAGTGTTATACAGAAGCTACTATATCCCGATACTGACCTATGCTTCAGAAATGTGGATAATGAAGAAAAGAGACTAAGCAAAATACAGGCAAGTGAAATGAAGTTCCTGCGAAGTAGGATCGGAGTAACAAGAAGAGACAGGGTGAGGAATGAAAAGGTCTGTGAAATAGTGAAAGAGGAGCCCTTGCAAGGTAGGATTGAGACATCAAGACTGAGGTGGTATGGATACTTAAAGAGAATGGAAGAGAAGAAGATTCCCAAGAGGATACATGAGATGCAGATGCAGAAGAAACGACCAAGGGGAAGACCAAGAGATAGATGGCTGAAAGGAGTGGAGGAATGTGTCAAGAAGAGAGGCGAGGACTGGACCAGAGTGACAGCGGAGAGGTGGTGGCAAGAAAGGACTAAGTGGCGAGGCTTATGTTCCAAACAAACCCAGCCTGGGGCTGGAAACTGTACAAGATGATGATGATGATGATTGATTATGGTCTACCCCGCGGCATAGTCATTCTCCTTAAATCATGCACCACAGCTGTGAGGGCAGCTGCAGCAAGTCTGGAGATCACAGGTTTGAATCCCGGTGCTGATGGTGGCTATCATGAGTGTTGAAATATATTATTGCCAATGCCCATCAATCAATAAAACTAGTGGTACATGTTTCGGGACTTAAGCGCACCCTTCATCAGCCACTCAAATCAGCATACAATATCACACATATCAAAGTCACTCTAAAAGTAAACACTGGAAACACATGTTAAAAACATTAAAGTAGGCATATTAGAATGCGCATCATAAAAACAAGAAAAGTAAGTCCACTGTAACAAATGCAAATTGTGTGTGCATGCGAGGCTGGCTATTGCACAACATTTAAAGAATATTTTAGTTGAATGTTCAAAAGGCCAAATATGGTCAGTCTTAAAAAGAATTGTTGTCAGTAGAAAAACTTTTTTTTTTAGCGTATGGCTTTTAGTGCCGGGAGTGTCCGAGGACATGTTCGGCTCGCCAGTTTTTGTAGCTGCTTCGAGGCGGACACCCTATGGGTGAGCTACAAGTACTGCTGTGGAGGAAAGTTGGAATGTAAGGACGAGGAGTTGGAAGGTAGCGGCTGTAGCCTATAGGTAGGGACCAACCCCGGCATTTGCCTGGAAGGAAGATGGGAAACCACAGAAGACCATCTTCAAGGTTGCCGGCGGGGGGATTCGAACCTCCTCGCCTCCCGGATGTGAGCGACTGCCAGCAGTCATGCCGTAACGTCCACGGCTAACTTGCCCGGTAGAACAACTAATGAGCCTTCATTCTTGTCTGTTCAAGGCACAGTTTGAGTGTTTGTTAGCAAACACAAACAATCATCAACTTCTAGTTGAACGGAATAAAATGTGGGATCGAAGGAAACCACAAAAATGCTGTCTAAAATGAAAAGTTTAAAACCCAGTCAAAAATTGAGAAAACTGTCTGTAAGTGTGCTGAAGTCTAAATGAAGGAGGAAGGTAACCCCCGATATCCTGAGTGTAGTTTTACCCCAGATTTTTCCACACTCCCTCTTGACAAATGCCAGAATAGTACCTTACTTCAAGTCCCAGGGCACCTGCCTCATCCCTGTCCCTAATGCATTTACACACTACTACAGTCATCAAATAAACACTAGTTATCAGACATGTTCAACTACATGGGGCTGATGACCAAGATGTCCCAAGCCCCTCGAATGAATTAACAGCAACAACAACTGATATTGGTCTCATTCCATAATGTTTGATTACCATCAAATGTAAGAAAATTGTATATCTGGTGCAAAATATGCAATATTACACCTCATTTTAAAGGGCAAAATTGACGGGCATCGAAGAGCAGGCAGGCAAGTGATGTCTTGTCTGCGGGTTTTCCAGGAGCCTTTCCTGTACCACAGTGATGAATATTGCAGTAAACACTAATCACACTGTTTGATGTGCTCATGTTCACGGTTGTAAGAGGACAGTACTTTTATTTGCAGTTCAGAATATTGATGTATTATTTACATTTTTCTACCGCTTGATACCGTTTTCTGGTAAAATGATCACCGGATGGACTGATGTCTGTCTGTTGCCTTAATTGTGGACAGCAGTTTAGATAATAGGTGTTAGAATCTAACAATAACAAAAAGTTCTGTGACGAACTAAGGAGCCTACTTTTATTAATTTTTAAGATTCGTGCTAATAATTAATCTATATGGACCTATCTAGAATAGTAACGAAATTAAGTTCATAATATCAAAATTTCAAATTAATTCGAAATATACCTGGTATAATGTAGTCTAATAGAGCACTACAGTTGGCAGCCCTGGTGACTGAAACTATTCTTCGTTCCAACCCTTAATGTATAGAATGAAAATGAAAATCCACAACCTGCTTCCAGTCTCCGACCGGGTCAGGAATGGAATGAATGAAGCCCCCATCTAGCGGCGAGGATATGAACTGTGCCGGCTGCCGAGGCCTGACGCACTCCTCTGGGGCAATGATTAAATGAATGGCAGAGGAAATGAAATGATAGTGGAGAGTGTTGCTGGAATGAAATGTTGACAGGGAAAACCGGAGTACCCGGAGAAAAACCTGTCTGCCTCCGTTTTGTCCAGCACAGATCTCACATGGAGTGACCGGGATTTGAACCACGGACTCAGCGGTGAGAGGCCGGCGTGCTGCCGCCTAAGCCACGGAGGCTTTTCAATGTATAGAATGCACATACAAAATGTAGTTTAAGTCAAATGGATAGCATGGACGTTACATGCAGTTAGACATTGGATCTATCAGCACGCGTAAAATCATGTTGGCAACAATGTCATGCATGTGGTGCTCACAAATAATCTGAAATATTATGATCTATTGTTGTGCTAATTTTGGATGAAATCCATTTGTTAGTATAGAAGTTACATGTATTTTCAAATTGGACCTATCAGCAGGCTTAGACTCATGTTGGCAGTACTGACGTATATTAGTTACTCCAAATTAATCTAGAATCTCAGGTACTATACGTGTGCATAGTTTAAAGCTGCCAGCTTGCACATTTTCTGATATATTGGTATTTGGCTAAAAAAAATAGAGAGCGCATTTATTCAGAGTTGGCAGCCATGGTGGCTCTTAAGAATACGCTCAGTCATATCTGTTTATGTACATATAGTACATACGAAATTTGGTTGAAATTAAACGTTTAAAATTATACGCCAAATCAATACATAAACAACTATATATTTTGACATGTTTCGACCTTCAATGAGGTCATCTTCAGCTTAAACAGAAAGTCAATTAAGAATTGAAAACTAAAATAGCATATATGACTTAAAACTAAATTAGAAATGAAAAATAATGATAATAATTGTAATAAGTAAAATATAGTAATAAAATGGATATCCTTACAAATGCAGTATTAAATAAATATAAGATTGGTCTTTTTACAATAATTTTAGAAAAAGTAGTTAGAAAATAAGAACTATTAACGGTGAGTGTAAAATGTTAAGCTTAGAAATGTTTTATCAAAATCATCATCATCATTTCCCCTTATCCAGCTCCTGCCGGGTCGGGGTATTTATGGCACTTCTCCACTTTCCTCTTTCCTTCCACCATTCTTCTTCCACGATCTTGTCCCAGTCCAGATTTCTTTTTCTTACGCTGTTCTTCACTGAATCAATCCACCTCGTTCTAGGTCTTCCTCTTGCTCTCTTACCCTTGCACTTCGCCTCCAGCATCTGTCTTGGTATTCTATTTTCCTCCATCCTCTTTACATGTCCAAACCACCTTAGTTTATTCTTGTCAATTCTCTCATTTAGTTTTCCCATCCCAACTTCCTTCCTAACATCTTCATTCCTAACTCTGTCTTTCCTATCATACTTCTTAGGAATTTCATTTCACTGGGTTGGATTCTACTCTCTTGCCTGCTGTGTCAGGGTCCAAGTCTCAGCTGCATAAGTTAATATGGGAACATATTACACTTTATACATTACCTCCTTGCTTTTCCTTGGTACTTCCTTATCTCAAACAAGTTTTCTTACACTTTGATAGAATGCATTGCTCTGCTGTACCCTCCTGCCAATCTCCATGTCCAACCTACCAGTTTGCATCAATTCACTTCCTAGGTATTTGAACATGTCCACAATTTCCAAACTCTGACTTCCAATTTTCACAGTGCCCTTTCCTTGTCTTTCCCCTCTTGTCATCACCATGGTCTTGCTTTTCTCTATACTGATTTTCAGGCCGTACTTCTGAATATTTTCGTTCAGTGCATCTAGTTGTTTTTGCACTTCTTCGGTGTTCCTTCCCCAGACCACAATATCATCTGCAAATAACAGTAACTTCATTTCTTTATGTCCATATGCTTCCTTTGTTTCCTTTACAATTTCATCCATCACCATTATGAACAAGAGAGGTGACAGCACACTCCCCTGTCTTAGTCCAGTCTTGTTCCTAAACCAATCTGTCTTTCCAACTGGGGTCAGTACCCTGCTAACACAGTTATTGTACATTGCTTGCACCATTTCCAACATTTCTCTTCCCAGTCTCTTCTTAACCATGGTTTCCCATACCTTCTCTCTGGGGACACTATCATATGCCTTTTCTAGATCTATGAAAGTCATGATCAAATCCTCTCCATATTCCCAGTTCTTTTCCATCACCTGCCTCAAGCTAACAAACAAAATAATTTAGAAAAATCAAGTTCTAAAATCAATAAAATAATTCAATTCGGCACTTGATTAAATAAGTTGAATTCTCTTCAATACGGAGTTTATTAACAATTTTGAATAGGTGTCAACTAGTATTACGATGACATTAATTAACCTTGTTGTATGGGATGGAGAATTTCGGAAATTCGTATAAGAATTTGAGTTGAAATGCCCAATGTGGATATGTGGCATTTCTAATATTTATCCAAATGAAAAAACGGTATTCTTGAAATGGAATTAAGGTATCAGATGTTCTTTAAATTTGCCAAACAGTGATCTGATCAATACTTAATGTATGCTTTACATACTACGGGAGAACCGGGTGAGTTATCCGTGGTCGTTACGGCATGACGGCTGGCAATAGCACACATCCGGGAGGCGAGGAGGTTCGAATCCCCCCGCCGGCAACCTTGAAGATGGTCTTCTGTGGTTTCCCATCTTCCTTCCATGCAAATGCCGGGGTTGGTCCCTAACTATAGGCCACAGCCGCTACCTTCTAACTCCTCGTCCTTACATTTCAACTTTCCTCCCCAACGGTACTTGGAGCTCACCCATTGGGTGTCCGTCTCGAGGCAGCTACAACACTGGCGAGTCGAACATGTCCTCGGACATTCCCGGCACTAAAAGCCATACGTTGAAAAAAAAAAACTACGGGAGAATTTCAATACGACGGTTGCATTAAAGGGGAAAATACATAACCTAACACTGTGTTGCCTTATTGACAATTCATATTGCATCTTACAGTCGGTCAACACAAAATAAGTCCAATTACTGGAATATGCAAAAAAATAACTTGAAATAAATTACAGTAAATATGATTAGGATATATATTGTTATGGACCACCATCACAGCAGAGTACTTGTAGGTCATTTCCACATATTACTAGCGGCTTCGGTGGCGTAGTTGGTAACATGCTGAACTGCTGTGCCCAAGATCGCGAGTTCAAACCCGACCGAAGTCATCGGAATTTTTCAGGGCATTAAAATCCTTCAGTGTGCCTTCCTTCAGAGGGGAAGTAAATCCGGCGGTCCCATGTCACAGATTTTTGGCATGTAAAAGATCCTTCCACTAACTAGACTTGTGTGAAGCTAAATTTCTAGGTTAGATTTCATTGAAACGCTCTATCAAAGTTCCAACATTCACCACTAGGTGTCAGTGACATCTGGTAGTGAAAGTTGGAACTACTTGAAATTGAACGGAACTTGTGGCTCACCCATGGGTGTCCGCTTGAAACGGCTACTACCTCTGGCGAGCCGAACATGTCCTCGGACACTCCCAAAACTAGAAGCCATACACTAAATAAATTAATCAAGTCCACATATTAGTGAATTGTAGTGAATTAGGTTAGAGCCTCCGTGGCTTAGGCGGCAGCACGCCGGCCTCTCACCGCTAGATCCGTGGTTCAAATCCCCGTCACTCCATGTGAGATCTGTGCTGGACAAAACGGAGGCAGACAGTTTTTTCTCTGGGTACTCCGGTTTTCCCTGTCAACATTTCATTCCAGCAACACACTCCACTATCATTTCATTTCATCTGTCATTCATTTAATCATCACCTCAGAGGAGTGCAACAGGCTTCGACAGCCGGCACAGTTCATATCCTCGCTGCCAGATGGCTTCATTCATTCCAACCCTGACCCGGTTGGTCGACTGGAAGCATTTTTCATTTTTCAGTGATTTAGGTTAATAATATGCATATTCATAAGCTTTTCTTGTGTTTTTATTTCAGCTAATAACTTTTTTTTTGCATAACAGTGGCCTTTTGTTTCCTTTTTTTTTTTTTTCCTAATAAATATTAGGGCATTAACATGCAATGATTATATCAGAAAATACAGTAATTACTTTCTCTTTTCTTCATTTGATGAATTTGATGAGCCGTGGAGAAGGTGCGTCATTTCTAGGCACCTATAACTTTTGCTGCAAACAAGTTAACCACGTTATTCTTTATGATTGACTCTCTTTTGATACCTGCATGGAAATCCTTCACAATGTGTAGCAGGGAATCTGTCAAAGAGGTCCTGCTGCTCATCGGCTATCATGGTTCAAAGGAAGTGATCAAGCTAAGAAACCTGCACATTAACTATACAGAACTGTGTCTGCACTTTTATTTTTAATTTATCTTGAGTTCTTGACTGGCAAGCCTGCTGATTACAAACCTTAACAAATTATATTATAAAGTATGGATAATAGAAGTAAAAAGTTGTAGAATACAAGGACATAACAAAGTACCAGTAGCTGGATTTGAAATCCTGATTGCAAGTAAAATAATAAGAATGTAATACAGGTACTAGTACAAATGGAAGTCAATAACAGAAGTGATTCCTTACGAGTTTTAACATTTGAGTGGTTGTAGTTGAAGAGCAGTTAACTTGTTAACAGTGTGTTCCTTCTGTTTGTTTCTCAGAGAGGTTTCTGGAGATCCCTAGCAACCTCAAGTATTCAAAACTCGAATTTAACTACCAGAACCCGAGAGGACTTCCAAAAACTATTGCTTGGTTGATCGAGCCGGGCATCTACTATGGGCAGGTTAGACTTGTCTTAGTTTCATTGAGACTAGAATACTAGATATCCCGTAATCTTTTGAGTAGGTTTAAAAAAAAGCCAGAATCTTACACTTTCATTCAGATCTTTGGTACAGTGTATGTATGTACATTGCTAATATGTTATACAGCTGGACACTACAGGCAGTGAGACAGTGGTGGCTAACACTCGACTGCTGCAGTACCCATCCCCGGTCCCTCCGCTTGCCTTCGTGCTCACAGACTTCCATGCTCTGCTGCTGTACCCCGACCATGTCAAGGGCATCTCCCTTCTCAACCACGAGCTCATCTTCGAGGATGTTTACAAGGAGGTAACGTTGATTTGATAGGGGCAGCTTAAGAGTGCATGTAAATGAAAATGTAACACTTCCTGACACTACTTTAACCTTCCAATAGGCAAGCTTATGCAGCAGATACAGTGAATACTTTTCATAACCTGCCCCCCCGGGAGCCTAAAGCAGTGGAATTTTCCATGCTCGGGGCCATTCTTCCCTTGCCTCTGGACGAGTCCATGTTCAAGCTTTCAAATCTGTAGTGAACACATTATTGTCGAGTGTGAACAAGTATAATGATTCTGCCTTGTTTACACTCAATTAGATTATCAATATGGAACCAGAATGAGCCCATGAAGTTCTAAAAACACATTGTTGTCGCTAGAACCTCTACCATATGTGGCTGATACCCACGACCGTTTTAGTCAATTTTTCAAACTTCTAATTTAGATTTAGATGTAGCATAAAATATATTCTTTATTTATCAAAAGTATTGTTGGTTGGTTCCTCAGTTTAGGGGCTGCGACAACGCGGTCATGTAGCCCCGTGTACTTTGGGTGTGTGTAGAATCTGTCTGATAACCGGTGTTAATTGTGATGGCTGTATTAGTGTGTGTGTCTGTTTCTTAATTCAAGTAAGGACTGCAACTTTGAATTTTTCAAATAGTTCCTACTTTTGCCACCAAACGCCACCGTCAACGACTACTAGGCCTAGTTCAGAATTTAACTACTAGACGCCACCACAGTCGGCTTTTGGCAACGAACGTAGAAACCTAAGAGCGTTGTTTACATTCCTAACCTATACAATTTAGCTTCACACAGGTTTAATTAGTGGAAGGTTCTTAAACAAAAGTATTGTTGTATGTTTCGTTTATCATGATTTCTATGAAACAACTTTGAAAACGAGTGTGTTTGTGTTTCTTTTTATACATATCATGACATCGCCATTCGTGTTTGTGCTGCGATCGGCTGCACATGCTGGTGTGACCATGTCAGTACCTGCAGGCTATGACTACGCTATGGCATCGTCACACAGCACATTCTTATTTTTGTGGTGGTCGGTTGCACACGCTGCAGTGATTTTATACTAATTTTATTAATGCAGCCAATGGCCATTTTCTTTTCAGGACGGGTCAGGGAAGGGATTTTCGAAGAAAATCGGCCGTGGACCTATTGAAAGGAGCCATCCCGGCATTTTACTGGTGGTGAAAATGGAAAGCCATGAAATCCATTTTCAGGACGGCCAAGGTGGGATTCGATCCCACGCTGTCCCAATGCCAGCGAGGCACAAGGTAGCGCTCTCGGCCGCCATGGCCGGGTGTGACCTTGTCAGAAGAAAGGAGTCTCTGTCTCAGTACCTGCAGACCATGACCACGTTGCACGAGCGGCCATTATCATCACATAGCACGTTCATATTTGTGAGGTGGTCGGTTGTACACACTGCAGCGATCTTATAACCTGGCGTGATCTTGCCAGAAGAACTGTCTTTGTATCTGCAGGCTATGACCACGCTACGCGAGCGACCAGCACATGGCATGCTAGAGAGCAGCCGCGCTCAGCACTGGTCCAAGAGAGAAAAACTTGTATAGATCCGTCGCTTCTGCGAGCTGACCTCGGAATGACAAACTTCAACAAGCCACCGTACAAAGCGCTGGTAGTCACAGTTTTGCCCTACGTGAAGACTGACCCGACGGCTATTGGCGGAAACATACACAAGGGTCATCTCAGTTAAATTTAAAAATTTGATAAGCAGGACCATCGGCCACTTTCGTAAAACATCGCTACAGAGACCCATGCATGATATCATGTTGCTTACGCACGTGGTGTCAACAATGAGAAAATATGGTGAGCTTGAAGTTGAAAGTAAAATACACAGGATTATGAGTTAATCAAATAATGATATATTCAAAAAGATTCTGGATTTTCTTTTTTGAACACTTAATATTCTTCGCATAATCATCGCATCCAGTATTCCTTCTACGAATTTTAAGCTAAAAATATGCGATGGTTATGCCAGGAAATACGGTACCGGTAATAATAGTGGTACTATACTCTGATTTACGAAAGATGAACCGTGTAGGCTGTCATCCGCTTGAAGGGTGAGGTAAGGAGTGGAGACGAGAGGTGTAACGGTCTCCATGACAACAGCAAGCAGTGTTGCAATGTATGGCGACACAGCAGCGAGCACATGGTTTGACGCAATGTTCTACTGTGCCTTGACTCGTCTCTGCCATTAGACTGCCCAGCAGGGGGGCTAACTTCCCTAGTATTTGTGTCTTCCTGCAAGCCTCTTGTAATGTTATGAGATGAGTCATGACGTATCCCAATGGCAACGCAGCATTTCCCCATGTCCTAGATTTGACACGACGTCAGCGTTTATTATTGGTAATACAGAGTATAGCAACAATTCTGATGAACAGAATGAAGGTGATGTGAAGAGCAGAAGTGAGGTGGTTGTGCAAGAAATACCAGGTCCCACTGCATTTGGAACAGTGTTTTGAGGTCCATCATACACTTTTGGACTACTGAAGAGAATGAAAGATGTGATGTAACATTGATTAGTTCGTATTTATGAGTATTCAACCTTTAATACTCTCCTTACATGTGTGTAAGTATTGATTGGTGTATAATTTAAACTTGAAATTCATCTATCAGTACAGTTATCTACAAACATTTGTGCTATCAATGGCAAATGTATTTGCATTCTTCTAAATAAGAAATTTTCTATCATGTTTAGCATGTCGGTATTTCCTTCAAAATAATCCCAGCCCCAATATAGTTTCAATCCAACAAATATGTAGGGCTCAATGGGTTAAGGCTCCTTTTGAAAAAATAAAAAAGATCTCTTGACTGTCAGATAAATAAAATTTGTAGTGATGACCTGTCTCGATCAGATGATTGTCAAAAGAATAAATCTGTGGAACAGACAATTTCGTATACTGTATCCTTGTCTTATTGACATAGTGTTCTATAACAGTCTGAGCTTATGAATTTAAGGTATGTCAGTTGATTTTTGTAGCATATTTTCTAGTTCTAAGTTGTAACTTCCAATTCAGGTTTTATAGACTAAAAATAATCTTAAATATTTTTAAAAATCTTTTAACTACTTAGATACAGATACAGAGAGGCTTGTGTTCCAAACAGACCCGGCCAGTGGCTGGAAACTGTGCAAGATGATGATGATGATGAGATACAGTGTTAACTCAATATCCAACAACTGGGTGCTGTTTATGTACACAAGCCCAAATGGTTATACAGTCTGTTTACACCTTTCTCCTGTTTAAATACATGACAATCTCTTTAAAAGAAAAACGCTGATCTATCTCCTTCCGTTCACCATTAAGGGAGCGAGTTTATATGACCATAGATGGGATCTGTTCCAGTCGTTCGGGAATCTAGTGAACATCACCAGAGACCCCATCAAGGGCACCATCTGGGCTTTCACAGACAAGGCTGTGTTCCGGTACAGGGTGAATCATGAGGAGCGCAATGTGTGGCAGGTGAGATTTCCATGACAGTTTTTTACTCTTGTACCTGTTAGGAACAAGGATGCATGATTAGAGTTTGGTAGCATTCAAAATTGTATATTTAGTGTTTAGTGGCACACAAGTTACTTTTTAATTTAACATTGTGTCACAAATTGTTAGAAAATAAGAATATTTTGGATGTTAAAATAGCTCTGCTGTCTTTCCTGAGAGTGCGTTCTGGGGTGTGTGGTTTAATGTAGATTTGCCGAGTATTATTTGTGAGTGTGGTCACGTTAGGTTATATTTTGAATTACATTTTAAGGTTAGAATATATACTAAACTATACTATCAAAAACAGGTATGAAGAAATGGCAAAGAAAACAGCAGAAACCAAATTATGGAAAGACAATGATGCTAAATGGGATCAATATAAATTAACACCAAGAAGAGAAGCTGTAGCCTTCTTCAGACTTAACACTGGCCACGACTGCCTTGCAGCTCATCTGAAACGAATCAACATCCTGAGAATGCACACTTTGTCACGAACCTGGAAGTAAAATGAATAAGGGGCACCTGCTACATTGCAACAAACTTGATGTGACCGCTAGAACTTCTGGAAACCTCACACAACTCTATTGGAACGCAAGAAAGCTGATGGATTGGAATCCGGGCTAGCCATAGGAAACAACAACAACATATTCTTGTACTTGTACATGCAAAGGATTGAAGGACAAGTATATTAGTTACCGTATTTCCTCGCATAATCGTCGCACTTTTTTAGCCTAAAATTCATGGAAAAAAGCAGGGTGCGACGATTATACGAAGAATATTTAAGTTCAATGAATATACTGTATCATTATTTGCTGCACGGGCCAGTCATTCCCGTAGCGTGAGTCTGGCATGAGTAATAGCCTGCAGTCAGAGACAGGCTTCTTTCTTCTACCAAGGTCACGACAGGTTAAAGCTCGCGGAACGTGCTGACGAAGCTGGCTGTTCGCGTCGTGGTTCATAGCCCGCAGGCATAAAGATGAGATTACTTTCTCCTGACAAGATCACGCCAGATTAGGTCCATAAGCTCGCGGAATGTGCGCTGGCCGCTCGCGTCACAGTTCATAGCCCGGAGGCATAAAGACGAGATTACTTTCTCCTGACAAGATCACGCCAGATTAGGCCTATAAGCTCGCGGAATGTGCGCTGGCCGCTCTCATCACAGTTCATAGCCCGCAGGCATAAAGACGAATTTACTTTCTCCTGAGAAGATCACGCCAAATTATACGCTCGCGGAATGTGCTAAGTGACGAAGCTTGCCACTCGCGTCACAGTTCATAGCTCACAAACATAAAGACAAGATATTTTTCTTCTGACAAAGTTGCGCCAGGTTATAAAGTCGCGGCAGCATGTGCAACTGACTGGCGCACAAATACGAATAATGCTATGCAACTATTATGTGATGAAATTTTATAAACCTATTTGAGTGTTTGAAGAGTGGGGTGCGAGGATTACGCGTTGGCGACGATTATCCGAGGAAATACGGTAGTTTTATGCAACAATACCTACTACCTTAGCCTGCTGTAGGTTGTAGTCTGGTGTGGGACAGAGTGCAGCTGATGCTGAGGTAGGTTGCATATTGTCTTGTGTATTATGGTGTGTGGTGTTATCGAGGAGGCGAGCCTGGTGTTTGTTTTGCAAGGTCCTCGTGTGGAGTTGAATATTGTGTTTTCTTCAATATGCTGGTATGACCTGGGTGTGCTGTGGGCTATGTGGACTGCTACTGGCTTCGTGGTGACTTTTGGCCAGAGTTCATCACTGTCACTGGGGCAAATTGGGGCTTCAATCCGCTGCTTGCATAGTGTTCCTCTGGGAAAGTGATTATGGAGATGTCTCTCTCCGTTGTCTGACATCAATCGGTGATCTGGAGTTCAGTTCTGTCAACCACGACCTGCCTGGGAGAAGCCAGCCACAAAACATAAAGGGCTGCTCCTGCACCCTATGGAGGGGTTTTGGGGGGAGAGGATGTGACAGTTGTCATAATTCTTACCGTTACCCTAACCTATTTTACCTATCCCGAACATCGAACCCGTGCCCCAGAACATGTCATGACTTGGGTTTCTCCTGGTCCTTGGTAAATTCTACAGGATTAAAAAATGTTTTTGGTTAAGAGGGTAGCATGGGATGTAACATTCTCTCTCTGAAGACAATGAAAATACATTCTTTAATGAAACACACTATAACTGTGTTCTTGGATCGTCGAGAGCATTCTACCATAGGGAGAAGCTATGTCTTAACTGTCGTGTCACATCTAATGTGCACGAAAGTCAAATATCCTCATGATAAATCCTTAATTTTAAAAACAAAGGTTATTCTACTTTCCATTGACCTTAATATTGCCTAGAGGCAAATAAATGTTTATTGGCCAACACTTGTCATGCCAACCTATCCTCGTGCAAAGCCTTTGTTTGGTGGCGTGTGGGAGTCCCATCATAAAACGTGCCAAATTGACACTTTGTTGGCTGCTGCCAACATCTTTCGAGTCGGCATCTACCCTTAAGAGCAGTTGTTCGCATGCAAGTCCATCTCTTGGGGACTGCAAAGTGTGTCATTGGGCCGAAATTTAAATTGGCAAGTTGCATCCTTAAGTCACCCAGTGATATTGGGTTAGGAAACTAAGGAGAAGAATATTTTTTTAAATTTTTTGAATGTTATGGAAGCCTAAATAAACCACCATTTATTGAAACATTTTTGATTCATTGGTCTTGTAAAGCAAAATTTTGTTTAAAATATTTTTGCATTTGAATGTTGGGCTCAATGAGAAGTGTAATTAATTAATTTTGTTTTTCTGTGGCTGGCTAGCCAAGGATGTGTTTAAGGTAGATTGAATATCTTGTTCTTTTGAAATTGTGTGTGTGTAAACTGTGACATTCCTCTGAGCTAAGATGAGTTTGGGTTTCGTGCATTGGTGATTCCGACCCCCTTTCCTGTAATCTTGTGTTGGTAAGATTTCCCTTTCCTGTATTCAAGATTTATTTTTGGGGTATGTATTTTGGTGTCTTGAACTTCTGCGTTTTCTTTCATGTTACCAGGCTGTTGGAATTCTGAGGTTAGGGCCTATTTTCACACAACAGCACAGTGCCAGTCACTCCCATTCCCATTTCTTTCTCAATAAGTAGGTAGGTATGTTGGGATATATTGCATTATTTTCTTTATCAACAAAATGATTTCACATTTATAGGTCATGAAATATGAAGACATATCAATTGACAATTAATAAATGTGAAACAAAAATATTGGAATGCAGCAGAAATAAATCGGAAACCTCTATGGACATCAAATTGGCAGGTGAAAAGCTGAAGGAAGTAGGAGACTTCTGTTAGGAAGCAAAATAACCTGTGATGGACGAAGCAAAGAGGACATAAAATGTAGGTTGGCTCAGGCAAGGAAAGCATTTCTACTAAAAAGGAATCTGTTGACTTCGAATATAGATTTAGGTATTAGGAAGTAATTTTTGAAAGCCTTTGTCTGGAGAGTGGCACCCTATAGAAGTGAAACTTGGACTATTGGTGCAGCAGAAAAGAGGAGAATTGAAGCGTTTGAAATGTGCTGTTACAGGAGACTGATGAAGATCAGATGGGTAGGTAGGGTTACAAACAAAGAGGTATTAAGGCGAGTGGGAGAGGAGAGATGTTTCTGGCGACTGCTAATGAAGAGAAGAGATAGGTTGGTAGGACACATACTAAGATACCCAGGAATAGCAAGCTTAGTTATGGAAGGAAGGGTCGAGGACAAGAACTGTAGGGGTAGACCAAGGTTAGAATATGTTAAGCAGATTGCCTCTAATGTAGGGGGTGGTAGCTGTGTAGAGATGAAACGATTAGCTCGGGACAAGGAGGCATGGGTAGCTGCGTCAAAACAGTCAAAAGACTGATGACTCAAACAACAACAATATTGACAACACTGTATGACTTGTTGCAGATCTA
Source organism: Meconema thalassinum (assembly GCA_946902985.2). Taxonomy (NCBI): domain Eukaryota; kingdom Metazoa; phylum Arthropoda; class Insecta; order Orthoptera; family Tettigoniidae; genus Meconema; species Meconema thalassinum. The sequence continues at coordinate 381,107,987 of OX336394.1, read as the reverse complement.
TGTGGATAATGGCGAGTTCGAGCTGGCCAAGCAGTACTGCGGAGACAATCCGGCTCATTTGGACCAGGTGTTGGTCAAACAGGCCGACGTGTTCTTTCAGAATAAGGAGTAAGTTGACTCTGCAGGGCTTTTATTGGACTAGGGAAACTAAAACCGAATTAGTGTTGATAAACAGTCCAGCAATATGTTGTCTCAATGTCCACAGATATGGGAAGAGTGCTCTACACTATGCAGAGACTCAGTCTTCGTTTGAAGAGATTGCCCTCAAATTCCTGCAAGTGTGGCAGATAGAAGCTCTCAAGACTTTCCTCAAGAAGGTTGGTACAAAGGAGCTCTTATCCTTCATGACCTATTCCTGATCTTCTCAACATTTTCCCAGACCCTCTGTGCAGCCTGTAACAATTTTATATCTAGCCTTGTTTACCCGTCGATGGGTTCGTACAGTATTGATGTTGTAACTTTTCAGCCTATCAACACGATTACATCCCGAGTTAGAACATCAGTTGTTAATAAGGCAACACTGAAAAAGTGGCTTCAAAATTTTCTATATTTTTACAGTATGGTAAAAAATTAGTTTGACCTTGATGCCAACTAGACTGCATGAGAGGAAGGTTTTGATTAGGCTGTTGGCATTGGTAGTATGGATTTTAATGTTAAAACGCAGTAATCAAATCCAGCATATGCAAGAAAAAAACATTTTTATTACCAATAACAAAAGATTGCCACACTATGTGTACAGTCTTCTTGATAAAACTGAAAAGCAAAGAGAACGAACAAAGAATTCACAATTGCACGAAGGAAGTTCTTCAAGAACTAGAGTCCGCCACAGTAGAATAGTGAAAGCAGTAAGTCATCAAGTTCATATCACAAAAGCCTTTCCTGTCTAGAGAAAGGCATGGATGTACCTACCTGCCAACTTTTACGGTTTATCCGTAAAATTTACGGAAATTGCAGCATATTACGGTTTTACGGATGAACGGTGTCATTTTACGATTTCGCGGACAAAAATTTGAAACGATAATTAACATTTGATAATCCCTCCCTCTTCCGTACAATCGATTGTTTGCGTGGGTCGAAGGCAAGTCCACGATAGTCGATAACTTGTTCTTTGATATGATTCGTACTTTTAACCGTGTGATGTTTGTGTCGTCATTGTAATTGAATTTGAAGCCGGGATAACCGTTCTTCCATGTGATTCTTAGGTGTCGACACGCTCTGCTTCGCAAATTCTTTGTTCCGCTACGTTCGCTCGTTGCGATTTAAGCCATATTCTTTGACCACGTGAGTTGTTTATTGTTCGCGAAGTTGGCTTTCCTTGAATGTTTTCGTATTTTAAGTTTATGGCATATTTTAATGAAGTGTTCCGAGTTTTTGTGCTATATCTGCGTGCTTCGCAGTATCCTGTATTCCTTGGACTAATTACATTCGTTCCACGTGTGTGTGGTTTTTTTTCTCTACCATGTGCATATTCTTTCTTCACGAAGTTGGCGTCGTGTTCATTTAATGGTTTAAGACTTTGTGTGCTTTGACTTGTTTTAATGAAGTGTTGGCTGTGTTTTATGTGATTTGTTATAATTTTATGTGACGTTTAGTGATCCAGGTTCCTTTCGATGTTTTAGTAGATATCGAGAATGAACAAATACAACAAGAAACAGTACTTCCAGACATTTAAAGAATCATACTCGGTTGATTTTCCATGCATACTAAAATCAAGAAAAGGAGAAAAATTTGCCTTTTGCACGGTATGTGCGTGTGATATTAATATTGCACATGGTGGAAAAAACGATTTAAGTAATCATGTGAAGTGCGGTAAACACATAAGTTATGTTAAATCGAAGGAAGATAGCAAGAAAATCAACACCTTTTTTGCCAAGGCTGGTAACGTTGACAGTGACGTAATTAGGGCCGAGTGTCTGTTTACTTCCTTTTTGGTGGAACACAATGTGCCCTTAAGTGCGGCTGATCATGCTGGTGCTTTATTTAAGAAGTTGTTTCCCACATCAGAAGTTGCAAAGAAATACAGTTGTGGTCGCACGAAAACGACGTGCATTGTAAATAAAATGGCAAAAAATGCATCATCTGAAGTTGTTAAGTGCCTTCAGAACGGACCATTTTCTTTGGCAACGGATGGAAGCAATGATATGAATGCCAAGTTGTATCCTATTGTTATTACATTCTATGATGTTCGGCAGGAAAAAGTAGTGAGCACTGTGCTATCCATACCAGCGTTGGACGGGGACTCAACAGGGCGAAACATAGGTAACCTGGTGTTATCACAGCTGAGTTCTCATAATATACCAATTGAAAACTGTGTGGCTTTCTGCTCCGACAATGCTCCTGTTATGATAGGACACAAAAATGGGGTTTCAGCAGTTCTGAAGGAAGTTCAACCAGGTATTGCCATCATAGGTTGCATTTGCCACCTGATTAATCTAGCAGCTGAAAAAGGTGCTGGAAGATTACTAGTTAAAGTGGATGAGATCCTTGTAGATATATTTTATTTCTTAGAGAAGAGTGTAAAGAGAAAAGAATGCCTTCAGAAATTTCAGAACTTGCACAATAAGGAGGCAAAGAAAATTCTGAAGCATGTATGTACTAGGTGGTTATCTTTAGGCAAATGTTTGGATAGACTACTGGACCAGTGGGATCCGCTTCTTTCTTTCTTTCTTTCTTTCTTTCTTTCTTCAAGGAGGAAGTAATATTATGTACCTAAAACATTTCCACAAGCTTGACCTCTTTCAGAATACCTAAAGTTGAACAAAGTGGATCCAAAGAGTATCAGAAGAAGAGAATTCTTGATTCTGCTACTACACATGCCCCTAAAAGATTAGCATATTCTTCCAAATGTGACAAACCCATCCTAAAAAGTAAGACTTCTGCTACAACTCGTGAGGAAAAATTGTTTATGTTCCTGTCCTCAAACTTGAACAAGTCCTTTTGCACTTTCCTTCATGTGACTATTCCTGTATTTGACAAATTGAATGTTGCCCTTCAGACTTCTTCCCCACAAGTTCACTTGTTATTAGAACTTCTAATGGATTTGCTAAAGCAGCTGTTCACCAAGTTTGTTAAGCCCAAAATTGTCAAAAGCTCCTCATTGCTTGAAGTTGAGTACAACTTGATTCAAAATCAAAGAAGTGATGATGAGTTAGTTATTGGCATTCAAACTTCGAACATAGTGAATGATCTCCAGGATACAGATAAATCCCTTTTCTTTTCATCAGAGAGAAACTACTTTTGTACTGCCTGTGACTACATCATCAACAAGTTTCCACTCAAGGATGACGTGTTAAAGAATGCTCAAGTTGCTAGGTTAGACAAAATTGAAGATGCACAGTTTTCTTCCATTCGTTTTTTCTCGGAAAAGTTTCCTATCATGTTATGCAAGGAAGAAGAAGCCTCCGTGGCTTAGGCGGCAGCACACCGGCCTCTCACCGCTGGGTCCATGGTTCAAATCCCGGTCACCCCATGTGAGATCTGTGCTGGACAAAACGGAGGCCGACAGGTTTTTCTCCGGGTACTCCAGTTTTCCCTGTCAAAAATTTCATTCCAGCAACACTCTCCACTATCATATCATTTCATCTGTCATTCATTTAATCATTGCCCCAGAGGAGTGCGTCAGGCCTCGGCAGCCGGCACAGTTCATATCCTCGCCGCTAGATGGGGGCTTCATTCATTCCATTCCTGACCCGGTCGGAGACTGGAAGCAGGCTGTGGGTTTTCATTTTCATTATGCAAGGAAGAAAATGAAACTACAGATGAGGTAGTGAATGAGCTTCAGAGGCAGTTCACAGCTCTTTAGGTAGATGACACTTTGGCTGCACATCAAGATGCTGCAAGTGATTCCAGTTGGGCACAAATATCAAGAATTCGTGGAGCCGATGGACTTCTTAAGTATAACCGAATTTCTAGAGTAATGCTCTCTATTCTCACCATACCCCATAGCAATGCAGAATGTGAACGTGTTTTCAGCCTTGTGAAGAAAAATAGAACACAGTTCAGGTCATCCATGTCCAATGAATCTCTGGAGTCTATTTCTATTTTGAAGACCAGGAGTTCTGGTCCCTGTTATGACAAAGCATTTTCTCAAGACTTTTTTGCTGGAAGCTAAAAAGGCCACAACCATGACTTTAAAGTCGAACTAGCATGTGATTTGCAGTGTGTATTATATTATTTCTTGCCTGTGTTACGTTAAACAAGTTTTATCGTGTAAAGCCTTTTTCGATTATCTTATATCTGCTTAATTTATCAAGGAAGTCCTGTTATGTATGCTCCAACCAATATTCACCACGCCTGCTGCTGATTAACATGGATTTCTTCTTGATTGTTATGTTCATCTACAAATCATGTAAGTAGATATGATTTCATTGAAATATCCTGTTTAAAGCATGAATTATTGTATTTTGTAGCCCAGAAGTATTATTATTTTCGTCAAGCCGGGGTATGTCGAAAATCGTTAATTTTTTTGTCGCGCGTGAGTTTTACTGATAGCCCTTTTCAAAAGTTGGCAGGTATGGATGTAGCTTGCACAATTGTCTTCCTTCCCAGGTAAAGAAAAATTAATTTATGACTTCCTCTTAACCTTGTCTAACCTTGTCTCCACTTGTAGTCTAGTTTTCTTCAGAGGATGCCTTCCACCAATTTTGATGCCATTCACTCCAGTAATTTTTACACGAATCCTTAACAAACTGACAAAAAATGAACTGAAGTGTATTTGATCATTATACACTCTGTCAAAGATAAGTATTAGCCAAAAATTCAAAATGTACACACAGAAAGACTATATCTGAAAATAAGTTATGGAATTTGTAAGAAAACGTACTGCTTTGAACTAAAAAGCAATCTCCAGGTTTGTTTATGTCGTGTAAGCATAAGTACACCAAAAATTTGACAAATCTCAGTTCAGTTGCGAGATTAACTTCTGTGTCAGCTTGTACAGTCTCTACTCACGCAATGCACTTTGCCGTATTGCTTGCTGACTGCACTGTCCACATAAACAACAGATACTCTGTGGTCCTCAAGTCACATGTTTCTCTCTGCACTATGTTCGGTAGGGTAGTAAAGGTTTAGAACATTTTTGTATACCCCTAGCATAATCCTTGGGTATTTTAAATGATAATAACCCTCTCCACTACTGAAGTTTTGTTGCGAATTCGATGCAACTGCAGGAAGCAGTTCACATTGGTGACTAACTAAACGGTTTATGATAAAATAGTTAGTGGATCCTCACTTATATTATTGAAATGTTATGGCCATAAACTTTCCATAATCTATTTTCAGACACCCTATGTATTAACAATGCCGGCCCCGTGGTGTTGGGGTAGCGCGCCTGCCTCTCACCCACAGGCCCCGGGTACAAATCCCGGCTCCGTCAGGGATTTTAGAAACTGACGTGAGGGCTGGAACGGGGTGCACTCAACCTCGTGAGGACAGTTGAGTAGCTGTCTGACAGTGAGGCAGCGCCCTGATCACGAAAACCAAGATCAACGGCCGAGGGGACCCGATGCAATGATCACGCTTCACCCCAATATCTGCAGGCCAAATGGCTGGGCAGCGGTCGCTTGGTAGGCCTAGGCCCTTCATGGGCTGTAGTGCCAGGGGTTATTATTATTATTATGTATTAACAATTCCCTCCTGTTATTACTGCCACCAATTTGTGTCTGCAGTCATTTTCTTGTGCCGGATTTCTGAATCATAACTAGAAACCAGACAACTGTCATACTAGTCAAGTCTGTCTAAATATTGATTCACTAGCATTACCCGTCGCGGCTTCGTCCGCGAATATTCTAGTTGTAAAGAGTACACTTCGCAAAATCTCAATCATGAATGCTATAACTGATTTATCCTTGGTATGAATAATCAGACTTTATCAATTCAGCTACTGGTGCAGTGGTTAGGGGTTCGTCATTCCTTCATAGGTATATCAGAGCGAAGTTAGTTTTCCGGGAATATCACAGACACTGTTAATTTAAGGGCCTTTAAATGTGGTTTTCGGAGACCCTTTATAGTAGGGTGAAAAGGACCATTCGTACCACACTCACACGTGAAAATTGCTTGAAAAAATTCTAGAGTGCCCCTTGACCCCCTTAAGTGCACTATACTGTATGTATTGTTGAATTTTACACCTTAATTTGGTTCAGTGATAACCTTATAACCGTCTGGAAACTTTCACAGTAATATAATAATTGGGTTTGCATTGTGTCTTACAGAAATAGATGGACCTGTGAGATTCTGTTACCATGGTTACCGTGTTGCATTCTTTCATTATTTCATTGTAAATATACATGTTTTAAGGTATTTATTTAATTGTGAGGCATTTAAAGAGTAAGTGAGTGCGTTTTGCTTACGCATTGGGTTATGCTGAACCTGTAGGTACCCAATATGTGTAGGTTGGTGTTAATGGGACCTTATTTTCAGTACAAAACTGGAATGGGACCTTAGCAGAATAATATACGTAGGGATGAGAGGAGAGTTTTGTCTGGGAACTACCGTATATACTCGAATACCACCCGCACATTTTTAAACAAAATCGGACGTGAAAATTTGGGGTGCGGGTCTTATTTGAGTCATCCTGATTTTAAAGATTTAAATTGCCCGCCACGCGCGATATCGGGTGTTGCGAGTATCCGCTAGATGGTGCTAGCCTTCTTCCGGCTATCACTTTGTTTTACCGTAAGCAGGCGGCGTCATACTTCCTCGCGCACGTGTCGCGCACGTTTTCCGAGTGTAAACATGAGTTGTACGAAGAGTTTGCGGTCGTTTAATGTGAGTGAGAAGCTGAAAGTTGTGAGGGAAGCTGAAGTTATTGGAAATCGTGCCCGGCAGGAAATACAGTGCACTCCCGTTAATTCGCGTGTGGATAATTCGTTTTGCGGTTAATTCGCGGGTCTCCATGAGTATTTTTTAAATTGGGAATTCTCACAGCAACTAATCATCACGCTAAGTTAAGCAATCTCTGTCGTTTAAAAGAATTTTGATGCGACGCAATGCGTAAAGACGAAATCATTGAGACTAGGGAAGACTGATCTGCATTTCTCTGCGATGCAACAGTAGGCCTAATTGCGCAATCTTCGAAACTTCCGCGCATGTTGCCGCGAGTGGTATAGCACAGATTTCCTTTGTCTTTGAAGCCCAAACAATACTAGAGGAATGCACTTTCACTCGGAACCTACCCTCCCTTTCCCAACAGCCACGCTCCAAGGTCGCTGATCTGTGAATTGTGAAGGGTGGATGTGCGGACAGCATATTGTAAACAGCGATTATTTCGTAATGGCGCAAACGCGCACGACATCGAGAGCGTGTTTGTTCGATGCTCTTCATGCAGTCAACTAGTCGGGAGGAAAGTACCGCTACTCCGCTCGTACAAAAGCAAGCGCTTGCCGACTTTTGTAACGACGATATTTCGAACGGGCAAGTTAGACGTCGATAAAGACGATTATGATTTACTACAGAAAAGCAAAGAAGAAATAGCATGGCATTTGACTGTTGGTGAGGAAAACGGAAATCCAGTAGATTTCGAGTGCGGGAGTGATGCAACGGAAATCCCGAAATTTTCCCACAGTCAAGCTAGTGTCTCTAGTCACACTTATCTTTTATATAGAAAAACGAGATGAATTTTCGTTTTCATATAATATTTTCTTTGGAAATGTGCAATCGAAAAATAGAATAAACGATCTAAGAAACAAAAAGTAATGACGGCTTTTTTTAAATATATTAATGTAGGCATAATCCACATAGGCCTACCAGTAGCCTAGCATGTCGTATAAGACACTACAATCAGGAGTTAAAATTATTATTTCGCGTGTTCAAGCCTATTTCAATATTTTAACCAATAGTTTTGTTTTTCCTAGGCTTAACAAAAATAACTGCGGATAATTCGCGGAAGTTCGTGCATTAATTACCGCGAATTAACGAGAGTGCACTGTATGATATTGACGAGTCATGTATTCGTGATTGAGCGGGATGACGTCTATGCTACAACCACTGGATGTCTGCGTGAACCGCCCGTTCAAAGCAGCCTTGAAACAGCTGTATACGGAGCAGATGGCGGCCGATAAGCACACACTGACTCCAACTGGTCGTATTCAGCGCCCGGAAGTTCAGCTGCTATGTTCGTGCATTTTGACGGCATGGAATCGTATCTCGGGAGATCTCATACGGAAGAGCTTCAAGAAATGTAGTATTTCGAATGCTATGGATGTCAGTGATGACGACATTTAGTGGGATGGTGATAAAAGTTCCGAAGTTGGTACTTCTGATGACGATGAATGAAGTGTTTGTGTACTTTTATTTGTATTTTTAATCGTTTGATGTGTTATTTTAGGACGACTTCAAAACTGTTGGAAACTATTTTGGATAAATGCTATTCTGTTTATTTAGTTACGATTGTACATAATTTTGAGTATTTTTTTTTTTTTTAATTTTGTTCTTCAAAATCAGGGTGCGGGTCTTATTCGAGGGCGGGTCGTATTCGAGTAAATACGGTAACTTCTTTCTTGAAGAATGCTTGGAACTCGCTGCATTAGTAATAGTGTCCTTCCACTAAACGAGTAAACATAATTTCTTTAGCTTTACTGTACCCCCCTCCCAAAGCACTTGGAATGATCCTCCTGCTGTCATTAAATTTCTTTGGAGTCCTGTCTACCAACATGATTTTTGTCACAGTGTAGTATTAACCTGGGTATTTTTGAGCGCTTGGGGGTGTATTATTTCCAGCCAATTGTTACGACAGTATAGGCGGAAAGGTTAGCGGGAATATTAGCAATAATAATGTTGAGTTATAATATAATAAAGAAATTTCAATGTATTAAGTATAATTCAAGAGACATTTTGACCATTTTTACAGTAACTACAAGGTCATTTACCTGATTAGAACTTAAGAGTTTTGTCTGTATGACCTAAACTGTTCATTTCCACACATTGAGAGGTGCAAATAAAACATATCAAATGCTATCGAGATCAAACGTGTAGGTTTGCTTTCATTGATTGTCTTGTATTTCTCCCCGCACAAAGCAAAAACAAACACACGACCAAAACAGAAAGCATAAAGCAGAATTCAAAAGCAAAAGTGAAAAACAAACACAAAACCAAAAATCAAACAAAAAAAGCAAAGCAAAATTCAAGAGAAAAGAAAAAGCATAAAACGAAACAAAATAAAAAAAAACAACAACAAAAAAAAACAATAAAGCAAAAATAAAAAAGGGGCTACATGATGGCGTTGTCGCAGCCCCTAAACTTAAGAACCAACCAAAAATCAAAAACAAAAGCAAATACAGAAAACAAACACAAAAACCACAAAGCAAAAACAAAGGTTAAAAAACAAAAGAAAAAGCAGGAAACAAACACAAAATCAAATACAAAAACAGAAAAACAACCAAGATACAGGAGGCGGGAAATGTCGAAATAGCTGCCAACCTGCTGCCAAAACATCAATTTTCTCGAAGACATTCGCCATGCCGTGAAAACTCGACGCGCAAAGGAGGCGTTAGCGGTAAAAGATGGAGTACGTATATATTCGTCATGCCCATTAACAAGAGTTTAGTGCTTTTCAGTCGGTCAACACGAATGTACCCAAAAGAGATGGGTTATGCCCTAATCCTGAAATAAATTACATGAGATTAATAAAACACTAGGATGACCAGTTTCGATCGTCAAGCGATCATCATCAGATCCATTACACTTAGGCTACAAAATCTGTTTGAAATACAGGTGAAAATATTTACAATATGTACAATTATTTAGTTGCAGTATTGGTACTGCAACTGTCAGTGTATGCTAAATGCAGTATATATGTTAGGTGAAATGCTAAATGGTGATAGCTATCCGTAGATTGTACTTTAGAGAGATTATATGGTTGTAAACTATGGTTAAACTATAAAATTTTAGGCTAACTACTTATCTGATTGTCTTCCGTATAACAGCTACTCGCAGTTTTCGTGCTCACTGGAACTCACTATGCGGTAGACTGCGGTGGTTATCTTAACGACTGGTTTTTCCCTGCTTTCTCCCCCCTGCTCCTACGTGCTGTGGGGAGTGATAGCGATGTGTTTATGTGAGGTGTTGCCACTAAACTCTTGTTTACTAAGGCAACACTGAAAATATGGCTTCAAACACCACAATGCCCATTAAGTTATAACATTTAACATACAAATATATACGTCATACCCAGTTAAGAGCTTAAACTATGTGAATTGGCTGCATGTTGCAGTGGTAATGTTCTCGCCTGCTGTGCCCATAGTTACAGGATCAAACCTGGCACACTCAGTTGGCATTTGAGGGTGTGCAAAATTACGACAATCTGGGATGTCTAAAAGCCACAGCAGTTAAAAGGGACGTAAAACCAATAACATTATTATTATCAAACTGTTTCAGAAACTGGAGAGGTTGAAGCCGCAGGACAAGACACAGGTGACAATGATCGTGATGTGGGTGATTGAGCTTTTCCTGAACCAGCTGGGCTCGCTCAGAGATGAGGGCAATGAGCGCACCGATCGGTACAATGAGCTGCAGCTGGAACTAGATGCCTTCCTGGCCCAGCCCCCAGTCATGGTAAGACATTTTTATATACACATTCCACCAGCAATCCCTGCTAAGAGGTGGACAACACCTTCACTTCTCTTTATCAGGAGTTTTGTCATCCACCATATCAGTGGCTTAGATCTTGGGGACCAGCCTGTATTACTGCTGGCAGACTCATGGCCAATCCTGGAAGTAGTAGAAGTCAAAGACTTCAGGATCACCTGTCCATACTCTAGTTCTGATCATCATCATCATCATCTGGGTCTGTTTGGAACATAAGCCTCGCCACTTAGTCCTTTCTTCCCACCACCTCTCCGCTGTCACTCTGGTCCAGTCCTTGCCTCTCTTCTTAACACATTCCTCCACTCCTTTCAGCCATCTGTCTCTTGGTCTTCCCCTTGGTCGTTTTTTCTGCATCTGCATCTCATGTATCCTCTTGGAATCTTCTTCTCTTCCATTCTCTTTTAAGTGTCCTTACCACCTCAATCTTGATGTCTCAATCCTACCTTGCAAGGGCTCCTTTTTCACTATTTCTCTGACCTTTTCATTCCTCACCCTGTCTCTTCTTGTTACTCCGATCCTACTTTGCAGGAACTTCATTTCACTTGCCTGTATTCTGCTTATGTCTCTTTTCGTCATTGTCCACGTTTCTGAAGCATAGGTCAGTATCGGGATATAGTAGCTTCTGTATAACACTTCCTTGCTTGTTTGTGGGACATCTTTATTCCACACTAAGCTCCTAATGCCTCCAGAAATGCTTCTGCCTGTGTGCCACGTTCCGTAATCTCTTTGTCATTTCTCCCATTTTCCTCCACTATACTTCCCAAGTACTTGAGACTTTCCACCCTCTTCAGTTGTCCACCTCCAAGTGTTATCTCACTCATTGGTCTGTCCTTTTTCCTGGTCGTTAACAGGATCTAACATTTACTGATGTTGAACTTCCATCCGTTTAGTTCTGATGAGAAAGCTAAATGGTAGTGAGATCCCAAGGAAACAGTTGTGTTGCTTCAACACATACCAGGTATGGCCTATGTAACTGCTACCTTCATCATCAGTTTGATGGAGAGACTCTGCAGCCTGCATCTGTGGTGAGGAAGAACAGATCTTTACATTCCTACCCTGGACACCCTAATAACTGCTGATGTTTTTAGCTGGCTAGAAAATTTAAATGTTGATTTGTAAGCTCATTTTCATTTACATCATATTACTGCAATACTGCTTGCCATGGGGGTGAGTGGTTATCATGTCGGACTGCCAACCCCAAGCTTGCAGGTTCGCTCCTGGCCGTGGTAAGTGATTTTTTTTTTGAAAGGCGACAAAAATCACGGTACGCATGTCATACGTTGTTGGCATGTTGAAGATTCCATTTGAATTCAGTAGGCCATGTTCATAATGGCAAAATTAATCACGGGATTTTCCGCCAACACAAAAAAGTTCATCCTTTCTCTACTAGAAAGCTCTTTAGTGTCAAGGAGCTTAGATATCTAACCTCTTTGACTTTCATAGCTCTCCAAGGAGCAATAAAATTCGACATGCAAGCTGCCCTCTGGGCGTCACTTAACAAAGCTGCCACCCTAGGCCATACGATATTATTATTATTTACTGCAATAGTGTTATATAATTGAGTAAAATAAATAATAAGTATTGGCACTCAAGGCATTGCTGTTTGTGTTCCAGGAGTGCATTAGGAACAACAAAGGGACTGTGTATGACCTGATGGCAAGTCACGGGGACAAGCACAACCTCATCAAGCTGACAATCATGAACAAGGACTTTGAGAAGGTCATCCGCCAACATATTCACAAGAACAATTACCTGGAAGGTAATATGAACTCTGTATTCTTTCAACATCAGCACTACCATTTTGGGCCTGGACCTATGCCAAATGAGTCGGTCCACTATTTCCTTAAGGGACTTGTACACTGTCAGGTAGTCTCTCCACCATTCTCTTTAGGGCCTTGTACACTATCAAATACACTGGCAGAAAATGAAATCCCAACACCAAGAAGACATTAGTTTAGTGCAGTTGTTCTTGACCCGTTAATAAATATTAACGTGCATTCCAGTCGTATCCGCGGGCGGCTGCGGTGCAAACTTGATCTTCTCGGTATCTATTGGTGACTGTCCGAACTAGTGAGCCGGCAACGTTCAGCGTGTCTGTCTTGTCGATGGCTCGCTCGTGTGGCAAATGTTGGTACTTAGTTTCGGAGAACACGAGGCCTCACGATCGGCTCCGTTCGTACCCGAACGGCCGCCATTTTCTTCTTGTTGTTGTGAATTAACAAATGCAAGTTGAAGGAATTCTTGCAAGAAGAAAAGATGTGAGAACTAAATCTCTGGTGTAAAACGGGGATTATCTGGCCGTAGGCCAGGTAAACTTCCTTTCCCCGATATTATTTCATCTCTACGTGATTTACATTTACCGCCCACCGTTGAGAAATCTCTGTCATCGGATTAAATATGTAGACATGAAGAAAACGCAATGTATGAAGTTTGGCTACAGGAATACATCTCTTTATTAAGGTTTGTTTGTGTTAAAAGTTATTGGAACTATTTGTGACCTGAAAAGGTGAATTGGTCGTCGATACGAGTATTTTGTGTTGGTGTTATTCTACATATTTTATATGTTGCAGTCTTGAGCTGTTGAAAAATTATCTTAGCGCAGTTGGCATTTATTTTGCCGTTAGTAAGTCACTTGGTTTGTAGAACCGAGTAGGCCTAAGCATGAAGAGAAAGTTCCAATACCTTATTTTTAACTTGATGTAATACACTTATTTATATGTATTTTGGGAGGGTTGTGTTTTATCTTTTTTCTGACGTGCCGTGCTGTGTAATGTTCAGATCTCATTTTGTTTTGAGCGAGGAATTTTCCTAACCTTAATTTTTTTTTTCGTAACAGTTAATTTTCCTTTTCCTCGTCTCGTTAGCGTGGTCTCTTAAAGACTCTGTTTAAAATATCACCACTTATGATATGTATTTTTATTTTTTCCATGGTCCGTTGCCTGGATACTCTCCGGGATTGTTATCCGATCTCGTTTTTCTCGGAAACAATGTAATTAATTTTTCATGTCGACTTGAGGTCAGTCATATTGGATTTTCATGCCGTACGCACGTACCTTACCTTTGCTCCCGAGTAACTAAAAGATTTCAAGAATTATCTTATTAATTTCCAAGAGATATCTTCTTGGTGGTTTGAACTTGTCATTCTTCGAACCTATACGATGTTAATGTATATTTTTTTCGGAATCTAATTCTACTGATGTAGAGTATAATTGGTTCTCGCATAATGGGACTTCTTCATTGAAATTGGGTAATTAAATTCCATCTTCTTCTTAATTTTTATTGGTTCCTTGCTTCTTGATTATTATTTTGTTTGTTCTATTTTTTACCTTTTATGTTACATCTTTTTCTTTAACATGCATGTAAAGATGTTCTTTCCTTCAATTATATTTAATGTTATGAAATGTGATTCGTGTTTTCTTCAAGTTTAGTTTTAGTGCTCTTCTCTCAATTTAAATGCAACCTGGGTATGGTAATTTGTCCAGCCGTTCCACACACATACCCTAGTTGCTCTCTGTTATTATTTATCGTTTTCTCTCTTAGTGTTTCTGAAGGTAACTTGTGGGTACAGTTCTTAACCGGTGGACGTTTCTCGCAATTTAACCATCCGAGTGCAGTGAAACAATCCAACATGGCGACCTCAAGATGGCGGCTGTGCGAAATATTTCACCGGCATTCTATATCTCTGAAACTATAACCGGTATCACCCTGAAATTTTGTATGAAGATAAAGGGCACTACTGGAAGTACATCTATGAGACTTTAAAAAACCTTTTAACTACAAAACGAACATGGTGGCCAAGCAAAGTTGAAAGTTTTAAATAGACTTTTCTCACGATTTAATGATCCAAACGCAATGAAACTTGGTACAGGAAATGTTTATACACATTGTAATGCACTGGTATCTAATTTAGTTCAATTGTTTACATAACCCCAAGATGGCGGCTGTGCAAATTTTAAAATTAAGTTTTTATTTCTTGTGTCGTAATCATACGATCGAAGTGAATGTTTGAATAATGAACCTACGCAATAATTTTCCTTTAATGGTACATGACTCTATGGCCTATACATATAACAATCCAACATGGCGACCATCCCAAATATTTAGACAGCTCTGAATATCTACGAATCTGTTATAGCAATCAAACTGAATTTTTTAATGTTCATAGGACCTATGAACATAATTTCACCTATAGGACTTTCAATAACCTGGCGATCACAAATCCAACATGGCGGCGACGCGAAGTATAAATATTCACATGGACGTTTTTCGCAATTTAACCATCCGAGTGCAGTGAAACTTGGTACAGTAAATCATTATACAAATGTTAATCCACTGGCATCTAATTTATTTCAATTGTTCCCATAACCACAAGATGGCAGTTGTGCGAAATATTAAAATCTTGTTTTTTTTACTTCTTGTGTCCTAATCATGCGATTGAAGTTTGAATGCTACACGTACACAATAATCTTCATGTAACAGTACAGAACTCTAGGACCTACATATATAAAAATCCAACATGGCGACCATCCGAAATATTTAGTCGGTTCTCAATATCTACCATCTATTACAGCAATCAACTGAAATTTTGTATGTTGATAGTGGTAATTAACATAAGTAGGATATATGAAAATAGGCTTTAGTTCTTCACGGAACTACTTTTTTTTTTAATTAAAATTTCCTGGTCACAGGTTCAAGTATGTGCAAGAAGGCAGTGGTGCCCACGCCATATGTCAGGTCAGGCGAATGCCCGACCTGATTTGGGGTGGGTTCATAAAACGGGGAGGGGTCCCAAAAATGGAAGACGAAAAAAAGGGAGAAGGAAAAAAGAGGAGGGAAAAGAGAAGAGGAAGAGAAACGCAATAAAACTACTTACTATGTGGGGTCGTGAGGTGTACCTAAGTTGTACAAGTCCGAACAATTAGCGAAAACACGAAAGTTGTAAGCAAGTTCCTAAACGGAAAGGGAGGAAAATTAGAAAATTAGAGAATAAAACTACTTTGCTTTGTCCAGTGGCGTGTACCTTATGCTTAGGCCGGTGCCTGAAAATGGGGTGTGTTCTCTATGAGAATTAAACAGAGGTACTAGAAATAACTCATCTTGATACCGGTATAGACAAAGAAGCTTGCCTGTTAAAAAGAATCGAGTTCTCTAATGACTTTTGACAACAAAGATCCTGCTAGGCTGGCAAAAATAAAGCGTTTTACTCCCGAAATGTTCAATAAAGTTCTAAACTTAGGTGCTTGTCAACCAACAAAAAAAGAAATGTGCGGCGGAAAGTTTCCTAAGGATTCAAAAAGGCGCAAGTTCCATTCAGCATGGTAATCCAGAAAAATGCAAGACGGGTCCTATGTTAACAGAGATGATGATGATGATGATGATGATGATGATAATTGTTGTTTTAAGGCGCCTAACATCGAAGTTATCGACCCCTAATGAAATGGAATGGCGTGAAATGAAAGTATGAAGATAAAAGCAGCTCACTGCCATGGATGAAACGAAAATGGTTTATATAAAATAGACAGTGAGCCCCATCAATTATGCCTTATTTGAATAAAAATAGTAAAAGGGGGATGGTAAAAAACAAATAACGCAGAGTGAACAATAAAATAGATGAACGCAATAAAAAACATAAAACAGACTTAACCTGAATTAAAAGTCTTAACTTACATTAAATCTTAAAAAAGTAACCACTCTCCCTCATGAACCGGATGACGAGGTCTGCTGACGGCCCATCATCACAGAGAATAAGGGAGAGGGTATTAGGCAGTTTAAGAGACCTTCGCAGATCGGCCAGATCCACACACTCCAAGAGAATGTGTGCCACGGTTAGGTGGGCGCCGCAAATACACACAGGGGGGTCTTCTCTCTTAACCTTTTCGCTGCTGAATTGTTACAGTGTTAGCGCACCCTCTGTGCTGGATTCTTTTAGGCAACCACTTTCACACAGAAATTCACCAATTTGAACATAAAATACAAGTGGTAACTGAAAATAATTTAAAGTAATTTACTCACCAGTGTGTTCATAAAGTATTGGCCACGGTTGATGTTTGGGATCCAGGGTTCGATTCCACATGAGTTGGTGAAATTTTGTCCAGTAGAAAAAAATTAAAATTGTAATTTACACCATAGACTATGCTCACTAAATGCACGCACTATATACATCCCATACACACACACTTCCTAACAGAAACATTAAATTAAACACACGATATCACTAAATAAACACCCGAATCCAATATTACCTCAAACAGAAATATCTAAAATAATTCTAACACATACATTATCCTATACCTAAACTTTCGCGAAAAAAAAATAAAAGCCTGCCTTCAACTAAATAGGCTATACAATTTATCTATACTAATAATTGAACACTAAATATGAGCAACGATAAAGTTTACGCTTCTAAACATTCTAATAATTGGTATCAAGCCATTTCCTGAGCCTGGAATGCTGACTGGGTGGCTTAGCGTCAACAGTCTGTTTATGAAACTTGTTTGTTTCGTCCGCTACCTTTGTCAACACCTCTTCATGGACAAATAACTCGAAATAATCTATTTCGTGTGATTCAGGGGTCAAATTAGTATTTGACATACCCGGGTTTGGCACTTGGAATGCATGCACGTTTGGCACGAACTCGTCCTCGGACCACGTGGGTAGGCCTAGGTCAGGTTCATTTCTTCCCCTCTCTATCGGAATATCTTCAACATTATCACTATCACTGTCACTTCCAAACAGTTCCCTAATATCCCCATCGTCACTTCCGACACTATCTAAATCCACATCAGACTCAATCTCCTCTAAAAGCGCAAGAATTTGCTCCGGACACATAATGCGCGCGCTAGATGCAGCCATTACTCATACACGATGTTTATAACTGTGTGACGAAAGAAAAACATATTTCCCGCAACGTTACAAGTGTGTATTTAAGGAACTAAGTGGTTGAAAATGTAGCTAACAGATGGCGTAAGAATACACAACATTTACAAAGCATATCGAGTATACTCGATCGCAGCACTGATGGCACAAAGTTCTGATCGAGTATACTCGATCGCAGCACTGACGGACCGCTTGAGGCAGATCGAGTATACTCGACCGCAGCAGTGAAGCGGTTAAGCAAGTGGGAGTGCGTAGCAATCCCATGGCCGATCCTGAGTCGACAGAATACCACAGCTTCCTTCCGGAGAGATCGGAAGGAAGATTTCCACACCTTCGTTGTCTCCTTGATGCCTCTCAGTTTGTTGGGTAGAGGTGTGGCACGCCACGCTTCCTCCCAATGCGACATGGTCGAATGTCGCAACTGAGAGCGCACATCACTAGCAGGCGCCTTATACGGTAGCAAGGGCAGTGTGACTGCCTCCCGCGCCGCTGATCAGCAAGCTCGTTTCCCGCAATACCCATGTGGCTAGGAAGCCACACAAAGGTCACCCCGGTTCCAGCGTTACACGCACTGACGAGCAGGTCGTGCACACGCTGGACCAGCGGGTGCCTCGGGAAACACACATCGATCGCTTGCAGCGCACTAAGAGAGTCAGTACACACAAGAAAGTGCTGGTGATCGTCTGATAACGTGTACCGCAGAACCTCTAAGATGGCATAGAGCTCTGCTGTGTACACGCTACACGCCGTGGGAAGTGGAAAGAGAAACCGACGATCCTCAAACACAAATGCACAGCCTACTTTCTCGTTTACCCTCGAACTGTCCGTGAATAGAAGCCCTGATCCTGGATACCAGCTCACCATGGACTGGAACAGCCTCCGGTGGACGGAGGAGTCCATGTCCGACTTGGGGCCGGTGTGCAGATCCAGGATTATATCAGGGCGAGAGACCATCCACGGAGGGGCCTTGCTAGGTACTCTGACGATACAGGAGACAGAAGGAAATCGGAACTGCCGGTATGAGTCATCCAAGCGAATACCCGCCGGCCGAGTGGCTCGGGCGAGTGCATCATATACAGCCGGCGATTCAGATGGGTAAACACACATGGATAGCTAGGATGAAGTGGCATCTGTCGAATAGTCGCAGCATAGGTCAGCAGTACCTGTTGGCGCCGCAGGTGTAAAGGAGGTACACCAGCCTCGGCGAGCAAGCTGACGACTGGGCTCGTCCGAAAGGCTCCCGTCGCCAGCCTCACACCGCCGCGCCGTGGTGGACGCTGTCCAGTTTAACAAGCACCGACCTACGTGCCGAACCATATGCTACACTGCCATAATCTAACCTAGATAGAATAAGAGACTGATAAAAACGTAGGAGCACCATGCGGTGCACGATGTGCCGCTAAGAAACCGCAACATATTGAGCTTCCTAGCACAGGCTGTTTTCAAACACCGCACGTGTGGTTCCCACGTTAACCTCCGGTCGAAAAGGAGGCCAAGGAACCGGTACGTAGCAACATCAGGCAAAGCTACATTTCCCAGATAAAGCTCAGGATCGGGATGGAGAGTGCGCTTTCGGCAGAAATGGACAACCGAGGTTTTAGCGGTAGAGAACCGAAAGCCATGCTCTAGTGTCCAGCGTTCCACTCTCCGAATAGCTTGTTGGAGCTGTCGTTCAGCGACTGCCATATTTTGTGCACTATATTGTAGAGCGAAATCGTCTACATATAGCGACGGTACCATCGCTGGACCAGCAGCAGCTACTATACCTTTTATGGCAATCGCAAATAAAGTTATGCTAAGCACCGATCCCTGTGGGACTCCATTTTCCTGTACATGATATTGCGAATGTGTCCCCCCTATTCGGACAAGGAATAGGCGAAGGGACAGAAAATTCTCAATAAAGACCGGCAAGTTATCTCGGAATTTTCATTGATGCAGGGTAGAGAGGATGCCGTAACGCCAAGTGGTGTCATAGGCCTTCTCGAGGTCAAAGAAAACAGCGATTAGGTGCTGTCTCGGGAGAAAAGCATCCTTTATGGCGGACTCCAGGCGTACCAAATGGTCATTGGTACTCCGAGACACCCTGAAACCACACTGGCATTCAGACAGGAGGCCTTGTTTCTCCAGGACCCACACCTGTCGCCGATTGACCAACCTTTCAAAGAGCTCGCACAGACCATTTGTGAGACAAATAGGTCTGTAACTCCCTGTCAAATTGGGATCCTTATCGGGCTTCAGGATAGAGATAATTATACCTTCCTGCCATTGCGCTGGAAACACACCTTCCAACCAGATACGATTAAACACCCTGAGCAAGTAACGGATGCTCTCATCATTAAGTTGTTTAAGCATCTGGTTGTGAACATTATCCAGTCCGGGAGATGTGTCCTTGCAGAGCGCCAGCGCTCCGCGGAGTTCCCACTCCGTAAAGGGCACGTTGTAGTCCTCCGAAGCGCGGGAGGCAAAACAGAGCTGGAAGCGTTCTGCCTCGCGCTTTAAAGCAACGAAATCGGGAGCATAGTAATCCGAACCGGATGTATCGGCAAAATACGAGGCGAGATGGTTTGCAACGCGATAAGGATCTGTAACCAATTCATTATCACTGGAAATTCCCGGTAGAGTAGAAGATGTCTGAATTCCCGAAATGAGTCGTAGTTTAGTCCACACTTGAGAGGAGAGGGCATGTGCCGTGATAGACGACACATACAGTTCCCCAGGATTGTTTCTTACTCTGGCGGATAAGAAACCATGCCTTGGCACGACATTTCTTAACCGCCACCAAATTGGCCATTGTTGGGCGTCGCTGATAATGCTTATGAGCGTGACGACGGTCTCTTATTGCCACGAGGAGTCCCAGAAAAGGATGGAATGGACTCTTCAGCGGCAGCAAGAAGTACGTCAGTCACGTGCTGTACCTCGTCATCGACGCTTCAGCAGCCAAGATCAAGAACACAGCTCGTTCTTGAAACGAGGGCCAATTTTCCCGCTTAAGTACCCAACGACTGGGGATCTCCACGGGCTTCTGGTTCAGAAGTTTAAGAACAATCGGGAAATTGTCACTGTCACAGAGGTCGTCGTGTACATACCAACCAAATAGGGGGCCCAGAGCACGGCTACTCACAATCAAGTCAATGTGCGAGTACGTGCCGTGCGCTAAGCTAAAATGTTTAGCTTCCCCTGTATTTAATAGAGATAAATCCAACCCTTGAATTAAGCCCTCCACGTCCCTTCCTCTGGGGCAGGAAGATGGTAATCCCCATTGGGGGTGATGCGAGTTGAAATCACCCACGATAAGGAAAGGGACTGGAAGTTGATCAACAAGATCAAAGACGTCATTAATATCAAGCGGCTGGTTCGGTGGAAGGTACACGTTACAAACTGTTGTCATAACAGGCAATGACACGCAAACTGCAATAGCTTCCAGAGGAGTGGTGAGTGAAAACTCCTCACTATAGCAGTCAGAGCGAACGAAGGTACAAACGCCCCCGGAAGCCCGGGCGGCGTCATGTCGCTCTTTAGAGTATAGTCTGAAACCTCTCAGAACAGTCTCTTGATCAGGCTGGAGGTTAGGTTCCTGTAGGTAGACTATACTCGCTGCGTATTGTGCAATGAGCTGACGGAGCTCAGTCAAATGCCTGTCATAACTGTTACAATTCCACTGTAATAGTGCCATAGTGTGAACTTATAAACTAGGGAATAAGTTGGAGCAGCAAGCTACAACTTAACCTCTGGTGGATCATCACCCACTACGTCGATTATAATCTCCATGTCCTCAGGCGAGGTCATGGAGTGCATCGACTCAGTGGAAGATTTCCTAGACGCAGTTCGGCGGCGGGGGGATCTCCGTGGGGAGCGCGCAGATCTGGGGACCAAAACGTCCCCAGGCGCAGAAGCATCCGCAGCTGGTGGAGCGGATGGCTTCCCCTTTTTTGGAGGAGTAAGGGAACGCGTAATGCGGGCTCCCTTCTTCCCCGCCTCTTTAAGATATTTAGACGGGTCAGGAGACGATCTCCTGACCCTGGTCGACGATGCCGGCTTCGGCGCGGCTTTCGCCGACAGTTTGAGCGGGGAGTAAGTCTTCAACTTCCTCCCCCTGCTGTGCGGGCAAAGCAGCCTTCACTCGCACAGCCTTCTTTGTGGCCGAAGGTGGGGGTGAAGGCACTTTCGGGCCCTTGTTCCGATTCTGGGGTGTAGATGTAGATGGTAGTGGCACATTTGAGGGTTTCACAGCTGAGACAAAAGATGAGGTAGCCGGTACCAAATTTGGAATTATAACGTTATAATCAATCGTTGGAGAAGGAGAAATCGTGGTATGGTACTTCTTGCGGGCCTCCTGGTAGGTGAGATCATCCAGGGTTTTGATCTCCTGGATTTTCTTCTCACTCTGGAAAACAGGGCAGTTCCTGTCCCGAGGAGAATGAAATCCAGGGCAATTAGTGCACTGATATGGTGTTGTGCACTCTTCCGCTTCGTGTGGTACCTTACCGCATGTTCCGCAGATTTCAGGGCTCGAGCATCGGGATAACATGTACCCGAACTTCTGGCATTTATAACACCTCATTGGTGGAGGGATGTAAGGCCGTACGTCACAACGGTAACTTGTTACCTTGACTTTCTCCGGGAGCACTGAAAGCTCAAAGGAAATGATGAAAGCACCAGTGTCCACGATTTGACCATTGACCTTGCGCATACTGCGCCGGACATCAGTCACGTGACGGTGCTGCATATCCTCCTTGAGCTCATCGTCAGTGTTCAGAATCAGGTCCCAGTGGAAAATAACTCCCCGGACCAGATTCAGAGACTTGTGCTTTTCCACTTTGATGGGGGTATCGCCAAAGTGTTCACACTGCAAAAGTTGTTGAAACTGCTCACCAGTCCTAGTCTTGAGCAACAAGCTACCGTTCCTCATCTTTTGTACTTTCTCAAGCTCACCATAGACCCCTTCTGTGTGGTGAGAAAACAAAATAGATTTTACCGCCTAGCTTGGAAGGCATTGCCCGGTGGTCCGATGTTTGACATGCCATACAGACATGTACCCCGTGGCATATACTAGAGAGTTTACTAGCACAGGCATGCAGCTGTGCGGGGACCTGCGTTGTCAGGCGGATACTACTGCAGGGTACATGGCGCACCCAACTGTCGGTGTGGCCAGACCGGACAGGCTCTCGAGCGTAGTCGCACACATAGGTGGCCCTTCCCGTGACAGCACGCACATATTAATTTTGAGTGCCAGACCTCAAAAACATGTACGAAAAAGCGTGCGATACAACCTAATGGGTGTTATACAGCACAAAGGTTGCGTTTAGAGCTGGCTGTCAAACCCGAAGAGGGGACCTAGACCAAGAAATCCTATTAGTCGCCTTCTACGACTGGCAGGGTATACCTGTGAGTGTATTCCATCCCTCCCACCCACGGGAGGTCCAATTCGCAAGACAAGCCGGAAACTTAAAAGAATAGCCAAGGTCGCTCCTTTTAGCCGCCTCGTACGACAGGCAGGGAATACCGTGGGTGCATTCTAAGCCCCCCACCCACAGGGGGATGTTACCAGAGACTGGTTGTCTTATTCGGTCACTGAAAATAAGATGTACTGTTCAGAGTGTATGCTTTTCGGGAAGACCTCAAAAGGCTTGGGCATGTAGTGGTTTTAACACGTGGAAATCAGGCACTCTGACCATCATCGCACACGAAATATCTAGTACTCATGTTGATGCAGCTATTGCGCGAAGGTTTCGAGAGTCTTCTGTACCAGTACAGAAGTGCGGACATTGCTAGAAATGGGTTAATAGTGAAACAGTAGATCGACATTAAATTAGTTTTAGGCAGACGTTGTTTGGCTTTTCGCGGCCATCGAGAGTCATGGCTAAACAGACTGCGGGGTAATTTTAAAGATCTTTGCGCTCTTCTTGGGGAATATTCGCCACCGATGGCAGCTTACTTACCAAGTTTGCAGGCTCGAGGCAAAAAGAGTTCTTTTCGTTTATATCATGGCGGCGACAAAACCAATTGATTGACGCAATTTGTACGTTCATCACCAAAAAAGTTCCCAAAGAAATAGAGGATGGAAAAATGTTTAGCATGGCTTGCGATGGTACGTTTGACAAGTCTAGAAAGGAGCAAGTGTATTTTATTGTAAGGTATGCTGATGATAAAACAGGTCGCATTCATGAAAGGCTAATAAGTCTTGTAGAATCGCCATCTACAACAGGTAAAGCCTTAATGGATACTTTCAAAAACTTGTGTACCCAGCGCGGACTTAACTGGAGATCTTGCATGACGGCGCCGCAAACATACGTGCTGAAAACAAAGGTCTACAAGTTTTGATTCGAGAAGTTCATCGTATGACTGTATATATCTGCTGCTGGGCATATAGGCTAAATCTGGTTGTTATTAAGGCTGTAGGATTTTCGTTGGATGCCGCAGAAATTTTTGGAAATTTAGAAAAATTGTTTGCATTTATAAGTACCTCCAAGCTACGCGTTGAAGTGTACAGTAAAATGCAAACCAAACACTATGAAAAAAAAAATCTTTTGAGATTGAAAAGGGTTACTACCACTAAGTGGATGTCCCATTCGAGGGCTTTAGATACAGTGCTTTTGACTCATGATGCCGTGATTGAAACTCTCGAAGAAATAAGGCGTATTGAAGGACCAGGAAATTATGAAGCTGCAGCCCAAGCCGCTGGACTGATCACTTATTTTACCAAAGAAAAATTTGTCTACACAGCAATAGCTTTTGTAAAAATATTTGCAATTGTTGATCCGTTCACAAAAATTTTACAAAGCCATATGTGGATCTTTTATCAGCTATGACCGTGCTTGAATCAAATTTAGCAAGGCTTGCAAAACTGCGAAAATTTTAGGTAGATTTCATTAGAAAGCTAACTATTGCAATGGGTACCATGTTTCGACTTCCGGAAAATTTCGACATATCTTCGCGTTTCACATCTCCTAGACCCCAAAACCACCGTCAGTTCAAAAGTTTATATATAATTTATGTATATGTATGTATAGATATCAGTTTCTTGTGGACACGATAACTGCCGTAATTTTGCACCAATCACTTTGAAATTTTACATAATATGTATCCCCTTAAAATCTCGGTCGAGTTCGTTAGTGGGCAAAATCGGTCAAAGGAGGTGAAAATGGGAGTCTTTTTTCGAAAAAGTGAAATATCGCTGTAACTCTCTTAATATCTGAAATATTGAATCCATTCAAAGTTCATACTATGTGTCGGATAAGGCCCCAAAATTTGTGTTTGAAAAGTTTATTGATAGCACCGACCATTGACCAAAGGGGTGGGAAAAAGTGGGTTTTTCGGGGAAACATTAATCATATCTCTGTTAATAGGCACAATATCAAAACCGTACAAAATGGACAATATTCCTCCAATAATTACCTAAAACTTTTGTCTGAAAGAATTTTTTGATATGGCCCACCATTACGCCGCGGGATGAGAAAAATTATTTAAATTATAAGAAAATGCCACGTGCCATGAGAGGTTGACATGACAACTTTACTAAATTGATAAGGGATGAGCCATCAGCAGTTGCTATGACAACGCCACTGCACGAGATCACATTCGGTTTTCCATCTGTCTGTGGGAAGCGACTTCGGTATCGGAACTGGTAGCATGCTTAACTTCTATGCCCAAGGTCGCGGGTTCAAACCCGGCTGAAGTCGTCGGATTTAGTAAGAGTGCTAAAAATCCCTGAGTATGGTTTCCTTCGGAGGGGAAGTTCCAACGTTCGTTGCGAGTTGCTGGTTCCGGTGGAATCAAGTAGCCAAGTTCACTGCTAGGTGTTGTTGATGGTAGTATTTTTAATTATGTAGCCTATTTTAGGTAGATTTCATTAGAAAGCTAACTATTGCAATGGGTACCATGTTTCGACTTCCGGAAAATTTCGACATATCTTCGCGTTTCACATCCCCCAGACCCCAAAACCACCGTCAGTTCAAAAGTACAACCGTACAAAATGGAAAATATTCCCCTAATAATTACCTAAAACTATGTCTGAAAGAATTTTTGATCTGACCCACCATTACGCCAAGGGATGAGAAAAATGATTTCGGAATTAAAGAAAATGCCAAGTGCCATCAGAGGTTACCATGAAAACGCTTCTAAATTGATGAGAGATGAGCTATCAGAGGTTGCCAAGACAACACCATTGCACGAGATCACATTCATTTTTCCATCTGACTCTGTGGGAATCGTCTAACTGGTAGTATGCTGAACTTCTATGCCCAAGGTCGCTGGTTCAAAGCCGGCCAAAGTCGTCGGATTTTCTAGGAGCGCTAAAAACCCCTCAGCATGCTTTCCTTTATAGGAGAAGTTCCAACGTTCGTTGCAAGTTGCTGGTTGCGGTGGCATCTAGTAGCCAAGTTCACAGCTAGGTTTCGTTGACGTTAGTATATGTTACAAAATTAGGAACTACTACTTAAAACTGACCGTCTGTAGACCTTACCTGAATTACAGACTAATACAGTCATCACAATTAACACCGTTTATCATATTCTACACACACCTAATGTACACGGGGTTACATGACCACGTTGTCGCTGCCCCTAAACTGAGGAACCAACCAACATCTCTGCGGGAGATAAAATTTTGCGTGAAGAAGTAACAGACTGTTAGATAGTTACACATCAGTTCCAAACCTTGAATAAGGACATTGTGATCACAAGTATAAAGATGAACCCCATAAGACAATAAAATGATAAAAATATGCATACAAAAACGAAGAAAAAAAAAGTTAATTAACCTCAAATTGTAAAATACTTTTTTGCAATCCTCGTACGAAAACCTGCATATTTTGCCTATTATAGCCTTTCCCCTAGTTTGCCAGTGAAATCTACCTCCGCCTTCCGGCGTGCCGAGAGGATTTTTTTTTAATTGTATCAAGTCGGAAGCTGAGGATTTCATGCAGAAATCTAACACTGAGTTTGTGCCTTTACACCAAACTAGTCGTCTGAGAAAGAAGAAGAAAATGCCAGGTGAGTTAGCAAACGATGAGCCTATTGCTGACCCTCTAGTAATCTTTAGGGTTCACACTTTCCTTGAATCTGTGGACGTTGTTGCGAGTCAAATGAAAGAACGTTTCATGGGTGAGACCAATAATGACAAAATTGTTCTCGGACTCCTGAAAGACATGGCTTTGTTGTCTAAAGCCCGCTTAACTCAAGTTCGAGAAAATAGTGAAAGTTTGCCTGTGGATGCCTTTGCTTGTTTCAAATCAGTTTATGGCAAATTCTTTGATGATGAAGAGGCGAGGAATGAATACATAGCATTTTCCCGTCGATTTGAGGGTATTCTAAAATCAATCCCTCTACCCGAGAGACTTCACGATGAGCCTGTGTCATCCGAACCTGTGCAATCGGAATCAGATTTGGACGGAGATAGCGAGGATGAAGATCTAGGTGGTTTAGGGGATGAACTGAGACTGATAGTTGCTTTTGATGATGCAACAGACGGCGACATCATAACGGTAATGGAGATAGATCTCCATGAAGATGCAGACGACTCTGTGCGTAACAGTGAGGAAGAGGAGGAAGTGGAAAACGAAGCACAAGCGAATGGGGAAGATGAAAATAGCAAGGCAAAAGATGAACCGCGTAATGTTGGCAGCCTTCTTGAGATTTTCAGAGCATTTTGCTTAGCTAAACTTAAAAGTGTCTTCCCAAATTTGAAGATTGCTGTCACTCTCCCAGTAGCGAGCGTTTCGAATGAAGTCTCCTTTTCCAAGCTGAAACACGTAAAAACAGACTTGCGCACCACCATGGGTGGTGATCGTCTGGAGGCTTTACTTATCATTGCAAGTGAATTTGATATTGATTTTGAAAAAGTCATTTACATATTCGCATCCATATTCGCTTGCAAAAAGCCTTTTGTTATAGCAGCTAATTGTGTAGCTTGATTTTTGTCTCAACTTGATTTCGAAGCTTATTTATGAATGTGTTTTATTGATGGTATTTCTAGTATTGTAGCTTGATTTTTTTGTATTCGAAGCTTATTCATTAAGGTTTTGTATTGCAGCTTGAGCTTGATTTTTGCCTGGAATAAAACATCTCGATTTCAAAACTCATGGTTTAATTTTTATGTCGAAATCCTACTCAATGTTTAGCCTACTTCTCAAAAGTGTTACGGTATGTTTTCATGTCGATCACACAACTGTCTATAGTGCGTCTCTACCTCAAAAGAGACAGTATGGAATTAAATGTAGTATTTGCCTCTCACTCGCACTCCTATATCCTGCAATTAGCTTCGTCCTCTTCCACGCCGTCGATGTTGCCATTTCCCATTAATTGAAAGTGATAAATCTAAGAAAATGTTTGCGTGGTTTTATAGAGAATTGTCCGCTCTTTATGATGATGTAAAAATAAAAGCCATAAATAATTAACACATGGCCCAATTTTCACAATTACGATATTTTAGCATGAATATATATTTTTCCTGGTATAAAACTTATCACGCCATAGATAATGAACTAATGATCGCAACAGATCACGAATTTATTTTTAGATTGCCTGATGTTGGTAGAAGATACCCTATTTCTCAGGGCAGTAATTATTTTCATAATAAGACAGTTATGTCTTTTTTCTTAAATGTTACTTAAAAATCTGGGATGGTGTCACACAAAAGTTACGTAGCGAGAAACATTTTTGCTGTTGACTTTACGTTGGTGACTATGCGAGAAGAAATGTTCGTTAATGTCAGAATAGTTGTTAAAACAAACCAGAGCTCGATATCAGATAGCATTCATAAGTTATAGCACTTTGCGTACTCCTCTCGCCCACCGCTGACGCACCGAGAGTTTGTTTACTAATGTGGCCCATAGGGTATCTCCCCGACTGCGTTTGAAGGAGGGTAGGTGATGGTGTGAAGTTAAACTGTGAAATGAAGTGGAGCTTGTGTTCTTTATAAATTGTCCACCTCGTTGCGTAGTGGCTAGCATTCTTGGCTGTCACTGTGCTGTCACCGTGGAGGCCCGGGTTTGAATCCCGGCTCTGCCAAGAAATTTAATTCTGGTCTGAAGGCTGGGACGGGGTGTACTAAACTTCATGAGACAAAACGGAGAAGAGGCGGGTTCGATTCCTACCTCAGCCATCCTCGAAGAGGTTTCCGTAGTTTGCCTTTGTTCGTCCCGGGAATTAAGGGTTCGTTAATGGTGCAGAGTTAACGTTTCTGTGCCAAAAGAACACGGAAGACACCCACGACGAAATGACAGGTGAAGTGTATGAAAAGTGGTTCGCCGAGCAATTGTTGCCCAATGTTCCCGAAGGATCTAGCCTAGTAATAGACAATGTAGGCTATCGCAACAGAGAAATATGTTCGTTGCTTGCCACCATACAACAGTGAACTTAATTCCATCGAAATGGTATGGGCGCAAGTAAAGAACTAGCCTATATAAAATTGAACGTCTCATTCAAGAAACAAGAAATGATAATTTAATTTCGGCTGCATACCACCACTTGACCACACAAAATTGGGTAAATTACGTGGACCACAATATATATATTATTATTATTATTTTATTATTATTATTATTATTATTATTATAATTGTTATTAAATGTCATATTATAATTTATTATAACCTATGATATTCGAGAAAATTTAATATTATAACATGTTATTTTATAATATTATCATATTCATGAATAATTGAAAACTATAAATTATTATAATGTGTGCATTAAAGTCGCGCTCTGAACTTCGGTGTATCATATCTAAATATTGTACCGTCGTTCGCTTTAAGGCATGAGGTACAACAAACAAATATTTTGGAAATTTCCCAAGTTTTGCATAAAAACACGCCTGTATACGAGTTATGTTACATCATGTGCCCGGCCTTGTAGAACTTGGTATATGCAGCAGATCTGGCATCAGCGCGCTCCATTTAATGCGTACTGTCTTTTAAGGTAGAGACGCTCTATAGACGAAACGTATAATGCGCAAGTCACGATTAATTTTGCGCAGGAGTTGAGGGTTAAAATCATCTTTTCTCCTTTCTTTTTGCGTTGAAAATTCACAAACTTGTTTGGTGGCGATTTACATGATTAAAAGACTTTATAAAACAACGTTTTTCTGAAGTTGATTTAAACAATTACACTTAAAATGTGTTTTTTTAAATAGTATCATAAAAACTATAGTGCAGGGGAGGGGTCCAAACAGGGGTGGGTCCTTCATGATGGGGGTGGGTCCCAGTGCGACAGAGGCTTGCCTGACCTGTTTCAAGGGACATGGGCGCCACTGCAAGAAGGCATGTGACATGGTGGTGTGTTAATAATGCAAGCATGCAAACGTGCATCCATCATGTCGTACAGGTGCCGTATGTTATTTTGTGGGATGGAGTTCCATGCCTGTTTCAGAAATTTTTTCAACTTCAAGTTCAATTTGTCTTTATACCAGCTCAAGAAGAATTCTGTATTGACACAGTTTTTAATCAGGAAGATAATCTTCGGAAAAAAAAGAAGAAAAAAAAAGTATTTTATATTAAACTAGAGACATTGAAATTGTCATTGTGAGTGCATATCACTACCTGAATAACAAGGACAATGTTCATCACCAGGCCTCGGATTTTTAGGTGCTAAAAATCGGGGAAATATTTATTTTTTATATATAAAGAAAACCTGAAATATCTGACAAAGAAGTAAAAATATTTAACTATAATTTAGTTTATTAATGTGAATATAAACAATATGCAGTACTCATGAATGCAATTTATGCTATGTCTCACTGACTGCTGAAGCATTACAATACACAACGAGATACTTCTTCAGGTTGTCCATCCCAAATGACCCGATGATTATCGCGAAACACTTATTCTGAAGGCGCGTTACTGCGGCAATATGTTTCTTGGCCTTGAGGTGTTGTGTAACTTAAGATCGCTGTTCAGCCATGATTGCTTTCCCACATGGTTGGCAGAGCAGAACGCCCCCATCAGACTTAAAATTATCTTTAATTTCTGCAACATATTACTGCAGACGATAATTTGTAATTGTTTTTACTTTAGGCATCGTAGAACTGCCTTACACTTCACAGTGCCAGAAATGACCTGCATGGGAGTGACATTGGTTCCAGGTAGCTGGGGGAGGGGGAGGACTAGCACGTGGTGCAATATGGCTATGGACAAGGAAATCCCCAGCTTCCACAGTGAGTGGGACGGGGCGAAAAGTTAAGAATAACACAGTTGCAAGCTGACATACGCTCTGCATGAAGATTAGATAGCTCATAGGTTCTTCCCCGTTGAAGTAACACAGAACAAAAATGCAATAAACTGAAAGATATAGTATACTGATTTTTAAAAAATGTAAATATTATGTCTTTTTATGTGCTAATAAGTGAAAAGCAGGAATTTATGTATTTATAGAAAAAATGCTTAAAATATGTATTTAAATAAATAATGATTTATTTACCTAAAAATCCGAGCCCTATTCATCACGCTATAAGTGTCACAGAATCACTTTCTATGTGGACCAAGTTGAAAATTCTGAAAATTTATGAACAGTGCATTTTAAACCAAATGCTTATACCGTATTTACTTGGCTATAGGACCCCCCTTTTTTTCCAAAACTTTTTGTTCCGAAATTGAGGGGAATTGTCCTACAGATGTAAATTTCGCAAGAATCCATTAATTTGGGGAAGGGGGAGAGTAAAAATAAGCTATTTTATTTTTTTGCTACATCGTACGATATTTATATTCAATCAAAATAAACGAAGTTTTATCAGCCCATTATGAGACTGCCATAACCTCACTTATCCACCACTATTCCCGGCTATCCCCCAATGAATTTCACTATACCCATTGTCAGGTCAAAACCTAAGCGGTCCCTTTGATGTTTTGGTCTGTGAAAAGGCTAACACGAAAGGAAATAGTTCCCAATTTATCTGCTTGTTTTTGCAGTACAAGATGTTTCAGCGCATGTTGCTATGTTTCGATAAACTGGCTAGATTACTTTTAAGATTATTTATTTATTTATCGTATGGCTTTTAGTGCCGGGAGTGTCCGATGACATGTTCGGCTCGCCTGAATCTGTAGCTGCTTCCAGCGGATACCCTAAAGGGTGAGCTACAAGTTCCGTTCAATTTCAAGTAGTTCCAACTTTCGCCACCAGATATCAATGATACCTAGTGGTGAACATTGGAACTTTGATAGAGCGTTCTGACGAAATCTAACCTAACAAATTTTGCTTTTCACAAGTTTAGTCTGTGAAAGGATCTTTTACATGCCATAAATCCATGACATGGGACCGCCGGCTTTACTTCCCCTCCGAAGGAAGGCATATTGAAGGATTTTTAACGCTCTTAAAAAGTCCGACGACTTCGGCCGGATTTGAACCCGCTATCTTGGGCACAGCAGTTCAGCATGCTACCGACTACGCCACCGAAGCCGCTTTACTTTTAAGAAATTCCTTGGTATAAATCTATCAATAAATTAATCATTTTCTCGCTAATTGGGAGCTGCACCAACTTTGCTTTTCATGTGATTAACTGTGTGCGTGAATATAGCTTGTAGTGGTATTTTATACGATAGGCAGAGTAATTCAGTACAAATTTGATATTATATTATATTTCGTTCTGTATAAACCTTGTTTGAGCGGCAAAAGAGTAACCGACTCATTCGATGTTATGGCGAATCAGTTTCAAAGGTTGGCTATACTGTTACGATTGCACGGAGTTCAAGATGGCTCCTTCAAGTAGACAACGTGTTCAAACTGCAGCTGTAAAGCTTGAATCACCAATAAAATACTTCAAAAATAATATAAGTGGAGAGAAGTTGAGTAAAAGGTGCAAACACATGATTTTAAATGTATATACTGTAGTAGGTTGACAGATGGCAATCCAGAGTGGACAGTAGAAGAGCTGGTGAAGAAAACTGCATACTTGACTGGCGTTTCGACATACAGTGTTTACCCGGTGCGCGCTGAATTCAAAGCTCATGGCGAAGGCAAGTCTCCAGCGAAAAGTCGACCGACGTCACAAGGAAAGAGGGTTCATGTGTCACAGTATTCGGAATTTTGTACTGTGTGGAATTCGTAGGAAAGTGCAGTATTTTTTTCTCAAGAATGAAATTCCAACTGTGAAGAAAGTGACAGTGAAAGTTAATGGTGATAGTGACAGTGAATCATCTGACGGCGGTCTCAGTGGAATAGAAGCAATGGAGGAAGATTAGCGACAATATCTGTAAGTTATATACACATGTTGTATCCTAACATTTAATCTTATTTATAGGAGATTGTTTACTTCTTAGTAGCCTATGTCAGCTCAACCGAAAATATATAGCCTACTCGCCATGGTTTGTAATAACATTTTGATGATGGCTAATACGCCTATACACCTGACAGTATTATCTTCCTATGCGAGGTATAATTATTGGTTTGTTTTATAATTACACTCCACCTCACGTTACAGCTAAGTCTTTGTAGTAACAGTAGATCGTTCTGCCTTCTGATTCTCAAGAGTAGGCCGACGTGTCGTAACCCTCAAGGAAGCAGCCTGTTTCTCCCAGTCTACTTTCGATCTTTTCCAAGATAAGTTGCTGACGGATGACACATCATCATCATCATCATCTTGCACAGTTTCCAGCCACTGGCCGGGTCTGTTTGGAACACAAGCCTCTCCAACTCCTTCTGTCTTCTCACCATCTCTCAGCCTCCACCCTTGTCCAGTCTTCTCCTCTCTTCTTCACGCTTTCTTCCACCCCCTTCAGCCACCTGTCTCTCGGTCTTCCTCTCGGCCTCTTTCCTTTCCACTTCGTCTCGTGTACTCTCCTGGGTATCCTCTTCTCCTCCATTCGTTTTACATGTCCATACCATCTAAGTCTAGATTTCTCTATGCCATCCTGTAATAGTTCCTCCTTCATTAATTCTCTTGTCCTCTCATTTCTTATTCTGTCCATCTTTGTAGCTCCAATACTGCTTCTCAAGAACCTCATCTCACTGGCCTGTATTTTGCTCTTCTCCCTTCCTTTCATAACTCAGGTCTCCGAGGCATACGTCAGGATAGGGACATAGTACGTCTGATATATGATCTTTTTGCTGTTCTGAGGGACATCCTTGCTCCATAACATGCTTCTCACACTCCTCCGAAATGCTTCTGCCTGCCTCCCCCGCTCATTTATTTCTCTATCGTTTCTTCCATTATCTTGTATCAGGCTTCCCAGATACTTGAAACTCTCCACTTTCTTCAGCTGTTCCCCACCAATTGTTATTCCTGTTGTGGTTCTTTCCTTCTTCCTTGTTGTGATCACCATCTCTCTCTTATTTATGCTAAATTTCATCCCATATCCTTGTATTATTCCTTCCCACACGTCCAACTGTTCCTATACCTCCTCCTCCTTGTTTCCCCATATCATCAAATCATCTGCAAACACCATTGCTTTCATCTTTCCTTCCCCAATTACTTGTGTCACTCGGGTCATTATGTCATCCATCACCACAATGAAAAGTAACGGTGACAGTGCACTTCCTTGTTTCAGGCCGTTTCTCTGTTCCAACCAGTCTGATCTCTCTCCTCCCACTTTCACACATCTCACACTTCCCTTGTACATCTCCTTTATCCTCTTTATAGTCCATTTCTCTACTCCTCTATCCTCCAGGGACTTCCATACTTTGTTTCTGCATACACTGTCATATGCTTTCTCAATGTCCAGGAAGGCCATCAGTAGATCTGTTCCATACTCATAGTGCTGTTCTTGTAACTGCCTTACAGCAAAAATCAAATCCACTGTGGACCTTCCTGCTCTGAAGCCATGTTGTTCTTCCCCCATCCCTCCTTCTATCCTTGTCCTAATTCTCTTTTCCAAAACTTTCTCGAAGATCTTTGCACAATGACTCATCAGTGTTATTCCCCGATAGTTTCTGCAATCTGTTCTACTACCTTTCTTGAAGATCGGGACAATTATTCCTTTTTTCCAGTCCTCTGGGGTCTTCCTTTCCTTCCATGCTGTCCTCATCACTCGGTACAACCACTGTATCCCCACCTCTCCTGCTGCTCTTACCATCTCCATACACATACCGTAAGCAATTAGTTGGTTCAAAGGGTTCAAGGAGACACGCCATTTCGTCTTCGTATATTACTCATCGTTTATATGCCATACCTCGCCTAAGACAAATAATATTACAGTGGAATCTCGTTGGTACGTTTTTCAAGGGACTGAAAAATTTGGACGTCATATGCGGGAAAACGTACTACCGAAACACGCCATACTGCATTTACAACGTATAAGAAAGAACGCGGCGTACATATGGACGTCAAATCGCCGACCTTAGTAAGTGATTGTATGCACTACTACATTCACGACATAAACATAGGTTATCAGTAACTTACACGGAATAAATAACATAAAATGAATTACTGTACCTCTACACTACAGTATAATACAGGGTCTTTATTTCTGCTTAGCAAGGACACTCTCGCTCTCGCGCTCCGCCAGTGACGGCTCAGTTACCGGCGACCGCGCACGCATATGTTTGAAGCACGGGCTTGCTTGAACCACTTCAATAAAGCGCTTTCTAGTTGAGGAAACTGTCCCTCTCACACACGTTTCCTTTTGCCGCTCATTCCTTCTTCAAATGCACGTTCGATTTCCTTCCTTTTGCCGAGAATCGTGTTCAGTGTAGACGGAGGAATGTTCCACTTTCGCGCTATATCCACACGCTTCATGTGAGGATTGCATTCCACGTCTCGAATGTATTTCATCTTCTCATCATTAGTTATCTGCCGTACTTTCTTCTTATCCATTATGAAACACGCAATAAAATAGGTCATAACTGGACGTGAACACTAAGAACTAGAAGACAATAGTGCGGAATACGAAGACAATAATTCGCCTATATGAGAAATAAACAAAGGGAAAGGGGTGGAGGGCAGCGGGAGAGAGACACGTCACCTGTGTTGCGTTATAGCTATAGCCACTTCTACGCCGTCAAACACAATAAAATCATCTACACTGTCAGTAACTATCAGAGAATATGCGGCAATATCGCATCGTGTTTCCCAGAAGCCGAATTTTTTAATGAAATAAGATTAAAATACGGTTCACTAACAAATAGTTCAACGGAAATTTGATCGTTGTAAGCGGGAATAGAGAACGTATTAAGGGGTATATCAACATGAATTTAGTAGGATAGGGACTTGAGAAAGGGCAGCGGGAGAGAGGCACATCACCTGTGTTGCGTCATAGATATAGCCGCTTCTACGCCGTC
Source organism: Meconema thalassinum (assembly GCA_946902985.2). Taxonomy (NCBI): domain Eukaryota; kingdom Metazoa; phylum Arthropoda; class Insecta; order Orthoptera; family Tettigoniidae; genus Meconema; species Meconema thalassinum. The sequence goes on along the minus strand of OX336394.1, from coordinate 381,072,328 downwards.
AAACACAATGAAATCATCTACACTGTCAATAACTAGCAGAGAATATGAGGCAATATCGCGTCGTGTTTTCCAGAAGCCGAATTTTATAATGAAATAAGAATAAAATACGGTTCACTAACAAATAGTCAACGGAAATTTGATTGTTGTAAGCGGGAATAGAGAACGTATTAAGGGGTATATCAACATGAATTTAGTAGGATAGGGACTTGAGAAAGGGCAGCGGGAGAGAGACACGTCACCTGTGTTGCGTCATAGCTATAGCCACTTCTACGCCGTCAAACACAATGAAATCATCTACACTGTCAATAACTATCAGAGAATATGAGGCAATATCGCGTCGTGTTTTCCAGAAGCCGAATTTTATAATGAAATAAGAATAAAATCTGGTTCGCTTACAAATAGTACAACGGAAATTTGATCGTCGTAAGCGGGAATAGAGAACATATTAAGGGGATATATCAACATGTATTTTGTAGAATTGGGACTGGGACTTGAGAAAATCATCGCGCTAAACGGGAAAATGTCGTAACCGAGAACGTCCTAACGAGATTCCACTGTATAATGTTTTCAATATGCACGATCAACGGTCACGTAAAACTACAAGCATCCTTTTTTTAAAATAATCACAGAGCCTTGGGTTTCGACTGGGGTGATCCAACACGATAGGAAACCTTATTTGGTTAAGTGAATATACCGTAGATAAATTCGTAATTGAAGTGAATCAAAGGTCCGAACGCAATAAAGTCGTTTGTGGTTAAGGTAGTTTCAAATACTCGATCAGATCCGCGCCATGCTGGAAATACAAGACGGGACAGAGAGAGAAGTTGCGCGGAGGGACAGAGAGAGAAGTTGCGCGGAGGGACAGAGAGAGAAGATGCGCGGAGGGATATTTTCCTCAGGTCTTGACCTGACGTTTGGTATACTATCCCTTGCTAAGCAAAAATCTTAGTATCAAAGAAATAGAATGGAATGGACAAAGTATCAGACATGGAAATGCAAACTTCATTTTTTATTTGTACATAGGGAGGGAGAATGCTTCAATTAGGAAATGAGTCATGATCCTGAATGGTCAGATCTCACTAACATTTGTAAGCAGAACCGAGTACGTATTATTCACATATTTCATATTAATATACCAATAACATGTCACGCAAATGCCGACGGTTCTTGCAGCAAATGAAAAGTGTTTAAAATTAAACTGAAAAGAAGGCTGCCACGAACACCACTTCGAAGCGCAATACAAAGAATAACAAAAGAATGCAGGCAAGATATGAATCCTTAACTTTCATTGGCAGATTTTAAACTTGGCGCTTCTAATCGGCCAATAGTGTGGCATCTTCTATTGGATATCGGGTGAAGCCTATTGGCTACACAATTCGATATCCTGCCCAATCACATGCATGTACGCATAATGGCGGTCATATCTTCTGAATAACAAAAATTGTGCCAATTGCATTGTCACAAGGAACAAATTGACATTCAAACCCGGGAGGATTTATTCTTCCAAACTTGGACCTGAACCTTGCAAAACCCTGGACTGGTGTTTGTGCATCCCTCCAGACTGTGTAACCCTAAGGGAATTAGAAAACTCTTGTTCCCCCTTACATTTATTTCCAAATCTGGAATTGGACCATCAACTGAACTTTGTGTACCCCTACTAACAGTGGACAGCCCTGTGGGAAAGGTGAAAAGCTTCAATTCTCACGCTAAAACTTGCAGAGTCGTCAACCAACCGGCAACATCGCATTGGGCCAATGCGCAGTAAACCACTACGCTTGGCAACGCTCAGTAACCAATGATGCCAACTTGGAACAAATTGCACTCGATTGTGTGCTCGGCAGCCCGAGTCGTTTCGTCCCCCTGTTAGGTTGGCTGAACTGTGCGCGAGTAACGTGTTTGGCGCGTAATTGCCGGACTGAAGCAGAAAGGAGCTCGATCGGCCTCATTACTGAAAGGACTGGTACGAAGTCATGTTGTGTTGGGCTCCGGGGAGACACCTCGTGTTCTTCCCGGAGTCCCAAGAAAATAAGGTAAAGCTTTGAAGATAACATTTTTGAAAGGGCACAAATCATGAAAGAACAGCGTGTGCGATTCTCGCGTTTCCTCAAGAAAACTTTCGAGAAAAAGCTATTTTCGAACATAGCGTCACTTACCGCGTGTGATTTTTTTTTTTTTTTTTTAAGCTAAGAGACTAACTTATATTTTGTCTGCAGACAATATTACAGCTTTCTATTTTGTGTGTTGTTATGTAATTTTTCGATGTATTTTTGGGCTGGGAAAACAGTTAAGTTTTTTGGTTCTTGAAGTAGGGATGAGGGGGGTATCTCGTGGTCATAACCTTTGTTAGGCAAGTCAGCGTCTTCTTAGATGATTCGATTCTAGGCTGGCGAGCCGGACAGTTCAGTCGCACTAAGTGGCTCTTAACCTCTAACATGTAACACTTCGGCTTTTGAATTTGTTGCAGCATCACTATTAAAAGATGCTGCAACAAATTCAAAAGCCGAAGTGTTACATGTTAGAGGTTAAGAGCCACTTAGTGCGACTGAACTGTCCGGCTCGCCAGCCTAGAATCGAATCATCTAAGAAGACGCTGACTTGCCTAACAAAGGTTATGGCCACGAGATACCCCCCCCCCCCCCCCCCATCCCTACTTCAAGAACCAAAAAACTTAACTGTTTTCCCAGTTCAAAAATACATCGAAAAATTACATAACAACACACAAAATAGAAAGCTGTAATATTGTCTGCAGACAAAATATAAGTTAGTCTCTTAGCTTAAAAAAAAAAAACACACGCGGTAAGTGACGCTATGTTCGAAAATAGCTTTTTCTCGAAAGTTTTCTTGAGGAAACGCGAGAATCGCACACGCTGTTCTTTCATGATTTGTGCCCTTTCAAAAATGTTATCTTCAAAGCTTTACCTTATTTTCTTGGGACTCCGGGAAGAACACGAGGTGTCTCCCCAGAGCCCAACACAACATGACTTCGTACCAGTCCTTTCAGTAATGAGGCCGATCGAGCTCCTTTCTGCTTCAGTCCGGCAATTACGCGCCAAACACGTTACTCGCGCACAGTTCAGCCAACCTAACAGGGGGACGAAACGACTCGGGCTGCCGAGCACACAATCGAGTGCAATATGTTCCAAGTTGGCATCATTGGTTACTGAGCGTTGCCAAGCGTAGTGGTTTACTGCGCATTGGCCCGATGTGATGTTGCCGGTTGGTTGACGACTCTGCAAGTTTTAGCGTGAGAATTGAAGCTTTTCACCTTTCCCACAGGGCTGTCCACTGTTAGTAGGGGTACACAAAGTTCAGTTGATGGTCCAATTCCAGATTTGGAAATAAATGTAAGGGGGAACAAGGGTTTTCTAATTCCCTTAGGGTTACACAGTCTGCAGGGATGCACAAACACCAGTCCAGGGTTTTGCAAGGTTCAGGTCCAAGGTTGGAAGAATAAATCCTCCCGGGTTCGAATGACAATTTGTTCCTTGTGACAATGCAATTGGCACAAAAATAATAATGTAACAAGAAAAATATTTTTGTCATAAAAGAGGATGAATTTCAGTTATAATTTAAAAATAGTTTTAAGAAATCGTCAATTTTCAAGAATGTTGTATTTTGACTCTCGAAAATTAAGGGGGGTATTATAGGCGAGGGGGGTCCTATAGCCGAGTCATCATCTTGCACAGTTTCCAGCCACTGGCCGGGTCTGTTTGGAACACAAGCCTCTCCAACATCTTCTGTCTTCCCACCATCTCTCAGCCTCCAACCCTTGTCCAGTCTTCTCCTCTCTTCTTCACGCTTTCTTCCACCCCCTTCAGCCACCTGTCTCTCGGTCTTCCTCTCAGTCTCTTTCCTTCCCACTTCGTCTCGTGTATCCTCCTGGGTATCCTCTTCTCCTCCATTCATTTTACATGTCCATACCATCTAAGTCTAGATTTCTCTATACCATCCTGAAATGCTTCCTCCTTCATTAATTCTCTGGTCCTCTCATTTCTTATTCGGTCCATCTTTGTAGCTCCAATACTGCTTCTCAAGAACCTGATCTCACTGGCCTGTATTTTGCTCTTCTCCCTTCCTTTCATAACCCAGGTCTCCGAGGCATACGTCAGGATAGGGACATAGTAAGTCCGATATATGATCTTTTTGCTGTTCTGAGGGACATCCTTGCTCCATAACATGCTTCTCACACTCCTCCGAAATGCTTCTGCCTGTCTCCCCCGCTCATTTATTTCTCTATCGTTCCTATAGCCGAGTAAAGATGGTAATTAGTTCTCTTAAAGTAAATAAATAAAATAACCCCTGGCACTACAGCCCATGAAGGGCCAGACCTACCAAGCGACCGCTGCCTAGCCATCTGGCCTGCAGATATTGAGGGACGCGTGGTCAGCGCATCGGGCTCCCTTGGCTGTTAATCTTGGTTTTCGTGACCGGAGCACTGCCTCACTGTCAGACAGCTACTCTATTTTCCTCACAAGGCTGAGTTCATCCCATTCCAGCCTCACGTCAGTTTCTAAAATCCCTGACGGAGCCGGGAATCGAACCCGGGGCCTCCAGGTGAGAGACAGGTGCACTACCCCAACACCACGGGGCTGGCTAATTAGATCTTTAGGACAAATGTTCTTATTATTGTTAACATGTTTTGGATTTTAAATTTGTCAAAAAAGTGCTGAAGAAGAGTTCAAAGGTCTATAACTCGAAACATTGTTCACCATTTAACCAGAGAAAATTGAAAGTATTCAATAGGTGGAAATCTTATGTCTTGTAAATAATTCTTTGTAAGTCAATACGGAAATTCTACCAAAGCTCTTTGCAGTTATTAGTTGTACATTGTTCCCTCATCCTGAATGGCATGACATGTCACCGGCAGGCCCGACGAGAGGGAGGGGCAAGTGGGGCTGCATCCCCGGGACCCAGGATGGCTTGCAGTTAACAACTTTATCCAAATTCATTTCTAAACCATTTATTTTTATTTATTATAAGCAATATAAATGCAACCAATGAATAGTATCCAAAACATTACAAGGAGAACTACAATGAATTTTATAAATATCCATTGTCTTTTTTGCTTCTCAGCCGGGTTGTCAGAGTTATTCATTTAATCTATAACATACGGAAGTTGAAGACTCTCTTTAAAAGACGGTAAGCCTCTAATTCAATCACTGAAAATTTCCACTATATACTTCAAACATTTCTGAAAGATGCACGGCTTATTCTTGTAGAACCCGAAAACGGTCAGGTATAATGAAAATGAAATTTCAAATGCCCTGTTATCAAAATCATAAGGTAAAACAACAAGCAGTGAGAGACAAAAAGAAGACTGGCTGAAGAACTGAAAACCTAGTAAACTGATATTCAATATGGACATGATAGATTCTGCAGAGTTGTTTTTTAAATGAGTTAAGCAAATTCAAGCTCTATACTTCAAAATTTTGTCACAGGTTGAAGAAAGTGGAGGGGCCCAAAAGCCCTCGACCTAGGGCCCATAGGTGCTCTTTACAGGGCCGTCGTTGGTCTTGACACAACTGCTTCAAGTTCATGATTTAATGAAGAAGAAAGATACAGTTTTTTTAACTCATGCGTGTGATGCGGGAGATCGCCAGTCCTCTCTCTCGATCCCGACATTCCAGCCAGAAATTGGGAGCTTAGATCCGAGCACTTCAGAACAGAGACTCTTCTTACTCTCCTTAGGCGCCAGGATGTTGCTCCTTGTGCTGATTGTGGGGCCACCAACCTTTTCTCCCATCATCTCACCACCACACAAGACATTGCAACTAATATTAGGCTGGCATGACTGGAACAGACACCGAACAAATATAGTCGTCATAATTACTTTTAGATTAAATTTGAATCCAAGGGGAATGGAAACGTGGAATAATTTTGAAATTCAGGAATTTCTAGATTAAAGGATGAATTCTGAGTCCGCTAGTCATGGCTTAGAGATTAAGATGCAGATAGGTCAGCATTCAAACATTCCAGATCACGAAAGGTTACTGGTACAGGGTGACACTTTACAACAGGACACAGACCCAGATAAGGGAAGGAAAATTCACAAAGACACTCCCTTTGTCTATTAGATGTCATATTGACTCTCCTAGTTCAAGCAGGTCAGAAAACTCACCAAGGCATGGCACGGTCCTGGGTAAGAGTTAGAATCAAAGGAAGAGCAAGGTAGTACAATGGAAGATTATCATATGACGACCGTCACAGTTCGCATTCCTAACAATCCTCCCCATACAATCGTTACCCAAATTGTGATTGATTAGCATATAAATATTTATCTTTTATAATTTTCTGTTTCATAATAATAACAGTTGTGTTAATTACACAGCTTCTTAAAATAATAAACAAAGTTTTTATGGTTCCGCCTAGTCAATACATTGTTTTATTCGAGATTTTATCGTGACATAATCACTTGTCTTTGCGTATGTTGGGACATGTTTCGGTGTCTAGTGACATTGACACCATCATCAGCCTATGGTTATTGGCAACACTCAATGACATTAAAATAATAATTAAAACAACACACACATGACTAAAATAACACTTTAAAAAGTTTTTAAAACACTGTCATATTGAAAGTTCAATAAAAAGTCTTAGAAAAAGGCTTGCTGCACTGTTTTGGTTTCCAATGTCCTGCTTCCGATAAAAACCTCCAATATCCAGCAAGAGGTGACCAAACATAACTGGAAAAGAAAATCCCTGTGTGAACTATGATAAGTATTAAAACCGAAAAAGTGGAAAGCTAAACAAAGAAAAAGTGGAAAAATATATAAAAAAAGGAGTGTAGTGAACTTACGGTGTAGCTGTGGCAGCGAGAAATCGGGCCGTGCTGAGGCATACGGAGACTGTGCAGTACTGATATGGAATAGCTTGGGGGAAGCGGGCGAGGCTTCAGTCGAGAGGGGCGGGGGGAGGGTAAGGATACTGGCAATTTTGGAGGACAGGTGCGGGATGGGGGTATGGGGTTGATGGGCGGGATAGGGGTATGGGGTTGAGGGGTGGAAAGAGCGGATTTGTAGATCCACGATTAAATGATAAAATTAAGGTGGTTTGTATTTAACTCTGTAATTAGTTAAGGTCTCAAAGAGTATATTATTATTTTCAAAGTTGATCTCATTGATATTGGTTAGGGGGTCTGTTCTTTGGGCAAACAGCTTCTTAAAAGGAAAGAAAAATATTAAATGCAATTTTTGCTACCAAGATTCATTATCACGTGCACCTTGAGCTGGGCTGATTTCTGTAGGTTATTGCTACACTTCCCTTGGCTGCATAGATTTGGGGTAGCGCACCTGCCTCTCACCCAAAGACCCTAGGTTTGATTCCCATAACCATCAGGGATTTTCCAAACTGACTTGAGGACTGGAATGGGGTATACTCAGCCTCATGAGAACAATTGAGTAGCTGTCTGACAGTGAGGCAGCGCCTCGGTCAGGAAAACAAAGATTAACAGCCGAGGGGACCCGACATGCTGACCACGCATCACCCTGCAATCTGTAGGCCAACCGGACTGGGCAGCAGTCTCTTGGTAGACCAAGGCCTTTAAGGGGCTAAGTGCCGTGGAGTTTTTTTGATGTGTAACATCTTTCCACTCGGTTGCTGGATATTTTTGTGGGAGTGATTTTGAAAAATGGGGCGGAAATGTGTAAGATGCACTGCCAGTTGGATGTGATCTAGCTGGCAGTGGTACCATGTGGAATGTTTAACACATACGGATTACTTTGTAACAGCAGAGTATCATAAAGGCAGTGCGAGAGTAGAAATATCAAGTAGGCAGTGAAGAAAAAAAAGATAGTCTTGGAATTGTTATGTATTATGAGAGTGTAAAAAATAAAAAGATTTTTTGTGTGTTGATGAATGTCATGGATAATAAAAACGGTAACAACTTCGGTTGGTTGGTTGGTTCCTTAGTTTAGGGGCTGCGACAACGCGGTCATGTAGCCCCGTGTACTTTGGGTGTGTGTAGAATCTGTCTGATAACCGGTGTTAATTGTGATGACTGTATTATTGTGTGTATCTGTTTTTTTTTTTAAATTCAAGTAGGGACTGCAACTTTGAATTTTCAAATAGTTCCTACTTTTGCCGCCAAACGTCACCGTCAACGACTACTAGGCCTAGTTCAGAACTAGCTACTAGACGCCACCGCAGTCGGCTCTTGGCAACGAACGTAGCAACCTAAGAGCGTTGTTTACATTCTTAACCTATCCAATTTAGTTTCACACAGGTGTAATTAGTGGAAAGATCTTTAACATGCCATAAATCTATGACATGGGACCGCCGGCTTTACTTCCCCTCCGAAGGAAGGCATACTGAGGGATTTTTAACGCTCTTAAAAAATCCGACGGCTTCGGCCGGGTTTGAACCCGCTATCTTGGGCATAGAAGCTCAGCAGGTAACAACTTCAAGGTAGGATAACGTCAGATGTTACACATCATATGCGACTACTGTAAGGCTACACTTCCAGAATGCTTTCTGTTGCTGCATTAGCAATGCAGATCTTCCAGGAGGTTTTCCCCCTCCAAATGTTTCCATTGTCTCAATTTCCCTACAGTCGACAGTAGTTTAAATCACATTATGTCAGTGTATTGGCCTCACATCTTTCTGGAAGCCCATACTGTTACAGTAACTTGCTCTGGCATGTTCAGCAGTACTATTACTGTTGTTGGTAGTTTGCGGCCTTGCCTTTCTAATTGTCTCGATCTCATCTTTGTATCCAAACTGGTGTCGAAACATAATCTACTACCGTAATTAAACATGTAGCCATATTTCTGAATCACCCTGTGTATAGTGTGCTTATGGGTAACATGTCTTTTCCAGCTCTCGAAGTCCTCAAAACCCATGGTCGTAAGGAACTGTTCTACCAGTTCTCTCCGACACTAATGCAAGTCATCCCCAGGCAGACCGTCCAGGCGCTCATCGGTCAGGGGCGGAACCTCAATCCTGCCAAGCTGCTGCCAGCTCTAGTCACCTGTGATGATGATCAGGTGAGTTCATTGTTGTAGTTCAGCATTATACAGAGTATGGCAAAAACACTGGAAACATGGAGCACCACCCAAGTGAACATGTTGTGTGTTGTGTTTTGGCAACACTTCAATATCAACACGAATGGACTGGTGCAGGTACAGGATATGGGTCAAGCACTTCAGAACAAACCATCTTGTAGACCATGTAACAGTATGTTTCACTTTACAGCCAATATTGCAAGTCCAGGACCTCCTGGGATTTCTGAAATTGAGAGCCTATGCAAACAGGCCAACAAACAACCAGGAATTGAAAACCAACATTCACACCAAAATTGTGAAAGAGTTTTAAGATTATGATGAATGACATATTTGTGCTGAAGATTGCATTGTGAACAATGAAGGCCATCTAAAGGATTTGTGGAAGGATTACCGTATTTCCCCCGCATAATCGTCGCACCTTTTTAGACTAAAATTCGTGGGAAAAAGCAGGGTGCGACAATTATGCAAAGAATATTTAACTTTAAAGAATATACTGTATCATTATTCGCTGCATTGGCAAGTCATTCGCGTAGCGTGAGTCATAGCCTGCAGTCAGATACAGGTTTCTTTCTTCTAAGAAGGTCACGACAGGTTAAAGCTCGCGGAATGTGCTGACGAAGCTGGCCGTTCGCGTCGCGGTTCATAGCCCGCAGGCATAAAGACTAAATTACTTTCTCCTGACAAGATCGCGCCAGAATAAGCCTATAAACTCGCGGAATGTGCGCTGGCCGCTCGCGTCACAGTTCATAGCCCGCAGGCATAAAGACGAGTTTACTTCTGCTGACAATGTCACGCCAGATTAGGCCTATAAGCTCGCGGAATTTGCGCTGGCCTTTCAAGTCGCGGTTCATAGCCCGCAGGCATAAAGACGAGATTACTTTCTTCTTACAAGATCACGCCAGATTAGACCTATAGGCTCGCGGAATGTGCGCTGGCCACTCGCGTCACAGTTCATAGCCCGCAGGCATAAAGACGAGATTACTCTTTGCTGACAAGATCACGCCAAATTAGGCCTATAAGCTCGCGGAATGTGTGCTGGCCGCTCACGTCACAGTTCATAGCCCGCAGGCATAAAGACGAGATTACTTTCTCCTGACTAGATCACGCCAGATTAGACCTATAAGCTCGCGGAATGTGCTAAGTGATGAGGCTGGCCGCTCGCGTAACAGTTCATAGCCCGCAGGCATAAAGACTAGATTAGTTTCTGCTGACAAAATCAGGCCAGATTAGGCCTATAAGCTCGCGGAATGTGAGCTGGCCGCTCGCGTCACAGTTCATAGCCCGCAGTCATCAAGACGAGATTACTTTCTGCTAACAGGATCATGCCAGATTAGGCCTATAAGCTCGCAGTATGTACGCTGGCCGCTCACGTCACAGTTCATAGCCCGCAGGTGGGTAGATTATTGGCTGAGGAATAACCCACCCACCAAGGGAAGATGATTAAGAAAAGGAAGTGGATTTCGGACTGGAGAAAAAGGATAGAGAAATAGGATGAGAGCTCCACAAAAGTTATAAATTTAGCTTTAAAGACACTCAGAGGCGGTTGCCACTGAAAATTCGTTCTCGGATACCTAAAGTGGGTAAGGACTTGGTCCAAGCTAACGGGAACCGCAGCTAGAACTTGGGCGGTTTGCTGGAGAGTGGCCTTAGTATATTCCCTCTCAAGCAGGCATAAGACTACTATGGGTAAGGGTGTTGGTCTGGTATGACTGAAAGTGACAGGTTTTTTGTATGTCCTTTCAAAGAAATTCGTTTTTTCAAAGTAATTCGAAGAATGACAATAATTTGCATCAATTTTGATATTTCCAGTTTTCGAAGTTATAAGCTTCCTGAACAGTAACCAAGTGCTTCCAAAAAGGATGGTGATAAAGGAATTATGCTTTTGAAAATAAATTTGGTAAATGAACCAGTAGTTGCATTTGGAAATGGCTAAGCTTTTAACCAGCCAGTAGCCGACTAAAAGTTTAGGCAAAAAGAAACACTTATCTTTTTGAAAACTGACCATAAGATTTTGGAGAGGATCTCCACAAGCAGGTAGCTGGCGTAGCGAGCTGTACTTGCCTTACTGGCCAGTTAGAATTAGCCTTTAAAGCTAAGAGAACTTTAACAAGATTACCACTAAGAATTTTTGCTCAAATGCAACAAGTGGTGAAAGCCCTATCAATAGGTTTAATGGCATTGAGTAGGGAGAGTCAAGGAAGACCGGATCTTGCCTAACCGTTGTGTTTTCGAAATTATCAATCCAAAAACAAATATTTAATTTATTTAAAAAGGCAAAAGAAGTTTATAACTTTAACAAACATATATTCAATCTTGTTAACAAATTTGTGGTCACAGACCTCAGATAGCATTAAACATTTGCGCCAGGCAATTAACAATTTATGAGGTTTTAAACCTTATATATGTACTAAAATCCTTGTAAGATTTAAAAAAGACAAATAAAATGCTTAAAGTTTAAACATCAAATTGAGTACAAGGAGTGTACTTTAAGGAATTTACAAGTAATTATTTTAGAAAAAGTTACAACTTCGAAAATAACAAAAAAGGAAGCGAGTAAATGAAGAAGTTCCTATTACTTCTTATATTTATGCTGAATTACTTCTATTACAATTATACAAAGGAGGGCAGGTCACTTACTGTGAAACCTGAAGAAAAAATCAACAAGGAAGGTTCTAGACTTCCTGTATTTAGATAGGAATCACTAGATAAATGGGGCAGGTACCCTTTCGTGAGACCTAGAAACAACTCACTAATGAGTTAAAAGAATTGTATTCTCTCGTTATAAAAGAGAAACAATGTGAGCTTGAACCGTGTATAAAACACGTAATTATACAGAAATTGAGTAATGATAAACAGCAAAATGGAAGGGCACTTCGAAGAGTGACACCTTATGGAGAAGTTACAATTTTATTAATATGTTTTGTTAGTAGAAGGTTGAGGAAAGATCATTGGGATTTAGGATCAATGTTCATGGCCTGATTTAATGTAAACGGACGATCGCGACGCGGTAGAAAAGTGGGATAAGCACTAGTTATCACTATAGTCTTTTAAATAGATGAAAAGTTCACTGTAGAGACACGAAAGTTTATGGAAAGAAAGTTATTGCAATGATGAAAATAACTAGTTGCACTAGGTAGGCGAGAGTCTATTTCTTGAGAAAGTTGGGAATTACAATTAAATGCGCCATAGAACATTCCAACGGTGGACGAAAGTTTGGTATTGCAGTAATTTATAAGGAAGATTCCTCATTTTAAATAGTATTTTCACAAGTGAGTGAAAAATACCCGACGGCAAGACTCGCAGATAAAGTACAGGATCTGGAAGGTTCCAGAACGATCTTAATAGAAAGATGGGGCCAAAGATAATCCAGCGGAGGAACTTGCTTTGTAATTTATAGACAGCGGGTATTAGATAATATCCCACGTGGTGAGAAGATTTCTCATTTAGCAAGCATAAGAAATGCTGCTTTTCACCAAGATTGGCTTGATTAGACAAAAGCCCAACATGAAAAATCCCGCGAAGAATGATTACCGCCCCACAAGTAATCTCACGCTGTCTATAAAATAATCAATAAAAGCATGTAGATAAAATTGATGAAGATGAGGTTAAAACCTTAAGTCTGTACTTATCTTGGTTGCATGTTGAAGGTGAAGTTCCCCTTGACAATATTTACTATGCCAACATGGCGTAGAAAGTAGAGTTTGCCTCTTGGTTTGAGGAGACTGGCTCGAGTTGAGCCTTAACTGAGTCGACGGCCGGCGCACAAGTGAGACCCACTCAGCAGAGCACGGAGGGTCCAAGGAAGGGAAAGAGTGGGGGTAGGAGACAAAAGGAGAACATATAAACATAGCCAACATTACAACAAAAAATTGATCTTCTCTTGCTGAGCCGGTCTTCAAAGAGTTGATAACAGATGATACTAGCGCAGCATGGTGAGTAAAAAAGTAGACGTAGTTCTCTTGCTCACGGAGAAAATAGCTGGCGATGGTAACAAGATCTGGTGGCCAGATGGATAAGTAAATCCTCTTGCACCAGGAAGAATTGAGGAGCTTCAGAGATTCGCTGCGAGATGACGCTAGGTGGGTCATAGAAGATATATATCTAGAACAGACTCATAAAAGATATAAGAGACCTGATCAACAAAGAGAAAATAGAAGATCACTGTTGGTGTTTGATAAGAAAGGAAGAAATGGACATGCAAAGAGCATTAAAAATTGGATTCTCACGTACCGTGTATTCAAAGAATACACCAGCAGGCATAAAGACGAGATTACTTTCTCCTGACAAGATTGCGCCAGATTATACGCTCGCGGAATGTGCTAAGTGACGAAGCTTGCCGCTCGCGTCACAGTTCATAGCCCGCAAGCATAAAGACGAGATATGTTTCTTCTGACTAAGTCGCGCCAGGTTATAAAGTCACGGCAGCATGTGCAACTGACTGGCGCACAAATATGAATTTGATATGCGACGATTATGCGATGAAATTTTAAAAACCTATTTTAGTGTTTGAAAAGTGGGGTGCGACGATTACGCGGTGGCAACGATTATGCGAGGAAATACGGTATTGTCGCCGTATGGTAATCATCTAAATGAAATACCAATTGGTATTTAATAAGTTTATTACTCCTTAGTCAGAGCCTCAGTGGCTTAGGCGGCAGCACGCTGGCCTCTCACCGCTGGGTCCGTGGTTCAAATTACGGTCACTCCATGTGAGACTTGTGCTGGACAAAGCGAAGGCAGGCAGGTTTTTCTCCGGGTACTCCGGTTTTCCCTGTCACAAATTTCATTCCAGCAACACTCTCCACTGTAATTTTATTTCCTCTGTCATTCATTTAATCATTGCCCCAGGGGAGTGTGACAGGCTTCGGCAGCCGGCACAGTTCATATCCTCACCGCTAGATGGGGGCTTAATTTATTCCATTCCCTGACCCGATCGGTCGACTGGAAGCAGGCTGTGGATTTTCATTTTCATTACAACCGTAGTCAATAATAATTAAATTAATATTCATTAATTTATAAAATGTACCAGTTTCAGCCATATTATGTATGGCCTTCTTCAGCAGTGTTGTTATAAAGAAAACTAATGTAATTACGAGCAAAGCTTTGTTTTTAATATTTCACTTGGGTTTCCTATGAAAAATAGTTAAATTCAGATCTGTAAGAAATATAACACACATATCATTTATGGGTCATGATTTCTGCTGCATACTATATGTTAGTTTTACTCCACAACAAAATCTGACAGAAAGTGAGCTAGCTAGCACCAAGCTGCCTCTGCCATCGAAGCTAACAAGAAACTGAGTTATACAGAGTGTCTTAAAAATACTCATACTTTCACAGTCCAACCCTGCCTTCAGCAGATCAGCCATCACCAGTATAAATAGGAATGGTGGGAGTACACTCCCTTGTTTTAATCCACGTTCAGTTTCAAACCATCCTGTTTTACCTACTTGAGTCTCGACATATCTGCAACAATACAGTGGATTGCTCCTTCTCCTCTTGGAATACACGATTTCTTCAGCGTTTTATACCTTAATTATAAACCATTTAATAACTAGTAATTATAAGGAATACTATTTGGTGTATGTGTCAGAAGAGAAGCTATGTTGGCGAAGGGTATTGCTGTGGTAGTGTGTTCAAATATGGTGTTATATGTAGATATAATATTTTCCATTGCAAAATGCACAATATCATGCTTATGTTATAATGTCTAAGTAATTATAAGGCAAAACATATTATTAAAATAAGTTTAAAATAATCGTACCCAGTTTCGAACCGCAGTCGAATGGGTAATAGACCGTAACTCTAACCACGTGACTAAACTGACCATTGCTACGTGAGCATTATCAACAGCCTTATATATAACTCCTTAGCAAATAATGACATGGAATAAACTATTTCTTCAGTGTAGTATGCCTTCATTATAAACCATTTCATACTAAATTAATATTATTCCTACATGTAGCAATCTCATGCTACTGAAGTATGGCTTGTCGTGTGACCGAGCACTCCTCAAATCACTGCTACAGTATAACATTATAATATAAAATTATATTTTCCAACGAATCATGACCTTAAAAACAGTTTGAAAAGCGGAACTGGTTATGGAATTCGATGCTTCCATGAATCACACGGCCACCATCTTGAAATGGTTTGGCTGATGACCTTGTAGTTTTGGGTGTAGACTCATTCCATATGACTGTATTTTTATTGAGTTCGTGAAAGTTGTTGAAATATTGGTGGAATACCGTTTCATAAGAATTAATGAAGTTATGAATATTAGTATACAAAGATGAGGAAGTGACAAAATTTCCAATGAATCAAGTTGTTGCATTTTTTATTATTTTGTTTTTGTTACCCCCCCCCCCCCTCATCCGTCACTCTCATTCGCCTTTGAGTACGAAACTGTGGAACTTGTTTCAGGCTGGAGAAACTATCCGCTATCTCGAGTACTGTGTCAAGTCTCTGGGCTGCAGGCAGCAGGCCATACATAACTACCTGTTGTCTCTGTACGCACGACTCCGCCCTGACGATCTCATGCAATACCTGGCCATGCAAGGTGAGTCTATAACTCTCTGGACTTGACTATACATCAATGAGGAAATTAGTAACCCTTAACCCTTTCAATGCCATGCTTTTCAGAACAAGTGAGCCCCCTGGGCCAGGTTTTTCAAAGTAAAAAGCACTTTTTAAAATTAACATTTTTGAGTACATAGATATTACTTAAAGAAATACAATGTAATGCTTTCAGGAATTAGTAATGTATCTTTTGAGTTTCTACTTATGACCTAGAAGATGGACCAGGTTCAATTCCCGATTAATACATGTGAGATTTTCAAATTGAAATGTTATGTCCTGTGGTTTGGATTCCACGTAAAAAGGAGGTCCCGTTGCTCATGATTTTGAGATTTATGGTCACGTAAAACTACAAACTTCCTTCCTTTCCTTATGACCTACAGTAGAAGTGTTTGAGTTGGTGGTAATTCCGGAACAACTCAAAGACCACATCACACACATAGTTAGTTAATTAGTTAGTTATTGTTGTTTTAAGGGGAGGAACTACGAGGTCATCTGCCCCTCATCATACACATAACCTGTACAAGGGAGTACGTCAGAAAACATATAAAGTCAACTTCCGGGGAATCATCGTGAAGACTGTTATCGCTGTTGCCAGAAGTGTTATCAAATTCATGAATTATAGGGAAGAACATACTTGCCAACCAAGAAAATAAAGGGGCTTGTTTGTATTCTGCGGCGTTTCTTCTATCTTTTTGGCGGCAGGCGACATATCTTCCGCATCGGATTCGTCATTTTCACTACAGACTGTGTTTTGCTGAAGTAAAATATCACTAGCAGCAGATCTATCTTTTCCATCATCGCCAAAACTCACCTTGAGAATTGCTATTTACCGAGAAACGTTCAATTTCTTCATCGGGAAGGCATGATTGTTTACTTCCAGACATGTTGGGACAAAGATACTCACAAGATAGCACACACACAAAAGACCGTGAAACAACGCAGTTTCCTTTATGAAAAAGTGAAAAGAAGGAGAACATCTGCACAAATTAACCTCTTTGACCATTCACGCAAAATTTCAAACCATGACAACACTTCCCGCACATTTACGGGTTTGGCAAAGTGAGCACTGCACCGAAACGTAAATGTACGGGTTCGGCCTAGTAGGCACTGCATCGTAACACGTATATATACGGGAATGGCAGCGATTGGGTTAAATGTTCAGTGCACCAATCTGTTGGTTCTCACTTGCTTGGCTGTTCATTTATGCACAACATCGGGACAACCATACAGTGAACCCTCACTAATTCGGATAATTCAGACAGGTTTTCAACGCCGCAGTGCTGTGCCAGACATCATGACCAAAGCCATCTACATTGTAAAATGTCGATCGCAGCCCCCTCCCTTCCCGTTCACTCCTCTCGCGACCAATAATAAGTACCATATGTATCATTAATGGTCACAAGCACGCCAACAAAGGCAGTGCCTGCTCAGTTCGCTTTTTGAAGCCCACATGACAAGTTACTGTTACATTGTGTTAAATTCTGTTGCTTAAAAATGTTTGGAAGTGTCGTACTGTTGTCTTCGCTAGAATAACTAACATGAGTTTTAGGGGTAAATAAACATCGCTTAGTTTAGAAAACAAAATGAGAGTGCTGGATAAAATCCAAGTCCATCCCTCAGAGTATTATGACCGAGTTTGGCATTAGTAAGTAGAGTTTTGTCTTCAAACCTTAACGATGGATAACCAAACCCGGAAAAGGTATGTTGACACTTTAAAGCATATTTGCATGATTTTAAAACTTTTGAACTATACAGTACAATATTTTAGAAAACATTTCTATAATTCGGACTTTCAATAATTTAGACTAGACCTCGCCCCCATTAGACTGAATTAGTGAGAGTTTACTGTATATAGTTGTGTTTTATGTTTAACTAAGGATACGAATTTCACTCAATATCTTTACTTTGAGTCGCCTCCGTAGCGTAGCGGTCAGCATGGTTAGCTGCCGCCCCGGAGGTCCTGGGTTCGATTCCCGGCTCTGCCACGAAATTTGAAAAGTGGTATGAGGACTGGAACGGGGTCTACTCAGCCTCGGGTGGTCCAAATGAGTAGAGGGGGTTCGATTACTACCTCAGCCATCCTCGAAGTGGTTTTCCGTGGTTTCCCACTTCGTCTTCGGGCAAATGCCGGGATGGTACCTACTGTAAGGCCACGGCCGCCTCCATCCCTCTTCCTAGCCTATCCATCCCAATCTTCTATCCCTTCCCATCCCTCATGAGGCCCCTGTTCACTTTGCAGGTGAGGCCGCCTGGGCGAAGTGCTGATCACACCTCCCCAGTTGTATCCATCCTGACCAGATGTTCCAAGCTCCAGGACACTGCCCATAGAGGAGGTAGTGGTGAGTTCCCTCGCTGAGTCCGTGGGAACCACGAACCTAGAGGGTAAATTGACTAAATTTTAAAAAAAAACTTTACTTTGAAAAGTAAACTCTATTTTCAATACTTGAAATGTTTATATACTTATGAAGCACATGGTTATAAATGCAGTTTCTTTTAGAATGGCACTTTCAAATATATTATGTTGATGGTTGTACAATTATTATTGTACTATAAGCATTGCCACTGAATAGTGAACTTTATAACAATAATTTTAAAGGAACATCGAAGAAAGGAAGCTTGTAGTTTTACGTGACCGTTAATCTCGCGATCGTGAGCCATGGGACCTCCTTCTTATGTGGAATCCTAACTACAGGACATGGCATTTCACATCGAAAATCTTACATGTATCGACTGGGAATTTAACCCAGTCTACCTTGGCGAGAGGCCTACAGCTTGACCACTGCGCCACCATGCCCCTAAAATATATATTGCATTGTGTTTGGTCTTGATAGTTATCAGCACTGCAAAGCCTTGTTCACACAGATAAGTTGAGGGAAGTGGAAGAAGTTTAGAAATAGCAATGCCAATCAGTTCTTTGAGTTCTTTGAATTTTTTGTTGAAGCACAAAAGATACTGACTGACTTGTCATCAAAGGATGACATCAACGAACCATCTACATATTTCAATTACCGTATATACCCGAATGTAAGACGACCCCGAATATAAGACGAGGCCTAGTTGTCAACTGCATTGTACAGATTTTTTCAAAAGAAAATACTCGCTAACTCATAACTTACACAATATATGCCCTTAAGAGGCGGCCGTAGTGAGATCCTATTTCACATTTCATTTCAAAACGTTGCCACTAGTTTCGTTGTAGTCGCTCTCCCCTAGTAGTTGCATGGCCCGTACATAGGTATCAGCACGGATTACCCCCTACTGTGAGGGGTGGTTCAAGGTCGCGCGTGTGAGAAAGTTCAAACTGCCCCGGGGTCCGACACGGAGAAATGCAATCTCGTGGCAATGTGCCTCACGAATATCGAGACCAGGAAGTTCGAAGTGATAGTCTGTATAGGCTACGGTACTTCCAATTGAATGGCCGAAATATTTTGCTATAGATAAGCTAATAGTTAAACTACGGATTACGGAATTCACAAGTGACTGAAATATCCTTGGCGTTCCTCGTGATGTAGCGGCTAGTATTCTTGGCTGTCGCCCCGGAGGTTCGGGTTCGATTCCCGGCGCCGACAAGAAATTCGATTCATTCTTGTCTGATGGCTGGAATGGGGCATTCCAGTGGCAAAATTGAAAAGATGTGGTTTCGATTCCCATCTCAGCCATCTTGGAAGTGGTTTTCCGTGGTTTCTCACTTGTACTCTGGCTGCGTGGCTCAGTGGTAACGTTCTTGCTTGCTGTTCCCAAGATTGCAGGATCGAATCCTGGCGCAGCCAGCTGGCATTTGAGGGTGCGCAAATACGAGGGAGCCGTGTCAGTGAATTTACTGGCAGGTCAAAGATCCTCTTTGGGGCAAACTTCCGACACCCCGGGGTCTCCTAAAGCCGCAGATGTTTAAAGGGACGTAAAACAATAACATTATTTTTATTATTATTATCACTTCTACTCCAGGCAAATGCAGCCGACTCCTTCACAATCCTCATCTGAATGACAAATATACTGTACACACTAATAGAGCCATCACAATAAGACGGGTAATTAGACAAATTCCAAACACACGCCAAGTACACGGGGCTAGATGACCACGATGCCGCAACAATTACTTTGAAATGCGCTAATGAGTTTCAAAAAATACGGGAACTAGTCCTCGCACGGGGAAACGTGTTTTACAGGTGTTATAAGGATGCGCAGTGACCGACCGCAGTAGTTACACTTGCTAAGGTACAGCACAAAATCATGGGTGCCAAGCTATCTTCAAACTCGATAAACAAGTGCGTTCGAACCCATGGGCCCTTGTTTCAATGTTTAACTGCATTATTATGCATATTTTATATTATCTTGGTAAGTCTTTATTATTATTATTATTATTATTATTATTATTATCATCATCATCGGGATCTTGCCCGGTGTGGACCCGTCTGTCCAGCCCTCTAACACCGGCGGTTCTTCTTCTTCTTCTTCTTATTATTATTATTAACTGGCCTCGGTGGCCGAGAGCGCTAACGCACTACCTCGTGCCACGCTGATATCGAGAGAGCGTGGGTTTGAATCCCACCTCGGCCGTCTTATTATTATTATTATTATTAATAATAAAAATATTTTCCGGATCTTGCATGGGGAGGGGGGGGGGGGGAGGAACGCCTGTTCAACCCCCTACCATCGGCGGCTTCTCTTACTAATGCTATTATTATTACTAATAATAATAATAATATTTCTAAAATTATTATCAGTTTCTGCAAATTTAGGAGGATTATAAATTAATATTACATAATTTGGCAATAGAGGTGGGGGAGGGCAGGATTCTCCAGCCCCAGGACCCATCACCACTCTCTAAGGCCTTGCATCCGGGGGTGACACACAAGAACGCTTCACCACGAGATGGTCTTTAAAACAGTATGTTATACTTAATGTGATAACGGAGAAAGAAATTAAAATGTTATTCTTAAAGCTCTACCATTTCCTTACAGATCTCACTTACACAAAACTGCCTATGTTGCGAAGTTCGAAACCGAACCACAATAAGGTTTCACGCCGGCGTTGTTGTTGCTCATGCTCCATTTGATTGTGCATATTCAATCATTTACTTTCATAAACATCTTCATACTGACATTATGGGGTTTGAAGCCATTTTTCAGTGTTTCCTTAGTAAACAAAAGTTTGGTGCTTTTCGGTCGGTCAACACGAATGTACCCAAAAGAGTTGGGTTATACCCTCATCCTGAAAAAAATTACAACTCTTTTGGGTACATTCGTGTTGACCGACTGAAAAGCACCAAACTTTTGTTTTATCTTCATAATAACCTTAATTGTGATAAAGAATCGTTCAGACTAAACTAATTCCTGAAAAAAGTTGAAAAGTAAATTTTCAAACACTTTTGTTTGAATATTTCAGTTTACGATAACATCGAAAAGATACGTAAGGAAGCCTACACCCTAGTATACCTGTAACTTAGTAGTATGGTGAAAAACTGCTGTTTATTTCCTAGAATTATACGTATTTTCGTGTTTTTGTAAGTAACCATGACAAGTTATTTTTTTCTTTTATTCTTAACAAAGGAGATATTTAAAGAAATGTAGAATACATTTTTTGAAATTACATTTCTCATCACACAGGATTCAACGATAAGCTATAGCATATTATTATCAGGACAGAGTGACTTCAGCTCATCCTTTCGCATTGCCTTTTCCTCATCAACAACCAAGAAATTTCCAGAAACTACAAATTCAGTTGCTCTAGGGAAAGAAAACTAAGATCCGTTTCCCACGATTATCACATCACCATTCATGAACAAATATGGTGCAATTAAATGGGGCAATTGTGATAAATAACTAATACATGTAACTTTTTCTATGAGTGTATTTACATATTTATATCTTGTACCCCGCCCATCATTGGGCACAATCGTGTTGACCGACTGAAAAGCTACGAAAGACAATATTATAGCCTATATAAAAAATCAGTAGTAGTGGTGAAAGATTTCAGTCTATTCCTGTAACAACTTAGACCAGGAACTCATCCTAGCATCAACTCTTACCGCAGATTCATTATAAACACAAATACGGTACTTTTGATTGCCTGTAGCAGCCTTCCCTGGATACCATAATACTGTACTTCAGAATCCTCAGTTTCTTTTCTCTTGGTACTCTTCCGTACGCCTTCTCTAGATCTACAAAATACAAAAGTCTATTCCTCTCGTAGTATTCCTCAATCACTTGGCACATACTAAAAAAAATATATCCTCACATCCTCGTTGTGGTCTAAAGCCACTCTGGGTTTCCTCCATCTTACTCTCGGCCAATGATTATGCCTGAGTATACTTCAACCTGACCGCGTTGCCTACAAAAGTAAAGAACCTCAAGTCCATAACATTTGTGAGATGAAGTGTGCATTTGGGTCATACACATTTTATCCCCCAATAAATGGTTTGAATAATGAAGAACTATTTACATACCTCAAGATCAACAAGGGATATACAGTAGATACCCGATTAGAGTTCCTGGCTGTATCAAGGGACAACTAACAGGCGTCCTGAGCCACAGCGACTGGCTGCGTGGCTCAGCGGTAATGTTCTCGCCTGCTATGCCCAAGATAGCGGGATCGAATCCCCGGACAGTCAGTTGGCATTTGAGGATGCGCAAATGCGAAGGAGCCGTGTCAGTAGATTTACTGGCACGTTAAAGATCCCCTTCGGGGCAAAATCCTGGCACCCCGGCGTCTCTAAAAGCCACAGTTGTTAAAAGGGACGTAAAACCAATATTATAAATATGAGCCACAACATCCGGCAGACTCCCGCTTAGCATCACGTGGCTGGGAGACCCCACACCAGACCATACCAAGACTTAAATTCTTGGCAGAGCCGGGAATCAAGCCCGGGACCTCTGAGGTAGCCGACAACATTGCTGGCCACTGCGCCACGAGGTGTTTTATACATAGCACAGTATGTATTAAAAGGGCATATCAATAAACAGTATGGCTGTAAAAATTATGCTATACGCGTGTAGTCTCCACCCCCGCCCCACCAATTACGTAGACATGAAAAATGAATGAAGCTTGTAGTTTTACGTGACCGTTAATCTCGCGATCAGAGCTATGGGACCTTCATTTTTACGTGGAATCTGAACCACAGGACGTGATATTTCACTTCGAAAATCTCACTTGCCAGGAATCGAACCTTGGTGAGAGCCAAGCAGCTTGACCACTACACCATTACGTCCCCCAAAAAGTGAAGGAACGTGGGAATCATATAATCCCCGACTACTGTCGACCAAAATATTATGTGCACTCGAGCTTGAAGGTGGTTTGTGAAGTAACCAATGGACCTACATAAAATCCTATAACATCATCATTTTCGTCGTTCAGTTTACGTTAGTTCATTTAGGCTTGGAATGTTTAATTTATATTTTAATATTTTTTATCGCAGTTGGAACACAAAAAGTGCTCGTTTTAAAGTATGTTTCAACCATGCGTCACATTTACGAACTATTATCTCACAAACCCGTCATCAGATCGAATCCAAATTTTAACACTATGTGCATTGGAATGTTGTATAACTGGTTTATTAAAATATAAATTAAAAATTCCAAACCTACATAAACTAACGTAAAATAGAACGACGAAAATGATGATGTTACTGGATTTTATGTAGGTCTATTGGTTACTTCACAAATAACCTTCAAACTCGAGTGCACATAATATTTTGGTCGACAGTAGATACGTAGACGTCAAGAACAGATGATGAATTAGAATAAACCAGGCTTAAAAATAATGCCGGGATAGATCGTTGGTTTCTTAATATACGTATTTGGGCCATAATATATTTTGAAATATATATTTAAAAATCTGAACTCAAGTCCTAACGATTTCAAAATGCTATACCACACAGAAGTGAGGAATGGATTTCGGGAGTGAATCCACACTGCGAAATAATTGACGTTCATCTTTTTACAGCATATAAACACATCACTCCTCGGCGCCTGGAACATTACCAGTACTCAGTAAAATAGAGGGTACATAATAATGTAAACAGAGTTTCATATTGGCATATATCATCTACTCTGTTTTGAGTCTCTAATCTCCGGAAAGACGAAATGTTTGTAAAACCGGTCAAGTAACGGGAAAAAATACTATCCCAAAAGTCTATCATATCTCTGTATGAGTTCCGTTGTAGGCTAATCCTTTTTGTCTTCTTGTAGTATGAAGCTGCCCTTGAGTCTGGTAGTGAAAATTGTGTTTGATGTCGAAGTTTCCTATTTCCGTTTCTCCCACTTTAATTGTAATAGTAATACTACTAATAATAATATTGGTTTTACGTCACTTTTAACTACAGTGGCTTTTATAGACGCCAGGGTGCCGGAATTTTGCTAGTAAATCTACTGACACGGCTCCCTCGCATTTGCGCACCCTCAAATGTCAGCTGACCGCGCCAGACTTTAATAATTGTATAGCCTCTTCCGGGATAAAATTGTTCGTGTAGGATGGGCATTTGATTTAAAAACACAGTATTCACCAATAAGTCAATCCGTGCTCATTACAAAGCCTTACTATTTTTTTTAAAGTCATAGTACTAATAAAAATTGTTGCACGGTAAAAGGTATAACGTGCACTTTAAAGTTCTATTGCAGCTTTTAAGACAATAGCAATACCGTAGTGGAATGAGCTTGTCCGCTGCTCATTGTATGTGAAAGGGAGGCATGTGCTGATCTCCCCACTCCCCTGCATGGGGAAAAGCCTGAGCTGGCCTAGGCCAAATGTCTCAACTAATCTCTGTCTCTGTCTTGACCTGTTTCAAGGACAGGACTTTGCGACGTGACATCTGACGGAAACTGTCTGAACTACCAGCACCTCGACACGGCTAGCATTAGCAACTCAATATGCTTACATTTTCTAAAATCACGATTAAACATATACAGAGTTCTTAATTTGAAAATATGATTCAGTAGCACAATAGAGAAAACTATAAGCTGTCTTGCAGTGGAGTTTGTTTCTGTTTTCAACATCATCTGAAGGCATTGAAGAGGTTTGGAAAATTGCAGTTCAGAACTCTATTTTATATGGAGAATTGTGATTTTAACTACACTTTTTATAACTATCTTTGTATTCCTGTTCGATATGCTTTTGCACCGATGAAAAGTGTATAAAATATTACAGCGGGCTATAGGAACAAAATAATTTTACCTTGTCCCGTTTCTTTATAAAACGTTTCACAAACTTTTCACCCATGTTACAACAAGTGCTGGGCTGGCGGTCGGCCGTTCCCACTCCGGCCGGCTCTTAAGGTGTTATCGGAAATCCCTCAGCCCCCTTTTCCAAGACATACTCTATAATTTCTTTGTCCAAGTCAGGGAAGCGTTCTTTCCAAGGTCCACAAATAGGTATTCTTGATGTATGCGCACTTTTAAGTTTGTCCTTAGTTTGCTGCCATCTACGCACATTGCACTCACTCACTCCGTACATCTGTCCTGCTTTAAATTTTGATGTTATTTCAGCTTAACAAATCACAAATCACTATCAACTTGAAGTTTGCATCGCGTTAATTTCTGACGGCGTCATAAAGATGATCGTAGTAATTTCAAAACACGTCTTGCCCGCAATGGTATTGTTCGTTTTTGCGGCGGTGCTTTCCTTTCTTCCACGGTGTATGTTGTCCGTCTGTTTGTTGTCGATAAGTAGGCCTACCAGTATTGTCTTCATGTTCCATTTTTGTTTCTCAGTTAAGTGTGATCGTTTTCTTGTGGAAATCGATCTTTTAGTTATGTATAAACGCGAAGTTATACGGCTGGATTTAAACTCAAAGGATCAAATACGCAGACGATGCTGGTCGAGAATTCATTGTGAATGAATTTGATGTTCGCTACTTGCGTCAACAGAAAGACGGGCTAGAAACCAATAACCAAACATGCAAGGTGTTTTAAAACATGGCGACGCTAAATAAGAAATTGTTAGGTTAGAACACGTATCTGGTATTGTTAGTCACGATAAGCTGACGACAGATGACAAAATGAAGAAGGCCGTCAGTTGAACTCTTGCATGATTGGATACAGAGGTATGGGGTAGCTTCTTGAAGACTAGAATCGCAAATGCATTGGACGAGAGTAGCTCGGAGATTGGTAGCAGCGACGGCAGTTGACAATTCCAGTCTTCTTGTTTGAATCATGCAAATTTTACGTTTTCTCGGGAATAAGGTCTTTCCCTCACATATCCCCGCATATATCTCGCACAGAAGATTTTCGCACCTATTTTCGGAAGGGAAAGTGCAAGTTACATGCAAGCGAATGCCAGTAGACGCATTCAACCTGAAGATCAGCACTAAAACAAGCTTACAGCAGAAACGCGCAAGCAGTCCCACTGTAACAAAGTACAGTGATTTTCTGTGTACCAACTGCGGAAGGAATTAAAAACACTATTTGAGATGACGAATGGTTGTAAATAATGAACTTGCCATAACCTGTATCCTAGTTCTACAATTTCACGACACAGAAAACAAGAATTCGTTAAGTTTCTGGTGTCCCGTAACATTTCTCACAAGACGTATGATACGCACGTACCGGCTTCAGCAAAAAAAAGGGTGTGTTTAGTATTTAAATTACGACACGACCTTCAGATATCCGGGATCAACTTAGAAAGAGCGCTGACGTTATTAAATTAAGATACGTTTATCACTCAATTACTGCTCGTAAAACTGACGGGTTTTGTTCTTGTAAAGAGGTTTTAAAACATATTTCCGTATGCTTTCGAACATATAATTTATCCGATTAAAATTACGTGTTTGCGTAAATCCTAACCTCAAAATGTGTGCTAGTCGTAAATGTATGGTATTTAAACATAACCAACCATATTTTAATCTTCATTAACGCATTGATTTGTCGCGAGTTACAAGATGCCGCCGCCACATACTACTTTGCGAATAATAATAATTTAAAAACCTTGATCAAATATTTTTATACCCTGAATATAAGACGACCCCAAATTTTTATAACACAACAAGTGGGAAAAAACCTTGTCTTACATTCGGGTATATACAGTAAATCCTCTCTTAGTTTGATTGGAAGTTCAAATGATGGAACTGCTTTTGTCTCGAGCGGAATGTTGCTTCATTATCTGTCTCAATTTATGGAAAGTATTTCAGAACTCTTTCACCAAGGTTGATCAAATGATATTTTATAATTCTAACTGTACCATTTACCACCCTTCCCTTTCCCAGAGGGATGATGAGAGTAGGGAGGAGTGAGGCCAGGAACCCATTATAGTTGGTTGATGGGAAAACATTAAGGGTGAGGGTCCTTCCTGTGCTAACTACAACAGTTAGGTGATTTAGGGTATGCAAAACAATATATATTATAGCTTAGGTTCAGGACACATTATGATACAAGTTTTGTATAAATCATTGGTTTCTGTTGTAATGTTTGTGTGTGTAGGTCAGGACGCCAGCATGGTCTGCTACGACATCCACTATGCACTGCGGTTGTGTCGAGAGCGCGGCCTATCCAAGGCATGTGTTCAGCTGTCAGCTCTCCTGGGCCTGTGGGAGGCGGCGGTGGATCTGGCCCTCGCCGTGGATGTGGAGCTTGCCAAGCAGACGGCCAACCTCCCACAGGATGACCCCGAACTGCGCAAGAAGCTCTGGCTGAAGATCGGTGAGCTAACATTGTATATAAGCTATCTTGTGTAAGTTTTGAACAGATACCATTTGGTGACCAATCTTTTTTGTTGCCACCCAGGATTGTAACAGAGAGTGGTAAATCACAGCCATAGGTCACTCAGTAGAGTTACTGTTTCTCTGCTGGATAGCTGTGGAATTGAAAAATTAAAATTATTATGTGGATAGTCTAAATCAGAGTTTGTCAACGGGACTAATTTGAGCGGATGAAAACTCTTGCCAGTGCTGCAAACAAGCCCACTGGATTTCATGCACAACCAATCTGATGCGATTATATTCTACAATCAACATTCGTGGATTTCCAGTCTTGAATGTAATGGGAGGGACATGTAGCAGAGACAAGACACTCTTGCTCCGTAATAATTGTACCGCCCATTGGGATGAGTGGAACGGAGCCCAATCCTAAAGGTCCGGAAAGAGGATATTTAGCTAACGGAAAGAGATTTTATTTTTTAACACAATAAAATATATTCTACTAATACGAGGCACGTCCAGAAAGTAAGTTCCGTTTGGTAATAAAATTAAATTGTGTACAGGAACCCTGAAAAGTGACGGCTAACGGGGCTCTGGTGAAGCTACGATAGGCCCAGCAAGCCAGTAGTGGATGAAACCAAATGCTTTCAAAAATGGAACGAGCCTCGGACATGATGGATTTAATAGACGACACGGCTGTACACACGGACTAAGATTTGAAACTTTAAACCTAAGAACACTGACGGGGAAGGTGGAGGAGATAGTGGATATGATGGAAAGAAGGAAGTTGGATTTATTGGGATTGGCAGAAACAAAGTGGAAAGGGGAAGGAAGGAGAGAACTGAGAAAAGGCTATAGACTGTACTGGAGTGGGAACGAAGAGGGAAAGAGGAATGGAGTGGGAGTAGTAGTACGAGATGGTTTAAAAGAAGAAGTGAGGAGAATAAGTGATAGGATGATGAAAGTAAAAGTAGCACTGAGGGGAGAGACCATAGAAATAGTGCAAGTGTATGCTCCACAAGTAGGCTGCGCCTCTGAAGAGAAGGAGGAGTTTGAAGAGGAATTGCAGAAGAGGCTGGTAGGAAGAAATATGATTGTTATGGGGGATCTCAATGCCCATGTAGGAAGAGAAAGACAAGGTTATGAGAGTGTTCTAGGACCAGAGGGTTGGGGCGGAAGAAATGAGGAAGGAAAGAGACTGTTGGACTTCTGCCAGAGGAACAGCCTGCTAGTTGGGAACTCCTGGTTTAAGAAAAGAGAGAGCCACACAATCACATGGTACAGTGATGACTTGACCAGGAAGTCGGTGGTCGACTATATACTGTATGAGAAAGAACTAAATAAGAACATCACGTACATCAAGGTTATACCATCGGAGAACCTGGATAGCGACCACCGATTGCTGGTAATGAACCTGAGAGGGAGTAAGGAGAAGAAAGGGACTGAGAACCAGGAAAGACGTATAAGGATATGGAAACTGAAAGAAGGGGATAGAAGGGTCGAGTACCTCAAAATGGTAAAGGAAGGAATTCCAACAGATGAAGAAAGAGGGGTGGAAGAGGAATGGGCTAGATTTAAGAAGACACTAGTAGGTGCAGCAGAAGCAGTATGTGGGAGGACAAGTAGTAAGAAGAGGTGGAAGGAAACACCATGGTGGAATGAGAAGACAAAAGATATAGTAAGGGAAAAGAATAGAGCCATTAGGAGGTGGTATCAAAATAGGACGGTAGAGACAAGGGAAGAGTACCAGGAAAGAAAGAAGGAGGCGAAGAGAGTAGTGGCTGAGGAGAGAAGAAAGTGGATGGAAGAGTGGACAAAGATGATGAAGGAGGATAGTGAAGGTACAAAAAAAGGTCCTGTATGGGATCGTAAAAAATAAGAGGCGGAAGGATCCTACGGATTATGTTAGAATGGTTAACAAAAGGGGACAAGAGATACAAAATAGGGAAGAACTGAAGAAAATGTGGAAAGAATATTTTGAAGAACTTCTGAACCCAAATGGAAAAGATGGTGAGGAGGAAGAAATCGGGGAAGAGGAAGATGAACTGCAAACAGAAAGGGACTTACATGGAAAGAAGTGGAAGATGCAGTGAACAAGATGAAAGGAGGGAAGGCACAGGGGGTGGATGAGTTGAGTGTGGAGATGGTGAGAGCAGCAGGAGAGGTGGGGATACAGTGGTTGTACCGAGTGATGAGGACAGCATGGAAGGAAAGGAAGACCCCAGAGGACTGGAAAACAGGAATAATTGTCCCGATCTTCAAGAAAGGTAGTAGAACAGATTGCAGAAACTATCGGGGAATAACACTGATGAGTCATTGTGCAAAGATCTTCGAGAAAGTTTTGGAAAAGAGAATTAGGACAAGGATAGAAGGAGGGATGAGTGAAGAACAACATGGCTTCAGAGCAGGAAGGTCCACAGTGGATTTGATTTTTGCTGTAAGGCAGTTACAAGAACAGCACTATGAGCAGGGGCGGCCGCTCCTTATGTGCTGAAGTGCTGCAGCACATTGCTTTATTTAAAAATAAATTATTTTAATAGTAGGCCTATTATCTACAAATACAACGCTTTAAAAAAGACGTCAAGCAAAGAACAGGAAATATTTCTACTCCCCTCACTACGAGGTTCAGAACATGTACGGTTCGAGGTATCTAGGCGTGCGCTCTACTCCGTGCACGTCGTTAGCTGTGCAGATCACAGCCCAGCGAGAATTTCCAAGTTTATTGGCAGGAAGCGTGAATTTTTTCTTCTGCGCATGCGTGCCCAACTTTTCCCTTGTGTTCTGGATGTTCTGTTGGGAAAACAGCTAAGACCAGTCATCACAGCGATTCTTTGTTCGACCACAGAGAGGCAGCACTGGTCACACGGAATGTGAACGTGGCCAGTGGCACTATCTGGACTCAGCAATAGGATTTAAGAGGGAATCGCTCAAAGAAAATTGGGTGAAAAAAGCAGAGGAAGCCATCAGCTGTTCCCACCAGAAGGTCTTTTTCAATACTCCCAACCTACTTATTCTATAGCCACATTTTGTTAATCGATGTACTATCAAAATTATAATTTTTATGCCGTCAAAATAAGGACATGATTATTGTGATGCCTAGTTCATAAATTTCACTATAGCAAAATAACATGTGATTTTGCATTACGGCGTTGCTGGTTTCATTTTAATGCTTTTGGTAATACTGAGTAGTACTGTTTTTGCGCGGTCAGACCAAGTGTTTCCGAGTTCGTGAATATTTTGTAATTGCAGGTGTTATTGTGTGCAGTACTTAATTAATTTTGTATGAGGAATGAGTATATGTGTTGAGTTAGTTTGCGTGTTTGTGCAATATGGAAAACTCAGTGGAGAGCCTCTTGAAAACCCCATTTTCAACCAGAACTCTTGAAGAAAAAACTAAGGCAAAGAAGTTAGGTAGACCTACCCCGGACTTAGATATTGCTCAGAAAGCCACTTCTAACAAATCTGCATACACTAGAAAATTTAATAGAAAAGTGTATGAAAACGATTGGGTGTGCGGGTGTGAAATTAGAAATGCCCTTTTCTGTTTCCCTTGTTTGTGTTTTGGCAATAGTGATTCTTGGGGAACAGTGGATGTTAGAGATCTTGGACATCTAAACGCTTTAATGAGGAAGCATAATGACAGCGAGAAACACATCAATAATTCTTTTAAATTTAAGTGCTTTAGGAACAGTTAATATTGCAACACTATTAAGCCGTGCTTATCATGAAGAAAAAGAAAAGCACAATCAACAAGTGGAGAAGAACAGGTATGTGCTATCCAGAATTATAGACTGCATTAAGTTTTGTGGTGCGTTTGAATTAGCTTTAAGAGGGCACGACGAAAGTGATAATTCAGGCAATCCTGGCGTTTTCTTGGGCCTAGTGGATTTAATTTCCAGTATAGACAGTGCAGTAAAGGAGCACATTGAATCTAATAGAGTTTTCAAAGGGACCTCAAACACCATCCAGAACGAGCTGTTGGACTGCATGCTAGAAACCTGCAGAGAAGTGATAGCAGAAGAAATGCAGCAAGCATATTTTGTTAGTGTGATGGCGGATGAAACTACAGATGTTTCAGAGCAGACACAGTTAGTGTTGGTATTTCGGTATGAGAAAGATGGTATTCCGTACGAACGATTTTGGGGCTTCTTTAAACCAGAAGGTCAGAATGCGGATTCCCTTGCATCATGTATTTTAAGTGTAATGGACAACATGTTTAACGCTACACCACACAAAGTTATTGCGCAGACCTACGACGGGGCATCAGTGGTGGTAAAGGTGGAGTGCAAACAAAGATAAAAGCCTGCTATCCCAACGCACATTACATCCACTGCTATGCACACCAACTGAATTTAACAATGGAACATGCAGCTTCGCACACCGTAAATGTGGTGTACGAGCAAAGGGTATCCATAAGGGAGTGTTTATTAATGCTGGAGAAAACCCCATCCTATAAAACTTGCCTGCAGGCAAACGGGCATCGTCGCAGCTTAGAAGACGAGGAATTCATATTTTGGCTACATTTCTTTCATAAATTGATGCCACATGTGGACATTATGTACAATCAGTTGCAGTCAAGAACAGCTGATGCCGTGAAGATAAAATCCGCTGTGTCACACTTCATGCAAGTGATCAACAACATCAGGGAATCGGTAGAAGACATTGCTAGTACCGGTACTTCTGAAGAAATGTGTGCTTCAGAAAACAAGCGCAGAAAGTTATCATGTCGGCGTACTGATGCCAAGGAAGTATGTGATAGAATAACACGAGAAGCCCGCGATCGCTTCCAAACCTTGGATCACCTGGAAGCAGCAAAACTGTTAGATTCCACCAACTTTGAACGATTTTCCAAAACGTTTCCAGATAAAGAACTAGGTGTAACTGTTCAAGCCTATAGCATGCTGGAAAAGAAAAGGCTCAGAACAGAACTGTCGGTTCTGAACTGTAGGCCAGATTTTAGGAATATTGGTGGGGCAGTCCCTCTTCTGCATTTCATAATATCCAGTAATCTGCAAGGTACGTTCTGCCAAACAAGCAAGCTTCTGAGGATATTAGTAACAACACCCGTGACTACTTCAGAGCCTGAGAGGTGTTTTTCATCGCTGAAGAGGATCAAGACCTTTCTGCGGAACACCATGGCACAAGAAGGACTAAGTGCCCTCGCTATGCTCTCCATTGAGAAGAAGATGGTCTCCAGTATGGAGGGGTTCAATGCCAGGGTGATTGACAAGTTCTGCAACAAGAAGGAGCGACGTATGGACTTCAGTTTTCGTCACTGAGTGAGTGTTTCTATATGTTTATATATTTTAAAAAAAATTGGAAGGAGGGTTAGGCCTACAGCACACATCTAATTTTCTATACCAGCCGCCACTGACTATGAGTATGGAACAGATCTACTGATGGCCTTCCTGGACTTTGAGAAAGCATATGACTGTGTATGCAGAAACAAAGTATGGAAGTCCCTGGAGGATAGAGGAGTAGAGAAATGGACTATAAAGAGGATAAAGGAGATGTACAAGGGAAGCGTGAGCTGTGTGAAAGTGGGAGGAGAGAGATCAGACTGGTTGGAACAGAGAAACGGCCTGAAACAAGGAAGTGCACTGTCACCGTTACTTTTCATTGTGGTGATGGATGACATAATGACCCGAGTGGCACAAGTAATTGGGGAAGGAAAGATGAAAGCAATGGTGTTTGCAGATGATTTGATGATTTGGGGAAACAAGGAGGAGGAGGTACAGGAACAGTTGGACGTGTGGGAAGGAATAATACAAGGATATGGGATGAAATTTAGCATAAATAAGAGTGAGATGGTGATCACAACAAGGAAGAAGGAAAGAACCACAACGGGAATAACAATTGGTGGGGAACAGCTGAAGAAAGTGGAGAGTTTCAAGTATCTGGGAAGCCTGATACAAGATAATGGAAGAAACGATAGAGAAATAAATGAGCGGGGGAGGCAGGCAGAAGCATTTCGGAGGAGTGTGAGAAGCATGTTATGGAGCAAGGATGCCCCTCAGAACAGCAAAAAGATCATATATCGGACGTACTATGTCCCTATCCTGTCGTATGCCTCGGAGACCTGGGTTATGAAAGGAAGGGAGAAGAGCAAAATACAGGCCAGTGAGA
This sequence comes from Meconema thalassinum, assembly GCA_946902985.2. Taxonomy (NCBI): domain Eukaryota; kingdom Metazoa; phylum Arthropoda; class Insecta; order Orthoptera; family Tettigoniidae; genus Meconema; species Meconema thalassinum. The sequence continues at coordinate 381,039,001 of OX336394.1, read as the reverse complement.
TGAGGTTCTTGAGAAGCAGTATTGGAGCTACAAAGATGGACAGAATAAGAAATGAGAGGACCAGAGAATTAATGAAGGAGGAACCATTACAGGATGGTATAGAGAAATCTAGACTTAGATGGTATGGACATGTAAAATGAATGGAGGAGAAGAGGATACCCAGGAGGATACACGAGACGAAGTGGGAAGGAAAGAGACCGAGAGGAAGACCGAGAGACAGGTGGCTGAAGGGGGTGGAAGAAAGCGTGAAGAAGAGAGGAGAAGACTGGACAAGGGTGGATGCTGAGAGATGGTGGGAAGACAGAAGACGTTGGAGAGGCTTGTGTTCCAAACAGACCCGGCCAGTGGCTGGAAACTGTGCAAGATGATGATGATGATGATGATGATGATGACAGATACAGAAAAATTATTTATTGCACAACATTCTACACCTCTTAAACTACTTTTCCACATAACTGCCGAACTTTTGCAGGCATTTGTCATAGTGTGGCACAAGTTTTTGGATACCTTCTTCATAGAAGTTTGTCGCCTGTGTCTTCAACCAGTTGGAAACATAATTTTCCGAGATGTCAAGATTTGTTTCGGCTTAACCTTTGCTGGGGATGAAGTGTGCCTCCATTCCATTGATTGCCGCTTACTTTCAGGGGTGTCGTAAGAAGCCCAAGTTTCATCTCCTGTGACTATCTGTGTCAGAAATTTTTCGCCGCCTTCATTGTAACGGGTCAAAAACTGAAGTGCACTACCCATCTGTTTTGTTTTGTGTTGCTCCGTAAGAATCTTTGGTACCCAACTTCGGCAAAGTTTACGAAAGTTTAGTGTTTCGGTAACAATTTCATGAATTAGTGATCATGAGATTTGGGGAAATTCCATAGCGAGAGCACTAATTGTAAACCCGCGGTTTTCCCGGATCTTGTCATCAATCGTGTGAACCAGTTCTTCCGTAACCGCTGCAGCGGAACGTACAACTTGTTGAAGACACAGGCGGCACACGTCTATGAAGAAGGTATACAAAAACTCGCGCCACGCTACGACAAATGCCTGCAACATTTCGGCAGTTATGTGGAAAAGTAGTTTAAGGGTTGTAGAATTTTGTGCAATAAATAATTTTTCTGTATCTGTACACAATTTAATGTTATTACCAAACGGAACTTACTCTCTGGACGTACCTCGTAGATTACAAAATTTGACTTAAAATAATGCACCCATTTACATTTAATTTAAGATTAGTTGTTAATTTTTCTTGAAGTACATTTCACTGCGTTGCCATGAACATTTGCTATGAAGACTCGATGACCTTAAATATATTTATTCAAGCAAGGCGCAAAACTTAACCTAAGCTGAAAACAAATTCTCAATCACACAGCCGGCGCATTCACACACACAGTACATTCGAATAAGATTAAGCAGAAACTAAAAATTGAACGACCAACAAGTTGGAATCCTACAATTGAAATCTAACCCTCCTCTCCCCAAATACGAAGACCAAACAGAACACCAAAGACAACAAGACGAAGAAAATTCCCACGCGATTGAATATTAGATAATTGAAACTGGCGGCAGGGGTCAAAGGCTACCTCCACTTCTCCTCTCAAAAATGACACACCTGTCATCACAGGATACCCAAAACAAAACGCATAGAAAGGCCTATCACAAATCCTACACTTGACGCACACTAGGAAGTATAATTAATGATATTTGTTTCGTGCTGCTGGAAAAATGCCTCTGTTTGGGTGCTACTTGCAAACAGTGATCATTCACATAGAGAAGTAACATATCTGGAGTGTCTGTGTCAGGGATAGCACATGGTAGTGGTTCAGGATGTCAAAGTTTAGGAAGTGTAATAAGTGTACTGTCCAGCTGTAAAAATAAGAGTAGCCATGCTCTTAAATTGTGATTATATTCCAAGTTCTACTTTGGATCACAGTGTAGGTTTGCAGTTGAAACAGTTTCTGTTATTCTGTATCTTCTGTAGTGATATAAATAATACAGTACAGCTGCATAATACTAGTGTTACTCCTTCTTAGATTCTTACATTATACTATCATGTAACAAAATAAAATGAAAAGGGCTGATGAGAATTTCAAGCTGGGACGTTAACATTGCATCTACAAGCCGACGTTCAGAATTAACTTGTATTGTTGCAATCAATACATTTGCAAAAACACTACAGCTGAACATGCACGTAATTATGTTCTGATTATTTAATAATACCATACAAATAGGTCTATTTTATGACAATGATATTTGTAGTTATAGTAGCAGCTGCATTAGTATTATTTTTTAAACTTATTTCCAAAGCAATGATTAGGGAATCATTTTGTGACTACAGTTCTCTCAATGCAGGTATTTAGAAAAATAATGGCTCTGAGGTTGATATTGTGGTCTATTATGGTCTAAGATTTAATAAACTTTGGATGGAGGATGAAAACCTACAGTATAGGCAAAATAAAAGAACTAAATTGGCTAAGACTATGTATAATTGATTGTAGTGGTCCAATGTTGGCCATAAAATATAAAATAAAAAATTAAAATAAATCTTTGGAATTTATGTCTGCAAATAATATAATTTGTAATGAGACTCTGAATGTATTTAGCTTCTAGAAAGTTTTGAAGTCAATTTCAGGGTTGCCTTAGTTGTTAATGCCCAATCATATAAGATTGAAAATAGCAGACTAAACCTGAAAGAATGTTACATGTGATAAATTATTATTTGCACAGATTACAAAAGGGAAAGCCTCTGTGGCTTAGGCGGCAGCAAGCCGGCCTCTCACCGCTGGGTCCGTGGTTCAAATCCATGTCACTCCATGTGAGATCTGTGCTGAACAAAACGGAGGCAGACAGGTTTTTTTCCGGGTACTCCGGTTTTCCCTGTCAACATTTCATTCCAGCAACACTCTCCACTATCATTTCATTTCATCTGTCATTCATTTAATCATTGCCCCAGAGGAGTGCGTCAGGCCTCGGCAGCCGGCATAGTTCACATCCTCGCAGCTAGATGGGGGTTTCATTCATTCCATTCCTGACCCGGTCGGAGTCTGGAAGCAGGCTGTGGATTTTCATTTCACAGATTACAAAGGGGGCGAATCCTTTTACGTGTGATAAATTATTAGTTGCACAGATTACAAAGGGGGACTAATCCATTTATATGTGATAAATTATTATTAGCACAGATTACAAAGGGAGACTAATCCTTTTACATGTGATTAATTATTATTTGCACAGATTACAAAGGGGGACTAATCCTTTTACATGTGATAATGATTTGCACAGATTACAAAGGCAGACTAACCCTTTTACATGTGATAAATTATTATTTGCACAGATTACAAAGGGGGACTTATCCTTTTACATGTGATAAATTATTATTTGCACAGATTACAAAGGGGGACTAATCCTTTTACATGTGATAAATTATTATTAGCACAGATTACAAAGGGGGACTAATCCTTTTACATGTGATAAATTATTATTAGTACAGATTACAAAGGGAGACTAATCCTTTTACACATGATTAATTATTATTTGCACAGATTACAAAGGGAGACTAATCCTTTTACATGTGATAATTTATTAGATGCACAGATTACAAAGGGGGCTAATCCTTTTACATGTGATCAATTATTATTAGCACATATTACAAACTGGGACTAATCCTTTTACATGTGATCAATTATTATTTGAACAGATTACAAAGGGGGACTAATCCTTTTACATGTGATAAATTATTAGTTGAACAGATTACAAAGGGGGACTAATCTTTTTACATGTGATAATGATTTGCTCAGATTACAAAGGGGGACTAATCCATGTACTTGTGATAATTATTTGCACAGATTACAAAGGCGGACTGACCCTTTTACATGTGATAAATTATTATTTGTACAGATTACGAGTAGGGGGGGGCTAATCCTTTTACATGTGATCAATTATTAGTTGCACAGATTACAAAGTGGGACTAATCCTTTTACATGTGATAAATTATTATTTTCACAGATTACAAAGGTGGACTAATCCTTTTACATGTGATAATGATTTGCACAGATTACAAAGGCGGACTGACCCTTTTACATGTGATAAATTATTATTTGTACAGATTACAAGGGGGGGCATCTTTTTACATGATGAATTATTTGCACAAATTATAAACGGGGCGGATTAGTTACAGATTATAAGTATGATGATGAAGCCCCTCCTTGTAACCTGTGCAAATAATATTAAATACATACAGTATAAGAACAAGTAGGTCCGTGAAGAACTACACAGCCCATTCTCATATATCCTACTTATGTTAATTGCCTCTATCAGCATACAAAATTTGAGTTTCTTTGCTGTAATAGATTCGTAGATAATGAGAACTGTCAAAATATTTCAGATGGTTGCCATGTTGGATTTTTATATATGTAGGTCTTAGAGTTATGTACTATTACATGAAGATTATTGTGTAGGTGTCTATTCAAACTTCAATCACATGATTAGGGCAAAAGAAATAACATCGAGATTCTAAAATTTCGCACAGCTGCCATCTTGTGGTTATGAAAACAATTGAAATAAATTAGATGGCAGTGGATTAAAATTTGTATAAGCATTTACCGTACCAAGTTTCACTGCGCTCCGATGGTTAAATCGCGAGATGTGTCCATTTAAAAATTCATATTTCGTGTCACCGCCATGTTGGATGTGTTCTCGCCAGGTTATTGAAAGTCCCATAGGTGAACTTATGTTCATAGCTTGTTGTTGTTGTTGTTGTTTCCTATGGCTAGCCCGGATTCCAATCTATCAGCTTTCTTGCGTTCCAATAGAGTTGTGTGAGGTTTCCAGAAGTTCTAGCAGTCACATCAAGTTTGTTGCAATGTAGCAGGTGCCCCTTATCCATTTTACTTCCAGGTTCGTGACAAAGTGTGCATTCTTCAGATCTCAGGATGTTGATTCGTTTCAGATGAGCTGCAAGGCAGTCGTGGCCAGTGTTAAGTCTGAAGAAGGCTACAGCTTCTCTTCTTGGTGTTAATTTATATTGATCCCATTTAGCATCAATGTCCTTCCATAATTTGGTTTCTGCTGTTTTCTTTGCCATTTCTTCATACCTGTTTTTGATAGTATTTATCAAGATCCTTTTTGCTGACATAAAATCAGTCTAACAGGTTGTTGTAGTGTGGTACCTTTTTTTTGCTAATCTGTCTGCCTCTTCATTTCCTGCTATTCCAACATGAGAAGGGATCCACTGAAATGAGATCCGTTTGTGGAGTCTTTGAAGGGTTTTGATCATACAAAAAATTTCTTTCAGTTCTTTATTTTGGGGCTTATAATTTGACGAGATGGCTTGGATGGCTGCTTTTGAATCTGTAATGATAACGCATTTTTGATAATCAATGTTTCTGCTTAATAACTGATGGAGTGCATGTGAAATTGCTCTTATCTCAGCATCAAAGATTGTTTTGTTTTGGCCTACTGGGAAGTAGAGTGAGAAGAGAGATGAATGTATTCCTGCTCCAGTTCTATTTTCTTTGTCTTGTGAGCCATCTGTAAATATTTTTAGCCATTGATTAGATGGATATCTTTCTTCTATTGTACAGAGGGCCAGTTGTTTTAGATCTTGTGGTGAAGAGTCTTTCTTGCAGACCTCTTCTAGCAAAGTAAGATCTGTAGTCACTTGTATATATTCAATGGGGTTGACTGGCACACAGAGTGGTTCAAGTTTTATTTGCAGATTGCTCTTATTGATATATTCTTTGGCGAGACTTAAGGGATCTTTTTGTGTTTTAAGATTGGGGCTAGAAGCTGGTTTTTTGATCCATGTCATTTGAGGTAGTCTTTGTATACTGAGATATGCATTGGCTGTTTGATGTTTCATCTCTTCTTCTATTGGTAAGTTGTGGGTATATAATTGCAAGGCGGTTATAGGTGTGGTTTTTATTGCACCTGTTATGATTCGTAGGGCATTATTCTGACACCTCTCGAGGCGATCAATGTTTGACTGGGGTGCTGAAGAGAGTACTTCACTGCCATATTTTATGATAGGTTTGATGTAAGTATTGTAGGTTTTGTTGAGTGTGTCTTGAGTGCTCCCCCAAGTAGCTCCTGCTAGTCTCTTCAGTAATTTCATCCGTTTGCTTACCTTATCCTCCACATGTTGTATGTGTTTGGTCCAGTTCAGCTTCTTGTCCATGATGATACCTAGGTACTTTGTACTTTCACTTTTTGGAAGGTCTTGATTACTAAATTTGAGACTGAAAGTTGGATTGTGGTGTCTTAGGGAGAAAAACTGGTATACTGTTTTGGTAGTATTGATTTCCATATTATTGTTTTCAGTCCAGTTTTTGAGTTTTATAAGTGCCGGTTCATTCTGTGTTCAAGAAGCATTTGCTGATTTGGGCTGTTACGTGCTGTGGTCCAAATGATAACATCGTCTGCAAACATGCTGATATTCACATTACCTACTTCTTTTATTGTTTATGGAAGATCGTTGATGTACACATTGAATAAAGTTGTGCTTGATATAGCTCCTTGTGGGAGGCCTAGTTTTGATTGCTTGCAACCTGAAGTTTTGTTGTTGTAACGAACATTGATCATTCTTTGTGAAAGGAATCTTGAAAACCAGTTTAACATACATCCATTTACTTTGAAGTTGATAAGCTTCTTAAGCAGCATGTTTCGCCATACAGTATCATAGGCTCCTTTAAAATCGATGAAAACTGCAAGAACACTTTCCCTTTTGTTAAAGACTTCTTTAACAGCTTGTGTAAATCTCATTATTTGGTGGGAGGAGGGCCTGATTTGTCTAAACCCTGCTTGTTCTTCTGATAGAAGAGATTTTGTTTCCAAGTACCAATTGAGTCTATTTGTAATCATCCTTTCTAGAATTTTTACCAGAATGGAGGTAAGTGCTATAGGTCGGTACGAGGGGACTTGGTTTTTTGGCTTGCCTGGTTTTAAGATTGGAATGATGGTTGCTTTAGTCCAGTCTTAGGTAGGTTATCATTTGATGTCCAAAATTTGTTGAATATGTGTAGCAGTATGTTTAGAGCAGATGGACCTAGATTTTTTATGAATTCTGGGAATATCTCATCAGGTCCTGGTTGTTTTCTGACTTGTGTGTTCTTTATTGCTAACATTAACTCTTCCATTGAAAATTCATTGTTAAAGATATCGTCTGCATTATTATTCATGAATTTATTTTTTTTTTTTTTTTTTTTTTTTTTTTTTTTTTAGAGTCTTGTCTTCTTTCTTTTTCTGTTTCGATAGTATAATTGAAGTGAAATGTTTACAGAAGTGGTTTGCTATTTTATGACAGTCTGTAATTTCCTTATCATTTATCATAATAGGATTCAAAGGAGTGACTACGTGTTTGTTATTTAGAGAATTGATAAGTTTGTGAGCTTTATTGCTGTCTCATACCTGCCAACTTTTGAAAAGGGCTATCAGTAAAACTCACGCGCGACAAAAAAAATCTAACGATTTTCGACATACCCCGGCTTGACGAAAATAATAATACTTCTGGGCTACAAAATACAATAATTCATGCTTTAAACAGGATACTTCAATGAAATCATATCTACTTACATGATTTGTAGATGAACATAACAATCAAGAAGAAATCCATGTTAATCAGCAGCAGGCGTGGTGAATATTGGTTTGGAGCAGACATAACAGGACTTCCTTGATAGATTAAGCTGATATACGATAATTGAAAAAGGCTTTAAACAATAAAACTTGTTTAACGTAACACAGGCAAGAAATAATATAATACACACTGCAAATCACATGCTAGTTCGACTTTTAAGTCATGGTTGTGGCCTTTTTAGCTTCCTGCAAACAGTCTTGAGAAAATGTTTTGTCATAACAGGGACCAGAACTCCTGGTCTTCAAAATAGAAATAGACTCCAGAGATTCATTGGACATGGATGACCTGAACTGTGTTCTATTTTTCTTCACAAAGCTAAAAAAAAACATTCACATTCTGCATAGCTATGGGGTATGGTGAGAATAGAGAGCAATACTCTAAAAATTCGGTTATACTTAAGAAGTCCATCGGCTCCACGAATTCTTGATATTTGTGCCCAACTGGAATCACTTGCAGCATCTTGATGTGCAGCCAAAGAGTCATCTACCTGAAGAGCTGTGAACTGCCTCTGAAGCACATTCACCACCTCATCTGTAGTTTCATTCTCTTCCTTGCATAACATGATAGGAAACTTTTCCAAGAAAAAACGAATGGAAGATAAGTGTGAATCTTCAATTTTGTCTAACCTAGCAACTTGAGCATTCTTTAACACGTCATCCTTGAGTGGAAACTTGTTGATGATGTAGTCACAGGCAGTATAAAAGTAGTTTCTCACTGATGAAAAGAAAAGGAATTTATCTGTATCCGGTCCGTTCTGAAGGCACTTAACAACTTCAGATGATGCATTTTTTGCCATTTTATTTACAATACATGTCGTTTTCGTGCGACCACAACTATATTTCTTTGCAACTTCTGATGTGGGAAACATCTTCTTAAATAAAGCTCCAGCATGATCAGCCGCACTTAAGGGCACATTGTGTTCCACCAAAAAGGAAGTAAACAGACACTCGGCCCTAATTACGTCACTGTAAACGTTTCCAGACTTAGCAAAAAAGGTGTTGATTTTCTTGCTATCTTCTTCGATTTAACATAACTAATGTGTTTACCGCACTTCACATGATTACTTAAATCGTTTTTTCCACCATATGCAATATTAATATCACACCCACATACCGTGCAAAAGGCAAATTTTTATCTCTTTCTTGATTTTAGTATGCACGGAAAATCAACCGAGTATGATTCTTTAAATGTCTGGAAGTACTGTTTCTTGTTGGATTTGTTCATTCTCGATATCTACTAAAACATCGAAAGGAACCTGGATCACTGAACGTCACATAAAATTATAACATAAAACAATTAAGACAGCCAACACTTCATTAAAACATGTCAAAACACACCAACCATTAAATGAACACGACGCCAACCTCGTGAAGATAGAATATGCACATGGTAGAAAAAAATAAACACACACACACACGTGGAACGAATGTAATTAGTCCAAGGAATACAGGAAACTGCGAAGCACGAAGTTATAGCCAAAAACTCGAACGCTTCATTAAAATATGCCATAACCTTAAAAGACGAAAACATTCAAGGAACGCCAACTTCGCGAACAATGAACAACTAACGTGGTCAAAGAATATGGTTTAAATCGCAACGAGCGAACGGAGCGGAACAAAGAATATGCGAAGCAGAGCCTGTCAACACCTAAGATTCACATGCAAGAACGGTTATCCCGGCTTCAAATTCAATTACGATGACGACACAGCCATCACACGGTTAAAAGTACGAATCATATCAAAGAACGAGTTATCGACTATCGTGGACTTGCCTTCGACCCACGCAAACAATCGATTGTACGGAAGTGGGCGGTATTATCGAATGTAAATTATCGTTTCAAATTTTTGTCCGCGAAATCGTAAAATGACACCGTTCGTCCGTAAAACCGTAAAATGCTGCAATTTCCGTAAATTTTACGGATAAACCGTAAAAGTTGGCAGGTATGCTGTCTGTCCTATAGTCAACTGTTGTTAAAAATGTGTTCCAAGATTCTCTTTTTGATATTGTTACTGCTTGTTTTAATTTTGCTGTTGCTTGTCGCCATTTCCGTACATCATTTTGATCCTGAGTAAGTTCAGCTGTTCTTCTTGCTTTGTCTCTGGCGGACGTAAGATTGTTCAATTCATCTGACCAGAATGGTTTATATTTTGTTTGGGCACCTCTGGGTATGCACAGTTTGGCTATGTCTTTTATGGCTGTAGTAAATTTATTCAGGATGTTGTTAGGAGGTGCATCAAGATCAATTTCCGACATTTTAGTTTCAAGTTTGTTTCTGAAATTTTCCCAGTCTGCCTTTTTAAAGTTCCACCGAATCTTCTGGTCTGCACTTTGAGCAGATTCACTGTATGATGTAATAGTAAGAAGGGACATTCTATGTCCACTGCCTGGATCTTCGAGTACTGATCGATGACTGTGGTTTGTAAGATCTGTTGAGACTAATATGAGATCTGGGTTAGTTGTGCAACCAGAGTGGTGAATGAATGTTGCTGGGTCTTTGTTACTATATAATAGCTCAAGAGAGCTACTCTCTATAAGGTCTTTTATTGTTTTACCAGCTGAATTTGTGTAGTTGTAGCCCCAGACTGGAGAAGCTGCATTGAAGTCACCTATAAAAATAGTAGCTGTTTTGATTTCTAAAAAGTGAAGATTCAGATTTTTATTGTTTGGAGGACCGTAAACACAGAAAAACTGTTATTTTCTTGTTGTTGATCCATATGGATAATTCGATAATTTCTGATGTATCTGTATGGTCCATTTCTTTTACAATTCTGAATTTTGACATGATGTTGTTCTTCACTGCTGCAAATATTCTGCTTGCTATTTGTCTTATTTTGAAGAGTGTGTAGATGGTATACCCTTGGATCTTTAAATATTGTATGTTTTCAGGTGCAGTGTTGGTTGGCTTCATTGATTAGAAGGATGTCTATATCTCTATCATGATTTTCTTTACTTCCAAAAGTTTCTTTGTTGATAGACCACCTGCATTCCATTGCAGTATTCTTACTTTGTGTTGTTTTGCTCTGAAAAGAGCAGTTTTATTTGTTTGCTCTTGTTTCTATATTCTGGAACGTTTTTGCCAAAATTGTTACTCATTTAGCACCACCCAGGGGACACGTACAGCTTAAGGTAGGCTGCGGACGTGAGTAACGTCATCCCCCCGTAGCTTCTATCAGCGTACAAAATTTCAGTTTGATTGCTGTCATAGATTAATATAATATATTGAGAACCGTCTAAATATTTCGGATGGTTTGGTTTTTATATATGTAGGCCATAGAGTTATATACTATTAGATGACGATTATTGCGTAGGTTCATTATTCAAACGTTCACTTCAATCGCTTGATTAATACACAAGGAATAAAAAATTAATTTTAATATTTTGCACAGCCGCCATGTTGAGGTTATGTAAACAATTGAACTAAATTAGATGCAAGTGCATTACAATGTATAAACAATTACTGTACCAAGTCTCTCTGCGTTTGGATGGTTAAATCCCGAGAAAAGTCAATTTAAATGTTTCAGATTCGCTTCGCCGCCATGTTCGATTTGTAGTTAACAGGTTTTTGAAAGTCTCATAGGTCATCTTCTAGTAGTGACCTCTATCACCGTATAAAATTTCAGGGTGATATCAGTAATAGTTTCGGAGATATAGAATGCTGTTGAAACATTTTGCACAACCGCCATCTTGAGGTTATGTAATCAATTGAACTAACTTAGGTGCCAGTGCATTACAATGTGTATAAACATTTGCTGTACCAAGTTTCACTGCGTTTGGATGGTTAAATCGCGAGTCAAGTCCATTTAAATGTTTCAACATCACTTGGCCGCCATGTTATTTTTGTAGTTAACAGGTTTTTGAAAGTCTTATGGGTGATCTTCTAGTAGTGCCCTCTATCAATGTACAAAATTTCAGGGTGATATCAGTAATTGTTTCGGAGATACAGAATGCCGGTGAAATATTTTGCATGGCCGCCATCTTGAGGTTATGTAAACAATTGAACTAACTTAGATGCCAGTGCATTACAATGTGTATAATCATTTGCTGTACCAAGTTTCATTGCGAATGGTTTAATCGCGAGAAAAGTCTATTTAAATGTCTCAATTTCGCTTGGCAGCCATGTTCTTTTTGTAGTTCACAGGTTTTTGAAAGTCTTATGGGTGATCTTCTTGTAGTGCCCTCTATCACCGTACAAAATTTCAGGGTGATATCAGTAATAGTTTCGGAGATATAAAATGCCGGTGCAATATTTTGCACAGCCGCCATGTTGGATTAGTGAGACGTAATAACATTTGAAGGTCGGGGTCGGCCAAAATGGTGCTATGATCACACAGAGTTTCATTGAAATCGCTCCGGCCGTTTAGATTTTAATGGGGGGGAGGGGGGGACGACACGACACACACACATAATTATGCACACACACAAACTAAAGGTGAACTCATAAGCCTATTTTTTTTTTCATAAATGAAAATAGGGTAAAAATTAGGTAGTGTCTTATACAGGGTCTTTCACTCATAGTGGGGCCGGCCGCACGGCGCATGGAGGATCGGACGAGCACATGCCAACTCGTTGAGCTTGGGGTCGAGAGAGCGCCCGTATGAATAGCATGTAAATACCAAGCACACAGTAAATCAAAGTAAAATCATTACTCAACTTGTCACAGAAGATGTTGAATATGTCATCCACCTGCATCTACACATTTCTGGCATCTTCTAAGGAAATTTTCATTCCCTCGCATTAGTTCATCCACCGAGATAGACTCAATTTCTCTCGTGATATTTAGTTTGAGTTCATCTAGAGTGTGAGGGTTTGTTGCATAAACCGTATTTTTCAATTTTCCCCATCAATAAAAATTGAAGCAATAGGCTTTAACACTAAGCAATAACACGTTATAAAATTTTGAAACACAATAACAATTAAACAATAACCACGGACACACATTATAAACTTAAAACACTTATAACTTAAAATCGGAAAATAGAAATAATGACGTCAACTTTACTCGTCAAATCCTGCGTCGCAACTGTCTCAGCTCAGTGTTGCAATGTGCTCGTCTGAACTTCGGCTCAACCTTCTACCTGCAGCGCTGCGCCGGCCATGCGACAGGCCTCATTTTGAGCGAAAGACCCTGTATAATTGGGCATAAATATCAGTTGACCAACAGGAAAGTTGATAATTAATTGTATTTAATTTACTAATTTTTAATTCTAAACGATACATTTGTATTTTTTCGACTACCGCCTTGCAATTATATACCCACAACTTACCAATAGAAGAAGAGATGAAACATCAAACAGCCAATGCATATCTCAGTATACAAAGACTACCTCAAATGACATAGATCAAAAAACCAGTTTCAAGCCCCAATCTTAAAACACAAAAAGATCCCTTAAGTCTTGCCAAAGAATATATCAATAAGAGCAATCTGCAAATAAAACTTGAACCCCTCTGTGTGCCAGTCAACCCCATTGAATATATACAAGTGACTACCGATCTTACTTTGCTAGAAGAGGTCTGCAAGAAAGACTCTTCACCACAAGATCTAAAACAACTGGCCCTCTGTACAATAGAAGAAAGATATCCACCTAATCAATGGCTAAAAATATTTACAGATGGCTCACAAGACAAAGAAAATAGAACTGGAGCAGGAATACATTCATCTCTCTTCTCACTCTACTTCCCAGTAGGCCAAAACAAAACAAACTTTGATGCTGAGATAAGAGCAATTTCACATGCACTCCATCAGTTATTAGGCAGAAACATTGATTATCAAAAATGAGTTATCATTACAGATTCAAAAGCAGCCATCCAAGCCATCTCGTCAAATTATAAGCCCCAAAATAAATAACTGAAAGAAATTTTTTGTATGATAAAAACCCTTCAAAGACTACACAAACAGATATCATTTCAGTGGATCCCTTCTCATGTTGGAATAGCAGGAAATGAAGAGGCAGACAGATTAGCAAAAAAAGGTACCACACTACAACAACCTGTCAGACTGATTTTATGTCAGCAAAAAGGATCTTGAAAAATACTATCAAAAACAGGTATGAAGAAATGGCAAAGAAAACAGCAGAAACCAAATTATGGAAAGACATTGATGCTAAATGGGATCATTATAAATTAACACCAAGAAGAGAAGCTGTAGCCTTCTTCAGACTTAACACTGGCCATGACTGCCTTGCAGCTCATCTGAAACGAATCAACATCCTGAGATCTGAAGAATGCACACTTTGTCACGAACCTGGAAGTAAAATGGATAAGGGGCACCTGCTACATTTCAACAAACTTGATGTGACTGCTAGAACTTCTGGAAACCTCACACAACTCTATTGGAACGCAAGAAAGCTGATGGATTGGAATCCGGGCTAGCCATAGGAAACAACACATTTGTATTGTAGCCATTGCCGTAAGGCCTAAGTAGTGGCTAAAATTCTTTGAGAAAACTAACATAATTTCTGTCTGAGACTTGGACTGTTTGACAGACTCCACAAAGTGAAGAAGGGCAGAAAGAAAGTGTAATACAGGCTGTGATTCTGTTTTTTTTTTTTTTTTTTTTTTTGCATCCAAGGCAACTACTGTAGGGATTTTCACATTTTAGAAATATAGACCTTCCGGAATTTTGGGCGAAAACTCTGCAAATGGTAAAAAGAAAATTTCTAAATCACATCAGGATGCCAGATTAGAGACCGAGCTCAAGAAGGATCCCTTTTATACTGTTGTTACTTTGAAGGGAGTTGTTCATTTTCCTGGCCACTACTAGATTGTGAGAATTCATCTACATTAGCATTTAGAAAAATGTTTACCCTTTACCATGGGAAAAAGTAATCATTTCTGCTGAAGTTAGCTTTTCCACGATGAAGGAAGAATCTCCAAGCACCTGATTCAACCACAGATATACTGCCATTCATGCCTGGAGTAGTAGAGTGTCTTGTGTCATGTTGAGGGTAGACTTCTCATCTTCGAGTGGGCTCAATCCATAGCATTCATGGAAAATTTAATCAGCATATACATCAACAGTTGCTATATGGTTCTTAACGCCAGGTTGTTGTCTTCTTGTTTCAGCAGGATAATTTCCTCAATCATGAATTTTTCCCCCCTCTGGTTTTGTGAGTAGGAAATGTTCACTGTGCAGTTTCCCCTCTCTGCTCCTCAGGTCATCAAGAGCTCACTGTGTAAATTATTGTGCTCTCTCAACATATTTATTAAATGGCAATGGTAACTCAAAAGTCATATCAATTGTCCACACTGCACAGCAGAATTGGTATTTGCATATTCAGGTACATTAGCTACACCACCTTTGTTATCTTTGACATAATGCTGAAGACAAACCCTTCCATCTCACTCCATCCACATCATCCATCCTATTCAAATTAATTTCTAAAAGAAAAGGTACATTTTTGGTGTGTGATACAGTCGTTAACTATGCCTATTTTATGGCAAACGCCTATATTGGTATAACTGTTTCCCGAAGAATCCAGGATGTTTCTCTTTCTCCAAATGAGCGTAATCACCAAATTTCAAAAAGATTTAGAAAAATTGATACCGTTAGCTCAATTCAGTATTGCCAGCATATCGCCCCAGTGTACCATTGAGCTTGTCAATTGATATGCCTTTACTTTAACCACTTTTGCGAAGTTAAAATTATTGGAGTTATTTAGAAAATTATTTTGTTAAGTTTCTTAGGGAAGATATTACCATTTCGATTATCGAATATGCATAGTTACAGTGTGATTATATTAATATCAGCAACAATATTATTGTGATGCAGTCATGTTCGTGTGTTGTTTGTAATACAAACCTTGTATTTAATTGATAATCTGTATATCGGAATTATGAGAGCAACTTTCATCAAATTGTAGTCGTGAACTTAATCTTTGCCCTATAATACCTCATTTTCATATTGTAACTAATTTACAGCTGATTATCAAAGCAGTATAGCGGCTTCAGTGGCATAGTTG
The DNA here is from genome assembly GCA_946902985.2 of Meconema thalassinum. Lineage (NCBI taxonomy): Eukaryota > Metazoa > Arthropoda > Insecta > Orthoptera > Tettigoniidae > Meconema > Meconema thalassinum. The sequence continues at coordinate 381,023,425 of OX336394.1, read as the reverse complement.
GTATCATGCTGAGCCTCTATGCCCAAGGTCGCAGGTTCAAAGCCGGTCGAAGTTGTCGGATTTTTTAAGAGGGTTAAAAATCCCTCAGTATGCCTTCCTTCGGAGGGGAAGTAAAGCCGACGGGCCCATGTCGTAGATTTATAGCACGTAAAAGAACCTTCCACTGACTAAACTTGTGGGAAGCAAATTTCGTAGGTTAAGTTTGATTAATGCTCTAAGTTCCAACGTTCATCACCAGGCGCTGGTTGTGATGGCATCTTGTAGCAGCCAAGTTCATAGCTAGGTGTTGTGGACGGTAGCATTTGGTAGCAAAAGTAGGAACTACTTGAAATTATCATCTGCAGTCCTTACTTGAATTTAAAAAAAAAAACAGGTAACACACACTAATACAGTCATCACAATTAACATTGGTTTTCAGACAAATTCTACACAAACCCAAAGTACACGGGGCTACATGACCGTGTTGCCGCAGCCCCTAAACTAAGGAACCAACCATCAAAGCAGTATATTCTTGCAGGGATCAATTTTCTCAACCCCAATCTCTATCGCAACTGAGGTACAAACATCGTCAAGAGGGTTTGAACTGTAAATTCTTGATTTTTAATCTTATTATTGGTAACTGTACAAAACACCTGGTGAACAGTATCTGGAACATAGAATGAATAAAGGTGCAGGTAAGATAGGAATAGTTATTTAGCAGCCACTTAATTTATTCTACAGTTTTGTTTGTACAGTTGGTGTTAATCGACTCTGTAAGAGATGGAGTGTCCTGGGTTGCCCACCACGGTGGTGAGAGTGGCAGGTCGGTAGCCAATGACTGCGGGTCCAGCAGGTGCGACAAGGCCCCTCTTGGAACGTGAGCGGACCTCCTCGTATTCGCGCAGATGGGCTGCGCGGGCCGCTGCTACTTCGGGCGTCTCAGTCACTGGCTCTGGGGGAGTGGGCAGGGGGCCGGTGGGACCGACGGGCACAGCATTGCTGGCCACTCGATAACCTCCCTCATCCGCAATGTAGTCCGTCCTCAGCAGCTGGCCCTCGGGAGTGATGTAGCTGAAGCTGCCGACCCTGTTGCCTGCTCCATCCTGCAACACACGAGCAGATGTCAGGCAGCTATATCAAAAACAATTGTTGGACATGAAATGGATAAAAACAGTGATAGAGGACAAACGTTGACAGGCATATGCGGGGGAGTGAAAAATGACGACGAACATGCGAAAGGACATGAATAGTGTTCACAGCTGGACATACTGCTTTCTTCAATGACGGGCATTCAATGTTGTAACCCCCAACAAGCTCATTTCGATCTCTTGTCGGTAGGTTGGACAGCAACCAATTTAATGTTGCTCCTAACAGTGCATAGTGGCAAAAATTCTTCAACGAGATCCATCCTCCTTTTCCGTCCAATCATTGTGTATATGTCTACCTGATTGTAATTTCTTTGATGGTGGTGAATATTGTCTGAAGGGACAAAACATCTTGGCCATCTGCACTGTAGCATCGGTCTTCATTTTTTTATACTGTAGTTTTGGTTTTATTTAAGAGGCTTGGACATTGTGCCGCGTGTATTGAATTTATCTGATAACCTGTGTTATTGTGATATCTGTAGCAGTGTGTATAATTTTAAATGAGGCTCGGATTGGGTTGGAGAAGAACCAGGGTCTTTGTCTGGAGTAAAAGTGGGAAACCACGGAAAACCACTTCTAGGATGGCCGAGGTGGGAATCAAACTCGCCCCTTCTCAGTTTTGCCTCACGAGGCTGAATGTATCCCATTCCAGCCCTCAGATCAAAATTAAATTTCTTGGCAGGGTCAGGAATCGAACCTGGACCTCCCAGGAGACAGCCAAGAATGCTAGTTGCTACACCATGAGGTGGTCTCTTTATTTTGATTTAGCCTAATACACTTTAGGGGAAATGATACATTTGTACTCCCCAATACTTGCAAATCAAATCCCCTTATCTATCCATTCATTCATTTTTATTTTAGCCTGTTCTGCCCTTCAGTCTGGTCCAAAAACCTTTGGGGAGAGAACAAGGTACCTCAATGATCCCCTCTTCTACTTCTCATCCCGAGTCTGACTGTCAATTCCTTGGTCCGCCACTTGCCCCTCTTATAGCGCACTTATTCCGCCATGTATAAGGGACTCCTGATGAAAGGATTGTGGCTCACTCGAGATATGTTTTCATAAAATTAGAACTTTTCTGTGCAAGTTTAAAATATATATATTAGAGTATTGGTAACTAAGAACCATTCTTGAAAATATCTCATTTGGCTCAGACACAAGAGTTTGTTTAAAAATGGACAGCATCGGTATTCTGAATGCATTCTTTAATACAATAGACTCTCGGCCATCCGGCTCGTGACTATCCGCTCTCCTTAATACTGTAGCAAAACATTTCCAAAGCTTTAACAAGTGGGCTCCTGTTAGAACCCTATGTGGTATTTCAAAATATTTTATGCATATCTTGTAATTCTGGCACATGTGGAGCCACAATTATAAGGTACAGTACAGTATTGTTACTAAGTATTTATTGAATACGTTATCGGAAAAACTCTTTAACAAACGGGACACAGAAGCCCTCTTTCAGCGCTCACAAACAACAATGAACACACGTAGAGAGCAGTTCTGTTGGCAACTCTGTGTTCTTTGTTCCGTCAGTTGTTTATCGGAATTTCAAAGAGCGTACGTTCGTAAATTGTTGTTTTGTGTGCTCCGTTGTACAGTACAGTATTTTAACCCCCTTAGCGTTTACGGCGCAACGGTGCGCCCACTAGCCTGCTACGTTCACAGCGTGTACGGCGCAATGGTGCGCCGTCGAATTTGAATCGCCCGCTACGTGGACTTCGTAATGGTTATTTATTTGGTCGTAAGATGGCAGGAAGAGGCAACTTTTGGCTACACTTCGAGCTACTTATTATTGCCAGGAGGTGTCGCATATCTTCAGTAATTTATTTTTCAGTTCTCTGCACACGTGTTCCCGCTTTTGCGGACCGTGAGTTTGCTTGTAAACATGGCAGGTCCTGGCACAGTTATTGATGACAAAGAAATAGCTAATTTGCTAGATAATAGTGCAAACGAAAGTGATTTAGAGTGTGACAGCGATATAGAGGATGAGTTCGCTATAACTTCCAGTGAAGATAGTGACGCTGACGATGTAATTCGTGATAGAACGCCAAGAAATACGAACACATTGGGCGACTGTGATATTGTCCCAATATTGACGTGCCGCTGACCAGGGATAATCAGGTTATTGAAAGTTTATAATATTATGTTATATGTTGTTATTGTGTGTGTTTTTTGAAAACTTTTGCCAGTGCGTTTGGAAATTATAGCGAAATGCATATGATACCGCGCTTACCATTGGGAGTAGGCTAGAAATAATGCACGTTGTGGGTGCAGCCCAGAGTTTCACAATATCACGCTTGAGGGGTTAATGAAAGATTGTGGAATGGGTGATAAACGAAAAAAGTTGTAGTGACTATCAATGAGAAACTACGTGTTATAAAGCGACTAGATTCTGGGGTAACGGCCAAAACTATTGCTTTGGAGTTAGGGGTAGGAAAAAGGTCAATTGGAGACTGGAAGAAAAATCGAGCAGAAATTGAAAAGTGGTGTGCTGCCCAAAGTAGTGGAAGTGGAATGAAAGTAAGAAAAACGATGTTGAAAGGTAAGCATAATGGTACGACTTGGATCGGAAGAGAGAATATAGAACTCCATCCTATCCGGCGTTTTGTTATCAGGCTTGACTTTCCGCCACATTAGGCCGGATAGACGAGAGTCTACTGTACTTACACTCCACATTTTAAAGATAAATAGTTTTTACATGTGTCTGGCAAATTTCCTGTATCTTTTCATGGCATTCTTTTCGACAAATGTGGCCCAATGTCTGCTATTTCAAACAATAACATTCATCAACATATATTTTAAGAATTATATTCCGTCGTGTAAATTCAGTATTTTGCTCTTAAAGCTTGCTAATACACCTTTTACTAAAAGCTTTTGTTATACAGTTGGGATTGAAGGTAGCTTATACTAATACATTTTTCTATCTGTGGAGACTTAGAACCAATAGAATGAAGAGCCCCTGGACTCTCAGTTGGCTTGTGTGTTCCCTGATTGTATGGAATGATATTGAACTGCAACAGTTGTCGACAGCATGCCCTTCTGTCGTCGAGGCATGTTCGACAGGGAACAGTTCACTGCACAGACTGCTACATTATACTGGAGATGGTTCCTCCGTGACCAATCACATGGCGAAACGTGTATTAAAATTTCAATGGGCCTGGAAATGTTAGCATTTACATACCGTACTTACTTCTATTAAGAACAAAGTTCCAAATGGTTCCGCCTCGTCAATACTATTTATTAAAATTTTGTGATACAATCACTTGTCTTTTAACACATGGTACATGTTTCGACGTCTAACACTCATTGACGTCTTCATCAGCCTATTTTAATTGGGCAGCACTTAAAACATTCACTTTATATACTGGATGTAGTTAAAAATTGTACATGAAAACACACGTCGAAACATGTACCATGTCGCACCCTCAGTGCATTAGTGTCGTAAGTCAAAAAAAGTTGATTTTGAGATATTTACATACAAGTCTTCATCAGAATGCTACCTATCCAATGCATTACCGTAGTAAAAATAATTCTGTATAATCGCCATAGATGGCAGGCTAATACAGTAATACAACTAGACATTTTGATATAACTGTCCAGTGCATTAGTGTATTAACAGAGATACTGCAGTAATGCTCCACACTACTGCTGCAGAATTCTTGAAGTATTAGAGCATTATCGCAGATATTACCTCCAGACAGCAGTGTTTTGATTACAACTATTGCAATAAATGTAGAGCATGTATTGTAATAACGAGTGTTGATTGAAGAGAAAATGAGTCGTGAGTTTTCAAATGCCCTTTCAAGGGGGGGACCGATGGTATCACTAGTTAACCAAGAGGCTTGCAAGAGGAATAATGTAATTACTTCAAATATGCCTGCTAATGTGGTGGCTGTTAGAGAAGAAGAAACTATGTGTCACATAAACACTATCCAATGAAGATAATAGCCCCCAGGTTTTTTTTTTTTTTTGAGTCGTTTCGGCCATCAATGGACCACGATGTTCTTCACTCATATGATCACTGTAAAGCTTGTTTTCTTGTCTGCCAGTAGATCTTCATTCTTGACGAATGTTCAGCTCTCCTTTCTTCCGTCCACTTGCAGTGAGGGCGAGGCATCACAGATGTTAAAGGGTGTAGATTACTGGTTGATTTAACCGCCTTTCTGAACAGGTTCCTATCCCAAACCAGAGTTTGATTGATTCGAGCTTCTGTTAGGTCCTTTTTAACTTGCATCGACCATTTACAATAGGAATTTTTTTTAGAGATTGATGAGTGGATTCGATATGAAAGTCGATGATGCTCCATCCGCTCCAAATGTCCAAAGAAAGACATTCTCCTTTTTCTCATCACACTCACCAAATCTTCTATATGTTCAAATAATTCATTGTTATGTCTTCTTCTGTAAGTACCATTATCATTAACAGGTCCTAATATTTTCCTTAGAATTTTCCGATCCTTAAGTTCTAATTTTCTCAATGGGCCTTTGTTTGTCATCTGTAAGCATTCTGCAGCATACAGTGCTGACGGCCTAATTACTGTATTATAATGATAAAGTTTGACATTCCGGGACAAGCTTTTACTTTTGTAAATGTTTTTGCAGGTTTGAAAGGCACCTTCCAATTTGTTACATCTGCTCTCAATGGCGGCTATTTCTGAATTATTAGGGGTTAGTGTTTTAAATTTTAATCATTTACTGATATGAACGTAGTATTTATAATGTTCTTTATCTCTTAGCCTTGAAAGTGTATGAAACCATACACACCTAGTGATGCAATCATTTCAGTTGTTCGAGGCGGTCACCGTTATAAAATAACTGGAAAACCGTATGTCGTAAAGGAAATGGAAACAAAAAGTTTTGTGGATCTTGAGAAGCTCTCAAAGCATTTCGGAAATAAATTCAACATTAATGAAAATGGGGATCAAGTGTTGATGAATGATTTGGAAGTAGTTTAGTTTCAAAAGTGTTTGCCCTTCCAATGTACTACAAGACAGATTATCATCTTACCAGAAGATAAATTTAAGAGGGAGAAAACGTGGCAGAGCATCTGAGAAGAAGCCTGATCTGGAGCCTGCACACCTAGAGCCTCCAAAAATTTCAAAATGCAAGAAGGATGACCTGATTTCTCTCTGCACGGCTAACTTGATCCCTACTATGTACCATGATTTCTATTACAATGTAAATGTAGTCTATTGTAATGTATGACAAAAATAACAAGTAGTACCGTGAAGAACTATACAGCCTACTTATGCTAATTGCCTCTATCAGCATACAAAATTTTAGTTTGATTGCTGTAATAGACTCGTAGATATTAAGAACAGTCTAAATATTTCGGTAGGTCGCCATGTTGGATTTTTATGTAATTTAGGCCATTGAGTTATGTACTATTACATGACGATTTTTGCGTTGGTTCATTATTCAAACGTTCACTCCATCGCATGATTAATACACAAGAAATAAAAACTTAATTTCAAAATTGCGCACAGCCGCCATCTTGAGGCTATGTAAACAATTGAACTAAATTAGATGCCAGTGCATTACAATGTGTATAAACATTTACTGTATCAAATTTCACTGCGCACAGTTGGTTAAATCACGAGAATAGTCTATTAAAATGTTTCTCCTTCGCTTGGCCGCATGTTCATTTTGTATGTTACAGGGTTTTGGAAGTCTCACATTTGAACTTCTAGTAGTACCCTTTATCACCGTACAAAATTTCAGGGTGATATCAGTAATAGTTTCGGAGATATAGAATGCCGGTGAAATATTTCGCACAGCCGCCATGTTGGATTGGTGAGACGTAATAAAATTTAAAGTCCGAGGTCGGCCGTAATAGTACTATGACCTTGAAATCTCTCTAGCCGTTTAGAAGATATTAGGGGGAGAGACACACACACACGGACAAAAGGTGATCGCATAAGCCTATTTTTTCATAAATGAAAATAGGCTAAAAATGGTTGAATCAGGAATATTATTGAAAATACATTGAACTGCTTTCTATATCCTGACTTAAAAGAGTTTCTGAAATTAGTAATGAATTACCACAGTATTTTGGGGAATATATTACAGCAGCTCTACAGCCTTAGGATAAAATAAAAAAGAGGATGTAGGCCTACCTGTAGCATTTCAGAAATTCTGTATATGCCTTAGTGCATTACTGTCTTAACTCAAAACCAGTGACTTAATTTGCTAATAAAGAGGACATTTCACTTGATTTTCCCCATCATATGTTAAAACAACAAGTTCCGTGACGAACTAAAGAGCCTACTTTTCTTAAAATTTAAGATTCATGCCAATGAATAATCTATATGGATCTATCTTGAATAATGACGAAATTAAGTTGGTAATATCGAAATTTCTAATTACTCTAGTTCGAAATACTGTATACCTGGCATAATGTAACCTAATAGAGAACTACAGTTGGCAGTCCTGGTGACTGAATATATTCTTAGTTCCATCTCTTAAGGTACAGAATACAACATTTGGTTGAAGTCCAATGGATAGCATGGACGTTAGATGCAGTTAAAATATTGAATCTAACAGCGCGCGTAAAATCATGTTGGCAGCAATGACATACCGTACATGTATTGGTCAAAAATAATCTGAAATAATATGATCTATTGTTTTGTCAATTTTGAATGAAATCCATTAATTAGTATAGAAGTTACATGCATTTTAAAGTTGGACCTATCAGCAGGCTTAGAATCATGTTGGCAGCACTGGCGTAGGCCTATATTAATTACTCCAAATTAATCTAGAATGCCAGGTAATATACGTGTGCTAAGTTTAGAGCTATTGGCTTGCATACTTTCTGATATATTGATATTAGGGTAACAAAAATAGAGACAGTATTTATTAACAGTTGGCAGCCCTGGTTACTCTTAATAATCGGCATAGTCATATCTTTTATGGTACACATAGCACAGACGAAATTTGGTTCAAATCCAAATGATAGTATAGAAGTTACATGTATTTAAATTTGGACCTCTCAGCAGGCATAGAATCATGTTGGTAGCACTGACATATATAAGTTACTCCAAATTAATATAGAATGTCAGGTACTATACGTGTGCATAGTTTAAAGCTGTCGGCTTGCATAATTTCTGATATATGGGTATTTGGATTTAAAAAAATTGAAAGCATTTATTAACCGTTGGCAGCCCTGGTGGCTCTTAAGAATAAGCTCAGTCATATCTGTTTATGTACACATAGCACATACGAAATTTGGTTGAAATCCAATTGATAGTGTAGAAGTTATAAGCATTTAAAATTTTGACTTATCAGCAGGCTTATAATCATTTTGGCAACACTGCCATGTATGGCCTCCTGGAAATTAAACTGCAATATTATTATCTATACGTGTGCCAATTTTGAAATAGCTCCCATTCATACCTTCCAAGATATCCAACATGGAGCTCAAATTTCAATTGCGATTTTTCAGCAGTTGGTAGCACTGACATCATTTCCAAATATGGCCGTGAGATATTCAGGTATAGGTCTTTACTCCTACCAAATTTTGTTTCGATTGCTGCAGCCGTTAAGGAGTTGATAGGGAGGGACACACACACAGCCAGACAGACAGAAGGACAGACACACATTTGCCCGATCTCATAAGTCTACTTTTTCCTCATTTTTGCAAAATGTGAAAAGTAGGCTAAAAATAACTTTAAGAACTTGAATATGGAAATGTTGTTACCTTTAACAAGCGCAGGAAAGGTTAGAAGTATTTCTTTTCTTCATTTGCATCTTCAAAGTCAATTTTCTCAAAACAAGCAATTTTGAGTTGATACACTAATGCACTGAGGGTACGATGTGTTAAAAGACAAGTGATTGTATCACGAAATTAGTATTGACGAGGCGGAACCATTTGGAACTTTGTTCTTAATATAATTCAGTCAATACGGGAAAAAATGTGCGACTCTCAGAGTTAAAAAAAAAAAGTACTTACTTCTGTCATTCCAATTTGAAAATCAACATAAACGACCAATTCCTTTAAGATGTTGCAATTTCCGTTTTCATGAGTGTATTATGCACTAATTACACTGGGGACGTGTTTTGTTCATCGAGCAAACATTTTCAAATCCATTACTAAGACAGTGTATGATACAGATTGTGATGTGAATGAAATTTATTTTAATTATAGAGTGTATAACTTGTCAAATTAAACTTGATCCTTTGTGAATTACGTTTCAATTATTCGTATACAGAATCCGTTAATTACATGTACACTCACTTCCAACTATTGAAATACAGTTTGAGTACTTTTCTGAATAGCTGTCTGCTATGAAGCACATCTGTTCATTACATAATCACCTCACAGACTGATGTGGCCTGAATTGGTGAAAGCCAGCATTCACTGCGCTGATGTTGTACGGTGAAACTTATGCCTTCTCACACAGACTGATTTTAAATTGACATGTGTTGCAGTTAGGAGCATCAACTATTATCAGATGGTTCTGCACTTTCTTAATCTATTAAAAAAAAATGTGGCGCCACTGTCCATGAACTGCCTAGGCCTGCCAAGCGACCGCTGCCTAGCCATTCGGCCTGCAGATTATGGGGTGATGCATGGTTAGCGCATCGGGTCCCTTTGGGCGTTAATTTTGGTCTCCGTGACCAGGACGCTGCCTCACTGTCGGACAGCTACTCAATTGTCCTCACGAGGCTGAGTGCACCCCATTCCAGCCCTCACGTCAGTTTCTAAAATCCCTGATGGAGCCGGGAATCGAACCCAGGGCGTCCGGGTAAAAGGCAGGTGCGCTACCCCAACACCACGGGGCCAGCTTTCTAAATGTATTGCAGACCAATATCGCATCCTGCCACGGCTTAGGGTGTGAGGGTCATGCATGCTACACACCAGTCTTAAAAGTGGTATAAAGACTCTACAATATTGCCTATTGTTAGGCCTAGATGTGTTGAGATACATAACCAATACAGACCATGCCAGGTGATTACATTGTGAACAGCCAGCTATTCAGATCTCTCTCTTAGTTAACAGCCCTGGGGCTGGTTTGCAGCAACTCGCCAATCTTCTCTATTCTCCGACATCCTTTTCAATTCGTGATATTATATTGTGTTAGTGTCTGTCATTATCTGTGTGACATATGCAAGTGGTGGTCTTCCTTCTAACATCCCATGATGACTTTTGCTAGCAGGCTATTATGTCTGAGAATATGTCCCAACATATTCGCTCTTCTTGTTTTCAGACTCTTCATAAAGCTTCTACTCTCTCCTGCTCTTTTGAATACCGCTTCATTTGTCATATGTTCTATTGCTATTCAGATAAGTACTCAAATTGTATTTCATTAGTTAGAAGTACATGGGTGTATGTAATTAACAAATTCTGTGTGTCTAATAATCAAAGTGTAATTCACAGCAGATCAAATTTAATTACTCTGACATAATATCTACATAGGTTGGTTTTTTAGTTTTGGCACCTTAGTTATAACTGGATTAATAACTCACTTAGATGGTTCCAAGTTTCACAGGTCCTCGATGTAGTCCCCACCGTTGCGTACAACGTGTTCCCAGCGATGCGGAAGTCGTTGGATCCCATTGGTACTGCCCAATCTATTGATGGTACGAAGAGAGCGCTCGGCAGCCTGCTTAACGTCTTCAATGGTACGGAAGCGCTCCCCGCGCATTGTCATCTTCATCTTCGGGATGAGATCATAGTCACAGGGACTGATGTCGGGAGAATATGGGGGGTGATAGAGGACCTCCCAGCCCCAGCGAACCAACAATGCCGACACAGCGCCTGCTGTGTGTGCCCTAGCATTGTCATGCAGAATGATGGGCGGTGTAACCATGTGGTGGAGCCATTTCCTTCTCAGAGCTCCTCGGAGGTGGTCTTGCAGTAATGAACAATAGTATGCCGCATTAACGGTTTGCCCTCGGGGAACAGTATGGCAGCGCTTCCGTACCATTGAAGACGTTAAGCAGGCTGCCGAGCGCTCTCTTCGTACCATCAATGGATTGGGCAGTGCCAACAGGATCCAACGACTTCCGCATCGCTGTGAACACGTTGTACGCAACGGTGGGGACTACATCGAGGGCCTGTGAAACTTGGAACCATCTAAGTGAGTTATTAATCCAGTTATAACTAAGGTGCCAAAACTAAAAAACCAACCCATGTATAACTAAAATAAATTTCATTCACAACATTGATCATCTTCACAAGTATCATACACTAAACCTTGATGGATTTGAAGATATTGCTCTACAATTGAAACCCTCTAGTGTAATCACATGGGATCATCAGCGTTGGCAGAGAAGATCTTCCTCGAGTATCTTGGCTCCACTATCTCTGACAAAGAACGACTTATCGACAAGGTCAACGCAAGAACACATGCAACCTGGTTGAAATAGCGGCGAACGACGATAGGCTTCACCTGTGACCGTCGGATGAAAGACTACCTTAAAACCAAGATCTACTGAACTGTCATCCATCCTATCGCTCGCCATGGCACAGAGTATTGGCCAGCTACAGAGGAGGTGGATCGTTGACTAAGCGTCATGGAGACAAAGATGCTTAGGTGGACAGGTGGCATCACTAGATTGGATCACATTTCAATGATATACGGAAACGTTTTGAAGTTGCACGGATCCAGAATAAAATGCTGGAAAGCATGTGCTGCGTGCGGAGGAAAATACAATGGCTAAATCAGCCTATGCCATGGAAATAGCAGGAAAGACAGCCAAAGCAGTACACAATGACCTGAAAACTGTAAACTTTCATCCAGACATGGCTCAAGACCAAAAGAATTGGAGACTGTGAATCCACATAGCAGACCCTGGCACGAAGCAGGAAAAACACAAACACGAAGACGAAGAAGAAGAAATAATTTTTGTTTTACCAAGTAGAGTTTTATGTTTCCAACTTATTGGGCACAAATACTGGTTCAAGTCATTATCTTTCAGTCTGTCTGTTTGCTCCGTTTTGGCTTTTGAGTTTTCTTCAGTTTCTTCAGCTTTAATCTGCATTTCATAACAACCAGATTGTGGTCAGAGTTTATGTTAGCTCGGGGATATGTTTTGCAATCCAAAATATGGTTTTGGAATCTTTGCTTGACCATAGTGTAGTCGATATGGAAACTTCCTGTATATATTCTTCTATTGTGGTTATTTTGTAACGTTTTAACTGTGACCAACTCATGCTCGGTGCAGAATTCCATCAGCCTACTTCCTCGATCATTCCTTTCACCTAATCTGAATTCTTCTATTATCTGCTTCTCTTCCTTTTCCTACCACAGCAATCCAATCTCCCATTACTATAACATTTTCGTCACCCTTGACGTACCTCAGAATTTCATCTATTTCTTCGTAGATTTTACAGCTTCTTCATCAGCTTGACTGGCAGGTATAGATTGTACTACTGTGGTGCACGTAGGTTTTGTATTGATTTTAGCTATAATAATCCATTCACTATATTGCTCATTTCACCCACTGTCTAAGTTTCTTAGTCAGTATGAGACCTATCTCCGCGTAGCCGTTGTTTGATTCAGTGCTAGTGATCCTATAGTCTCCTGACCAAAAGTCTTGTTCTTCCTGCCAGCGCACTTCACTAATCCCAACCAAATCCAACCTCAAACCATCCATTTCCCTTTCTAAGTTTAACTTTCCCCTACCATTCAGACTATTAACATTCCACGCTCCGATCCGTAATGTCGGTTGGTTCCTCAGTTTAGGGGCTGCGACAACGCGGTCATGTAGCCCAGTGTACTTTGGATGTGTGTAGAATCTGTCTGAAAACTGGTGTTAATTGTGATGGCTGTATTAGTGTGTGTTTAATTCAAGCAAGGATTGCAGACATTCAATTTTCAAGTAGTTCCAAATGTTGCTACCAAACACCACTGTCAACGACCAACTATTTCTGAACTTGGTTACTAGATGCCACCGCAGTTGGCTCCTGGCGACGAACGTTGGAACCTAAGAGCGTTAGTCTAATCTAACCTATAATTTAGCTTCACACAAGTGTAATTAGTGGAAGGTTCTTTATCATGCCATAAATCTATGACATGGGACCGCCGGCTTCACTTCCCCTCCAAAGAAAGGCATACTGAGGGAGGGATTTTTAACGCTCTTAAAAAAAATCTGAAGACTTTGGCCGTGTTTGAACCCACGACCTTGGGCATAGAAGCTCAGCATGCTACCAACAACGCCACTGAAGCCGCCTCCATAATGTCAATTTCAACATTCAAGGAAACTACGGGACTCATTCATTCGCCCGCCAGACCGAAGGAAGACCAGCAGGAGGGGTCTCCATCTTTCTCAAACCGAATTTAGGAACAATAAAAGAAATACTAAAAAAAGAAAACGCAATTATAGTAAAAACCACCCTACTATCAATCATAGGCATGTATGCTCAACCGCAAATGTTAATAGAGGACATAATCGAAAAAATAACAGAGGTCTTATCGCAAACAAAATTAGATGATAGAGTAATCTTTGCAGGGGACATAAACTCAAGAATAGACAAACCAACCATTAAAACGGAACTGATTAAGGAGACACTGGAAGAAGCAGGCTATGTCCTTATTAATATCCCCAATATGAAGACATACATTGCCCCGAATGGAACCAGCGCCATAGATCTAGTCTTCTACAGAGGAACAGACATTAAAAAACTCAGTCAAAAAGCACTATGGACTTCAGCCATGGCCCCAATTAGGAAACATCTACCAATCTCGACTACCTTTGAAATATTCTGCCAAGACCAACTACCCATGCCGCCAAGGAATAAAATATCCAGGAAACTAGATATAGAGAAACTAGGGCATATCAGCGAAGAAATAGATAAAGCAAAACAATTAATTCAACGGCATGAATTAACTGAAGCAGTGGAAATATGTACAAGAACCCTTCAATCATGTCAAACTCAAACGAAAGTAAGGATATCACAACCATGGTTCAATAAAGACTGTTATAATGAACGGAAAAAGACCCTGATAGCACTACATCGAGCGAAGGACACATCGGAACCGAATCACCTGGTACAATACGCCGAACAAAGAAGGAAATATAAATCCCTAATCAAAAATAGGAGAACGGATTATATTGAAGAAGATGCCAAGAGACGCGCTGCAAACGCTCAAAATGACCCATTCCTAATGCTTAGGAAACCAAAATCACCAGTAACGAGCAATATCTCCATGGAAACATGGGAAAACCATTTCAGAAGCATTCTCAATCATCAATACCAGTCAACAGCGTTTGAATTAACTCCAGTAACAATGACAGTAAATTACACCCCCATAACAAGACAGGAAATTATTGATACAATAACAACAGCAAGAAATGGAAAAGCCCCCGGTCCTGACAGCATCTGCAATGAACACCTAAAAGACTCTCTGCCTGTCATGCTAGACTACTGGGTAGAACTATTCAACACATGCATACTCACTGGGGAAATCCCAGAGCAATGGAGGTAGTCAACAATCAAAGTGATGTTCAAGAAAGGAGAAACTGATGACCCTGATTCATACCGAGGTATAGCTCTCGAAAATACATCCTTCAAAGTATTCATGAAAAACTTAACAAACAGGCTTACAGAAGAAATAGATTTCCAGATACCGGAGAGTCAATTCGGCTTCCGAAAGGGAAGAAGCACATTACATGCCGTGAAATATCTAATTGAACAAGCCCAGGATACAATGAGGCACCCAGGAAAGAAATACTTTGTAGTCTTCGTAGACTACCGTAAGGCTTTTGACCTCATTGACAGAACGACGCTCATCCGGAAACTCAATCACCTACTAGGGGCTACACATCCGTTAGTAATCATAATCTCGAATATCATCAGATATAACTATGTCCAAATATCAGATAGCATAGCCCTATCCAAAAACATAACCCAAACAAACGGAATCCTACAAGGAGATCCAATCAGCCCAACATCATGACAGCAGATATCACAGAAGTAATCATAGATACATCAGCATCACTTTTACTTTATGCGGACGACATGGCAATAGGTTCAGAAAACATAGAAGAGCTCCAAGAGGTCCTCAACAGGCTCACATCATGGACAGAAAGAAATGGCCTACAAATTAACCACAGCAAAACCAAACAGATGACCTTCAGGAAAGGAGGAAGGCATTCACTTAAAAACACAATGACTCTTCACAACAAACCACTAGAAGTAGTGCCGAAATTCAAGTACCTCGGAGTCACCCTCCAAACTACTCTAACATCCTACAATATCCACGTTAAAGAAAGAGCGGCCACACCAATAAAAGCCATCTACCACATCGAACAACCTCAACAAATATCATTGGGTACAGCAATGCTACTGTTCAGAACAGCCATATCACCAATAGCAATCTATGGGATTAGCATTACCTGGGAAAAACTCACACTCAGCAACCTGATGATAATACAAAAAGTCAAGGCCCGATATCTTAAGAGGATTTTAGGCATAGGAAAGTCTGCCCCTTCAAGGTTGACATATGTATTAACTAAGGAGGACTACTTCATCAACGACATCAAAATACAGTTTTACCTACCAAACACGAAAGCCTGTGAGAATGTACGCCGAACCTTAAATGTGAAACGAAATGCCATTTGGTCAGACTTTTACTCCACAGATGCCATAATGACAGAAGAGTGGAAACAAACTAATTACGAGCTACGACACGTAATAACACGTTACGCCACCCATGGATTTCACTATAGATTTTGCAAAACCAAGAATTTCCACCAACCGAATGAAGACTGTGTGTGTGACCTGTGCAACGATCATTGTGAAAGGTACCACGCACAAAACTGCAAAATGAGGACAACCTCAATAATAAGACTGGCATTAGCATAATTGATCATTTATGTACAAATGTGTATTTGCACATTGTGCGCTTTTCTTTTAATAATAATAAAATAATAATAATAATGTCGATGGTCCTATTTATTATTGTTTTTTCATCTTGTCTTGGTGGTAGTTTTCTTACGTTTACCTTTTTTGTTTGTAATTTTTTATAAGTTAATAATAATAATGTTAATGGTTTTACGTCCCTTTTAACTACTCTGGCTTTTAGAGACGCCAGGGTGCACCCGCAAATGCCAGCTGTCAGCGCCAGGATACGAACCTGCATTTGTAGAGGTTACTTTTCATCATGAATTTAATAGAATTGTTATTTTGTCTTCTGTTTGTATTGATTGCTTTTTTCTTCAAATATGCACTATGTTTGGTTTTTTTCTTTCTTTTTCTTTCAAGCAGCCTTGAAAGAAATAATCACTTATGTTGTGGCACAACTCTCAGACTAGTTATGATTCTTAATGCTCAGAAATAAGGTCACCATCACTCAAGAGTCAATTGTGAGTCTCACTATCACAAAACTAGAGAATTTGCAATAAGATACGTGTTTCACTGACCATCATTACTGCTGCTGAAGTCAGTATTCTGCACACCTGGTCAGCTTCTCTCACAAACCTCTCACCTCCAAATATCTTATAAGGCATGTCTTTCACTGGCTGTCATTAGGGCACATCTTGAGCGTCCACTGGAGTCGGTATTACTGCGCTCGCATGCTTGTAGATGCAGTCAGCGAATTTTCATCGTATATCTTGTATGGTGGGTAAATTACGTTGCCAAATTCAGGTGGTAGGTGTTAGTACCAACCGTTACGTAAATAGTGTCCGCACACCAAGTTTTCACTTCCAATTCTTGAAAAATAGTACTTGCTAGTTATTCACATAACGTACTGGTATATTCTTCTTCTTCTTCCTCTTCTGCTTTTACGGTCTCATTGGACCACTTCTGTCAATCATTTCTTGGTCCTCTTCTTCAGTAAGTTTCCTTTCCGAGTTGCCCAGTAGCATTTCATTCGCTCTGATCTTCTCAGGCGTTCATCATCTGTAAATACCCTTTTTTATTATATTAGGTTTGTCTATCTTTGCCTGAAATCTTTTTATATCTTTCATTTATTTTTTAAATTTTGTTTCGCGAGTCATCCAAGGTTATTTCTTATTCTTTCATATCTTCTCTAATTTCCTTAATCCATCCTACTTGTTGTTTCATATTCCAAAGTTTCACTACAATTTTTCTAGATAACCTGGTTTCTGGTGTCCTCATGATTTGACCAAAAAAAAGAAATCTGTTTCTTCCGAATAGTATGAGTGATGGGCTCCAGTTCTCTGTATACCACTTCATTTGGTACTATCCGCCACTGTCCATCTTTCTGATATTTTTTATTTATGCATGTTCTAGCTATTCTTCTTTCTACTTTTAAATTTTTGTCGATTCTATATTTCTCAGTAACTTTAAAATGAGTTTCGCTTCCATATGTCGCCTCTGGTTGAACCACCGTCCTGTAATGTTTTAATTTTGTTGTGATTGATAGACATTTTCTTTTATATGTAGACCATGTTAACTTTTGGTATATACTGTAATTGATTTTGTAAACTTTGCCGTGTAGTGGAGCCAATGATGGAACTAAATAATTTAATTAGTTTATTCAGTCCAAATGTATCCAAATTAACTGAGGAAGGAACATTCATCCTGTTAGTTCAGAGGTTAAGAGAACATACCTGGACTGCAGTGTGGCTCTGGAAGGGCTCCAGATGTCCATACGCTCCCTGATTGAGCTCATCCATGGCGTGGAACTGGCTTCTGAGCGTCAGAGATGCCGGTACCGCCAGTGGGCCGTGCACAGAGGGTGGACCCGAATAGTTGGGTACTGGTTCTGATACTGGTCCGTAGACAGCAGGGGCACCGGCAAAGTTGTTGCTCGGGATGGGGGCTCCCGAGTGGTTGATGATGGGCCGGTAGGCGACGCTGTTGAGGCCATATGGCCCCACGTAGCCTGCCAAGGTACAGCCCAACATGGGCAGCAGAGCCACCTGGAGGACACGAGACTTACTTACAGATTCCACACACATTCAAGTACATGGTGCCGATGACCACTATGTTACAAGCTTCTCAATTAAATATTCACAAACAACCAGGAACATTAATACACCTTAGTGTCCTCGTAAACATTGTTCTAAATATATTGGATAGTCTGTGGGTAACATGCTCACTATCAGTAGAAGCTGTGCATTTATGTTTAGTTTGAAATATGGATGTGGGGGGGTTAAATAAAATTGTGGAGTTTATGAAAATATACTGTTTTAAAATTGAAAGTCAGGGATTTCAACTCAGAAGTTGTGGATCACCCTTGCTGTCATTGTGGCCTCGGACTTGTTATTTCATTTCATCAACCCTGTGTCCTTTGAAGGAAATCAGCCCTCAGACCAAAATTGCATTTATTGGCAGAGTTGGGAATCAAACTCAGGACCTTCGGGTTAGAAGTCTTAATGTTTACCTCCAGCCCACAGAAGATAACATCCTATTTTCAAATGAATGGTGATTAAAGATGAAGAAATATAGTACCCTACAAAAACGTTTCAGACCATTAAAACAAACACTGAAGTGAAATATGTTCTATGCCTTTTGAGGGACACATGACCTTGATATTTAGCCACTAAAAGCAATCACTACTACTGTCTGTTGGAATTTCAAGATCATTTCTTGCACAATTAGACAGTGCAGCCAGTTGGAGAAATCATTCAATGGAAGTGGTTGGTACTATCTCTGACGACCAAAGTATTATGTGCACTCGAGTTTGAATGTTGTTTGTGAAGTTGCCAATAGGCTAAATTGAATTCAATAACATCATCATTTTTGTCGTTCTATTTTACGTTAGCTCATGTAGGTTTGGAATTTTCAATTTATATTTTAATATTTTTTATCCCACTTGGAACACAAAAAGTGACAGTTTTTAAGCATGTTTCAACCATGCGTCACATTCAAGAAATATTATCTCAAAAACCCGTCATCAGATCGAATCCAAATTTTAACACAATATACATTGAAATGTTTCATAACTGGTTTATTGATTACAAAATTTTGTTTGTCCAAGAAACAAAGTTGTTATCATTTTTGTAAGGTAACTTTTTCTCGGCTCGGAGTAGTTGGAAAATGTAGTTCTTAGTGGCGTTGTAATCCTCATACATCAAAATGTTATGCTGTGTGACTGTGAAATCACTTCCGAGTGATGCGCGCCATGACGCGTGATGGGCCCATCTCGGCAACGCTGTACAGCCTTCCCGGTATCGGCTAGCTGCGGAACCATGTCTAATTTCCCCGTACAAATACAAACCGATATAAAATAAGTGAAATAATTTACATATTTCACAGTCACACGGCATAACATTTTGATGTATGAGGATTACAACGCCACTAAGAACTAAATTTTCCAACTACCCCGAGCCGAGAAAAAGTTACCTTACAAAAATGATAACAACTTTGTTTCTTGGGCAAACAAAATTTTGAAATTAATAAACCAGTTATGAAACATTCCAAAGTATATTGTGTTAAAATTTGGATTCGATCTGGTGACAGGTTTTGGAGATGATATTTCTTAAATGAGACGCATGGTTGAAACACCCTTAAAAACTGATACTTTTTGTGTTCCAAGTGCGATAAAAAATATTAAAATATAAATTGAAAATTCCAAACCTACATGAGCTAACGTAAAATAGAACAACAAATATAATTATGTTATTGAATTCAATGTAGGCCTATTGGTTACTTCACAAACAACCTTCAAACTCGAATGCACATAATACTTTGGTCGTCAGTAGTGTTGTATCCTAACAAGACTTCACATGTCTTACAGACAGTTGCACGAGATTGGCAGGAATGCCTTACCACACTCGTCATATTCATCGGACTTTGATACATCTGACTTTTATTTGTTTTGGTCCATGCAGAATTCTTTGATTGGAAAGTCATTCGGTAATTGAGAAGTAGGACATCACTGATATAGAGTCTGTGGTGCAAATGCACCATACTCAAACTTTAAGCATGGCAATAAGTATTGCATTTATCAGAACTTGAAGCTTGTACTCACCAGAAGCCTCATGCTGCTATGGAACAGGTATGTTTGCTGTGACTGTCTGTCTCAGCTTATATAGTGTGCAGCTCTCCCGCCCAGCTGACCTTCGCGGAAACCACGAGCCATCACAGTGCTGTAGACTGAGGTCAAACCCATGGCTAAGTGTATTTCTTATTTCCGCTCGGAGTTCATTGCCATGTGGAGCTATCCATCACATCGATCTTTGTACAATTTCAGACTTCTTTTTCCCTCATTAGTTTTTTGACCATTGTCTTGATGGGATTACTTTAGTGTTCCTACTGGCTGAGCCCAGATGGAACATAACAAGACCATATATTGACCTTATAGCTTTAGTGTTCCTACTAGCTGAGCCTAGATGAATCATAACAAGACCATATATTGACCTTATGGCATTAGTGTTCCTTCTAGCTGAGCCTAGATGAATCATAACAAGACCATATATTGACGTTATAGCTTTAGTGTTCCTACTAGCTGAGCCTAGATGAGTCGTAACAAGACCATATATTGACTTTATAGCTTTAGTGTTCCTTCTGGCTGAGCCTAGATGAGTCGTAACAAGACCATATATTGACCTTACAGCTTTAGTGTTCCTACCAGCTGAGCCTAGATGAGTCATAACAAGACCTTATATATTGACCTTATAGCTTCAGTGTTCCTACCAGCTGAGCCTAGATGAGTCATAACAAGACCATATATTGACGTTATAGCTTTAGTGTTCCTTCTAGCTGAGCCTAGATGAGTCGTAACAAGACCATAGATTGACCTTACAGCTTTAGTGTTCCTACCAGCTGAGCCTAGATGAGTCATAACAAGACCTTATATATTGACCTTATAGCTTCAGTGTTCCTACCAGCTGAGCCTAGATGAGTCATAACAAGACCATATATTGACGTTATAGCTTTAGTGTTCCTACCAGCTGAGCCTAGATGAGTCGTAACAAGACCATAGATTGACCTTATAGCTTTAGTGTACCTACTAGCTGAGCCTAGATGAGTCATAACAAGACCATATATTGACGTTATAGCTTTAGTGTTCCTACTAGCTGAGCCTAGATGAGTCGTAACAAGACCATATATTGACTTTATAGCTTTAGTGTTCCTTCTGGCTGAGCCTAGATGAGTCGTAACAAGACCATATATTGACCTTACAGCTATAATGTTCCTACTAGCTGAGCCTAGATGAGTCATAACAAGACCATATATTGACCTTATAGCATTAGTGTTCCTTCTAGCTGAGCCTAGATGAATCATAACAAGACCATATATTGACGTTATAGCATTAGTGTTCCTACTAGCTGAGCCTAGATGAATCATAACAAGACCATATATTGACGTTATAGCTTTAGTGTACCTACTAGCTGAGCCTAGATGAGTCATAACAAGACCATATATTGACCTTATAGCATTAGTGTTCCTTCTAGCTGAGCCTAGATGAATCATAACAAGACCATATATTGACGTTATAGCATTAGTGTTCCTACTAGCTGAGCCTAGATGAATCATAACAAGACCATATTGACGTTATAGCTTTAGTGTTCCTTCTAGCTGAGCCTAGATGAGTCGTAACAAGACCATATATTGACCTTATAGCATTAGTGTTCCTTCTAGCTGAGCCTAGATGAATCATAACAAGACCATATATTGACGTTATAGCTTTAGTGTTCCTACTAGCTGAGCCTAGATGAGTCATAACAAGACCATATATTGACCTTATAGCATTAGTGTTCCTTCTAGCTGAGCCTAGATGAATCATAACAAGACCATATATTGACGTTATAGCTTTAGTGTTCCTTCTAGCTGAGCCTAGATGAGTCATAACAAGACCATATATTGACCTTATAGCATTAGTGTTCCTTCTAGCTGAGCCTAGATGAATCATAACAAGACCATATATTGACCTTATAGCTTTAGTGTACCTACTAGCTGAGCCTAGATGAGTCATAACAAGACCATATATTGACCTTATAGCATTAGTGTTCCTTCTAGCTGAGCCTAGATGAATCATAACAAGACCATATATTGACGTTATAGCTTTAGTGTTCCTTCTAGCTGAGCCTAGATGAGTCATAACAAGACCATATATTGACCTTATAGCATTAGTGTTCCTTCTAGCTGAGCCTAGATGAATCATAACAAGACCATATATTGACCTTATAGCATTAGTGTTCCTACTAGCTGAGCCTAGATGAATCATAACAAGACCATATATTGACCTTACAGCTTTAATGTTCCTACTAGCTGAGCCTAGATGAGTCATAACAAGACCATATATTGACGTTATAGCTTTAGTGTACCTACTAGCTGAGCCTAGATGAGTCATAACAAGACCATATATTGACCTTATAGCATTAGTGTTCCTTCTAGCTGAGCCTAGATGAATCATAACAAGACCATATATTGACGTTATAGCTTTAGTGTACCTACTAGCTGAGCCTAGATGAGTCATAACAAGACCATATATTGACCTTATAGCTTTAGTGTTCCTACTAGCTGAGCCTAGATGAATCATAACAAGACCATATATTGACCTTATAGCTTTAGTGTTCCTTCTAGCTGAGCCTAGATGAATCATAACAAGACCAAATATTGACCTTATAGCTTTAGTGTTCCTTCTAGCTGAGCCTAGATGAATCATAACAAGACCATATATTGACGTTATAGCTTTAGTGTTCCTACTAGCTGAGCCTTGATGGAACATAACAAGACCATATATTGACGTTATAGCTTTAGTGTTCCTACTAGCTGAGCCTAGATGAATCATAACAAGACCATATATTGACCTTATAGCTTTAGTGTTCCTTCTAGCTGAGCCTAGATGAATCATAACAAGACCATATATTGACCTTATAGCTTTAGTGTTCCTTCTAGCTGAGCCTAGATGAATCATAACAAGACCAAATATTGACCTTATAGCTTTAGTGTTCCTACTAGCTGAGCCTAGTTGAATCATAACAAGACCATATATTGACCTTATAGCTTTAGTGTTCCTACTAGCTGAGCCTAGATGAGTCGTAACAAGACCATATATTGACCTTACAGCTTTAGTGTTCCTACTAGCTGAGCCTAGATGAATCATAACAAGACCATATATTGACCTTATTGCTTTAGTGTTCCTACTAGCTGAGCCTAGATGAGTCATAACAAGACCGTATATTGACCTTATTGCTTTAGTGTTCCTTCTGGCTGAGCCTAGATGAGTCATAACAAGACCATATATTGACCTTATAGCTTTCGTGTTCCTACCAGCTGAGCCTAGATGAGTCATAACAAGACCGTATATTGACCTTATTGCTTTAGTGTTCCTACCAGCTGAGCCTAGATGAGTCATAACAAGACCATATATTGACCTTATAGCTTTAGTGTTCCTACTAGCTGAGCCTAGATGAATCATAACAAGACCATATATTGACCTTATAGCTTTAGTGTTCCTTCTGGCTGAGCCTAGATGAATCATAACAAGACCATATATTGACCTTATAGCTTTAGTGTTCCTACTAGCTGAGCCTAGATGAGTCATAACAAGACCATATATTGACCTTATAGCTTTAGTGTTCCTACTAGCTGAGCCTAGATGAGTCGTAACAAGACCATATATTGACCTTATTGCTTTAGTGTTCCTACTAGCTGAGCCTAGATGAGTCGTAACAAGACCATATATTGACCTTATAGCATTAGTGTTCCTTCTGGCTGAGCCTAGATGAATCATAACAAGACCATATATTGACCTTATAGCTTTAGTGTTCCTTCTAGCTGAGCCTAGATGAATCATAACAAGACCATATATTGACCTTATAGCTTTAGTGTTCCTACTAGCTGAGCCTAGATGAGTCGTAACAAGACCATATATATTGACCTTATAGCTTAAGTGTACCTACTAGCTGAGTCTAGATGAGTCGTAACAAGACCATATATTGACCTTATAGCTTTAGTGTTCCTACTAGCTGAGCCTAGATGAGTCATAACAAGACCATATATTGACCTTATAGCATTAGTGTTCCTTCTGGCTGAGCCTAGATGAATCATAACAAGACCATATATTGACCTTATAGCTTTAGTGTTCCTTCTAGCTGAGCCTAGATGAATCATAACAAGACCATATATTGACCTTATAGCTTTAGTGTTCCTACTAGCTGAGCCTAGATGAGTCGTAACAAGACCATATATTGACCTTATAGCTTTAGTGTTCCTTCTAGCTGAGCCTAGATGAATCATAACAAGACCATATATTGACCTTACAGCTTTAGTGTTCCTACTAGCTGAGTCTAGATGAGTCGTAACAAGACCATATATTGACCTTATAGCTTTAGTGTTCCTTCTAGCTGAGCCTAGATGAGTCATAACAAGACCATATATTGACCTTGTAGCTTTAGTGTTCCTACCAGCTGAGCCTAGATGAATCATAACAAGACCACATATTGACCTTATAGCTTTAGTGTTCCTTCTAGCTGAGCCTAGATGAATCATAACAAGACCATATATTGACCTTATAGCTTTAGTGTTCCTACTAGCTGAGCCTAGAGTTTTCCAAATGTCCAAATTGTAGATGTAAGTAAATTAGACAGGAAGTTCCACACTCGGCATGGCCTACACTTAAATAGATTAGGAAAAGAGTATCTTAGTGATGAAATCTGCAAAATTGTAAATTCAAATGGTAAGAATAATTCAACAGTAATATCATTAGAGTGGAAGCAGGGAAACTGGTAGAAGAAGCCAAACGTGAGGTTTGGCATTCACATATTTTGAAGTCAAATTTAACGGAGTGCAACAATGGTATTTCGGATTTGTCTAGCTACAATAATAATAACAATTATGATAATAATAATGTAAATAAATCACCAACACAAGCTTGCAAAAGTAACAAATTTAAAATTTACCACCAGAATGTCCAGTCTCTTTATAATAAAATTGATTACATAAATCTAATGCTTAAAAATGAACTTAAAGACATCTCAGCACTATGTATTTCAGAACATTGGCTGAAAGAGGAACAACTTGAATTAATTCAATTCCCAGGGTTTATACAAGCTAGTAAATACTCTAGATCTAATATTAGCCATGGTGGTACTTGCATCTTCTTAAGAAATAATTTAGATCATGAACAGATAACAGCTTATGATTATCTAATTATGGAACAGGATTTTGAATTCTCTGCCGTAAAAATTCAGCAGTTTAAGTTAATAATTGTATGCGTATACCGTTCTCCGTCAGGAAAGTTTCCTCTATTTATAGATAAATTAGAATTGTTACTCAATAACATGAGCAAAGTAAATTTCGATATAATAATTTGTGGGGATGTAAACGTGGATTTCTTAAAACTTGATAGAAATTGTGAATTATTAACACAGTTACTAATTTCCTATGGACTGAAACCTACAGTAAATACACCAACAAGAATAACAAAATTTAGTAAAACCACTCCTGATCAAATTTTTATAAATACAGATAAATATCCCCATTCAATAGAAGTCTATTGTCCGGGTTTTAGTGACCACCATGGACAAATACTGAGTTTTTAAGTATCCGAAGTAATCAATAATAATGATAATGGAGTAAAATCAAAGTGCAGGTCATTCACTGAATCAAATGTTACATATTTCAATGACTTATTAAATAAGGAAACATGGTCAGAAATTTATGAACTAGAAAATGTAAATGATAAATTTAATGCATTTAACAGTACCCTAAAACACTATTTTGAAATAGCATTCTCCTTTAAACGAAGAACAGTTCAAAATAACAAAACTAGCAATTGGATAACAACAGGGATTATAAATTCATGTCAAAGAAAGAAATTTCGACACAAATTATATAAACAATACCACACAACACCTGAATTCAATTTATACTACAAAAAATACACTAGCATATTAAATAAGGTAATAAGACTAGCAAAGAAAATGCATAATGATAATTTTATTTCCCAATCATCTAATAAAAATAGGGCTATGTGGTCCGTGATAAAGAAAGAAACTGGAAAATCTGCTAAAATACAAAGGAACATTACACTGACCAGAAATAATAAAGTGATTAATAATCCAGAGGAAATAGCAAACACTTTTAATGACTATTTTCTGGAAATTCCACAAAAATTAATAAATAAATCACAGGTAAATACACTAAATTCTAATAATAAAATAAATATATGCAGTGATTTCTTTATTTATAAATCATGTCACAAGTGAAGAGGTAAGAATAGTTATAAAAGAGCTAAAAAATAATTTCTGTGCTGGCATTGATGGCATCCCTGATGCAATTTTAAAGAAATGTGCAGAAAATATAATAAATCCACTTACGCACTTAATAAACAGTTCAATTCTCTCAGGAACTTACCCGGATATTTTGAAGTTATCAAAAGTAATTCCAGTGCACAAAAACGGTTCAAAAGATGAATTAGATAACTATCGTCCTATTACCTTACCAACTGGTATTGCAAAAATTGTGGAAAAAATTATGTATAAGAGACTGATAAGTTTCATAGAAAAAAATAAAATATTATCAAACTCACAACATGGATTTAGAACGGAAAAATCTACACAGACAGCAATTTACGAATGTAGTAATTGTATACTGAAATTAATTGACAATAAGGAACATGTAACTGGCCTATTCTTGGATTTATCGAAAGCATTTGATGTTGTTGACCATAAAATCCTCCTTACCAAACTAAATCAATATGGTGTTAGAGGTCTAGCTAATAAATGGATAGAGTCTTACTTAACAAGGCGTAAACAAATAGTAAGCTTGAGACACAAGGATGATGGAACCAAATTACTTAATGAAACATTGTCCAATGAGGGAATTATTGAATTTGTAGTACCCCAGGGATCGGTTTGGGCCCACTACTCTTTCTTCTACAGGGGCCGATAACCTAGATGTTAGGCCCCTTAAAACAACAATTATCATCATCATCATCATCATCTTTCTTCTATATATCAATGATATAACACAGAACGTTCATTCACATAAGGAAATTTTGTTTGCGGACGATACAACACTCGTAATAAAAGGTGAAACTAAACAGGTCATACAGCAGTCTGCTGACTCCGTTACAGGAGAGTTAACCAAATGGTCACAAGATAATCGCCTCATAATAAACTATAAAAAGACAGTATGTCTAAATTTCCACACTATACAGAATAGGACTCCTGCGATGCCCAATATAACATTAAATGGTCATCAAATAGAAAATAAATCAGAAACAAAGTTTTTAGGACTATGGATATAACAAGACTTGAAATGGAATAAACATATACAATATCTGAATACTAAACTGAACTCGATGTGCTTTGCGTTACGTATTTTGAAAACCTGCACTAGCATGCACACATTAAGAAATACTTATTTTGCTTATTTCCATTCATACTTAAGATATGGGATCATATTTTGGGGTATGTCGCCAGATGTACTAAGAACGTTTAGGATACAAAAGAGGGCGATTAGAATTATGGCAAATGTAAACTCTAGAGAATCATGTAGACCTCTTTTAAAGATTTAAACATTCTCCCACTGCCCTGCATATATATCTTTGAAAGTATTATGTTTTTTAAAAAGAATTTAATGAATAAAGATGTTTTTCTTAAAACAAACAATGATGTTCATAGGCATAACACAAGACAAAATCAAAACATTCATATTTCACACACACACACAAGCATATATCAAAAAGGAACTCTTCACACTGGAGTTAAATTATACAATAAACTACCCCAGTATATAAAACTGGCCCCAAAAATAAAAACCTTTGATAGAATGTTGAAAGCTTATCTGCAGTGCCATTGTTTTTACTCAGTAGTTGAATATTTTAGCATATAGGAGTGATGGAATCTATAACTATATTTTACTTTTTTAATTTAATTTTAATACCTAGCTGTATGTTGTTGTATTTATAGAATTAAGTTTTCATATTATGATAATAGAGTGAGGTGTAAATAGTTGTGCAATAAGATTGTATCTATTAAGATTTGCTATTATAATAAGTTATAAATAGTTATAATCTTAGTAATATATACCTGTTAGTTCTTTTATTTTATGCATGTAAATTCTGACGTGTCCTATATCTAAAATGTATTGAATGCATGTATTTGATCAAATGGAATTAATAAAAATCTATCTATCTATCTACTAGCTGAGCCTAGATGAATCATAACAGGACCATATATTGACCTTATAGCTTTAGTGTTCCTACTAGCTGAGCCTAGATGAGTCATAACAAGACCATATATTGACCTTATAGCTTTAGTGTACCTACTAGCTGAGCCTAGATGAGTCGTAACAAGACCATATATTGACCTTATAGCTTTAGTGTTCCTTCTGGCTGAGCCTAGATGAGTCGTAACAAGACCATATATTGACCTTACAGCTTTAGTGTTCCTACTAGCTGAGCCTAGATGAATCATAACAAGACCATATATTGACGTTATAGCTTTAGTGTTCCTACTAGCTGAGCCTAGATGAATCATAACAAGACCATATATTGACCTTATAGCTTTAGTGTTCCTTCTAGCTGAGCCTAGATGAGTCGTAACAAGACCATATATTGACGTTATAGCTTTAGTGTTCCTACTAGCTGAGCCTAGATGAATCATAACAAGACCATATATTGACCTTATAGCTTTAGTGTTCCTACTAGCTGAGCCTAGATGAATCATAACAGGACCATATATTGACCTTATAGCTTTAGTGTTCCTTCTAGCTGAGCCTAGATGAATCATAACAAGACCATATATTGACGTTATAGCTTTAGTGTTCCTACTAGCTGAGCCTTGATGGAACATAACAAGACCATATATTGACGTTATAGCTTTAGTGTTCCTACTAGCTGAGCCTAGATGAATCATAACAAGACCATATATTGACCTTATAGCTTTAGTGTTCCTACTAGCTGAGCCTAGATGAATCATAACAAGACCATATATTGACGTTATAGCTTTAGTGTTCCTACTAGCTGAGCCTAGATGAATCATAACAAGACCATATATTGACCTTATAGCTTTAGTGTTCCTACTAGCTGAGCCTAGATGAGTCATAACAAGACCATATATTGACCTTATAGCTTTAGTGTTCCTTCTGGCTGAGCCTAGATGAGTCATAACAAGACCATATATTGACCTTATAGCTTTAGTGTTCCTACTAGCTGAGCTTAGATGAGTCATAACAAGACCATATATTGACCTTATAGCTTTAGTGTTCCTACTAGCTGAGCCTAGATGAATCATAACAAGACCATATATTGACCTTATAGCTTTAGTGTTCCTTCTTGCTGAGCCTAGATGAGTCATAACAAGACCTTATATATTGACCTTATAGCTTAAGTGTACCTACTAGCTGAGCCTAGATGGAACATAACAAGACCATATATTGACCTTATAGCTTTAGTGTACCTACTAGCTGAGCCTATAGAGCGTCTCAACCTAAAAAGACAGTATGGAATTAAATGTAGTATTTGCCTCTCACTCGCACTCCTATGTCCTGCAATTAGCTTCGTCCTCTTCTACCCCGGCATGTTGCCATTTCCCAATAATTGAATGTGACAAATCTAAGAAAATGTTTGCGTGGTATTATAGAGAATTTCCCGCTCTTTATGATGGTGTAAAAATAAAAGCCATAAATAATTAACACATGGTCCAATTTTCACAATTACGATATTTTAGCGCGAATCTATATTTTTTCATTTATAAAACTTATCACGCCATAGATAATGAACTAATGATCGCAACAGATCAAGAATTTATTTTTAGATTGCCTGATGTTGGTAGAAGATACCCTAATTCTCAGGGCAGTAATTATTTTCATAATAAGAGAGTTATGATTTTTTTTTCTTAAATGTTAATTGAAAAATCTGGGATGGTGTCACATAAATGTTAGCTAGCGAGAAAGTTTTTTGCTGTTAACTTTACGTTGGTGACTAAGCGAGAAGGAATGTTCATTAATGTCTGAAATAGTTTTTAAAACAAACCAGAGCTCAATATCAGGTAGCATTCATGAGTTATAGCACTTCGTTTAGTCCTCCCGCTCAGCGCTGTCGCACAGGAACTTTGTTTACTAATGTGGCCCGCAGGCTATCTCCCCCGACTACGTTTGAAGGAGGGTAGGTGATGATGTGAAGTAAAACTATGAAATGAAGTGAATTTTGTATTCTTTATAAATTGTCCGCCTCGTTGCGTTCTTGGCTGTCACTTTGCTGTCACCGTGGAGGCCCGGGTTTGAATCCCGACTCTGCCAAGAAGTGTAATTCTGGTCTGAGGGCTGGAACGGGGTGTACTCAACTCCATCAGACAAAACTGAGAAGAGGCGGGTTCGATTCCTACCTCAGCCATCTTCGAAGTGGTTTCCGTAGTTTGCCTTTGTTCGTCCCGGGAATTAACAAGGGTTCGTTAATGGTGTAGAGTTATCGTTTCTGTGCCAAAGAGAACACGGTAGACACACACGACAAAATGACAGGTGAAGTATATGAAAAGTGGTTCGCCGAGCAATATTGTTGCTCAATGTTCCCGAAGGATCTAGCCTAGTAATAGACAATGTAGGCTATCACAGCAGAGAAATATGTTCTTGCTTGTCACCTTACCACACCACCATACCACAGTGAACTCAATCCCATCGAAATGGTATGGGCACAAGTGAAGAACTATATAAAATTGAACAACGTCTCATTCAAGAAACAAGAAATGAATAATTTAATTTCGGCTGCATACCCCCACTTGACCACACAAAATTGGGTAAATTGCGTGAACCACAATATATTAATAATAATAATAGTCATATTATAATTTATTATAACCTATGATATACGAGAAAAAGGCCTTATCATATTCATGAATAATTGAAAATTATAAATTATTATAATGTGTGCATTAAAATCGCGCTCTGAGCTTCGGTGTATCATAATCTAAATATTGTACCGTCTTTCGCTTCAATGCATGATGTACAATTATATACAACAAACAAATATTTTAGAAATTTCCCGAGTTTTGCTTAAAAGCACGCCTGTATACGAGTTATGTTACATCATGTGCCCGGCCTTTGCAGAACTTTGTATATGCAGCAGATCTGGCATCAGCGCGCGCCATTTAATGCGTACTGTCTTTTAAGGTAGAGACGCACTATAGATGGAACATAACAAGACCATAGATTGACCTTGTAGCTTTAGTATTTCCTTCTAGCTGAGTCTAGATGAGTCATAACAAGACCATATATTGACCTTATAGCTTTAGTGTTCCTACTAGCTGAGCCTAGATGAGTCATAACAAGACCATAGTTTGACCTTGTAGGTTTACTGTACCTACTAACTGAGCCTAGATGAATCATAACAAGACCATAGATTGACCTTATAGCTTTAATATTCCTACCAGCTGAACCTAGATGAGTCATAACAAGACCATATATTGACCTTAGAGCTTTAGTGTTCCTACTAGCTGAGCCTAGATGGAACATAGCAAGACCATATATTGTGACCTTATAGCTTGATCTAGATAATTTCTACCATGCAACATTATTTCCCAAAGTATCGAAGTTATGAAGAATTTCCTTCACTGTCATCAGGTGAATTTCTAACAAAATACAAGAAAAACCTTGAAAGCTTGAAAGGCAGATTGTATCTGAACCAAGTTAATTGTGACTTCAGAATTTGTAGCCATTGTTCAAAATGTTTCTGGCAGTTTCATCATGTAGTTGAGATGTTGTATTGAGGGGCCAATTGCATGACCTCTGAATAAGACCTACCCTGATTTGTATTTTCCTATTTTGAGGTGTCAAAACTGATTTTTCTGTTCGTTTATTTATAAAATGTGATTTTTGCAGGTCTTCCCTTTTCGTTTCATAAAGTGTTTTTATTTTATTTTTATACATGGAAGATAAATCGTTGAGGCAATCAACAGAAAATCATATTCAGCTCCTCAGAATAATGGAAATACATTTATGTAGAATGGTTTTTCTGTTATTTACTTAAATCGTACTCTGGATAGCCATGCTGTAACAACAAGGTTTGACCAATATAATCTTACAATATACAATATAGACAGCTGACACTGCACCTTTTGAGTGAAGCCAGATTGGAAAGCACATTCTCGTACGGAATTATAATATTGTGCAGGTGTACAAATGCAAGGAAATGACTTTGAAGCATAAGAGTTCAAAATTGTACAGCCATCAGGGCTCGAACCCAAATACTGTGTGTTGTCAACTCTTGATGTAAAGAGCTGAAGCTATGATCACACACTCTGGGCGCTATTTTCTGAACCAGACACTCAAGTACTCGCTTGAGAGTTGTATCATCCATTCAGTGGAGTGGTACTAAATCATTGCTAGAATATGGGACCTTGTTTTTGTTTTACATGCTATGTGAATCCCAAATTGAAGGGTGAAATTGGTTATCTTTAAAGCATATACGAGGTTATCGTTGCAGACAGTAAACACTTAGGTGTGTAGCGTGCCCTTCAGATCCATTCATGGCAGTGAGTTTGACTTAATTTGATAGCTTCATTACTTCAAGGTTAACTTTCACTAGTTGAGGAATGTGGGCTTGTTCACTGCATTCTTGTAGGAAGGAAGTAATCACTATCCATGGTACTGATTGTATCAGACATGATAGTGGGAAGAATGATTAGTGTCGACGGTGGGGAAAGGAGTTGCTGCCAGGATTAATGATTGTTTTCAATCATTTTGGTCTCAAATGACACATGCTGACTCATTCAATAGTAGAAAATAATAAACTTATTTAAGTAGCTTACTTTCTGTCATTGCAAGTTTAAAAAATCCCTCTCGGCACGCCGGAATTCACTAAATTCACTAAATTTGGCCATTGTTGTATACGTTCCACATGTTCAGCATACGAGAAGCCCCATCTCCTTATAATTCCGAAAACATTTTGCTCATCCCTTGGCGTAAGGGTGGGTCATATCAACATTATTTTAGATAAAAATTTGAGGTTATTCTTCCCACCCCTTTGGTCAATGGTTGCCGCTATCAAAAGCTTTACTGAGATAAGTTTTGGCCCTTATCCGAAGAATAGTACGAACTTTGATCGGATTTGATTTTTCACATAATTGATGAGGATGAGAAAGGAGATTTAATATTGAGATCAGAATTTGACAGAGCATTGGAAGACTCAAGCAGGAACAAACCACCAGGCATAGATGATATACCAATGAGTTGCTACGCTGCATAGGAGATGAAGGTTTTATCAGGTTATTTCACTTGGCGTGTAGGATTTATAAGACAGGTGAGGTACGGTACCCTCTGATTTCAAGAAGAATGTTGGCATCCCTGTACCGAAGAAAACAGGAGCTGACAGATGTGAAGATTACCGTACAATCAGCTTGATCACTCGTGCTTCAAAGATCCTGACTAGAATAATAATTTACAAGAGGATGGACATACAGATAGAAAGAGAGTTGGGTAGAATAATAATTTACAAGAGGATGAAAAGATAGATAAAAAGAGAGTTGGGTATAATAATAATTTACAAGAGGATGGAAAGACAGATAGAAAGAGAGTTGGGTAGAATAATAATTTACAAGAGGATGGAAAGATAGATAGAGAGTTGGGTAGAATAATAATTTACAAGAGGATGGAAAGACAG
The DNA here is from genome assembly GCA_946902985.2 of Meconema thalassinum. Classification (NCBI taxonomy): domain Eukaryota; kingdom Metazoa; phylum Arthropoda; class Insecta; order Orthoptera; family Tettigoniidae; genus Meconema; species Meconema thalassinum. The sequence goes on along the minus strand of OX336394.1, from coordinate 380,989,833 downwards.
ATAGAAAGAGAGTTGGGTGAAGACCAGTTTGGCTTCAGGAGAAACGTAGGAACAAGGGAAGCTGTACTAAGTCTTAGGCTGATTTTGGAAGCTAGAATAAGGAAGGATAAGAGAACGTTCATGGCATTTGTAGACTTAGAAAAGGCTTTTGATAACGTTGATTGGAGTATGTTGTTTGACATTTTGAAATATACAGTATATATAAATATATAAACTTTTGAACTGACAGTGGTTTTGGGGTTTGGGGGATGTGAAACACGAAGATATGTCGAAATTTTCTGGAAGTTGAAACATGGTACCCTTTGCAATAGGTAGCTTTCTTATGAATTCTACCTAAAACGTCAGTGTTGTGGCAAGCAGCAGAGGCAGCGGCTGAGTATGCATGCTTTATAATAAGTTATTTAACTTTCTTCTTTTGGAATATGGACTGGGAAACACTACTGCTGTTAATTCTACTATAGCTGCCACCACAGGAGAGTTGGGCAGTTCTGTTCATCGAATGGTGGAAAGATTAAATTGGGGGGAGACGTTTGTTGCTCTACGTATGAATGGAGACATCCAAGAGCTAACCAAATATGCTGGCACAAACAACAATTATTTGTTTTCATTTCATGAACGCCTGCTACCACCTATTGATTATCAAGTTAACTACCATGCTAAAAAATTTGTTCTTGTATTTACTTAGAAGCTAATACACTGATGGCCCAGATTACTATTGTTGGGCTTATGCCATGCGAAAATGACTAAAATAGCTTATTTGTATAATAAGCTATATATAATTATACAAATATAGTACATTATGCAACGAGCCTATAATGGATATAATTAAGATACGAGTATTTTTATAAAAAGAGCGTATGCGAGTTTTATAATTCCCATACGAGTGTCTTAAATACCATTATAGGCGAGTTGCATACGACTGTTTATGTTCGACGATAATTATAACTTTATTATATGTTTTAACATAAATATTCATAAATATCTGTTCAGTCACTAGAATGTTGTGATCGGGTGCTGCGGTGGGTAGTATATCTCTGATTTCCAAGCTCTCTGGACAACCGACGCATGCGCTCTGTGTGCTTCAATGTCATATGTTCAGATTGTGCTCCAGTATTCAGTAAAACTGTCACCGAAGTCGTTTCAAAACCACACACTGTGTAGAAATTGGCTTTGGGGATATTAAGGTACAGTGCTATTTCTTGTCTCATATTCACCAGTTTATTTACGCGAACATATGGACAGTGCACTTTCGGTAATTTATATAGACATGTTGGATTTTGAGCGCATGCGCGAAGGTATCCTTATCTAATTGGTCACACAACTGTTTCTTGAGCTCTGGTGGGAGAAACTGTTTCATAATGAAAAATAGTGTTATAATGAGCCTCATTATGATACAGTTTTCTGAAACATAATAGTTAGGGTCGAACATAAAATATATATTGTAATTCATTCTCTGTAAGGATATCCATTTCTTTTAATAATTATTTCTGAGGTTTAGTTATAGCAAATTATTGTTCTTTGTAATCAGTAATTTATAGATTTGACAAACTATATCTTAATTAATATTCTTAATTGATCTTTTAGCTGAAGTAGTCTTCATTGTGAAGCCGAAACATGTTGAGCAATTGAATAGTTGTTTTTACATTGATTGGCATAGTATTATTAAGAATTATCTATTAATCAATATTGTAAATCTTATTGCTTTTAACCATTACTATGGGCATTGTGGTCATTTAGCCCTGTGTACTTAGTGAGTGCAGAACTTGTCTGATAACCTGTGTTATTGTGATGGCTGTAGTAGTGTGTGTATTTGTAATTCAGGTTAGGATTGTGAAGGAGGCGGCCATGGCCTTAAGTTAGAAACCATCCCGGCATTTGCCTGGTGTAGAAGTGGAGACACCACACAGTAAACCACTTCCAGGATGACTGAGGTAGGAATTCAACCCCCCTCTCCAATTGTGAAGGCAAGCTCTCTCCACAGACAATAAGATACAAAACTATATTTATTTCAAAGGAGAGGTTAATGTCGGCTCGTACATTATTAAAACAATCCTTCTCGATGCACAAGAAACATAACCATTAAAAAAAGAGACAATCGAAAATCAAAGATACCATACACATGGTCATCCACAGCCTTCTCAATCTGTATCTGATGGTGCAGCCCTCTGACGGTTACGTGAGTAACTGTTCCAAACATTCCTCAGTTGTGCTTCACGAGGCTGAGTGTGGCCCGTTCCAGCCTTCGGACCAGAATTGAATTTCTTGGCAGAACCAGGAATCGAACCTGAGACTCAGGGATGTTAGCCAAGAATGCTAGCCACTGCACCACAAGGCGGACAAACACTAAAATATAACTGAGTTGATACTGTAGTTGTGTAGACTTAGCTGATTTCTAGAGGTCCCTGAACTGACGCCCACTTTACCGCACTGTGGACTGTTGACCGACTGAAAAGCTTTTCTAATAGATTACTTAGGCAACGTTGCTTCTAATATGTTTAATATTCAAACTACAGCAGTGTGTGTGACGGGATTAGGACTGGGAAAGGTGCTCATGGACTTGGAATGAGGTATTTTACTGGTATTTGAGTTTAATGTAGATACCCACACTCAGAGATTCGAACCACGGAACTCCGAACGCGCAGTTGTAACTGCTTCATTCACCTTTTCTCTTCGTACAGTTCTTGTTGAAGTGTATAAAGGACCCCTGCTTAGTATGCCCCCACAGCAGAGTTGGACAAGTGCTAGAAACATGGCGGCACCTCTTACAGTAAATGTAAGATCAAAACCAGTAATTTTAGTTTGAGGTGGGAATAATTAATGTAAAGCTAATATTTTTGCACAGTGGTCCTATTTGATGTACTTCACAACATATTAAAAGCCCCAGCTTTCCTATGTCGGCCTCCTTGAATTCCAGGCCCTAGAAATCCTGGAGTTTTCGAAAAGTACATGTTCTCACTGGAAGTGCCATTTAATGCGAACGGTTGCACCAAAATCGACCGGAGATGTCCCAAATTAAAAAAGGATAGAGCTACATTCTGAAGTAGTTGAAGTACATATCCTATAACAACCGGCGCCGCCGGAAGCGTCAAACGTCGGGCAATTTTAAACAAAGTTCGCATTTCCGTCTCTATGTTTATGTTAGTGTTGTGGTGGGTGGTTTAATATGGCAGGGAATACATTTAGCTTTATACTGGTGTATTTATTGTTTTTGTACGACCAATAAGGACGGACCACGAGCCGGCAGTAGACATCCACCCCACGCCATAGTAAACACACTCAAGTTTCTGTAAACGTGGTTCACTCCGGAGCACACGGACGTGCCAAAAGGAAGTCACGTTAGGGGGACCTTGGATTTGGGCGTGGTGATGAACGCAACAATGGTTAAGTGTGCCGTAAAACTTAATATCGAACTCGCACGCAGCCTTCGACAGTTACGTGAATATGAAGACAGCCGTTTTGAATCGTTAGATATGCGGTTTATAGCCTCCAAATTCTGACAAGCGGAACTTGGCTTCCTGGAGCGAGGTAACAAGGGAACTGTAAGTAATCGAATTCCACATCTCTACCAGCAGTGTGTGACAGGCCTGTAGCACAAGGTATGACATCTTTGGCTTTGACAATTCAGCGAGTCGAGGCTGAGTGCAACTGATGTTGAAATGAAATATAGGCCTAATAAATAATGTTATTGGTTTTACGTCTCTTTTAACTACTCTGGCTTTTAGAGACTCCGGCGTGCCGGAATTTTCCCCCGAAGGGGATCTTTTACGTACCAGTAAATCTACTGTCACGGCTCCCTCGCATTTGCGCACCCTCAAATGCCAGCTGACTGCGCCAGGATACGAACCTGCAACCTTGGGCCCAGCAAGCGAGAACGTTACCGCTGAGCCACGCAGCCAGCCTATTCAACTTCGAGCTGTGTGCACAACATTCGACTGTAATAATGACCGCTTTCATCTGCCATAACCAACCCATTCACTTGGTATGACATCGTACTGCTCGTGCAGACATCTATTCTTGTAGAATAGTTCGAAGTGACTGAGTGGGGATTAATTCACAGTGCTGATGGCCATGACGTTCGTAGCTCATACGCCTCCTTCACCCTCGTATGGGTGTAAAGGTGGGTATACACTTGCGCGCCGCGCACTGCGCGCGGTGCATGCGCGGCGCGTGTGTTGCTCGACCAGAATTATTATTTAAACGAACCTCTCGCGATCCATAGGAAACCCACGAACATTCACTAGTCAGTTTGGAGTGTGGTAAATATAATCATGTCTCCGCCGCACGAGGAAAACCTCGCGATTGCGGAGATGAGTGGTGCGGCTGTTTTAATGGCACGTTTGTGCAAAAAGAAAAAGAAACGACGACGACGTTGGTGGCCCACTGACATGTTTAAAAAAAGGAATGGTTCGGAGCTAATGATGGACTTGAAGTCACAAGAAATAACCGGCCAGTATAAGAATTTTACTCGAATATCACATTCTGACTTGAGAATCTGCTGCAGAAGATTGGACCCCACATTTCCAAAGAAGATACGTATTTCCGCCCTGCGATTTATTTTACTTTTCTCACGCCGGTAGGAAGACAGCAGAGATATCACCTTCTTCTTGCACTGGTCTGCAGATATATCCATCTCAGCTCCTATTTCCCTCCAGGCATCTGTTTTTAGTCTACTGGTTTCTTAAAATGATCCTTATGTTGAGGATCCCACAGAAGAGGCTCTTTGCGATAAGCATCGATCAGTTTTATCACAGATTCGTCTGACCACTCCATTATCACCTCTCAAAACGCTCAAATTTTGCAATCAGATGCGCGCGAGAAACAACGAACTTCTCACAATCCCGTCCAAATCTGAACTGCGAACACTCAAAGTGCGCGTGGAAAAAACCGACAGGAGATGGATCGTCGTGCGCCGCGCGCGCGCAGCTTCGAAACCCCGTACTAATCTAGCGAACTTGCTGCGCGCGAGCGGCGCGGCGCGCAAGTGTATACGCACCTTAAGGGTACCAATGTTTGCATATAATAAATGTTGGCTATGTTATGTCTCTTCCATTTAACTCTGTCCTGGACGCGGTGTACTGCTCTTTATAAGGAATCCTGTTAGCTTTGATCATCGGCGGCCCAGCTCATTGAAAGTCTTCCCTTGGCCCTTTTACCATTCACTTCGCTTCCAGAAGTAAGAGCTCATGTTACCAGCATTTCTGGATTAGCCCAAAGAATTCGTAGAAATGTAAAATTTGTTTTCATCTGCAACCTCTTCTTGATAGTAAAATTTGTTTTCATCTGCAACCTCTTCTTGATAGACTGGCTGCATGGCTTAGCGATAACGTACTCGCCTACTGTGCCCAAGGTTACAGGGTCGAATCCGGGTGCGCAAATGCGAGGGAGCCGTGTTCAGTAGATTTAATGGCACGTTAAAGATCCCCTTCGGGGTAAAGTTCCGGCACCCCGGCGTGGCGTCTCTAAAAGCCGCAGTAGTTAAAAGGGACGTAAAACCAATAACATTATCTCCTTGGCATTTTACTAGCAAGAATGTGGCCTCCTGAGAGCTCGTGCTACCTGCGCATCGTGATGAGCGTGAAACACCCACTCCTAGAGCTAAGGGAATTTACTCTTGGAGATTAAAATTCCTGGGGCCGGGCCGGAAATCAAACCAGGTACCTTGGAGTCAAAGCCTATTGTGATAACCACTTGGCCACGAAGACGGGCATTTTGCTACCTATAGGACTACTTATTTATTCAGTGCTCTTTCCAAAAATTGCTAGTTCGTTCAGAGCCCGCGTTTGCGAGGCATAGGCCTGCATTGCAATAGGAAATAGCCAACATTAGGTCTATTCGCAACTAGAGGACTAGTGACAAGAACTTTAACAAACCGCTGCTTTTAATGTGTAATTGAGTGTTCAATCTTCTCTCTGTTTATAAAAATATTAGACGATAAAAAGAAAACTTAACGAATTTGCACAATTCTGTTGATATTTCTAAAGCTAACAATTGATATTTCACTGTATTATTTTCCTAAATATAAGTTATAACAAAAATAATGAAGTCGTGTGCATCATGTCACTCAACCGATTTCGAAGTGTTCACAAAGCGTTTTACAAAGGCGAGTAGGTTGTATTTTGTACCTGTGACGTAAATAGTTATTGTCGAATCAACCTTGTATTCAATAATTGGCGATGCTATTATTGTTGCTTAATTTGCGGGGATGTTTAAACTTCGCCCCCTTGTACTTTAATATGAGTGAAATTTGTGTAATACCGTACCAGTAACTTTTGTATGGTGTCAGTAATCAAGCGTGTAATACGTACCGGTAACATTAGTTTAGAGTACGGTACCGTAGTTTTGAGATATGTGCCCGGGTATTTGAAACATGGTTCGAATTTATATTGTTTCCCTTAAGGATTGAAAATGTCACATTCGGGATAGCCGCTATTAGCGCCGGCAATCAAATGCCGAAAATTCAGGTACCCATTCCTCAACGTGGAGCGTAAATTGAGGGACTCAGCTGTACAGGTGGGCTTAGAAATCAAATTAATACATTGTGTCCTTTCTTACAATACATGTCACGTCTGGATTTACGTCAATTTAGGAGACAATTTGGCAAAATTACGGGTCTATGGTGTACAGATCTTCCGGATTTTTGATAGGTGCCTGAATAAAAACACGACCTGCTCATGACTTAAAACATACATTTTTACACCCATCATTTATAGTTTTTTTTTTTTTTACTATTGGCCAGAATTGTCTGCCCAAAACACACACTAGGCCTAAACATGCAGTTATGATCTTCATGGTTACTGATGATCGGATATATTTTTGAGTTTGTTGAAGTACCGTTACCCCCTTCAAATTGCTGGTTGTTAAGGTAATGCATCAAATCCAGCATTATTTTTATTCTGTGAAGCTACTCCGCTCATAAGTACACGTTGCGAAGCTATTCGAAATTTGCTTACCTTTGAAGAAAGTTCCTTGGAATCATTACGAAGTCTCACCATGCGGCCAAACATAGCTAGCGCCGCCTCCAAACTGCTGTCATAGTTACTGACATAGTAAGAGAATGAATTGCCTTTTGAGGCTTAGCGCCTGTCCGAATATTTGGTATTTTACCAAGCATCATTGGTGTTTGGACCTGGAGCTGTTCATGTTTTGCGGTAACCCTGTAGCAAGGTGTATCAGGTTATTATCGGTGTTGAAACACTATTCACCTTCATGTGTGTTCATTGCTGCTCGGCAGCAGTTAACTGGAAGTAGACCGAAACCGGAAACACTTTGGCCTCATGATCGCCTGGAATAACGCAGCCGTAATCGCAGGCGTGTTGAGCGGGCAGTCTATTGCTACATGCCACGTTGCGAATCGAGACTACAGTGCCCAATAATGAGGCTTTTTTTTTCCTCTTGAGTGTTTATTATTGTTATATCACTTCAGAGGCTTGGACATCGTGGTCATTTAGCCCCCGTATACTTGGGTGTGTGTATATAAACCGGAGATATATACCTAGGTAGAAAGAGAGTCCAATAACATGTGTTATTGTGAGGTGTCTGAAGATCTCATTCAGGAGTTGGGAAGGAGGCGGCCGTGGTCTTATGTTAGGAAACATCCCGTCATTTGTCAGGAGTAGAAGTGCGAAACCAGGGAAGACCACCTCCAGGATGGCTGATATGGGAATCGAACCCTCGCTCGTTTTACCTCACGAGGCTGAGTGTACCCCGTTCCAGTCCTCAGACCAGAATTACATTTCTTGGTAGAGTTGGGAATCGAACCCGGACCTCCGGGGCGACAGCCATGGATGCTCTCCGCAGCATCACGAGGTGGATCCTATGGTGTTTAAACAGTCCAAGTTTCATTCCATACAGCGCCACGCTCCAGACAAGGCTTTCAAAAAGGATTTTCTGATACCTATATTAGATGTTAACAGATTCCTTCTCTGTGGTAATGTAGGCACGGTAGAGAAGAGAAGAATAGAAGCATTTGAAATGTGGTGTTACAGGAGAATGAAGATGATCAGCTGGGTATATAGAGTAACAAATGAAGAGGTATTACATGGTGGCCACTACTCCTGGAAAATCTGGAAATCCTGGAAAACTCCTGTATAATAGCCAGTGTTAATTAATTATAAAAATCTTTCCTTCTTAAATCATTCTCCCACTGCGGTTTTGGGTCAGCAATCTATCATTAACAAAAGAAATTTCCTCAGGCTACCTGTTTCTGTGTGGGAGAACACTTGATAGTATTTTTGTAAACATATTGAGTAGGGACAACTTCACCGCAATAAAATTGCAGGCAGCATTATTTTCTCTTTTTTTAAGCGCATATTTTAGTCACAAAGGCTTTTTTAAAACAACAATTAAATCATTTGCGTTTAGGCTTGCGTATCAATAACTCAATCACCACTAATATTTGTCAACATCTGTATAAGTAAACCAAACACAACTGCTTTATTTTGGTCTTGAAGTAGGCAACCGAAAAAGCCCCCCCCCCCCCCCCTCCCCCCCCGGACTCGCGCTTATTTTAAAGTCTGGAAAAATGAGATTTACTCCTGGAAAACGCCTGGAAAATCGTTGACCGATTTGAGTGGCCACCATGTATTAAGAGGGGTGGGAGAGGATAGATGTTTGTGGCAACTGCTAATGAAGAGAAGAGATAGGTAGGTAGGACATATACTACGACACCCTGGAATGGCAAACTTAGTTATGGAAGGAAGGAAGGATCGAGGACAAGAACTGTAGGGGGTAGACCAGGGTGAGATTTTTTTAAACAGATTGCCTCAGATGCAGAGTGTGGTAGCTATGTAGAGATGAAACAATTGGCTCAGGACAGGGAGTTTTGGATTAGCTGCATCAAACCAGTCAAAAGACTGAAGACTCAGACAACAAGGTTATACAAGGTTATATAAAACAAGCCAACTACTGAAGTCTAGGGGTTTGTTTTGAAGCTCCTGTTCGAGTGGTCCGGGATTTGGTATCTGGCTCAGCCAGAGAACTGAAATGGGATAGACTAAGCGAGAGTCTTGAGGATAACTGAGAAGAACTGGTTTTCTATGATTTCCCTCCTCTGCTCCAGGTAAATTTCAAGAGGGTCATGTCGCACCAGTTCCACTAGTGCAGACATTGCAATAACACAATCATGTTGTCCTCAAACATGGCTGATGACCACAAAGTCCAAAGCCCTTAAATAATTTCAAAAAAATGTGACCACCTCGTGATTTAGACTCGTGAGGCAAAACTGAAATGTGGAGCATTTGCTTCTCACCTCAATCATCCTGGAAGTGATTTTCTGTGGTCTCCTACACTTCTACTACAGGCAAATGCTGGGATAGTTCCTAACTTAGGCCACAGTTGCCTCCTTCACAATCCTCATCTGAATTACAAATATACACTTATGCATGGGGCTATTCGACCATGATGCTGCAGCCCCTAAAATAAGCAACAACAAAAATAAATGTAGAAATAAAAAGCATTTAAAAACCAAGAGTTTTGGTAATACTGTGTTTATTAATAATTGATATTGTAACTTTCAGTCTGCCAATACAAAATAATTCAAATTACTGGAATATGCGGAAATACAGGGCGCCCGAGAATGTTCTCCGCAATGGTTACATGCAGCTGGGTGGTTGCCTCATCAGTTTAGTTGGCAGCACGGTGTCTTTGACAGGGTGAATCCCACACGTGTGGGCTGTAGTCTGTCAGTGTGTATTGCAATTAGCGAGCTTATATGTCTTCAGCACTTCCAGCATCTGTTATGAATGGCTGTGGTGAGTACAAAGTATCCTGTTTGCTTGTTATTAGGGAACACAGCGATGACAGAATGCATTCTGTACATAAGTCAAGCAGCATTGCCCGTCATAGGAGCTCATGTCACTACGGACAGTTAAACGATGACCGAGGCTACTTGAGCTGAGTCATATCCTACTCGCGCAACTCTACCTGTCAACGAAGCAGGCTGACGTGTGACACAAGTAAACAAAGAATAGTTCCCATCTCGACCGCCGGCAATCATTTCGTGAAAGGCTAGTATGATGCAAGTGGCAGCCGTGCTGCCAACGTAACTTCTGTAGCTAGCTCTCGCAGATGCGCTGCGGAGAACATTCCCGGACTCACTGTATAACCTGAAATAAATCACATGTCGTTAGGATCCTAGTTATTTTCAGATAATTCGGATAGGGTTTCATCGCCGCAGTACTGCGCCAGACATCATGACCAAGGCCATCTATTGTAAAATGTCGATCGCATCCCCCTCCCTTCCCGTTCACTCCACTCGCAGCCCATAGTAAGTACCGAGCACACAACAAAGGCAGTGCCTGCTCGATTCGCTTTTTGAAGCTCACGTGACGAGTTACCTTTACATTGTATTAAATTCTTTCTCTATGATTACTTAAAAGTGTTCGGAAGTGTCGTACTGTTGTCCTCGCTAGAATACAGTAACTAAGATGAGTGAATAAACATCGCTAAGTTTAGGAGATAAAATGAGAGTGCTTCACCGGTGCTTCTACTCAAGAGTATTATCACCGAGTTTGGCATTAGTAAATCGACTTTTGTCGTCAAACCTTAACGATGGATAACCAAACCCGGAAAAGGTATGTAGACACTTTAAACCGTTGTAGCAGTTTTGCTAGCCCACACGTTGAGCGACATTTGTAACGTTTTCACTTTGCTCCACGTTGAGCGTACAAGTGTAATGTTAATTAATGCCCCATGTTGGTAGCGACAATTGTAACGGTTTGACTGCCCCTAACTGTTGGGAGATAAATGTAACTGTTTACCTTTGCCTAAGGTGTGTTGTTTTAATGGGCGCCAAGACCTCAACGCGATGTTGAAATCTAAATTTGTATTTAACAACGTCTAGCTCTGGCAGAACACCTTCAAGACTCTATTCACTCAGATGGTGATATGATTTGATCATTAACCCAACAGACAATTGTATCAGGAGAAGGAATTGGTCTATATCTAATGCTACCTACTGAAAGCAAAGATTGCATTGTAAAAGAAATGAATTTATTATATAAAACAAGTATTGCAAAATTAATAATAATAATAAGTATAACATTTAAATTGGAACGTTGTGATTTTAACATTACCGATAGAAAATTACGTGAAAACGGAGTCTGATAAATTATTGATTTTACTCTTATTCCCAAGCTATGAAGTTACTGAAATATGAAATATAAAACAAAGAGAAACGAGAGATTGCGTATTTCTGCGTCATTCGCGCTTACCACTGGAAATGGCCGAAGCCTTTCTTTCGTACTGGATGATGCTGTGAGCTTCCCACAGTCTCCTGGACGTCTCCATCTCCGTCGATATTTGATGATATTCTGGTAGATTAGATAATTCTATGGTCCGTACATCGGACCCAAACACTCGTACAACCACACTGGTTAAGTTTTACAAAATTTAGTCCTCCACTCCACGGAACATCGGAGCGACTCCCGCGTGAACCATACTCGGCAAGTTCTACACGGATTGTCCTCGTTCCACGGAACATCGGAGCGACTCCCGCGTGCAACGATACTCGGCAAGTTCTACACAGATTGTCCTCGTTCCACGGCGCGTCGAACGATATATGCACCTGTCGGCTCCCCCACTCTTCAGCCGACTTCTAGCTTACGTGGTCTCCACTGATTGGCTGCACCCCACGCGCTATACTCCCCTCCTCTGGCTCATTACACTCGGCGGGAGGGTTCCGTTCCAACTATCCGCCTTTTCTTGACGCTGCAACCCCGCTTGCGTAATACTTCCCGTCAAGATTAAGCGTGTACTTGAATTCCCAGTGTCACGTCTCTCGATATACCCTAACTGACGAAACTCCGTTAAATTCCGTAATCACATAACTTTCTATGATATTGTCGTTCGTAATAATTTGCTTGATAGCGTTTTCTAAGACATAGAAAACCTATCTGTATGCTTATAATTTTTATAAAATGCTCCGAAAATATCTTAATAATAATTATAATAAATTACTACTAATAATAAATTAACATGAAAAATTCTCTTGGCTGAACAATTTGCCGCGTAAATAAATATAGAATGGCTTCCTACTGACTTATGCCAGTTGCATAAAAACCCCTCGAAAAACACGTTACATATTCGCCTCGGATCATCGGATGATTTACCGTGACGACGGTCCATTATCCGATTATCCCAGACACGTTAATAAACCCCATCCAAAATACATATTACATAAATGAAATCACCCTAAATTACAGATGTATACACTCATAATTTTTCTTCACGCACTTTGCGTCAAAGTTTGTTGTCACTATGGATTGCACTTTGCAACCAGTCCAATGTTTTACATATAGAATAGTGTTCCACGGATATTTCCGCCTCACAAATTTCTCTATGTTGGAGAAATAGACATAATTAATGTGTGAGCACAATGTATTTATGTCATATCACACGCATTGAAGGTGCTCTGATATATGTATATCTCCCTAGAACTTCCTAATTTCACTGGAGGTTCCTTCCTTATTGTGAAATTAATCCCATTTATCACTGAGCACACGATCACACTATTGTGGCAGCGCCTCGTGACCATAATACTTAATCTCTCTTTAAAGTAGATTAAATTAATATTGTCTTCTGAAAAAAAAAACAGTAAATGCGCATTACATATAACACCAAATATTTCTGTGCCGTAATCGCCCTGTCTTGTTAAGTTCCCGTAGACCATATTCTACTTAATACTAGTTCTCAACACAGACCAGTTCTCCTCACACAAATAATACCATTGTACATATTACCTTAAATTACACACTTACAAATCTTACATGGCGAGGCCGTAAACAGAAATCACGTGTGCTGATATGTATGAGTTTCATGAAGGACTGTCTCGCCTTCTGATGGCCCATCTTTTGCCTCGTGGACGCCTTAAGCAAAAATACCCTGTCCAAGCGCTCACCCATCTCTAGGAGGCAAATGGGAATTCACCAGCGCTACCAAATTCTGGCCTTGGTGTATCGAGACATTTTAGTGCTCAAGAGCATCCGACAATCCCGTCATATTTCCCTGTACCTTAAAAACTCTCATTTACTTACATACTACCCCCCTGTGTGACTTCTGATACGCCTGCCTGGAAGACCATCTCCTCCCACGCACCAAATACCACACTTACTCATTTGATAGGCTGGCTCGCCAGTTAAACACACTCACTTTATGACACATATTTTCGTAGGCTATGTATATTATACGTCCCGTATAATCTGTTTCCCTTACTATCCTCCAGCACATATGCTGTTTTTCCAATACGTTTGGAAACTATAAATGGGCCCTCGTAGAGATAAAAAGAACTTGGACATGACTTTCTCTAGCTTATTTGACTGTTTCGGCACTCTAAGTAAGACTCTGTCTCCCGGCTCGAATAGGTCAAATTTAGTTTCTTTTTGTTGGCGAATTCTCTTTTGTGCTCATTTAGATAAATTCTGTTTCGCCAACTGGACAATGTAATCCATCCCCGGTTGCTTACCCTCATTTAATCCCAACACCCTCGCTAGTTCATTTTGTGGTCTTTTTCCGAAGTGAACTTCGTATGGCGTCAATTTCGTGCTCTCATGCTGGACAGAATTCAGCCAAGTCTCGACCTTGGGAAGATGTCCAACCCAGGCCGCATGCTTGTCATGCACTAGAGTCCGAAAAAGACGAGCCACTTCCCTTATGGACGCTCTGCAGAATTACCCTGAGGGTACCTTACAGAGGAATGAACGTGTGTTATACCAGCTTCCTGCATACTGGTTCTCCATTTCTTTGCAGTAAACTGTGGTCCACTGTCAGATAGTATCCTGAGAGGAATGCCAAACTCAGGTACATACTTATTAATGATCAGACGGCTACACGCTAGTCCCGTGGCTTTCCTTAGCAGATATAGCTTGACATACTTACTAAAAGCGTCAATAACTATAAAAATGTACTCGTAGCCGTACTGTCCTTTAACGATCGGGCCAAATAAATCCACACACAGTAGTTCGCCGGGACTACTGGTGAGAACTGCAGATCTCTCCCCCACTAAATATTTAACTGGATATTTACTCCTTTGACAGGTGTCACACCTAGCTAAGATCCTTCTAACATCCCTTCCCATTTTACTCCAAATGAAGTCACGACCAATTTCATAGAAGACCTTGGCAGCACCAAAGTGTCCTAATTCCCTATGAATGAACCAAATTAGCTCCTCCCGCAAAGTGGCAGGAACACATATTGCCCACCGATTATTCCTACATTTCCTTGCAAGAAGCCCATCCTGCATCTTGTACGTGAACCGTCCTACTTTCACATACTCTTCTTCACCTATTTCCAACCTAGCCAGTGGCTCCTTTAACTTAACGTCATCACGTTGCTCCACTAGCATATTTCTCAGTGTCTGTAACGATGCCCTGTTGCTACTGTCCACACATGCACATATTAAAATACCGTCCTCTGCTTTAACCACAGGATAATCCCTACATAAATTAGTGTCCCTCGATAGCATGTCTGCAAGAATGTTATCTTTACCTTTAATATATTTTACTGTGAATTCGTATTCCTGCAGATCAAGAATCCACCTACTAACTCTGTTAGAACTGAGTTTACAAGTTCTCATATACAGTAATGCATGGTGATCTGTGTGGATCTCAAATTTCCCCCCTACTAAATACATTCTAAATTTCCCTAAACTGAAAACAATACCTAAAAGCTCTAACTCAGTAATCGTGTATCTTTTCTCTGCTGCTGTCAGTCCTCGCGAGGCTAAAGATACAATGCACAGAATACCCTCATCATCTTTCTGACATAATACTCCAGCAATGCCTATATGTGAAGCATCTGTCATAACCACATATTCCTTATCTTTTAACGGATATTTCAGCACTACAGCTTTCTCAAAACCTTCCTTCAGTGCTCTAAAAGCCTGATCATGCTTGGACTCCCATCTCCACCGAGTCCCACTTTTAAGCAATTCCCTGAATGGTTCTACCAACCCTGAGTATTTAAGAACGAACCTCCTGAAAAAGTTGCAAATTCCCAGGTATGTTTTTAACTGTTTAACATTCTGTGGCACCTCTGCGTTAAGTATCTTATTAACCCTACTTTCTTCTGGTGTTACACCTCTACTCGACACTCTATGACCTAAAAATGTCACTTCTGACTGACAGAATGACGACTTAGACAGCTTCAAAGTGAACCCTGCCTGATCTAACTTCTGAAAAACTATATCTAAATGACGTAGATGCTCCTCAAAACTGCGTGAACTAATTACCATATCATCCATGTAAATGGTTACAAACTCTCCTGTGTCATCCCCTAATGTGATGTTTAAAGCCCTAATTAAAGCTGCTGAACTACTCTTTAACCCATACGGTGTTCTACAAAATTGATAAAGGTTATATTTATGACTAAAAGCTGTAAGTGGTCTATCTTCGTACATAAGTGGCACTTGCCAAAAACTGGAACTCAAGTCTACACAAGTGAAATACTTCTTCCCCTCAAATGTTTGCATTAATTCCTCTATTGACATAGATTTCAGCTGATCTGAACTAATTCTACTGTTAACCAAACTAGCGTCCAAACAAATACGAACTGTGCCGTCGGTCTTGGGTACCGTGATCAAAGAATTAACATCCCATCTTCAAGCATCTGATTAATTTGTGCCTCAACTGCACTCTGATAAGCGAAAGGTACAGGATATCTATGTCCTGTGAATACTGACCTATCAATAACGTTCAATGAATGTGTATAGCAATTGGCCATACCAATGCGATCCTCAAAAACTCTCCTATTACACAATAACACATCATAGAGCCGAACACACTGTTCATCCTCTATATTTCCCTGAAATGCAGCATCACGTAACGAGTCCTTTAGACTACCGTTCGTAATCACACTGCCCACAAAACATGGAGAACCCCGCTCTACGGCTGGCGATATCTCATTTAAAGTACAAATCACACCTACAATACTACTTCTCTGAATTTGGTCATTGAACGCTACTTCTACTTCAGAATCTCCCCATTTAAATTTCAAACTCCCTACATCATAACATAAGTTACCAGACACTCTACTTAGCCACTCTGAACCCAAGATAACACTGAATACTAAATTTGGAATTACAAGACAAATCTGCTTCTCTACATGATTATTAATTTTAATGTCTACTAAAACTTGCTTAGAAATTACTTTAGACCTCTTCCCAACAGCTGTGATAACAAAAGTGCTTTTAATTGGCATCTCCTCAAAATTTACTCCAGTTCCTTTCATTTTATCATAAAATGCACTACTTATGCAACTCTTCATACAACCACTATCAATTAAAACATCTGTGTACGCCTCGGACACGTTAAATTTAACTATGGGGCTCTTACTAACCACTTCCTGAATAATACCTTCATCATTTAGTTCATGTAATAATTCATTTCTTACATTTAGGTCATAGGGTTCCTGTATAATTGTATGGACAGGGCATGCTACAGACTGAGATTCTGACCTTACTTCGCAGCCTGGTTCGCGTTTAAAGAACCGCTACAGCTGGCCGTAGTACTACTAACTACTGAACTGGTCTGGTTGTTCTGGGCTGTGTTGTCATTGTTTGGCTGTATATTACTACCACTAGGCTGTCCTCTTCCTTGACCCCTATTCTGGTTGTAATTATTGTCATTATAATTTCTCCCTTGATTTCCCCTGAAATCATTGTTTATCCCTTGATTTCCCCTGTAATCATTGTTCCTCCCTTGATTTCCCCTGAAATCATTGTTCCTCCCTTGATACTGATTACCATAGCCATTTCCTCTGTTCTGATTTAGCTGATTATTGTTATTTCTATTTTGAGCGTTGGCCCCTTCGCCACCGTTCCCTTGAACTTCTTGATGCCTGGCTTCATTAGGCCTATTATTATTATGACCCTGGTTCCTATTGAAATTGTCCTCATAACCCCCTCTCCCTAGTGCATCAAATGTGCTTAACAAATTTTCTACTTGTGATATAGTCTTTACATTCTGGATACAAGCAGCCTCCTTGATCCTATAGGGAAAGTGCCAAGTAGCAACCTCACCACATCACTTTCCTCCTTCAAGCCATCCAGATATTTACACACTAATACCTGCCCTAAAAAGTATTCGGTCATGGTGGAGCTTCCTTTAGGGTTATATTTACCACACCCTACTCCCTCACGATGCTGCGACTGAATAACCTCATTCCAGAACTTTTCACAGAATTTCATTTTAAAGTCATTAATATCATTAAACTTGTCTCTGTAGACAGCAAACCAATTCCTCGGTTCCCCCACAAACACTTGTTCTAAAATTTCAACTACCTGGCACCACTCAATACTACCATTTTCCAACCTCTCCCCGAATTTATTTTCTATAGTGTTCATGAACTCCATTGGGCACCCCTGTCGATTGCTGAACTTACCCAGTTCTACCTCCCTGTGTGTGCTATTCACAAAAACTGGCCTATTCTGACTATTTTCTTGCCTGATCCTAGCTTTTAATTTTAACTCTAATTCTGCGATTTTCTCCTCAGCCTTCCTCTCAATACTGTTTACTGTTAATTTAATGTTTCCTTCTGATTCTTTTACTTTATCATATAGCTTTGCTTGTTTCTCCTCAATCTTGCTAATGCTCTCTCTATTACTCTCTCTTAAATCATTTACTTCTGCAACTATTTGTGAGTGGACTTTCTCGATTCTACCCCCCAGCTGTTCCTTAACCTCTTTAGTAGCTACCTGAATTTTGTGAATTTCTCCCCCCAATTGCTTTTTGACCTGCTGTGTTTCCAGTTGCACTAGTTCTTTCAAATTTTCAGCCTGTGTACTGATTCTAATTTCTAACTCCTCCTGTACTTTTCCTAATTTCTTGTCTACATCTGCAATGATCTCTTTAACCTTCTCTTCCATTACTCCTCTGATTTCTCCTCTAATCTGCTCCATTTACACACTTATTTCCTTGTTGTTCTTATCTAATTTTGCATTATTCTGTTCTAATTTTTTATTTAAAGCTTCTGTACTTTATTTTCCCTACTGTTTTGTTCTAATTTTGCATTATTCTGTTCTAATTTTGCATTTAAAGCTTCTGTACTTTCTTTATTTTCCCTACTGTTTTGTTCTAATTTTGCATTATTCTGTTCTAATTTTGCATTATTCTGTTCTAATTTTGCATTTAAGGGTTCTGTACTTTCTTTATTTTCCCTACTGTTTTGTTCTAATTTTGCATTATTCTGTTCTAATTTTGCATTTGAGGCATCACTACTAACTTTGTTCTGATACATGAACTCGAGAAGTAAAGTTTTAATTCTGGTTGGCCGCCTACACTCCCTGTTTCAGTATCGGGATTTACCTCCACTACCCCGGTACTACCATCACTCGACATACTGCTCGTATCATCACTCTCCAGTTGATGACCACTACGCAACCTCATCTGTCTTTCTTTCTCATCCCCCATAATGATATACACTGATAAAGACAAATAACCCCCAAAATACAGGCACAGAAATATATACCCTTCTCCTTCCACAAATGTTATTAGGTTTTCAGCCCCAAGTTGTCGGCGACAAATGTAACGGTTTGACTGCCCCTAACTGTTGGGAGATAAATGTAACTGTTTACCTTTGCCTAAGCTATGTTGTTTTAATGGGCGCCAAGACCTCAACGCGATGTTGAAATCTAAATTTGTATTTAACAACGTCTAGCTCTGGCAGAACACCTTCAAGACTCTATTCACTCAGATCGTGGTATGATTTGATCATTAACCCAACAAACAATTGTATCAGGAGAAGGAATTGGTCTATATCTAATGCTACCTACTGAAAGCAAAGATTGCATTGTAAAAGAAATGAATTTATTATATAAAACAAGTATTGCAAAATTAATAATAATAATAAGTATAAAATTTAAATTGGAACGTTGTGATTTTAACATTACCGATAGAAAATTACGTGAAAACGGAGTCTGATAAATTATTGATTTTACTCTTATTTCCAAGCTATGAAGTTACTGAAATATGAAATATAAAACAAAGAGAAACGAGAGATTGCGTATTTCTGCGTCATTCGCGCTTACCACTGGAAATGGCCGAAGCCTTTCCCTCGTACTGGATGATGCTGTGAGCTTCCCACAGTCTCCTGGACGTCTCCATCTCCGTCGATATTTGATGATATTCTGGTAGATTAGATAATTCTATGGTCCGTACATCGGACCCAAACACTCGTACAACCACACTGGTTAAGTTTTACAAAATTTAGTCCTCCACTCCACGGAACATCGGAGCGACTCCCGCGTGAACCATACTCGGCAAGTTCTACACTGATTGTCCTCGTTCCACGGAACATCGGAGCGACTCCCGCGTGCAACGATACTCGGCAAGTTCTATACAGATTGTCCTCGTTCCACGGCGCGTCGAACGATATATGCACCTGTCGGCTCCCCCACTCTTCAGCCGACTTCTAGCTTACGTGGTCTCCACTGATTGGCTGCACCCCACGCGCTATACTCCCCTCCTCTGGCTCATTACACTCGGCTGGAGGGTTCCGTTCCAACTATCCGCCTTTTCTTGACGCTGCAACCCCGCTTGCGTAATACTTCCCGACAAGATTAAGCGTGTACTTGAATTCCCAGTGAGTCACGTCTCTCGATATACCCTAACTGACGAAACTCCGTTAAATTCCGTAATCACATAACTTTCTATGATATTGTCGTTCGTAATAATTTGCTTGATAGCGTTTTCTAAGACATAGAAAACCTATCTGTATGCTTATAATTTTTATAAAATGCTCCGAAAATATCTTAATAATAATTGTAATAAATTAATAATAATAATAAATTAACATGAAAAATTCTCTTGGCTGAACAATTTGCCGCGTAAATAAATATAGAATGGCTTCCTACTGACTTATGCCAGTTGCATAAAAAACCCTCGAAAAACACGTTACACCGTATCTGCATGATTTTAGATATTTTGAACTGTAGAAAACATTTCTATAATTCGGACTTTCAATAATTTAGACTAGACCTCGCCCATTAGACCGAATTAGTGAGAGTTTACTGTATATAAATATATACCTATATACGCACGAAGGTCACTACGAAAATTTTGAGATGTGAGAAAGTGGGGGTTGACCCACTTGAATGGAACGCAGGGTGCGGAAGCTCCATCCTTTGTGAGTAACCTGGTAGCAGGAGGTGACTCTCCCGCTCCGGGAAGTCCCGCAGTGCAAGGTCGAACAAGCCGCAGCGCGCAGGTAGTCAGTTGCTGCAATGGAGCTGGAAAGAGAGCATTTTCGTGCAATGATTTTCTACGATTTGAAAAGTGGGCTAAACCAGTCTTAATGTTTTGAGCGTTTGCAACAGGCTTTTGGGGAGATAGCTCCTTCCCGTGCCACAGTTTTCCGGTGGTTTCAGGAATTTAAAAGGGGCCGAAAATTTTTGAAAGATGAAGAGAGAAGCGGGCGTCTGGCAACGGCGGTAACTGAGGAAAACATCACAACTGTGGAGAAAATGCTTCGCGAAAATAATCGTCTAACATTTAAAGAAATTGAGGCAGCATTATTGGTTCGCCAGCAGTTTTGAAAATCCTACTTGAATCCCTTCGTGTGAGGAAGGTCTCATCCCGATGGGTGCCTCACAATTTGACAGAAGAACAAAAACACGCCCATGTTGAATGGTGTGAGGAAATGCTGTCTAGATCCAAAGGAGGGGACTCTAAACGGGTTTCTGACATCGTCACGGGTGACGAAACCTGGATTTATCAATTTGATCCGGAGACCAAGCGGCAATCAGCAGTTTGGATCTTTCCTGATGACAAGACACCGACAAAAGTGAAGCGCCCCCGCAGTGTTGGCAAGAAAATGGTGGCTTCATTCTTCTCGAAGAGTGGTCATGTGGCAACCATTCCTCTGGAGGAACAAAGGACAGTTACCGCTAATTGGTACACCACGGTTTGCCTGCCAAACGTTTTTGCCAAACTTCAAGAACGGCGGCCACACACACGGGACTGCAAGGGATCCTTCTCCATCACGACAACGCGTCTGCACACACGACCAACATGACAATTCAGTTCCTGGATTCTACGGAGGTCAAACTAATGACTATCCACCTTACAGTCCTGACCTGGCTCCGTGTGATTTTTTTCTCTTCCCAATGGTAAAAAATCGCATGCGTGGAAAGAGATTTTCAACCCCTGAAGAAGCTGTTACGACCTACGAAGATGAGCTTGCAGCCATCGAAGAAAACGTGTGGCAGGAGTGCTTCCAGAAGTGGTTTCAGCGAATGCAAAAGTGTATACAGTGTGGTGGTGAGTACTTTGATAAAGTGCAACAATCGGAATAATTTAAATAAAAATACTTTTGGTGCATCTCAAAACTTTCGTAGTGACCCTCGTATATGTTGTTATTAACAGAAAAGCGCACGAATGTGCATAACATAGATTTACAATAGGTTAGTTCTTGCTATAATCGCACAGTGATTTTTTGTTATTTTTTACATCGTGTGATGTGATATATTTCACAGAACTCGTCACATAACGGGCACACACAGAGTTCATTTGGGCCTTCCTTCGGAGGGGAAGTAAAGCCGGCGGCCTCACGTCATAGATTTATGGCATGTAAAAGAACCTTCCACTAACTTTAATTGTGTGAAGCAAAATTTGTAGGTTAGATTTGATTAATGCTCTTTAGTTCCAACGTTCTTTGCTAGATGCTGGTTGCGATGGCATCTAGTGGCCAAGTTCACTGCTAGATGTTGTGAACGCTAGCATTTGGTAGCAAAAGTAGGAACTACTTGAAATTATCGTCTGCAGTCCTTACTTGAATTAAAAACAGATAACACCCACTAATACAGCCATCACAATTAACATTGGTTATCAGACAGATTCTACACACACCCAAAGTACACGGGGCTACATGACCACGTTGTTGCAGCCCCTAAACTAAGGAACCAACCAGTTCATTTGGGGCGTGGTGTTATGGATTATTGGAAAAGGAGAAAACTAAGGGATTACAATAATCCATAACAATATATATTGTTACGTGCCACCCCCTAGTGGCACTTTTGTTAACTGGATTACGGTGGGGGTACAAAGCACAACACCAATTACTGCTTAAAGAAATAATTAACTTTATTGTGGCCAGAACATTACACTAATCAGCAAATACAAGCAATTAGGAGCCTTCTCCAGTTTCCTCAAGTCTCTTCCCTATGCGCTCTTGGCCCCTTTCACTTGCAACAGACCACAGAAGTTAATCCGTCCTAATGAGTCCGGTGGCCTTGGCAGAAGCTACCTGCCCCTCTTCCTCAGGTACAACAAATACAGTTACTTACGAGCACTTGATGTACGCTGTTCTCAAGCTGGGAGAAACAATGTCACAGGATTTCGTAACTCGCACAGCACTTCGTCACCACACTTCTGTCGCACAAGATAATCGCTCGCACTAGCTCGTAAAACACAACAACAACCACTGCTTGACGGGTCACTCTTATATAGCCGGCCGGTGACTCAATAAATGCTTCTAGATCCATCCAGAGTCCACGGCTTCTCGAGGTTTCCAACGCTGGTCCAGTCACGAATGTTCTGGACTATCCCTTTGTCCTAGTAGCCCTGTTGCATAAGGCGCACGCAATACAGGAGGCAGGGCACGGCCCAGCCCTGGGGCAGTTGTGACTCACGCGGCGACTGATGACACAAACTCACAGCCGTAACACCACCCCCTTCCTAAAAAGGCTGATCGTCCCGATCAATCATTGGTCCGTCTGTGTCCCTCCGTAGGCTGCCAGGCGATCTCGATGCACGATCTTCATCTTCGCCCTCGGGCTCCGCTGGATCCTGTAGACGACATCGTTGATCCGTTTCACGACTCGGTACGGGCCCTCCCAGGACTTCTGCAGTTTGGATGACAGGCCTTTCTTCCGTAATGGGTTGAAGAGCCAGACCAGGTCGTCCTCGTGGAATCCGCCGGCATCCGTCTGCTGGTCGTATCGGGTCTTCATTCGGTCGGTCTCGATCCGCAGTTTCCTCCACGCGAACGCGTGTACGTCCTCCAGTTGGTCGACCAGTTCTTGACAATACTGCCTTACCGGGATCGGATCATTCCCAGGTCGGCCGAAGGCAAGATCGACAGGTAGACGGAGCTCCCTCCCAAACATGGCCCGGGCTGGTGTGCACCCGGTGGCTTCATGCACGGCAGCGCGGTAGGCCAGGAGAAATAGTGGAAGATGCTTGTCCCAATCCCTCTGGTGCTCGCTGACGACTATTCGGAGATGGTTCTCGACGGTGCGATTGAATCGCTCTACCATCCCGTCGGACTGAGGGTGTAGCGGCGTTGTCCTTGTCTTCCGGATCCCCAGCAGCTGGCATAGGTTCTGGAACACCTGCGACTCGAAGTTCCTCCCTTGGTCGGAGTGCAGCTCCAGGGGTACTCCGTACCGGCTGACGAATTCCTTCACCAGGGTCTCTGCGATCGTCGCGGCTTCTTGGTTAGGGAGCGCATACGCCTCCGGCCATTTGGTAAAGTAGTCGCTGACGACTAATATGTAGCGGTTCCCTGCCTCGCTTAACGGGAATGGCCCAGCAACATCGATGGCCACTCTCTCCATGGGGCCGCCCACGTTGTAGGTCTTCAGTGGACCCCGTCGTCTTCGTCCTGGACCCTTGCTGGCTGCGCAATCGTGGCATCTCGCGCAGTGGTTCTCCACGTCTGTTCGGCATCCGATCCAGTAGAACCGCTCTCTCAGCTTCTCCAGGGTCTTCTTTATCCCTAGGTGTCCACCAGATGATCCTCCATGAACTTCCTTCAGGACTTCCTCCGTCATAGCCTTTGGAACGACGACTTGTTCCCGAGATGTCTTCCCGTCGGTGCTCTCCTAGGTACGGCAGATGAGGCCATCCCTTACAATCAGCGAGTCCCACTGTGCCCAGTAGGACTTAAACTTTGGGCTGCAGTCACTCACAATGTCCCACCCGGGTCTGGGGACACAGGCCCTCTTCCATTTGGCTATCAGTCCCAGGTCATCATCTTCCGCTTGCGCCCGCGTGAAAGATTCGCGGCTCCAGCTCCCTTGAAGTTCCACGGTAGTCCTTCGGCACTGTATCCCGGTGTTCTCCTCCCTTCGGGCACAGAAGGTGCAGTCTTCGGGGCACGGTCTTCGTGACAGGGCGTCGGCGTTAGAATGCAGTTGGCCTTTCCTGTGCTGAATCTCAAAGTTATACTGTTGAAGCCTCTCTAACCACCGCGCGAGTTGACCCTCGGGCTGCTTGAAGTTCAGGAGCCACCGCAGGGATGCATGGTCGGTCCTGATGAGAAATTCTTGCCCGTACAGGTACTTGTGGAAGTGTTCAATGGTCTTCACGATGGCGAGCAGCTCCTTCCTGGTGACGCAGTAGTTCCTTTCTGGCTTTGACAAGGCCTTGCTGAAGTAGGCCACTACTCTCTCCTCGCCGTCCACTACCTGCGACAGGATTCCCCCTATGCCAAAGTCGCTGGCATCGGTATCGACGATGAACCTTGTTCCAGGTCTGGGGTAGGCCAGAATAGGCGCGGTGCACAGAGCCTGCTTGAGTTGTTCGAAGGCACTGTGGCATTCTGCTGTACACGTGAAGAGTTGGTCCTTCTCAGTCAGGCGATGTAAAGGTTTGGCGATGTCGGCGAATCCCCTCACGAAGCGACGGTAATAAGTGCAGAGTCCCAGGAAGCTTCGTAGTTGGGACTTGTCCTTCGGAACTGGCCACCCCCTCACAGCTGCGGTCTTCTCTGGGTCGGTGCGCACCCCTTCCTCGGAGACGATATGCCCAAGGTACTGGACCCGCTTCTGGAAGAGCTGACACTTCTTGGGGCTCAACTTCAGCTGGGCAGCCCGTAGCTTCAACAAGATCTCCTTCAGGTTGCTGTAGTGCTCCTCGAAGCTTCTCCCCAGAACGATGACGTCGTCTAGGTAGACCAGGCAGGTCTTCCAGTGTAGTCCCCTCAGAATGGACTCCATTAGCCTTTCGAAGGTCGCAGGGGCGTTGCACAGACCGAATGGCATGACGGTGAACTGCCAGAGCCCGCTGCCCACCGAGAACGCCGTTTTCTCGCGGTCCTTAGGGTGGACCTCCACCTGCCAGTAGCAACTCTTCAAATCCAAGGTGGAGAACCATCTTGATCCTGATATGGTGTCCAGCGTGTCGTCGATCCGGGGTAGAGGGTAGCTGTCCTTCTTCGTGACGTCGTTCACCCGCCTGTAGTCCACGCAGAACCTGGTGGAACCTCCTTCTTCTTCTTCACTAGCACGACTATGTGATGGCTCGATCACCCCTTGCTCCTTCATCTCTTCTACCATCCGGTCGACTTCGGCTTGCTTGGCGAGCGGGACACGTCGGAATGGGGCCCTAATCGGTGCGCTGTCCCCAACGTCGATTCTGTGCTGGACCAAGCTTGTCCTGCCGAAGTCTTTGCTCCCCACGGAGAAGACGTCCTGGAATTCGCGTAGCAGGTCCTGAAGTTGGCGTGATTGTTCCTCGTCTAAATGGTCCTGGGATCCTTGGTACAGCTTCTGTAGTTCTTCTGGCAGTGCGCGTCTTCTTCGGTTGCCCGTCCGCAGGTGTCCGTCCGTCGTATCTGTGATGCGGGCAATCCAGGTAACGGGCTCGCAGACTCCTAGGTTGGTGTCCACCGTAATGTCGTAGTCGTTCAGGTTGGACAGGCGGACGTACGGCCGAGACGTCGTGTTGATGAGAGTCTTGGCAATTAGCAATCCTTTTGTCTGGATCTCCTCATATTTTGGCTCGATGACAGCCGCCACTCCTTCAGCAGTTCCGTCGACAATTAAGGCAGCGCTGACCTCCGTCCTGGCGGGAACGATGACGTCTTCTCTCAGCCTTACTCGTCGTGCGGTGATGGACTCGTGCGCTGGTTGCAATGCAAGTTCCTCACCTCCGAAGTGCAAAGTGTTGGTACTCAGGTTCAAGATGATGTCGTTCTGGTCCAGTCCGATGATTATTTCGTTTGATACGTCAGCCACAAGCACTGGATGCTTTATCACCCGTCGACCAATGACGAACTCCAGTGATGCTTCGCCATGTACCGGTGCGGTCTCTCCGGTCGCGGTTATTAGCTGGAGGTTCCTTTGTGTGGGTTGTACTCTCCACTTCGGGATCACAGTGGGATTGACGATGGTCCTCGATGCTCCCGTGTCGATCAGCATGGGCCAGCTCACTCCGTTGATGACTCCGTCGACCATCAGGCTGCTATTGTCCCTCCGTAACTTCGTCACACGCACTTGGACTGCCGGGGCTTGACGACTGTCACAAGCCAACCTTTGCCCCCCAAGGCTGGCTAATACTCGTTTCCCTGGGCCGCGCGGTTTTCAGACGACTGATTTCCCGTCGGATACCCTCGGCGGCGGCGATCACCGCAGTCCTTGCTCAGGTGGCCTTTCTTACCGCAGGCCCAGCAGGTCGGTAGTCCTCTTCCAGGCCGCCTCTCCGGTTGTCTTCCGGCTGTGTCGTTGCTGGTGGTGCCGCGACTATCGAAGAAACGGCTTAGCGCCTCCATCAATTCGTCGGCCAGGGGCTTGGTCTCGTTGGTTTTTGCTGGTTCATCGACGTCCACTTGACGCACCCGCGCGTGCATTCTGGATGCCTGTTTTGCCGTCTCGAATTCAAGTGCGTGGCTCAGTGCATCTGCCAGGGTCTTATTGCGCGCGAGTCGCAGCGCCTGTTGAGTGTCCGAGTCCCGTAGCCCGTCGGTGAAGGTCTGCGTCGCTATCTGCTCCAGAAAGTCGGCCGGCGCTGTTGGGTAGGCAAGCCTTACGAGGCGTGCGATGTCCATCTCGAACTCCTGCAGGGTTTCCGCGTTCTTCTGTACCCGGGTCCGGAACTGCATCTAGTAGGCCTGCTGAAGATGGCTATCTCCATATCGGGACTCCATATGGGCGATCAGTGAAGCGTAGTCCTGGGATCCAGTCGGGATGGCCTGAAGGACGTTAAGGGCGTCACCTCTCAGCGCTACAATGAGAGCTGTAGCCTTTTCTGTGTTGTTCCAGTTATTTATGGAACAGGCCGCCTCGAACTGACGTAAGTAGGTGCTCCACGGGACCTTTCCGTCGAAGGTTGGGGGTGTCACTCTGCTATGTCCCGTTCCTGATATTCCCGGTGTAACGGTGGGCGGGCGTTGGCGCAGCTCGGCAACTTCCTCTTGTAGGGCTTTGACTCTCTCATCCACCCCGGTCGGCGGGCGTCGGCGCAGCTCGGCGACTTCCTCTTGTAGGGCTTTGAATCTATCTTCCATCCCTGTCGGCGGGAGTCGGCGCAGCTCAGCAAATTCCTTTTGTCGAGCGTTGAATCTCTCTTCCACCCCCATCAGCGGTCGTTGGCACAGCTCGGCAACTTCCACTTGCAAGGCGTTGAATTTCTCCTCCACCCCCATCAGCGGGCGTTGGCGCAGCTCGGCAACTTCCACTTGGAAGGTGTTGAACTTCTCCTCCACTGCCGCGACTTCCTCACGTAGGCCCTGTTCTAATTTCCTTTGGCTCTCCTCTAATTTCGTCAGCAGACACTCTTCCAGATTTTTCTGGCCATCCAGAAATTTGGCGGTTAGGTCTTCTGCTAACTTATTCTGGCTGTCTTCCATCTGCTTCAGGTCCTCCGCTAACTTATTTTGGCCTTCTTCTAATTTGGAAGTTAGGTCCTCTGCTAACTTATTTTGGCTGTCCTTCAGGTCCTCTGCTAACTTCTTCTGGCCATCCTCCATCTTCTTCTGGCCATCCTCCATCTTCTTCTGGCCGTCTTCCATTTTGGCAGTTAGGTCCTTGGTTAAATTCTTCTGGCCGTCCTCCATCTTGGTTTCCATGCCATTTAACTTTTCTAGCAGTGCTGCCAATTTCTCCTCCATTTTAGTTGTTTGTCTTGTAAAGGGCATGCACTCACAGGAAAATTAGAGAAAATGACCTGCTCGGGTTTTGAAACCAGGACCGTCAGGTGTTGTGCTTGAGTTCGTAATCCGGCTTCTGACACCAGTTGTTACGTGCCACCCCCTAGTGGCACTTTTGTTAACTGGATTACGGTGGGGGTACAAAGCACAACACCAATTACTGCTTAAAGAAATAATTAACTTTATTGTGGCCAGAAAATTACACTAATCAGCAAATACAAGCAATTAGGAGCCTTCTCCAGTTTCCTCAAGTCTCTTCCCTATGCGCTCTTGGCCCCTTTCACTTGCAACAGACCACAGAAGTTAATCCGTCCTAATGAGTCCGGTGGCCTTGGCAGAAGCTACCTGCCCCTCTTCCTCAGGTACAACAAATACAGTTACTTACGAGCACTTGATGTACGCTGTTCACAAGCTGGGAGAAACAATGTCACAGGATTTCATAACTCGCACAGCACTTCGTCACCACACTTCTGTCGCACAAGATAATCGCTCGCACTAGCTCGTAAAACACAACAACAACCACTGCTTGACGGGTCACTCTTATATAGCCGGCCGGTGACTCAATAAATGCTTCTAGATCCATCCAGAGTCCACGGCTTCTCGAGGTTTCCAGCGCTGGTCCAGTCACGAATGTTCTGGACTATCCCTTTGTCCTAGTAGCCCTGTTGCATAAGGCGCACGCAATACAGGAGGCAGGGCACAGCCCAGCCCTGGGACAGTTGTGACTCACGCGGCGACTGATGACACAAACTCACAGCCGTAACAATATCTTAAAACTAAGCAATTTTTCTATGTTTATGCCGTGCCTTTTGTTGGATTTCGCCTAGGAACCCCAAGGAGTAGCAAACTGTGCACTACCTCCCTTGTCATGACGTGCACTGCAAGAGCTAAAAGCTTAAGCAGCCTTTCACCTCCCTATCAAGGTTTTAATCACAAGTAATTTATTTCAGGTTATTTTTCACATATTCCAGTAATTGGAATGATTTCGTGTTGACCGACTGAAAGCTATAATATTAATTGTCAATAAGGCAACACTGAAAAATGACTTCAAAGCTATCTTTACTTTTTTTGTAGACTTTGTAAAATGTTATCAGCAGTTTTGGATAAAAGCTAAATTTCCTTGTCATATTTATGTTGCTGTTTGTGTCGTCAGCCCAGCACGTGGTGCGGGAGAAGGACGACATCCAGCAGGCCATGCAGTTCCTCCAGGAGTGTGAGCTCATCAAGATCGAGGACATCCTGCCCTTCTTCTCGGACTTTGTGACCATCGACCACTTCAAAGACGCCATCTGCACCTCCCTGCAGGTACGGGCTTGCTAGATAAATTATTGCTGCGCCATCAATTTTCGCTGAAATAGTAGTTCAAGTTGTAAGAACTATGTTTTAGTAATAGGCCAGGAAAGGAAGGATAGACATGGATAAAGGACAAACACAATGTGAGGGTGCAGTGAGAAATAGACAAGAGGACAAGAACAATGTCCACAGTCAGACGCATTAACACCAATAGCTCTTCAATGTTATAGCCCCCATCCTAGTCTCATCAGGAGGGCAGGAAGCTACCAGCTTCGTTTGATTGGGAGCAATTTGATCATCCTCCATGTAGCCTAGTGGGCACCACTTGCTTCTGCAACAATGATGATTACCTAAATACAACTATGCTGCAGTAGCTGGCACATCAGGCAGCAGAGTTTTACGAGAGCGGATTTCAGAAGCTGAATGAGTATCATATTAATATGTGCGGAAATTATGTTGAGGAGTGCAGGTTTAAAATGTTTAAAAAATTGGATTAGAACTCAGCAATTTTTCTAGGTTTATGCCGTGTCTTGTGCGGGGTTTCGCCTAGGAACACCAAGTTAGGCTCATCAGTGGGCATAAACCTAGAAAAACTGCTGAGTTTTAATTCCTTGGCCGTTAAAGCCAATATACCATCAATAGATAAGGTTTTGCATATACTGTATATAAGGGATGATCGAAATGTTTCCCTCTGACGGCCATGCAGTCCAGAATCGGTATGTCAATTGGGCAAAATCACTGGGAGTATTGAGGTACTCATCCCACCGATGCTCTAGGTTGAAGATCCCCATGTGGTAAAACACCATGTCCTGCTATGCAAAGAAGTCCGTGACCGCCTGCTGCACATGCTCGTCCGACAGCAATCGTCGACCCTTCAAGGCATTTTTTAAGGGTCCGTAGGCGTGATAATCGTATGGGGAGAGATCAGGACACTAGGGTGGTTGCTCGAGCATGAAGCAGCAGCACCCCTTATCACAGTTTTCCCAGATGTTTCACCTGTGTGTGTGTTTTTTTTTTCTTTGAGCAGTAGGTCCAAGTTTCCATATCCTCTCTGACCAATTGTACTGCTGAAACGACCTCCCTCAGCATGTACTGTAGCAGATTCTCTCCTAGTGGAGTGGTTTAAGTATTGCGATTGGTCAAAGAGGATATGGAAACTCTGTTGTGGTTAGGGCCCTTTGCTTCTTTGTGGCCCAGAGCGCTGGCTTTCTCGCCTCTGTCCACTTGGGTCCGGTGGTCCCTGTACTCTTCTTGCTGGTGAGGGACAGTGGGAAGACACTCTTTGAGATGACTTGTCGGAACTGTGATCGGTCCCACATGGTATCTGTTGGTTTCGCCAGTCGCTCCAGGTCGGATTTGCTGAGGTGATCCACGTGTTCTTGAAGGCCTTCCCTATACCTGTGACAGTTGTGATTCTGTTGGTTAGTCTGCAGGGTTCATGCAGGCAAAGTGGCAGCAAAAGGTTAACCGGCATTTCCTTTTGGATGTGACTATTGTATTGTCCTGGGGGGTTGCTAGCTCGAGTTAGGGGGGGGATGTCTAAAAGACGGTGTACTTGTCTGCAGAACAATGCTCGAGTGTAATGAAGTGTGCGAGATCGTTAATGAAAGGGAGCAAGCAAGCGGCGAGCGGGCCGTGCTTGCGTAGCTGCTGCTGACTTGTATTTACAAGGTTAATGTCAGGCAAAATAGGACAGCCATGACACAGCTGAGTGGAGCCTGATGGCTGAGGGACCAGAGTTCGAATAGGGGTTCAAGAAATACAAAAAAAAGCAGCTTAAGACAGTGTGAATGATTTTAATTACCGGTACTATCAGTGTGACGTGTGCAAAGAATCGCTAGCTGGATTTTGCGATGTGAATAGTACAATAATGGATTCAATGGTTGCAAATAATGGGTTCGGACTAGAAAGGAGTTATGCGGGGAAAAAAACAGAATACACTTACCAAACTGCAGCTCGAACTGACGTAGGACAGCAACTCATCGTAGGTGACACGAAAGAGAGAGACTCCAGTTCCTGGTGCGGCCTGTATTTAAGTGGATTGTCCACGTTTGTGTAAATAAGTCAGCAAATTCCTGCGCTTCCTGTTTATATTTCCTGTTGTAAGGATTACCACATGTGTGTCTGTTTGGCCTGCCAAGCCGAGTGTATTTGTAATGGCTAGACGTTTCTTGTTGTTGGTTCCTCTAGGGGTTGTGGCATTAAATGGGGGTGGCCATACCCTGTGGGAACCCCAGGGTAGAACACTATGTCTTTCTGGTGTTTGTACAGCTCATTGTTGTACCTGAATCTGTAGGTCCCTAGTATCCTCCTCAGGATTGAGCCATAGTTTCCTATTCATCAAGCGACATTTAGAGGCTAATTAGAGTACAAAGGGTCTGATTACTGAGTTGTAATGCTTGATCTTAAGGTTTTGGAAAGGAACGTGGAGTAAATGCACCTGCAGGAGTGGTAGGCCCTCTCGCACTTCATGTATCTGGTGTCCACAGCCAGGGTCTCTTGCTAGTTTGCTGAAACCCACTCTCCTAGGTAGTTGACTGCATGGTCTTTGGTGGTATCATTTAAGGTGATTCTGGAGGGGAGGCCCCATTTATGTTTATGATGAATTCGGTCTTCTGTATGCTGACGATCAAACCAGTCTTGGCTGCTGTTCTGTAGTCACTGTAGTTGGTCGATGTATTGTTGGCTAATAGAGTGAAGTCGTCAGCAAAAGCCAAGCAGGGCACATTGGGGATGTCTTTCTTGTATCCAAGCTTCAGTTCAGCTCCTGATGGTAAGGCAGCAGCCCATCACCTGATAATCTTCCCTAGTGCAAAGTTTAAGAGGATGCAAGAAAAGCCATCCCCCTGTCGAATACCTGTTTGGATGGGGAAGCTCCCAGCGAGCTTACGTTTAAACTCGACTTTGAAGGTAGTGTTGCTTAGAGTAGCCTGGACGAGTCTGGTGATCTTCACATCTAGGACTAGTTCCCGCAGGAGAAGAAAAGAGTCTGTCGGTCGTCGATTGAGTCAGGTTTTATGGAAATCATCAATTTATACTTTTTCAGTTGGTGAACATGCTTTTGTCCAATTATCATAGGTAGGGTAACTTATATATATAACACACTATTCCTGGAAAAAATTACATGTTTTAATAATTATTCACTGATAATCCTAAATTCCCCTTTATCAGCGAATTTTTTAATTTTTGTTATTATTAAATAATTTGGCCAATTATAGACCACATAGAATCTAAGACTATGGTACAATAGTTTTCTGTTCTTCCCAGAACTTCTTCATGTGTTGGCTGATTGTCTGTCTTTGTTCCTCCGACATCACCCACTTAGGTACACATTGCACTTGTGAACTTGAAACATCCGTAGAATTGACCTGTTAATGGAATTCCTCTCTGTTAAATGAAAATCCACAACCTGCTTCCAGTCTCCGACCGGGTCAGGAATGGAATGAATGAAGCCCCCATCTAGCGGCGAGGATATGGACTGTGCCGGCTGCCGAGGCCTGACGCACTCCTCTGGGGCAATGATTAAATGAATGACAAATGAAATGATAGTGGAGAGAGTTGCTGGAATGAAATTTTGACAGGGAAAACCGGAGTACCCGGAGAAAAACCTGTCTGCCTCCGTTTTGTCCAGCACAGATCTCACATGGAGTGATTTGAACCACGGACCCAGCGGTGAGAGGCCGGCGTGCTGCCGCCTAAGCCACGGAGGCTTAAGTATGATATCATCTGTGAAGTTCCCATCTTCTCTATTCCAGCCACCCTGTGGTGTTTTCGATGTAGAGATGTAATACAAAATTGTAGTCTTCTCCTTTTAGTTGTAACTGTAATTTCTTCTATATTTTGGTGGAGGTCTTCATTTTTCCTCTTCATCCAAATATAATCTTTATTCTATTGGGGGCCCAAAATTTTTGTTAGTATTTTTCTTTCTTTGTTCTCCAGTTCAACTTGTACTCCCCTTTTGTTCAATGCTGAGCATTCTGATCCATATAATACATCTGGTTTAATGGCAGTGACATAGTGTTTGATTCTTGCTTGGAACGATATCGACCTTTTGTTGTATCGGGTGTGAGTCAGTTTATAGGCTAGTTCTATCTTCTTCAATCTCTCCTTGCATCTGGAGGGACCTGGCTAAGAGGGAAGCAGATTGGCAGAAGAAATTGGAGCATAATATGTGGGAGGAACGGACAAACTAGAAGAGGCTCATTTATACCCGTACCCGGCTTGCTGGAGCGGAGAATGGATGATGATTAAATTTTTTGAATCTGACCATGTTGTGTTGTTAAATACTTTTTCTTATTGTGTCTATATTCAGTATAATAGTGAATACTGTATTATTAATGCATGTATTTTTTCAGGGCTAGTGTGTTATATGAGGTCTGTTAGAAAAGTAACAGACTTTTTTTTTTTTTTTCAAAAACCAGAAGGATTTGAATCGAGCGCACTTGCATGAGCTGACCTTGAACCTTTGTGCGCATGCGTGAATTTTTTCCCTCCTGTCGATAGCGTCTGTTGCTGGCACGCAGCATTTGAGTGAGGTATTGGGTAGTGCTCCCGTCGGTTTTTCATTGCAAGTCCTGGGGTTTGGTTTCCGAGTTGTACCCGTACACCCAGGACTAATCACCAGTGATTATGGTGTTCATGAAGTGCAGAAGTTGCTGACGGCGGAGCAAAAGCAATTTCGTGTTGAAGTCTCACAGGACATGCTGGACTTCACAAACACCATAATCACTGGTATCGAGTCCTGTGTGTACGGGTATGACCCAGAAACCAAATCCCAGTCCTTGCAATGAGAAACCGACAAGAGCACTACACACTATCTAACTCAAATGCTGCTTGCCAGCAACAGACACTATCGACAGGCGGGAAGAAATTCACGCATACATTGGAAGGTTGGCTCATGCAAGTGCGCTTGATTCAAATCCATCAGGTTTTCGCAAAAAAAAGTTGGATACTTTTCTAACAGACCTCGTATACCTAATTGGGCAAAAGCACTGACCGCCTGAAAAGTATAAATTGATAGTTTGTACTGGCAACATTGAATAAATGGCTTCAGAAATTCACATTTCTGAAAATCGACTAGGACGGCTACCTGGTTAGTTAGTTATTGTTGTTTCAAGGGGCGGAACTACGAGGTCCACTGCGGCTCTGGTATGCAAGTATAGTTTTGACGTTATATATTTATTGAGTTAAACATAATGTGTACAAAGTTATTCTTGACAAGTCATTTTCATTCATCCTTTGCATAATGTGCCTGTGAGCGAATCTGTGAACGTTATCACGTTTTTCATTGTAGGAATAGAGGGAAACCCATCATAGATTACTGCATTAACTGAAGTGCATCTTACCTTGCATATTATTTGTAATTTTGCACAACTTGTGCGCAATAAAACATTATTATTATAATGTGTCGAGTTCTTTGGGTACATTCGAACAGTTGATATTGTCCATAGTCTTGGTTGCCGAGTGCACAAACTTATTCACTATCGGCGTAGTGGAAACCTTTCCTGCTGCAGATTCGGTGGTGGAATCCATGTATTGCCCCTCTGGTGTAGAGGTGGCAGAGTTCGTAACCGGCTGTTTTTCATTTTTCATTTCACATGGGCTGGTGTGCGGTAGAAGGCGGGGTCGGTTTCTGCTGCTTTCTGTGCCCGTTCTTCCAGGAATTTATCCCGTGCTTGGGTTGGGGCCAGATTGTGTGTTAATATCATATCTTCTATGAATGTTGTTGTTCCCGCCAGTTGGTATACTAGTCGGGTTGGAGCGTACTTCGATACTGGCTTTGACATTATTGTAATTCAGGTGTGGCCTTATTATTTGCAAGGCGTAGGATGCTAATGGCGCAATTTTCAAATTAAACAGTCAATTTGTTCTCCTGAGACTTCTGCTGAGTCTTTTAATTTCCATTGTGTTTTTTTTAATCCTCAGCGTGTATTGTTAAGGTAAATCTGGTGACCTGCAGAGTTACCATTAGGTATTTGTTTGATGTTATGTATGGTTGTGACATTATGTACTGTATCTGCTTTGACAATATTTCATTGAATGGTACTCTAAGTTTTAAATTCTGGAGGGGTTTATTTTGTACATGTAATTTAATTCTTTGCAGTCAGTAAACATTTAAGCACCATGTGATTTTGAATTGATGCGTACCGGTACTATAGCTGGTATTCGTATGGAATAGCCTAATTTTGCAAACTCACATAAACAAAAATGATTTTGTTTGTTTACCTCTCCCTCCTAAACTAGTGTCAATTGCCAAAGAGAACTTGATAATATCAAAAAGAAAATAAGGTGGGAGTTTGGTCCATGTGCTCACAGTGTTGTCTGTCCTCAGGAGTACAACCAGCACATTCAGGATCTCAAGGAGGAAATGGAGGAGGCCACACGTTCTGCGGAGGTGATCCGTGATGAGGTACATGCCTTCCGCAACAGGTGAGCAACTTTTCTGGGCAAACTTCACACTTGAATTCGTTGTAAAAGTCTATCGTAACGTTAGTACAGTGTGGTCGTGAATGATTTTCACCTTTTTCGAGAATTGAAGGTAGGTAGCCAAAAAGGAAAAA
This sequence comes from Meconema thalassinum, assembly GCA_946902985.2. Taxonomy (NCBI): domain Eukaryota; kingdom Metazoa; phylum Arthropoda; class Insecta; order Orthoptera; family Tettigoniidae; genus Meconema; species Meconema thalassinum. Next base: position 380,954,122 of record OX336394.1, on the reverse strand, counting down.
CTTCAGGAGGTTGTCCAGACGTACCCACCTCAGTGGCGGCAGAATATTTTGCCGAGGGCATTGGAAAGTTTGCCGACAAATGTTTCAATCGTTTTGGCGAATATGTTGAGACATAAGAATAAATCAAGCAAACATTTAGTAGTAAAATCAGTTTGGTATGTCAATCTGTTATTTTTATACAGTCCATCGGAGAAAGAAAAAAAAACGCGCGCTTTCAATATTACAGCAGGGGGCCCAAGGCCACCGCAGTAGCGAATAACAAAACTGCCACTTGCCGTTCTTACTTTATATGAAAGACCTTGTACTTCTTCCTGCATAGAGCTTTTCAAACCAGCTTGTGGATGTGTTTCCAATGACTGAACATCCTGGCATATTAGTATTATTAGTACCACAGACATTAACTAAACTATCAGTGGTGAAATTACAGGAGTTATCGGTACTGCGTTAGGTCACCTCAGTCGGTCATGAAGCAATACATCTCTCGGCAAAGAGTCACCCGGCTATGCATGCATTTTGCTGCGTGCTTCTATGTTGCTAGACCAATAAAGAAAGACCCTCTACTTGGTAAATATACATAGTAAAATGCAAACATAAAACAGGTTGCTGTGTCTGAACAAACTGTGTGGAGTGAGCATTAATTCTTCTTTGTGTAGATCATCTATAAACTAAATGGTTTCAATTCTCTTGGGCCTGTCATCGTTCCTAGTACACTTTCATTCTAGCTGTATGTGCTGCTCTCCTTTCTTTAGTTCTTTGGATGACTTGAAGTGTAGTGGTTTGGGTTAAGATTCTAGGAAAGTTGTAGATTGTATAAGCTCGATATTTGCTTGGTCAAGATCTTTTTTGATTTATCTGTTTAGTTCATTTATTATAAGATGGTTTGTAGCATCTTTACCTCGACACCAACCGGTAGAAGAGGACCGACTAAGTAAGTTGTAGCATCTTTGATGCTTGTTATTTACAGTATTTTTAGTTCGTTGAAGGATAGAACCATTTTTTTTTTTTGCAGCAGTTGCTTGCGAGGTGGACTGTTGTATGGAAGCCTCTTCAATGTTCTTGAAAGTCAAGGCAAGATCATCTGCAAAAGCTAGACATTAGATATTAATGTTGCCTTTTTTATAACCAATCCTAATGCCATCTGTTTCTGGTGGTGATGCAGTTCATCCACTAAGAATATGGGTGATACTCCATCCCCTTGCCTTACTTCTGTTTTAATCTCAAATGGTTATGAGATTTCACCTTTCAATTTGACTTTGTGATTTTTTTCTGTCAGTCAACGAGTTAAGGAGAGCCCAATATTGGCGACTCAAAATTACCTTTTGAATTCATGAAATAATTAAACTTTCACAAATATACACTATATATATAATTTCATGTATTGTAAAGGTTGTTTAGAACATCTCGTCTGCATGTTAACTGACAAAACGTTTTAATATTTACGTAGAATCTTAACATAGCAATATTGAGAAGATGGCTTCTAAGTTTTCTACACTGTCAATTAGTGTGTGTTGTTTGTTGTGTTTTAGGTACGCCTATATCCAAGTCCAGGACACGTGTGATGTGTGTGAAATGCAGCTCCTCATGCGACCTTTCTACCTCTTCCCCTGTGGGCACCGCTTCCACTCGGACTGTCTGCTAGCAGAGCTGGGCCCCTTCCTGTCTACAGCTGATACTAGCCGTCTTCAGGAGCTGCAGGTATGGTGTCTGTCCACTGAGCTATTAGTGACAATTAGTGATACAAATTTGCCAACTTAGTGATAAATTGCTAGATCTAAAGGTTATTACATGTATTTTAAATTCAGTATTTATAAAAGAAAAAAAGTTGTGCTTTGTGATTTGGCAACACTGTGTTCTGATCGTTATAGAGACACCTAGTAAGCCTGTCTGCTCGTGACGATACGGTCTCCTTGGGATCAGCCACCATGTCTGCACGAGACCAGGTCAAGGCCGACATCGACGACATCATCGCCTCCGAGTGTCTCTACTGCGGGGAGAACATGATCAAGTAAGAGCCAGCAGTTATTAGAAGAGATTTTTTTTTTAAAATGCAGAAACATGTAATACCAAGCTTGCCTCGGTGCATGAGTGGATAGCGTGTCGGTCTACCAACCCCAAGATTGCAGGTTCGCTCCTGGCCGTGGTAAGTGATTTTTTTGAAAGGCGGCAAAAATACGACACGCATATCATACGATGTTGGCATGTCAAAGAACCCATTTGAATTCAGTAGGGCGTGTTCATAATGGCAAAATTAATCTCGGGAGTTTCCGCCAACACAAAGTTCCTAATTTCTCTACTAGAAAGCGCTATAGTGTTCAAGGAGCTTAGATATCTAACCTCCTTGACTTTCATAGTGATTCAAGGAACAACAAAATTCGACATGCAAGCTACCCTCTGGGTGTCAAATTACAAATCTGCACCCGGCACTCAAGGCCATACGATATTATTAATATTATTATGTAATACCAGTATTTTACTAACTCGGAATTGTTTTGTTAAGTTTCCTAAAGAGCTATGTAGGGTTTTGGGGTTTTGAGCCTTGGTGACCATTTATACAGTTGGGTGATTTACTTTATAAAAGTTAATACAGGGTCCGGCAAAAAAACCTCCCCGGTTTGAGCAAGGCACCGCGTGAGTTGTAGTGGGGGTAGAGATGTGGAGGGGGTATTGTTCCGTAGTGGCGTACGTGCCATTTTCAGTGTTCGCCATGGCTTGGCTCGGTGAGCATCGGGCGTTTGTTGTGGAGGAGTTTATTAAAAATGGCGGTTCTGTGATTTCTACTCAACGAGCGTTTCGGATTCGATTCGAACTTGGCCGACGTGATAGTGTTCCTGACGCGAAAACGATTAGACTGTGGGTGTCAAACTTTAGGCAAACAGGGTCAGCACTAAAAAGAAAGCCAACTGGCCGACCTCGTACTGCAATAACACCGGAGAATGTGGCGCGAGTGAGAACATCCATCCAACAGCTGCCCTGGGATTGTCAGAAAGGAGTGTAAGGAGAATTCTGCATAAAGAACTTCATCTGCATCCCTACAAAATAATGGTTGCCCAAAAGTTGTTTGAAGCAGATTATGAAACTCGCAGGGCTGCATGTGATGACATTTTGCAGAACATTCTCCCAGATGCTGTCTTCATTTCTTCTGATGAAGCCCACTTCTACTTGTGTGGAACTGTTAACAAACAGAATTTCCGCTACTGGGCTGCAGAAAATCCCACGGAACTCCACCAACAACCACTACACAGCCCAAAAGTCACAGTTTGGTGCGCCGTTGCGGAATTTGGTGTGTGGGGACCGTACTTTTTTGAAGAAGATGGACAAACAGTAACGGTCAATGCCGATCGCTATTGTCACATGATAGAGACATTTCTCCGACCCAAGATCAACCAGTTTGTTTTAGACCATGAGGAAGAAGAAGTTTGGTTCCAACAGGACGGAGCCACAGCTCACACTGCTCGGCGGTCCATGGGAATGTTAAGAGAGTTGTTCCCTGGACGTCTTGTTTCTTCAAGAGGAGACATTTCCTGGCCCCCAAGGTCACCCGGCTTATCACCTTGTGATTTCTTTCTGTGGGGCTGCCTAAAGGCTGAAGTGTACAAACATCGCCCCAGAACTAAAAGATGCCATTAGGCAGGAAGTGGCAGCCATTCCAAGGGAAGTTACACGAAGAACTATGGACAACTTCTGGGAAAGACTTCGTGAATGTCTTAACAATGGGGGACATCATTTATCGGACATAATTTTCAAAACCAAATAAAGTGTACTAAGTGATGTCAAATGGCATCATATAGGCTATTCACAAATATAAGTAATTGTTCTGTATGTTTCTTATTCTTTTTGCAAATGCCTATTGAAATCAGGGAGTTTTTTTTGCCGGACCCTGTACAAGGTCATAGTCAACACACACATCAATATAAAATTAATTTTTTTTAGGATCCACTTCCTACTTCTATAATGTCTATTTTGAAAAGGCCACACACCATTAATATTACTGTACTTCAAAAGATTTTTATTGGTAAAACATTATGTTGATGGAATATTGACTTTCATGACCAAGTAACACCAGCAAATCTTCTAGGTGTTTGTCATGTCTGTTGCGGGGGTTTGTCCTGCTTTTTGGTTGCTTTGCGGGAAAGAATGAGGCTTTACGATGCGCTTAAAAAGTGGGACAATGCATATAATTCACCATCTCAACGATGCCCAGACATGGTGTACCAAGTATCCACTACTGAGCACAATTTAGTACACCAGGGTGAAACCCCCACAACAGACATGGCTGGTGTCAATTGTTTATATTGCTTGCATTATTCTTGTAATCAATGTCACAAATGTTAGTATAGATGTGTAGGAATAGATCTTACCCTATTCTAATCTTTTGTTACAGGTCTATAGACAAACCATTCATTGAAGATGATGACTACGACAGAGTCATGAAAGAGTGGGAGTGAGCCAAAGAATGTTGAGTGGAAATCTCGTCAAACAGAGCAAATATTTATTATATTAAGGGAAGGAGAAACAGATCAGAGGGAGACACACAGTAAGAAGGGTTTTCCTTAATAGAGGAACTCCACAATCCTTCACTGTCCCAAGTTGCCCAGTTGAAGAACAAGTTAGTAATCTAAATAAAAAAGAAATAGTATAAAAGGGTTGATGCATATGCATTGGCAACTATTTTTTATACCTAAAAATTTGCTGACATTGGAAATGCAATGTATGTATGGGGGCATCAGTCAGTATGTGATTACCATATTAATGTCCGTCATTTGGTGACTGGTGTATAATTGAAGTAACACCATTGGGGGTCTTGCTCTAATCTCCTTGTTCAACTGTGACTATCTAATTCCTAAAGCAAATAAGCTGATGTATGGGAAATGCTTTGTCAACACATTGCTATTCGGCATGATGTAGCACACATTAACATATCACATGTGGCCAGTGCACAGTGGGTCAAAATCAAAATCTAGGGGGACAAAATTATTTTTACGTTTTAATCATGAATTTAGAGTGAAAGCAACGTAGATAATTTGTTTACTTCATAATAAACATCAGTTAAGACCTTTTTTAAGCTATGTCTACACATGCAAGACATTGTCTATTACTAAGAGTTGGATAGAGCATTCAGTTATCTCTTCAGAACAATTTTCTACCCCTAATTTACTTTTAACAAAGTCACAAAGTTCCACTTTTGGCATAATCGTCGAATCCAGTGCTTCAAACAGTTGTAAACGTGTGAGAACTGGTTGCGCGGCATCTTCTAAAACGTCAAATAACTAAGTAAGTTGCAAAAAATCTTATGACAGGCGTAAACTACAAGACTTTATCTACATTTTAACATTAAGTAGAAAGTGACGCAGTGACGCGACATACTAAAAATCTAAGTGAAAATATAATTTTAAAAATAATAGTTAAATATTATATAATGCAAATATAGCTAAAATTACGTAACACATTACAAAGTTCATACCTTCAGCTGCATGTTCCATCTTAAAGCATCACACTAACCACAAAGACAACCAAACCACAGCCACTTACATTCACCCTCCAATTCAGACTGCTCGAACAGTGGTGACAGATTTACACTAAAATGCGTTTATATCCCAGAATAGTGAGCGGCAATTATATGAGAATGCTGTAGAAGTAATAAATTTTGATTTTTTAATTACGAAAATAAATAATTTTGTCCTCCTAGATTTCAATTTTGACCCACTGTGCAGTGGTATTCTCCATCTTCCCCAGCAAGGGTAATGAACCATGAACAATCGGGGAGACTACTTTGAAGGACATCAAACAGTACTTGAACAAATGAATGATTTGAAATGTCACGTCTCTTCTGGCTATTCTCCATAGTTCCCTGCACACATGTCCCATCTGGTGGCAACATTATGAATTACATGCCACACTTTCAAACATATATTTTAAATTTCCAGTGTCGACACATTTTCGGGAGATTCAAAATGGCTCCCATGACTTAAGTGTTACCCTTGTATTTTTATCTGTCTGTGTGGTAAACTTTTACATTCCACTTCAGCAAGGGTTTACGTATGATATGTATCAACTCTCAGACATGTTGGTGGCTGTGCTCATCACCAGATTTAATACTGAGGCACATCTTTTGCCTTGCTGAAGCATTTTGATCTTGCCGATGTTTTGCTATCATTCCAGTAGACTTAGTCTTGGCAGAATGGATGGCAGGCAATCTGTCCCTTTTCTTTGTTCTAAAGCCTTGCAGGAACCTCTTCGTGCCTGTGGATGGTTGGATTTGTCTTGTGTTTTTAGTTCAAGGACACCAGCAAGTTTGGTATATCACATTCTTAAAATATAATTGAGTAGCCTAGGTGAAATTTTGCAACAACTACCACACAGATTGTCGACTTAAATGAAAGTCCAAAGTCCCGGCAATGGGGTAAAAGTAGAATTTATTGAGAAGTTTAAGTTCAAACAATGTTCAAGACCAGAGATGATATGGTTACGCACAGGCTTGGAATAAGCCTAGCTATTCGGTTGGACTTAATTGCAAAAGTCTCAATATTCAATCCAAACAAGGGCAAGTTTTTCCCCATTTTCTGAGTGTGTGTTTTGAATGAAAGCCCTAATGTATAACAAAAGCAAATGTGTAATGAACATCAAACATGGACACCATGAAGCTTAGTACTTAGCTTAGAAGAAACCCAGTGATCGTTTCACTTCCAGAGCTGCAGTACCGAGACTACTGCACACACTAAGAGCATTGTGTCTACATGTAAATGGGTGAAAACCAAAATGGTATAAAGTAATATTTAATTTTTGTTGTAAAATCATATGCTGGTTCATTGTGGAGCTGCTACAGGCTGTATGATTCTCAATAGTTTCAGAAAAGAAAGCTGCTCATTTTGCCATGTCTAGAATCCTTTCATCTTCCCATGCAATAGGTACTGTATATTCTTTATATCTATTGTGTATAACTGATGCACATACTTCATGATTCTTCATGTGCTGGTGATCTCATTTATGCTAAATTGTTTCCAGCCATTCTATTTAGTGGAGTTAAAGCTCCCTCCTTCAAGCATGCTAACACAAAATCCAGATTTGCCCCAACAACCCACCATAGTGTGTGCATATTCATTAGCTACAAACTTTATATGCAGTTAAATGGCTGTGCAGCTCAAGATACCAACCCAGGGCATCATATTGTAATCAAAATGCAAAGATGATTCTGCAACAATATAGTCTTCCGTGAAGGCAAGCGACTCCTGGAGAAGTGCAACATGCACACTCCCTCTGTGTTTCATCCTTCCGTGGATTGTGTACTGTATATTCTTTGTATCCATTGTGTATAACTGATGTACATACTTCGCGATTCTTTTGTGAATAAAATAAATTATTTCTAACGCTGACGTGCTCAGAATGGTGCTTACCTTGCCTGGTCTACATAGTCATCTGCAAGGGTTTCCATATCCTCCCCCCCCCCCCCCCCTTCTTGAGTCACCAAGGATATCTGCCTATTTCCAGAATATCTTTACCCACCAACCTCCTCTCCTGAACAACCCAAGTGAAAACGTGTGGTATCCACTATGGGAGCTTCACATCTCATGATGATTAGTCACTGCTCCTCCAAAAATTTTGATCTACCAACTGTTGATACCAAACTGGGCAGTAGTGATACTAGTAACAGTAGATGAAAAATTAAGATTCTCCAACCCTTTAAAACAGAACCTCCACTACATTGGGGTTTATTTGTTTTAGAGGGTAAAATATGTTGGTCATCTGCCCCTTATCACCACCACTTCTCACAAGCCTTGGTTTAAGGTCAAACTTCTTATTTCTCTTGTGTACTTTGTAAACTCCCTGTCAATTACCGTATATGCCTAAATGTAAGACAACTATATAAGACGAAGGAGAGTTTCGAGCATCTTAAGGGAAAAAAGACAATTTACTCATAAATCTTTGTGTAACTTGGAAACCTTTTTTCCAAAATGTAAATTTCTCTCTAAATAGTTCACCTTTGCCAGTGTTGGAGAAAGTGTAATACTGTAGTGTACGAATTTCACATTTCCGAGTTTTATTTTAGGAGCATTCCTCGATATACTATGCATGCAGTTCAAATCTGTCATCAATAAGCAAAATATATATGCTTTGTTTGTGATGACACACATTCAGCATAACCAAGAAAAATTGTTAGGTGCAGTGATAATCAACAAAATAGCTCATTTACAAAAGCAAAAGCTGTGTTATGTTTTTTTTTTTAAGTCGTTAGTTCCTTCCGAAATAGTGCTACAGTAGAACCTCGGTAATTGGGACCGAGAGGAGCTCGAATTCGGGAAATCTCGGATTACACAAAGTTACGAAATGTTAAGACCTTTAATTTAAAATTAGATGCACAAGGACCTTGTGTTTAAATATTCTTACAGTCAACGGCATTATTTCATCAGTTATCGTATAATGTGTTGCAGTTGGGCTTCGTCTCAGAAATACAAAACAATATTCTACAAAAGAAATGCTAATATGTACATATTTACTTAAAAGTAGATTCTGAGCAGACACTGGCTAGTTGGCGGGAGGGCGATAGCGGGCAGAATTGTAAACAACGCATGCGCGCATCTCCGCCAAAGACCTTGGGTAAGCTATGCGTCTCACTGGCATCCACCTCGGATTAAACGGAGGCTCGGACTACCGGGGTTCTACTGTACTGAAATAATTATTCAAGTCCCTAGATTATTTTCAAACGAGTGCATTTACTCTAAAATACACTATCCGTGTTTTTTGTTGACAATTGTAATTTAACGTTTTAAAACAAGTTTCCCTGTAGAGTTTAGAACTACAAATTTCACTCCCGATTGAGCTTTGCATCAGACATCTGTTCACTTGAAAGTAATCTCTCCCCCAAGACCTCAAAATGTGCTGTATGTGATAACATTGATCAACTTGTGGTCACACGCCTAAATTAGCTAGGAATGTGCATGTTGTCCTACTAATACTGCTAAGGTTGATAAACAGATGTACACACATTTTTGTATCAATGCATTTATTGGTAAGAGGATCCAACAAGCAAATGGGATCAGAGTGTGAGGGGTTTATTGTGGAACCAGGAAGTTCCCGAGAAATGTAAAAAAAATCTTTTATTCAACATATTACACACCTATATTGACATATGCAGCAGGCACGTGGACAACAACTAAACGGGAGGAAAGTAGAATCCAGGCAGCTGAGATGAAGTTCCTTAGAAGTATAATTGGAAAGACTCGCAGAGATAAAATCGGAAACAAGGAAATTAGGGAGAAAACAGGATTCCCGAAGTTACGAGACAAGATCGAGATCAGTAAACTAAAATGGTATGGACATATGCTGCGATTATTTACTCGGAAAGTCATGGGAAGGATGAGGTGGATGGACACAGTGAGGGAGAGCATTGAAAAAAAGAGAAGGGAAAGTGGAAGATATACTGGAAGAAGGACGAGAGTGGTGGAGAGACAGAAGAATGGAGGTCCTTGATTCACACCCTGACCTAAATTACTGGAACCGGGAAATGAAAATTATATATTCAATGCCAAGGTAAGGTTATAATTGCTTTGGAGTGGAGTTTCGACTCCCATAGTGCACTGGCTTTGCTCGTGACGCGGATACATATGTATCAAATACGTCTTGCAATGGCCTTCCCAGTGTGTACTAGACAGTGTCTTGGTGAGGTGTGCTTTAACCAACTGAAGAGCCCAATAGCACACCGGGGCGAAACGCTGTCATTTTGTTGAGTTATGCCGGAACATTTAGTATATGTGGTAAGTGGGATTTTTTTTTATAGCCGGATGCCAACCTTGTGAGAAAAGAAAAGATGAATGAAAGTGGGGGGGGGAAACCAAGGACGGCCGACGGTGGGATTCGAACCCATGTCTACCGAGTCCGCAGATAGCATGGCCCCATGAGCTAGCACTGCGCATTCGCGAGCGTAGCTACTGTTGTCTTTATCAATATACAGCTGTATTTATGTCACTATATCCCTCTTAAGGTGATAGAAAAGGGGCAGTTGACCTCGTAGTTCTGCCCCTTAAAACCTCAATAACTAACTAAAATTCATAGTAAATGTAAAAAATACTGTAGTTCCATTTGAGGGACTTAGAAATCTTGGTCATTTAGCCCTACGTACTTGGGTTGGAATTATGTCTGAAACCTGTGTTATTGTGATGGTTGTATTAGTGTGTATATTTGTAATTCAAGCGAGGATTGAGGCAACTGCTGCAGTGGCTGTGGCCTTCCCAGTATTTGCCTGGAGTAGAAATGTCAAACCACGAAAAACCACTTCCAGGGTGGTTGAGGTTTCAGTTTTCCCCACGAGGCAGAGCTGGGAATCGAACCCGGACCTCTGGGGCGATAGCCATGCTATAAAATGAACTGTATTTTAAGAACTTTTATTGTAAACTTGACTATACTCTCGATTATCTGTGCACATTTTCGCCCAATTAAAAATAGAGAATACAGTATAAATTTTTTTCTGTAATTGATGATAAAAATAACCTCTGGCATTACAGCCCATGAAGGGCCTAGGCTTACCAAGCGACCGCTGCCCAGCCATTCGGCCTGCAGATATTGGGACGACTTGTGGTCAGTGCATTGGGTCCCCTCGGCCGTTAACCTTGGTTTCGTGACCGGGGTGCTGCCTCACTGACAGACAGCTCTCAATTGTCCTCACGAGGCTGAGTGCAACCCGTTCCAGCCCTCGCGTTAGTTTCTAAAATCCCTAACGGAGCTGGGAATCGAACCTGGGGCCTCCAGGTGAGAGGCAGGCGCGTTACCCCAACACCACGTTGCCGGCATCTGTAATTGACATTGTAGTGTAAATTGAATACATTTCAATTTACTTTTCGTTCATCTTCTTGCAGTTTAGTCCCGGTGGGGGTAAGTTAATTTTAGGCACGGTACTTGGTGACAGGTTGACGATTTCTTGCTTTGTCCAGTCTTGTTTTGTAATAGCGAAGTGTAAGTTCCGTAGGAAGGTGGGTGTAGGCTTATTTCAAGGTTGCTGGAAGACAAGTGCTGTCTGTATTCCATTGAGAGATCTGCTTAAATGGTCAACAGCTGTTGTCATGCAGTAAGATATGGTACTTTGTGGTGTGAACAATGTCTGGTGTAAAACGTAAGTAGGTAGTGCTAACAATCGAACATTAAATATCCTTCACAAGTATTAGATAGTAATGGAGTCTCTCTGCAAGCAAATTTGCCAATGATTAAGTCTCGAGGTAAGGCAGCAGATGAACAACCAAAAGCAGAGAACCATTACAGACTTCTTCAGAGCACAATAATATGGGTGAGTTATTTTTATAGCCTACCATATATGGTACTGTATTAAAGATAATCTAGAGTATACTGTAGCTGAACATTCGTCAAGAATGAAGATCTACTGGCAGACAAGAAAACAAGCTTTACAGTGATCATATGAGTGAAGAACATCGTGGTCCATTGATGGCCGAAACGACTCAAAAAAAAAAATACTGTATTTGCATCATAGAAATGTCTTTAGGAAATAGCATCCCTTGGAGTGCTCATTACTGTCTAATATGATTTGCAAATGTGGACCAGAGACAGGATTTAAACTCTGTCTTGGATGGGCAGTTGCATTTAGCTACTTGTACTGTGCCCAATTAGACACGGCAGACTGGCATCGAACTCGGGTCGTATCAAAGAAGACCAGGCCCATGATTCTGCCCAGAATCGAATCATTGATCTCTGAGGGGGAACAACTACAAGGAACCCGAAGAGCAATGAGTTATATCTGCATATAATCATAATAGCAGGATTTCACGGCTAGAACGGGAATATCATAGCTTTTAAGGTGGATCTTTGCAAGAAAATACAAAGCCCATGTACGTTTTAGAAGCCTGAATGCTAGAAAGCAAACCAGCTTGACAGTTGACTAATCGTAGTTAGCGAAGGGGCGTTTTTAGGCGACGCCAAGGAACTAATTTTCGTCTGGACCGCAGGAACAGCTCAAGATTAATGACTCTGGGATCCACCGGCTCACAAGGCATAAGAGTAGAGAGGGGGCAGTCACCCACAGAAATTAATTGATTACAGCCAATTGGAGCATTGAAATGAAATAAAACTTACACCCAGGTGAATATATACTAGGAAAGATAATTTAGGAGTGTTCCCACGCCTAAATTAAAGCCTACATCTATAAACGAGCCTCTGAACAGACTGCTTCCGCTCGGGAGGAAGGTTTTGGAGATCAGCAGAGGGGAATTACCAGGATAGCGTCATGACGCCATGGAAGAAGGCAATTAATTGTAATTAATTGGCCGAAGCGATCGCTTGAACGCGAGTGATTTTGGGACCTCCACACTTAGACAAACGAGGATTATACCTGTACTTCACTTTGTCTGGAAATGTATTATTTCAAGAAAGGAGTCGGTCCTGAATGTCCAGTGGACTATGTTTCACAAGAAAGCCTTATATAGGGGAAGCTTCGCAGGGAAGTTAGTTCGTCTTCAGTTCGTTTTGACTCAACACGTGAACTAACACGCTGCCAGATCACGCAAGGTAGTGCGCGAATTTCTAAAGTATCGACGCTCAAATGTATTTGGAAAACAATGGAAGCGCATCATGCAGCTTCACAACAGTAATTATGCATCGTGTAAGATTTAGTCTACAGCAGACGTTTAACCAATAACATACGCGAGTATAAATTCAGTACAGCGTAGGGGTAATTTAGGATGTTTATAGACAACGAACATACCAGGAGGTGTTGTCATAGTTTTAAAAAAAAATGACACATTATTGTCAGGATCATTACAGTTACGGGAGCCTGGAAGGCGTCACAAATAGTCGTATCAGAGGATTGAAGAGAATTGCAGTAGAGGAGATATAAACTGTAGGTGACAGGAATCGAACGCACACACACGCAAGATAGACTATCATGGAGACCAGCGGTTGTCAGGAGTTAGCTGCATCGCATCTCTGAGGTCAGGCGATAGTTGGAGTCCAATCAAGGATCCATGTGTGAAATAGTGCACGAATTGTATATAAAGTTATATTACAGTGATTTTTAAAAGTGTTTTATGTATGTGGTAAAATAATATGTATTGTGTCAAAGTGAGAAAAGCCAGTGATGAAAAATATGATTACCATATGTGAAGTGTATACCATGTGTCGTGTGATAGATATCATGATGGCTTAAGCTAAGCATCATGGTAGGCTCGTGGCTGGCGTGCTGGACTAACCCAGTAAAAATGAAAGTGAGTACAAATTTAATATGTTGATATGATTAAATAGCTTACCATACAACGAAGCATCACTCTAAGACTAAGAATTAACATTCTTTATGTACGAGCTCACATCCCTCGTATTTTGGTAAAATATGGCTTGGAGGATGATTTGTTTACGGCCATTTCGGCGTAAGACAATGATGAAAGTAACGGTAACGTTAAATAATAATAATAATCTGGGGTCGGTAACAGTAATGAATAAAATAATGGGCATGTCAGGCCTAGAGTACGTGCAAAGTGTGTCATGTCTAACGTAAGAGTACTGTGTTATTGTAAACAGTAAGAAAGAAACGTAAAATATCGAGATAATGAGACTTTTTCAGTGTCATTGAATTGTTGAATGAATGTTTATTATGATAAATTCTACAGGGTTGTATTTGAGAACCATTAAGGTAGTTAATGTAAGCCAGTAAATTGATACTTGTTTTGTGAGCTACATAAAGCTTTGGCTTATGAGTAATTGCAGAGAGGACGTGAGTGCTTTAATAATTGAGTCATCTATAAGAAGTATTGTTTGAGCCGCGTACAGCGAGCAAGTAACGTAGAATCAAGAGATTTACGTCAATAAGTTGCGGGGATCATCCGAACATAGCTTGCGCGTTAGGCGAATCTAGTCGGCTAATCTTCGATATCTACGAGATAGTATCGCCTTGGAGCATACTTGTATTATTCGCAATGAAGTGGGACAGAGGCTGTCTGTATCCACCGTTTGCAGAATTGTTGCCACTAGGGATAACTATTAGAGACCCTGTGTGAGCCCATATATTAATTGATCTGCCCTTAGAGGTAAGACTAATGGTTCATCGTATAGGAAACGCCGATTTCCTCTTGTTATAGGCAGCTGCACTAGTGAGAGAACTTTGATACTCACTTGAGATGCGCGCCAGAGCCGCTAATGTCGCCACAGAACGGCAAAGCTATTACATGATCCATCCCCTGCCATAAATATTAATTAGGAGCCGAGTTGAGCCCATTATACTCTAAATGTAGGTGTTAGATAATTAGAATGACTCAATTACTAGGGACACAACCCACTCAGGGTACCTCCAGTGTAACTGCACAAGTAAATAAACTTGACCTTGCGAGGAGCCAGATGGGGTGGCAGGAAGGCCACTAGACCGGCGGCCATCTTTCTCAGGCAGCCGAAACTAATTTATTGTCCACTTGGAAAGGAAGTCTGTTGACCTGATCCTTTTATTTTAAAAGCGTAGTGGGACACTGAAGAATCTCGATATTTCGAAAAGTAATTAAGATATGATTGTTGTGATGATGCCAATTGAATTAAATGCCTTATTTCCACACACATACCATGTTGGAATGCTGTGATCGGATAATATTTGGCCCAGTTATTCTCTGAGGAGGAATACTGCACCAAATAAATAGAGGCATCTTTGTAAAGTGTATTTTGCCCAGTTTACACTAATTTATTCATACGGGTAGCATAATTTCAATGACATGACACGTTTGTAACGATAATATTTTGACCAGACCCAGAAAATCGTTGTATGGTGAAGCTATAAAACATCTCTATCCATGTGTATTTCGGAAGGGAAAGTGTACTACTTCAGCGTTTCAAATTGATGGGAAAAGGAACACGAGTTGCACGACACAACACTTGTTAATTAAGGCATAAGATAATGAATTAACGTTACTGAAAGTAAATGCCCCGTGTAAAACGGATAAATGTTTAATAATTGCAGATTTAATGTCATTTAAAGATAAATTGTGTTTATTGTGTTGTGATATTCCAGTTGTGTTAAATTGTGCCACGTGAAGAACACTATGGACACTCGCAAATGTCAGAGAGTATCAATAATAGGATGTTTTGAATAGACTTGAGTGCGGTGAAGCACTAATTTTAAGGAGAGACTTACAGATAACTTTGATTTTCGTTGTGGGAAGTAAATGTAAAGTATCATTAAATGTTATATTTAGGAATATGTTGTTTCTTTCAAGTAGAGTAGTCACCTGACAGACTCAAATCCTGAGCATGTGATCGAATGGTGGGCATGAATGTCCCATACCTCGAAAGACCGTGAGTTAGCTGGGATACGAACACATGTTCCATATGATGACGATTGGGTACATGGAGGACATGTTATTGTACTAGGATTGAGTCACAGGTACTACTAAAAGTCGGCCAAGATATTAATGGTAGAGGCAAGTATAGCAGAAAAATTAGAATATATTAGGAAAAGGCCGCGTCCCATTGTTAATAAGCCTTCACGTTAAAATAAATGTTGATAATCCTCCATAAGACATGCTTAAATGTAACCTGTTAGCATTGAGCACCCACCTACTTATAGTTATCATGACGCTGATATGTGGGGCCAGTTTAAAATACAGGTCACCATAGGTGTGCATGTGCCTCTTATTTACCATAGAGCATGTCTCCCTTTATGTTTATCATGGCATGGCCCAGCGTGGGGCATTCGACAGTAAAACCGAGTCCTTGGATGGTTGCTGCGATGTCGTACGAGACCAGACCTTTATGTTTATCATGGCGCCCAGAGACGTGATGGCTTATGGGATTCAGAAAACCCCATAATAGTATGGTTTCCATGGGGGAAAACCATAATAGTATATTTTTCCTCAAACTGTGTTTGAGCGATTGTGAGTCTTTTTAGGTGATACTCAGACATTAGACACTGTTGTCAGACGAGTGAATATACAGACGGGTACGAGGGTCTAAACCCATTCCATAGGTGGTTACAGCACTGTGTAAAATGAATGTTGTTGTTGTCGCGATATCGGAATTCTTTTTCCCAATATAACGCGCCAGCATGCACAGCTACGGCCTGCCTATATCTCAAGATAAGAAATATAGGATGGCTGGTACTGAGGGGGTACTTAAGTGTATCGCGGAGTTTAAAGGAACATTTTGATGCTACTCATGCCAAGAGTAGGGAAGATGCTAAAGCATTTCAAGATGAAATAGCGGGTAGATTGGATACAGTAAATAATCAGTTGGAGGCTAATCAAACTGAAATGAACACTAGATTAGAGGCTAATCAATTAGAGGTCAGTCAAAGATTAGATTCAAACTTATTAGAGGTCAATAAAAAAATTGATGATGTTAAAGAATCTATTAAGCAAGAGGTAACTAAAAATATTGTTAGCGTGGTTTCAGAGATGCAAGCAAATAACGACAAACGCTTTGAGTCAATAGAGGTCAAACTCGAGAGTAATCTGCAAGCGTGCAGAGAATCGCAACGTGACATTAATGATAGATTAAACAATATGTCCGTAGAGCTTAAAGATATTCAAAATCAGAACGAAGCGAATACTAAGCGACAACAAGAGCAATTTAATTCGTTCACTCAGACCGTGGATCAAAGGCTTGAAGACAGCGATGAAAGATGGAGTAATCGAATGGCAGGCTACGCAAAAGCTGTAGACGAAGCATTAAGAAAGCAAGATCAGAATATCCTTGACCAATGCAAGGAGATCAGTGAAATAAAAACTTCCGCTAAAGAAAATAAGGGAATAATCTCAAACATGAAAACGCAGGTTGGAAAGGTTCAAAAAGAGTTAGAACAAACTCAAAATGATCTAGCAGTCATTCATAAAAGGCAAGATGAGGACCAGGAAGAAATTACCAAAATAAGGACCGAAATCTCCAGTATGCATGGTCACATCCAGAAAGAGGTTACAGGCTTACGAGAAGAATTGGAACTTCGAGACGGCTTGAAAATGAAGCCAGCGATAAAACGCTTGCCGAGGTAAGGCAAAGTCTAGCGGGGGAAATTTCCCATATGAAAGAGAGCCTTAAAGATGACAAGGAGAAAGTCTTTTCTATGGCAGAGAAAACCCGGGATCGCTTGGAAAAAATAGAACGAGAAGTATTAGCTCGTTTAGAAAGAGCGGAAAATAGGCACAGCCAAATGGAAACTATAATGATCGCACATGAGGAGTCCATATTGCGAAATCCTAGGTCTAATGAAGGAAGCATAGATGAAAATAGGAGAAATAGATGGGCAGATACAGAGGTACAGCCCACTCCGAAGAATACAGCCATGCCAAGTGACAGCCCGTATACCACGCCTGGTATACCTATTGCTATGTCCACACCGCATGATAATGCTGTACAAAATCAGATAGTCACTATTGTGAGGGCTAGTGACGACAACCCGAGAAAATATTCTGGGAGTAACTCAAGTATGACACCCAAATACTGGCTCAAAGAGGTTTCCGAGTACTTGAATGACGCAAAGGTACCGCCAGAGTGAAGATTAAGACCTATCGAAAAACTGACTGAGGGTGAATGCGCCTTATGGTTCAGAAGTTTTCGTTACACGTTTGACACCGTTGAAGAATTTCGCCAGGCATTTTTAAGCAGGTACTGGGACGCAAATATACAGCGGAATCTCAGGTTGGACTTGTACTCCAGACGCTATAGTACAAATAATCCAACGAAATATGCTGAATTCTTCATAGCACAATTATGCCGTTTTAAGGAGGCCCCTAGAGAGGCGGATCTGTGTATAGTGATAGCCAAGCAATTACCATACGAAGTACAACGACTATTAATCTCGGCAAACGCCAAAACAGCGATTGAAATGGAGGAAGTGCTGAGACAGCTCGATCTCACCACAGCGCAGCACACAAGGCAGAGTCGGAACACGGAACAAGTCCACATGACTAGTGCACCAACTGAACCGACTAGGGTGCAGACTAAAAGTAAGTCTACTAGCACAGAAACTGAGAAGCCATACTGGCAACGAGAAGAAAGGGAGAACCAGAATTGGAGGCCAGCATACAGAGGAAGATCGAACCGCGGATACCGAGGAAGAAAAACCTGAAATCAGCGCGATACAAGAAACCAACAGCCTGATAGCAGGAGAAATTACGGCCGAAATGGGAATAACCGAGAATGAAGATCCCAAGAACAGAGTCGCGGGTTCGACGAAGAAGCAGAAGAACGTTATCACGCATCACTAAGATATATGGAGGAGCGTGGAGACGACAACAGAAAATCGCAAGTGCATTGGGATGAAGCGATTAAAAATAGAAGATCACCCGACATCTATAAGGATGATGACGGAGCCAAGAGTCTGGAACTTCAGCAGCGCGAAGACAGACAGCAGAACTCCACAAGAAATGGAGCCATAAGAAAAACCAGCCAATTATGACTCGGGGAGAAGGAGATACCCGAAAGTCAATGTAAGGTTCATAAACCCTACCTGATTATAAGGGACTTGCAAAATAATGGCTACAGAATCAAAGATGAAGAAACAGACAGAGAAGTTGTAGTAAACGCTAACTTAAAATTATATAATCCGCCAGAGGAATATGAAACCATAGAAGAGCAAGCCATGCACACCCAAATGGATAGGGAGTCATTATATATGCACGCAGAGAGTCCTGAGAAAAGCCCACACCAGGGAGAAAGAAAGCGAGACAGACAGCTCGTAGACCCAAGGGAGACGAGGGTTGAATGCAGCTGTCAGTTAGAAGAGCTTTACAACCAGTTGTGTGAAGCAGCAGTAGAGCTCCAAGAAATGAATGAACAGCTAAGGGCGCAGAACAAGGAAATACGAGATGGAGTGGGGGAACGAGACATCCCATTGCCCGGGAGCACTGACCGCTTAAAGTAAACACTCTACGGAGTCGATGCCATCTGGAGGCCCGAAAGAATTCACTTGTAAAATGAATTTTCCGAGCTTAGCGAGGGAAAGATGCGCCCAATTAGACACGGCAGACTGGCATCGAACTCGGGTCGTATCAAAGAAGACCAGGCCCATGATTCTGCCCAGAATCGAATCATTGATCTCTGAGGGGGAACAGCTACAGGGAACCCGAAGAGCAACGAGTTATATCTGCATATAATAATAATAGCAGGAATGGGAATATCATAGCTTTTAAGGTGTCTCTTTGCAAGAAAATACAAAGCCCATGTACGTTTTAGAAGCCTGAATGCTAGAAAGCAAACCAGCTTGACAGTTGACTAATCGTAGTTAGCGAAGGGGCGTTTTTAGGTGACGCCAAGGAACTAATTTTCGTCTGGACCGCAGGAACAGCTCAAGATTAATGACTCTGGGATCCACCGGCTCACAAGGCATAAGAGTAGAGAGGGGGCAGTCGCCCACAGAAATTAATTGATTACAGCCAATTGGAGCATTGAAATGAAATAAAACTTACACCCAGGTGAATATATTCTAGGAAAGATAATTTAGGAGTGTTCTCATGCCTAAATTAAAGCCTACATCTATAAACGAGCCTCTGAACAGACTGCTTCCCCTCGGGAGGAAGGTTTTGGAGATCAGCAGAGGGGAATTACCAGGATAGCGTCATGACGCCATGGAAGAAGGCAATTAATTGGCCGAAGTGATCGCTTGCACGCGAATGATTTTGGGACCTCCACACTTAGACAAACGAGGATTATACTTCACTTTGTCTGGAAATGTATTATTTCAAGAAGGGAGTCGGTCCAGTGGACTATGTTTCACAAGAAAGCCTTATATAGGGGAAGCTTCGCAGGGAAGTTGGTTCGTCTTCAGTTCGTTTTGACTCAACACGTGAACTAACACGCTGCCAGATCACGCAAGAAAGTGCGCGAATTTATAAAGTATCGACGCTCAAATGTATTTGGAGAGCAATGGAAGCGCATCATGCAGCTTCACAACAGTAATTATGCATCGTGTAAGATTTCGTCTACAGCAGATGTTTAACCAATAACATACGCGAGTATAAATTCAGTACAGCGTAGGGGTAATTTAGGATGTTTATAGACAACGAACATACCAGGAGGTGTTGTCATAGTTTTAAAAAAAATGACACATTATTGTCAGGATCACTACAGTTACGGGAGCCTGGAAGGCGTCACAAATAGTCGTATCAGAGGATTGAAGAGAATTGCAGTAGAGGAGATATAAACTGTAGGTGACAGGAATCGAACGCACACACACGTAAGATAGACTTTCATGGAGACCAGCGGTTGTCAGGAGTTAGCTGCATCGCATCTCTGAGGTCAGGCGATAGTTGGAGTCCAATCAAGGATCCATGTGTGAAATAGTGCGCGAATTGTATATAAAATTATATTACAGTGATTTTTAAAAGTGTTTATGTATGTGGTAAAATAATATGTATTGTGTCAAAGTGAGAAAAGCCAGTGATGAAAAATATGATTACCATATGTGAAGTGTATACCATGTGTCGTGTGATAGATATCATGATGGCTTAAGCTAAGCATCATGGTAGGCTCGTGGCTGGCATGCTGGACTAACCCAGTAAAAATGAAAGTGAGTACAAATTTAATATGTTCATCATCATCTTTCTTCGGCTTTTCCCAATTAATTGGGGTCACCGGAGCCAACCAGGCTCATTTTGGTTTTGGCCGGGGATTTAAGGTCGGATGCCCTTCCTGACACCACGTGATTTTTCAGGTGAAAATTCCACCCCGCTGTCACCGGGATTCGAACCCCGGTCGTCCGGGTGAAAGACGAGCAGCTAAGCCACTGCGCCATCATGCTCCCCACAAATTTAATATGTTGATATGATTAAATAGCTTACCCATACAACGAAGCATCACTCTAAGACTAAGAATTAACATTCTTTATGTACGAACTCACATCCCTCGTATTTTGGTAAAATATGGCTTGGAGGATGATTTGTTGTGCACTATGAGGGGGATAGGTTCCGCCTGATCAATACAACCCTTTAAATGTGAATTACGTTGTATTGATCAGACGGAACCTATCCCCCTCTTAGTGCATAATTGTTCAATCAATACGGAACCATGACAAATACGAATATAAGGATGATTTGTTTACGGCCATTTCGGCGTAAGACAATGATGAAAGTAACGGTAACGTTAAATAATAATAATAATCTGGGGTCGGTAACAGTAATGAATAAAATAATGGGCATGTCAGGCCTAGAGTACGTGCAAAGTGTGTCATGTCTAACGTAAGAGTACTGTGTTATTGTAAACAGTAAGAAAGAAACGTAAAATATTGAGATAATGAGACTTTTTCAGTGTCATTGAATTGTTGAATGAATGTTTATTATGATAAATTCTACAGGGTTGTATTTGAGAACCATTAAGGTAGTTAATGTAAGCCAGTAAATTGATACTTGTTTTGGGAGCTACATAAAGCTTTGGCTTATGAGTAATTGCAGAGAGGACGTGAGTGCTTTAATAATTGAGTCATCTATAAGAAGTATTGTTTGAGCCGCGTACAGCGAGCAAGTAACGTAGAATCAAGAGATTTACGTCAATAAGTTGCGGGGATCATCCGAACATAGCTTGCGCGTTAGGTGAATCTAGTCGGCTAATCTTCGATATCTATGAGATAGTATCGCCTTGGAGCATACTTGTATTATTCGCAACGAAGTGGGACAGAGGCTGTCTGTATCCACCGTTTGCAGAATTGTTGCCACTAGGAATAACTATTAGAGACCCTGTGTGAGCCCATATATTAATTGATCTGCCCTTAGAGGTAAGACTAATGGTTCGTCGTATAGGAAATGGCGATTTCCTCTTCTTATAGGCAGCTGCACTAGTGAGAGAACTTTGATCCTCACTTGAGATGCGCGCCAGAGCCGCTAATGTCGCCACAGAATGGCAAAGCTATTACATGATCCATCCCCTGCCATGAATATTAATTAGGAGCCGAGTTGAGCCCATTATACTCTAAATGTAGGTGTTAAATAATTAGAATGACTCAATTACTAGGGACACAACCCACTCAGGGTACCTCCAGTGTAACTGCACCAGTAAATCAACTTGACCTTGCGAGGAGCCAGATGGGGTGGCAGGAAGGCCACTAGACCGGCGGCCATCTTTCTCAGGCAGTCGAAACTAATCTCGATATTTCGAAAAGTAATTAAGATATGATTGTTCTGATGATGCCAATTGAATTAAATGCTTTATTTCCACACACACATACCATGTTGGAATGCTGTGATCGGATAATATTTGGCCCAGTTATTCTCTGAGGAGGAATACTGCACCAAATAAATAGAGGCATCTTTGTAAAGTGTATTTTGCCCAGTTTACACTAATTTATTCATACGGGTAGCGTAATTTCAATGACATGACACGTTTGTAACGATAATGTTTTGACCAGACCCAGAAAATCGTTGTATAGTGAAGCTATAAAACATCTCTATCCATGTGTATTTTGGAAGGGAAAGTGTACTACTTCAGCGTTTCAAATTGATGGGAAAAGGAATACGAGTTGCACGACACAACACTTGTTAATTAAGGCATAAGATAATGAATTAATGTTACTGAAAGTAAATGCCCCGTGTAAAACGGATAAATGTTTAATAATTGCAGATTTAATGTCATTTAAAGATAAATTGTGTTTATTGTGTTGTGATATTCCAGTTGTGTTAAATTGTGTCACGTGAAGAACACTATGGACACTCGCAAATGTCAGAGTATCAATAATAGGATGTTTTGAATCGACTTGAGTGCGGTGAAGCACTAATTTTAAGGCGGGACTCACAGATAACTTTGATTTTCGTTGTGGGAAGTAAATGTAAAGTATCTTTTGTTTGTGTTTTATGTTGTATTGCCATGATTTTCTATCATTAAATGTTATATTTAGGAATATGTTGTTTCTTTCAAGTAGAGTAGCCACCTGACAGACTCAAATCCCGAGCATGTGATCGTATGGTGGGCATGAATGTCCCATACCTCGAAAGACCGTGAGTTAGCTGGGATACGAACACATGTTCCATATGATGACGATTGGGTACATGGAGGACATGTTATTGTACTAGGATTGAGTCACAGGTACTACTAAAAGTCTGCCAGTACAAGTGTAGCCATTGCCTAAAGACTGAACTCTTAAGACTTCGTATACAGACAGTAATTGCTTATTAGTCTAATTTCATCGTATGAAATACGAGATCACCTTTTGTCCATGTGTCCATCCCCCTAATAAATACTAAACAGCTGGAGTGATTTCAATGAAACTCCGTAAGGACATACTACCTAGTCCATGCTTTTCAAATTTTAATAGATTTCACCAATCCAAAATGGCGGCCACACAAAATATTTCACTGGCATTCTATATCTCTGAAACTTATAACCGATATAACCCTGACATTTTGTATGGTGATAGAGAAAAAGATAAGTTCACTTATGTGACTTTCAAACACATGTTAAGTACGAAACCAACATGGTGGCCAAGCAGTTAAAATATTTCAATAAAATTTTCTCGCAATGTAATCATCCGAGAACAGTGAAACGTGGCACGGTTATGTATATACACAATTTAATCTCTAGCATTTAATTCAATTGTTTTCATAAACACAAGAGGGTGGCTGTGCAAAATTTTAATATTAAGTTTTTATTTCTTTGACTCAATCATGGGATTGAAGAGAACATTTGTATAATACGCCAACGCAATAATTTTCATCTACAGGTAGATAACTGAGGAGGTGACACGCAAAGACGAACATGTCCACCTAATCCAGTTTTTCACAATCAACAAAAAACGTATTTCAGCCATACATGATAATAAAAATAACATATTGAAATGCAATTTCATTTTCATGCAAACAGGGCAATTCATGACAGTAAATAAATCTACAATGAAAATATTTGTTTAAAAAGCACATTTAATTATGGACATGTTTCGTTTTGCATGAACCATTTGGACAAGTTTGCCTTTGAATGATTTTCTAAAGGAACGTGTTTTATTTTTTCATAATCGCTTACATTTTATTAATTAATGTTTGCCATAAGATAACAAAATAAAGTAATTGACATTAAATTTACGCGGTTTATTTTCACCTTCAATATTTCGAGGTCGTTTTCGTTGAACATTCTTCAATGACATCATTCGTGCTACTCTCCTCCCTTGAACTGCTTTTTCTTGAACTCTGCAACATACCGTTTCCTTTTATCCTTTTCACGTCGCGAATCATACTTCTTCCTCTTTCTCCCCCAGGGGCTCACATCTAGTGGGACGTGGGTTGGCAACCACGGGACCCCAGCTGAGTCCCGCATTGCTTCCACTTACTTGTGCCGGGCTCCTCTCCGCCTTCTCTCCTGTCTACCTCCCTTGGTCAACTCTTGTTCTTTTCCGACCCCGACGGCATTAGGGTATCCGAGGCCTAGGGAGTCTTTCACTTTCCCACCTTAATTGGCCCTTGTCTCATCTTTCCTGATACCCTCATTCTTCGAGGGGTTAGCCTTCTTTTTCTTTTATGTTATCTCCTGCCTTCTGCACAAGGCCCTAAAGGAGGCAGAGTGTATGTAGCCCCATCACCTCTGGTGCACCCTGGATATTGCTACACCCTCAATGGCTCACGGCTGGTGTGTTTGGGAGTTGGCGACCCGGAGGTATTCATGAGCAGGGTCCGTTTTGCCCGCTTTTTCCTCTGACCTTGGGGCAGGCCCTCTCCTCTTACCCCCTTCCCTATCTGCCTTTCATGGCTCTCCTTCCTTCCAGGTCCCTCATTCTACGAGGGATGAGGGCATTTCTTTTCTTCCTGTCCTTTATTTGTTTACAATTTCTTCTTCTAGTATGTAAGTTAGGTTAGGTTAGTATTAGTTATAGTTTTTAATTCTCATCTCATCCTTCACTATCACCCAAACCATTAGGGGCCGATAACATAGATGTTAGGCCCCTTAAAACAACAATTATCATCATTTTCGTCTTTCTGCTACCCTTGTTTGCAGTCTTCACACGAACACATTCTTCATCCATTCTGCTACAACACTGACGTAATAATTTTAATAGCAATATGTAATATTATTAAGCCGGAGAACAGAAGCACAGAGCTAATGCTAATATCAGCTGCTCTGCGCGGGAACGTCTGGTCTCCCGCGGAATGGAAATCGCGTGACGTGAATCAGTGCTTCCTACTGGCCGTATGGACTAGTTCGTCTTTGCAGGAAATGTAGATGTGGACAAGTTCGTATTTGCGCTGAACCATGCATTTTCACAGGCTTGTATCATGGGACATATTCAAGTTTGCTTAAATGGCACGATCTATTTACATTCCGTTCATCTTGTACGTCCCGTTCCATATTGTATCTCATTTTTTTTCAAATGTGGAGATGTTCGTCTGCGTGTCACCTCCTCAACTATGGCCTACATATGAAACAATCCAACATGGCAATCATCTGAAGTAATTCACCGGTTCTCAGTATCTACGAATCTATTACAGCAATCATACTGAAATTTTGTATGTTGATCGAGGTCATTAAAATAAGTTCACCAATTGAACTTTTCAATGACCTGATGGGCACAAAACCAACATGGCGATGACGTGAAATTTAAATGGATTTTTATCACGGTGCATCTTTATACAAGGCTTATTATATTGATTGAAGTGATAGAAGCCATTTTTCAGTGTTGCCTAGTTCTATTAAAGCTTTCCAGTTAGTCAACACAAATTGCGCCCAATTACATTTGACGGGAAACAAGTATTTACATACCCTAACCTGAAAAGAAAACAGAGTTATTATTACAAACTAACACGCTTTTATGTACAAAATGGGGTACCTACTTAATTAGAAGACATGTTTCGAACGTCTGAAGATGAACACTTGGCTGCAGTACATTCCTTCTTCGTCATTTTAGTGCACATGGGACAACGTTGCTGTCAAGGATTTCTAGTCTATACAGATTTGGAAGTAGTTCATATCCCATCAAATAATTTAAAAAAATATAATTTCCATATTCTTCTTTCTTGGTATTAGCCTACCAGTCGTATTATGACCACCATTTCATTGTCTAACACATTTCACATTTATTATTCCCATACAGTACCAAATTGTTGACGTGGTAGTGCCCAAAATCTGGAAAGATTTGGTCTTCATTTAAACATCCACAAGACTGAATACCTTGAAATGATTTCATCTCCTGGTCAAATTAATGGATCACCTCTCTCCAAGGTGGATACATTTCGATATTTGGGTTCTCGATTACAGAGTGACGGCTGTATAAATGAAGATGTAGCAAGAATCAACGCAACGTGGATGGGATTCAAATATGTAACTGTTGATCTTTGTGATAAGATGCCCATCCACCTAAAGTCACAGATATACCGCTCAATGGTGAGGCCAGTTGCATTGTATGGTACTCTGCTCTACCACATCAACAACACAACGATCCGACAACTAGCTGATGTTGCTTCAATCGATGAGAAAATGCAAGAATGGAGGTTTTGTTGGTATGGCCATGTCGTACGAGCACCGCATGGTTCAGTCATCAGCCTATCATCTCACTGTTGAAGGCCAGAGACACCATGGGAGACCTAAGCTAAGATGGCTAGACACTATAAACTCAGATCTAAGATCAAGAAGACTAAACCCACAGGAAGCACTTCATCGAAAGAAATGGCGTGCATTGACCCGAAAAGCGGACCCCGTTCCAACGGGAACACGCTAAGAAGTTCCCAAAGTGATTTGAACCAGCATTAAAATTAATTTCAAGATTAAATGTACCGGTACAATACATAACACTATTAAGTTGCTAGTAAAAAATTGTCTTGAACAACGCATGAAGTGGAAAAACTGTACTTTCAGAATATTCACTGATATAATTGTCTTACTTAAATTCTCCAAAATTTATTTCGAGACACATTTTATACTCTTGTGGATACACAGTTCACAAGAAAGTTGGAAAGTAAAACCAATTTTAAGATGAATAAATTACTATCAGGCATATACGAAATTGCTACTTCTCTTTACAGCACACCTCAAATGGTTTATAGTGCAACATTTTTTAAATTCAATACCTTTTAGATTTTGAACATTCCTGGAACCATAGTCTACACTGCAGCACGAGGTTAGCTGCTTAATTCATTTTTAGATGTTTTCTGACACAAATATGGTACAAATAAAATTGTGAAATCACACAGTCGCGGCGATAAATCCAAACTGCAACTTTATGATACTGTAATTCTGGATGGATTTTAGGTATTGACACTCCTGTCCTGAAGCTCGGAGCCCAGCTCTGCCTACCTTCTTTCAAGACCTGGGCCACCACCCCAACACTAGCCTCTAAAAAAAAATACACACTATTATAGTCACATCAGAAACAGGTTGTCAGATAAATACATCAGGCCAACACATTGCACTTTTAAGGCTAGAAGAAATCTGGCTAATATTTGAGTATGTTCCATTCCTTTATTCTAATTTTGAACATATACAGTAACTTTGATTCTCAGAGACAAGAAAATATGTTGAAAAGGAGGACGACAGTGAAGTTAAAACATGCACAGCTGTGATGCTACTGCACACTTCAACACATGGACTTGAACTGACATTTAAGGGGTTGAGTGGCTAATAATGGCCGGTTAGATTCATGGTGAGTTTGACAAGAGTTAATGAAAGTAAATACCAAATGGTATTGTATTAATTTAATCCACCTTAATAAATTATAATTAATATTTAATTAATTAATCAGTACCAATTTCGGCCACACTGGGGCCTTCTTCAGTTTTTCCGCCCCTTAAAACAACAATAACTAACTAACTTCTTCAGCTTTGTGTGGGTCTTCATCATCATCATCATCATCTTGCACAGTTTCCAGCCACTGGCCGGGTCTGTTTGGAACACAAGCCTCTCCAGCGTCTTCTGTCTTTCCACCACCTCTCAGCCTCCACCCTTGTCCAGTCTTCTCTCTTCTTCACGCTTTCTTCCACCCCCTTCAGCCACCTGTCTCTCGGTCTCTTTCCTTCCCACTTCGTCTCGTGTATCCTCCTGAGTATCCTCTTCTCCTCCATTCGTTTTACATGTCCATACCATCTAAGTCTAGATTTCTCTATACCATCCTGTAATGGTTCCTCCTTCATTAATTCTCTGGTCCTCTCATTTCTTATTCTGTCCATCTTTGTAGCTCCAATACTGCTTCTCAAGAACCTCATCTCACTGGCCTGTATTTTGCTCTTCTCCCTTCCTTTCATAACCCAGGTCTCTGAGGCATACGTCAGGATAGGGACATAATACGTCCGATATATGATCTTTTTGCTGTTCTGAGGGACATCCTTGCTCCATTAACATGCTTCTCACACAACTCCGGAATGCTTCTGCCTGTCTCCCCCGCTCATTTATTTCTCTATTGTTTCTTCCATTATCTTGTATCAGGCTTCCCAGATACTTGAAACTGTCCACTTTCTTCAGCTGTTCCCCACCAATTGTTATTCCCGTTGTGGTTCTTTCCTTCTTCCTTGTTGTGATCACCATCTCACTCTTATTTATGCTAAATTTCATCCCATATCCTTGTATTATTCCTTCCCACACATCCAACTGTTCCTGTACCTCCTCCTCTTTGTTTCCCCAAATCATCTGCAAACACCATTGCTTTCATCTTACCTTCCCCAATTACTTGTGCCACTCAGGTCACTATGTCATCCATCACCACAATGAAAAGTAACGGTGACAGTGCACTTCCTTGTTTCAGGCCGTTTCTCTGTTTCAACCAGTCCGATCTCTCCCCTGCCCCTTTCACACAGCTCACGCTTCCCTTGTACATCTCCTTTATCCTCTTTATAGTCCATTTTTCTACTCCTCTATCCTCCAGGGACTTCGATACTTGGTTTCTGCATACACTGTCATATGTTTTCTCAATGTCCAGGAAGGCCATCAGTAGATCTGTTCCATACTCATAGTGCTGTTCTTGTAACTGCCTTACAGCAAAAATCAACCTTAACAAATATAATAATAATAATAATAATTATATTGGCTTTAAGTCCCTTTTAACTACTCTGGCTTTTAGAGACACCAGGGTGCCGGAAATTTTCCCAGAAGGGGATCTTTAACGTTCCAGTAAATCTACTGACACTGCTCCCTTGCAAATGTGCACCCTCAAATGCCAGGTGACTGCAACCTTGGGCGAGAACATTACTGCTGATCCACGCAGCCAGCCAATGTCTTAACAAATTAAACCAAATCGGAGCATTAAAACAAATTGGAAATTAATCTTAATAGAAATATTTTTTATATAAATATTGAGTAATACTATCTATAAGGTGTGATATAGTCTAATGAAAAGGAAATTGCTTCTAGACAGTATTACTCCATATCTATTTAAAAAAATATTAATGTCAAGTTTTATTTCCAATTTGTTTTAGAACAGTTCGATTGAATTGAATTACATGCTCGCATTTGGTTTAATTTGCTAAGATCCACACAAAGCTGAATAAGGCCACATGTGAATGAAACGGGTACTGATTAATTAATTTTATATTAATTATAATTATTAAGGTGGAATACATTAATTCAATACCATTGTATTTACTTTATCAATAAGGAAAAAGATTTAAATACGGACTACCGAGTTAATTCACGTTGGATGAAAAATTGCCCTGACACCCGTCCCGAAACTCCAGTTCCTGCTCGGCCAAGAACTATAAGTAGGACATATAGCCTTGTGCGGACAACAGAAGAGGTGGGCTCGATTCTCACCTTAGCCCATCTAATACAATCCAAAGGAAATCAGCCCACATCTGAGTACATGGAGCTGATGATTAAGTCCCAAACCCTTCTTGCAGAATGAAGAAAGGAAACAATAGATATATACTGTATATACAAATTAAATGTACATTTCAGGGACTACATCAACTTTGTTCACATTGAGGGTGAAGGGAAGAGAAGCATACAGCAGACCAACAAGAACTGGGATCAGATCAGAAGTTCCCCAGCATCTCCTCCATGAAGGTCTTGTAGATGCTCATGAACTTGGCAACAAATCCCTCTAGATGGAAAATGGTTTTACTCCCCTGGTGCATGCGGTGTTCGTACATGGCGGCTGCCTCCACCACCTTCATCTTGAGTTGCATGTCACAACTCTTCACCAGCTCGTCCACCAGACCCTGGAAACATGGAATATTATACTGTGTTAAATATCATGGCTTTACATCATTATCATTAGGTCCTGTGCAAGGCACATTGGGCAGCAAGTCTTTTCCAGCGATGTTGGTTGATCGCAACAGCTTTGGCAACATCCCAAGAGACATCAATGGTTCTGAGGTTTCTAGGAATGTTTGGTGCCAAATTCTTTGAGGTCGACCTTGTTTCCTTTTCCCTGTAGGGGGTGTTCACCTTAGTGCAGTTCTTGGGTGCCGGTATTAGGGCATGGCTAGCAAAAATTACAGTTAAAAAGATACAGTCAGTCTGAGAGACTAGATTTCATATCATTTCAAATGACGCATGCTACAAATGCTACACATGATAGAAAGGCTCAGGAGGGCTTCTCGCTTCGCTCGAAGACTCAGGACTCTTTCAACAGAATCCATTACCCATTAAATTAGGCTTCCCGTGCGGGCACCTCTTTAAGGGTCACCCTGTATTCTTGTCTGACATCTTGTACACCTCTTTAGGAGTCACCCTGTATTCTTGTCTGACATCTTGCACACTTCTTTAGGAGTCGCCCTGTATTCCTGTCTGACGTCACGCACTCGCCGCCTCCATATCGCATAACGGCAGACCCCAGCAGTAAACTCAGACTCGGTGCATATGCATTGAACAACATGATGACGTCATACACGCCGCAACCGTAACGCATAACGTTAGACCCAAGCATAACGACGAAGTCGACAAGATCATTTGGAATGTTAAAAACTTCTAACTACCGTAATATTGTAGCTTTCAGTCGGTCGACACAAAAATCATTCCAATTCATTACTGTATATACCCGAATGTAAGATGACCCCGAATATAAGACAAGGCCTAGTTATCAACTGCCTCTTACAGATTTTTTCAAAAATAATACTCGCGAACTCATATGCCCTTAAGGTTGTGCTTTCATTTTTATAACGTCTTGTGTTATCGGAATTCCCTCTGCCCGCTTTTCCAAGACATACTCTATAATTTATTTGTCCAAGTCAGGAAAGCAGGTCCACGAAAAGATTTTCTTGTTTTATGCGCACTTTTAAGTTTGTGCTTAGTTTGCTAGATCTACGCACATTGCACTCCCTCACTCCGTACTTCTGTCCTGCTTTAACATTTGATGTTGTTTCAGCATAACAAATCACTATCAACTTGGAAGTTTGCATCGTAACTCTTCCTTTTACCCGTCGAAACTTTAAATTTCTTCGTTCCACGAATTTCTGTCATCACAATGAATACCGTATTTACTTGCATATATCTCGCCACCGCATATATCTCGCACCCAATTTTTAAATTGGAATCATCATCATCATCATCATTTCCCCTTATCCAGCTTCTGCCGGGTCGGGGTATTTATGGCACTTCTCCACTTTCCTTCCACCATTCTTCTTCCACGATCTTGTCCCAGTCCAGATTTCTTTTTCTTACGCTGTTCTTCACTGAATCAATCCACCTTGTTCTAGGTCTACCTCTTGCTCTCTTACCTTTGCACTTCGCCTCCAGCATCTTTAAATTGGAAATTGGAAATTGCAGGAAAAAGTATATCTCGCATTAATTTCTGACACCGTCATAAAGCTGATCGTAGTAATTTTAAAACACTTCATGCCCGCGATGTTATTGTTCGTTTTTGCGGCGGTGCTTTCCTTTCTTCCACGGTTTTTGTTGTCCGTCTGTTGCATTGTCGATAAGTAGGCCTACGCTAGAAACCAATAATCAAACACGTAAGGTGTTTTCAAATGTGGCGACGCAGTAAAACAGCAGTAGGGAGTGTGATTGTCAGTTGTTTTGTTGGCGCTCCAAACGCTAAATAATAAATTGTTAGGTTAGAACACGTATCTGGTATTGTTAGTCACGATAAGCTGACGACAGAAGACACAATAAAGAAGGCGTTCAGTTGAACTCTTGCATGATTGGATATAGGGGTATGGGGTAGCTTCTTGAAGACTAGAATCGCAAATGCATTGGACGGAAGTTAGGATTATGATGCACGCGAGAGTGACCCGGAGATTGGCAACTGCGACGGCAGTTGACAATTCCAGTCGTCTTGTTTCAATCATGCAAATTGTACGTTTTTTCGGGAATAAGGAATTTTCCTCACAAATCCCCGCATATATCTCGCACTAAAGATTTTCACACTTTTCGGTCAGAAAAGCAAATGCCGGTAATCTACCAGTAGACGCAAATTCAATCTGAAAACCAGCATGCACCGAAGCAACACGAAAACATGTGAACAGCGGCAACGCGGAGAGCAGTCAAGAATGCCAACCCACTGTAACAAAGTACAGTGATTTTCTGTGTACCAACTGCGGAAGGAAAAATTAAATACCGTACTCTATTTGAGATGACGAACGATCGTAATTTTCTATTAATGAACTTGCCATAACCTGTATCTTAGAGCTACAATTTCAGGACACAGAAAACAAGAATTCATTACGTTTCTGGTGTCCCGTAACATTTCTCACAAGTCGTATGATACGCGCGTACCGGCTTCAGCAAAAAAAGGGTGTGTTTAGTGTTTAAATTACGGCACGACCTTCAGATGTCCGGGATCAACTTAGAAAGAGCGCTGACGTAATTAAATTAAGATACGTTGATCACTCAATTACTGCTCGTAAAACATGATGGGTTTTGTTCTTGTAAAGATTGTCTTAAAACATATTTCCGTATGATTTTGAACATATAATTTATCTGATTAAAATGACGCGTATGCGTAAATCCTAACCTCAAAATGTACGCTGTTCGTAAACGAATGATAAACATAACATATTTTCATCTTCATTAACGCATTGATTCGTTGCGAGTTACAAGATGCTGCCACCACATACTACTTTGCAAATAATAATAATAATAATTTTTAAAAACCTTGATCAAAAATTTTTTATGCCCTGAATATAAGACGACCCCAATTTTTTATAACACAAAAAGCGTGAAAAAACCTCGTCTTACATTCACGTATATACGGTAATTAACACTGAAAAATGGCTTCAAAGCTATCTTTAAAAAACTTCTGCAACTTAATAATTGTAAATAATGTTGTACATAAATGTTTTATACATATTTGCCAAACCTAAATTATGCCTAAGTGAGCAGGATCTGATGATGTTCCTTGACGAATGAAACTAGTCAGCCAATTAACTCCATTCCTGTGAGAAGTGTTTTATTAAGTGTATAAATACTTTATGTATTTATTTCAGGCACTAGGTGATTAAATTAATTGTTGCTCCGCACCCAATCTAATTAGGTACACTCGTGTTGACAGACTGAAAAATGATTCTACTAATATACAGCCGAATACTACCTGCTCTCGAATAATCCCTGCACAATTAATTTAGGAAAGAAATTTTAAAAAAGGTGTTAGGTAGATTTCATGCAGATTTCATTAGAAAACAACCAATTGCAATGGGTACCATGTTTCGACTTAAGTAAAATTTAGACATATCTTCGCGTTTCACAACTCATCTCCCAGACCCCAAAACCACCGTCAGTTCAAAAAGTTTATATATAATTCATATATAAATAGATATAAATATATATCACTTCTTTGTGGACAAGATAACTACCACCATTTTCCACCAGTCACTTTCAAATTTATATATAAAATATCACCTTCATCATCATCATCATCATCATCATCTCCCCTTATCCAGCTCCTGCCGGGTCGGGGTATTTATGGCACTTCTCCACTTTCCTCTTTCCTTCCACGATCTTGTCCCAGTCCAGATTTCTTTTTCTTATGCTGTTCTTCACTGAATCAATCCACCTTGTTCTAGGTCTTCCTCTTGCTCTCTTACCCTTGCACTTCGCCTCCAGCATCTGTCTTGGTATTCTATTTTCCTCCATCCTCTTGACATGTCCAAACCACCTTAGTTTATTCTTCTCAATTCTCTCATTTAGTTTTCCCATCCCAACTTCCTTCCTAACATCTTCATTCCTCACTCTGTCTTTCCTTGTCTTTCCTACCATACTTCTTAGGAATTTCATTTCACCGGCTTGGATTCTACTCTCTTGCCTGCTTGTCAGGGTCCAAGTCTCAGCTGCATAAGTTAATATGGGAACATAGTACACTTTATACATTACCTCCTTGCTTTTCCTTGGTACTTCCTTATCCCAAACAAGTTTTCTTACACTTTGATAGAATGCATTGCTCTGCTGTACCCTCCTGCCAATCTCCATGTCCAACCTACCAGTTTGCATCAATTCACTTCCTAGGTATTTGAACGTGTCCACAATTTCCAAACTCTGACTTCCAATTTTCACAGTGCCCTTTCCTTGTCTTTCCCCTCTTGTCATCACCATGGTCTTGCTTTTCTCTATACTGATTTTCAGGCCATACTTCTGAATATTTTCGTTCAGTGCATCTAGTTGTTTTTGCACTTCTTCTGTGTTCCTTCCCCAGACCACAATATCATCTGCAAATAACAGTAACTTCATTTCTTTATGTCCATATGCTTCCTTTGTTTCCTTTACAATTTCATCCATCACCATTATGAACAAGAGAGGTGACAGCACACTCCCCTGTCTTAGTCTAGTCTTGTTCCTAAACCAATCTGTCTTTCCAACTGGGGTCAGTACCCTGCTAACACAGTTGTTGTACATTGCTTGCACCATTTCCAACATTTCTCTTCCCAGTCTCTTCTTAACCATGGTTTCCCATACCTTCTCTCTAGGGACACTATCATATGCCTTTTCTAGATCTATGAAAGTCATGATCAAATCCTCTCCATATTCCCAGTTCTTTTCCATCACCTGCCTCAAGCTAAAGATTGGGTCCACTGTGGATCTTCCACTCCTGAAGCCATACTGTTCCTCTTGCAACTCTCCTTTCACCTTTCTTCTCATTCTTCTTTCTAATATCCTTTCCAGTATTTTTACTATCTGTGATAAGAGGGTGATCCCTCTATAGTTATCACACACCTTCTTGTCCCCCTTCTTAAACACTTTCTCCCAGTCTTCTGGTACACACTTCCGTTTTCACACACTCTTTAGCAGTCGATACAACCATTGCATACCAACAGGTCCAGCAGCCTTTATCATTTCTACACTGATTTCATCCACCCCTGTTGCTTTTCCCATCTTCATTTTCTGTACTGCTAATTCCACCTCCAGCATTGTTATATCATCTTCTGTTATTAAGTCGTCAGGTTGTGTCACTTCCATCTCACCAGTACAATTGCTCACATTCAATAGCTTATCGAAATACTCCTTCCATCGTCCCTTTATCTCTTCTGGGTGTGTTAACAACTCTCCATCTTCCTTTTTCACCAGCTTTGTGGTAACTCTTTCTTTCCTCTTACTTCTTAGAAGCCCATACAGCATCCTTTTATTGCCACTTACATCTGTTTCCATTCTTCGTGTAAGTTCTTCCCACCTTATCACCTTATAAAATCTTAATAAATTTTGTTAATGGGCAAAATCAGACCAAGGGGGTTGAAATGCGGGCCTTTTTCGAAAAAGTAAAATGTCACTATAACTTTCTTAATATGTGAAAAATCGAATCCATTCAAAGTTTGTATTATTCTTTGGATAAGGGCCAAAAAATTATTTCCGTTAAGTTTTTTGACATCACCAAGAGGGTGGGAAAAAAAGGGAACTTTTGGAGAAAAATAAAATCGTACGTCCCTTCATGGGCGCAATATCAAAACCGTTTAAAATGGTCAATACTCCTCTAAACATTATCTAAAACTTTTGTCTGGAAGATTTTTTGATATGCCCCACCCTTACGCCATGGGACGAGCAAAATGATCTCAGAATTACAAAAAGATGGCAAATTGATGAGGGAAGAGCCAAGCCGAGGATAGGTATCACAAATTATTGCTGACCAGACAGTACTAGAGATCATCATAGTAATATTGGATGATGTTTTGACAGCCGTAAAGACAAAGCAAAGATAGCGTTACCTCCAACTTCTATCCGGCTGGTCGGCAGCTGTGCTAATAATTGTTCCGTATTAAGACTTGTAAGTGGCAGTATCATGGAAAAATGTTCTTACAGGTATGCTCTTTTGTACTGTACTATGTGTTCATTTTCAACAGTCATTGCATTAACTTAGCATTTTAGACATAAATTATATGGGATGGCATGAAAGTAGGACAACACAGAAGAAGAAGACGACTCGAGGGTCAAAAGGCAAATAAAGTAGGAACAAACGGAACAAACACAGGAGGAAAGAAACATGTTAAGGTTATATACTCGGGGAAAAGCAGCAAAGAGTGGACAGGAAAAGGAGGGTAGTAACACACAAAAAAGACAAACACAATTACAGGCAGGTGCAGGTGGAGCTTGAGACACAAGGGAAAAACACATTTAAAAAACGGTCAGGAATAACCTCCCAGCCGCAC
This sequence comes from Meconema thalassinum, assembly GCA_946902985.2. Classification (NCBI taxonomy): domain Eukaryota; kingdom Metazoa; phylum Arthropoda; class Insecta; order Orthoptera; family Tettigoniidae; genus Meconema; species Meconema thalassinum. The sequence continues at coordinate 380,917,754 of OX336394.1, read as the reverse complement.
ACACTGCCGTCATGTAGGTGGTCAGTTGTCTCACTTTATAAACTGTTGCACACAGATTTCTCTAATCTCTACCTTGAAAATGGTCTCTGCTGGAATGCCATGGATGATGAGCTCGTAGAGACGTGTCCGCACCTCTAGCAGCTGTCTGGGCGTTTGTTCCTCCACTATCATTTTAGCTGTTCCTTCCATGTACACTTGCCAAGGGAGAGACGGAATCTGATGATCGTCAGTCAGAGGAGTCCTGCAACAAGTGACACACACTTTCTTAACTTATAATTATTACATTTAAACAAATGTGTGAATGTAGGAATGTTGAGAACTGTTCGCTTCCCTCCCTCCTGATGAAGGTGAGAGCTTATAGCCCTGAAGAGCTACTGAATGAATTGATGGCATGAATGGCCATCTTTGGAGATAGCAGTGGAGCTTGTCCTTGCATGTTTTGTTTTTGTTTTCCAGTTTTATCCCTCCCTTTACCAATACCTCTGTCATTCTTTTTGTTCTCTGTGTTTCTATTCTTCTTGATCTGTCTGTTTGTGCACCCTACTTGTAGTTCTGTACTTTCCTATATTATTATGTATTATTTTATATTTTATGGCCAGCATTGGATCACTACAATCAATTATACATAGTCTTAGCCAATTTAGTTCTTTTATTTTGCCAATAGGTTTTCCTATATATTTAGGAATATAATCCAATGCAAACAAAAAGTCAGAAATGTTTTGCTAATATACTGTAGTTCTGTAATTATTTTAGGGCAAGTATAAAGTTTATGAAACAAATTTTAACAACCAGCATTCAAGAATTTCTACAAAAAATAGAGTAACATCAACTTTCTTTGAAATAATCTATAATACTGCCTTCTTTGCAAAACCATGCTCGAAATCCCCTTTCTTTTTAAATTTATTATAAATACAATTAGTTCAAAGATCCTGGCCTAGTTATCCTTATCAAAACATTAACTACTGTGTAGGTGGTCATTAGCCCCAGGAGCTTACTTTATAGGGAATTTGTATTGGTGTGTGCAGTTTGCAATTAATTGGCCATGCATTGTCTACAGTTGAAAAAGGAGGAGTGACCTGTAGCCCGAAGTCATTGCAGCCAGCTCCTAAAAACCACCAAATTTTATGGTTGGTCTCTTATCATTAACTATGCATTTGCCTCAATTATATACATAACACATTGATATTGACATGAAATGGATAGCAGTGTTGCTATTAATTCATTTTTGGTCACAGTCCTGTCCATTTACTTGGATACGGTATGTGTTAAAATGGTCTGATAACCCGTGTTGCTGTAATAATGTAACTGTAATATTAGGGCCTAGGATGGGGATCGGTGCTCAGGACTTGAAATAAGATACCATCTCATCAACTGCGTAGAGGGTACATGGAAAAAATTTGACCTCCGGACTCCAACTTCTCATGCTGTCATGCTGCATGGCGCAGTGAAACGGCTAGCATGGTTTGTCTCCCTTAACTATCCTACTATTGTAATTCTTTTTTTAGTCATAAAATAAAGCACTCTCATTAGACAAAAGTGGTTTTTAGAACAAGAAAAGACATGTGACTGAATGTGTTGCAGGTCTCACCTCTGGACCTTGCAGGCCTCAGCCATGAGCAGAGCTCGGCGCAGGTTCCGGTCGCTCTGCTCCGCAATGCGGCTCGCCAGCTCTAACGGGAGTACCTGTCCTTCCTTCTTGCACACGCTCTGTGAGGACAAAGACAATACCTTATCACGAACACACCAAAACTTCCAAAAATCATGGCTCACACAGCAAATTACAACAGTAAGAATACCAAAGACCAGGAGATTTGTTGAGAGAACAAATTGAAGAAGACCTAAGGAAGAGAGTGGCACACTTTCAAAACTTTTTTGAATAGGAATGGCAGATATGGAGACAAATGATGCATAACCCATTCCAAGATTTTCGACATGGGGAACAATGTTGACAACCCTAACACAGTCCTCAGTTATGACAAAGAATCACTAACCAGGCATCCTGAGCTGAAGTTTACGTGTGGTTGGTTCCTTTCTGCTCATCCTCCTGTCATAGCGATCTGACAGGTATCCATTTGGTATCAAGAGGCTAAGAGCCCCCGTACAAGACCATACCAAGAATTGAATACCAAGAATTGAAATTCTTGGCAGAGCAAGGAGTTAAACCCAGGACTTCTTGATAGGCAGCCAACAATGCTACTCACTACACAAGACGGTAAATTATCTTACCCATGGTGTCCTTCCTTTCATTACACCTTGCACCACTTAACCCTCTGTGAGGCGCTAAGCACAATGCATATGTGAGCTGCAGAGATTTGTGATCATCATACAGCCATTTTGTAGTTTTATTTGTTTTGTTTTTGTTATATTTTTGTTGAATTTGATGGTTTTAAAAATTTTATTTATATTTAACAGCCATAGGCATTGTTTATACAAATACAGTACAATTAAAATTGAAATACACACAAACTAGTATAATACAGATCATTTCAAGACTGTTAAATTAGCATCGGATTCAAAGACTATAGTTAATGAACAATCATATTAATTATACCAACTGTAAGCAAGGTTTCCCAAACCTCTAGAGGTGTCAAAGCTAAACAAGCATCACAGGTAAACGACTAGGCCTCAAATACGGAGGAGTGCAATACATCTGAAAGATGCAATCAGTCAACAGTGGCACAAAACTTCACTCTGTGTTGCTTAAGAGCACACTGGCTAGCAGGGAGCTAATAAGACACATAGACGGTGAAGCTTCCTACTCCCCCCAATTATTAAACAGCAGAAAATAACTTAACATGTGCATCTCTCAGATGCTTCGCATACAATGGAGGGTTAATGATATTTTCCATGTGCATGTTATCAAAATTTAAAATTCAATGAAGTTTTATAAAAAAAAATATAATTGGGGTAGTCAACCTAGAAACACATTCGTTACAAAGCCCCCTTGTGGTATACGAGGGCTCTCCACTTCAGTCTGTCCATGTACCACTCTTCTCTCAGAACTGTATCCCAGTTGACTCCTCTTGTTCCTATATCCTTTTTCACTTGGTCCAGCCTTATCTTCCTAGGTCTTCCTACTGGTCTTTTTCCAACCACTTCTGTCTGAAGCCAATGTTTTGCTGTCCTATCTTCTTCTTCTTCATCATTTCCTGGTTCCAGTAATCTGGATCGGGGTGTGAATCAAGGACCTCCATACTTTTCTGTCTCTCCACTACTCTCGTCCTTTTTTCCAGTATATCTTCCACTTTCACTCCTCTTTTCTCAATGCTCTCCCTTTCTGTATCCATCCACCTCATCCTCAGCCTTCTCCTTTGACGCCTTCCCTGTGACTTTCTCAGTAAATACTCGCTTCAGGACTCTGCCTTCTCCCATTCGCATTCACTGATCTCGATCTTGTCTTGTAACTTCGGGAATCCTGTTTTCTCCCTAATTTCCTTGTTTCTGATTTTGTCTCTGCGAGTCTTTCCAATTATACTTCTTTTTCTTCATGTGCCGTGTTCTCTCAGGACGTTGGTGATCAGTAGCATGATCTGTTTTTCAGCCATAGCTATTCTGAACAGTTCGAGTCTTGTCACCCCAAACCACTGGCTTAAGTTGTCGAGCCACGATATCTTTCCTCACCCCGGACCACCTCTTCCATTAATTTTCCTTTGGAGTATTAATTGAAGGAGTTGGTATTTACTGTTTCAAATTATACTTCTAAGGAACTTCATCTCTGCTGCCTGGATTCTACTTTCCTCCCGTTTAGTTGTCCATGAGCCTGCTGCATATGTCAATATAGGTGTGTAATATGTTGAAAACAAGAATGTTTTACATTTCTCGGGAACTTCTCGGTTCCACACCAGACCCCACACATTCTGGTGAAACCCATTTGCTTGTTGGATCCGCTTACCAATTTCCTCACTATCCCTCCATCGTCTGTGAGGACACTCCCTAAGTATTGGAAGCTTTTCACAACTTCTAATGGTTTTCCATCTACTGCAATATTCCCCCTATCATCTCGTACATTTCTTGTCAACACTACCGTCTAACTCTTCTCCACACTGATTATCATTCCATGCTCTTCCATCTCCTGGTTCCAAACATTAACTAGTTCTTGGACTTCCAATTCATCGACCCCCATATCACTATGTCATCAGCAAAGAGTAAGGTCTTAACTTCTCATTCTCCGTTTCACTCGTTTATGGATTCCATCCATGACAGTGAGGAAAAGAATGGGGGACAATACACTCCCTTGTCGGAGACCTGTTTCTACATTGACCCAATCTTGGTCTTCACGCTACTGACACTGACGATACACAGATTTTATAATTTCCACTTCAGCTCTACCTAGGCCTACTTTCTTCCTTATCAATGCATCCCAAACCAGTTGTCTTAGCACTATCATTGCTTTCACAATATCTATAAAGGTCATCACCAAATCCTTCCCGTATTCCCACCTTTTCTCCATCATGTTACTCATCGTAAAATTAAGATCAAAAGTTGATCTGTCTTTTAGAAATCCATATTGTTCTTCCTTCATTTCCTTTTCTACTACCATCCTCAGTCGACCCTCGAGTATCCTTTCAGATACCTTTGCCACATGTGAGATGAAGGTGATTCCTCTGTAGTTGTTACAGTCTTCATTCACTTTTTATTATATTTACACGGTCTGTAGGATATAGTATCATGTGGTGTTCTAAACTAATGAACTCTTACAGCAATTGTGGTGTCGGTCTCTTGCCAGTAGGCCTAAAGTGACTGCGTCCTGTTACTCATTGGAATGAAGATGGCAAATGATTGTTTACAACTTGAAATTTTAAAAAATATTATTGATGAGTGGGACTAGTTTTTATACATTAGACTTTCACATGACACGATGGATCCCAAGTCATTAAAAGGTTAACATGAAATCATCATCTCCACGAAAGAAAAATCGACGTTTGATCAGTGGTATTGGACCGAGACTCACCAGGGGGGTTATTTGAGAAATGTGAGATAAAACAATATGGTTTATGTTCGACTCTGCCTATTATATGTCAGAGAACTGTACTATAATGAGGCTCATTATAACACTATTTTTCATTATGAAACAGTTTCTCCCACCAATCAGAGCTCAAGAAACAGTTGTTTGACCAGTTAGATAATTAGATGCCCTGAGTTCCACGGCCTTCTAATGTAAATTTCACTGCCTGGCCTAGTGTCATAGTAGAGTAATCGAGGTGGCCATGGTCAAATACAAGGCATTCCCTGCATCTCATGCACTCTGTTCAGTACATAAAATTGGCGAAATCTCGACAGATATTTATGAATATTTAATATATGCAAGATTAGCGTAGTAACTCCGAGATGGTTTATCAGCGGGCTCTTGTGGTCTATTTGCGGACAACCCAAGGAGTAGCAAATTGCGCGATATCTCAATTCTTATTCAGAACACCCCGCTACTTTACTGTGAGAGCTAAACGCTAAAACAGTCTTATCGTCGAACATAAACAGTCGTATGCAACTCGCCTATAATGGTAATTAAGACACTCTTATGGAAATTATAAACATACTCGTGTCTTAATTATTGCCATTATAGGCTCGTTGCATAATGTACTATTATTTCATGTCAATTAGTGACTTGTCATACTACTGTACTCGAATTCACCTGCAAGATGGTGATGATCTCTTCTATAGTAGGAGCAGCCACACGGATACCAAGACATCGACTCCGTATTGCCGGGATGACGGAAGATGTAGAGTTAGCACACAGGATGAGACGGCAACTGGACATGTACTTCTCCATGGTGCGACGCAGGGCGTGCTGCGCGTCCCTGGTTAAATGGTCCACTTCCGTCAGAACCACCACTGAGATGGACAAACAACACAGTACAGTGTATATGGAACACTGGGACATCCCGGTCATCAATATCATGTATTTGGGTGTGTATGGTAGTTGTTAATTCAATTTAGGGACCACAAACATCTTGATCATCAGCCCCAGGTACTTGGATGTATATTGGATTTGTCTGATAATCTGTGTTTCTGAGATGACTATTACAGTAAAACTTGATTAATTCAAAATCCAAGGGGCCTAAGAAATTGATTTTGAATTACAGAGAGCTTTCTTAAATCAAAATTTCAAAATCTTAACATTGCAAAAATAGGGAGATAATCATTACGAGGGTCGAGTCATAAGTCATGGCAACTATTTATTTTTCTCGCGAACATGAGACAACACGGAAAATCTACGATATGCATTTGGAAACATACGGTATGTACTTGAGTAGGATGCCACTAGACGGTGTATGTAAACAACAGTTTGGGTCTGAGCATGCCCCCAAGTTTAGTATGTGAGTGAGCGTCACACAATGGAAGTCAACAAGCAGGAGCAATGATCTATATTAAAATCGCAGTTCTCCGCGGCAGAAATGAATGCCAATGCCATTCAGAGCTGCGGGAAGCATTAGGTGTGCATACCATGCCCTATAGAACAGTGGCGAGGTGGGTGGAGACGTTAAAACGGGGTAAACTATCAACTGCCGATTTGCCTCGCCCAGGCCATCCAGTGTCCATGGACAAAGATGTACGGATAATGGTGATCGACCAGTGTTTACAGGACAGGCGCTGGACTATAGCGGAATCGCAAGAACATACAGCAATACCGGCGGCAACAATACGGTGCATTTTACTCACGGACCTACAGATGCGTAAAATTTGTGCAAAGTGGGTGCCACATCACTTAACAGAGGTACAGAAGTGGACTCGTTGCGAAACATGTCGCATCAATCTGGAGAGGTTTCAGCAGGAAGGACAAGCCATGTCGAATCGCATTATTGCAGTCGATGAAACAGGGGCATGTGCTTATGAACCTGAACTGAAGAGAGAGTCATGTGAATGGCGTCGTCAGGGGTCACCGCGGAGACACAAGGTTCAACAAAATCTGTCGCCCAATAAGGTTACGGTCATCCTGGCATACAATGTTCAAGGTGTTCTTGTGTGTCATCCAGTGTGTGAGGGGCACACTGTCAATGCAGTGTATTACAATTCCCTTTTGTTGTACCAATTGCGCCGTGCAGTGCGAATCAAACGTCCTGATCGTTTGGACGATGCCATAATCCTACACAATAAAGCGACAGCTCACACAGCAGTCATTCAGCGTCGCTTACAACGGTGGGGATGGGAGGTTCTTCCATAACCGCCTTATTCGCCTGATCTGAGCCCATGTGACTGTGATCTAATCCCCCAAGTCAAGAGTCACTACGTGGACGACTGTTTGCTTACAAAGAAGACATCGTAACAACATTTCGGAGGGAGGTGTTACACGTTAGCAATACATATGCAGCGAATAGTATTCAGCACCTGCCCCACCGCTGGCAACACACAGTAGACACCTTGGGTGATTATTTCGAAGGTCTGTAACCAGTGGAGACCTGTCCTTTGTACATAGTCTTGTGTATTTGCTGTCTATACCATAATAAAACAATGTTTACCAATGGCCTGTGTTCTGTCACTTACCTACGAGCATCTCCTGACGTCAGAATTTATCTTCAGGCACTTTGCATACGTACATGCCCTATATTTCCAAATGCATATCGTAGATTTTCCGTGTTGTCTCCTGTTCACGAGAAGAAAAAAAAAGTTGCTATGACTCGACCCTCGTACGTAATTCAAAAAGAATTTCACAAGATTACAAGTTTGATGACTTTGAGCTCCCCTCCTTTTAAACAACCACTTTAGTTAGTTAGTTAGTTATTGTTGTTTTAAGGGGCGGAACTACAAGGTCATCTGCCCCTAAACAACCACTTTGCAAGATTGCTATCTGTTGGACCAAATTTCGGATCATTATAGTATGTTAAGCAATCGACATTGCTCTCGGGCCATTCGACAAGATTACCATAGTCGAGCACGAAAGAATGTAGCAATATTACCAGTATCAACTTCGGGGCAGAACACTGAAAACAGCATGGGTTGGTATCACAAATGTATGCAATCGGCATGGTTCTCAGACATTTGACGAGATTTCCATTGTCCTAGTGATCAAATGTTCACAATCAGGCATGCAAAAAATACAATGGGTGATATCGGGAAGTTAAACAATCGACCCATTTGACAAGATTTCTGCCGTCCTAGTGGTCACATGTCCACGATTGGACACAACAAGTAGGTATCGCGGTGCCCAGTTCCGCCCATTTAGATAAGACTGCCACTGTCCTGGAGGAGTAGTTGTAAGTTTGTGGTCAGGCATGGAAAAAAGGAGCAAGTAAATCTTTTGATTGGCATAGCTCTCTACTTATTAGACAAGACTCAGTGATAACGAGTTTGCAGGCACATCGTACAATCTGCCAGCTGGGTAAACATTGGAAGTAGGTATACAATGTTTCGATTATAGGGAGAGAATTGTAGGAATATTTTCACAAGAGGCACATTTTGCTTTCGAATTATGCAGGGTTACAAAACAATCCGGTATTTTATATGCTTTATCCTACGAGACCGACTTGACTTAATTCCTGTCGTTCCTATTGACGTCAGAAAAGTTGGATGGCGCAGCCATGCGGTAGAATGTTGAAGCTGAAACATAGTGACTGGTGAGGTTTATTTAAATGGTGAAGCATTGACGTCGTGGTGGTAACAGAAAGGAAATTGTCAAATTCGAGGAGGTACTGCTCTGTATACGGTTGCAAATAATAATAATGTTATTGGTTTTACGTCCCTTTTAACTACACTGGCTTTTAGAGACGCCGGGGTGCCGGAATTTTGCCCCGAAGGGGATCTTTAACGTGCCAGTAAATGAACCGACACGGCTCCCTCGCATTTGCGCACCCTCAAATGCCAGCTGACTGCGCCAGGTTTCGAGCCTGCAACCTTGGGCTCAGCAAGCGAGAACGTTACCCCTGAGCCACGCAGCCAGACACGGTTGCAAATAGTATAAAACGGGTACGAAATCTCTTCACTACTTTCCTGTACAAAAAGTTCAGAGAGAAAGATGGGCTTCGGCGATGCCAATTGGAAAACGTGTTACACGTTACATGACAGTGTGCAGTCTGCATTTTTGTGAAGACGACTTCTTTCCACAGCGTCAGTACCGGTACTGTTGATTATTGATAGTTATTGTCTCTAATTTGTATTCACAAGGATTTAGCTACATCAAAAATACTGATAAACTTGTAGCCTAATGCTTCTGTGCCGTACATGGAATGTAATCCGCTCTTTGCAAACTTGCATCCCTCACGTGTTCCTTATTTATTTTAGGGGTTCTTCCCATTGACAATAGCCGAATGGTTAGAAAACTTAAGAAAAATGGTGTTCCTAGCCTTAATTTGCTAGAGAATTTATATTCTTGCCCTTGAACAGCAAGTATGTAGGTCAATATTTGTAATATTGAAGTATGATTTGGCTTAAATTGTGTTTTTGGCTATGATCTCCTTACTGTTGAATTTAGTTGATTAATGTGTAAAATCTTAGTTTTAAGTACCGGTTTGGTGACTCATCATCCCAGGCAGGCCGGTAACACCTACTGTATACTACTCAGGCAGATAGGTCACTTAGCCGTAATTTGGGAATTATAGTGATGTTAAGTATACATATGCGGTAATGTAGCAGGAGACCTGATCGGCCTAGGCTATTGTAAATTTAATTAGTTCCCATTTCAGAGTTTTTCAGTTTTGAGTGCGAATAGTTGGTTTGAAAGTTGTACAACAGTAAGGAGAGTATGATTTGTATAGGTTTTAATTGGTATTATGGTTTATGTCGAGCTGAGGAGTTGAGGAGCCAATTTGATTTGGCTTAAAGTGTAGTTTTTGATCTGTTCCGTTTGCTTATGACAAGTTCAAATGAAGACTCCAGCTTTATTAAATATGTGTATTTTAAATATTTAATTAAATATATTAATAAAGAGGATGCCTCCATTTTAACTTGCTTGTGGCAAGAGATTAATAAATTTATATTCTTGCCTTTGAACAGCAAGTATGTAGGTCAATATTTGCAATATTGAAGTATGATTTGAGCATCCCAAGTAACGCTTCTTTGAACCCAAAACATTCGTGCAAATTCAGGGTTGCTGGATTCAATTTATTATCAGCGAGTCGTCCTTTGTGTTATGTGAGATATATATATTGTGAAATTAATAAAAACATCGATACCGCTAGGCTCCCTAGTACAGGCTTCATATATGTAACAGCAGACAGTAAATTAACTATTTACATGTGGGTAATATTTTTGACTGGTAGTAATTAAACACTGTGATTTAAATTGATTGTAAAAATATTTCTATCAATGAAAGAAAATAATATGTAGTATTTTGCCATCATAAATTAGAAGCCATAACAAACGCACACCCAAACACTGTCTTGCTTATTTCTCGTCACTATTTCACCGCCATATTGGAAACTGCTGACCGTAAGCTCCTCCCCTGTTTCGGACGTCAATTGGAACGTAGGGCATCTGTGCAACACCTCCAACTAGCCAATGCATTAACTTGCTTCCAGGTCTTCCCCACTTCCTAGGGCGACCTCTCCACCGTGCACCTTGTAGGTTCCCTTCCAATGCTCTTCGTACTATAGATCCTGCTAGCTTTCTCAAGGTATGGCCTAGCCATGTCCAGTTCCTCCTCTAATTTCAGTCGTGATTGGAAGTTGATATCAAATTTCAGTCTCATAAGAATAACATTTCTTATGAGACTGAAATTTGATAAAATTTGAAATAATATATAATTTCAAATTATCCAGGTTTTACTGTTAGGGCACTAGTGAGTGTACTTGTAACAGGAGCTAGACAGCAATGGCATTTAGTACAAGTGCGAAACCACTTGAAGGAAGGCTGGCTGGGAATCAAAACCCACCTTTTTGTAATTATTTTTATGAAACCAAGAGTACCTCATTCTTGCTCTCACATCAGGATTACATTTCTTGGCAGAACCAGGGGTTGGACCCAGGACCTTTGGGACAGGAGACTACAGGAGGCAGCATAAGCAGTTCTCTTGGTTGACATGCAATCTGCACTCATAGCAGTCACTTGAGGCAGCCAACTATCAGAGAAGCAGAGGGAAAATTGATACTGAAGGAAAAAAGGCTGCATAGGAAAACAAAACAAGGTGGACATACAATTAATCAATGGTGAGGGAAAGGACGATAGAAACACCAAGGTCGAACATAATGACAAGTAAGAGATAAAGGCTGTGGAGATTGTTGTATTCCTTTTTACCGTATTTACTCGAATACGACCCGCCCCCGAATAAGACCCGCACCCTGATTTTGAAGAACAAAATTAAAAAAAAAAAAAAAAAACTCAAAATTATGTACAATCGTAACTAAATAAACAGAATAGCATTTATCCAAAATAGTTTCCAACAGTTTTGAAGTCGTCCGAAAATAACACACATCAAACGATTAAAAATACAAATAAAAGTACACAAACACTTCATTCATCGTCATCAGAAGTACCAACTTCGGAACTTTTATCACCATCCCACTAAATGTCGTCATCACTGACATCCATAGCATTCGAAATACTACATTTCTTGAAGCTCTTCCGTATGAGATCTCCCGAGATACGATTCCATGCCGTCAAAATGCACGAACATAGCAGCTGAACTTCCGGGCGCTGAATACGACCAGTTGGAGTCAGTGTGAGCTTATCGGCCGCCATCTGCTCCGTATACAGCTGTTTCAAGGCTGCTTTGAACGGGCGGTTCACGCAGATATCCAGTGGTTGTAGCATAGACGTCATCCCGCTCAATCACGAATACATGACTCGTCAATATCATACAGTGCACTCTCGTTAATTCGCGGTAATTAATGCACGAACTTCCGCGAATTATCCGCAGTTATTTTTGTTAAGCCTAGGAAAAACAAAACTATTGGTTAAAATATTAAAATAGGCTTGAACACGCGAAATAATAATTTTAACTCCTGATTGTAGTGTCTTATACGACATGCTAGGCTACTGGTAGGCCTATGTGGATTATGCCTACATTAATATATTAAAAAAAAACCGTCATTACTTTTTGTTTCTTAGATCGTTTATTCTATTTTTCGATTGCACATTTCCGAAGAAAATATTATATGAAAACGAAAATTCATCTCGTTTTTCTATATAAAAGATAAGTGTGACTAGATACACTAGCTTGACTGTGGGAAAGTTTCGGGATTTCCGTTGCATCACTCCCGCACTCGAAATCTACTGGATTTCCGTTTTCCTCACCAACAGTCAAATGCCATGCTATTTCTTCTTTGCTTTTCTGTAGTAAATCATAATCGTCATCGACGTCTAACTTGCCCGTTCGAAATATCGTCGTTACAAAAGTCGGCAAGCGCTTGCTTTTGTACGAGCGGAGTAGCGGTACTTTCCTCCCGACTAGTTGACTGCATGAAGAGCATCGAACAAACACGCTCTCGATGTCGTGCGCGTTTGCGCCATTACGCAATAATCGCTGTTTACAATACGCTGTCCGCACATCCACCCTTCACAACTCACAGATCAGCGACCTTGGAGCGTGGCTGTTGGGAAAGGGAGGGTAGGTTCCGAGTGAAAATGCATTCCTCTTGTATTGTTTGGGCTTCAAAGACAAAGGAAATCTGTGCTATACCACTCGCGGCAACATGCGCGTATTTTTCGAAGATTGCGCAATTAGGCCTACTGTTGCATCGCAGAGAAATGCAGTTCAGTCTTCCCTAGGCTCAATGATTTCGTCTTTACGCATTGCGTCGCATCAAAATTCTTTTAAACGACAGAGAGATTGCTTAACTTAGCGTGATGATTAGTTGCTGTGAGAATTCCCAATTTAAAAAATACTCATGGAGACCCGCGAATTAACCGCAAAACGAATTATCCACACGCGAATTATCGGGAGTGCACTGTATTTCCTGCCGGGCACGATTTCCAATAACTTCAGCTTCCCTCACAACTTTCAGCTTCTCACTCACATTAAACGACCGCAAACTCTTCGTACAACTCATGTTTACACTCGGAAAACGTGCGCGAGGAAGTATGACGCCGCCTGCTTACGGTAAAACAAAGTGATAGCCGGAAGAAGGCTAGCACCATCTAGCGGATACTCGCAACACCCGATATCGCGCGTGGCGGGCAATTTAAATCTTTAAAATCAGGATGACTCAAATAAGACCCGCACCCCAATTTTTCACGTCCGATTTTGTTTAAAAATGTGCGGGTGGTATTCGAGTATATACGGTATATTTTATTTTTTCCTTCTTCATCTCTTCCTCCTGTACCTGCCTGTCATTGTATTTGTCCTTTTCCTCCTTTGACGTCAACAGATTTATTTTCTGTAGAAATGCTTTCCTTGACTGTGTTAACCTACTCTTTATGTCCTCTTCATTTCACCTATCACTGCTTATTTTGCTTAGCAGAATTCTCTTACTTTCTTTAGCTTTTCACCTGCCAATATGATGACAATAGGGTTTCTGATTTATTTTAGCTGCATTCCATTATTTTTGTTTTACATTTATTGATTTTTATTATGAGATAATTTCTCAAGACTGAGTCTATACTGTTTAAAAACTCATTCCAATTTTCTGGTGAAGATGACAATGTCATCAGCAAATAATTTCACCTCGAATCTTTACTGCTACCATAACGAATAGAATAAAAAGTGTGATCTCTTCTCCCTCAATAGCATGTAATGAATACGGATTGGGTTGGCACTCGCCGCTACGCAGCGCTACAGTCGATTTGAGATGGTTGATTTCCACATATGTTTATGTGTTTATGTGCGATATATTAAAGTATTTAATCGGTAGGAGTGTTTCAGTGGTGTTCTGTGCAAACGTTTATTGATATACAAGTGCTTACACTATTACTTCATAGTATTAATACCTGAAATGCTATTGTAGGAAGCATTAACTGAAATGGAATTTAATTTCTTGTCGTGTGTTGACGTTATCTTCGTGTGTTAATTTTATTGTTACTTAATGTAAGTAAACAGCAGTTTAGCCATTACATTTTCACGAGTGCTTAATGTGAGTAGTGAAGATGCCTTGCTCTTTTGTACCAGGATGCAGATCTAGCTATGGGGACTGTAAAGAGGTCAGACGGTTTTTCGAACCTCCTAAAGATAAGGAACGTTTTATCAAGTGCAAAGGGGCCATACCAGAGAAGGATAGGGAACTTACTGAAAAGTCCTACATCTGTGATGCTCACTTTTCAGAAGATTTAATTGTTAAATTTGACAAATTTGTGATAGAAGGGAAGGAAGTAGTACTTCTCCCAAGAACCAACTGGCGATTGAAAGACTATTCTGTTCCACATATATTTCCTAATTTGCCTAAGTATTTGTTCAGTATGGTGTAAATAAAAATGTTCTTGATGCCATTAAAGACTACTTCTGCGAAGAAAGGGATGAGAATAAAGAGACAATGAGTTTAAAAACATATATCTACCTTAATGCTGAATGAGGCGTGATCAGTGTTAGGCAATAGCCTACTCTATGAAGGGGTCATGACTGTGCCTTCTATGTCTGTTGAATGTTAAGTGCTTCTGAAATGATGGTATTTTATTGAGTTTGGTGTTTGTGGAGTGAAATTTATGGGTATAATTGATTTTTGTAATATTATAAGGTAAAGTTGAAGGAGCCGTGATCGGGTTTAGACAATAGCCTACTCTATGAAGGGGTCAAGACTACGCCTTCTATGTCTGTTTAATATAAAGTTCTTCTGAAATGATGGTAGTTTACTGATTTTGGTGTTTGTGGAGTGAAATTTATGGTTATTATTGAATTTTATAGTAATCTACGGTAAAGTTGAAAGTTGCGTTCGTACGGCTATTTTTTTTTTGGCTGTGTTGCAAGACTGTTAAGGGAATGTAAAATGTGTAACAATGTGAAGAAATCCTTTCTGATAGCGAGGTTAATTTTTCCGTTCTTTTTTTTTTATTTACCGATAGCTGGCAAAACTAATTGCATTTTGAACTTGCTCTCTTGTCTTCGCTTATTGTCGAAACTGGACTATTACAGGAGACGACTTATTAAATTATAATTGGGCACAGTAAAGTAAGTGGAGATGTCGAACTTATTAGCGCCTATGAGGATATCTTGCGGTATTAACATGTAAAACAGGTCGCAAGGTTTTAAAAGTCTCGTAAGCGCCAATGCTAACTTACATCACAGATCGGAGCCAGCGCTGCGCTGCGGCGGACCAGGCGTACTAGGCCAGTGATATCACTTCTTATTCTATTCGTTATGCTGCTACTTTAAATTTATCTCTAATTTTCTTCATTGCCTGTTCAATGTGATGTACAGATGGAAAACTATGAGCGATAAGTTGCATCCTTAACTTACACCTTTCTGAATATCAAGCTACCTCTCATGTCCTTCGACTCTTAATAACTGTGGTCTGGTTTCTGTATAAATTTTAGTTCATCCTCCTATCCCTGAACTCTATTCCAATTATGGTGTGTGTGTATATATATATATATATTGAACCCTTATGATACATGCTGTATAATAATGTTTCATATTAATTTCATTCATCATATTTGAAGACGCATTTGTGCTGTTGAGAAGGCACACTTGAGGTGTTGCAATTTGGTCAGAGTGAAGGGGCCAGTGAGGCAAGCGAGGTATCCATAGCCGGTTCCTGGAAATGGGGTGCAAGATATTTACGTTGGGCCTGAAGTCTTTGTCAGGCTGGCGTCTAGAGGCACGGAGAGGTGGTAATATCCAACGTGCTACGCTTGAATCCAGCGAATCACAGAGGGACGCCTGGAGTGACGCGGGATCTGCGTGTGGGTTGAAAAAGCCCGCGAACTGTGTTTTGATTAATTGGCCGATCGATTTGGGGTCCGCTTGGCAGAAATGTAACCTGCATGAATAATGTTGAAGAATGATACCTTGCCCGACCCGATAGCTCACCTGCTTAGATTTATAATAATTTTATTGTTTCCCCCACCGAAACTTTGTCTGTCTTGTATAAAGGTGTCCAAGATGCCAGTTTAAGGACACACTATTTCGAGGTCTCTGAGGAGACGAAGTGCTGCTCGGCGATGTACTGATTTTATTACGACGTAATTATAGGCAAAGTACTGCACAAGTTAAGTCTTTGGACTTGTAAATTTTGAACTAGACCGCGGGTCTAACTGTAACTATTTTATTCTATCATTATGAAGAGTGCGTGTGTAAGTAGGGTTTTATTTAATTAGGGAAAGTCGACGATAAAATTGTAAATGAACTATGAGCGAAGTGAGTAACTCACATTACAATTTAGTAGGTTCTTGTAGTAAAATTGTATGTGAACATTTCATTTTTATGAAGGCCAAGATGTCGACCACGAAGACCTGCTTTGGGATGGTGACCATGGTATCTGCTGTCCAGATGCTGATGGAGGAGTAGAGAGATCTGTCGGACCATGTCATGTGACGTGAGCTGAATCGAGTGGCTGAAAGAATAAGTACCGCATTGAATTATTTCAAGCATGTAGCTAGATTTTTAGACTGGGATATGTAAATAGTTTAATTTAGATTTTGTTCGCATTGTTGCGTTTTTTGTTTTTTTTAAATTGCTGATAGGGTTATACCGACACTCATATTTTAAATGTAGAATGTTGTGTGGCTATATTTTTTTTTGTGTGATTTGTATTATTTAAATATTCAAGGTAATGTTAATCCAAGTGCCGCGTGTACTTGAGTGTATAATTCATTTTGCGAACACGAGTTATAGGTCGTGTGATAATGAGACGTTATAGATATGATTTAAGAATAGAATGGGAGGAACATTTATTTTTTTTGTGTTAGCTGTTTTAATTAAACAGGCGTAAAAAGGAATATTTAGTTTGATTAATTCTGGTGTTTGCTTTTGCATGATTTGAAGGGAACGGTCTGTTCTCTAGTCGTGTTTTTGTAAATTAATATTTTCTGTATTTTTTTTGGTCGAATCTGAGATCTGACGCGTGGGTGGAAATTTGATGTATTTTTTTTCAGGGATTGTCAAACCTGGTAGTGCGTGTGTTAATGTGTCTTGTATCAAATGTGTGATTTTCTGCGTGGAGGAATTTGCTAGGGCTTTCCTTGTCTGCTGCTGTCTGGGCGTCAGATGATGCTCATTGTGAGACTGAGCGACCCTGAGGTGGATCTTTAATTCCGTGGGAATTAATTGGATCCGATGGTATTTATGACACACATAATATTGCTTCGATTCTTGGTGCTATGCGGGAGGCTAGCCTGAGATATTAATGACACACACATTTATTTTACTGTTGGTCAGTAAAGAATCTACGATCTTGATGTAGGCCATAGCGCTGCATTGGGATATTTCCGTTCAACCCCCCAGGTTATTGACATTGGCTGGCCGAGATATCCACCAGCTGCAGTTCCAGATAAGACACGCTAATGAGTTGAGGGGACAGGGTTTCTTATGACCTAGTTATTGCGAGTGCCTGTTTAATTAAGATATTGATAGCTTAATGGATCGCTGCTCATGCACGACAAGTAATCTCGTGTTTCGTTTAAAATGAATTCTTGTGTTTTTGTTTATGATTGCTATGTTGATTCGGGTTTGGTTTCCAAGTAATTTGTGACACCCTGTTGTGTGTTCTTGTAAGGTGACGACGGTCATCGGGTGATGTCAGTTAGTCACGCGCATTCGTACTTGTTTTTGTTTGATTGAAGTCCTGATTAGGCAAATTTTGTGTCTTTGACACCTGATCAAGGTTCCGGGCGGGAATCTCTGTTTTAACTTTGTAAGGCTAGCGAGTGTCGGGTATTTGTAAATATTTGTTTAGTTGTAGTTGTATTCCCAGTTCCACTGTCTACCTCTATTATACGGACCCGCAGCTTGTGTGCTGTAGCCTATGGTCGCAGGTCGCGTATAAAAAGTACTTGTTCTTTACAGTATCCTCGTCACATCGCCACACGTTTTGAAGTGAGAACAGGACCATTGTTGGCCTGGAAACTTATCTTTAATCTCGTCAGAGAAATTTTGTTTATTTTTATTTAGTTAACTTGCGGGTGTAATTGGGAGTTGTTTATTTTGTTGATCGTTATTTTTGATCTGAAATTAAATTCATGTTAGTTAAATCTTGGCTTAACTTTTCTTTCTGTGTGATATTTTTACCTATGTTCCTTGTTTTGATAAGAAGCAAATAATTTTTAACAACAACGGTATGGACCGCAACACGTCCCTGAAAAGAGTCTCTATCCTCTTCTTTACAAGGGTTCAATATATATATATTTATATATATATCCAAGAAAAGAAAGATAAAAAGGAATATAATAGCTTTCCAGCAGAGGCCATTTGATGCCCATATTTTTTAAAAATGAGACTGCACAACTTTCTAATTTTGAAAATGATTTATTTATGTACTTGTAACTTTAAAATGAATCAAATTATTTGTAAGGATACCCATTTTTATTTTATTAACGTTAAACATTATTAATTTGAACACTGAAGAGATGTCATTGAATATCGAAACATGTCCGTTAAAATAATAATAATAAACTACATATTTTAGTATTGACAAGGCGGATTATATAACAAATATTTGTGGATTTATAACAAAAATTTCTAATAAGGGTGGAAGGGCAACTTAGCATGGTAAGCAGATAACAGATATACATACTGTATTACAGCAGGACACCATAAAAAAAGGCTACAGTAAACATCATCATTGATAGAGACAACACCAAAGAATGAATCTTACCTGGGATGGCATTCCATTGGTTGATGGATGGGTGGTGAGTAAAAGTGAAATTAGAAACGGTTGCAACAGAATAGCAGTGTGTGGAAGCTAAGCTTGGATCAATTCTATTGGTCTGCCATCTCAGAGTCTCGGAGAGAAGGGAAGGAAGCTATGACAGAAATTAATTTGTCAAAGGTGAAATTATAGGATGGAATGATTGGCGATGGGAAGGCAGTTCAGCTGTATAGTCAGCTTCATCCTACTTTAACCACCAAAAAGTAAATTATGTATTCTTCAAAGAAAATATCTCATTCAAGACAAAGTTGCTAATATAAATATTGTATTTCCTTTCGTAACCTTTATAATATCACACTGCAATAACATAACAGTAGGTCAATTAAATGGTTGGTTCGTCAGTTTAGGGTTTGCGACAACGTGGTCATGTAGCCCCGTGTACTTTGGGTGTGTGTAGAATCAGTCTGATAACCGTGTTAATTGTGATGGCTGTATTAGTGTGTGTATCTGTTAGGTAGATTTCTTTAGAAAGCTAACTATTGCAATGGGTCCCATGTTTCGACTTCCGGAAAATTTCGACATATCTTCGCGTTTCACATCCCCCAGACCCCAAAACCACCGTCAGTTCAAAAGTTTATATATAATTTATGTATATATGTATATATATATATATATATATATATCAGTTTCTTGTGGACACGATAACTGCCGTAATTTTGCACCAATCACTTTGAATTTTTTACATAATATGTATCCCTATAAAATCTCGGTCGAGTTCGTTAATGGGCAAAATCGGTCAAAGGGGGTAAAAATGGGGGGGCTTTTTTCGAAAAAGTGAAATATCGCTATAACTCTCTTAATACATGAAATATCGAATCCCTTCAAAGTTCATAATATGTGTCGGATAAGTGCCAAAAATTTATGTCAAATAAGTTTTTTGATAGCACCAACCATTGACCAAAGGGGTGGGAAAAAGTGTTTTTTTCGGGAAACATTAATCATATCTCTGTTAATAGGCACAATATCAAAACCGCACAAAATGGACAATATTCCTCCAATAATTACCCAAAACTTTTGTCTGAAAGAATTTTTGATATGACCCACCATTACGCCACGGGGTGAACAAAATGATTTAAATTATAAGAAAATGCCAAGTGCCAAGAGAGGTTGCCATGACAACTTTACTTTTAATTGATAAGGGATGACCATCAGCAGTTGCTATGACAACGCCACTGCACGAGATCACATTCAGTTTTCATATGTCAGTGGGAAGCGACTTCGGTATCGGAACTGGTAGCATGCTGAACTTCTATGCCCAAGGTCGCGGGTTCAAACCCGGCTGAAGTCGTCGGATTTACTAAGAGCTCTAAAAAACCTGAGTTTGCTTTCCTTCGGAGGGGAAGTTCCAACGTTCGTTGCGAGTTGCTGATTGAGGTGGCATCTAGTAGCCAAGTTCACAGCTAGGTGTCGTTGACGGCAGTATTTTAGGTAGATTTCATTAGAAAGCTAACTATTGCAATGGGTACCATGTTTCGATTTCCGGAAAATTTCGACATATCTTCGCGTTTCACATCCCCCAGACCCCAAAACCACCGTCAGTTCAAAAGTTTATATATAATTTATGTAATATATGTATATATATGTATATCAGTTTCTCGTGGACACGATAACTGCTGTAATTTTGCACCAATCACTTTGAATTTTTTACCGAATATGTATACCCATAAAATCTCGGACGAGTTCGTTACTGGGCTAAATCGGTCGAAGGGGATGAAAATGGGGGACTTTTTTTTTCGAAAAAATGAAATATTGCTATAACTCTCTTAATATGTGAAATATCGAATCCGTTCAACGTTCATACTATGTGTCGGATAAAGCTCAGAAATTTATGTTTGAAACGTTTTTTTGATAGCACCAACCATTGACCAAAGGGGTGGGAAAAAGTGGTTTTTTCGGGAAACATTAATCATATCTCCGTTAATAGGCACAATATCAAAACCGTACAAAATGGACAATATTCTCCTAATAATTACCTAAAACTTTTGTCTGAAAGAATTTTTGATATGAGCCACCATTACGCCAAGGGATGAGAAAAATGATTTCGGAATTGTAAGAAAATGCCAAGAGCTATCAGTGGGTGACATGGCAACACTACTAAATTGATGAGGGATGAGCCATCAGACGTTGCCATGACAACGCACTTGCGCGAGATCAGATTCAGATTTCCATCTGACTAAGTGTGATGCGGCTTCGGTGACTTAACTGGTAGCATGCTGAACTCCTATGCCCAAGGTCGCGGGTTCAAAGCCGGCCAAAGTCGTCAGATTTTCTAAGAGCGCTAAAAATCCCTCAGTATGCTTTCCTTTGGAGGGGAAGTTCCAACGTTCGTTGCGAGTTGCTGATTGCGGTGGCATCTAGTAGCCAAGTTCACAGCTAGGTGTTGTTGACGGTAGTATCTGGTAGCAACATTAGGAACTACTGCTTGAAATTGAGCGTCTGCATTCCTTACCTGAATTACAGACTAATACAGCTATCACAATTCACACCGTTTATCAGACAGATTCTACACTCACCCAAAGTACACGGGGTTACATGACCACGTTGTCGCAGCCCCTAAACTGAGGAACCAACCAACATCTCTGCGGGAGATATAATTTTGCGTGAAGAAGTAACAGACCGTTACATAGTTACACATCAGTGTCGAAACTTTGCATAAGGACAGTGTGACCACAAGTATAAAAATGGACTCCAAATGACAAGAAGGTTACCGTCATCATAAGACAATAGAATGTTTAAAATATGCATAAAATGACGAAAAACAAAGTTAATTAATCTCCAATTATAAAATACTTTACGCAATAAATGTGGTCTGATCCTTCTACGAAAACCTGCATATTCTGCCTATTTTCGACTATCCCCAAGTTTGTCCGGTGAAATCTACCTCCGCCTTCCGGCGTGCCGAGAGGACTTTTTTTAAATTCAAGTAGTTCCTACTTTTGCCCCCAAACGCCACCGTCAACGACCAACTAGTTCAGAAATTAGTTACCAGATGCCACCGCAGTCGGCTCTTGACGACGAACGTAGGAACGTAAGAACGTTAGTCAAATGTTCAACCTATATTAATTTAGCTTCACACAGGTGTAATTAGTGGAAGGTTCTTTAACATGCCATAAATCTATGACAAGGGACCGTCGGCTTTACTTCCCCTCCGAAGGAAGGCATACCGACGGATTTTTAACGACCTTAAAAAATCCGACAACTTTGGCCAGGATTGAACCAGCGATCTTGGGCATAGAATCAATGTTGCTTTATCGGTAATGTTATTGCACTGTTCCAACAGTGTGAAGATCACAGATTGACATGAAATAAACCATATTGAAAATGGATCCGATTTGACTAAACATTAAATTAATATAAATTCTTTAAGGTTCTCCCAATGTATTGAATGGGCGTACCTTAAAGAATTAATGTTAATTGAGCGTAAAGAGTGGGGAACTTGGAATGGTGTCACAGTGATAAGACGACAATAAGCTCATGCGGCCAGCTATAAACTAAGATCATTCTCTGCAAGTGGTTTGCAATCATGGTGACAACGAAACATGAGTAGCAACAATGAATAAAACTCTTTATTTTTATTCCATACTATAAATCACCATGTTTGTAGTGATGGGAGACAAATTACAGGGTTACACTGTTAATTACTTATTTAAAGAGACAGCTCAGGACAGTGGTTGTCACAGCAGTTTGTAAGCAATCCACAATTCAGATAAGTCTCCTTATCATACTACTGTGGTTGTTCATGCCGGTGGACGAGGAAGTGGATGCGAGGCCAATATATACTGCTAACCAGCCAAAAAAGGGGATTACTTGACAAAAATAACATTTAAGTGCCCTATTTGGCTCTGGTGTAGTACCCTATTCTGTATACTACACACATCCAGAAAGTAAGTTCCATTTTTATATGTTGCCCAAGCATTACTGCAATCTCAGTTCGGTGCATGCACGGTAGTTGCCCTGAGTCAAGGAGAAGGAGATGACGCCATTTCGAAATCCCTGTCTTTTGTTTACGCATTATAGTGCTTGGTTAGAATGGCGAAGTTGATTGAAAATCCCACCGCTTATGAGATTAGATCAGACATTCGTTTTCTGAATGTGAAGAACACTAAACCCGTCAACATTTATCGACACATTTGCGAGGCATACAGAGAAAATGCGCTGAGTGTTTTCCTACAATGTGCTTTCATAAAAGCACCTCAAATCACAAAAGTTAATCTTGATATTGGTAATTTGCGAGTTGTTCCACATACAGATTTTCTTACCTCAGGACAGTGGTTGTCACAGCAGTTTGTAAGCAATCCACAATTCAGATAAGTCTCCTTATCATTTTTCAACACATTCTTCTTGCTTCCGATTTGCCAACTGTGGACCGTGTGTAACTTAATGCTTTCTGGCCAGTCTTTTCTCTTTCCAGAACTTCTTCATTCGTTCACTCCTTAATTTTTTCTGCTCCTCAGATATTGTGGGTTTGGGCCTGTTCTTCAGTTCTACTTGAGTTCTGAGGATAAATTCAGATGCAATTTTAATGTCTTCTGTGTCCTTCTTAACCTCCTCCACCCATTTCATCACCCTCCTCAATCCAATTATACACAGTATTTAAAGATTTCAACACATTATTAGTAGACAAACACTGTTTTTGGTATGTTGCAGTTCTAGTTTTTTACCATCATCTCAGCAGAGTACTCGTAGGTCATTTCTGCATATTAGTGTACAATTGAGACTTACAATAACAGCTACACCTCATAGATTAGTAGGTGGAGGGAGACTGTTTGTGGATGGGATCATCATTTCTCAATCTTGCAACCTTGTAGATATTAAAATAAATAGTTATTTTTTCAGGTGCTTAATCCTTTAGTATTTATCAGTAATAGTTGCCACACTATTTAAGTGCTTTTTGTTTTTGTTTTTGGAGGGCAGTGATCATTTGTGGGATTAGTAGTGTTTGGTACAGCTATTTTGTAGAGCTGTATTTCGATCTGATGATGCTCACTAGACGAGCTCAACATGGCATCCTATTAACTCTACTGTAATCCACAACAAATATATTATATATATTTTTAATCGCGTGTAATTTTTTTCAGTTGCAATATCAACAGCTTAGATATGCTCTGTGTGAAGAATTGGATGCCATTGATCAAGAATCTTCTCAGTATGCGACGACGTCTTCAAGCTGTTATTGAAGCTAGGGAAGAAACCACCTGCTATTTGTGTTTTTTTTTAGTGTGCGCGAATCAGGGTTGGCAAAATAAGTTTTTTTTAATAAAACATTAAAACATGTTTTTTTGTTTTAAACAGTTTTTTTATTCTGAACATGTTTTAAACAAAAATGTTCAAGACTATCTCAAAAAACTTAAGACTGCATCAGTCTCATTAGAGAAGATGCAGCATGATGACTGTACCATTGGGGAAGCAGTAGAGGTTTGGCTTGACCTGCTCATTTTTTCAAAAATGAAAACAATCCCAATGACTTAAAGACATTCATGAAACGATTTAACACCGCTGTAACTGATACCCATCTCCTTGCCAATCTCATGGATCCACGCTATCAAGGACAAAGACTAAGTGAAGAACAATATCATTCTGCTATGGAGTATGTTGAAGCTTACCACCCAGATGCAATGCCTGACCTAATTAAGTACAAAGCAAAATTTTCACCCTTCAAGGAATACCTGTTTGGTCCTGCAATACTAAAAGAAATTAAACCCCTGACATGGTGGGTGGCACTGCAGAATAACATTCATCACACAACTTCAGGCCTAGCACATCAGCTGCATAGTGCAGTTGCTTCATCAGCTGGGATAGAACATCTTTTCTCCACTTTTGGGTTTGTGCATAGCAAAGTCAGGAATAGGTTAGGGACTGAGAAGGCTACCAAACTATTTTGTGTTTTTCGTGAACTCGACAAGAAACCTGTTGAATAAAGACAAAGTGGCAGTGACATTTGGATTTATAATATTTTAAATACATCCCTATATTTTCTGATGGATGTTCGCTTGCAAAATTTTTTAACAAGGACATCAAAACCATTACAAAATCACTCTATAAACTTTATATTATGATGTAAAACCTTCAGTAGAAGGCAGAGAAGACCACTGTACTCTACTGTATTGCAAAATGATTAATTAAAAATATGAAAGAAAAAAAAATCTTCTAAAGAACATATTTTAGACAGTTGTTTGAAGCACTGAGTTTAAAACTAATTTTAAACAATGTGCATTGTTTTAAACAGTCTTAAACACCCTGTTTAAAACATGTTGTTTTAAACATGCCAACCCTGGCACGAATAGCAGTATATCAGTGCATTAAAAAAGAAATTTAAAAGTTCTTGTGAAATTGTTAAAACATGAAATTAATGTTTCTGTTGTTTATCTCAAACAACCATTTTGAAGTAAATAAACAAACTATTTCACCAAAGTTGAATTTTTAAAGATATTTTATATATTTGGCACTTAAATATAATTTTTGTCAAGTGATTCACTTTTCTTGCTGATCGGAAAGGAAGGCAGTTCTTGCAAACTGTTAGATCAATACATAGATGAGAAATCATTATTTTGTCTGTTAAGTGTGTGCTTTTGTAAACATTCCCCAGTAGGAGGTTACCTTTGAAGTCTCGCTGGCTTGAGGTCAACTGGTGTGTGCCCGCCAGTTTTTTGATCAAGTCCATCACCACGATCCTGTCATAGATGCCCACGTCGCTAGGATTCACCTCCATATGATAATTGCTGCTCAAAGTCTTCAGGTCGATCTTCTTATTTGATGGAGTCTGATAAGAAATACACCCTTCTTAGTCACCAGAGGGAAATAGGTGATCTCCAGTGGCAACATGCTCTCTTGGGATACAAGCAACAAGCATCACTCGGGTGGAAAAAAGCAGACAACTGTTACCTGAAAGGTCTGAGTCTCCATGCGCAGTCTTTCCACCCCAGGTCCATACAGTTCCTTGAGGATGCAGGAGATTCGTGTTTTCTTGCCAGCTCCTGGAGGCCCGTACACAAGCAGATGGGGAAAGTCTCCCTGCTGAACCTGAACACACAATCCACTGTAGAATCAAACCATGTATAATCCTTAGAAAATCACATTTAAGTTAGCCTTTTAAATAAGATTGTGAAAATGTTGGATTCATGCAACTGTACTCAGGAATTTCCTCTCCTTTCATCCACAGACCTGAATTCTTAACCCTCTCCACTCAAACATACATTGCTACTTAGCATACAATTTTTTCATCGGATATGTCAACACATGTTTAAACATGCCAAACTTAATCATACTTTTTTTCTCTCTCTGTCTGAATATCAAGAAAAGATGTATTTAAGGCTAAACGAAGATAACATTTTGCAGCAATTCAATAAATATTACTATTTAATCGTGTTATCATCCCTATACCGGAGAAAGCAGGAACTGCCATATGTGAGGATTACTGTACAATCAGCTTGATCACTCATATGCTTCAAAGATCCTGGCTAGAACAATTTACAAGAGGATGGAAAGACATATAAATCTAGTTGGTTGAAGACCAATTTGGTTTCAGGAGAAACATAGGAACAAGGGAAGCTGTACTGAGTCTTAGACTGAACTTGGAAGGTAGAATAAGGGAAAATAAGAGAACATTCATGGCATTAGTAGAATTAGAAAAGGCTTTTGATAACATTGATTGAGGTAAGTTGTTTGACATGTTGAAAAGGATTGGGATAAAGTACAGGGATAGGAGGGTGATCTTCAATCAAGGCCTATACAAAAACCAGACGGCTGGTATTCAGAAAGGTGTAAAGCAAGACTGCAACTCATCACCCATACTTTTCATTCTATACATTGAACTAGCAATGAAGAAAATTAGAAAAAAAATTAAAGTAGGAGTCAAGATTCAAGGAGAAATAAATTCAACTCTTAGATTTGCTGATAACTTTGTCATCTTAGCTGATTCACCAGAGGATTTGAATGAATTTTTAAATGGTATGGACTCTGTCTTAAGGAATTCATTATGAAAATCACTGTAAAACAAAAATAATGGAATGCAACCAAAATAAATCAGAAACCCCCATTGACATCAATCTTAATATCTACTGTACAAGGTTGCAAGATCCGACCCATACACAGTCTCCCTCCACCAACTAATCCATGATGGTGTAGCTACTATTGCTGTGATATACTTAAGCGATAAGCCCCAAACTAGAATTGTAAACAAATATGCAGTAATGGTCTACGAGTACTGCGCTGAAATGACTAGCTTTTTAGGTAGATTTCATAAGAAAGCTACCTATTGCAAAGGGTTCTATGTTTCGACTTAAAGAGAATTTTGACATATCTTCGTGTTTCACATCCCCTAGACCCCAAAACTACCGTCAGTCCAAAAGTTTATATATAATTTATATATCTGTCTACACCAGTGGTTCTGAACCCGTAGAAGTCTGCGGACCACTCAGCCTGAAATTGAATCATGTACTGACCACCCCCTGCCCCCAATACACCTAATCAGTTGAAACCCTTCCCCAATAACACTTATTTTAAAGATATTTCAATTCAAAATGTGATAGTCATCGCCGCGAATACATTCGGACGATTCTCGTTCAACGCACACCGTTTTCGAAATCCCCAAGTGGTCTGCGGACCACCAGTTAAGAACCACTGGTCTATACATAGTGAACCCTCACTATTTCGGGCTTCACTAATTCGGATATTCGGACAGGTTTTCATCGCCGCAGTACTGCACCAGACATCATTCACACCAAGGCCATCTATTGTAAAATGTCGATCGCATCCCCCTCCCTTCCCGTTCACTCCACTCGCAACCAATAATAAGTATCATATGTATCATTATTGGTCACAAGCCCGCAACAAAGGCAGCGCCTGCTCAGTTTGCTTTTTAAAGCCCATTCATTTAGCGTATGGCAACTGAAGAGCAACTAATATACGTAGTTTACAAATTGTATAAAATTAGAAATACTAAATCTACAAGTTAATATCTAAGTTTTCAATCCATCGAAGGGCTGCAGCTGTCAATTCAAAGAAATCTTCTGGACTTCCAGATTAAGCTTGTCTGCTGTAGCATATTACAATGTGTTTGGTGGTCTGATGTTCACTGCCACAGTCACATTGGGAAGATGTCGCCAATTCCCAACGGTGGAGGTTCTCTGCACAAATGACATGGCCGGTACGGAGCCTGTTAAGTGTCTTCCAAACACGTCGTCGTAGTTCTATGCCAATTGGCTGTGTACCTGGTCTAACAAGAGCCTGGTAGTCCTCATGAGCAGTACTAGTCTACATTCCTGACCATTTCCTGTTCATGTTGAAACCCATTGCTTGCAACGATTCTGGCAGTATGATGGGTGGCCGTCTGGATTTTAATCGGCTTTCTCTAAGTACAGGTACATAAGAGTGGTTTGGAAGCTGAGGATTGATAATTAATTTTTTATATTCATTTAGAAGGGCGTTCTGTCTCTCTAGCGACTTTGAGGCGGTAGCCAGTGACGAGGAGTAGACTATATGCACCCTGGTATTGTTCTCATTGCCACATTTAGCTGGACATCGATTTTACCCACATGTGGGCTGTTTAGCCATACTGGAGCACAGTATTCAGCAGCAGAGTAGACGAGTCGTAAGGAAGAACATCGTAGTGTTGTAGCTGTTGCACCCCATGAGGTTCCGCACAACTTCTGTATGATGTTATTTAGCAATCTCAGCTTCGTTGCGGTGTTTTTTATATGTCTTCTGTATGATAAGACGTCTATCCAGAGTCACGCCCCAATATTTCGGAAAACTTAATGATGAAGAGCCTGGCCATTATAGTTGACATTTAACTCTGCATCAGCCATTCATTATTCAGATGAAAGCAGCTAACTTCAGACAGTAGTCTTACCTGCAGCCCATTATGCAGCCGAGACACTTAATCTACAATATAAAACACTGAGAAATCAATTGGAAATTAAGGAACGCAAAATCATGCGAAAAATGTCGGGACCAAGAATCAAAGATGGAATTCACCTTCCAAAACCTAATGCTGACGTCTATTTGAAAATTACTAAAATCACAGACACAATCCGTATGAGAAGGATCCAATTCATGGGGCATTTGGACAGAATGGACCCAACTAGGTTAACACACAAAATCTATACATTTTTGCAGAAAAAGGCAACGAGGTCCAATTGGTACAAACAGGCGGAAAAGGACTTGGCTGAATTAGGTTTTCCCAATCTCAAGGATCAAGAGGAAATCAGGAAAATTACTAATACACTGGGTTTTGAGGGAGAAGAGATGATGATAATTGTTGTTTTAAGGGGCCTAACATCGAGGTTATCGGCCCCTAATGATCTGGGTGATAGCAAAAATGATAATGAAATGGAAGCCAGAACAAAATTATCTGAGACGGAAAATACGTACAAAAGTGAATTTAGAACGAAAAGAGTCACAAAAAGAATACGTCATCGAAAAATACCCACAAAACGTAGGCTAGATTCAAAATACGTTCACAATGCAATGTAGCGTCGAAATACTTACAAAATGCAACTGAAATTCAAAATACTTACAAAATGCAAATGAGATCGAAAATGCGTACAAAATGCAATTGAGGTGCAAAATACTTACAAAATGCAATTGAAATTGAAAATACACAATGCAATTCAGATTGAAATAGGCCCTATCCCAGTTCCAATCCAAATTATTCACAAAGTGCAATCGAAATTCAAAATACTTACAAAATGCAATTGAAATTGAAAATGCTTACAAAATGTACGGTGATTCTAACGACTCATGTGGATTGACGATACTTACAAAATGCAATTTAGATTGAAAATACTTGACAAAATGTAATTTAGATTCAAAATACCCACAAAATGCAATTGAGAATCAAAATATGTGCAAAATGCCCACCAAACTAAATGCAATTTAGATTCAAAATTCGTGCAAATGCGGCGTTGGCTGAAAATTCTTACAAAATGCAATTGAAATTCAAAGTACTCACTAAAAGGCCCGGGCACATGCATTGAAAGACTTACTAAAAAGCAATTTAGATTGTCAATCTTTACAAAATGCAATTGAGTTCCGAACTCACCAGCCGTGAGCCCCTGAGGGTGTAGCATTATCTACGGTGCACCAGAATTGGTGGGGCTACATACACCCTGCCTCCTTAAGGGCCTTGAGCACAAGGCAGGAGGTAAAAGGAAAAGAAAAAGAAGGCTGACCCCTCACAGAAGGAGCGTATCAGGAAAGATGAGACAAGGGCCAACTAAGGCGGGAAAGTGAAAGACTCCCTAGGCCTCGGATAACCTAATACCGTCGGGGTCGGAAGAGAACAAGAGTTGACCAAGTGTGGTCGAAAGGAAAGAAGACAGAGAGGAGGCCGGCACAAGTAAGTGGAAGCAATGCCGGACTCAGCTGGGGTCCCATGGTCGCCATCCCACGTCCCACTAGGTGTGAGCCCCTGGGGGGAGAGAGAAGACCTACCAGGCACGTCTGGTCGCAGCAACGAAGACTCGCTCAATCGTTGCCCATGAAGAGTTATTGGGCAAACATCAAGTACAATAAGTGTTGATTCCACGTGGTCCTAGGAGACCCATTCGCGCAGAAGAATAGGTAATTTTTTTAAATCTTATTTTATTAAACACAATGAGTAGGCTACATTCATGTTGTTGTTGTTTGAGTCTTCAGTCTTTTGACTGGTTTGGTGCAGCTGTCCATGCCTCCCTGTCCTAAGCTAATCGTTTCATCTCTACATAGCTACCACATCCATCCGAGGCAATCTGAACATATTTTAACCTTGGTCTACCCCTACAGTTCTTGTCCTCGACCCTTCCTTCTATAACTAAGCGTGCTATTCCTGGGTGCCTTAGTATGTGTCCTACCAACCTATCTCTTCTCTTCATTAGCAGTCGCCAGAAACATCTCTCCTCTCCCACTCGTCTTAATACCTCTTTGTTTGTAACCCTATCTACCCATCTGTTCTTCATCATTCTTCTGTAACACCACATCTAAAATGCTTCAATTCTCCTCTTTTCTGCTGCACCAATAGTCCAAGTTTCACTTCCATACAGTGCCATGCTCCAGACAAAGGCTTTCCTGTTAAAATTTTGTAACTTTTCAATACTGGTAAGTCACTTTGTATTACCAGTCCTTAGCAAGTGTGCTGCCGGCCTGGTCGTGTTGGAGTAGCGCGCCTACCTCGCACCCGGAGGCCCCGGGTTCGATTTCCAGCTCCGTCAGGGACTTAAGACACCAACGTGAGGGCTGGAACGGGGTGAACTCAGCCTCGTGAGGGCAAATGAGTAGCTGTCCGACAGTGAGGCAGCGCCCCGGTCACGGAGACCAAGATTAACGGCCGAGGGGCCCTACGTGCTGATTGGTAGGCCTAGGCCCTTCATGGGCTGTAGTGCCACGTGTGTGTTTTTAGCCTATTTTCATTTATGAATAAATAGGCTTATGAGATCACCTCTTGACCGTGTGTCTGTGTGTGTCCCCCCCCTAATAAAATCTAAACAGCTGGAGCGATTTCAATGAAACTTGGTAAGTTCATAGCACTATTCCAGACGACCCCGACCTTCAAATTTTGTTACGTCTCACCAATCCAACATGGCGGCTGTGCGAAATATTTCACCAGCATTCAATATCTCCGAAACTATTATCGATATCACCCTGGAATTTTGTACGGTGATAAAGGGAACTACTAGAAGTTCACCTATGTGAGTTTTGAAAACCTGGGAACTACAAAACCAACATGGCGGCCAAGCGAATTTACGACTTTTAAATAGACGTTTCTCGTAATTTCACCAACCAAACGCAATGAAACTTGGTACAGTATATGTTTATACACATTGTAATGCACCGACATCCAACTTCGTTCAATTGCATACATAACCTCAAGATGACGGCAGTGCGAAATATTTCACCAGCATTCTATATCTCTGTATCACCCTGAATTTTTGTACGGAGATAAAGGGCACTACTGGAAGTTCATCTATGAGACTTTCAAAAACCGGTTAACTACAAAACAAACAAAGCGGCCAATCGAATTTGAAAGTTTTAAATAGACTTTTCTTGCGATTTAATGATCCGAACGCAATGAAACTTGGTACAGCAAATGTTTATACACATTGTAATGCACTGGTATCTAATTTAGTTGAATTGTTTACATAACCGCAAGATGGCGGCTGTGCGAATTTAAAAATTAAGTTTTTATTTCTTGTGTCGTAATCATGCTATCGAAGTGAAAGTTTGAATAATGAACTTATGCAATAATGTTCCTTTAATGGTGGGCCTACATGACTCTATGGCCTATACATATAACAATTCAACATGGAGACCATCTGAAATATTTAGACGGTTCTCAATATCTACGAATCTATTACAGCAATCAAACTGAAATTTTGTATGTTGATAGTGGCAATTAACGTAAGTAGGATATATGAAATTAGGCTTTAGTTCTTCACGGAACTACTTGTTTTGCTGATGCATTGTGTTTGTTTTGTACAGTTCATCAGGTGGTACCTAGGGCAGGTCATGCCGCAGAGACATCCTTCATCCGGGGCGTGGAATCTAGTAGTTAAGCATATTTACCCGGTGGCACCAAAGCGTGTGTAGACTGACATAGTTTGTAGTTAGGGCCGTTCCATTCGTTGGTACTCATTACTGCGGCTTCGGTGGCGTAGTCGGTAGCATGCTGAACTGCTATGCACAAGATAGCGGGTTCAAACCCGGCCAAAGTCGTCGGATTTTTTTAAGAGCGTTAAAAATCCTTCAGTATGCCTTCCTTCGGAGGGGAAGTAAAGCCGGCGGTCCCATGTCATAGATTTATGGCATGTAAAAGATCCTTTCACAGACTAAAATTGTGTAAAGCAAAATTTGTTAGGTTAGATTTCGTCAGAACGCTCTATCAAAGTTCCAACGTTCACCACTAGGTATCATTGATATCTGGTGGCGAAAGTTGGAACTGCTTGAAATTGAACGGAACTTGTAGCTCACCCTTTAGGGTATCCGCTGGAAGCAGCTACAGACTCAGGCGAGCCGAACATGTCCTCGGACACTCCCGGCACTAAAAGCCATACGATAAATAAAATAAACTGCTGTTTGGAAGAAACCTTCAGGTATCTGCTGTGCTTTCTGTATCCAGCAATTTCATGTACCCTTTCTTTATGTTCTCTATTCTTTTCATGTTTGCAATAGTTAGTTTATGCCATATTAGCTGTATCCCGTATGTAGCTTCCGGGGCAACTTTGACCTTGAAAGGTGCCATTGCAGTGCTTGTTGAGAGGTGCTGTGGCTTGGGGATCTCATGCATCGCTATGGTTGCTGCCATTCCCTTTTCTTTAACGAGCATTGTGAAGGTTGCGCATGTGGTCTGCAGTTTGAAGCATAGGTACTTAAATGATGACATGATCTTTTCTTTCTTTTTGCCAGTCCCCTTCCAAATTTCATTACTTTTGTTTTTAATACTGTTGTTGGTTAGCGAGTTTTTGTCCGCCCATGCTCAGAGGTTATCGAATGCAGTCTGAATTTCCATGGGGTTCCTGAATATCAGTGTCATGTCGTCTGCATACATTATTAACTTGACCTCTTCAGACCCCAGTGCATTTGCGACGTCATCAGGCTGAATAGCAATAGACTCCTTGGGTTGCCTTGTGGGACTTCTCTAGTAGGCGTGATGGAGATTCTAACGAAGATTTTCACCTGGTTTGCATTGAGTGTGACTTTTATCATCTTGCGTTCATATTGCAAGTCTGGTAGTGTTTTCTGAAGTTTCTGTATATTTTCTTGCCAGTACTGTCGAAGGCTATTGTGTAGTCAATGAAGACTACGTACACTGGGCTCGATGGTTGGGGAAGTAGCCTGTAGGCTACTTTTAACAATTATGCAATTTTGCAATTATGATTTCTTCGAAGATCTGTAGGGTCGATTTGCCTTCTATGAGCCCACACTGGTTTGGTGTTCATCTCTCTTGCTATTCTTGGTCAGATGCAATATAGTAAGATTTTTGAGAAGGACTTGATATTACACTCTAGTGCTATTCCTAGATATGAACTTAAGTCGTCTTTGCTGTCTTTTCCCTTGTATACGTGATTATGTTTGCCTGTCTCCATATGTCGAGTATTCTTTTGCTTTTCATACATTCGTTGAATAGTAGAGTCAGTGGGTCTATGATATCAGTCAGTGTTGTTTTTAGGTGTTCGTTATAAATCCCATTCAGGCTGGCAGATTTTTGGCTTTGGATTCCATTACACATCTCTTCACTTAGTCTGTTGTGATAGGTTGTAATGTGTGTGTTGGTATTTCCCTATTTCAAATTCGTTTGATGGTGTATTTCCGAATAGTTCCTGAAAGTGCTCCATCCATTGCTGTGGGTTGACTGCAGAAGTTCTAGGTGTGGTTTTATTCAATTTCAATGTCCTGTAGGGCTTTCTTCTGCCTCTTCGATCAGCTTTCGACTATATAGGCCTATTTCTTCTTCTTCATCATCATCATCATCATCATCATCATCATCATCATCATCATCATCATCATCATCATCATCCTCTATCCCTTTTGCCTCTCGGCGTCGGGTCTGCCAGCCACTTTCTGTATTCATTCCTATTCCCTGCGTGTCTCCTGGTTTGCTGCAGAGTACTTCCCTTCTTCTCTGCCACCTCTCCGACATATTGGATCCATTCTTTCCTTGGATGACCTCTTCTTCGAGTGCCTTCAGGTTTTGCCTCAACACTTGCTTCGGTTTCCTTTCTTCATCCATCCTTATGATATGTCCATACCATTGTAAAGCTCTTCTGGATGGTATGTATTACCGATTTCACCTTTCATTCTTCTCTAATCGCTATATTTTGTACCCTTTCTCTTCTAGTTTTATTCACTATCTTCCGGAGGTATTTCATCTCTGAGGCAGGCACTCTATTTTCATGTTTGTCCAGCATAGTCCATGTCTCAGCTCCATAGGTGAGCGTAGGTAAAAATACTGTCTTATAGATTTGAATCTTGGTTTTCTCCGAGACTTCCTTCTTTCCCACAATACACTGGCTCAACTGATAATATACGTTATTTGCCTTCTTTACCCGTGTATTAACCTCTCCGTCGATTCTTCCATCCTCAGTCAGCATTGTTCCCAGATACGTAAAACTGTGGACTTGATCCATAGTCCTTCCTTGCCACTCAATCAACATATCTTCCCTATCTCCTTCTATCTTCATCACCTTACTCTTACTTATATTAATGGTGAGTCCTCTGTCTTGTAGGGAAGTAGCCCACTCTGTGACAGCTTGTTGCAGGTCTTCTGAACTATTATTAATAAGTACTATGTCGTCTGCATACACTAGTGACTGAAGGTACATTGGTCTCATTTTCCAGTTTCCAATTTTCATTCGCCTTGTCCTAGCTCTGCATTGACTGATCACTTGATTCATGAATATAATAAAGAGGCTGTCACCTTGTTTCACTCCTCTGTCCATCCTGAATTGTCCACTCTCATGTCCATCCAATCTCACTAATCGCTTGACCGGTTCATTGTTCCATTGCGATGCGGCCATGTTTGGGGAATATTTAGGGATCTCCGTGAAGTCACCGTGATGTCGCGGCTGACGTATTGACGCTTTGCCTGCCGGGAGTCGGTGCGCATGCTTGTCAGCTGATTAATACGTCAGTTTCGCGCTTGGTGTTGTTGGAAGAAGTCGTCCATTTTTTCACCTGTTAGCGGTTGGTAAACGTAATTTTAACAATTATTATTCCTGTGAATAATTTATAGAACAAGAGTTTGATATTAGCAGTGTCGTGTGCGGGATTGTGTTGGCGATTTGTACTGAAATTGTTGAATTCGTGAATGGCGTTACTCGTTAGCGTTTTGATATTAGCAGTGACTTGTTCGCGGGTTGTGTTGGCGATTTCTACGAAAATTGTTGATTTCCGTAAGTTGTCGCAATCAATTAACGAAAGTGTTATGTGATTCATTGTGTGGACGATAATTACTGCTTCTTCCTCTACATGGGGAATAATACGACCTGTGGGATCCATTGGTGAGTGTTAATAAAGTTGTTCATTTATTTCTTTTGGTTGTTGCTGGTAATTGAAAAGTTGCACTGTGTGGGGGAATACGCCTGGTAAAATAGGAATGGGTGGGTAAAATATAGGCAGAAACTGGCATTTACAAGAACCTATATAGGTAATTTTTGACGGTTCATACAGTATGTCTGTGAGGTGTTATTAAACAGCATGTTAAGGATAGTGATATTTAATTGAGATACAAGTATTTGCAGCCAATATTGTAAAACATAAAAATACCGAAAAAGGTGGGGGGGGGGGGCACCCCCCCAGCAAAAACAATATTATTGACAACTTTGAAAAACAAACGAAACTACACAAAACCATAACATTATTGACCACAATGTTTTATAAGAATATTACAATGTGTTAGCGATAGGTTGTGTTTGTGGTTTTGATGGAAATTAATGCGTCTGCCAGCAGCTAGGTTAGGTTTGTGTATGCCTGGGAAATGTGTTAATGTACCGTATTGATGCCAATTGGCGATTATTACAGACCGCGATCGTTTGTGCATAACTTTTTTTATAAAAACAAATTGGCTTCTTTTGTGATGTTATCATCCACTTGACGAAATGCCTCTCTGGTAAGATTATGGGAAAATCCTTGGTTATAGGTTATATTGGGTGGTGACAACTCAATAACAGAAAAGAGCATTAAAAAACCTTCGAAACGCATTGTGTTTCGTCATCTGTAATTGATTTCCCTACCTCATTTGATACGCCGTACATACGAAAATGTTTTAATCGAGGGTTACATTTACACGATTTTGTATTGGAATGGGTAATTGGTCTACTTAGTTAAATTATGTCGGCGATATTTACGAAAATATTCCGATATAAGGTTATATTTTTAAAATTTTGTATCTGTATCTGTAATTTGCCTATATAGCTGAATTTTAGATGACGATAAACATCGTAATTTATTTTAATTTTATAATTATAAAACATTGTATCGAAATCTGTGATTGACCTATATAGCTCAATTAAAGATTCCGATGCACAGATAAATTTCGCGATTTTAATTGATATTTTTAATTTTCCGCATCGAAATCTATAATTGGCCTATGTAGATCCATTACAGATTCCGATATACTTTGTAATTTTTCTACGCATCGGAATCTTTAATTGAGCTATGTAGGTGAATTGTAGATTTCGATGCATGTTTTTTGAATTATGAAATTGTAACAAATACGATGTGTATCGGAATCTACAATTGACCTATATAGTCCAATTGTAGATTTCGTTGCGGAAAATTGAAATTTCAATTGAAATCACGAAATTTTTCTACGCATCGAAATATGCAATTGAGCTATGTAGGTGAATTGTAGATTTCGATGCACGTTTTTTGAATTATGAAATTTTAAGAATTACGATGTGTATTGGAATCTACAATTGATCTATATAGTCCAATTGTAGGTTTCGATGCGGAAAATTGAAAATATCAATTGAAATCGCGAAATTTTTCTACGCATCGAAATATGCAATTGAGCTATGTAGGTGTATTGTAGATTTCGATGCACTTCTTTTAATTATGAAATTGTAAGAAATACGATGTGTATCGGAATCTACAATTGACCTATATAGTTCAATTGTAGATTTCAATGCGGAAAATTGAAAATATCAATTGAAATCGCGAAATTTTTCTACGCATCGAAATATGCAATTGAGCTATGTAGGTGAAGTGTAGATTTCATTGCACGTTTTTTCAATTATGAAATTGTAAAAATTACGATGTGTATCGGAATCTACCATTGATCTATATAGTCCAATTGTAGATTTCGATGCAGAAAATTGAAAATATCAATTGAAATCGCGAAATTTTTCTACACATCGAAACATGCAATTGACCTACATAGCTCAATTATAGATTCCGATGCGTAAAAAAATCTCGCGAATTCGAAGGTTTTTGTGTTTCCCCACCCATAAACCCCTATTACCCAGGCTTTTCCCATAAGCTTGCTAGATGAGTGACGTCGTTGATGACGTCTGGTAGACGCCATTTTGTTTTAGGGGAATTTTATCGCGGCGGCATCGCAATGGAATATTATCCCCCTTGACCACCTTATACACACTTTGAATTACTCTGATCAACTTTCTTCCTATCGGTAAAATTTCCAGTGCTTTCCATATTTCCTCTTTAGGTACAGAATCAAACGCAGCTGTAATGTCTAGGAATGCCAGATATGTTTCCTTCCCTCTGTTGTTTATTCTCTCTATAAGGTGTCGAAGACAACTAATCTGATCTTGAGTTTGCCGATGTGGGCGGAATGCTGCTTGTTCTTCTTGTAGCTCTGGCTCCACCTGTCTTCGTAATCTTTTCTCTACAATTCTTGTGTACAGCTTCAATACAACTGATGATAAGCAAATGGCTCAATAGTTCCGACAATCTGTTGTACTTCCTTTCTTATGGATTGGGATGATGATGTTGTTTGTCCATTCCTCAGGTATCGTTTCTTCCTTCCAGCAAATGTTAAACAAAATTCTTAACCATTCTTTTAATTCATCACTTCCTTTCTTAATCAATTCAGGAGCGATATCATCCGGACCCGATGCTTTACCATTCTTCATCTTGGTTATCGCTTCGTCAATTTCATACTGCGCCCGAAGAAACCCATCAGTACTTATATCCAAAGTCCGAAAAAGGATTGCAGACATGTAAGTTACCCAGCTCACAAGCTTATCATGCCTACTAAGTAAAATTGGGAATTCCAGGAACATACAGGATAGATATTATTCGTAAAGAAAATAGTACTACTAGACAAGGTACAAATTTCTACTATTATTTACATTTAGAACAACCGAGAAACTCCAATCTCGAGGGGTGATAAGGTCTAATCTATAGTGAGCGCCTGTATCTATACCTCGTAGTACTATTTTCGACGATGACGACAATGAAAACGGAATCAGTTTAGATAAAATTTGACTAAGTTGCTAAAAAGCACTAGCCGTTTATTAAGCTAATAAAACATGTATAACAACTGGCTTCCTCCCTTAATATTGTGTCTCCCTGACACTTCAACAAAAATAACTGCAAAGATAAATTTGCACATGGCATTACTGTCGTAAGACAATGTGAAACGGCTTGACATTAAGTATTGCCCTATTTTATACAGGTCCGCTTCAACTATGAACCGTAGTTCCATATCTAATCAAATTATTCATGAACTATGTGCATATATACATCTTTTTATGAAATTCAAATTTTACACTTCATAACGTCGAAGATTAAATTTTCTTTCTCCAATAAGTCTTTCATCTACTCCATTTCTCTTAAACATCCAATTCAAATTCAAACATACACCGCAACTATCGTGTTGAAAGTAATAAATACTCGTCATAATCAATTGAACATACGTGACAAACATTTAAGCTAAGCACTGTTCCTTTTTACCTTTATCTATATATCATGAAATTCTGAAATAAGTGCTGAAATTCTTTACTGAGTTAACAATCTTCTGATAAACGTGAATACTGTAAGTGCACGGCAAATCCTTCGTTCTCACACTTCTCCTCCATAATTATACAACAATTACTCTCTCTCTTAAACACCCTGTACAGAATCTTCCTTTACTACACTCTCATAACTTCATAATTATTGCATTCAATACTAGAAAAATTTAAGAGACTCCCCTGCGTCCCTTTGTAAACTTACGTAACTCCTTTACGTTCATATCTCTTTAATCTGCACGGTAATTCAACTATAAACTTCTACTTCAATACATATACTTCCTTTACTTAACATTTCTCTTCTATAATTGATACAACATCGCCTCGTGCTCGTAATTTCATTTCTGTAATAAATCTCTGTACTTTCACCTTTCTAATCACCCTGTGATTTAACTTCGTTAACTTTCCTCTTCACGTGTTTAAATTCAGCTTTACATTTTATTACAACTTTTCAAGAAATATCAGTAAATATTCATATTCTTAACAAAAGATATAAGTTTGACTTCATTCCATTAATATTTGTTTAACAAATTCATTTATGTTTTTAACGCTCTAAATTTCATTAGACATATGTGTTTAAGCTTTTCGTAATACTTTCGTTCATAATAAATTTCTGACACTCGAATCAACATCATGAGCTGTCGAAATATTCTTTACACTTCGTGACGTTACTTCTTAAGTATACTGTACTTAAATTTGCTCCAATAAATTTCATTTTACTTCAATTACAATCTTACTCCTTCTTTACTTCGTTCAACGTTCTATTCCTTTTAAATAGTTCACTCTACATTCCTTTTTAACGCTCTAAATTTCTTTAATACAATTCCTTCCAATAATTTGCTTTCCTCTAAACAATTCATTTGTATTCCTTTTTAACGCTCTAAATTCCTGTAATACAATTGGTTCTAAGTTACTCTGAACAATTCCTTTATATTCCTCTTTTAACGCTCTAAATTTCATTAGACAATTGGTTCTAAGTTACTCTGAACAATTCCTTTATATTCCTCTCAATTCCTTTATATTCCATCGCTGCGATAAAACAGATTTAATTAAATTAAATCTAACGCAAGTATGAAAATATTTACACGATTTTACTTTACTATAACCTTAGTGTTAATAGCATCATCATCATGCCAAAATTTCGTCCAAGTGACTGAAATTTTCCAAGAAATACGGCAAATAACTCCGTAGAAAAATATGAAAATCACAATAACAAGATCTACACAAATTGAATTACTTTGACAAAATTATACGTTTTAAATAATGCAGTTAAGAAAAATGCTATTGAAAAATATGTGGTTGAAAAATATGCGGTTGAAAAATATGCGGTTGGTCAATTGGATAATCACACAACTAAACTACAATTCTACATTATAAAAGACAATTTTCTCACTACCTTGTGTTGACTTCTGTACTGCTGAAAATACTTGCATCGCTCCTTCCAAACCAAACTTGTCGTGTTCATAGCAATGTCCACAGCTATGAAGACCGGTTTTGTGACAGCAGCAGCTGGACTCGCGGTGAATGACCTCGCCGTGTACAGCTCTGCCAACTCCCGTCTCTCCTTCGCTCCAAGTAGGCCGGCTTCGATTCTCCATCTCTTCAGAATAGACATCATGGTTTCTTCAGAATAGACATCGGTTTTCTTCAGAATAGACATCGGTTTTCTTCAGAATAGACATCACGGTGTAATACTGTCGTTTATGCAAGCTTTTTCGTATCTCAAGATGTGTTAAAACTCTCGTAGAAAAGTATGAGTTTTGCTCGGTGATGTTGCGCTTTGCGTAGATATTTGTAGCGTCTTTCATGCTAGTGAATCTGGAATTCAACTGACATTCTTGTAGTCTTCAACTTCCCCATGCTTAACTTAGCACATGTTAATATTCATATTCTTGATAATATACTTGAGATCTCCCCGTTGCTGCCTTATAACTTGCATTTTCAATGTGTTGTTGTTTGAGTCTTCAGTCTTTTGACTGGTTTGATGCAGCTCTCCATGCCTCCCTGTCCTGAGCTAATCGTTTCATCTCTACATAGCTACCACACCCTACATCCGAGGCAATCTGTTTAACATATTCTAACCTTGGTCTACCCCTACAGTTCTTGTCCTCGACCCTTCCTTCCATAACTAAGCTTGCTATTCCTGGGTGTCTTAGTATGTGTCCTACCAACCTATCTCTTCTCTTCATTAGCAGTCGCCAGAAACATCTCTCCTCTCCCACTCGTCTTAATACCTCTTTGTTTGTAACCCTATTTACCCATCTGATCTTCATCATTCTCCTGTAGCACCACATTTCAAATGCTTCAATTCTCCTCTTTTCTGCTGCACCAATAGTCCAAGTTTCACTTCCATAGAGCGCCACGCTCCAGACAAAGGCTTTCAAAAATGACTTCCTAATACCTAAATCTATATTCGATGTCAGCAGATTCCTTTTTTGTAGAAATGCTTTTCTTGCCTGAGCCAACCTACTTTTTATATCCTCTTTGCTTCGTCCATCACTGGTTATTCTGCTTCCTAAGTAACAGAAATCTCCTACTTCCTTCAGCTTTTCACCTGCCAATTTGATCTCCATAGAGGTTTCTGATTTATTTCGGCTGCATTCCAGTATTTTTGTTTTACATTTATTAATTTTCATCATGAATTCTTTCCGTAAGACGGAGTCCATACCATTCAAAAACTCATTCAAATCCTCAGGCTTGTTGGCCAAGATGACGATGTCATCAGCAAATCTCCGAGTTGAAATTATTTCTCCTTGAATCTTCACTCCCACTTTAAATTTTTCTCTAATTTCCTTCATTGCTTGTTCAATGTAAAGATTGAAAAGTATGGGTGATAAGTTGCAGCCTTGCCTTACACCTTTCTGAATACCAGCTTCTCTCTCATGTCCTTCAACTCGAATGACTGCTGTCTGGTTTCTGTATAGATTGTATATCACCCTCCTATCCCTGTACTTTATTCCAATCGATTTCAAAATGTCAAACAATTTAGTCCAATCAACGTTATCAAAAGCCTTTTCTAAGTCTACAAAAGCCATGAACGTTCTCTTATCTTTCCTTATTCTACCTTCCAAAATCAGCCTAAGACTTAGTACAGCTTCCCTTGTTCCTACATTTCTCCTGAAACCAAACTGGTCTTCACCCAACTCCGTTTCTATCTGGCTTTCAATCCTCTTGTAAATTATTCTAGACAGGATCTTTGAAGCATGAGTAATCAAGCTGATTGTACGGTAATCTTCACATCTGTCAGCTCCCACTTTCTTTGGTATAGGGATGATTACATTCTTCTTGAAATCAGGGGGTACCTCACCTGTCTCATAAATCCTACACACCAAGTGAAATAACCTGATCAGACCTTCCTCTCCTATGCAGCGTAGCAACTCAATCGGTATATCATCTATGCCTGGTGCTTTGTTCCTGCTTAAGTCTTCCAAAGCTCTATCAAATTCTGATCTCAATATTAAATCTCCTTTCGCATCCTCATCAATTTCCTCCTCCCTTTCCATTACATGATTCTCAATCTCCTTTCCCTTATACAAACTCTCCATGTAAGCTTTCCATCTCTCAACCTTTTCTTCCCTATCTGTTAGAGGCTTTCCATTTGTGTCCTTAATATTACAGCACAATTTCAATACAATGTTCAAATAAGCTCTTACACGTAGAAATATTAAGTAGCTTCTTGTCGAAAATGTTTCTAGCTATGTGGAACACTTTGCATAAGCACTGCAATATATAGTTGTAGCTTGCTCCCAAGTTACTGAATGTTCTAGAATTACACTCTTCCTTACTTCCAACCTTTGTGAACCGTAGCACTATTATAAAGATACTCGTTTATGCTCGAGGTCTTGTCTCGTTCAAATCTCAATTGGAAAGAACTCTCTCGTCCTGCTCTCCGCATTCCTCAAGTTCTCGTCTCACTTCCTCTCCTCCCGTGGTGTGACGTAACTCCAACCACCTCTCCTGACTTCCGTCCGCAGTTCGACCTTCGCCTCTTCCCCTCTCTCATGACGTAACTCTCGCTTCAAGTGGCGTGATCTTTCTCGTAATGTGAACCTCCCCCTTTCGTATAATGGAATATATGTCCATCTTTAAATCATTCCTACTTCCTTGCTTTTTATAAATGCATAAGATCTATAGTATTTCACTCATTTCCATACAGTTTTTCCCATATTACTCAAATTTTTAATAAATAAAATTTTTTATCCATTCATTTATTTTCTGGGGTCTTGGTTCATCTCCCGATCAGTTCTTGAGTAATGACCTTCAATAAATTCTGGCGCATTTCCCCGTTGCTAATTTAAAGTAAAGTATAGCCTGTACTTTCTTTAATACCAGTAATTTCTCTGCTCTTGAGACTGAATTTATTGATCTTACTGTATCTGTGGGTAAAATCTTTTCAACTTGGAATGGTTGAATTTTCCAATGGATCTATTATCTTCCACTCTCACAATTTTATAGCAATTATTTCCGTAGACTGTATCTACTTTGAACGGTCCTCTGAACAGGTTACTGAATTTGATATACACTTTCTTCAGTACGTCAGCTTTCACAGGAATCCTGACTAATACAAGGTCTCCTTCTCGTAACGGTCCACTGAATCTCTTCCCTTCTAAACGTTTTAATCTCTTCTCAGCCGCTTTGTTCAACTGGATCCTTGCTTCTTCGATTCTCTGGTCCATCGGTGGTTCGTTATCTTCCGGAATATTGAAGATTCCGTCCCATGGTCGTACCGGTTTCTCTTCAAAATGTAACATGACTGGAATATCGTTGGTGCTCTCATGTCTCGTATTATTGATACAAAATTCTATTAGAGGTACAATCTTTACCCAATTCGCATGATTATCTGCACTATACAAGCGAATGTACTTTGAAAATTCCAGCATCGTTCTTTCAATAGGATTCGTCTCTGGGCTTCTAACTGATGAAAATAGGTGAACAATATCCAACCTATCCATCGCTCCCTGAAATTCTGCAGAAGTGAATTGCGTTCCATGGTCTGTTAATAGCCTCTCTGGTTTTCCTAACTTTGGAATAATGTTCCTCTCCAGGTGATATAAAACATTCCTCGTTGTTGCTTTCTGCATGGGATTTAGCATTACAATTTTGGAGAATACATCCATTGTAACTAACACATACTGGTTTCCTCTGTCTCCTTTAGGTGCAGGTCCAAAAATATCCTGACTAAACAATTCCAATGGTTTCGTCGGAATAATCGCTTTAGGTCTCTCCTTCAATAGTTCAGAATTATATTTATTCTTCTGACAAAGTTCACAAGATCTGATTACTATGGTTATGGATTCTCTCATATTAATCCAGTAGAATTTTTCTAACATGGTATAGTATGTTTTGTCAGTTCCTCCATGGCCTATACTTTTGTGTACTAACCAAATTAGTGGCACAATAAGTT
The DNA here is from genome assembly GCA_946902985.2 of Meconema thalassinum. Classification (NCBI taxonomy): domain Eukaryota; kingdom Metazoa; phylum Arthropoda; class Insecta; order Orthoptera; family Tettigoniidae; genus Meconema; species Meconema thalassinum. Next base: position 380,873,244 of record OX336394.1, on the reverse strand, counting down.
CTGGTGGAATAGCAATTCGTACTTTCGTATGTCTGGCATCAATGTATTTACATACAGTTTCTCCCACGAGAATATAGTGTCTAGCTTTCCTTCTCGTTTCGAAGTATGAGGCGTGTCTCCTCGTCATTCTCCCTGACAAAAATCGATAAATGTTCCTGAATGGTGCATGCTTCTTTTGAAAAAGAGGAATTCTTTTCAACTTATCCAGCGTTTCTTGATCTTCAGCATCTGTCTGGATAACATTAACTCTCACATCTCTCTCAGGAATCGGATGTCTGGAAAGAATATCTGCTAGAAGGTTGTCTTTTCCAGGTACATGAACTATCGTGGCATCAAATTGTTGCAAAAACATGGTCCATCTTGTCATCCTATCGCTTGACAAGTCTGACTTCAACATGAATTCTAGTGCTTTATGATCCGTTCTGATTATGATTTTGTGTCCCAGCAATAATTTCTTCCAATTTTGTAGAGCATTGATGACGGCTAAAGCTTCAAGCTCCGTCGTGAAGTAATTCAGCTCGTGTGTGCGTAACTTCCTACTACTGAATGAAATATAATGAGGATTTCCATCTTGATCCTTCTGATATAAGACTGCACTAATACCGACTCGTGAAGCGTCTGTTTCTATGATGAACGTTCTTTCAAAGTCTGGGTACTCCAACTTGATGTTATCTCTGAGCATTTCCTTTGCTTGAATAAAGGCATTCTCAGTCGCTGCATCCCATTTCCATCTATTGTTCTTCTTTAGAAGCTCATGTAGAGGTGCCATGATTTCTGAATATCGTGGACAATGACTACTGAAAAACTGACAAAGACCCGCAAAAGCTCTGATGTCTTTGATTTTCTTGGGTGTTGGAAATTTCAAAATTGCTTCAATCTTGTCTTCTTTCGGATGGTAACCAAATCTGTCTATAGTATGCCCAAGAAAGTTGATCTTTTCTTGAAAGAAATGACATTTATCCAACTTCACCTTGATGTTTGCACTTCTAAGGTTATCAAATAGCTTCGTCAAATGCATGAAATGTTGCTCTGGTGTCTCTGAAGATATGATGATATCGTCCACGTAGCAAATAGCAAATTGTTTCACTTCTTCACTCAACTTGTCATCCAAGGCTCTGATAAGTGCTGGACTTGAATTTACCAATCCATATGGTACTCTTTGGTATACATAACAGGTTTGATTGAACATGAACCCTGTATAACATTTGCTGTCTTCTGTAAGCTCTATTTGATGAAATGCTGCAGTTAAATCAATCACTGAGAAACAGGTTTTATTCTTGAATCTCCTCAGCAGTTCTCTAATTTTCGGTGGCCTGTCGAATTCTTTCAGCAGAAGAGTATTTATGCCCCTGGCATCTAAACATAGTCTAAGACTACCATCTGCTTTCTTCACAACAGTGAGTGGATTTAAATAAGGAGTGGCTTGCTTTCTTATAATTCCTTCCTTTTCCATGCCTTTTATGAGCTCTGTCACTTCAGCTTGATACTTCTCCGGAATTGGATACAATTTCTTCTGAAAAGGTGTGTCGTCAGTTAGCTTAATCTGATATTTATATCCTCTTATAATACCTGGCTTGTTATCAAAAATGTCTGCATAAGTCGTGACTAATTCTTCCAACTTCTCCCTCTGATCTTCAAAATTCTCAATCTTTCTGCCATAGTGAGGTATTCCTTCTGCTTCGATTTCCATAACAATCTTCACAAGATTTTCTTCTGTAGTTTCGTCAAACAAACTACACTCATTCTCATCCTTCGTCGTATCCTCTGATTGATGAAGGCCTTCATTAAATCTTATGACTACATTTCGTAAATCGATTACAGCTCCAGTCTTGGTTATAAAATCAATGCCTAAAATAGCATCAAAATTAATCTGGCTCAAGACTATGAATATCTGCTCATATCTGTGTTTATTTATAGAGAATTCCATTAGGGCTTGGACTTTACATTTCATGGTCTTGTCGTTAAATACGCCCCTGACTTTAATGGTTGAAACTGGCATTGCTATAAGTGAATTTCCATTCTTCAATCTGTGAAAACAGTTCTCTGATAAAATTGATGCTGTTGCTCCCGTATCTAGTAGTGTTCTCAGGCATTCTCCTTCTGATATGATTTCTATAATCGGTAACCTTGCTACTCTATCTGTTTTCGTCTCTTCTCTCTCATATAGAAGATCTTCATTCGTGGCTTCATACAATTCATTAATTTGGATCTCATGTCTGGTTACGGTGCTGTTTTCTTCTCCTTTTACTTTTTGGAATTTGACGTTTTTTTTGTGCCCCTCCTGGGTCTTCATTCCTTCTATCTCTGCTTGTTCCAGGTTGAGGTTCTTGATTCCGGTTATGCTGTCCCTGATCTTGGTCTCTCGCATTCCTTTCTCTGAGATTCCTTAGGTACTCCTGACTCTCTCTTTCCCTGTCATCATAATACCTTCTTACATTGTTATTATTCCTCCAACCTTGTTGCTGTTGTTGCTGTCTTGAATAATTACTCGTGTTTCTCCAGTTCTGATATCCCCGATATCCATAATTATTCGTAGGGTTATTTCGATTATAATATCCCTCTCTACGATAATCATTGTTCCTGGTGTAATAGTTATTCCTCCATCTTTGATTTTCATATGGCCTTCCTTCTCTAGGTCTCTGATAATCTGGTCGAAATCGATTCTGCCCATATATCCTGGATCTCGTTGGACCTACTCCATTTTTGTTCTCCTCTGTTTGCTGCATTTGATCGATGTGAATGGTGTGTATTTCTCTCGGTTCCTGGTTTCTACTTCTCTGGTTTTGATTTCCAGTTGAGTTGGTGGATACATTAGACGTGTGATCCAGTCTTCTCAAAATTTCGCCATTCCTTCTAGAGTTTTCACGTTTGCCGAGATGAGGTGTCTCCTAACTTTTGTTGGTAGCTGACATGAAATAGCGTGAACCAAGTCTTCTTCCGCCAAAGGGGGTTGCAAATACTGCAAGCGTGCTAATTGTTTCGTGAAGAAACTTGCGTATTTCGTAGGACTGGAATATGCATACTTCTTAGAATAAATTTCCGCTCGTATATCCTGTTGAAGTTCCTTGCTCCAAAATCGTTTTTGCAGAGCTATAGCGAATTCTTCAAATGTCTGATATGTGTATCTGAAAGCTCTGTGCCATACTAATGCTTCCGAATCTAAGTATTTTTCCACGACTCTCATATGTCTTTCACGAGGTATCCTATTGTCTTCTAAATACGACCTCATGTCTCTCAGAAATTCTACTGCAGTAATATTGCCTACTCCGCTGAATTTGTTCGGTTTCTCATCGTTATTCTTTATTACGACGATGTTGGCATTTGATCTATTTTGGTAAGGTTCAAAATTTCCTCCAAATTCCCCTATTTCAGTGTGAAATGGCTCTTGACTGAAGTTAAAATTGGACTTCGGAATTTGCTGTTGACTACTCTCGCTTTCCTTATCCTCTTCTATCCTGTCTGTCCTAGCCTCTAATCTTCTTATTTCTTCTTTTAATTTTTCATCTCTTGCTTGAAAAAATCTCGTCAAGTCCTTTCTGATGTCCTCCCTGACTTCGGTTCTTAATGTTGATGAAAATGTAGCATCTCCTATCATAAGTGACCTTAATTGCTGTTCAATTTCTCTGATATCCTCATCCTGCTTTGATTGAATTTTCGCTAGTTCTATGCTTATCCCATCGACCGTACATTTAATTTTGTCAAATTCATTTGAGTTAGTTAAATCTGTTTTATTAACAATCTCTGTCAGCGTGGCTACGTTATTGATTTGTAATGTATCTATCCGCTTAGATAGATCTTCCCGTACCTTGCTAACATTAATATTGGAACATAATTCTATAGCTTTAATGTCATTTGCTAATTTGTGATGTATCTCTGATATGATTTGAGTTGTGACTGTTACGACCTCCTCCTTCATGTCCGTAACTGCCTTTACAATGGAAGCATTTATATCTACATTTATACCCTCTTCAATCAGTTTACTTTGACCTTCCAATTTGACCTGCAATTCACCAACAGTGCCATTTAGATTGTCAAGTTGCTCCTTGAGTTTCTTCTGGGCCCCTGAAATGTGTACATGATGAGTGTTATTGTCTTCCTTAATTGAGCTCATGCTAGCCTGTAATTTCTGTTCTAGTTCTACCATGTGACTACTATTAGCTAATTGGATTTCTATCACTTTTCCTGCCATGTCCTGTTTGACTTGTTCAAATGAGGCTTTTAATTCTTCCTGTGCTTTACCTGCCCTTTCAAAAATTCTCTGAGCTTTTTCCTGATTTTTCCTAGCTTCCTCCTGTGCTTTTTCCTGATTTTTTCCTGACCTCCTCCTGTGTTTTCCTAGCTTCCTCCTGTGCTTTTCTTATTTCGGCTTGGATCTTTCTATCTTCCAATCTAGCCTGCTCCTGACTTAACCTGTCCTCCTCGCGAGCTTTTTCCTGAGCTAATCTTATCTCTGCTCTTATCCTATTTGCCTCTTCCAAAGCTAACTTGGCTTCTTCTCTTTCCTTCTCTCTAGCTAGTCTATCTTCCTTTCTGGCCTTCTCTAAAGCTAACTTAACTTCTTCCTGTGCTTTTTCCTGATTTCTCCGAACCTCTTCCTGTGCTAATGTTATACTAGCTGTAGTAATTGTTTGAGCAACTGCTAACTCTGCTTTGACTTCTGATTTTACAGTAGCTGCTGATTTCTGAATCTCAGTTTTTAATTGTTTAATGTTGTTATGTGTTAACTGGTGGAGGGCTTCAAGGTCTTTGGTCAATGTACTTTGACCTTCCTTCATGGTTTCAAGCATCGTTCGAATGAACGTCATATCATTCGTTGACATCTTTCTTCTTTTCTTGAGAATAAGGGAAGTATCGACTACAAAAATTACCAGTGAATATCCAGATTGACCAACGCATGCATTTTATACCAGTAATGGAATATATAGAACATCTTAATCCTACTTACATCTATTTCAATCGCGACTTGTCTCGTATATCTGTTGTCCCATTTTACCGAACTGATATCGCTTCATTTTATCATCTCACTTAACCTATGTTTAACAACATGAATTTACTTTTAAATTTACTATTACATGACAAATGTCGTTAGCTGGTTTACAAATTATGCCTCACAACTATAGTGTACTCCACTAAACTCCTGATGTTGTGTTCATCTCAACAATCATTAAATTTGGGATCGGCATTTTTCTTTTCAAAACTAATATGGCCTCACTCTCGAGTACTTCCAAACTTCTTCTCTCAAGTGCTCTTTCGAATGCATTTCGAATGCTTTTCGAACGCCCCACGGATGGGTATGCCATTTAAATAATATATCTATCTATATGCGCCCGAAGAAACCCATCAGTACTTATATCCAAAGCCCGAAAAAGGATTGCAGACATGTAAGTTACCCAGCTCACAAGCTTATCATGCCTACTAAGTAAAATTGGGAATTCCAGGAACATACAGGATAGATATTATTCGTAAAGAAAATAGTACTACTAGACAAGGTACAAATTTCTACTATTATTTACATTTAGAACAACCGAGAAACTCCAATCTCGAGGGGTGATAAGGTCTAATCTATAGTGAGCGCCTGTATCTATACCTCGTAGTACTATTTTCGACGATGACGACAATGAAAACGGAATCAGTTTAGATAAAATTTGACTAAGTTGCTAAAAAGCACTAGCCGTTTATTAAGCTAATAAAACATGTATAACAACTGGCTTCCTCCCTTAATATTGTGTCTCCCTGACACTTCAACAAAAATAACTGCAAAGATAAATTTGCACATGGCATTACTGTCGTAAGACAATGTGAAACGGCTTGACATTAAGTATTGCCCTATTTTATACAGGTCCGCTTCAACTATGAACCGTAGTTCCATATCTAATCAAATTATTCATGAACTATGTGCATATATACATCTTTTTATGAAATTCAAATTTTACACTTCATAACGTCGAAGATTAAATTTTCTTTCTTGGTTGGTTGGTTCTTAAGTTTAGGGGCTGCGACAACGCGGTCATGTAGCCCCGTGTACTTTGGGTGTGTGTAGAATCTGTCTGATAACCGGTGTTAATTGTGATGACTGTATTAGTGTGTGTTATCTGTCATTTCAATTTAAGTACTGCAACTTAGAATTTTTCAAATAGTTCCTACTTTTGACGCCAAGCGCCACCGTCAACGACTACTAGGCTAAGTTCACAACTCATCTGCTAGACGCCACCGCAGTCGGCTCTTGGCAACGAACTTAGAAACCTAAGAGCGTTGTTTACAATAACCTATCAAATTTAGCTTCACACAGGTGCAATTAGAGGAAGGATCTTTAACATGCCATAAATCTATGACATGGGACCGCCGGCTTTACTTCCCCTCCGAAGGAAGGCATACTGAGGGATTTTTAACGCTCTTAAAAAATCCGACGGCTTCGGCCGGGTTTGAACCCGCTATCTTGGGCATAGAAGCTCAGCATGCTACCGACTACGCCACCGAAGCCGCCTTTTTTTTTCTTTCTCCAATAAGTCTTTCATCTACTCCATTTCTCTTAAACATCCAATTCAAATTCAAACATACACCGCAACTATCGTGTTGAAAGTAATAAATACTCGTCATAATCAATTGAACATAAGTGACAAACATTTAAGCTAAGCACTGTTCCTTTTTACCTTTATCTATATATCATGAAATTCTGAAATAAGTGCTGAAATTCTTTACTGAGTTAACAATCTTCTGATAAACGTGAATACTGTAAGTGCACGGCATTAACCTTCGTTCCCACACTTCTCCTCCATAATTATACAACAATTACTCTCTCTCTTAAACACCCTGTACAGAATCTTCCTTTACTACACTCTCATAACTTCACAATTATTGCATTCAATACTAGAAAAATTTAAGAGACTCCCCTGCGTCCCTTTGTAAACTTACGTAACTCCTTTACGTTCATATCTCTTTAATCTGCACGGTAATTCAACTATAAACTTCTACTTCAATACATATACTTCCTTTACTTAACATTTCTCTTCTATAATTGATACAACATCGCCTCGTGCTCGTAATTTCATTTCTGTAATAAATCTCTGTACTTTCACCTTTCTAATCACCCTGTGATTTAACTTCGTTAACTTTCCTCTTCACGTGTTTAAATTCAGCTTTACATTTTATTACAACTTTTCAAGAAATATCAGTAAATATTCATATTCTTAACAAAAGATATAAGTTTGACTTCATTCCATTAATATTTGTTTAACAAATTCATTTATGTTTTTAACGCTCTAAATTTCATTAGACATATGTGTTTAAGCTTTTCGTAATACTTTCGTTCATAATAAATTTCTGACACTCGAATCAACATCATGAGTTGTCGAAATATTCTTTACACTTCGTGACGTTACTTCTTAAGTATACTGTACTTAAATTTGCTCCAATAAATTTCATTTTACTTCAATTACAATCTTACTCCTTCTTTACTTCGTTCAACGTTCTATTCCTTTTAAATAGTTCACTCTACATTCCTTTTTAACGCTCTAAATTTCTTTAATACAATTCCTTCCAATAATTTGCTTTCCTCTAAACAATTCATTTGTATTCCTTTTTAACGCTCTAAATTCCTGTAATACAATTGGTTCTAAGTTACTCTGAACAATTCCTTTATATTCCTCTTTTAACGCTCTAAATTTCATTAGACAATTGATTCTAAGTTACTCTGAACAATTCCTTTATATTCCTCTCAATTCCTTTATATTCCATCGCTGCGATAAAACAGATTTAATTAAATTAAATCTAACGCAAGTATGAAAATATTTACACGATTTTACTTTACTATAACCTTAGTGTTAATAGCATCATCATCATGCCAAAATTTCGTCCAAGTGACTGAAATTTCCAAGAAATACGGCAAATAACTCCGTAGAAAAATATGAAAATCACAATAACAAGATCTACACAAATTTAATTACTTTGACAAAATTATACGTTTTAAATAATGCAGTTAAGAAAAATGCTATTGAAAAATATGCGGTTGAAAAATATGCGGTTGGTCAATTGGATAATCACACAACTAAACTACAATTCTACATTATAAAAGACAATTTTCTCACTACCTTGTGTTGACTTCTGTACTGCTGAAAATACTTGCATCGCTCCTTCCAAACCAAACTTGTCGTGTTCATAGCAATGTCCACAGCTATGAAGACCGGTTTTGTGACAGCAGCAGCTGGACTCGCGGTGAATGACCTCGCCGTGTACAGCTCTGCCAACTCCCGTCTCTCCTTCACTCCAAGTAGGCCGGCTTCGATTCTCCATCTCTTCAGAATAGACATCATGGTTTCTTCAGAATAGACATCACGGTGTAATACTGTCGTTTATGCAAGCTTTTTCGTATCTCAAGATGTGTTAAAACTCTCGTAGAAAAGTATGAGTTTTGCTCGGTGATGTTGCGCTTTGCGTAGATATTTGTAGCGTCTTTCATGCTAGTGAATCTGGAATTCAACTGACATTCTTGTAGTCTTCAACTTCCCCATGCTTAACTTAGCACATGTTAATATTCATATTCTTGATAATATACTTGAGACCTCCCCGTTGCTGCCTTATAACTTGCATTTTCAATACAATGTTCAAATAAGCTCTTACACGTAGAAATATTAAGTAGCTTCTTGTCGAAAATGTTTCTAGCCATGTGGAACACTTTGCATAAGCACTGCAATATATAGTTGTAGCTTGCTCCCAAGTTACTGAATGTTCTAGAATTACACTCTTCCTTACTTCCAACCTTTGTGAACCGTAGCACTATTATAAAGATACTCGTTTATGCTCGAGGTCTTGTCTCGTTCAAATCTCAATTGGAAAGAACTCTCTCGTCCTGCTCTCCGCATTCCTCAAGTTCTCGTCTCACTTCCTCTCCTCCCGTGGTGTGACGTAACTCCTACCACCTCTCCTGACTTCCGTCCGCAGTTCGACCTTCGCCTCTTCCCCTCTCTCATGACGTAACTCTCGCTTCAAGTGGCGTGATCTTTCTCGTAATGTGAACCTCCCCCTTTCGTATAATGGAATATATGTCCATCTTTAAATCATTCCTACTTCCTTGCTTTTTATAAATGCATAAGATCTATAGTATTTCACTCATTTCCATACAGTTTTTCCCATATTACTCAAATTTTTAATAAATAAAAAATTTTATCCATTCATTTATTTTCTGGGGTCTTGGTTCATCTCCCGATCAGTTCTTGAGTAATGACCTTCAATAAATTCTGGCGCAATACCTACTGATTACTTCTTCTTCATCCTCCATCTCTTCTGATTGTAGTTGTTGCTCTTGCTCTATCTCATCCCTCTCAGTTTCGAACACCTCTGCATAGTAATCTCTCCATGTTTCCAGTACTTCTTCTACTTTGGTTTTAAGTATGCCGTCTTTGTTTTGTATACTTCTCACTTTCTTCCCATATTTTCCTCTAAGTCCTTTGACAAATGTCCAGAACCTTCTTTTATTTTCATGGAAAATTTTCTCTGTTTCATCTCCAAATTCTTTCCAACTATCCTCTTTCGCTTGCCTGACAATTTGTTTCGATACATTTCTAGCTTCCACGTATTTCTCCCAGTCATATCTCCTCTTGCTTTGTACATATTTCTTCCATGCTTCTTTCTTCTCCTTTACTGCCTCCTGCACCACTTCATTCCACCATCTAGTTCTCTTCTGATAGTCTCCTACTGTCTTCATCCCACATATGTCTTGTGCTGTTTTCTTGATGATGTCTCTTAGTACTTCCCAGACTTGTTCGGCTGAATTCATGTCCGTATTCCCTCTGGCTGCCTGCAGCCTCTGATCCAACTCGTCTCTATATCTCTTCTTCTTTTCATCATCATTAAGTTGGTCTATGTTCAACTTGGAGTACTTTCTGGGTCTATGTGGCTTTGGTGTCCGGAAGTGCGTAGTCATGACTAATAGGTGATGTTCAGTACTCATCTCCGCACTTCTAAAAACTTGGACATCATCAATTGCATATCTTGCACTCTCTGTGTATGTAAAATAGTCTATAGCACTCGTTACATCTCGTCCTTCAGCTACGTATGTCATCTGATGACATTTCTTATGGGGAAAGAAAGTGTTTCCAATAAGTAAAAGATTATCTACGCAAAACTCAATCATTTTGTCTCCATTACGATTCTTAACTGCTTCTGCCGCATATTTGCCAACACATCCATATCCTTCCTCAAACTCATTACCTATCCGTGCATTCCAATCTCCCGTGACGACATGTTTATTCCCAACCTGAGCTCTGTTAATTGTTGTCTGCAAGGCTTGGTAGAAGTCATCTTTCTCTGCTTCACCCCTGTCTTCTGTGGGTGCATATATCTGGATGATCGAGATGTCCTCTTGTAAGCCGAGGTCCATTCTGATTATCCTGGAATTTACTGCTTCCCACTACCTTACTTGGTTGTTGAATGTAGGACTTAGTATGACTCCCACTCCCTCTTTGGCTCTTTGATCTCTATCCACACCGGAATACCACAAGGTATATCCTTTTTCCATTGCCATTTGTCCACTACCCTTCTTCTTTGTTTCACTAATCCCCAGCAGAGGAATTTTATATTTCTGCATTTCATTTATTATTTCTACTTCCTTTCCTGTCAGAGAAGTTAGATTCCATGTAGCCCATCTCATTGTCCTTTTCTCGCAGGGTCGTATCATTTTTATCCGTCCGGCTCTTCCGTTTGTTCTCTGAATTTGAAAAGCTTCACCCGACGTGGGTAATCACCCCTACGCGAGCTAGCACAGTGGAGGGGCTGCCTCCTCACAGCATCTGTGCCTACTGGACTTTTCTGTCAGGGTTGTTCCCCCTTATCTGAGCATATCCCGTTTTAAGGCGCCGGAAACTCACCCTCACCCCTCCCTTACGGGCTGGGATTTGCTGGTTGCATTGCTAGGCAGAGCCTACCAACTAGGGCATTTCTCAGTATTTACCAGAGACACCTACTCAGCATTGGTGTCCCCACCGAGGCCCAATAACCAGCCATTCACCCTCCTCCTTTCTCAACCAGGCTTGGGACCGGCTATGGCGGAGTTCTATTTCTTCTTCTTGGCCCATATTAGCTCTCATTTCTGCATATTTTTGAAAGTAGTATTGGTTGTTTCTGGATCTGGCTTCGTGGAAGCAATTCTGTGTCACCTGCCTTGCCTTATAACATTCATTGTTGAACCATCTTTTGGCTGTTCTTTCACTGTGTGAATTGGTAGTTGAGTTTGTAGTCATGTCATGGCTTCGTCTAGGCTTCCTTATTTCTTTCTGGTATTGCTTCGTTTATGCATTTCAGCACTCCACGTCTATATTCCTTGTTCCTTGAGTGTCTTACTTGTGCTTCCGGGTGTTCTGTGTGGGTTTTTTTTTTGTATTCAGCTGGCATATTCTCTCTGTTTGGATTAATGCCCACCCTTTGTTCTAGGCCTACTTCATCGATCCCTTTATTGCTGCTTCGTGCTCTTCCCGTTGTGTGCTATGCATGTGTACAGTGAAACCCCTCATATCCGAACCCCGGAAATCCGAAATCCCGGGTAATCCGAACAAGGATCTTGCGACAATTTGATGTTTGAAAAAATACACGTAAAAAAGAGAAACTTAATTATTTAGTCATAAAACAATCATATACTCTGCATTATGACCGCATTTTACATAATTAGTTGAAAAATTAACAAGTACAGTTAGCATAGTGTAAAAGTATCTACATAGACTACTTATCACATCCAGGATTGAGAAACAGAAACGTTGGTTATTATTATTCCGTAGGTAATCACTTTGCTAAAACAATGAAATAGCAATAGAAACACACAAAATATCACTTATCTTTCACTGGAAATCAGTTATCTTCAATATTGTAGAAGTGACGAAAACCTTCCCGCGGAGGCAATTGCGCGCCAGCGTCGCACTAAGATTACATCGTTTGGCGTGGCTGCTGCGTGTTGTTCTACGAAGCGCAATGTGATGTCAACAACAGATGTAGCTTCAGTATAAGTCACATTGTCTGCCGAAGTTTCTTCTTCCTCACTGTCATTAGCTACATTGGCGTCATGTTGACTTTGGACCAGACTCACTATTTCATGTTCGCCTGCCTCGCTCAATGTAGGCTACAGTCCTATACCGTAACGAGGGCTGGTCATTACGTTATGGATATCTTTCGGCTAATCCGAACAAATTGAAATCCGAACAGGCTACAGCCCCAATTAGTTCGGATTTGAGGGGTTATACTGTATTCAGATTCTGAGTTGACTAGTCTCAGGCTAGGGTCTGTTAGGAAATCTATTACACTGTCCATCTCAGTGGCGGTTCTTGCTATAGCGCAATGGCGCAATGAACCCCCATTGAATTTGACAATATATTTACCATTTTGTCCCTATACGTAACAGAAATATTTGTCAGAAGACAGCGCGGAGTTCAAATGCAGTTACCGAGCGCGAGGAAGTGAAGCCGGCGCAAGATCTTGGCCAATCTTTCCTGCAGAGTAAGGTAGAGCGTTGGCATGAGGCATGTAGCGGGGGTTAGAAGGGAAGGGAACAGTGGATACAGGCCAAACATGTATCCATCTTACACGCATGCGCAATAAGATTGCTGAATTCGTTCTTAGTCCAGCGACACAAGCCCTTCAAGGTTGCGGAAGAGGTATACACTCCGCCATCTCTTAACGTGTTTGTAAAATAATGCGGCCAATGTGAACATACAGCGATAGTGCTCACCAGGGGCGCTGCCACATTAGACTGTTTATATGCATCCATAATTTATCCATGAATTTATCTATATAAAGTAAACTACCTAGCTATTTATTGTATTTGAAGGCTAATTAAATAAACGATTCAGTTAGATTGAAATAATACCAATAAAATAGCGGAAGAAGGTGTCTTGTTAGTTGTTACGCTCCGGAGTTATCCAACTCACTACTGTAGTTCCACTATTTTCTCAGGTTTAAGTTAGTCACACTGTCAAGTGCTGGAACGTAAATCACTTTCAGTATTTCCTTGTGCATATTAACTGCTTAAAATTAGTGACTCTGTAATTCGATTATCTTTCCGCGTCCCCCAGGGGCTCACATCTAGTGGGACGTGGATTGGCGACCACGGGACCCCAGCTGAGTCTGGCATTGCTTCCACTTACTTGTACCGGGCTCCTCACTATCTTCTTTCCTGTCGACCTCTCTTAGTCAACTCTTGTTGTCTTCCTACCCTGACGGTATTAGGGTATCCGAGGCCTCGGGAGTCTTTTCCTTTCCCGCCTTCATTGGCCCTTCTCTCATCTTTCCTGATCCCTCCTTCTTCGTGGGATCAGCCTTCTTTCCATTATAGTTCCTTTTCTCTTTAAGATTCCTGCCCTGTTTTTATGAATTGGCTCCCGGTGTCTCTAAATTACATTTTGTGAGTTTTTTTTAACTCAAGCACATTTTGTATGTTTTTCAATCTACATTGCACTTTGTAAGTATTTTCGACCTAAACTCCATTTTGTATTTTCAATCTCAATTGCATTTTGTAAGTATTTTGAATTTCAATTGCATTTTGTTGAGTATTTCGAATCTACATTGCATTTTCTAAGTAATTTGAACCTAAACTACATTTTGTGCATATTTTTAGCCTACTTTCGATTTTTGCAAAAATGAAAATAGACTTATGATCAACACAGGGAGAAAAATTGTGTGTCTGTGTGTGTGAGTCTGTGTGTGTGTGCTCTGAATGTCTGTCCCCCCCCCCTTTCCATTCGAACACGGTGAAACCAAATTGAACGAAATTTGGTACAGAGGTAGCACTAGCAAAGAGCACCTCAATGTCATGTTTTATATCACCGCCATCTTGACGGAAACGTAATGGCGGCCACCCAAATGTCAAAGCTTAAATCAAATTACGACTAACCTAATCATTCGATCTCTACCAAATTTTGCAACATCATACCTTTATGGGGGAAACATCTTTTGACCAAATTACAAGGTCATCCGCCCAAAAGTTTGCGGATGGCGGCCATGTTTGTGTGCAAATCGATTCCCCCTATTAATTCAAACACGGTGAAACCGAACGGAACGAAATTAGGTACAGAGGTAGCACTAGCAAAGGGCACCTCAGTGTCAGCTTTTATATCGCGGCCATCTTGACGAAAAAGTAATGGCGGCCACCCAAATGTTAATAGCTTAAATCAAATTACGACCAACCTAATCATCTGATCTCAACCGGTTACTGCAATGTTATACCTTTATGTATGTAGAATCGTTTGACCAAACTAAAAGGTCATCAGCCCTATAATTTGCGGATGTCGGCCATGTATGTGTGCAAATCGATTCCCCCCCCCCCCCATCTATTCATTCACGGTGAAACCGAATTAAACGAAATTTGGTACAGATGTAACACTAGCAAAGGGCACCTCATTGTCATGTTTTATATCGCCGCCATCTTGACGGAAACGTAATGGCGGCCATCCAATTGTTAAAAGCTCAAATCAAATTACGACCAAGCTAATTATTTGATCTCTATCAAATTTTGCAACAACATACAGTACCTTTTTGTGGGAAGCATCTTTTGACTGAACTACAAGGTCATTAGCCCAATAGTTTGCAGATAGCGGCCATGTGTGTGTGCAAATCGATTCACCATATCAATTTAAACACGGTGAAACCGAAGTGAATGAAATTTTGTACAGATGTAGCACTAGCAAAGGGCACCTCATATTCATTTTTAATATCCGTATAACACGTTGTATTTCTACAAGCTATTACAACCAACATTCAATTATACTCCTTGAAAAGGACAAAGAGTTATAACAATACCCATGGATTTAGGAGAAAGTAGGCCATATGTTCTTTACTGAACATCTTGTTTAACCTAAATTCTTTTTATGAGTTTACCTTTTATAAGTATATCCATTCTTCATTTTGTGAGCCATTTCAATCTGATACTCGATTGCTGTAAGATTTGAAGTGTTGCATGTTCTTAACCAGGCTCATTACCAGATGGAGCCTGTCATACAGGTGCGTGTTTGTGCGTGTGTTTGAGAGAGAGATCGAGAGAGAAAACTTTGATCTTCTCTAATAATGCTGATCCAGGGTTCAAGTTCTGGTTGAGGCGAATGATTTGAACTCACTGTGTTTGAAATCGCTCATCGTAATGTTCATAACAATCTGTACAAATTTTGAGGTATCACATGTATACTGTTTATCTTTGTAGTAGATTAAGGGTCCCCCATTTGAAGTGAGTACTCTTTTCTATTGAACCCCCAGTCCAGAAAGTCACGAGCCGCCACTGGTCCATCTTCATGCATCTCTTGTCGATTCAGCAGTTGAAGTCACCAGTTACCATTAGAGGTTTGTTGTCATTGAATGATTCAATGCCTCAACCAAGGCTGTCAATTATATTTTCGACGTATATGTTTGGGTTGAAGTAGGCTTCTATTATGTTGAGCTAAGTAAATATCGCTATTGTGAACTGTGTCTATAGGATCGTCTGCATTGGTTATAGGTGCGGCTTAACGAAGCAACTTGCATCTCCCAGCTCTCTCTTTCCCTTCCTTGCTAGAATGTGCGCGCTATAGACTTTGTCCAGTTCCGCTTCTTCGGTGGAGAAGGTTTCTGTGAGTGTCACGATGTTGTACGTGTTCCATCTGGTGCTTGTGTCTATGGAGAGTAGGGATTTTAGACCCTCCACGTTACATATCAAGACTTTAAGTAGAGTTTTTGAGTTTGCATAGCTAATTCCCACTGTGGGATCTGTGTGGCATATTACCGCAATTTCTGTTATTGGGAATGTTTGGTTTCTTAGTGGAATTTGTAGGGGCCAAAATTTGGGTAGTCTATTGTTTCCTTTCTGGTGAATGAGACTGCAACTCTAAAAGCCTTGTTCATAGTAACAGGTAATGTGACTAAGATACAAAAGTTGAACATTTTATCGCTAGAGGTTGTTATTGCATTTTTCTGCATTTTTTTTTTGTCGCTAGTTTTGCCGCTTAGTTCGAAAGTGGTGCACACAGAATAAGGCTTTACAAACAAAAACCTAACATGGGGATTACTCCCCAGACCCTCTTGCTTGTAGTACAAGAAGTAATTTTCGTCCAGACAGTCTTCTAACCCAGCAGCCGCCAATTTTCTTCCAGACAGTCTTCTAACCAAGTAGCCTAGCAACCAATGGTTTCGTCCATACCGTTGTCTAACCAAGTAGCGACCAACATTGCTTTGTCTCGTCCAACTTTAGTACATCAGTAATTTTCATCCAGATAGTCAGTGGTGCAGTATGTCGAGACCTAACAGAGACCTACGAGATATAATTGGTATTCTCTGAAATTTTGCATATGTGACACATGCGCAGTTGAGTACTTCACAAACTTTTAATATAGTTTAGTCGTGCATCTCTTAATGGAAACAACAGAACAGTAGCAATGACTACGACAGACTGGAGGAAATCTATGACTTCAAACATTTAGCACCGTGGTCAGAATAGCAACCCACAGTTTCCATCAAGTGTGTACTACAAGTGTTTCACATGCCAAACACGGAATCTATTCTCCGTCCAAGGAATCTGTGAAGTGGCATTTTCAAAATATGCTGTCCGTGCATATGCTGCCAGCTCCAATGGGACGCGAGGCCTGGGGATGTGTAGCGCGGGGAGAGGGGGTACAACTTGGGCTCGGCCTACCTGCCCGCATTCGGTGAACAGTGTTCGTACTGAGCGGACTGCAGTGCAACCGTAAGGCTGGATCAGTGTTGCGATCAGGAGACCGCCGTATTGTTCTGATAGTATATGAGAACCTTTCCACCCGTGGTGGTAAAACTGTATCTGAGTGCGTTGCAGAGACCTCTGCTCTTACAGGAGTTGGGAAAACTAATATATATATATACTGTATAAGGTACGGAAAGAAGTGAACATGATGCAAAGGAGGGACAGACATCTTCATTTCGTTACACTGGGTAAAAAAAACATCCAAATCGAGCCCCACCGTTTGCAGATTTTGATGAATTTACGTTGGAGGCAGTGCGAAGGATAATTCATCAGCAGTTTTTCGTGAAGAGGCTGCCGCCGTCTCTGCCACAGGTAAGCTTTACTCTTTAATAATATTATAAATTCATAATTAATTATTACGAATATTATTATTATTCACATTGCTAAATGATTTTTTTACAACAAATTGTACTGGTAATACAGTCCAAATAACATACAGTAAAATAAGACAAGTAATGTGCCCTTTCTTCATAATGACTGATATATCAATAACATTTCAGATCGTGGAGCTCATTCGTTCGGATGACACAATATCAAAGGTTGGCAAAAGCACACTTTATAAGATCGTGACCCAGAAACTAAACTTCAAATTCGAAAGAAGGGGAAGGAAAAGTCTTTTGATCGAAGAAGATAGAATTACAGCGTGACGACACCGATACTTGACGAAAGTACGGCAGTTCCGTCATGAAGGGCGAAACGTATACTACCCTGATGAGTCATGGGTCAATGCTGGACACACGGTCCCGCGAGTGTATACAGATACCACTGTTGAAAGTAGTAAGGAGGCCAGGAAACGAAGGCTTACAACTGGATTGCCAAACCCAAAAGGGAAGGGAGAGAGGTTAATCTTCCTACACGTAGGCAATGAAGAAGGCTTTGTACCTGCATGTTGCCTGACCTTTGTTGACAAAAAGTCAGCTAAGGTAGAACAAGGCGTATTTAAACAAAGATAATATGGTTATGGTAATTATGTCTCTGAAGATATAACGTTCTATTTCTTTTATACACAGGGGACTACCATCAAGAAATGAATGGGGTCGTATTTGAGGACTGGTTTACTAAGACACTTCTTTCCAAGCTTCATCCTCATAGCATGATCATAATGGATAATGCACCCTATCATCCAGTTAAACTTCATAGGGTTCCGGTGCGCGGGTGGCAAAAGGCCGATATTCAAAAATGGCTTCAGGACCATGATATACCGTACACGAACGAGATGATAATTCCTCAGTTGCTACAGCTCGTAGATAGGGTGAGGGATCAGTATGTTGGATTTCGCATTAATGTAGCAGCAGAAGAAAAAGGGCACTCTGTTCTGCGTTTGCCGCCGTACCACTGCGAACTTATCCCATCGAGCTTTCCTGGGCGAACATAAAAGATACAAGTAGTTCCGTGAAGAACTAAAGCCTATTTTCATATATCCTACTTATGTTAATTGCCACTACCAACATACAAAATTTCAGTTTGATTGCTGTAATAGATTCATAGATATTGAGAACCGACTAAATATTGCAGATGGTCGCCATGTTGGATTTTTATATACCGTTAAAGGACAATTATTGCGTAGGTTCATTATAAAAACTTTCACTTCGATCGCATGGTTACGACACAAGAAATAAAAACTTAATTTTAAAATTCGCACAGCCACCATCTTGAGGTTTTGTAAACAAATGAACTAAATTAGATACCAGTGCATTACAATGTGTAGGCTATAAACATTTGCTGTAACAAGTTTCAATGCGTTTGGATCATTAAATCGGGAGAAAAGTCTATTTAAAACTTTCATCTTCGCTTGGCCGCCATGTTCGTTTTGTAGTTAACCAGTCTTTGAAAGTCTCATAGATGAACTTCCAGTAGTGCCCTTTATCTCCGTACAAAATTTCAGGGTGATACCGGTAATAGTTTCAGAATTATCAAAAACCTTATAATAGTTTCAGAGGTATAGAATGCCGGTGAAATATTTCGCACAGCCACCATCTTGAGGTTATGTAAACAATTGAAGAAGTTAGAAGTCGGTGCATTACAATGGGTATAAACATATACTGTACCAAGTTTAATGGCGTTTGGTTGGTTAAATCGCGAGAAACGTCGATTTAAAGGTCGCAAATTTGCTTGACCCCTATGTTGGTTAATAGTTACCAGGTTTTCAATGGTTACATAGGTAAAATTCTATAAGTTCCCTTTATCACCATACAAAATTCCAGGGTGATATCGGTAATAGTTTCGGAGATATTGAATGCTAGTGAAATATTTTGCACTGCCGCCATGTTGGATTGGTGAGACGTAACAAAATTTGAAGGGCACGGTCGGGGTCGTCCAGAATAGTGCTATGAACTTACCGAGTTTCATTGAAATCGCTCCAGCCGTTTAGATTTTATTAGGGACACACACACACACACGGACAAAAGGTGATCTCATAAGCCTATTTTTTTCATAAATGAAAATAGGCTAAAACTTACTGACGTGGAATGGTTGCTGAATGATTCTGTGGTCGAGGTTAATGCGGACTTATAGCAGTCGTTAATACAGCATGTCGAAGACGATGTGGACAATTGATGACTTAATGGAAGAGCTTGCTGTCGACAACATGATAATCCATTTGGGAGAGGACAGTAGCAGCAACAGCAGTGATGATGCTGATTCCATTGGCAGTGGTATGTCCGGTATAGAAGTGTGTTTTATGAACTGTATGGCCATTCTTATCGGCGTGACTTCACCTGATTTGATCGTTGTGTGATCTCTGCCTTCGTTTCTACAAGGAAAGTTATAACTTATTATAAGGTTATAATTCTCATCATCATCATCATTTCCCCTTATCCAGCTCCTGCCGGGTCGGGGTATTTATGGCACTTCTCCACTTTCCTCTTTCCTTCCATGATCTTGTCCCAGTCCAGATTTCTTTTTCTTACGCTGTTCTTCACTGAATCAATCCACCTTGTTCTAGGTCTTCCTCTTGCTCTCTTACCCTTGCACTTCGCCTCCAGCATCTGTCTTGGTATTCTATTTTCCTCCATCCTCTTGACATGTCCAAACCACCTTAGTTTATTCTTCTCAATTCTCTCATTTAGTTTTCCCATCCCAACTTCCTTCCTAACATCTTCATTCCTCACTCTGTCATTCCTTGTCTTTCCTATCATACTTCTTAGGAATTTCATTTCACTGGCTTGGATTCTACTCTCTTGCCTGCTTGTCAGGGTCCAAGTCTCAGCTGCATAAGTTAATATGGGAACATAGTACACTTTATACATTACCTCCTTGCTTTTCCTTGGTACTTCCTTATCCCAAACAAGTTTTCTTACACTTTGATAGAATGCATTGCTCTGCTGTACCCTCCTGCCAATCTCCATGTCCAACCTACCAGTTTGCATCAATTCACTTCCTAGGTATTTGAACGTGTCCACAATTTCCAAACTCTGACTTCCAATTTTCACAGTGCCCATTCCTTGTCTTTCCCCTCTTGTCATCACCATGGTCTTTCTTTTCTCTATACTGATTTTCAGGCCGTACTTCTGAATATTTTCGTTCAGAGCATCCAGGTTATAATTCTGTAAATCTTTAATTCTGTAAATAAGTTACATGACGGTACCGGGAATTGAACCTGGGGTCACCATAGCAAAAGGCAGGCGTGCGACCCCAACCCCATTATTTCTGTAGTTAAGTAAATGATCAGCAAACCATATCAGCCTATTAACTTAATCTTTATTATTTACAACTGCATTAGGCCTAAGTTATTAAGCATGACCAATACAGATAAGAGGGCTATTATTGCCGGCGATAAACCCTCTAAAAAGCGCACGGTTCTAGGAACTCTGAACTTTAAACGACAATTACAACTGAACAGCTGGAGTGATTACAGTCAAATTACAGTACAACTAGGACAACACTTTCCTTAAGAGTCCCTGCAAATATCAGTGTCACGTGTTACTTCTACGAGGAGTTGTACATTTTTACTGATCTGCCGTATCTCTTCACAGAACGGTCCAAACAAGTTTATTTCTCAGCTGTGCGTTTGGTTCCCTTTCAGAAGTATGATTTAATTTATATTTTTTCAATGGTAACTGATGAGATGTAATTTATTTCTGTTGATATTTGTGCAACAAAATGTTAAGACCACATCCTGCTTTCTGTAGCGAGAGCGCGGCCAGCAACTAGGCTCCGCCCATCACGTTCCCCTCTCACTACATCCGTGTGACGACATGCGCGAACCTACTTCCCAGATTCCGTGGATATATCTGTGAATTGTGTGGAGACATTTATGGCAGACATCGCCAGCTAACTTGCACTAAGATACCCAAGTCATTGACAACATTCTGTATAGCCTACCGTATCTATGTACATTGTACCTGTTTCTATATAATTCAAAATAAGAACCTTAACAGCTACTAACTTAATAAGTTTCCAAATTGTTTAAATTTTGAATCAAGCAATAAAACACCCGTTTATTGTAGGCTAGGCATACTTTAATAATAATTTTGTTAATGCAGCCAATTGCCATGTATTTTCTTTTCAGGACGAGTCAGGGAAGGGGTTTTGAAAGGAAATCGGCCGTGGACCTATTAAAAGGAACCGTCCCGGCATTTGCCTGGTGGTGAAAATGGGAAACAACGAAAACCATTTTCAGGATGGCCAAGGTAGGCGCGATAGCGCTCGCGGCCACCGAGGCCAATCTAGGCATACCTTAGAAGTACTATTCACTATTTATGATGAATTTATTCTAAATGCACTTTCGTGCGCAATTATACTATTATTTAGAAGTACTATTCAGGACATAACCTTACATCACACTATAAACACCTACCAAATGTTTCAAGTGATCAGCTTGAGTTATATGATAATCCAGCTTGGAAAGTTGGTTTGGTCTATGTTTATCGACCCAGAGACCCGTACCGCCGTTCATTTTTACGTAGCACAATATCACAAGGAATAAAAATTAAATTATATGCAACTAGCTCTAACCAAACACATGGGCAAAGATTTCCCGCTCTAACTTGCAGAAACACACCATCGATTCAACTTGGGTTCAACTATCGATATACACAGACTCGGACAGACTTCTCAACATAAGACATTGGAGTGTATTTTCTTTTAATATTGAATTTGCATCGTGAACAGTCTCTCTCATGAATGGCGTGAATGAATTATTATTTACCCTAACTGGCGTATCTCGCATTTTACAATTCCCTGATTGAGCTAGCCTTTAACTTACATGTCCAGTATGTAATGGTGTGGTGTAAGTTGGTAGCAAGCTCGATAGCACTGGATTTAAATGGTCGACAGCTGCTTACTAGTCGACAGTAAAGTTGTTGTGGGAGCGCGGTATTTCAAATTGTGTAGCAAGTATGGTGTTCGATTTCCCACAATTGTATAAAACCACATCCTCCCCTTTGACCTACCTTTCTATCGGGGGCGGGGGGGGGTAATTGATGCCAAAAGAATAACTTATTCTTTCTTCTTTTATAACCGCAAATACTGCAAGATATGGGTTGTGGCTCATACTGTGAACTGAAGAGGAAGACAGACAGACGGGAAGAATGGCGAGCTGTTACCAACCAGCCTCACGGCTGTTAACCACGGCACCCGAGGCCATACGATATTATTATTATTACCACAGAGAGAGAGGATCACTGTAGTCAGTCCATCCTTTGAAGGGATTGTTCGGGCTTTGCGTTCCTCCCAGTACTTCTTAAGACGTTTTGATCATCGTGCCCTTTCCTAGGTTGAAAATGTGCGTGTTGTGGGCTCTTTTCTTGTAAGGGTTCTTTATAATAATAATACCAATATGGCTGCAGCCTAGCCCACTATAGCATGTGTTTTATCATTCTCACAACTTAAGTCGTTCTTGAATTGATACTTCAGTTCCCCCTCATATATTCCACCATAGAGATTGTTCTTAATTTACCACCTTATTTCCCTTTGATATCACTTAAGAATTGTTTCCTAATTTGGTTGGTTGGTTCCTTAGTTTAGGGGCTGCGACAACGCGGTCATGTAGCCCCGTGTACGTTGGGTGTGTGTAGAATCTGTCTGATAACCGGTGTTAATTGTGATGACTGTATTAGTGTGTGTATCTGTTTTTTAATTCAAGTAAGAACTGCAACTTTGAATTTTTCAAATAATTCCTACTTTTGCCGGCAAACGCCACCGTCAACGACTACTAGGCCTAGTTCAGAACTTAGCTACTAGACGCCACTGTAGTCGGCTCTTGGCAACGAACTTAGCAACCTAAGAGCATTGTTTACATTCTTAACCTATACAATTTAGTTTCACACAGGTGTAATTAGTGGAAAGTTCTTAACATGCCATAAATCTATGACATGGGACCGCCGGCTTTACTTCCCCTCCGAAGGAAGGCATACTGAGGGATTTTTAACGCTCTTAAAAAATCCGACGGCTTCGGCCGGGTTTGAACCCGCTATCTTAGGCATAGAAGCTCAGCATGCTACCAACTAAGCCACAGAAGCCGCTGTTTCCTAATTTGCACCTCCTCATTTCTCACTTAGTACCACTTAGATGACCTCGCTATTCCACCCCTTAAAACCTCAATAACTAACAAACTAACCCACTTAGATGACTCAAAATACCACCCTAGAATTTGTTCCTAACTTGCCACCTTTTTTCTCTTTAAAGCCACTTATATACCCACTTAGAGTATACAGGGGTTCTTTTGATGAATCAGATCACCAACTGATCTGCAGTGAATTAGGCAGTTATACCCAGGGCTATATTTGTGACGGTACGCACCGGTACGCCGTACCGAAACCTCTGATCGGGGGAAAAGTCGAATATACCTAGGTATAACATAATTTTTAGAAATCTGGAACGTTAGTTGTAAGTCAAGGTCAACTTGGTCTTTGCCTGGACTGTAGACTACTTCTAGCCGTCCGCAAATGGCCAGCTGACTCATCCTACCCCTCCCTAGCCTATCCCAATCCCAAGAATTTGCTTATGTTGACAACTGCAATCAAGACAGTTCCAGTGTCTTCAAGCGAATGTGAGAGAGGCTCATAACTGATTCCAGAGCGTCTTTGTTAACACAAACTGACATCCTCACTACTTATCCTGAAGCTCAATGGCCCACCACTCACTCCTTTTGATCCATCAAAGTACGTGGAATCGGGGACGGCACTCCGCTCTGCATACTAACAGCAAGGTGAGAGAGAGAGAGGAGGAACATACAACTAAAACTTTTCTAAACTTTGGAGAATTTTATAAACTGTGAGGTAATTATGCAACGAGCCTATAATGGCTATAATTAAGACACGAGTATTTTTATAAAACGAGCGTATGCGAGTTTTATAATTTCCATACGAGTGTCTTAATTACCATTATAGGCGGGTTGCATACGACTGTTTATGTTCGACGATAATTATAACTTTATTATATGTTTTAACATAAATATTCATAAATATCTGTTGAGAGTCAGCCACTTGAATGTTGTGGTTGGAGAGCGAGCGCTAAGTATGATTCTCTGTATTTCAAGATCTCTGAACGACCGACGCATGCGCTCTGTGTGCTTGCAATGCCATATGCTGGCCATATGTTTACATCTGCCGCCCCTCAGTAATATTGTCACCGGAGTCGTTTCAAGACAATGTGCTGTGTAGAAATTAGTGTTAGTGATATTAAGGTACAGTGCTGTTTCTTGTCTCATATTCGCCAGTTTATTTACGTGAACATATGGACGGTGCGTATTCCATGTCGGTAATTTATTATAGTTCGATGTTGTGTTTATGTCCGACATGTTGGATTTTGAGCGCATGCGTGAAGGTATCGTTACCTAATTGGTCAATGAACGAGCTCTGATTGGCTGGAGAAACTGTATCATAATGAAAAACAGTGTTATAATGACCATCATTATGATACAGTTTTCTGACACATAATAGTGAGGGTCGAACATAAAACATGTTTAAGTACAGTAACTTTAATAATAAATAATTACGGTATTTCAGAAAACTGTAAAAAGAAAACTATAAAACAAGGAATAAAAGATTGTTGGTGAACATGTGTGTATTTTCTAACCGAATGTATTTAATTCTTTAAATTACGTAAAAAAATAAATTGAAATAATATACATTGTTTGAACCCTACCAACCTGGGCCCAATGTCTGGGAAGCCAGGCTCTGCCTGTCACAAGTCAGGACCAAAGGGGAGTGACAGAGGAGTAACACCTCTTTAAAAAACCTTGGTCCAGCTGGCCCGGCTGGTAGTTCCTTGTAAGGGCCCCTTACCAGGGTTACGGTAAAGTCCTCAACGACAACTGTGGTGGAGAAGGTAGCCTTTGGTACAGCATAGATGGCGGAAGAGGCATCCCAGTGCTCGGGATAAATAGAGCAAAAGGTATCTGTTTTAACTAAACAGATATCAGCATTCACCCGATAACGTCTGTTCCCCATGTTAGGGGCGGTTATCAAAGGCGTCTGTTCCCATATTGGGCGGCCTATTATGATCCATCTGGCGATTCGATCACAGATGTAACATCGAAGGGGAGTAAACCTCCTTCCAAAATAATCTCAACTTAAGACATGATAGTAAACCACAACGGAAAATATACTCCAGGAGGTAAACAATCCTCCATCACAAGAAACTGTGATGCAACTGGGCCTGCGGAGTCTGGAGAGCCCAAAACATCATGTGAGGAAGAGTCGGAGCTTCCTAGAACTTCACGCATAAGACCTAAGCAAAAACATCTGCTAGGCACACTGAACATCAATACGCTCATGAAAACTGGTAAACTGAAACAACTGACAGATGTGCTGAATAGACGTAATATCCTCATTCTTGCTTTACAAGAAACTCGATACACCGACGAAGATGCTTTTGAGTCTGAGGGATATAGAATTTACAAAGGGAAAGCTGGCATCAAAACCAAACAAAACAGTACTATACTTGGAACAGCTTTTATGATTAAACAAAACTTAACAGAATCAATAACAAATTTTACATCTTCATCAGAACGAATTTCACTTCTCTCATTTCGATCAGGAAACGAAGGCTATACTATAATCAATGCTCATGCTCCCACCAATGAGGACAATAAGAAAAATCCAGAAAATGTTGACGAGTTTTGGGAAATGTTGGAACATGAATCATCAAAGATACCTTATCATCACGTTAAAATCTTAGTGGGTGATTTTAATGCACAGATTGGAAGAGAGAGAAAATTTAGAAACATAGTGGGTGACTTCCCAGCTCACAACCGCACTAACAGAAATGGAGAGAGACTCATAAGTTTCTGCAGACTATTTGATCTTAAATTAATGTCAACCTTTTTTAGGAAATTACCGAGGAGAAAGAAAACATGGTGCTCTCCAAATCCACATTTAGGTTCATATCAATTGGATCATGTAGCAATTACAAAACAGAACTTTAGAGAAATCATGAATGTTAGAGTAAGGAGAGGATTAAATATTGATTCTGACCATTTTTTGTCTGAGATCAAAACTAAATTCCAACCAAATAAATCCAAGCCAAAAATTCCAAAAATTCCTAAAATAGACACAAAAGTTTTATCAGAAAATAAGACTGAATTTATCAATAAACTGCATACTAAAGATAAGAGTAACTGGGAAGAGATCAGAGATGTAATGATAGAATCAGCCAAAGAATTGGGACAGCCTCCAAGGAAAAGGAAACACCGATGGTGGAATACAACATGTGATGCAGCGATCGAACGTAGATTAGCGGCTTGGCAGTTATGGAATTCCAGGAAACGAGAAGATGACTGGATTAATTTTGTAGAGATCAGAAAGCTAACATCCAAAATCATCAGGATAGAGAAACGTAATTATGATAAGAAGCGATTGGAAGAGATAGATATAGATTTTAAAAAGAACAACACCAGACAATTCTACAAAGTATTTCGAGAGGAGATCCAAGGATACAAACCAATGAACCTCCATTTCAAGGATTCAACTGGTAGACTGGTCACTAATAATAAAGACAACTGCGAGTTACTAGCTAAATACTTTGAGGAACTTCTTAATTGCGAAGAACCTTTAGAAAGACTACAGTTTACATCACCACAAAAAGAGAACCCTCCGTCAGAACCACCAACTGTCCAACAAATAGAACAATATATTGACAATCTTAAAAATAATAAGGCACCTGGTGAGGATGGGATACTAACTGAAATGTTGAAACTCGGTGGTAAATTTGTAGCTGAAGCTTTACACAAAGTTATCAAGGAATGTTGGGAAAAAGGAACAATTCCAAATGATTGGAAACAGGCAATAATCCATCCCTTGCACAAGAAAGGAGATAAGACAAACCCCAACAATTATAGAGGTATTTCCTTACAGCCAATCGCATACAAAGTTCTTTCTAAAGCACTGCTACACAATCTGGAAGAACAAGCAGAACATACTATCGGCGAATACCAAGCCGGATTTAGAAAAGGGAGATCTTGTCCAGAGCAAATTTTCAATCTCAAAACAATCCTTAGAATCAGAACAATACGTAACCTCAACACAGTTGTATCTTTCATTGATTTCAGAAAGGCTTATGATTCAATAGACAGACAGTCTGTATTCCTAACGCTAGCAGAATTAGGGATAGATAAAAATACCAGACAACTGGTTGAACAAACACTAACAAATACAACCTCAAGAGTCAAATTCCTAAACGACATTTCAGAACCCTTCCAAATCAAAACCGGAGTTAGACAAGGTGATGGGCTTTCACCACTTCTATTTAACTTGATATTAAACAAAATCATGAAGGAATGGAAACTTAAATTATGCGAAAGAAACATTGAAGGGGTCCATTTGGGGCAAGGAAAAGGAAGATTTGAGGTGAAATGTCTTGCCTTTGCTGATGACATAGCAATCATTTCAGAAAACAGATTTCAAGCACAAATAAGGGTTGAAACCCTACATGAAATAGCAATAAAAACTGGTCTTCAGATTTCGTATGAAAAAACCAAATATATTGAACACAGACACAATGGAGAAAAATATCTAACAACTCAACATGGACAGATTCAAAGAGTTGATAAATTTAAATATTTGGGAGAATGGATCCAGTCAAATGGACTTGATAACACATCCTGCAAGGAGAGATTCAGAAAGATGGAAAATGCCTATAAACTCACCCAACATAGATACAACAAACGATCAATTTCATTCCAGGCAAAAATCAGGCACTACACAACTGTAATTAAACCAGAGGTATTATACGGATCAGAATGTTTAACGTTGAACAAAAGAGGTGAACAAGAGGAACTGGAAAAGAAAGAAAGGAAAATACTTAGGAAAATTTTGGGTCCCCAAAAGAATAAAGATATTTGGATGAAGAGAAAAAATGAAGACCTTTACCGAAATGTGGAAAAAATTACAGACTCAATTAAAAGACGGAGACTACAATTTTATGGTCACCTTCATAGAATGGATAGCAGCAGGCTAACTAAGAAAATTTTTGACTACATCTCCAAATTTAAAAACACCACTAGATGGCTGGAAGAGATAAGGTGTGATCTGCAAAAACTGAAGATCACAAATAACATCATTTCTAATAGGGTGGAATTCCGGCGACTGATCACTACCGCAGATTTTTCGATTCTGCAAGTTCCACATCAACCACGGAGAGTGTTATCAACGGAACAGAGGCAGGCCATCAGCCAACGTATGAAGAAGTTTTGGGAAGAAAAGAAAAAACGAAACAATGTACCGTAGTCTTAGGTTCAAAGCGGTCTATAATTGGCCAAATTCTAAATATATATATATATATATATATATATACATTGTTTGAATGATAGCCTAGTTGGCCTACATTAAAATTTAATATAGGCTGTCCACGGATTAATTTTTAAAGGTGTTCAGAAAAGCGTAAAAATATCGTTTTTAGAACTCTATATTTCAATATCCCCCCTCCCACCACCTCCCGGTAGACCACAGTACCGGAACCTCTTTATTTACAAATCAAGCACTGGTTATACCTAATATGCAGAAAAGAGGGTCTATTTGAGCAAGCATCAAACATATGGGAGTGATGGAGTCCCACCCCATATGACAGCTTTGGAAATGAAACTGGCAATCGAACTGGTAATTTTTTGGGGTGCTATTTAATATTTAAAGAGGTTATGTAGTGAAGAAAATAGAACTGGCTGAGTCTGCAAGTAGGATGAGAGTGGATATTCTAGGTATTAGTGAAGTTAAGGTAACGGGTGATAGAGAGGAGGAAGTAGGAGAATGCAAGGTGTAGCCTACCTGTTGAGTGTAGAACGAGTTAGAGCAAAGTAGGAAGTAGTGCTGTATGTTAAGAGAACCGTACAATGTAACAGTTTCTGTAAAGTAAGTTATGTAAATGAATGATTAATGTGGAGAGAATTGGAAATCTCAGGACTTCGGATCTGGATTTTTTCAGTGTAAGCTCTATGTGAAGGGGTGAACCAGTATGAAGTAGACTGATTTTATCAGGCACTGAGTGATGTGGTAGAGAGAGTTAACAATAAAGATAGTGTAGTGCTGATGGGGGATTTTAATGCAGGATAGGACTAAGATGTATGAGAAGATCAAGGGCAAGTGGGGCGAGGATAGGGAAGCGAACACCAATGGGAAATGTTTACTGGATTTCTGTTTTAGCATGGGTTTATCTGTTGACAACTCATTCTCAAAGGATAAGGGGATTCACAGATATACACAGGAGGGTAGAGGAACCAGGTCAATAGTAGACCATATCGTTACCAACTTCCAATTTAGAAAATTGATAAGGAATTGCAGGGAAATCATGGGAGGAATTTGGAGAGTTTTTGGAAAGTTCCCCCTCCAGAACATCTTTCGACTTTAAAGCACACAGTTTTGTCTGGTATGGCTTGTCTCCTCACAGTTGGCAATGTCCTTTGATTCGTAGTGCTCTGTAAATGTCGATAGCTTGACAGCCCATTCAGGTAGGCCTACTGTATATAGTCCTACATTTCCCATAATATTCTTAGTACTACAATTCATACATGATTGATTCAAACCCGGCCGAAGTCGTCGGATTTTTTAAGAGCGTTAAAAATCCTTCAGTATGCCTTCCTTCGGAGGGGAAGTAAAGCCGGCGGTCCCATGTCATAGATTTATGGCATGTTAAAGATCCTTTCACAGACTAAACTTGTGTAAAGCAAAATTTGTTAGGTTAGATTTCGTCAGAACGCTCTATCAAAGTTCCAACGTTCACCACTAGGTATCATTGATATCTGGTGGCGAAAGTTGGAACTACTTGAAATTGAACGGAACTTGTAGCTCGCCCTTTAGGGTGTCCGCTGGAAGCAGCTACAGACTCAGGCGAGCCGAACATGTCCTCGGACACTCCCGGCACTAAAAGCCATACGATAAATAAATAAATAAAATCTTCTATTTTAATACATAGAACACCTTTCTGTGCGACTCGGTCTTTGTTTTTGTTTGTAGTAAGTCGCTAAGAGGAGTCACTTGAGCGTGAGGAATAGCAGCACCTTGTGTCCCAGTCTATGTGTTTCCCTCTTCCTATATAATATAGTCCATTCTCATTCATGAATACCATATGAATACTCCCACCGCTTTTTTCGTCAATATTTATTTGTGGCTGGGTAAAGTGCTCTGCTGTGTCCAAAAAATCTACAAGGAGAAGGTACTGTCTCTTCACTGATGTCTCCAGCTTCACCACATACTGGCATCGGCCGAAGCCGTCGGATTTTTTAAGAGCGTTAAAAATCCCTCAGTATGCCTTCCTTCAGAGGGGAAGTAAAGCCGGCGGTCCCATGTCATAGATTTATGGCATGTTAAAGAACCTTCCACTAATTGCACCTGTGTGAAGCTAAATTGGATAGGTTAGGAATGTAAACAACGCTCTTAGGTTGCTACATTCGTTGCCAAGAGCCGACTGCGGTGGCATCTGGTAGCTAAGTTCTGAACTTGACCTAGTAGTCGTTGACGGTGGCGCTTGGTGGCAAAAGTAGGAACTATTTGAAAAATTCTAAGTTGCAGTACTTAAATTTAAAAACAGATAACACACACTAATACAGTCATCACAATTAACACCGGTTATCAGACAGATTCTATACACACCCAAAGTACACGGGGCTACATGACCACGTTGTCGCAGCCCCTAAACTTAAGAACCAACCATACTGGCATCACTTCTAATGCGCACCTTGATTTTTGAGACAATTTGCCCAAAAAAGTGTGAATTACATTTGAGTTATTATGGCGACTTCTATTTCAATGCTCAGAAATTCAGGTGACTCGTGGGGGTGGGAGTAAAATTGTCTGACCAGGATTAGCATACAAATGGCTCTTCAGATTCCTAGGATTTTCACAACCGCAATGATACAAGAAAGATGAAAATTTGAGGAGAGTTATATTACTTTTCAAAGCACAGGATAGGCTATATACAGTGACTCACATTGATATTTGGCATGTGTTATAGTTTGATACAGTACATTACTTTATTAATGATATAATTTACAAACAAAATAATAATAATATACGGTATACTAATGGATGAATATAATGTTTTCAAGACACAATACTTAAAAATACAATTTCAATTGTGGAATATTGAAAGAAAAATAAATTACTTTTTGAGAAATACAAAATATCAGTCACTTTAATTATCAGGCACCCATATATCACCTTTTAATAAGACATAACAGTCAATTATTATACTTTGTAGCACCTCCCTTTCTGCGTATCACCTCTTGTAAACAATGTCGCCTGTTGGATATCAGTCTTTTAGTAACGCCAGCCTGGATGCTTCACCATTCCTCTTCAATTCTTCTTGAAGTTCATTCTTAGAACAAACAGGGGTTCTATGAACCCTGTGTTTGAATTCTGTTCATAAATTTTCGATTGGGTTGAGATCTGGGCTTTGGGGCAGTGTTTCAATCACTTTGGGACAGTTGTACAAGAGCCAACTTTTCACAATAAAAGCTGCTTAGGATCATTGTCCTGATAAAATTTAAAACTACCTCTGAAGCTCAATTTGTCCTCTTACGGAGATATTCCTTCAAGATGAGGAGATAGTCTTCTTTCTTCACAGTGCCATCAATCCTAGTAATTTCACCGACTCCACCAGAAGACATACAGCCCCAGTTCATTATGCTTCCTCCACAGTGGGCTGTATATTTCTGTTTTCCAGTTCTGTATTTGGCTTCCACCACACATATACCTTGCCATCCGAGTCGAAGATATTGAATTTACTTTCGTTGGAAAAATTGACATCGTTCCACCAAAAATCATCTTTTGCAAACTGCAATCTCTTCTTTCGATTTGCTTCGCTAATGAATGGCTTCTTCCTCACAGCTCTACCCGTTGTTTTCTTGTTTCTTCATGTCTTTTAAATTTCTTTTAATCGTTTTTAAAAGAACTTAAATTCATTCACCAATCAGTGTCATTTCATCCTCATTTCTGTATTTTAACGCGTGTGACCATCACCAACAAGGTGAATATTTTAGACTGTAAATTTACTGAACTAGGCTGAAGGAGGACTGCTTGGAGCTCCGAAACATGTCCCTGAAGAGGAGTTAGCACCTCAAGCAAAGCAAGTTGTGTTGTACAGTGGACATCATCATCATCATTTTCAATCTGGGTGTGGCAAACAAGCGCTCTCCATCTTGCCCGATCTTGATACAGCATTTGTTCTTGGACATCGTCCCAGTTAAAACCATTCTTCTCCACCTCTGATCGAACTGTCTCTATCCATCGTCTCCTTGGTCTTCCTCTCGGTCTCTTCCCTCTGAAGTACTTCTTAGCTGTTCTATAGAGTTATCCTTCCTCATTACATTGCCATACCACTGAAGTCTGAGTTTCCCCAGAAAGTTGGCAACAGGGACCCTGATGCCAGCTCTTGCTCTGTGTACCTCATTTCTGATCTTGTCTCTCCTGGTACTTTGGTTCATAATCCTAATAAATCTCATTTCTGTGGCTTGAATTCTACTGTAATCCTTACTTAGCATGTTTCCATACCATAAGTTAGGATTGGAACAAAGTAGGTGTGATACAAGGTTGCCTTTGCTGCCAAGGGTATATTTTTGTCCCAAATTCAGTGCCGAACTTGGTTATAGAAATGTGATGCTTTCTGTGTCCTATTTAGAATTTCTTGTTTGAGGGTATTATCCTTGGAGACCATACTTCCAGGATACTGGAAGTGAGAAACAGATTCTAGTTTTGCTCCCTCCAAATATATGGTCCTGAAAAGAAAAATACATTAGTAAAATTAATTAAATATATGTTTGAACTTTTCCTCTTTCTGCTAATGGTCATTTCAATAGTCTTGGCCTTGCTGATCTTCAGGCTAAATTCTTTAAGTTTGTTGTTCCAAGCAGTCAGTCTCTCCTGTACTTCCACTTCTGTTTCTCCCCATAAGACTACGTCATCTGCAAATACCAAAGCTCGTGATTCATTTGCAGTTTCCTTAATAGATAATAAGTAGATACATAATGTCAACACGGAAAATGATTATAAAAGACCTTCATATCCTCATGACTCGGTGTACTGTTTCAGGATGGACACCTAGAACAGTTCCGCTGCTAATTTAGGAGCACTAAGCCCGGGTTGTTTCTTAATCTGTCTCATCAATCTCCGTTCTTCTCGCTCAGTGAGTTTTTTAGGTTGGCCTTGCTGAGGAAGTGATTCGAGCCTGTCTTCCTTATCAAATCTTATGTTTCCTATTGTGCTCCTTGGTATGTTCAAAAGCTTGCTTATTTGTCTCTGAGACATCCCCTTAGCATGATGGAATACAATAAGTTGACGTAGCTCATACATGGTATTCTTTCCTTTCCGACCCATTTTACAGACGTTCTGCAGCAGCACTGCACTGTGCTTGAGTTAACATCCATGGTAGTGTTCAACACATGGGGTGGTTGAATATTACAGTGGCGCACTCCGGTGACACTTTCAACATACATGCTATTAATTTGGAAACTATAGAACACCACACATTAGTTTCCGGTTGGTTTCTCAGTTTAGGGGCCGAGACAACGCAGTCATGTAGCCCCGTGTACTTTGAGTGTGCGTAGAATCTGTCTGATAACCGGTGTTAATTGTGATGGCTGTATTAGTTTGCGATATCTGTTAATTCAAGTAAGGAAAGCAGACATTCGATTTTCAAGTAGTTCCAACTTTTGCTACCAAACACCACCGTCAACGACCAAGGAGCTTAGATATCTAACCTCCGTGACTTTCATAGCGCTCCAAGGAACAACAAAAATTCGACATGCAAGCTGTCCTCTGGGCGTCAAAAAACAAGCTTGCACCCGGCAACCGAGGCCATACAATGTTATTACTTCTTTTCAGCGTATAATACTTGCGGTATTAATACAAGAGTCGCCCTGGCTGAATATTAATACGAGTGAGTGTACGTATTCAGAAATATTGGGATTTTGGGGCAATGAATTCTGTCTCTGACCATTCAAGTATTACAGGATATGAAAA
The DNA here is from genome assembly GCA_946902985.2 of Meconema thalassinum. NCBI lineage: Eukaryota > Metazoa > Arthropoda > Insecta > Orthoptera > Tettigoniidae > Meconema > Meconema thalassinum. The sequence continues at coordinate 380,839,137 of OX336394.1, read as the reverse complement.
TGATACATTTTACAGATATACAAGAAATCTTTATTTATTTTTTCCTCCTGAAGAGAACCGCATTGATGCGCTGCATCTTCCACTAAAGCGGCGATCAAACTTTGAGAGTTTACACTCTTGTCCGATGTCACTGTAAGCGACAGTTTTGTATGAGAACAAGTCTCGGCCATCTTGAAATTTTCTTTAGTAACTGAGGGCACAATCTTATTATTTCATACCCAAAATTTGAATGTTTGTCTATATAGCTGTTCTGATCAAAATGAAAATTGGGGGGGGGGGGATGTTTTGTTGTTTTACAGGGCACAGGCTAGGCGATTTTTAATTTACAAAAATATTGATTGGGGGTAAGAGGGTTCTTAATTATTAGAGCACTAAATATATGATTTGTTTAAATAAATGGCTCAAAGGAGTTTTATATGGAAAAATATGTTTTAAAGCTTTGTTATTGATTTTGAGGGACAAGTGGCCAACCTACCGTATTTCAATTATTTAGCCACAAAAATATTTACGATACGATTTCGTTGACTTGTAGGAACTGTACGAGCCTTGCGGTCTTCCTAGCACTTCTTCATTCGTATTGATCTTCTTGCCCTTTCTTGGGCGGAAAATATTCTTGTTGGAATTTTCTTTTTTATGAGTGGAAAATGATAAGTCATATTTTTAAGTGCTTAGTTAAACTTTTCTTATTTGTAGCATCTTCTGTTGTCAGGCCAATTTCTTTTAACCGTCAGCATCCAGTCGTTTTTTTTTTTTTGAAGCAGGGGGCTTCATTCATTCCAGACCCGGTCGGAGACTAGAAGTAGGCTGTGGATTTTCATTTTCATTGTACTGAAATAGTTGTTTTAGAAGACGTGAATCTGGCATTCTCATGATGTGCCCTAAGAATCCTAGTCTTTTCTTTTGCATGGTATCAGTAATGGGTTCTAGGTTGTTATAGACAATATGTTAGCTATTATTCGCCATTGCCCATCTTTTTTATAACTTTTATTGATACAAGTTCTTCCGTTTTGCCTTTCGATCTTCTGTAATCTGTCAGTTTTAAAATGTTCATTTAGATGGAATAATGTTTCTGCTATGTATGTGGCTTCCAGTTTTATGACTATTGTTATGTTTAATTTTTGAATTAATTGATAAGTATTTCTCTTTGTAACTTTCCCATGTTCACGTTTGTGCCCGAGATAACTTGTTTGTTCTTATTTGAATCCATGCTTTCTCATTTACGTTGTTTGTTATAACTCTCCTAGATATTATTATTATTAAGCTTGATTGGTCACATTGGACCACTTGAGTCGTTCCACAATCACTTCTTCTTTGAAGGTATTACTGCTTGGTTCCTGCGCTCTTTCCAGTACCTTTTCATTCTTTTAAATCGGGATTTTCTCAACTCATCTGAAATTTTACAATTTTAATTTTTGTACCATTAATTTGTATTCCTTTTAAGGGTGTTGGTTTTTGTGGCATGATTTCTGATTTTTCAAATGATATCTTAAGGCCAATTTTATTGGCAATGGTCTGAAGCTCTGATATCTGTGTTTTGGCTTCCTATAAATCTTTCGCCAATAATGCCATGTCGTCTGAATTTTTCTACCTATTTTTATATTTGGAGGGCATTTCTTAGACCATTCCCGCATTACCATTTCTAATGCACAATTAAATAGTAATGGTGATAAGCCATCACCTTGTCGTAAACCGGTTGTGACCTCAAATGGGTCAAAGAATTTACCTCTGAATTTAACTTTTGATTTGGTGCCGGTAAGAGTTAGTTTTATTAGATTTGTCAATTTGGGGTGTAATCCCATGTGTCTTAGAATTTTTAATAAAGATTCTCTATGAATACAATCATATGCTTATATGCTACTCTACTAAATAGAAAACAAAACTTAATAAGAAACGAATTTACAACCGTGGATTAACTATCCAACACAGGAAGGATGAACTACTAACGAAATAGCTAAACTAAATAAGCCAACTACCGTATCTAATACACAATAGATTAACTGCTAAAGAAATAAAACTGCCAACTAAACAAAAACCATGAAACTATCAATTAACAAAAAGTGTTTCCACAAGCACGGAAACAAAGTAGCAATACACAATGCAGCACAAAGCAACGATTAACATGTGGGATGGATGTCTGCGAGCGGAACTGTACAGCATGATGTCATAACATCCGCTCTTCCCATGGCCTGACTTCCTCCCTCCGGAAACAAGATGAAACTCACATTAAAACTAAAACCAAGGGCTTATCTACGTGATTGAAGAGAATGAAACAAAACATTGTACATTTGCCGTATTGACGTACTGCCGTGAAGTTAAAGCCAGTTTACAATTAATACGGTGTCTGTAATATTTCAATCGAAGGTATAGGTAAGAGCTCTTCTTCGCGGCTCTGGCGTGTTGTCCTTTACTCTCAACTTATATGGAAAAGGTATAGTGACCCATTCTAAAGTTCAGAACATTGTCTTAGATCCTCTGCATATAGTAACAGTGGTGGTGTTTTAAGGGCAGAACACCAAGGTCATCTGCCCCTACCCAAGGAATCTGGAGATGATAAAACTGAATGAAGGTGCACTGAGGAAGTCAAATGACTCTGGACAGGGACATACAAGCAACAGTACTCTTAAAACCTTCCAATAACAACACAAACTTTATTCACAAGTAGCCACCAGCAGAACAATTTATGGTGTACACCTATCTAAAGGACATCTCTAAAATGTTGATCGACATTTGTAAACTCAATCCACTGAAGCCTTACACGGCTACTCACCCCAGCGAATTCATATTACAAACGTCAAAAAGTCTGCTATTCTGACCAATGGGACCTGGAACTGCCATAAGACAGCAATCCACTCGCATGAACGACCACAAGTTATTTCATTGAAACACTATTAGTTCATTTGTGATATTTTAATTCCCTGCATTAGAGTTTACAATCTTCACAAACTCGGGTTTGAGAGAGGCCCCTCCGACGAGAAAGCCATCAATGTCTTCCGCCTTGGCAAGCTCCCTACAGTTGTCAGCAGTCACGGACCCACCATAGATGATGCGTACTGACCTCGCGACTTTAGGGCATACATTGGACGACAGCCACGTTCTCAGCTTATTGTGGACCTCCTGAGCCTGGAACAAACAAATGTAATCCATAAAACACACATTCATGGTACATACCTGTGATGTACACTACTAACGTAATCACACAATCAATACACACAGATTTAAAAGGGAATAATATATACCAAACCAGTTGTTATTTTCGTAGTATCATTTGAGGGGCTTGGACATCGTGGTCATTCAGCCCCTGTACTTGGGCGAGTGTCAGAGTTTGTCTGATAACCTGCATCATTGTGGTGGCTTTATTAGTGTGTGTAGTTGTAATTCAGGTGAAGATTGGAAAGGAGGTGGCCATGGCCTTAAGTTCGGAACCGGCCCAAGATTTGCCTGGAGTCATCATCTTGCACAGTTTCCAGCCACTGGCCAGGTCTGTTTGGAACACAGGCCTCTCCAACGTCTTCTGTCTTCCCACCATCTCTCAGCCTCCACCCTTGTCCAGTCTTCTTCACGCTTTCTTCCACCCCCTTCAGCCACCTCTCTCTCGGTCTTCCTCTCGGGCTCTTTCCTTCCCACTACGTCTCGTGTATCCTCCTGGGTATCCTCCTCTTCTCCTCCATTCGTTTTACATGTCCATACCATCTAAGTCTAGATTTCTCTATACCATCCTGTAATGGATCCTCCTTCATTAATTCTCTTGTCCTCTCATTTTTTATTCTGTCCATCTTTGTAGCTCCAATACTGCTTCTCAAGAACCTCATCTCACTGGCCTGTATTTTGCTCTTCTCCCTTCCATAACCCAGGTCTCCGAGGCATACGTCAGGATAGTGACATAGTACGTCCGATATATGATCTTTTTGCTGTTTTGAGGGACATCCTTGCTCCATAACATGCTTCTCACACTCCTCCGGAATGCTTCTGCCTGTCTCCCCCGCTCATTTATTTCTCTATCGTTTCTTTCATTATCTTGTATCAGGCTTCCCAGATAGTTGAAACTCTCCACTTTCTTCAGTTGTTCCCCACCAATTGTTATTCCCATTGTGGTTCTTTCCTTCTTCCTTGTTGTGATCACCATCTCACTCTTATTTATGCTAAATTTCATCCCATATCCTTGTATTATTCCTTCCCACACGTCCAACTGTTCCTGTACTTCCTCCTCCTTGTTTCCCCAAATCATCAAATCATCTGCCAACACCATTGCTTTCATCTTTCCTTCCCCAATTACTTGTGCCACTCGGGTCATTATGTCATCCATCACCACAATAAAAAGTAACGGTGACAGTGCACTTCCTTGTTTCGGGCCGTTTCTCTGTTCCAACCAGTCCGATCTCTCTCCTCCCACTTTCACAGAGCTCACACTTCCCTTGTACATCTCCTTGATCCTCCTTATAGTCCATTTTTCTACTCCTCTATCCTCCAGGGACTTCCATACTTTGTTACTGCATACACTGTCATATGCTTTCTCAATGTCCAGGAAGGCCATCAGTAGATCTGTTCCATACTCATAGTGCTGTTCTTGTAGCTGCCTTAGAGCAAAAATCAAATCCACTGTGGACCTTCCTGCTCTGAAGCCATGTTGTTCTTCACTCATCCCTCCTTCTATCCTTGTCCTAATTCTCCTTTCCAAAACTTTCCCAAACATCTTTGCACAATGACTCATCAGTGTTATTCCCTGATAGTTTCTGCATTCTGTTCTACTACCTTTCTTGAAGATCGGGACAATTATTCCCTTTTTCCAGTCCTCTGGGGTCTTCCTTTCCTTCCATGCTGTCTTCATCACTCGGTACAACCATTGTATCCCCACCTCTCCTGCTGCTCTCACCATCTCCACACTCAACTCATCCACACCCGGTGCCTTCCCTCCTTTCATCTTCCTCACTGCATCTTCCACTTCTTTCCATGTTAAGTCCTTTTCTGTTTGCAGTCCATCTTCCTCCTCCCCGATTTCTTCCTCCTCGCCGTGGTTTCCATTTGGGTTCAGAAGTTCTTCAAAATATTCTTTCCACATTTTCTTCAGTTCTTCCCTATTTTCTATCTCTTGTCCCCTTTTATTCACCATTCTAACATAATCCGTAGGATCCTTCCGCCTCTTATTTTTTACCATCCCATACAGGACCTTTTTTGTACCTTCACTATCCTCCATCATCTTTTTCCACTCTTCCATCCACTTTCTTCTCTCCTCAGCCACTACTCTCTTTGCCTCCTTCTTTCTTTCCTGGTACTCTTCCCTTGTCTCTACCGCCCTATTTTGATACCACCTCCTAAAGGCTCTATTCTTTTCCCTTACTATATCTTTTGTCTTCTCATTCCACCATGGTGTTTCCTTCCACCTCTTCTTACTACTTGTCCTCCCACATACTGCTTCTGCTGCACCTACTAGTGTCTTCTTAAATCTAGCCCATTCCTCTTCCACCCCTCTTTCTTCATCTGTTGGAATTCCTTTACCATTTTGAGGTACTCGACCCTTCTATCTCCTCCTTTCAGTTTCCATATCCTTATACGTCCTTCCTGGTTCTCAGTCCCTTTCTTCTCCTTAGTCCCTCTCAGGTTCATTACCAGCAATTGTTGGTCGCTATCCAAGTTCTCCGGAATAGAAGTGGGAAACCATGGAAAACCACTTCCAGGATGGCAGTTTTGCCTCACGAGATTTGAGTGTACCCCGTTCCAGCCCTCAAACCAGATTTAAATTTCTTGACAGAGCCGTGAATCAAACCCGGACCTCTGGGGCGACAGCCAAGAATGCTAACCACTACACCACGAGGTGGTCTGTATAGAAAACAAAGCCAACTAATGATTGAGGCTGATAAAATGCTTCATTGGAGCAACATGGGGAGGTATGAAAGATACAATGACCACCACGTATGGGACATGAAGGCAGACATAAGAGTGAAGTACTTTGCATTGTTAGCAGCTCTACTCTGGATGCTCTGGAAACAGTTCGCTTGCTTGTGAAATATGGCTCCAATTCTATGTAAAAAGGAGGTCCCATGGCTCATGATCGCGAGATTAACAGTCACATAGAACTACAAGCATCCTTCCTCCCACTTCAGTTGTATAGAGGTCATTTACCAATCATCTGTGAAATAATACAAGAAGCTGCTATATCCCTGACAAAATATAAAGCCATGTGTGTAATTTCCTAAGGGACGAAGGGGAACGTATGTGTGTCCCCCTCAACGCTCAATATTTTTCCCTTAGGCTAACAAGCGCTGGCACACATACCCAGGACACTTAGGCAGTTCTCATTTACATTGATAATCTAAGATTGAACAAATGAACACGATGCACTGGACATCCTGAGCCAATAATTTAAAAAAAAACTAGCGTGTCTGACTTGCATAGTGGTAAATCCTTTGCATCAACCAAGATATGCCATTAAATAGTTGTCCGACTTAGTGCGAAAGACTCATGAATTGTACGAGAAAAGAAGTATGTGCTCACACATGACTGTCCTTCAATTCGTACCAATAAGGTGGGACATGTTGAAAACCGCTATGGTACAACTTCATCAACAAGAGATAAGTGAGCAAGAAGCCCCAAGCTATCAGTGTACAAGTCAACCTATATCCAGGCCACCTGACAGCTCCATGTTATGTTAGCTGTGACGTTCCCACAATGGAATGCTATATATTAATAGTGGACTAGTTCATTCCGAGTTTGCTATTCTAATTAATAAATTCACTTCTTCATTACATTCTGAATTGCTTACATTTTCTTTCCTCTTAATGTCAGTAACTAGTTTACAAGCATCGTCATATTAATATAACTGACTGATGGCATGTACAATGGCCGTGGTGCAATACCTCCCCCATATCTTTGTCATCAATGTTGGAGTTATCACCAAAGTCATCATTGTCCAGGCTTATCATCGTTCATTCACGATCACTTATGATGATCCATCCGTCACCTGTGGAGATTTAATAGTACAGATGTTCTGCAGAGGCGATAGGGCTGTTTACAACATAGAATGCAAATACATTTGTCATTGATAGCAAAATGTTTTATGATATCCATATTGATAGATGAATTCTAAGGTTTAAAATAAACACCAATCAATACTTGAATGTTTACAACATAGCGGTAGTACCGACATCCTGGTGGGGCAAATGGCTCTCGAGTTTAGAGTCCATCTTCCCGTCTCCAGAGATCGCGGCCTCTAAGTACTTGTTGCAGTTGTTTGCCTCAGGACTCTTCTCTGTCTTAATACAGCCATCATGTCTGTACTTATCACCCTGCCCATCTTCAATTCTTTATTCCAGATGTCCAATTACAATGTAGATCTCGAGGGGACTTTGCTAAGATACCGTATATACACGAATATTACCCGCCCCCGAATAATCCCCGCACCCTCATTTTTGTATGGAAATTTAAAGAAAAAACATTTTTGTTTGTTTTTGACACTTTATTTTAAACAAAAATGTATACTATTAACACTGTAATATTGTAAAACTCAGTTAAGAAGTTCTGGCACAAAAAGTTTTTCCACTTAAGACGTTCGATATTCTCGGTCCCGCGATTGAATCAAATCTCGCCAATCTCCGCAAAAGATACTTCCGGTGTTCCGAGTGTAAGAATACAGCAGTTCCGAGTGTCCGCGAGTCTCCAGTGAATCATCTGACCGGGCGAACTACGTCAAGGCTACATGACGTCACGCCATGACAGCAGCAGCTCATTGGACAGTGTTAACCATGAAACATGTGTGAGGAGATATGGAAAACACTGGCCTCTGCCGGGAATACTTCCGCAAACTGCAAGAAAATTAAAATCGGGAAATACAACGACGTAGAACAAGATCTGCGAATTTTAAAACATTCAAGTGCGTGCGCCGAGTTCGGCTCGGCCAAACAGGATACGGGCTGCCCGCGCGAACGGAACGACCGCAGCCCGTCGTGGACTGGGGTGGTCAAACTGAATACGGACAAGTCAAGGCGCGGACTTTGTGGAAAATCACAACTGCTCACTTACCCGCCGCGGTAGATCGCCTTCTGTTAAACCAGGATGATGCAGTATTACACAGTACAGAGTTCGCAGCGGTTGGGCGGCCGAGTTTGCGCGGTCAGCCCGCTTCCTGTTTGACCGAGCCTTTACTGATGCCATGCTATCACGCAACTAACGAAACTGACTCTTGTGTTTGGCTTGCGCGACCGGTCAAGTCATTAGACGGAAATAAACAAGTACACCCGAACAAGCACCATAATAGCGGATACTCGCGCGTGGCGGGCAACTTAAATCTTTAATATTTGGATGACTCAATTAATACCCGCACCCCAATTTTTCACGTCTGATTTTGTATAAAAATGTGCGGGTGGTATTCGGGTATATACGGTAACAATATCATCTATGAATGCCAGGTCCATTATGAAGATGGAGGTTTAACTTGTAGCACCCAACTTTGAATTTCTTGGTGTGTTCTTTACACCTCGTCATTTAAAGGCCATGCCAAACTCGGCTGTCTTTGGAATACATGATGTCACTTGTAATGTCATGCTCAGAGAAACAAGAACAGTGGAGATGATTGTAGAACATGTGGCTTAACACTGTAGGGGCAGATGAACTCTCTGTTCCACTCCTTAAAACAATAACCAAATATAAACACTGTGATAAATGTGGAGAAGAGTAAAACAGTGGTGATGAGTAGAGGTAAGAAAGAAGGAAAAGGAGTAATCAAAGATGGAGATAAGGAATTGGAAGTGGTGAAACACTTCAAATACTTGGGAAGTGAACTGACTGAAGATGGAAGACTAGATTTGGAAATTAGCAGAAGAATACAAACTCGGGAGTGCTTTCTACCAACAGGTACGGGGACTAGTATGGAACAAGGATATACCAATTAAGGCTAAATAAGTTATGTACAAAGCATATTATGTTCCTATAATGACATATGCAGCAGAAACTTGGACAATGACTAAGAGGGATGAGAGCAGAGTACAGGCAGCTGAGATGAGATTCCTGAGAAGTATGGTCCAGAAAACGGGGAGAGACAGAGTGAGAAATGAAGATATACGGAAAGAACTGGGAGTTATCATCATCATCATCTTGCACAGTTTCCAGCCACTGGCCGGGTCTGTTTGGAACACAAGCCTCTCCAACGTCTTCTGTCTTCCCACCATCTCTCAGCTTCCACCCTTGTCCAGTCTTCTCCTCTCTTCTTCTCGCTTTCTTCCACCCCCTTCAGCCACCTGTCTCTCGGTCTTCCTCTCGGTCTCTTTCCTTCCCACTTCGTCTCGTGTACTCTCCTGGGTATCCTCTTCTCCTCCATTCGCTTTACATGTCCATACCATCTAAGTCTAGATTTCTCTATACCATCCAGTAATGGTTCCTCCTTCATTAATTCTCTGGTCCTCTCATTTCTTATTCTGTCCATCTTTGTAGCTCCAATACTGCTTCTCAAGAACCTCACCTCACTGGCCTGTATTCTGCTCTTCTCCCTACCTTTCATAACCCAGGTCTCCGAGGCATACGTTAGGATAGGGCCATAGTACGTCCGATATATGATCATTTTGCTGTTCTGAGGGACATCCTTGCTCCATAACATGCTTCTCACACTCCTCCGAAATGCTTCTGCCTGCCTCCCCCGCTCATTTATTTCTCTATCGTTTCTTCCATTATCAGGCTTCCCAGATACTTGAAACTCTCCACTTTCTTCAGCTGTTCCCCACCAATTGTTATTCCCGATGTGGTTCTTTCCTTCTTCCTTGTTGTGATCACCATCTCACTCTTATTTATGCTAAATTTCATCCCATATCCTTGTATTATTTCTTCCCACAGGTCCAACTGTTCCTATACCTCCTCCTCCTTGTTTCCCCAAATCATCAAATCATCTGCAAACACCATTGCTTTCATCTTTCCTTCCCCAATTACTTGTGCCACTCGGGTCATTACGTCATCCTTCACCACAATGAAAAGTAACGGTGTCAGTGCACTTCCTTGTTTCAGGCCGTTTCTCTGTTCCAACCAGTCCGATCTCTCTCCTCCCACTTTCACACAGCTCACTCTTCCCTTGTACATCTCCTTTACAGAAACTAAATGACAAACTGGAGCAAAACAGATTGAGATGGTTTGGACATGTCAAACGGATGAATGAAGTAAGGCTACCAAGACGAGCACTGGAACGACGGTTGACAGGGAAGAGAGGACGAGGAACACCAAGAATGCGTTGGATGGACTCTGTGAAATATAGCATTAGAAAACGAAACCTGGATTGGAACACCGTGTTGGAAGAGGAATGGTGGAACGACAGAAGCAAGTGGAGAGGAACCATATTTGCCCCCACCCAGTGTCAGCTGGAAAAGGGGAAATGAAGATGATAACGACGAAACACCGTGGAACAGTCCCCTGAAGAAATTGCAGTGATAGAAGCCATTTTTCAGTGTTGCCTAATTCTATTAAAGAAAGCTTTCCAGTCGGTCAGCACAAATTGTGCCCAATTACATTAGGCCGGAAACAACTATTTACATACCCTACAAGGTAACACTCTTTCATGTACCCCCTGAAGAAACACTGCTAGTATTTGAGTACAATTTCCTTAAAATACTTGTAATTTATCCCAGCTCCTTTTCATGGTGTCCATAGAATTTTCAATGTCAATTTTCCTGACTTTTCCTGACCATTTTTCAACAAAATTCCTGACTCGCGAAGTCATCATAACAACGGAAAAAAAGTTTATTGAGCAAATAAATATATATATATATATCTTTTTTATTTGCAGCCTTCACCATCCCCATATCTGCCCAACACTCGCCACATTATTCATTTAAAATACAAAATAAATTATAATGCAATAATACATAAATCAAAGTACTTAATAACTAGAGTGAAGGGGTTGCCACATCCCTACGCCAACGCCAAAAAAGCGTACAAAAATAGGTAAAGAGGTTTTTACTATGATGTACTGTAAAAATGGAAACTTACCATAATGCCCAGTGAGTTATTGCTTTTTATCTTCAGAGATTAGTTGAACACCGGCCCCGTGGTGTTGGGGTAGCGCGCCTGCCTCTCACCCGGAGGCCCCGGGTTCGATCCCCGGCTCCGTCAGGGAATTTAAAATTGACGTGAGGGTTGGAACGGGGTGCACTCAGCCTCGTGAGGACAATTGAGTAGCTGTCTGACAGTGAGACAGCGCCCTGATCACGAAAACCAAGATTAACGGCCGAGGGGACCCGACGCGCTAATCACGCATCATCCCAATATCTGCACGCCGAATGGCTGGGCAGCGGTCGCTTGGTCGGCCTTAGCCCGTCATGGGCTGTATAGTGCCAGGGGTTGACTTTTTTTTTTGATTAGTTGAATTAGTAACATCAAAATATGGCTATAATACACAAAATACTGTTTGGTTAATATAAAATTCCTGACTTTCTAATATTTTTGGCAATTTTTCCTGACTCCCACCAATTTTTCACACTTTTTCCTGTCTTTTCCTGACCAAAAACAAAATTCCCGACTTTTCCTGCCAGTGGACACCATGCTTTTTAATAGCACCTTCCCATCAGTGAATCATACCTGCTGAGGAGTAGCAGTCTTGCCAGTTCCAATAGCCCACACTGGTTCATAAGCTAGAACCACCTTGTCCCAGTTCTTGACTAAATCGGCAATGATCTTGGTCTGCCGATATACAACTTCCTCGGTCAAATCCTTCTCTCTCTCTTCCAGCTTCTCGCCGATGCAGGCGATCACCGACAGACCTTCCTCCAGGGCATGAGCTACTTTCTCGGCGATCAGCTAAAACATAACAAACTTAGGTCACTATAAACCAACATAACATAAATTTAATAAACAAGGAAGGAAACTTTTAGTTTTAGGTGACATGTTAATCATGCGATCATGACCACGGGACCTCCTTTTTACGTTGAATCCGAACCACGGGACATGGCATTTCACATCGAAAATCTCGCATGCATTAACCGGGAATGTAACCCGAATTTAAAAAACAATAATCATACCTGGTAACTTTGGAAAATAAAACATGGGGTTTCTTTAAAATTAGAAAAGGTATCTTGTATGGTATTTGTTAACACTGTGTGAGGGAAGCAGGTAGAACGCAAATGATAACTATCGTATCAATAGGAAATCGATATGGATAAAAAATTATTTATATCGTAGATATAATCCAGATTAGACATGGATCAAGCCTACCTGTTACCCGTTTTTATGTTCGTGAACTCGCTCTGGCTAAACTTTATAGTGTGTGGTGTGACAACTAGGCTGGTTCTGCCTGTGTTTGCTTCTCCATGCTAGTGTCTCTACCTACTAATTATATTGGACATGCTAGCTAACCATAAAACTAATATTTGAATAAATAGTTACAGTGTTTTTAAATATTTAAGACCTCAAGGATTCAAGAACTGTGTTGAGAAGATTAAGTGACACAAACTTTTATAATTTACATAAGAAGCCCTTCGGATTTTATATAGTCATCATCATCATCATCATCATCATCATAATCATCATTTCCCCTTATCCAGCTCCTGCCGGGTTGGGGTATTTATGGCACTTCTCCACTTTCCTCTTTCCTTCCACCATTCTTCTTCCACGATCTTGTCCCAGCCCAGATTTATTTTTCTTACGCTGTTCTTCACTGAATCGATCCACCTTGTTCTAGGTCTTCCTCTTGCTCTCTTACCCTTGCACTTCGCCTCCAGCATCTGTCTTGGTATTCTATTTTTCTCCATCCTCTTTACATGTCCAAACCACCTTAGTTTATTCTTCTCAATTCTCTCATTTAGTTTTCCCATCCCAACTTCCTTCCTAACATCTGCATTCCTCACTCGTGTCTTTCCTTGTCTTTCCTATCATACTTCTTAGGAATTTCATTTCACTGGCTTGGATTCTACTCTCTTGCCTGCTCGTCAGGGTCCAAGTCTCAGCTGCATAAGTTAATATGGGAACATAGTACACTTTATACATTACCTCCTTGCTTTTCCTTGGTACTTCCTTATGCCAAACAAGTTTTCTTACACTTTGATAGAATGCATTGCTCTGCTGTACCCTCCTGCCAATCTCCATGTCCAACCTACCAGTTTGCATCAATTCACTTCCTAGGTATTTGACATGTCCACAATTTCCAAACTCTGACTTCCAATTTTCACAGTGCCCTTTCCTTGTCTTTCCCCTCTTGTCATCACCATGGTCTTGCTTTTCTCTATACTGATTTTCAGGCCGTACTTCTGAATATTTTCGTTCAGTGCATCTAGTTGTTTTTGCACTTCTTCGGTGTTCCTTCCCCAGACCACAATATCATCTGCAAATAACAGTAACTTCATTTTTTATGTCCATATGCTTCCTTTGTTTCCTTTACAATTTCATCCATCACCATTATGAACAAGAGAGGTGACAGCACACTCCCCTGTCTTAGTTCAGTCTTGTTCCTAAACCAATCTGTCTTTCCAATTGGGGTCAGTACCCTGCTAACACAGTTGTTGTACATTGCTTGCACCATTTCCAACATTTCTCTTCCCAGTCTCTTCTTAACCATGGTTTCCCATACCTTCTCTCTGGGGACACTATCATATGCCTTTTCTAGATCTATGAAAGTCATGATCAAATCCTCTCCATATTCCCAGTCCTCTTCCATCACCTGCCTCAAGCTAAAGATTGGGTCCACTGTGGATCTTCCACTCCTGAAGCCATACTGTTCCTCTTGCAACTCTCCTTCCACCTTTCTTCTCATTCTTCTTTCTAATATCCTTTCCAGTATTTTTACTATCTGTGATATGAGGGTGATCCCTCTATAGTTATCACACACCTTCTTGTCCCCCTTCTTAAACACTGGTATTATTAGCCCTTTCTCCCAGTCTTCTGGTACACATTTCCGTTTTCACACACACTTTAGCAGTCGATACAACCATTGCATACCAACAGGTCCAGCAGCCTTTATCATTTCTACACTGATTTCATCCACCCCTGTTGCTTTTCTCATCTTCATTTTCTGCACTGCTAATTCCACCTCCAGCATTGTAATATCATCTTCTGTTATAGAGTCGTCAGGTTGTGTCACTTCCATCTCACCAGTACAATTGCTCACATTCAATAGCTTATCGAAATACTCCTTCCATCGTCCCTTTATCTCTTCTGGGTGTGTTACCAGTATAGAGTTTTAATGTTTAAATTGTTTAATTGCTGAAGATGAGCTAAGGAGCTAGCTTAAAAAAATGTCAAAATAAAGTAAGGATAAATAAATTGTATTGCCTCGGCGACAGAACCTAACAAATTGTTTTATTGCATTTGTAGGTCAATATGGAATCATTATCAAAGTAAACCATCATGGTTTATTTTAAAGCCTCTCAATGAAAAATGGCTACTCATCATCATCATCATCTTGCACACTTTCCAGCCACTGGCCGGGTCTGTTTGGAACACAAGCCTCTCCAACGTCTTCTGTCTTCCCACCATCTTTCAGCCTCCATCCTTGTCCAGTCTTCTCCTCTCTTCTTCACGCTTTCTTCCACCCCCTTCAGCCACCTCTCTCTCGGTCTTCCTCAAAGGTCTCTTTCCTTCCCACTTCGTCTCGTGTATTCTCCTGGGTATCCTCTTCTCCTACATTCGTTTTACATGTCCATACCATCTAAGTCTCGATTTCTCTATACCATCCTGTAATGGTTCCTCCTTCATTAATCCTCTGGTCCTCTCATTTCTTATTCTGTCCATCTTTGTAGCTCCAATACTGCTTCTCAAGAACCTCATCTCACTGGCCTGTATTTTGCTCTTCTCCCTTCCTTTCATAACCCAGGTCTCCGAGGCATACGTCAGGATAGGGACATAGTACGTCCGATATATGATCTTTTTGCTGTTTTGAGGGTCATCCTTGCTCCATAACATGCTTCTCACACTCCTCCGGAATGCTTCTGCCTGTCTACCCCGCTCATTTATTTCTCTATCGTTTCTTCCATTATCTTGTATCAGGCTTCCCAGATACTTGAAACCCTCCACTTTCTTCGGCTGTTCCCAACCAATTGTTATTCTCGTTGTGGTTCTTTCCTTCTTCCTTGTTGTGATCAACATCTCACTCTTATTTATGCTAAATTTCATCCCATATCCTTGTATTATTCCTTCCCACACGTCCAACTGCTCCTGTGCCTCCTCCTCCTTGTTTCCCCAAATCATCAAATCATCTGCAAACACCATTGCTTTCATCTTTCCTTCCCCAATTACTTGTGCCACTCGGGTCATTACGTCATCCATCACCACAATGAAAAGTAACGGTGACAGTGCACTTCCTTGTTTCAGGCCGTTTCTCTGTTCCAACCAGTCCGATCTCTCTCCTCCCACTTTCACACAGCTCACGCTTCCCTTGTACATCTCCTTTATCCTCCTTATAGTCAATTTTTCTACTCCTCTATCCTCCAGGGCCTTCCATACTTTGTTTCTGCATACACTGTCATATGCTTTCTCAATGTCCAGGAAGGCCCTCAATAGATCTGTTCCATACTCATAGTGCTGTTCTTGTAACTGCCTTACAGCAAAAATCAAATCCACCATGGATCTTCCTGCTCTGAAGTCATGTTGTTCTTCCCTCATCCCTCATTCTATCCTTGTCCTAATTCTCCTTTCCAAAACTTTCTCAAACATCTTTGCACAATGACTCATCAGTGTTATTCCCCGATAGTTTCTGCATTCTGTTCTACTACCTTTCTTGAAGATCGGGACAATTATTCCCTTTTTCCAGTCCTCTGGGGTCTTCCTTTCCTTCCATGCTGTCTTCATCACTCGGTACAACCATTGTATCCCCACCTCTCCTGCTGCTCTCACCATCTCCACTCAACTCATCCACACCCGGCTACTAATGTTTCAATATCTCATCTGTAGAGAGTAGGTTGAGCGGTCCAGAGTGGATGCTTCCTTGCAAACTGAAGTCGCGCTACCCTTCGGCCCTGTTATACGTCTTCTTGCAGACAGATTGGCTTCATACAACTTTTGTCCAACTGTCCGTTCACTGCGGTTGTATGGTAGTCACGTGACCTTCAGGCTTCCAATGGTTTGTCCCGCACTATAGTGGAGTATTACAGTGTGGTGCAGTAGCACCTAGTGTAGTGTTATACAGTGTAGGTATTACTACTAGTGGAGTGACACAGTGTGGTGCAATAGCGCATAGTGTAGTGTTATACAGTGTTGGTATTGCTTCTAGTGGAGTGTTACAGTGTGGTGCAATAGCACCTAGTGTAGTGTTATACAGTGTTACAGTATATATATAGTATGATCAAGTAGGGAGTGATAGAGGAGTAACACCTCTTTAAAAAACCCTGGTCCAGCTGGCCCGGCTGGTAGTACCTTGTTAGGGTCCCTTGCCAGGGTTACGGTGAAGTCCTCAACGGTACCTGCAGTGAAAGAGGTGAACTCGGGCACAGTGTGGTTGGCGGAAGGGGCAGCCTATTGCTCAGGTTTAATAGGGCAAACTATTGTCCATAGTTATGATGGGCAGGTTTTGGCCCAACGGCAAAATGAGCGGATGAGGAGCCAATCACTCTCATGGCTCCCAACGGTCATAGAGGCGGAAGAGGCCACGCCAGACGGACTGGCTGTAAAGGCGCACCTCAGTAGTACTTGAGTATGCGGCAGTTCGTTGCAGTCTCTGTGTTCGGTCCTGCATGTCTTATTCTTTGTGAGCCGCAGGATAAGGCTCAGAGATCATAGTGTGTGGGTCTCGTCCTGGCAAGCTGAGATCCACCCTAAACAAATTCACGCCAGTGGCACTTCTTCCGAACGTCACTTTTCTAAGTCCAACGGCGATGGGATATGGACGGTGGGGGCAGGTTATGGGTGTAACTGGAAGCCCCTAGTTCGGACCTGCAGGTTGGCAGCAGATGTGTGATGCTCGTCTTCCGGAGACTCTGTGACTACTCAGGAATTCGGTCCTGCATCTGTGTTTGGGCAGGCCTATTTAGGATCACCGCTGCCCACCCCACATGGGGAAGGCCCTAGAAAAGGTGGGCTAAACATCGGAAGTCACAATCTTGGTCCGGCTGGGCAACCGCACTCAGCAGGTCACCCCTCATGCGGTCGAAACTCAAAAACAGTAAAGAATCACAAATTGATTATTGGATCATGGAACATCAGAACCTTGCTTGATTTGGGCAATAGCATTAGACCTGAGAGAAGGTCAGCTCTCGTAACCCATGAGTTATCAAGACTCAACGTTGACATTGCTGCTCTCAGTGAAACTAGGCTGTCTGCTGAAGGCAAGATTACTGAATCTGGAACAGGATATACCATCTTCTGGAAAGGAAAGGAGGAGGGTGAATGTCGTATTCATGGTGTGGGCTTCGCTGTGAAGACCAAACTGGTAAATTATCACCAACTTACGCCCATTGCAATCAGCGAAAGGCTCATGACTCTCCGCATACCACTCTCAGGAGGTTCCTTTATGACACTCATCTCTGTCTATGCTCCTAGCTTAGATTCTGATGATGAAGTAAAGGCTCAGTTCTATAATCAGCTAAGTGAAATCATCTCCAAGGTACCATCTGCAGATAAACTCTCGCTCCTCGGTGACTTCAATGCCAGAGTTGGGAAAGATCACAGGCTATGGAATAATGTGATGGGCAAACAGGGACTTGGAAAATGTAATCCCAATGGACTGTTGCTTCTTGGTCTTTGTGCAGAACACGAACTTTTCATTACCAACACGCAGTTCCGGCTACCTGACCGCTTCAAAACCACGTGGATGCATCCTCGTTCCAAACATTGGCACATTCTTGATTATATCATTACCCGGCAATGTGATAAGAAGGACACTCTTATTACCAGAACAGCAAGGAATATAGACGATTGTTGGACAGATCACAAACTTCTTATATGTAAGCTCAGGATATCCATCAGACCTAAACCACCTAGGAACATCAAAAATTTGCCAAGAAAGAAGTTTAATACATCCAAACTTCAGGATGAATCCATGTACAAACATTTTGGAAACAGGATCGTCACCCAGTTATCAGAAAACCCAGTAACAAATGATATTCAGCAAGAATGGGCCACATTACAGAAGATTATCACACAGTCAGCTGAGGAATCTGTCTCTCATCAATGCCAAAAGGAATGCCTATCTTGCCCATCGTCAACACCCAACTTCCAACACAAAGAGAGATAAACTACTGGAACTCAAGGGTAAATGCCAGACGCAGATAAGGCAGATTAAAAATACTTGGTGGCAACAGAAGGCTCAGGAACTGCAGAGACTATCGGATGCTCGAGACTTGAGGAACTTCTATGCCGTACTCAAGGAAATATATGGACCATCTCGCTCATCATCAGGTACACTGAAAAGCGCTGATAATTCTACTACCTTTACTGATAGTCAAGAAATCTTGGAACGCTGGAAGGAGCACTTCTCCAATCTCCTAAATCGTCCATCAGAAGCTGCTGAAGACTTCCTCTGTGATGTGCCGCAACAACCTGAACAACTGTGGTTGGCAGTACCTCCTACTTATCATGAATTCAGTGCAGCTCTCGCCCAATTGAAACCCAGAAAAGCACCTGACCCAGATAACATCCCTCTGGAACTAATTCAAGCCGGAGGTCATTCCCTCAAAACAAGAATTTTCATCCTTATCCTCAGAATATGGGAATCAAGAAAGGTACCTGGAGACCTAAAGAATGCCACTATCGTCACTATCTTTAAAAAGGGTGATCGCAGTGTTTGTGGCAACTACCGTGGTATATCACTGCTATCAATTGTGGGGAAGATTCTTGCAAGAATTCTACTTAACCGCCTCAAGGTTATCTCTGAGAGGATCCTCCCAGAGTCACAATGCGGATTTAGAACTTCCAGAAGCACAATTGACTTGATTTTCTGTGTGAGACAGCTACAAGAAAAATGTAGAGAACAACAGAATCCACTCTTCTTAGTCTTTTATGACTTGGGAAAGGCATTTGATTCGGTTCCAAGACCAGCCATGTGGGCAGTGCTGAAGCGGTTTGGTTGCCCTCAGCGTTTTGTAGATCTAATCAAAGCTCTCCATGATGGCATGACAGGTCAGGTTTGCCATCAGAATAAGATGTCCGATGAATTTCCCATTACCCATGGACTGAAACAAGGATGTGTACTGGCTCCAACGCTTTTTGCGCTGTACTTGGCTGCAATGCTTTATGATTCACCCACAAACATCCCAGGTGTGGAGATCAAGTATCGTTTTGATGGAGGGCTTTTCAACCTAACTCATCTCCGCTCCTTGAGGAAAACTCAGGTTACTAAGGTTACTAACATGTATGCAGATGATGCTGCGTCACCAACTCTCACACCAGAAGAGCTGCAAGAGTCAGTTAACTGTTACAAACGTGCATGTGATCGCTTTGGTCTTACCATAAATGTCAATAAGACTAAAGTCTTGGCACAACCTTCACCAGGCACACCTCTTCCTCAGTTCAATATCTCCATTTCAAATTTGCCATTAGAACAGGTTGACCACTTCTCGTACCTGGGCAGTACCATTTTTGTGAGCTGTACCTGTGAGCAGGATGTGGATAAGAGAATTGGCACAGCCCATGCAGCATATGGACGATTAGCGCACCGGGTCTTCATGAATAAAGATCTGGCCATGAGTACAAAGCTTATGGTGTACAAAGCAGTAGTCATTTCTACATTGTTGTATGGCTGTGAAACGTGGACCCTTTACCGACGTGATCTTAGGAAGCTTGAGCGTTTCCACCTACAAAAACTTCGATCAATCCTGAGGATTAAATGGGAAGACCGCATTACCAATACTGCTGTTCTGGAAAAGGCTCAA
The DNA here is from genome assembly GCA_946902985.2 of Meconema thalassinum. Classification (NCBI taxonomy): domain Eukaryota; kingdom Metazoa; phylum Arthropoda; class Insecta; order Orthoptera; family Tettigoniidae; genus Meconema; species Meconema thalassinum. The sequence continues at coordinate 380,819,374 of OX336394.1, read as the reverse complement.
ATCAACAGCATAGAATCATCCATAATAGGTCACCAATTTAGATGGATTGGTCATGTCCATCGGATGGATGATGTGAGATTACCTCGTCAAATGCTATATGGCGAGTTATGCTACGGCACCAGACCTCATGGTGGTCCTAAGAGGTGCTACAAGGACCAATTTAAGCAGACCCTGAAATTGACAGGTCTTGATTCACAAACCTGGGATATGCTGGCTGAAGACCGCTCAACTTGGCGCCGTACCATCTCGGATACTGTAAAGACGTTTGAAAGGGATCGACGCATACATGAAGAGGCCAAGCGTCAAGCTAGGAAACTTCGAGCAGCCCAACCACGTCCTCCTCCAGCAATACTATGCGACTTGTGTGGTCGCTTGTTCCATGCCAGGATTGGACTCTTTAGTCACCGTAAACACATCCACAAACTGGACTGAAGGAAGAAGATTTATACTCGGATTCGAGTTAAAGCCGATGATGATGATGATGATGGTAGTCACGCAACACTTGAAGGCAGGTCAACTCAAGTCAATGTTGACCTCCTCCGGCCTGATCCAGGTCTTCTGCTGTAGGTGGCACTCACGATAGCATTCTATAGCACATTGAACACTTTCATATGAAGCTCCAAGAGCATTAACCACATAACGAATACTTCGCCTTTCGCTGACCGGCACTACGGCTCTCGCCACTTCTTCTTGGCTTAAAGGCAGCTTTCACTGTCACTTTTTCTCATAAAATGTGAAACATTGGTCAAAAAACTCAAGCACCATGTAGCAGTGATCCCTTATCAATATCCTGACATATAACATAAAAGCTTACATTGAGGGAAGAGAGATGCCAAAAGGAAGGAAGCAAGCTTGTAGTTTAACGTGACCGTTAATCTCGCGATCATAAGCCACGGGACCTCCGTTTTACGTGGAATCCGAACCACAGGACATGGCATTTCACATCGAAAATCTCACATGCATTGACCGGGAATCGAACCCAGTCCGCCTTGGTGAGAGGCATACAGCTTGACCGCTGCGCCACCACGCCCCCATAGAGATGCCAAAAGAAATTAAAACTTGACCAGAGACAAACAAACAAGACATGATTGTTTATTGCTCTTTTCTTTATTGGGTGTGTGAAGTATTGAAAAGAACAATATTTCTTTTAAAACTATGCAGAATAGAGTACTACATTCAAATTACACACTTAAATGTTATTTTTGTCAAGTGACCTACTTTTTTCTTGCCGGTCAGTATATGGACCAAGGTAAATAGTGTTCCACAACCAAAAACAGAAAAGAATGCTCTTCCTGACAATTTTTGAATCAAACACTGACCTGATCAGTTTCTCCAAACACGTTTCTTCGTTCTGAATGACCTAAAATAACCCAGTTGATGCCAATGTCTTTCAGCATGGCCGGACTGATTTCACCTGAAACAAAATTTCAAGTTAATGTTAATGAGAGCAGTGATCACAAACAGTAAGGTCTCATACAGAAATAGCTAGGAGAACAATCACACTTGTCAGTTGGCACAGCACTGTATGGGAAGCAGGTTGGAAGGACTATCCAGGAGTTAGCTTCCTGAAACTTTTTATTTCTAATTTCATACCCAAACGATCTTTCAGCATGCTCATAAATTAAATAAATAGGAAAGGTGTTCCCAGCCGAGGAGTAGTAGATTGCTATTCGCAAACAAAATTGCAACATCAATGACATCATGGCTAACACTAAAGGTTCGCCTCTAAGCACAACATGGCAAGCAAGGGGATCCATTATCACTAGCGCTCTGAAAATGTGTGCTAAATTACGTAAATATGTGTTTTTGTTTCTTGCTCATTGAACGACGGCAGCCATGTTCCTCCAGTGCATGAGGTCTCTTCAACTGTTACCTATGCGCACACATTGACGACACATGACGTCAGCTTAGTGTTGCCAACATGTAAGATATAAAATGCAAATATAAAATACACCACCACATGAGGTCGGCCATGACTATTTGCATTGTGTGTGACAAAAACCAGGGGTGCATTATATGACCAACACGACCCTACCTAATAATTATTCATCTAGAGGAAGATGATGCACGGCTATTTCCACTGTGCGTGACAAAAACCAGGGGTGCATATATGACTAACGTGGCCCAACCTGGTAAAAAAATGCCTATACAATTAGTAACGTATGCGTGGGGTTGGCAATACTGTACTTTTGCATAATTCACGAGGATAATGGCCGACACAGCTGGAATTTTACTACACAAGTCATGATCTAAAAAGGGGAAACGGGAGGGTTATAGACAGCAGAGGAGTAAACTACATCATTTCCAGATCCATTTTGAATCATTACAGAAGGTATTCATGGCTAATTTCAGTAGATTAGAAAATTTTGTCCTGGGTTCTAGTCTTCTTCACTGCTACTCAAATTGCTCATAGTTATCTGTTAGGAGGAACTAGTGTTCAGTTTGGTGGAGATTGTATGTATCTAGGGATTATTTTTAGAGGAGGTAATTTTCATTGGGGAAAGCACATATGGGAAAATAGTTAAGAAGGCATACATATCACTGCCCATGATTAGGCAGGTGTTTAAAGGTGCCAGTTAGGAGATGAAGGAGAGGGCTTATGTCTCTAGTAAGATCTCAGCTGGAATATGAAAGCTGTACAACGTTGCCAAGATGGGCTCCATCACGCGTCATGGCGCGCCTCGCTCGAAAGTGATGGGCTCCATACCAGCAACGCTGTACAGCATTTCCCGGAGCGGCTAGCTGGTGAACCATGTCTTAATTCCCCGTACAAATACAAACCGATATAAAATAAGTGAATTAATTTACATATTTCACAATCGTACAGTATACCTTTTTGATGTAAGAGGATTACAACGCAACCAAGAACTACATTTTCCAACCACCCCGAGCCGAGAAAAAGTTATCTTACAAAAATGATAACTTCATTTCTTGGACACACAAAATTTTGAAATTAATAAACCAGCTATACAACATTCGAACGTATATTGTGTTGAAATTTGGATTCGATCTGATGACGGGTTTGTGAGATAATAATTCTTAAATGTGACGCATGGTTGAAACACGCTTAAAAACTGGCACTTTTTGTGTTTCAACTGCGATAAAAAATATTAAAATATAAATTAAAAATTCCAAACCTACATGAACTAACGTAAAATAGAACGATGAAAATGATTATGTTATTGGATTTTATGTAGGTCTATTGGTTACTTCACAAACAACCTTCAAACTCGAGTGCACATAATATTTTGGTCGACAGTAGGTGTCTGTTGCAGACTGCAGTAGTTTGGGCATGTACCTATCATGGTATGACCCGACATCTAGATGTCTGTTGCAGACTTCAGTAGTTTGGGCATGTACCTATCATGGCATGACCCAACATCTAGGTGTCTGTTGCAGACTGCAGTGGTTTGGTCACGTATTTGTCGATCAATAATTGTTAGGCATCGTGGCCCGCTAAACACCCCTGGTTTTTGTCAAGCATAGTGGGGGTAGACATGCATCAATAATTTTCATCCAAACCAATGTTTTTGTCTAGCCCAATATTTTGCCTAGACCAATAAGGTCAAGTGTCATTACTTCCACGGCCAACAAATGAGCGTCAACGCAAATACGTCATAGGTGACGTCATGGAGGTCATTAAAATCCCACTGAAAGCAGGGACTCGCGATGTATACTACAGCCGAGGTCTAGGTAAAACTATTGGTCAGGATAAAGATTATTGATGCGCGACACCCCCACTGTTGGTTTGGATGAAAATATTGGTCTAGGCAAAACTATTGGTCTGGATAAAGATTATTGATGAGTGACTACCCCCACTGTGCTTGACAAAACCCAGGGGTGTTTATGTTTGCTAACGCCGCACTACCTAACAATATTGGTTCAGGCAAAAACCATTGTTTTGGATGAAATATTGGTCTAGGCAAAACTATTGGTCTGGATAAAAATTATTAATTCGTGACTACCCCCACTGTGTGTGATAAAAACCAGGGGTGTTTATATTAGCTAACGCTGCACTACCCAACAATATTGGTCTAGGCGAATACCATTGGTTTGGATGAAAACATTGGTCTAGGCAAAATTATTGGTCTCTATAAAGATTATTGATGTGTGACTGTGCATGACTGTATTCTTGATTGAAATTCGAGATTGTCAAGTAGCAACTTGCACAATCCATGTTAGGTTGAAACTGAAACTTCACACACTTTCGCATTAACTTGACAGCACCCTTTTGTTTTACGACAGCGGATGTGCTATGGTACCGAATGAGTTGGGTTGGCATCACTGTACAAGTTTCTATAAATGGCAGAATCAGCTGGAATTTCATCTATATATTTCGTGATGCTATTTGGGACGCTGGGCGGGTTACAGACAACGGAGGAGTAAACATCAGTTACTATATTATCTCCAGATTATTTTCCCTATGATTATTACAGGTATTTTGACCAATTTCAGTATTTTAAGAATTTTCTTCTTCGGTTCTTGTCAACCTTACTCTTACTTTCTACTGTAATAAATGGAAGGTTTCATCTATTTCATCTATTAAAATGTATAATGGTTTATAACGAAATTAAGAACAAAAATCTGACATGATCTACGATTGTAGGAATCTGACGGCAGCTTACCTGTAAAAGCTCCTTTGGCAACCTTGTAGCAATTCTGACCAGATGCTGAAACATTATTCGGCAGCCGTTCCCTAGCATAGTCCAGGTATATCGCTGGGACTCCGACGACTACCTCTGTACAACACAAAGTTCACACTTTAAAATAAATGTGTATAATGTGCAATATTAACATAATTCTGGATTATGGCACGTATGAATCCTTACCAGTTTCGGAATCTAGAGGGGTTCTTTTCATGTAGTCAATAATTTCTTCTATGCTTTCTTTATCCCCATTCATCTTCCAGTTACCACCAACAAAGAATTTCCGCATCTTTCTGTAACACAGACACACTGGTCTGCCTGGAAAAGAAATTAGTAAAGGAAATTAGAGACCCGGTAACAGCTGATTGGGGAGCCTCCCACTTGTTCCTACTTCACTTCCCACGACCTTCACAAGGGCATTCCAAAGAGGATAACAGGAAAGATGTTCCCTATCACGCATGTGCATGTGGATGTGTGTGTATGCATGTATGTATTCTTTATTGTCAGACAATTATAAATTCGAATGTGACATAATAATAATGATTCGGCTGATTCTTTAACGCTAGGCAAGGGTGTGACAAGAAAATTATCGCTGATGTGTTTAAAAACATGGTGGCGAACGTGAGGCAGATAAGCTTCTGGTGTCTTCGAAAGAAATATGATTTTATTGTTACGTGCCACACCCTAGTGGCACCTTTGTTAACTGGATTACGGTGGGTAGGAAGCACAACACCAATTACTGCTTAAAGAAATAATTAACTTTATTGCGGCCAGAAGGATACAGCACTCTTCAGTAAATACAAGCAATTATTGCCTTACTCCAGTTTCCTTACGGCGAGAACACTTCCCCTTTCACTTGTCAACAGACCACAGTTAATCCTCTTCGCTAATGAGTCCGGTCCCGTACGCTAGCTGGAAATAGCTGCACCCAGCCTGTCACCGTACTACTCACCGTTTCACAATGTAGCACAATCACTTCTGTCCCACTGGAAATAAAAACACTCGCTCAAGACACAGTTCCTCTGTAGGAGTCTCACTTCCCCGCTCCACTAGGGGTTTCGCAAGTCACCACACTTCTGTCGCTCAGGATATTCGCTCACACTAGCTCGTAAAACACAACAACAACAACTGCTCGACAGGTCGCACTTATATAGCAGGCCGGTGACTCAATAAATGCTTCTAGATCCATCCAGGGTTCACGGCTTCTCGAGGTTTCCATCGCTGGTCCAGTCACGAATATTCTGGACTATCCCTTGGTCCTAGTAGCCCTGTTGCATAAGGCGTACGCAATACAGGAGGCAGGGCACAGCCCAGCCCTGGGGCAGTTGTGACTCAAGCGGCGAGTGATGACACAAACTCACAGCCGTAACACCACCCCCTTCCTTAAAAGGCTGATCGTCCCGATCAATCATTGGTCCGTCTGTGTCCCTCCGTAGGCTGCCAGGCGATCTCGATGCACGATCTTCATCTTCGCCCTCGGGCTCCGCTGGATCCTGTAAACGACATCGTTGATCCGTTTCACGACTCAGTACGGGCCCTCCCAGGACTTCTGCAGTTTGGGTGACAGGCCTTTCTTCCGTAATGGGTTGAAGAGCCAGACCAGGTCGTCCTCGTGGAATCCTCCGGCATCCGTCTGCTGGTCGTATTGGGTCTTCATTCGGTCGGTCTCGATCCGCAGTTTCTTCCTCGCGAACGCGTGCACGTCCTCCAGTTGGTCGACCAGTTCTTGACAATACTGGCTTACCGGGATCGGATCATTCCCAGGTCGGCCGAAGGCAAGATCGACAGGTAGACGGAGCTCCCTCCCAAACATGGCCCGGGCTGGTGTGCACCCGGTGGCTTCATGCACGGCGGCGCGGTAGGCCAGGAGAAATAGTGGAAGATGCTTGTCCCAATCCCTCTGGTGCTCGCTGACAACTATTCGGAGATGGTTCTCGATGGTGCGATTGAATCGCTCTACCATCCCATCGGACTGAGGGTGTAGCGGCGTTGTCCTTGTCTTCCGGATTCCAGCAGCTGGCATAGGTTCTGGAACACCTGCGACTCGAAGTTCCTCCCTTGGTCGGAGTGCAGCTCCAGGGGTACTCCGTACCGGCTGACGAATTCCTTCACCATGGTCTCTGCGATCGTCGCGGCTTCTTGGTTAGGGAGCGCATACGCCTCCGGCCATTTGGTAAAGTAGTCGCTGACGACTAATATGTAGCGGTTCCCTGCCTCGCTTAACGGGAATGGCCCAGCAACATCGATGGCCACTCTCTCCATGGGGCCGCCCACGTTGTAGGTCTTCAGTGGACCCCGTCGTCTTCGTCCTGGGCCCTTGCTGGCTGCGCAATCGTGGCACCTCGCGCAGTGGTTCTCCTTGTCTGTTCGGCATCCGATCCAGTAGAACCGCTCTCTCAGCTTCTCCAGGGTCTTATTTAACCCTAGGTGTCCACCAGATGATCCTCCATGAACTTCCTTCAGGACTTCCTCCGTCATAGCCTTTGGAACGACGACTTGTTCCCGATATGTCTTCCCGTCGGTGCTCTCCCAGGCGCGGCAGATGAGGCCATCCCTTACAATCAGCGAGTCCCACTGCGCCCAGTAGGACTTAAACTTTGGGCTGCAGTCACTCACAATGTTCCACCCGGGCCTGGGGACACAGGCCCCCTTCCATTCGGCTATCAGTCCCAGGTCATCATCTTCTGCTTGTGCCCGCGTGAAAGATTCGCGGCTCCAGCTCCCTTGAAGTTCCACGGTAGTCCTTCGGCACTGTATCCCGGTGTTCCCCTCCCTTCGGGCACAGAAGGTGCAGTCTTCGGGGCACGGTCTTCGTGACAGGGCGTCGGCGTTAGAATGCAGCTGGCCTTTCCTGTGCTGAATCTCAAAGTTGTACTGTTGAAGCCTCTCTAACCACCGCGCGAGTTGACCCTCGGGCTGCTTGAAGTTCAGGAGCCACCGCAGGGATGCATGGTCGGTCCTGATGAGAAATTCTTGCCCGTACAGGTACTTGTGGAAGTGTTCAATGGTCTTCACGATGGCGAGCAGCTCCTTCCTGGTGACGCAGTAGTTCCTTTCTGGCTTTGACAAGACCTTGCTGAAGTAGGCCACTACTCTCTCCTCGCCGTCCACTACTTGCGACAGGATTCCCCCTATGCCAAAGTCACTGGCATCGGTATCGACGATGAACCTTGTTCCAGGTCTGGGGTAGGCCAGAATAGGTGCGGTGCACAGAGCCTGCTTGAGTTGTTCGAAGGCACTGTGGCATCCTGCTGTCCACGTGAAGAGTTGGTCCTTCTCAGTCAGTCGATGTAAAGGTTTGGCGATGTCGGCGAATGCTCTCACGAAGCGACGGTAATAAGTGCAGAGTCCCAGGAAGCTTCGTAGTTGGGACTTGTCCTTCGGAACTGGCCACTCCCTCACAGCTGAGGTCTTCTCTGGGTCGGAGCGCACCCCTTCCTCGGAGACGATATGCCCAAGGTACTGGACCCGCTTCTGGAAGAGCTGACACTTCTTGGGGCTCAACTTCAGCTGGGCAGCCCGTAGCTTCAACAAGATCTCCTTCAGGTTGCTGTAGTGCTGCTCGAAGCTCCTCCCCAGAACGATGACGTCGTCTAGGTATACCAGGCAGGTCTTCCAGTGTAGTCCCCTCAGAATGGACTCCATTAGCCTTTCGAAGGTCGCAGGGGCGTTGCACAGACCGAATGGCATGACGGTGAACTGCCAGAGCCCGCTGCCCACAGAGAACGCAGTTTTCTCGCGGTCCTTAGGGTGGACCTCCACCTGCCAGTAGCCACTCTTCAAATCCAAGGTGGAGAACCATCTCGACCCTGATATGGTGTCCAGCGTGTCGTCGATCCGGGGTAGAGGGTAGCTGTCCTTCTTCGTGACGTCGTTCACCCGCCTGTAGTCCACGCAGAACCTGGTGGAACCGTCCTTCTTCTTCACAAGCACGACCGGAGGACTCCAAGGACTATGTGATGGCTCGATCACCCCTTGCTCCTTCATCTCTTCTACCCTCCGGTCGACTTCGGCTTGCTTGGCGAGCGGGACACGTCGGAATGGGGCCCTAATCGGTGCGCTGTCCCCAACGTCGATTCTGTGCTGGACCAAGCTTGTCCTGCCGAAGTCTTTGCTCCCCACGGAGAAGACATCCTGGAATTCGCGTAGCAGGTCCTGAAGTTGGCGTGATTGCTCTTCGTCTAAATGGTCCTGGGATCCTTGGTACAGCTTCTGTAGTTCTTCTGGCAGGGCGCGTCTTCTTCGGTTGTCCGTCTGCAGGTGTCCGTCCGTCGTTTCTGTGATGCGGGCAATCCAGGTAACGGGCTCGCAGACTCCTAGGTTGGTGTCCCGGTGAACCGTAATATCGTAGTCGTTCAGGTTGGACAGGCGGACGTACGGCCGAGGCGTCGTGTTGATAAGGGTCTTGGCAACTAGCAATCCTTTTGTCTGGATGTCCTCATATTTTGGCTCGATGACAGCCGCCACTCCCTCAGCAGTTCCGTCGACAATTACGGCGGCGCTGACCTCCGTCCTGGCAGGAACGATGACGTCCTCTCTCAGCCTTACTCGTCGTGCGGTGACGGCCTCGTGTGCTGGTTGCAAAGCAAGTTCCTCACCTCCGAAGTGCAGAGTGTTGGTACTCAAGTCCAAGATGATGTTGTTCTGGGCCAGGAAGTCCAGTCCGATGATCACTTCGTTTGATACGTCAGCCACAAGCACTGGATGCTTCACCACCCGTCGACCAATGACGAGCTCCAGTGATGCTTCGCCATGTACCGGTGCGGTCTCTCCGGTCGCGGTTATTAGCTGGAGGTTCCTTTGTGTGGGTTGTGTCCCGTATAAAGACTAACGCCGGATTGCCCGTTGTGTGGAGGGCTGGGTTTGGAACTCATCGGCCGAAGTGGTCTACAACCTGACAGACCCTGTTTGCTCTGCTACGTATATTTTGAGGTTAACATAACCTGTATTTCCTTAGGGGAGTATTTCTGCTCTGTTGAGTGCTGACCAACCAATCCTACGTCCCTGTGGTGGTATTCGTGAAGAAATGTAAATGTATATTCTTGCTTGTTACCAAGCATTGGTACTACGATGCTGCTTCTCAATGGGTTCACGTTGCTCACAAGGTGTCGTATATAATTTAATTAAATGAAAGACGATTTCATAAAAACAACAACCGCCAAAATATATTCTTTAAAACAGAACAAATACAAATGTCCGACAGGCTAGAGGAAGGAACCAATCATTAAAATTATGCTCTAGGCAAATAATATTCTCCAATGGCGGCTAACAATGATACACCGTTTGGCAACCTTGCAATCCAAGCACTAAAATGGTAAGCTGAACCTTCAGGAACCGCGACATAATTACATTTCACAAATTAATTATTTCATAGTTGTTTTCAAACTCGCGTTATAGATGACGCCAGAAAAACAGCAGTATTCAGACGGGCAGAAAATATATCAATTCTGACCAATCCAAACAAATGACGATCAGCCATGGATAACATTAATTTTTGGCGGCGAGAAAAATATTGGCAAGATATAACCAAAACTTAGGCCAAATATAGAATAATGGGCTCAGATTAAAATAAAACAAATCGCCACAAGAAAGAAAGGAATTCTGGCTATACTAGCCTCGTAGTAAAAACATAATGCCGCAACTTCGTTAAAGCATATTAGCCAGGCGACATCAGACTATGAATTCAATAACTCAAAGAATAAAATTATAATATGATCCGGAAACATACCGAAATCACTGCGAATAGAATAATCACAAAATTCTTCATTACCTCGTATATCCAACGACGCGTTTATGGCCTCCGAGGCCTGGCCTACGGAACACTTCCGACCAATTCAGGTCCCCATAGTTGAATGCTTCTGACTCTCCTTTTGTTTTCTACCAGCACCTCTGTTGCTGCTTGCACATGCGCAGTGAACAGAAGCTTTAGCAGAAACAAATGAAAAGCCATGCGCGAATTACGCGTTGCCAACCGTTGCAAAAACACACAAGCACCTTACCTAAAGAGCTTCCACTCCAGATACAGAAATTTTAGTTGGCATTTTCATGACATTATGAGATGTTACATGCCCATTGGTTCTTCGACTACAATGCACAATTAGAAGTACAAGACACATAAAACATGCAACAGAACTGGTACAGCACCATCATAGTAAATATACAATAATTTTCAATTACATGCAACATTCCAGGTATTGACATGCACAATTACAATTCCAAATATTTTCAGTCTCATGCAGTAGCACTAGTCTACTGGCATGCATTTTAAATTCATTTAAGGGGAAGCTAATTGTTCTTTATTTCTTCTTTTCCTAATACGGGGTTAGAAATTTTAAATCTTGAGGTAAGCAACGAAGTTTTATACGAAATACGACGCCGGCCGACAGGACACGAGGGCTCCCGACGGGCCACGGAGAGGGCCGACAGCAGGGTTTGAATATTGTGTCAATTTCAATTGGCACAGTTCTCCCTCTGCGAAAGGTCAACCAGGGGTTCAGCAGTTGATTCCGCAGGGCGCATGCAAGGCATGGGTAGGGCTCACCGACTGACAGACTGTCATGTCTGTCACAGCTAGGCATCTTCACGTTGTGGTAGCAGGCACCTCCACTCCGACCAGCAGAATGGCAGACACCTCCACCAGATGTTAGTTCGTGTATGGTGACAGCAGCCAGAGCTCTTGCTACCGCCACCCAAGATGAAAGGCAACTAGAACACAATCAAAACACAGCAGAAGGGAGCACCACCAAACATTGCACCATGGTTAGATTTTATCACCAGTCACCATGTCGTTTCATTCCAACCGCTAGAACGCGCACTAATCGCATACTTCGAAGAACATTATTATCGAATTTCACTCCCATGACAACTTGGTCACATTTCAAGTATCATCTTCATTTGGTACTGAAGCAGGTTAGCAACTTCCAGTACAACTTTCGATCAGAAAACTTTAGTCAAGAAATAAAATTTAACAACAGAAGGGGGCATAGGAAACGAACATCACATTCCGATGCTGGGGCAAAGAAAATCAAGTTTCCCAACAAAATCCTGCGTTCACATTCTAATATGAATTAATTAATGGGATTCGAAACGTGCTTAAATCACATAACATCTCAATGACATGGTGACTTTGGCTCTCAAGTAAATTAATTAATTAATTAATTAATTAATTAATTAAAGGTATAAGGTACCACAATACCTTCTGGCAAGTGCCAGACAATACAGATATACTGAGTTGATTAATCTTATAGACTCAAATACACAGGCTTCAGCATGGCTTTAAACTTTACCTGTGACCGCTCGCAGCAGACACAGAACCGAACAAACACCGTTCAACGAGCTTACCAGCAACAAAATTTTGAAAATTAACATCACTTCGCCAGGACAACTCACACAAGAAACCCTACTTCTATGGCACGACCGCAACACTCAGTCATCATAGACAATCATTAACTCCAATCAAGAGATGACCACATAAGCCATAACCTCACTCTCAAGTCACGAAACACTTCTCATTCCTCACACCTTTCAGACATCAGCCCCTGCGACAACACGCAACACTCACAAACAACACTTGACAACATTCAACAATTCTGCCATAACCTCCGATCATCAACCTAATCCTCATTCAACACCAAACAATCCACTCAACACCCAGTCAATAACTCAATCAACAATCCGCTCAACCATCTTCTAAACGTCACAGTGCTGCTCAACTCCGCACCATGACCAACCTTCACAGCCCATTATTTCACAGTCAGCATGCTCACTTCATGCACCGAACCTTAGTGTAACCAATTATGACACACAGTCTACTCCTTATCAATCACAGTGCAACCAATCAGCACCAATTCATCACAGGTAGCAAGACTACTACCAACTTTCCAATAGGTCACTCAATGCAACCAACTAATCATCATGGGTCACTAAACAGCAACCAACCGTCCGTAGGTGCCCATGACGTCTGTATAACCAGACAAAATTTTAAATTTTCCCAACTAATCAATTTCAGAACCAGACCTTCCGTCGAACTCTAAACTTCCTCCAGCCATCCTGCAAATCCACAGTTCACCACTGAAAGCATACTAAGCTTCATAACATTCCGGCCTTCGAATTCCGAATAGATAAACTTCCAGTCGTCTTCAGAAACTGGCCTAAACACCTGCCACGTGTCGCAGCGAAAGGAAAACATCTGCCTGCATATACTTCACACGAAGTACCCACCTGCATATACCTCCCATGAAGTATCTTAATAAGGTCAATAGGCACCACTCGACAACCATCTCACATCATCAGGGAATAATCATCCTGGCATTCACTATCCTGGACTTCAGGGAACCACCCTCCTGAATCCAACTCGACGAACTAACTCACTCCCATATCCACCTAACCTTAACAAGGACCAAGATTAGCTAGCACTATTCCCCATAAAACAGTACCAACCAACGAGGAAACAAACAACAACAACAACAAATACCTTCTAGTTACCATCAAAATGACAACAAGAATATACCCTTGATAATGCTTCTCAAGTATCGACACAGAAGTACCGACCAAGAAACACTAACCAATTACCTTCTAATATTTCCACAGAAATACTAAGCTAGACAATAAACACTACCAAGTACCAGCACAGTAGTACCGACAAGCATAATTCCAAGAATCACACCTCGATACACAAATACCCATAAGAGTACTTACCAAATAATGACACTAAATTTACAACAACAAGAATTGCCAATACCCACTCAGAGTACCAACTTAACAACAAGTACTCACCGAGCACCAAGTACCAAGAAGGCACTTAACACACCTGAAATAAAAACAAACAGAATATACCCTCAAACACTAAAACATACGATGTACGACCATCACCAGCCCAAACGACATCAAGAGTCAGAAGAGCATAGCAATGTCGACATCACCAACCCTCACTGAAAGCACCAGAATCATAACAAACAGAGACTGGGTACATCCGCTAGGTTGGTATCACTTCATCAGCAGTACCTTAACTAACTCTAACTCCCCAAAAGACACCACTGCTCAACACAGCCATGTCACCAAACAACACTAACAAATACCAACCACAGTTAGTACGAGAGAACGAAATGTTCTACAAGAAAACCAAATATCCACACAAGATATCGAGTACCAGTCAGTCAACAGGCACTCACACTCACTAAGTAAAAATAAATTAGCCCTAAAAACTTTGATGAACGGGACACTCCAGCCCAAGCAACATTAATGGTCAGAGAGAGCGCAGAATGCCCGACATCAACACCACCAAAACCCCACTACTCCAGAGGTGCATGTAACACCCTAACCTCTCACCACAACAAACACACTAGCACTCACGCCAATATCATTCACACATGTCCAGGCAAGTTCTTCTTCATCCGCCAAATCAACATTTCAAAGTTGAACCTAATTAAAATTTTCAATTTTCACAATTCACCAACTGAAGATCAAAACCTCTCCACCATTAAGCAATAGCACACCACTACCATCTCTTCTTAGCACCCACTCGCTGCTGACACCATGACCTCGGCATCACCTTGCACTGAACAGCTGATCTAATAAGTACCAACCTCACAACTGATGTAACACTTAACCTCAACAAGAAGGAATCTCAATCCCCGAAACGATTTAGAACCTGGAAATTTCTCCGCTAAAAATGAAATCTGCAGCTGCACCACTGCTAACCTGAAATAAATTCCAAAGAAATTTCCCATCACCCGACCTAGATCAACTCTTCATAACACTGCACTCGCTGCTGTAGGCACTTACAGTACACAACCGAAGTTCACCTGCACGTTCACTGAAAGTACATAAGACTGTTGTACTACTAAATTCAGGTTATAACTCAGCACTATCCACCTGAGCACAGAAGTTTACTCACAACTAAATTGATAACTCTCCTCCAGATGACTAATTAACAACTGGGCAATTCACCGGAACAATCATTTCACGACATCACTTTGGCAAAACTGCCAGAAACATTTCAGCACGGTACAATGCAGCACTTTTCCAATCACTCGAACTTTACACAACAGAAGAAGCTATGAGCTCTTTGCTTGCCAACTGTGCAGAGGTAAAATAGTAACTACTTAAATAAAACACTGTATTATCTGGGCTTACCTCGCGATCTCCTGCAGCACCAACACCATCCAGATAACCAAACATAGGCCAACAGCCAAGCCAACACCATCACTTGAGAAGTCATATGCCCTTGAGTGCCAGTTATCCAACTGGACTTGACTCGTCTTCAGTATGCACAACATACTGGAGAATGCCAGCAACGCTTCGAACCCGTACATTAGCATGAAAGCAAGAACACAATGCATCCATTAGTAATAACACTGGTTAGACCCCTACCTAACTGATTAAGTTAATATTAACTGTTACAACTTTGCCCGTAACTCCCCGCAACTTTGAGTTATATTTATCAAGATCTGCCGGCTGCAGAAAATCGAAAACCACGCTCTGCTACCATCACTCTGTCCCGTATAAAGACTAACGCCGGATTACCCGTTGTGTGGAGGGCTGGGTTTGGAACTCATCGGCCGAAGTGGTCTACAACCTGACAGACCCTGTTTGCTCTGCTACGTATATTTTGAGGTTAACATAACCTGTATTTCCTTAGGGGAGTATTTCTGCTCTGTTGAGTGCTGACCAACCAATCCTACGTCCCTGTGGTGGTATTCGTGAAGAAATGTAAATGTATATTCTTGCTTGTTACCAAGCATTGGTACTACGATGCTGCTTCTCAATGGGTTCACGTTGCTCACAAGGTGTCGTATATAATTTAATTAAATGAAAGACGATTTCATAAAAACAACAACCGCCAAAATATATTCTTTAAAACATAACAAATACAAATGTCCGACAGGCTAGAGGAAGGAACCAATCATTAAAATTATGCTCTAGGCAAATAATATTCTCCAATGGCGGCTAACAATGATACACCGTTTGGCAACCTTGCAATCCAAGCACTAAAATGGTAAGCTGAACCTTCAGGAACCCCGACATAATTACATTTCAAAAATTAATTATTTCATAGTTGTTTTCAAACTCGCGTTATAGATGACGCCAGAAAAACAGCAGTATTCAGACGGGCAGAAAATATATCAATTCTGACCAATCCAAACAAATGACGATCAGCCATGGATAACATTAATTTTTGGCGGCGAGAAAAATATTGGCAAGATATAACCAAAACTTAGGCCAAATATAGAATAATGGGCTCAGATTAAAATAAAACAAATCGCCACAAGAAAGAAAGGAATTCTGGCTATACTAGCCTCGTAGTAAAAACATAATGCCGCAACTTCGTTAAAGCATATTAGCCAGACGACACCAGACTATGAATTCAATAACTCAAAGAATAAAATTATAATATGATCCGGAAACATACCGAAACCACTGCGAATAGAATAATCACAAAATTCTTCAATATCTCGTATATCCAACGACGCGTTTATGGCCTCCGAGGCCTGGCCTACGGAACACTTCCGACCAATTCAGGTCCCCATAGTTGAATGCTTCTGACTCTCCTTTTGTTTTCTACCAGCACCTCTGTTGCTGCTTGCACATGCGCAGTGAACAGAAGCTTTAGCAGAAACAAATGAAAAGCCATGCGCGAATTACGCGTTGCCAACCATTGCAAAAACACACAAGCACCTTACCTAAAGAGCTTCCACTCCAGATACAGAAATTTAAGTTGGCATTTTCATGACATTATGAGATGTTACATGCCCATTGGTTCTTCGACTACAATGCACAATTAGAAGTACAAGACACATAAAACATGCAACAGAACTGGTACAGCACCATCATAGTAAATATACAATAATTTTCAATTACATGCAACATTCCAGGTATTGACATGCACAATTACAATTCCAAATATTTTCAGTCTCATGCAGTAGCACTAGTCTACTGGCATGCATTTTAAATTCATTTAAGGGGAAGCTAATTGTTCTTTATTTCTTCTTTTCCTAATACGGGGTTAGAAATTTTAAATCTTGAGGTAAGCAACGAAGTTTTATACGAAATACGACGCCGGCCGACAGGACACGAGGGCCCCCGACGGGCCACGGAGAGGGCCGACAGCAGGGTTTGAATATTGTGTCAATTTCAATTGGCACAGGTTGCACTCTCCACTTCGGGATTACGGTGGGATTGACGATGGTCCTCGACGCTCCCGTGTCGATCAGCATGGGCCAGCTCACTCCGTTGACGACTCCGTAGACCATCAGGCTGCTATTGACCCTCCGTAACTTCGTCACACGCACTTGGACTGCTGGGGCTTGACGACTGTCACAAGCCAACCTTTGCCCCCCAAGGCTGGCTAATACTCGTTTCCCTGGGCCGCGCGGTTTTCAGACGACTGATTTCCCGTCGGATACCCTCGGCGGCGGCGATCACCGCAGTCCTTGCTCAGGTGGCCTTTCTTACCGCAGGCCCAGCAGGTCGGTAGTCCTCTTCCGGGCCGCCTCTCCGGTTGTCTTCCGGCTGTGTCGTTGCTGGTGGTACCGCGACTATCGAAGAAACGGCTTAGCGCCTCCATTAATTCGTCGGCCAGGGGCTTGGTCTCGTTGGTTTTTACTGGTTCGTCGACGTCCACTTGACGCACCCGCGCGTGCATTCTGGATGCCTGTTTTGCCGTCTCGAACCCAAGTGCGTGGCTCAGCGCATCTGCCAGGGTCTTATTGCGCGCGAGACGCCGCGCCTGTTGAGTGTCCGAGTCCCGTATTCCGTCGGTGAAAGTCTGCGTCGCTATCTGCTCCAGAAAGTCGGCCGGCGCTGTTGGGTAGGCGAGCCTTACGAGGCGTGCGATGTCCATCTCGAACTCCTGCAGGGTTTCCGCGTTCTTCTGTACCCGGGTCCGGAGCTGCATCTGATAGGCCTGCTGAAGATGGCTATCTCCATATCGGGACTCCATATGGGCGATCAGGGAAGCGTAGTCCTGGGATCCAGTCGGGATGGCCTGAAGGACGTTAAGGGCGTCACCTCTCAGCGCTACAATGAGAGCTGTAGCCTTTTCTGTGTTGTTCCAGTTATTTATGGAACAGGCCGCCTCGAACTGACGTAAGTAGGTGCTCCACGGGACCTTTCCGTCGAAGGTTGGGGGCGTCACTCTGCTATGTCCCGTTCCTGATATTCCCGGTGTAACGGTGGGCGGGCGTTGGCGCAGCTCGGCAACTTCCTCTCGTAGAGCGTTGAATTTCTCCTCCACCCCCGTCAGAGGGCGTTGGCGCAGCTCGGCAACTTCCTTGTGTAAGGCGTTGAATTTCTCCTCCACCCCCATCAGCGGGCGTTGGCACAGCTCGGCAACTTCCACTTGTAAGGCGTTGAATTTCTCCTCCACCCCCATCAGCGGTCGTTGGCACAGCTCGGCAACTTCCACTTGCAAGGCGTTGAATTTCTCCTCCACCCCCGTCAGTGGGCGTTGGCGCAGCTCGGCAACTTCCTTTTGTAAGACGTTGAATTTCTCCTCCACCCCGTCAGCGGGCGTTGGCGCAGCTCGGCAACTTCCACTTGTAAGGCGTCGAACTTCTTTTCCACTGCCGTGACTTCCTCACGCAGACCCAGTTCTAATTTCTTCAGGTCCTGTGTCAACTTATTCTGACCGTCTTCCATCTTCTTCTGGCCGTCCTCTATCCTCTTCAGGTCCTCCGCTAGCTTATTTTGACCGTCTTACATCTTCTTCGGGCCGTCTTCTAGTTTGGCAGTTAGGTCCTCGGCTAACTTCTTCTGGCCGTCCTCCATCTTCTTCTGGCCGTCCTCCATCTTCTTCAGGTCCTCCGCTAACTTATTTTGGCCGTCTTCCATCTTTTTCTGGCCGTCTTCTAATTTGGTAGTTAGCTCCTTGGTTAAATTCTTCTGGCCGTCTTCTATGCCATTTAACTTTTCTAGCAATGCTGCCAATTGCGCCTCCATTTTAGTTGTTTGCCTTGTAAAGGGCATGCACTCACAGGAAAATTAGAGAAAATGACCTGCTCGGGATTTGAAACCAGGACCGTCAGGTGTTGTGCTTGAGTTCGTAATCCGGCTTCTGACACCAGTTGTTACGTGCCACCCCCTAGTGGCACCTTTGTTAACTGGATTACGGTGGGTAGGAAGCACAACACCAATTACTGCTTAAAGAAATAATTAACTTTATTGCGGCCAGAAGGATACAGCACTCTTCAGTAAATACAAGCAATTATTGCCTTACTCCAGTTTCCTTACGGCGAGAACACTTCCCCTTTCACTTGTCAACAGACCACAGTTAATCCTCTTCGCTAATGAGTCCGGTCCCGTACGCTAGCTGGAAATAGCTGCACCCAGCCTGTCACCGTACTACTCACCGTTTCACAATGTAGCACAATCACTTCTGTCCCACTGGAAATAAAAACACTCGCTCAAGACACAGTTCCTCTGTAGGAGTCTCACTTCCCCGCTCCACTAGGGGTTTCGCAAGTCACCACACTTCTGTCGCTCAGGATATTCGCTCACACTAGCTCGTAAAACACAACAACAACAACTGCTCGACAGGTCGCACTTATATAGCAGGCCGGTGACTCAATAAATGCTTCTAGATCCATCCAGGGTTCACGGTTTCTCGAGGTTTCCATCGCTGGTCCAGTCACGAATATTCTGGACTATCCCTTTGTCCTAGTAGCCCTGTTGCATAAGGCGTACGCAATACAGGAGGCAGGGCACAGCCCAGCCCTGGGGCAGTTGTGACTCAAGCGGCGAGTGATGACACAAACTCACAGCCGTAACATTATTATTATTGTTGTTTAATAAAGGGGCAGAACCCCTTTATTAAACAGTATGGCTTCAGGAGTGGAAGATCCACAGTGGACCCAATCTTTAGCTTGAGGCAGTAGATGGAAAGGAACTGGGAATATGGAGAGGATTTGATCATTTTTTTATTTATTATCTCATAAGGGGCACCTGAGCCGGGGCTCGTGATAGTGCAGTACATCAAGGTAAGAATGGTATTTTAGAAATTACATATAAGTTACATTGTTGAATCCATTAAGAATTTAAACAGTTCTTTCCTGAAAGTTCTCAGTGAGGAGATATTTTTCAAGCCATCAGGCAGTCTATTATATATAGATGATGAGTAATGCCATAGTGAATTATTTCCAAACCTGCTGGTATTTATTACATTATAGTGGATATTGCTTGCATTTCTGGTGATGTGTGAGTGAGTATCTGAATTGGTTGTGAGTATGATATTTGAATTGGTTATTTTATGTTTAATTTTATATATCATTATTACTGAGGCTCTTTGACGGAGACAATTTAGTGATAGGACATTACATTGTTGGTATAATTGAATTATAGGTGTTAACATGGGAAGATTGAAAAGTATTTTCAAAGCCCTTTTATGTAATATATTAATTTTATTGAATAATCCTTTGCTGCAACAGGCCCAAATGTGAATCATGTATGCAATGTGACTTTCAATAAGTGCGTGATATATAGACTTCAGTAGTGCTCGAGAAACTTTGTATTTTACTCGGCTTAGAACTCCTATAGCAGGAATTATTTTTCCACCAATAGCTTTGACATGATCATCCCATGAGAGTAGCTCATCAATGACTAAACCCAACAATTTGGTAGATTTAACTCGGGGTAGACATTGGTCGTGGAAGAATAATTGCATGTCTAAAGGTAGGTTGTAGGAATGACTTTCATAGATCTAGAAAAGGCATATGATAGTGTCCCCAGAGAGAAGGTATGGGAAACCATGGTTAAGAAGAGACTGGGAAGAGAAATGTTGGAAATGGTGCAAGCAATGTACAACAACTGTGTTAGCAGGGTACTGACCCCAGTTGGAAAGACAGATTGGTTTAGGAACAAGACTGAACTAAGACAGGGGAGTGTGCTGTCACCTCTCTTGTTCATAATGGTGATGGATGAAATTGTAAAGGAAACAAAGGAAGCATATGGACATAAAGAAATGAAGTTACTGTTATTTGCAGATGATATTGTGGTCTGGGGAAGGAACACCGAAGAAGTGCAAAATCAACTAGATGGACTGAACGAAAATATTCAGAAGTACGGCCTGAAAATCAGTATAGAGAAAAGCAAGAAAAGACCATGGTGATGACAAGAGGGGAAGACAAGGAAATGGCACTGTGAAAATTGGAAGTCAGAGTTTGGAAATTGTGGACACGTTCAAA
Organism: Meconema thalassinum; assembly: GCA_946902985.2. Classification (NCBI taxonomy): domain Eukaryota; kingdom Metazoa; phylum Arthropoda; class Insecta; order Orthoptera; family Tettigoniidae; genus Meconema; species Meconema thalassinum. The sequence goes on along the minus strand of OX336394.1, from coordinate 380,798,550 downwards.
TACCTTGGAAGTGAATTGATGCAAACTGGTAGGTTGGTCATGGAGATTGGCAGGAGGGTACAGCAGAGCAATGCATTCTATCAAAGTGTAAGAAAACTTGTTTGGGATAAGGAAGTACCAAGGAAAAGCAAGGAGGTAATGTATAAAGTGTACTATGTTCCCATATTAACGTATGCAGCTGAGACTTGGACCCTGACAAGCAGGCAAGAGAGTAGAATCCAAGCCAGTGAAATGAAATTCCTAAGAAGTATGATAGGAAAGACAAGGAAAGACAGAGTGAAGAATGAAGATGTTAGGAAGGAAGTTGGGATGGGAAAGCTAAATGAGAGAATTGAGAAGAATAAACTAAGGTGGTTTGGACATGTAAAGAGGATGGAGGAAAATAGAATACCAAGACAGATGCTGGAGGCGAAGTGCAAGGGTAAGAGAGCAAGAGGAAGACCTAGAACAAGGTGGATTGATTCAGTGAAGAACAGCGTAAGAAAAATAAATCTGGACTGGGACAAGATCGTGGAAGAAGAATGGTGGAAGGAAAGAGGAAAGTGGAGAAGTGCCATAAATACCCCGACCCGGCAGGAGCTGGATAAGGGGAAATGATGATGATGATGATGATGATGATGAATAAAGGGGCAGAACATGCATGCGTGCGTGAACCCCTAATTCGTTGGCTACTATAGAGCATCCAGCGTTGAGATAGGACTGTGGCGCTTATAGCGACAGTGTTGCTAACTCTAGGCAAATGTAGCGCTAACTTCATACGCGCTTCGAGTACTGTGCTTTCATAAGTTAGCGACACAACACAATCCCTGAAATACTAGAACACGCCCTAGAAGGAGCAGTTTTGCAGGTGTTAATGTATTAGATAAGCGAACAGAACCAATAACGGCATTCATTCTGCATTCCTGATTGATAGATGCCGAGAGCACAATTCTTCCTTCCTTCTCGGATGTATGCTGATGATGTTAACAATTTTTACGTCAGCAGTACTGTTGATCATCACCTCTTTTGTTATTGTCTGTCTGTTAGGTAGTCAGCCCGAAGGCTGGTTGGATCCTCAAAAGGCACCGCTGTTACGTTATGTGAGTAGATACCCACAAAAACCCAAGGCAGCGCTATATTGAGGCGTTCTAGGCAAGAAGAGGAGTGAGGTAGTTTGCCATTGCTTTCCTCACTGAGTCAGAACAGTAGTCCTAACCCTATGAGTAGAACCTTTCACAGCATTCACAGGCACTGACTGTGCCCTGAATGCCATTACTAAGCACCACCCATACCTCAGTAGCTTCCATATAATCACAGCCATGAGTGAGACTGAGACATCGGTGAAAAGCCACCTTTTACTCTAGCCTGTGCCAATTGACAAATGTACTGTATTCATCAAGAGATGGCAAACAGGCCATCTTTTGTTATTAGTTAGTCTTAATTTAGTTTCTTTCAATTTTATTATTGTTGTTTTGAATAATATTTGTAATATTGTAGCGAGTTAGTGGTGCGGGTAGGGGCGCGCAGCTGTGAGCTTGCATTCGGGAGTCACAAGTTCCGTAAGATGTTTCTTGAGCATGTAGTCTTCATAATGGACACCTTTGGACGTAAGCCATTCTCGCATGCTTTGCCGTTTCCGTGACATTGTCGGAATGCCCTCTTTCTTCCTACTGTGATACGATGCATTGTCAAGCACCGAGGCGGGAGATTGGGGAGTAATGGTGTTTAAAATAATGTTCGTAACACTCGCCATCCATTTCGTCGTGCGCATCGTCGGTATACTAACTTTGCGTCGTTCACAAATCCGCTTTCGTTACCTGTATGGACAATAGCGAAGCGGAGCCCACGCGCTGTTGGTGCCTTTAAGCCAGTGGAAAGTCCAGCCAGAAAAGCATGCCTTGATGACTTAACTGTACTGTCTTGCCAGTGTCTTTCAATGCAATGTCCCGTGTTTACCCAGGTTTCGTCTGTGTACACGATATTCCTCTTCTCCGCTCGAAATTTCTTCATTTGATATAAATACTTATGGCGCCAAGCAACTAAATCATCTCTTTCCAACATAAAGAGCTTTGTTACCACGATTTTCGTAAACGAAACCAAGATCTTTTAGAAGGGCATGAAACGTGATTCTTTTAAAATTCGGAAGTTCGGGGTCTGTATTCACGGCCGCTAACACAGATGATAATATCGGTGGCTGATTTCTTAAAAAGAGACCATGCACCTTGCGCCTTATAGCACTTTTAACAAAATCACTAAATTTCGTAAGTCTATTGTCTTTTCTTTTCACTTTTCTCTCCTGCTTCTTATTAGGTGTCACCAGGGGGGCCACGAGCCGATTCACGGCGCAGTTTGAACACTAATGATCTGGATGTACGTGTAGCAACAGCATCCAACTCACACTTTGGCCGGGATTTCTGCTCTTTAAATAATTGAAAACGTTTACAACTATTGTCCTCTCCTTACTTCTCAGCGTCTCACCTCGTTTTCGTTTCACCAAAACACCAGCCATTTCGATTCGATCGAACAGAAAAAAAAACCAGACACAATAGTAACACCAATGACAGATAGTGCTTCAAAACTTATGTTGCCGGCGGAACTGAGCACGTGCTCCACTCCGGGCGAGCATGCAGCGAGGGACGTGACTCTTCTTTCCAGCGTGCAAACCTCGAAATTTTTTAAATAACTAAGACGTAATATAAACGTTAGTTGTATGCAATAACAATGGTAATCAATTGGCAGATAATTGTAGGAAGCTATTATGACGAAAAATATATATGTTCAGAGTTCCTTTATGATAAAAGGTGAGGTAACAAAACCAGTGTAGGGGGGGGTTCCGTTAAAAGTAAAAGCCCATAAGACCCACAGTCTTTTCTAAACGCTGGATGCTCTATAGTAGTACCGCACTGCGGTGGGTTGCGAAACAAAGAAAAGGAAGCAGGAGGGAGTCAAGCCCCATGCATCATCCTTGGCCCCTCCAGTCGTTTAAAAGCCATATGCGAGATATGCCATATGCATGTTAATAAAGTACGGGAATTGAAAAGAGAAGATGAGTGTTTTCTGAAAGCTTATGTTATTAGGCAAACGGCTATTCCGCGTTCGCCTTACCAACAAGTGTCAACGAAGGTAGGCCGTAGGCCTAGGCTATTCCCATCCATTTTTAGCCTAGCGGTACTTTCGATTTTTGAAAGAAAAAAAAGAAGAAGAAGTAGACTTACGAGATCTACACGGGTCTAAACTTCCCGCCATCTTAGCGAAAACAAAATGGTGGTCAACAGTGCTGGATTACCCATTAGGCCCGACTAGACCCAGGCCTAAGGCCCCCAATTATCTGGGGCCCCCAAGCAATTTCTAATTTAGTTCAATTTTATTCCGAAGATTAGATTTTTTTTATCCAGAACTGAGACAGTTTCAGCATTAGGCCTATATCAAATTTCGATGTCCTTTAAAAATTTACTTCACTCATTCTGAACTTTCGAAATTCTTATTCAAGACAAACTTGAGTCTGTTTTTCCGAACGTTGAAATTGCTTTTCGCATTTTCCTGACCCTCATGGTAACGAATTGTTCTGCGGAGCGCTTGTTTTCAAAATTGAAACGGATCAAAAGTGCGCAAAGAAGTATCATGTCACAAGAACGATTAGACATGCTAAGTTTAATGTATATCGAGTCATATGTTCTGCGGGAAATTGATTTTTGATGACATTTTAGAAGATTTCATTGTCCGAAAAAAAAAACCAGAAGAAAAAAATGATTACATTTTACAGAAGTAAAAAATAGTATGAATTGTTAAATTGTTCACCAAATAATCTGAAATGTTTTCAAATAACGATGATCGTTTCAATTGAAATGTATGTATATATGTAGGCCTATGTATGATTTAATAAAAAGTGTATTATTCATCTTGAGAAAAAGAACTCTTGTATATACTTTATTAAATGTACAAGTGCTAAAAAATAAAAATTATTTGAACAAAATAAAGGGGCCCCAAAAATCTGTACCTTAATCCGGCACTGGGCCCAGGCCTATGGCCCCTAAGCAATTTCTAATTTAGTTCAATTTTATTCCGAAGATTTAGATTTTTTTATCCAGAACTGAGACAGTTTCAGCATTATGTTAAATTATAATGCCCTTTAAAAACTGAGTTCACTCATTCTGAACTTTACGAAATTCTTATTCGAGACAAGCTTGAGTCTGTTTTTCCGAACGTTGAAATTGCTTTTCGCATTTTCCTGACCCTCATGATTACTAATTGTTCTGCGGACAGTGGCGGATCCAGAAGGGGGGGGGGCGAAGGGGGCGATCGCCCCCCCCCCTCAGGCTCAGAATAGTGTCGTTATTTTCGTTAAATATGGTGCAACTGACAGAGAGTGGTAGTGAAATTTCGTATATTGGCAGCGCCTGATGAATGTATTAATAATAATAACAATAATAATAATAATTCTAATAACCCAGTTATCTTTCCATACTACCCTTTTCTGCGCCTGATCAGACACGGCGTGACCGTGGGAATTTTGTTTTTGTTCTGTCAGCGGCAGCACTCAACAGTTGGCAGTACTGTCGCGACGCGACAGTCAGCTCAGCCTCTCTCGCGCCGCCATTACCGGCGAAACGACAACAAACTAATGTGATGTTATTTGTGTGCCAGTAAACTTTAGTTTACCTTTTTTATTTATTGCTTAGTTTCACTTATATTGTGCATTTGATAATCTGTATGGAATGGATAAGTACTTGTTGTTTGTGAAAAGAAGAAAAGTTGATGATGAACAGCAGACTCAATCGAATTATGAAGAAAAGGCCCCCGAGCCTCAGCCTTGTACGAGTGCTAGTGGTGACGGATATTCGGCGGCCGAGCAGAATGAGGTTAGTTCAACTGCGCCTAATGAATCTGAATCAAGCCTTAGCCTCTCTCGTGATGTTGGCACGTACATGGGTAGAATGTCAAGTCTCAGTGACCACAATAAATATGAACTTCTAACCAACCATTATATGCCGCCAAAGGGTTATACTTTTCCGACGTCTATTCATGTAAAAAAAGAAGGGCGTGAGGAACACAGGCGGGTAAATAGTACCCACTTTCTTAAGTACCCTTAGTTAGTTTATTCAGAAAATAAACAAGGCCTGTTTTGTAAAAACTGTGCCATATTTTGCTATCAGAGTTTAGCTGGAGGTCAAAAAACCATCCCACTTAAAAAGTTGGTAAGTGAACCTCTACAAAAGTATGCAAAATTGACAGGGAAAGACGGAGATTTAGAGACACATGCGTTAGCTAATTATCACAAAAACGCCGAAAAAGATGCCGAGGCATTCATTTCCATTTACCGAAACCCTCAAAACAAGGTGATAAATCTTTTAGAGGAGAGCAGAAAAAAACAGGTAACCGAAAACAGAGCTAGGTTAATTCCGATAGTAGAAACAATAATTGTACATGGAAAGCAAAATATTGTGTTAAGGGGTCACCGGGAGTCTGGCAGTCTTTCTGAATTGGGTGATGACCCACTACATAACGAAGGAAATTTTCGAGCTCTGTTGCGTTTCCGAGTCGACGGTGGTGATAAAGAACTAGAAAAACATCTTAAAAATTCAAAGTCAAATGCAACGTACATCAGTAAAACAACAGCAAATGAACTGATTGAGATATGTGGCGAAGAAATCATATCAGAAATTAAATAGAGAGTAAATGAGGCCAAATATTATAGCATCATTTTCGATGAAACAACTGATGTTTTTCACACTTACACATCACAGCTCAGCTTAGCACTGCGCTATGTTTTTAACGGTTCTGTAAGAGAGGATTTTGTGGGATTCATTGACGTCCATAAGACAAATTTTGAAGACACCGACGTTGAAATAGAACCCTCAGTGACTGGCAAAGTTCTAGGCAAAACAGTTTTAACATTTATGAAAAAACTTGACTTAAATCTAAAATTTTGTGTTGGCATTGGCTGTGATGGTTGCAGTGTTAATATTTCAACCATTAAAGGTGCTGTAGCTGAAATTAAAAATGAAGCTGATTACAGCTCATTGTGCATTGCCAAAATCATACATTGGACCTGTCCATCTCACAATCAAGCAAAGTTCAAAGTGTGAGAAATGCTCTAGGGACAATTTAAGAAGTTTCTGTTTTTTTTTTTCAATGCATCAGCAAAAAGAAATCATGTCCTGAAAAAAGTCGTAGGCCACCAGATAAGGAGTTATTGTGAAACACGATGGGTCGAACGGCACGAGGCAATAATAGAATTTCAGGAGGATCTCCCTAAAAGTAAAGATGCTCTACAATACATCTCAATATGGGAAGATTCCTCGACGTCTTCCAAAGCTAATGCGTTATTGCATAGCATTTCAAATTGTGAGTTTGTGCTCACTGTATATAGCTTGAGTGATATTCTGTCATCAACAGTGATACTAAGCAAATATTTACGGGACGAAAATATTGACATTTCTCACGCCAAAGATAAACTAGATCAGGCAATAAACACTCTTAATGGAAAACGCAAAGATTCAGAGTCATTTTTTTCTTTGGTTTTTGATCTAGCTGAGAACACTACGGAAAAGATGGAAGTAGATGTTAAGATACCAAGAATAGCTAAAAAACAAGTGAACCGTGCAAACTATCAAAGTACATCAGGATTTACCAATGGAAATAATGAAGTTGCATCGTACTGGAGAAAGTCAGTATACATTCCCATACTGGATCATGTATTATATGATTTGAAGGAAAGGTTTTCAGAAGATACTATGGACTTTTTCAAATGAACGTGGTATTACCAGCAAAACATGACTCTATATCAGACGTTAAGGCCTTGAAAGAAGCTGTCGAACCAACGTGCACAAAGTTTTCTGGTTTAATGTCACAAGCTACTGACATAATGTCTCGAAACTAGTGAATGAAATCCTCTTACTTAAGAATTCCAGTGCTTATAGCAGTTTGAAAAAAATTACAAGAGGGATTGAAGTGTATAACAAATGTGACAGGGATGCTTATCCATGGTTAAAGACACTGCTGCAGATTTTTTTGTCATTACCAATATCTGCAGCAACTGCTGAACGGAGTTTTTCCACTTTAAGGAGAGTGAAGACATGGATGCGGTCAAGGATGTCAGAAGACAGATTGACAGGACTTGCTTTATTATAATGTTCATCGGGACATTGTTGTGAACATTGATAATGTCATCAATAACTTTGCTAGCAGAAAAAAAAACGACCTACTAACGAGTTTCAAATTATAAATAAGCTAATATTGTATGTAATTAACCAGATTTTTATACTAGTATTTTTGTATATATTATATACCTATCCATTGTTTTAATATTTAAAATAAAAATATATTTCTGAAAATGCTATATTTTATTTTAACCACTTCAGTAATATTTTTATTTTTTTGCATAACATAATATGTGCAACACAAATAGAATACAAATAAAATAGAATGGTAGAATTAAACATTAATTTGGTTCTCGAGAGGAGAGGGGGTGACATCGAGGATGGAAACGCATATAGTAATAAGCCTAGTGTGTTTATACAACGTTATTATTTTGTGTGTGTATATTTGTTCAATGTATAGTGTAAAATATGTTATCGGTGCTTTCAAATTTCAACTTTTTTTTGGAGGACCCACAAGAATCCAAGGCAGTAATGGCACCAGTTGCAAAATTGAACATATGAATTAATATTCATTGCGACTTTGAGTTAGGTTTTCACATTTCATTGTATGAATATCCAAAAACCAGTGTTGCTCGATAGCCTAAAAACACGTTTTTTTCCGCTTATATTTTACAAAATTTTCCCGGGGGAGGAGCCCCGGGCCCCCCGGAAATGTCATGACCCCTTGTTCGGCTCCCCCCCACCCCCGAGTCTTAAGCTGGATCCGCCACTGTCTGCGGAGCATACGTTTTCAAAATTGGAACGGATCAAAAGTGCGCCAAAGAAGTATCATGTCACAAGACGATCAGACATGCTAAGTTTAATGTATATCGAGTCAGATGTTCTGCGGGAAATTGATTTTGATGACATTGTAGAAGATTTCATTGACCGAAAAACAAAACAAAAATTTGATTACATTTTACGGAAGTAAAAGTAGTATGATTTGTTAAATTGTTCATCAAATCATCTGAAATGTTTTCAAATAACGATGATCATTTCAATTGAAATGTATGTATATATGTAGGCCTATGTATGATTTAATAAAAAGTGTATTATTCATCTTGAGAAAAAGAACTCTTGTATATACTTTATTAAATGTACAGGTGCTAAAAAATAAAAAAATATTTGAAAAAAGTAAAGGGGCCCCAAAAATCTGAGGGACTTGGGCCTTATTTTACCTTAATCCGGCACTGGTGGTCATTAAAATATTCAAAGCTTAAATCAAATTATGGCTAAACTACCCGATCTCTACTAAATTTTGGAAAAATATACCTTCTTATGGGAAGCGTTTGTCACTCGAACTACAAGGTCATCAGCCAAATGCTTGCCACGGTGGGTGAATGGTTAACGTGTCGGTCTGCTAACCCCAAGCTTGCAGGTTCGCTCCTGGCCGTGCTAAGTGATTTTTGAAAGGCGGCAAAAATTACTACACGCATGGCATACGATTTTGGCATGTCTAAGAACCCATTTGAATTCAGTAGGCCGTGTTTATAATGACAAAATTAATCTCGGGAGTTTCCGCCAACACAAAGTTCCTCATTTCTCTACTAGAAAGCGCTATATGTTCAAGGAGCTTAGATATCTAACCTCCTTGAATTTCATAGTGCCTCAAGGAACAACGAAATTCGACATGCAAGCTATCCCTGGGTGTCAAACAACAAAGCTTGCACCCGGCACCCGAGTCCATACGATATTATTATTATTATTATTATTATTATTATTATTATGAGACATATCACAATAATGTAACATAAAGAGTATTTGATAAATAAATTAAATACATTTCAAGATGGCGGCCCTGTGAATCATGCAAACATCATAACTTAGGCTAATTCATAACTTAAAATCCAACACGGCCCGGTTTCACCAGTTCCGTTTATCGAACAGAGGATGGTTTAAACTGCCCTCAAGGACGTGATCCGTTGGATATTATAGACTAATTTTATATTCTAATATTATTCTGTAGCAGTTATTAAGTGTGCTCAGGCCGAGCGACCATGCCGTTCACCGAGCACTTAAAGCTCACATGTCAAGATGTTAGTTATTGTTGTTTTAAGGGGCGGAACTACGAGGTCATCTATTCCTCATGTCAAGATGGTGGCGAACGTTTCTGCCTGGTCCATATTTTAGTAGCTTCAAGTTGTTTTATGTAATGTAGGTACTGAAATAAATACTATAAATGTTTTATGAATTGGTTTATAATAAATGCACAATACGCTGAAGAAATCGTTTATGATGACGATGATGATGATTGTTACAAATCAATTCTTCAACTCATGTCTACAATTCAAGAACAATCACTTTTATTGTACACAACAAGGAACATCACTATCCGGCCATTACATTCAGTTACTCAAAACCTGTTCCATCTTGCTCATCAACGCTCCAAGGGTGCCAACTTACAAAAAACAAATTTAATTACAGAAACACATTCACAACATTCTCCCACCTTGAAACGGTAGGTTTCAACTAAATGCACAAAGATAATACAAAACATAGGAATAAACAAATATTTACAAATTCAGTTTGGTTGGCCTTTTAACAACCCTGCCCCTTCTTGTCAGAGCAACAGCTTCACTCTCAACTACTTGAGGGGGGTTACTAGAGTCACAATCAGGCACCAAGTCAACAGCATTGGGACCACACAAAGAACCATCACTATTTTCATAAGGAGATCCAATCTCCATCAAGCACAAACGTTGGACTGGTCGCAACAACTCACTCTTAACTGTTTTTACCTTTGCCACTCTAGTTACTCCATCTTTACCAGGGAAGATCTCAAGCACTCGAGCCAATTCCCAATCAATTCTTTTCTTTTGGTCAGACACAACCCATACAACATCTCCCACCCTGACATTCTTAGTAGACTTAGCAGTGTTTAACATCAGAGACCCTAGGTATTCCTGACGAAAACGTTCTTTTAGGTTTATCCTAACCTCAGCTACATATTTCACCCTAGCAGAAAGACCCTTTTGATCCACTTCGTCAAGATCAGGCACCTTTGTCTCAAACTGCTCCTGCAAAAACATAGCAGGCGTTATTGGTCTCAACTCATTAACATCTTCAGACATGTAGGTAATGGGACGCGCATTCATAACAGCCTCAATCTCGGTAATCAAGGTCATTAGTTCACAAAGATTTAATAACGCACGACCAAGGGATATTTTCAACAGTCTTTTCATCACCCCAATAAGCCGCTCAAAAAATCCACCCCACCAAGCACCTGTGGGAACATTAAATAGCCACTGAATTTTCAATTCACGTTCAACTTTAGTCTGCTTAATGAGATTCCAAACTCCTACAAAGTTAGTACCGTTATCACTATACATAGTTGTGATTCTGCCTCGTCTGGCAATCATTCTTCGAAGAGCATGTAAAAACGATTCTGTAGAGAGCGACTCTACCACTTCAAGATGGACTGCACGGTATACAGCACAGGTGAACAAGGCAATCCAAACCCTAGTACCATCTTTTATGAAAAGAGGTCCAGCCAAATCGACTCCGCATACTTGGAACACCTTTCCAAGATTTACACGGTTATTAGGTAACCCGACAGGTGGCGTTCTCACTGGTTGGGCTTTGTGCCTAAGACAACGAACACATTTACTAACAACACGTCGGGCTAATCGTCTACCTCTGACTATCCAGTATTCTTCTCTCAGGGCTCCTAACACCGTACTTGCTCCAGCATGGTGCATTTTCTCATGACATTCTACCACCATGGACTCCACTAGTTCACACTGAGGTAGTAAAATGGGTTCCTTGAACATGGGTGTGAACTCATCAGATAATATTTTAGTACGAACTCGAATCAAGCCATCATCATCAGTTTTAATGTTGAAATTATTTACATCTAGAGGGTGACTACTCTGAATCCACCGTACTAATTTTAATTCAGCATGTCGTACTTCTTTGCCAGTCAACTCCTCTCCGCAGTTTGAACTTTTCCCACTAGCTTTCTCAAGAAATCGGTAGATCCAACCAACAACACGCACATTTTTCGAGAAAGAAGCAAAGTGTGTGAACATGTTTTCTCTTACATCGTTTGTGTTGTACAAACTAACAGCTGTTTTCTTCGATTCCTCTTCTGTAGGGGCTATTTTCACAGTTAACCACTTGTTCTCATTCTCTAGGAGCCACTGAGGACCCTCCCACCATTTTGATGCAACAAATTCGGACAACAAGCATCCTCGGCTGAGTATATCAGCAGGATTACAATCGCCAGGAACAAATCGCCACTGCTCGGGTGACGTCAACTGGTGGATTTCCTTTACCCGGTTTCCAACAAAGGTCTTCCATTCACCTTTCTTGATCCAGTAAAGAACAATCATAGAATCAGACCAGTACACAATGTTGGAAATATTAGTCGATTTACTAATAACAGAACCAAGCCTTGCTGCAAGTGTTGCCGCTACAAGCTCTTTACGAGGGATTGACATGTCTTCCATTGGTGCAACTCTGGACTTAGCTAAAACAAATCGAACATTAAAGCCATCTTTGTTTTCATACCTCATAAAGGCACAAGTGCCCAGTCCAAGGAGACTGGCATCACTGAATACATGTAAACAAGCTGTGTCAGAGACACCTCTTAAACATCTAGGCACCACAATGCTGTCAATCAAATCAACTTCAGTAAGCCACTGCGAGCACTTCATTTGAATTTCTTTTGGAAGGGGTGTGTCCCAGTGTAGTTTGAGCTTAAATGCCATTTGCAATGCAATTTTCAGATGGAGTAAAGGTGCCGATAACAAACCCAATGGATCAAACACCCTGCTTATAATCGACAGCAATTTCTTCTTAGTGAATTCATTGATTTTCTCTTTTGGATCGAAGCTAAAGTTGCATCCCAACAGATCATCTAAAGCATGCCATTTGACACCTAAGACATTTTGTGTCACATCATCTCCTGACAAAACCCACCCGCGGAGTTGGAAACTGGCTTGAGACATGACATTTGTAGCTTCGGACACAAATTCCTTGGCATCACTCAGGGACTGAAATGAACAAAGGCAATCATCCATGTAAAAGGAATTTTTCAGTCTTTCAACTAAGTCACCACTTAGAGTATTCAAATGATGAGTGATGGTGGCATTCAGCAAAAATGGGCTACACACAACTCCAAAAACTACACGACAGTGACGCAGCGTTATAATATGCCCATCACGCCACCACAAGAATTTTAACATTTCTCGATCCTCAGGGTTCAGTCCAATCATTAAGAAAGCCTGTTTTATGTCTCCCACAACACCGACCTCCTGTAACCTGAAACGTAATAGGATAGGTACGATACTAGCAATCAAGTTGGGTCCCGTTGCTAAACAATCATTTAGAGAGACGTTTCCAATACTTTTCGCCGATGCATCAAAGACTGGGCGGATTTTAGTTGTTTTCCCATAATTTATAACTGGTCTGTGAGGTAGAAAGTGCCCTATGTTTTCATCAGATGTTATTTCAATAATCCCATCTGTTTCCCATTGTTTAAAAACAGTATCATACGCATCATAGAGTCCATTGTTATCTAAACGGCTTACTGTTGATTTCAGACGACTTTCAGCTATTTCACGATTAGTGGGAAGAGGGGGGTGCTCATCAATCCAGGGCAATGTTACTACATACCGACAGTTTTCACCTTCGAAACGAATTGTGTCTTCAAAATTTCGCAAACATCTATCATCTATGTCCGACCTTTTTGTTTCTGTCTGTTTCTCAATTCCAATAACTTCTAAGTCCCATAAAGGATGGTGTAAATTGAGCAAAGAGGTCACAAAGTTTGTCATACTGCTTACCTCTTGCCTCTCTGCGGTACCCAGGAGACACCATCCAAGCTTCGTCTCAAATGCTAATAGCTTCGAGTCAATACATTTCACACCTGTAACAAGTTCGCCCATAACATCCGCTCCTAACAACACATCAATAGGTCGGTTAACTCCATCATCTGTCAATGTAATACCATGTGCAGCCACCTTCCGTAACAAATGCGGATCATTCACAGGTGGTATCAAACCACAAATCTTCTTCTCCCTAAGTGCCTTAAGAACAAAACTGTTATCACCCTGTAAGCTAGTTAGTTCAATTTCATGAATTGGATGTGATATTTCAGATGACACACTCCCACCAAACAACATATGACAAATATTTTCACGACCACATTCGATCAAACCCAATTTTTCACAGATAGCTTCCGAAATATAACTGCGATGTGAAGCAGTATCAAGTAATATTCGAACAGTGACACCACGCAATTGTGCTACTAATGTTTTTAAAATGACAGTTCCACTAGGCCCTGCAAATAACGATGCTGTTCTGCTGGGTTCACCAGCACACATGATATCATAGTGCCTCCCTTTACATTTACCACAATCTATTCTTTTCCTACACTGCTGTCTCGAGTGACCTCCCTGCAAGCATGCAAAACAAGCTCGTTTTTCTTTTACAGTTTTACGACGGTCCTCAACGGACATTTCTTTAGAACACTTGTAAGAGGGATGGTTCTCATTACAAAACAAACAGGTTAGGGTTACTTTGTGTGACCGTCCTGTTTGCTGATAACTTACCCGATTCTGCCTGACAGTAGGAGTGAAAGAAACGAGAGCTGCTGCTGTTGGCTCTGTTCTGGGCGCAGTGAATTTATCAACCTCATTCACCTTAGCATGATTACGCAGTCTCTGTTCACTCTCGGCTTCTTTGCCCAGAAAACACAAAAGTTTATCAATTTTATTACCACTATCATCGTCCTCTTCTGCTGCTCTTCTTTCCCATATTTTCAAAACGTCAATGGGGAGACATTCTTCAATGAGTGGAACTAAGATTGCTGCCCTATCAGAATTCAAGCCTAATGTTTCTAGGGATCTCAACTTAGTACTTATATTATCATACAGGTCAGTCACAGATAAATCCGAGCGAACCAATTGCAACAAATCTTTATACATACAATTTATAACCATCTCATCTTTACCAAAACGATTCTTTAAATGTTCCAAGACTTTAACATAATTCTCACTTGTGTGTGGATAACTGTCAACTAACTTCCTAGCCTGTCCCTTCAGTGACATTTTCAAGTAACTAAACTTATCAACATTCGTAATGTTAGAATCCTCATGAATCCTTTGAAATTGTGTCCAAAAATTTATCCAGTTACCTGGACCCAAGTCGAATACCTCAAGCGTGATTTTCGGTAGCCTTAACCTCTCTGACGACATGGTTGACGACGCCGAAGCCACGTTGCTCTGTACGCTGAAATTATCTCCTGCATCAACACAACACGATGATGATGATAATTGTCGTTTTAAGGGGCCTACCATCTAGGTTATCGGTCCAAGAAATCGTTCTTATTCCAAGACATTGCCGGTACTTGCTAGGCAGTTATATCTAAGGCTGTTAATAGTCAGGCTTGGAGCATGACGGTCTGCCGTATTGTTGGGGGTCGAATCCAGGGAAGGTGGGTTTTTACTTGATTTTTTTATATTTATTGTTTTATAATTACTCAGACGTTATAATGTTAATCATATAACTTAGTGTATTTTGCAATGGAAAATATTATATAGCCTATAACCTACTGTACGTATAGCACTACATATTTCAACACGCTACCGTACCACAGCGATTCTTCTGCTGTCCTTGATCCGCGGTAGAGTCTACTACAGCCAACATAGCTTCTGACACGTAAACCAAATAGTATTCTTTATATTACTAGTAGGTTATGCATTTTTTTTGGCCAAGGGATGGGTGTAGTCTCTTTGTTGTGAAAGCTTGCAATAGAACGTGCCGTGTAATTCGTACTCACTATACAGTATATATCTTGCGCGTTACTGGACAGTGATCGACGCCATACGATTCGTGAGCTGGCCCGAGCCACCAAATTAGTGCATACGAAAATGCTTCACATTCTGAAGGAACGCCTAGGTATGAAAAAATTGCATCACGATTGGCAACTCCAGCTATCTGATATGACATCTAGCGGTAAAAATGAGAAACTTACCGAGTAGGGTACATTTGTCACGTGGTGACTGTTTGTATATGGTTTCTTGTATTGGTAAACAGATCGTGGTAAATTGTTCGTGTCTTTATACATAAGTAATAAGTTTTACTCGTTGATAGAGTGAAAAATGAGTAAAAGCAAAGTGTATTGCTCAGTTTACGGCTGTAAGTCGATGTAAAAGAGGGCTGCGGATATACCTTTTCATCACTTTCCAAAAGATACAAATAGCAATAGCCGAAATGTGATGATACATAATACCTAATTATAATACCTTTCCACCCCGGGAAGGATCTAACAGTTGTCGAGGTAGACAGACAGAAGACCTACGACGTAAAGCCAGCGAAGGTTATTCAGTTTAAAAACAGCTGTTACGATGGGCGCGCTGGTAAGATTGAAGTTACTTGAATAATTAATTAAATAATTAATTATTGGCTGCTTGGTAGGGAGAAGGGATGAGTTTAACTTGTATTAAAACTCGTGGGGCGACAGGAATTGCTTGATTTGGATGGTTAAAAGGTGGGTTTGGTGTTGAATATTTGAATGGTAGCGGAATCACTCATTCTACAGTGCCCACGGGGAGGCAAATTAGGCCTATATGACTGATAGTGGAATAGCTCGAATATCGAAGAACTTAGCGATTACGAGGTGCAGGCTTGGCGGAAAGGCTGGCGGATCATCAGTTTGACATCAATTCACGATATAATTCGGAGCTTGGAACAGTGGAATCTGGTTTGCGTGGATGCTAGTCTCGGAATGATAAAAGTAGCACAGCTTCGGTGTGTTATTTATTTGTTTATGTACCGTATTTCTCTATTTGAATGTCCTCGGCGTTGACTCAGGATCGACATTTACATTATATTGCGCATAATAGTACCGAAATAATGTCCGAAGTGTAGCCCTGTGTAAATTTGAATCAGCTGATCTACATCAACCATAAAAACTGATGCTTGATAATATGCAAATGACACCAAAAAATCCAGTGGAACACACGAATTAGATCACGTGTATCGCACAGTTATACATATATACAATTAAAAATAACACTGTCATTACTTTAGAGACCACATTTACTGATTATAACCGAAAAATAAAAAAGTGTTCCATATCAAACGCGTGTTATTGAGTATTTTAAACCCTACTTATCCAGACCGACCGCAGCGCCCCAAGTGTTAGTTTGAGTTGCCAATAGGTTCCGCATGAATTGACGGAAATGCAGAAATGGTTAAGATACGACGCTGCTCGTAACCACTTGGAGCGCTGTGAACGCAACAATTCTTACGCTGGATGAGACAAGGGCCAAATCTTACGAGTCCAAACTGAAACGCCAATCGAACGAATGGCGTCATTACGGGTCACCACGCAAATAGAAAGTTCGTCAGACCCCCAGCATTGTGAAAGTTCTGGCTATTCTCGTGTACAATTGTAGTGGTGTTATCCGTACGCATAACGTTCCTTCACGGCAGACCGCAAATGCGCAGTATTACTGTTCATTTTTGGAACACAACCTGCAGCCAACAATCCTTTCTGCAGAAACCTCCCATTTACTTCTCACGACAATGCTCGTCCACATTTAGCGCAAGCTGTGGATGATTTGTTCGCTCGATGGGGCTGGGAAGTGTTGTACCAAATTTCGTTCAATTCGGTTTCACCGTGATGGAATTGATAGGGGGGGGGCAGACATGCAGAGTACACACACATACACACTCACAGACACGCAATTGTTGGCCCTGTGTTGATCTCATAAGTCTACTTTCATTTTTTTTTTTCAAAAATCGAAAGTAGACTAATGCCTCTTTACTTCATTTCTGAAAGGAGTGTGGGTTATTCTGGTAAAGCCAGAACACGTTAAGTTACAAAGAAAACTGAAGCTTAAGGCACACTGATCAGAATCGTTACGGTACCGTAAGTAAAAGAACAACCAATGAGAGGCGAAAATAAAGGAAAGTGGCTGAATAATTTAAAACAAAGTAAATTAATTATCAGTTGGGCAAGCTAAATTCCACGGATGGTAATGATTAGGGCCCGGATTTTTATGAACAGTCATCTTTTTTTTTCTGAGTACACGGAGACGATGCTTAGTGGTAATTACGTGTATTCTACAATAAATATGTTAGATATATGGGATTTTTAAAAGTCATCAAAATGGATTGTTCCTACATTTTCCAGAATAAAGTCATTTTCTAACATTTAAGTGCTTTTTAGGTCATTTTTCATGTGTTATACTGTACGTTTATAGATATTTTTTTAACTTGAATACAGTATGGTTAAATGCTCATTTTAAAGTTATGTTTTTAGTATCTGTATTTCTAAACATGTCAGCGTTAACATTCTTGGACTAACCCATATACTGTAGTTCTGCAGTGCTCATCTGTTTTCATTACCCGTTTCTTATCTACGCAGCTGGTTTAATTTTTCTTGACGATGCATTTATGTGTACAGTTTGCGTCACCGACTTCTTCAAGTGAACGTGAGTATTGCATCAGTCTGAGAAAAGGAACGGGGTAATCCCCTCAGCGCCATGTGGTTTGTGTCGAGTTTATCTTTATTAGAAGTGTTGACAGCTCTGACGCAGCTCTGGCTGGCTCTGTCCTCTGATCGTTCACTATAGGGCTTTTAAGGTGTGTTTGTGTTGTAGGTGTGTGACGTTTTGTTGTGCAGTGCAATTGAAATCCAAAAAAAGGCAGGCAACTGCAAGCCGTTTAAAACAGTATGTGTCAGATTTCGGTGAAAACATATTTCGAACTATTTTGTTCTGTAAAGTGTACGAAATTAAAGTCACTGCAGATAAACGGTTCACCGTGAAACAGCATGTCGGGCGCGATAAACATTTGCGAGGTCTTGGAAATGTTGAAAAAAGGAAAGTGTCTCAATTACTGTTAAAAGGAACTGCTTCGACATCAAATAACAAGTCATCTTCCTTTTATAAAGAATTATGTGAAGTGTTTGTTAGTACTAATATTCCACTAGGAAAACTATGCAATCCTAAATTAAATGATTTCCTCGAACGCACTGGTCATACTATTCCAGACGAATCAACATTGCGTAAAAACTACCGTACCTATCAAAATGTTACGAAGACACGTTAAACCGAATATGCGAATGTGTGAATGGGGGGAAAACAAAATCCGTATCAATTGACGAGACTACATATTCAGAGGGACGTTATGTAGGAAATGTAGTGATGGGGACCCTAGAAACAAACAGTCCCGGGAAAACTTTTCTGCTGACCTCAGAGGTTTTGGAAGCGGTTAACCACACTCAGATAAGCAAACTGTGCGATAAATCCTGTGTTTAATATGGCCTAGGGCCCTAGGGGAATACAACATGAGAATGCGCTCCTCTTCCTAACAGATGCAGCACCTTACATGGCAGCAAAATCTATCAAAGCATTTTACAATAAGATGGTGCATGTTACTTGTCTGGCCCATGCTTTTCATCGAATTGCAGAAGAGGTCCGATCAAAATTTTCAGAAGTAGATAGACTAGTTTCCGCAGTAAAGAAAGTCTTTGTCAAAGCAACTTCCCGCACTAAGTATTTCAAAGAAAAGACCCCTGATGTAGCTGAGTAGGATAATAACGGTAATACTCATAAAAAATTACGTACTCATTGATGACAATCTTACAAGATCAAAGCCTATCCTTCAGACAACAGGACTCCTACAGGGCGATCCATTAAGTCCGTTGCTGTTCAATATCGCAGTTAGAGATGTTGTCGATGCCATAGAAACACCAGGAGTAAACGTTTATATGTACGCAGATGATATGGCAATAACGTCGATGTTGTGTATTTACTTGAGTTAACATGAACATTCTAGAAAGTGTTGTGTATTTACTTGAGATAACATGAACATTCTAGTTGCTAATCCCAGAACATTCTAATCTGGAACATTCCATATACTATGTATATATGCACAACTGTAGACGTCAGTTCCGCGGTAGTTCCGCTCAAGTTAGTCCACCTTGTTGTATCGTTGCGTATCAGCTAGTGTTGAATAAACCGTTGTTTTATATTAAGTGTGTGTTATTTATCTTGTATCTCCCACGATATAACAGTGGTGTCAGAAGTAAGATAAAATAAGTAACGTTGTGAAACCGAGTGAACTTTCTAACCTCAACGCAAGTGTGTGCACCGAACTAAGTTCATCGCAGTGCGTGTTAAGAAATATCGTCATAACGGTATTTCTTAACAGAACTTTCTAGCCTCAACGCAAGTGTTGCACCTCACGACGTTCATCGCAAGTGCGTGTTAGAAATACTGTTCTCCACTCATCTTCACCATGCCGGATTTAACCTCTGAGCAACTCCAACAATTCTCGGCAATCATCGCCGACGCTATCCGACAGGCAACAAGTTCAACAACGTCATCATCACAGCCTCGACCGCCAAAATTCACAATACAACCGTATCGTTCAACCGACGGGACGACTGTAGCCGACTATTTCACTCGCTTTACCTGGGCGCTTAATCTGAGCAAGGTACCCGCGGATCAACACGAACATTTTGCACGAGTTTACATGGGATCTGAACTCAATGATGCCCCGAAGATCCCGGTGAGTCCTAATGATCCGGAAACTCTGTCATACAACTAGATTCAATCTAAGCTGAAAGGCCACTTCGACGCCACACGCAAGAAGTTTGCTGAGAGCATCACATTTCGGAGTGTAATGCAGAAGCAAGGAGAAGCCATCGCTAGCTTCACCTTAAGACTGCGGCAGGCTGCAACGTTTTGTGAGTATGGCACATTCCTTGATCGCATGTTAATGTAACAAATGCTCGCAGGGTTGGAATCACGAGAAATGTGCGACGAGATTATTGAAAGAAAAAAAAATATATATAAAAAAAGAACTTCACCGCGGCATATGAAATCGCGCACGCAGCTACTCGCACCACCGCCGACGAGGACAAAGCAGCTGCCGCTAAGTCTGAATCACCAATCGGATTGGATAAGAGAAGCCTTTGTACAGGAAGAGCAGCAACCAGCAGCCGCCACGGAGCAAGTCAGCTCATCAAAATCAGGGGTCTTACAATCTAACCAGACAGCACCAAGGGCCACACCAGGCAAACCGAAGTGCATCCCAGGACAACCAATCAACATGTGCAGGGTGCGGTGAAGCCCACCCTCGCAGTCAGTGTAGGTTCCTGAACACCGAGTGCCTGAAGTGTGGCAATAAAGGTCACATCGGAAAATTTTGCCGATCAAAATCGAGGAAACATCGAACAACAAACCATGCGACCGAAGAAGAGCTTCCAGCAGAGAACCTCGGCGTCGTGGAGTACCTCAGCAAAATTGAGGTCATCGGATCGGTCAACGCAACACCTAAGCCACTGGTTGATGTAAGTATAGGGGGAACCACCGTCAAAATGGAACTCGACACCGGCGCCCCTGCTCAAACATGAGCAAATCTAAGCTAAGTACGATCAAACCACTCTTGTACTGTAGTCTTTGACGGCTATTCCTCATCAATTTCAAGCGCGAAAGTAGCAGAGCAGCAAAGGCGCTATCGACTCAGCAAGTCTGCTCACATCAATTTCACCGAAGACACCGAGATAAACGTCAAACAAGAAGATTTTCTATCGAACAGGTTCAACAAAAGCAGGCTCATCAACATGCTTAAGGTGAAGCTTGAGGACAATGGGATGAGGACCCGTCAAGCAGAAAGTGATGCGGACGTTCTGATTGTGGATACGGCTGTAGAAATGTCCGAAACAACAGCTGTCGGCATTGTGGGTGAAGATGTCGACCTAATAGTCCTCTTGATGGCTAAAGCTAATGCGCATAAGGACATTATTTTCATCAAGCCTGGACGTGGAAAGATAAGCGATTCCTTCTTCTTGTCCCAAGAGCTTCAGCAACAAGGTTTCAAGGACGTGCTGTTTTTGCACGCCTTTACAGGGATGCGACACAACATCTTCCACATTTCGAAAAAGCAAGGTCGCATTTGCGAAGTTGTATCTGAAGTCGACAGAGATCCAGAAAGCAGGAGCGGTCTTTTCAGACCCTTCCTTCACCACCGTCCAAGTACAAAAGGCAGGTGAAACCTGCATCTTGGGGTGGTATGGGGTTCCAGCGAATGAGGTCTCCCTCAATGCTTACAGGTACAAGTCATTCTTGAAATCAGTGAAAACCACCAAGTCTGATATCTCTTGTCTTCCTCCCACTGAGCGAGCTGTAAAACAGCATTCCCTCCGAACATTCAACCAAGTTCAGCTGTGGCTGGGAAATGACCTGCCTCCGCAAATGTATGGGTGGAAGATTGAGAACAACTGCCTGTTCCCAGTGAGTTAGCAGCTGCAATGGAGGATATCCTGAAAATGATGCACGAAAGACTGTGCTAGCGCGAAGTGTGGCTACAAAATAGCAAGCCTCAAATGTTCATCAGCATGCCAAAATTTCCAGGGGAACTGCCTGAATGGGGTCCCTCAAGTTGACTCCAAAGATGAAGAAGGACAGGAGGATCCCTGACCTTTTCCCTAAAGGGGTCCTAAGGAGAAGATATTGGGGAAAGAGAAGATGGAAACGAACACGAGGATGAAGGTCCTTCCCACCCCCCAGAGAGCAAGAAAATGACTCAATGGTACCTACCGTTGTAATGTTTTATGTTAATTCACTTTTCTACGTCAATAAACTTCGTTTTAATTTAATAGTTGTGATTTATAAAACTATTCCAATGCCTTATAGACACTCATATATGCACATACATGGTCATAGCAACATATTTTCCCATTAAAACGGTCTAGATCATCTTTATGTGTGAGGAACCTGGTCAGCGGGCCCACAAGTATATATACTAAAATGAGTATATGTGCTATTTAGACGTCCAATACTCACTATGTGCACATAATGGTGCATAGATAAAATAGTAAAGTAATATATGAGGCAGGGAGATCAAAAACCCGCTAACTCCAATTTTTGGCGAAATTGAGTTATTGGCTGGATTGGGGAATTTTAGTTTGTTCCGCATGGATGGAAGGCAAGAATACCCTAATTTCGTCATTCGTCTGCATACAGGTGGTAGTTTTAAAATCTATGGAAATCAAAACACCTCTTATTCAATGGAATTAGAGAGTTCTTGCTTTCCATGCTTTATTTCCCATTAGATGGCAACACCATAGCTTAACCAGCAGAGATTGCGAGGTTAATATTCAAGAGAAAACCACGTACTAAAGAAACTAAGCATAATCCAACCGAGAAATTTCTCATATCAAAAAGTAAAGTGATACGTTTTTCGACATCCCACAAAAATGTAATCCATGTGAGTAAAACTATGAAAGGTACAATATGGAGTCGATTTAACATCCAGAGACGCAATACAACAGCACCTTTTCCCACTCAACAAAAGTACAACTCACACTTGCCACTGAAAATAGAAAAGCAAAAGGAAATGCAAAATTTAATGAATGTCATTTCTGAGGAAAGTAGGATGTATTTCAAGACTCTTGTTTGCTGAAAGGAATAGTCCTGATTTACAGACTGAGCAAGAGAGTGAAAGTGAAACAGAATATCTGTATAACAAATCAGGGTAATGAAGGTATTAGGTTCATTTGTGGTTTTATTTCTGTATTTTGGTATGATTTAGATTTGAGTATTAAAATGGATTCCCTTTAAAATTTAAATTTAGAAACGTAACAATGCTAATTTTCGTAATAAACTTTCATATTCTATCGTTTCATACGGTAGTTATGATATATTGGTACCTTTTCTGTAATATTTATTGCCTATTTCATATTTCATATACTCCGGAAGTCAAAAAAAAAAACTAACTCCACCAATATTAAATTCGCATTGTAGCTTTAAATAATATAAACTCTTAGGATATGAAGTATTTAATTGATAAAGAATATCCTTTTACTTAATATGAGCACATAAACCCATTATATTTAAAATCAGTGAGGGAGATTATCAGTTTTTTCTCTCTCCTGTGAAGTTTGGTTTACTGTAGTTAGTGGGTTTTTGATTTCCCTGCCTCACATATTATTGAAGGGAATTTAATGTTCTACAATCCTCTGGCCGGCATTTATTTTTGGGCGCATAGTTGAAGAGTTATCCGGTCAAAAAGAGCAAAGAATTTGAGGCAAAATATTTTTTTTCCAAAATTACATACTTTTAAGAGCGGATAACGCGAAAACTATACAAGATATCGAAAAACTTGACTGAATAAAACTTGTAGAAAATTTAATCAGTTTTCATTTTGTATGGAATAGTCATTTCGGTAGGACGCACAGTTTCCGAGATTTAAGCGAAAAAACGAAAAATAGGACATTCGACCCCCCCCCCCCTTGCCCCTCGGCTCAAAGGCTACGGGCGGGGACTCTTGATATGTTCACCTCCTAACTAGTCCAAACAAAGTTACGAAGTCAAAAATTGTGTTCCAAACATTTTCCCCCTATACCTTTTCGTTGCCTGGACTAACGCTGATTGTTGCCAATACATGCTTTGAACAACCAAAAAGAAGAAGATACACGTGGACAATGCCAGATAATGGTGATAGATATCAGATATAAAAAGTCGTTATCGTAATCAAGCAAAATCATGTAAGACCTACCCGGGTGCAGATGTGGATTCAGACCACAACCTGGTATTAATGAAGAGCCAACTTAGATTAAGAAGAAAAGATATAAAACAACCCTGTAAGAGATGGAACATCAACAAGGTAAAAAATGACAAGCATTCTTTACAAGAGTTCAGAGAAGAAACAAATGCAAGAATTGGCCACCAGATGGTGTCTGGAAATATTTATTTATTTATTTATTTATTTATTTATTTATTTACATAGGTCCCAATGAGCCTGAGATCGTGTTAGGGACAATCAAGTAACATAGTTACAGCATGGCATATATATAATTTTTGTAACATTATTGTTACAAGAGAGATGGGACAAAACAAAAAAGGAAATAACCGAAACAGCCGAAGCATACTTTGGTGGACAGGAAAGGGCGATTTATAAACCTTGTATTACTGAAGAGCTACTGGATTTAATGGAAGAACTAAAAAAAAATGCAAAGTAAGAGGAAACCATGAGGAGTATGCGAGACTTCGAAACAAGATTGATAAAGAAGCAAAGAGAGTAAGAGAAGAATGGTATGAAAAGAAGTGCAAAGACATAGACGGACATATGGTGAAAGGTAATAGTGAGAGAGCATACGCCGAGATACGGAAACAGCTTGGAACAAAAAGAAACATGATGAACATCATACGGAGCAAGAATGGCGAAGCCCTAACAGAAGATGGAGGGGTAGCGTTACGATGGAAGGAGTACCCAGAAGAATTGTATGAGGGAGTTCTAGGTGCAAATGGCCTTGAAAGTGAAGACCAGGTGGATGCTGATGAATTAGGACCACTAATTTTAAGAGAAGAATTTGATAGAGCCCTCAAAGAGTTAAGACACAGAAAGGCTCCAGGACCAGATGGGATCCCTGCAGAGATAAAGCCATGGGCAATCTATACAATCTAATAAATGAAATATATGTAACAGGATAAATGCCAATGAACTTTGAGCAAACTATTCTTATTCCCATACCAAGAAAGCACAGAGCACAAAGGTGCGAAGATTATAGAACTTTGAGCCTTCTCATGCCTCGAAAAATATAACAAAAATCATCGGATCGAGAGAAAAGTAGAAGATAATGTTTCAAAAGAACAGTTTGGATTTAGGAAGGGAAGAGGTACACGAGAAGCCATCCTAAGTCTCAGAATAATTATTGAAAAATCCCTGGAATACGACAAACTTGTTGTAATTGATTTCGTTGAATTAGAGAAAGCTTTTGATAAAGTAAATTGGAAGGTGCTGTTTGAAACCCTACGAAAACTGAAGATAGACTACAGGGACAGAAGAACACTCTATCAACTTTACAAGAACCAGACAGCATTAATTGGCAAAGAAAGAGTGGAAGCAAGAATTGGGAAGGGAGTAAGACAAGGATGTGGACTATCACCACTGTTATTTAATATCTACATTGAAGAAGCCATTCAAGAATTATTAGCTACCAACAGTCATGGCATAAAAATTAATGGCAAGCTGTTCAGTACCATACAATTTGCAGATGATATCGCCCTGATAACTGTAAATGAGAGAGATATGGAAAAACACATAAACGAATTATTGCAAGAGAAGTGTGGTATGAGGATAAATAAAAAGAAATCCAAAGTAATGGCATGCATTAGGGATGGCAACCAAATAGTCAATGTGGTAATGGATGGCGAAAAACTAACCCAAGTAAAGGATTTCAAATATCTGGGGAGTTTGATCAAATCAAATG
Organism: Meconema thalassinum; assembly: GCA_946902985.2. Taxonomy (NCBI): domain Eukaryota; kingdom Metazoa; phylum Arthropoda; class Insecta; order Orthoptera; family Tettigoniidae; genus Meconema; species Meconema thalassinum. The sequence continues at coordinate 380,773,197 of OX336394.1, read as the reverse complement.
GAAAGTGTACGAGAGAAGTAAATGCTCGAATCGCACAGGCCTTCTCAAAAAAGAAGTATTTACTAACATCCAAGACTGTTAACTTAGAGGTGCGAAAACACTTCGTGAAAAGTTTTGTATGGAGTATTGCAAGTTATGGCTCTGAAACATGGACTCTGCGACAAGCAGATGTATCAAAACTTAGGGAATTCGAGATGTGGTGCTGGCGACGACTACTAAAGATACCTTGGACTGATAAAAGTCAAGAACGAGAATGTTCTCAAAAGAGCAAAGGAGACACGTACCTTGGTTGAATCCTTAAACAGAAGAAGGAATAGTTTTGTTGGCCATTTGATTCGTCATTCTGACTGGTGCACCACACTCTTCGAAGGAAAGAGGAGTCGAGGAAGACCGAGGACTCAATTTATAGACAGCATTAAAGGCATGCACACTTATTGTCATTTGAAACTACAGGCCAGATAAAGAATACGTTTTGGAAGACATGCATGTTACCCACCAACCTAGCGGTTGAGGAGAAGTAGAAGGAGAAGAAGAAGACGATTTGTACAAGACAATCATGAAATTGATCATTTTCTTTAATGATAATTTTTAGAGAATGCATGTGTTGTTCCAGACCAAGGGGCATTTTATAGGTCATTTTTCGATAATTTTAAGGTCATCAACATCCGGGCCCTAGTAATGATGATTGAAGTTTTATGGGGCAAAACGGCGAGAAGCTTTTACTTTGGGGAGAGGGTTAAAATGTGCAAGTTTAATACCGTAATTTCAAAATTATGTCCCAGGTTGTCTTAGGGCCCGTGATTGCTCTCTACGGCCCAGGGTCCACTATCCAAAGGACCAAATTGGACAAGATAGGAAACGAGAAGGTAAGGAGAGAGGATGGGATCATGACATCAGTTCTACACAGGATCAAAACATCTAGACTACGGTGGTTTGGACATGTAGAGATGATGGAACCGTCAAGAATATCCCAAGTAAACTTGGAAAGGAAGGTGAAAGGAAGGTGACCTGTGGGGAGCCCTAGAACCCGTTGGTTGGACATTGTTAAGATGGACATCACACTTATGGGAAGAACCCCTGAAGACATCATGGAGAGTAAAGTGTTTATGAACAGAATGGAATGGAGGAGGCTTATCAACAGTACCCGGGAGACTGGAGCTGCAACCTGATGATGATGATGATGATGGTGATTGATGAATCCGAAATAATGAAGAAAATAATAATGGGCAATTCATTGTCAATCAAATGGAGACTCTTGGACCGGAAGTTCGCTATGCATAAGCTTTGGTGCAATTTTGAATTGTGGAAGCTCTATAAACACAGGACAAGCAGACAAAAATACAGTGCGGTTAGCATAACTTGCCCTTGACGTGCGGAGACTTTGCATACACTGTACGAGTTTCAGCGAAAGGGGATGCAATTTAAGATCTTATGCTGCAACGTGTGTAATTTTTAATTGAGGGGAGCCCTAAGAAAATAAAGTTAATGGATATAATCCTAACATTATTGCATTACTCTGTGTTTTGTGTTCATATTGTGTGCATATTACAGGCTATTTCACTGTTGTGAATGTATTTTCACAGAAAAAAGGATGACTGGGGCAACAAATCGAATAAATCATAATTACATCATTACTCTGTAACGAGCCACCGGAGACCACGGGTCCCCCACACCAATACTCTGGAAGGGCGTCCCTGAGCAGCCTCTGAGGGTTTGTTGTTGGAGTTCTGGTTCATCCTGTAGATAATGAAAAACGATCGTGTGGCCTCCGGAGAGGCCGAGTGCAGGTCTTTCTAGTTGACGCCCGTGGGCGACCTGCGCGTCGTATTAATGAGGATGATGTGATGATGAAGACGTCACATACACCCAGTCCCCGAGCCACGGGAATTAACTCCAGAAGATTAAAATGCCTGATGGCTCGGCCGGAAATCGAACCCGGGGCACTTCGGGCCAGAGTCTAGCGCGCTAACCATTTAGCCACGGAACCGGACATCCTGTAGATAATGATGAGCATAACCGACGAACTCACTCGTGTGAATGTGAATGGCAATTTCATTAAACGATATCAGGGATGAGTGATACACTTTGTGCATGCTTCCAGTAGACCAATCCACCGCGGAGGCCCGGGTTCGATTCCCGGCTCAGCCAAGAAATGTAATTCTGGTCTGAGGGCTGGAACAGGGTTCACTCGGCCTCGTGAGGCGAAACTGAGAAGAGGCGGATTGGATTCCTACCTCAGTCATTTTGGAAATGCTTTTCCGTGGTTTCCCACATCTACTCCAGGCAAATGCCGGGACGGTACCTATCTTAAGGTCATGGCTTCTTCCTACCCAAATCTTACCTCAATTACAAATACACACTCATCTCAGTGACACAAGTTAGGAGACAAAATCTACACCCACTCAAGTACAAGGGGCTAAATGACCACGATGTTCCAAAGTCCCTAAGAACTGACCTGGACATTACTGATCGGAAGTCTCCGCTAGCGACAGTCGACACGCATGCATGCGTTGTTCCAGACCAAGACCGACCTAGCCGCTCTGTATACACTTAAAAATGTGTATGTTTGATGGTTTCACTCTCCCATCAAATAAAACTACGAGATCAGTAGACTTCACGTTGTAATGGGTTATTTTACTTGGTTATTAATAATAAGAAAAGCGCTCCGCAGTTGGGCGTTATTAATATGGTTTAATGAACTTTTTTACTGTTAATAATAAGAAAACTGATTATATATGCAAAGGTTAATAATTAAACAGTCGCCCACGGGTGATCAATATGAAACATTCAATTGTGTATTAATTTAATAGTGTATCTGTATTGTTGTCAGCTTCACTAAAAAAAGTACATAATGTGTAGTATTATATGTAGCCAGGGCGCCAGACCATTTATATATCATGATCAAAATAATATATTAAACCTCGGTTAAACAGAGGTAGAGCAGCGAAATTCCTATCTCCAGCCGTAGTGAAACTTACGTAATCTAACCTTACGATAATTAGTTCAGGAGTGTGGTGTTGCCTTATAGTAATTTCTAGCTACTAAAGGAAACCAGTCAAACATTTGAATTTAAAAATGAATTTAATATATGAAAACAAGTGCAAAAATAATAAAATACTAAAGATAATAATAATAATAAATTAAATTAAAGAATCTACTGAATTTACTTGTATTATGGGTCTTGATTGGAAATTGGAGTATACTGAGTTAATTGAATAAAATATAGATTGAATTTAATAAGCATGAGAGCCTTCTGATTTGACTGGAGTAAAACTGTTTAAATCGCTCACCGCATTGAAGATCATTGTAGTTGGATTGTTGCGTAGAGAGTTCCTGATGGCCCTGATCTTCCTCAACGTAATGAATTTATATGTGGATGACGGAATAAATTCCAAAATTCATCCCTGTGACAATAGCCTCGTACACAACCATGTCACAGTTTGATGAGACAGAATGTCTTATCAAATTCACATACTTAAATAGCCAACTGTATAATATAGCACTGCGTTACAGATGAATGTTAATTTTCAAGTCCATCTCGCTACAAGTTCAACTCTTCTGCTCCCAACAGCACCATTCCGTCTCCTCCAGCAATTCAATAATAATAATCCATTTGGGCGGCCGTCATATATATAACGTTCCCAGGTAAGGCACGCGTCTATCCCCTCTTCTGAAGTCGCTAGGCAATATTAGCCCGTCTTTCACATATCAGTAATGACAATACTTCTTTGTAGCATTTCTCGGGAGGTCCAGCCCACCTTTTATATAGAGTTGCAAAGGACTCCTCGCCTACTGTATTCTCCACGTCCACCAGCCCCATTCATTACCTTGCCTGCCAGGTATTGTTAATGGCGAGTCTCCAAAGAATCCCTTCCAAGTAAAATTTGTTTATTTGTATAATTCTTGATGTGAAAGACATAAGTGTCTATTCAAGTCGTTACCAGGAAGCGGTGGATAAGCCGGCCTTCCGCGAACACCCGCTTTCTTCCTCTGTTCGTATTTTCTTCAGAAATGGTATTCAGTCAAGCGTCTAACTTATTTCAAATATAATGTACATAGCTCCAAGTCCTTTCAATTGCCATAATATTCTACATTACCGCATAATAATAGATATAAACATATTAGTTAACATAATAACTAATAAAAGGTAAAATGTAAACTTAAAAAATATTGATAATAATAATAATAATAATAATAATAATAATAATAATAATAATAATAATAATAATAATAATAAAATATATAAAATTATTTCATTCTGGTCACAAATTGGGCCATCACAACGTCATCAACTAGTAAAAGCCTAAGTTTGAGTGTTTCATGCAGTTTGAGAACTCTTCGTAAATTAGAAAGTTCCACACAGTCGTTTAAAATTTCGGCATGGTGAATATGGTTCCTCAGCCGCGAACTGAGTAGACCTTTCACGATCTACTCTTCATTTTCATTAAGGAAAAATATATATTATGTTAATTCATTTCAGTGCCTTGGGACACCTTGATCATCAGCTCCTTGTAAAGTTAGTTGGTTATTGTTCTAAGGGGCGGAACTACGAGGTCATCTGCCCCCTCCTTGTAAAGTTGGGAGCTCACTTGCGGGTAGCGGCTTCGGTAGCGTAGTTGGTAGGATACTGAGCTTCTATGCCCAAGATCGCGGGTTCAAACCCGGCCGAAGTCGTCGGATTTTTAAAAGCGTTAAAAATCCCTCAGTATGCCTTCCTTCGGAGGGGAAGTAAAGCCGGCGGTCCCATGTCATAGATTTATGACATGTAGAAGTACATTCCACTAACTACAATTGTGTGAAGCAAAATGTGTTGGTTAGATTTGATTAACGCTCTAAGTTCCAACGTTCGCCAGGTGCTGGATGCGGTGGCATCTAGTAACCAAGTTCACAACTAGGTGTCGTTGACAGTAGAATTTGGTAGCACGAGTAGGAACTACTACTTGAGATTGACCGTCTGCAGTCCTAAACTGAATTACAGGTAACACACACTAATACAGCCATCACAATTTACACCGGTTATCAGACAGATTCTACACACACCCAAAGTACACGGGGCTACATGACCGCGTTGTCGCAGCCCCTAAACTGAGGAACCAACCATCACTCTTGCGAGTGCGTAGAGAAGGGGCTATCCTCCACACAGCGCGTCTTTCGTTGCCGTGGCAACCTGCTTACTACTCGGTCAAATATATCGGCCCGTTGCGCAGACACTGACTGAGTGGCTTTCTTGGTGCACGTATCTGCGCTTCATTGTCTTATTAAGTCGTTATTCAGTTTATCACTGTTTTGCTTTGTTTTGTTTCTTTCCTCTTGTGACTTCCGGAGAAGTTTCTTTATGAATGAGTTATGGCTCAATGTTCTTGGGAAGGCAGATATAGCTAAGCCTCAGCCAGACAACGAGGTGCCGCGTTCTTGGCGGCTACATTTCTCGGACTAGTATTCAAGTCAGCTCTCAACAGTAGGATACTTGGGCGTATGTTAACCTGCGCCATGTCTCTAATAGTTACTAGGACCTAGGATTGGAGTAGGCACCCCGAGACTTGAATGAAGGTATCATTCCGCTATTTGCCTGAAGGGAAAGTGGGAAAAAGCCCCAGGTTGAGGAACGTCAGAATGGGTGCTGTTAGCGCCGGGATTCGATCCGGGAACTTCTAGCGATTTCACGCACCCGACTGCACTGCAGGGTCTAAGGTTACGGACTTCCAACATGATTTTGAACATCTGTTCAAATTGTTATCTCTTTTGAATTGTTTTATATTCTCCGAAAACCAGTTAACACAGTCATGTCTTAGACCTCCCGACTAGGCACCTTTTAGGTAGGCCTACTTTAAGAGGATGTGAAGGCACTTGAGTCTCAATGAAACTCTTCACTTGCAAAATAATTGCATAAGGTGCGTTCAAAAAGTAACGAGCCGGAGGCTGTAATGCGCAATCCGGTGACGACATCGGCTAATCGTGGCGTATGTAACGAGGTGTAGTTCCGACCAGAGCGTGGAAAGTCACGGCCCGTCGCTAGAAGGCACGCGTGCACGTCACATGACGATACAAAGAGAGCAGCAGTATGCATCAATCGTCCATCCAAGACCAAGACAGTAGGCCATTCGACATGCTTCCTGGTTGGTTGAAGACTGTGGGGCACCCGTTGGGCACACACTTTTCGCAAGTGCAGTCATTCCTTCATGATGGTGTGCACACTTCTGACGCTCAATCCGACCACGGCGGCTATGCCATTCACTGTCACTCGGCGGTCCTGGGTAATGAGTGCATCAACCAGCTGGACGTTGTCATCGGTAATGCAGGGGGTTGCCCCAGATCGGGCATCATCGGCTAACGATACCCCCGTCCTTCCCTGAAGCGCTTGTGCCACGCCTTGACCCTTGCAAGGGACATGCAGTGTTCGCCGTACACTTGTAACATTTGGCGATGAATGTCCGTTCCCCCTACTCCTTTCGCTGTCAGAAACCGAACAACACCTCTTTGCTCTTCGTTTGACGCCTCCATGTCACTGTTTGCAATGCGACTGGCAGCGTTGGACGATTGATGCATGCTGCTGCTCGCTTTGTATCGTCACGTGACGGGCACGCGTGCCCTCTAGCGTCGGGCTGTGACCTTCCACGCTCTGGTCGGAACCACACCTCGTTACATACGCCACGATTAGCCGTTGTCGTCACCGGTTTGCGCATTACAGCCTCCAGCTCGTTACTTTTTGAACGTACCTTATATTAGAATGGAATATTTACCATCGTTAGTAGACATGCGAGCGCTTCCGTTGCGGCCACTCCCCCTAGAGGCCCTCCTGGACCTGAAAAGTGAACACTGGTTACTTAAGACGAACTTCCATACAGAGGATTAATCTTTTAAGTGCTGAGTTGTTTCATTTACATTTTGAAAACATTACAGGTTATACTTTTTAACTTATCATGGGGTGGGGTGGGGGCGATAGGCTTAAAATGTCTATAGGTTTTGAGTCTTTATTAATCTAAATGTAAATTCAAAATCCTATTCTTATATATATTTTAGACGAATCAAAATTAATATATTTGTATAGGCATCATTTCCATAGCAGGGCCTAAAATACAATTTTCTAAAATCAGCAGGCAAGTAGTAGCCTACTTGTTGCTCCTTACTACAGGGTCATTATCTATGTGCGCCCTGATAAAGACTGCTAGCTAAGCCGGCTGTGACATGCGCAGATCGCGGGCGCGCGTACACGGTTCAGCCGGTGGTGGGCGCTACGCTGACTCATATCGTTAGTTCACACGTGTTTTGTCATTCATATGGACGTGTATCTGCAAAGCTTAGGCGTTGGCGTTGCACGTTTAGTGAGTATTGTGATTACCGGTACTGTGATTGTTGGTCATGCCTAGACACCAATTCACATCGCGCGAACGTGTGTATATCCATAATTCGCATATGAAAAGCAGAAAATCTTGTTCTGAAACGAGACGAAAATTTCGAATCAAGTTTCCAGGAAGACCTATGCCTAATACCAGTAAAATTAAGAGGCTCGCTAAACGATTCAAGAAAACAGGCTCCGTAAATAATAAAAAAAGTTGACAGACATTCTTTCATCAGAATATGTCAGGCGTGTGTTACAAGAGAGGGAGGATATTTTCAGCATCGCCTATGAGCACTGTAAGTACACATTATTGAACATGTTTGGCTTAGCTTGCCGTGTTTATCGGGGCACACATAGATAATGACCCTGTACAGCAAAAATTGATATTCATTGTTCCGAAATCACAACGTGGCGTGAAGAATTTGCTTGTTATTCCTGTTTACATCACAGATGAACTCCAGCTGTAGAGGAAAGACGTGTACAAAATGGTCTGTTAGTTACTTCTGGAAGCAAAATTCTCCAGTAGTACTACATAATGCCAAATAGATGGCTAAACATACCAGGGATCAACTCGGCGCTCGAAAGCGAATGTTTTTTTTTTTTTTAGTTTTTGTGCGACGTTTATAGACAGGCGAAGCACTCAACGGGTTAAAGAAAACAATTTCGGTGTTAGTTGTTATATCCACGATATTGTAATGTTCTTTGTGTCTAGTGCAATATGTTACAATTTGTTGAGGAATATAAAATTAGTACTTGTTTTAAGGGGAAAAACATCTAGGTCATCTGCCCTTATTTTGTTGTTTGAGTTTCAGTCTTTTGACTGGTTTGATGCAGTACTCCATGCCTCCCTGTCCTGAACTAATCGCTTCATCTCTGCATAGCTAAATCCTACATCCGAGGCAATCCGCTTAACATATTCTAACCTCGGACAACCCCTTCAGTTCTTATCCTCGACCCTTCCTTCCATAACTAAGTTTGCTATTCCTGAGAATATTAGTATGTGTCGTACCAACCTATCTCTTCTCTTCATTAGCAGTCGCCAGGAACCTCTTTATTTGTTACTCTGTCTACTCATCAGGAGTGTTCGGAACATCTCTGTCGTGCCACGCTCGGTAGTAAATGAGAATCTGGATTGGGGTCATGGCTAAAGCCCTGCGCGGGTGCGAATTTCCGCGGATATCCGCAAAAATTTTCGCCATGCGGATATAGTTTGCATGGCTGTGCGGATAGCGGATAAGCTGCGGACAATGTTTGGAGTAAATTTGCGGATAATTTTTAGAATACAATCCGAACTTATTGAATATCATAATTAGGACCCGGATGTTTATGACATATATTGTTTAGCCTTTAAGGGCTCAAACTGTGTGCTAGGGGGTGAGTAGCGTGTTGTGGTATCTGTGGGCGGTTTAGGGGAATGTCCTCTATAGGGGAGCGGAAGGATCGGTTACGTAAATCACGTGTAACTCGATGGAGAGCTTCCAGGTCTTCGAAAGTGTTCTTTTAAGTACACGAGTGATCTTGGCCTAGAGGCAGATAACCTCGCTGTTCCACCCCTTGAAACAACAAACATTGACTATGATCTTGGCCTATACTGTATTGTTACCAAGGCAACAAAGCTTTCATAGCATTACTATGAATATTACGTCAAATGTTGCCCCATAATAACAGACTAATATCAGTAATAATATCTTCATTTGGATTTTTAAAAATGGTCACCTACTGATATGAAAGGGAGATATAGGAAAATACGAACATCGTTCACCAATATATTTTATTCTTTCTTTTCCAATGCCGTAAGGAATAATTTTCTGTTTTCATTACACTAACCAGTGGTTCTTAACCGGTGGTCCGCGAGTGCCTTGGGAGTGGTCCGTGGGAGAAAAGAGTCAACCAGCACGTATAAAGAAGTGGCCAATAAATGGGGATTTCGAAAACGATGAGCGTTGAACGAGAATCGTCCGAATGTATTCGCGGCGATGACTATCAGGTTTTGAATTGAAATATCTTTAAAATAAGTGTTATTGAGGAAGTGTTACAACTCATCAGGTGTATTGGGAAGGTGGGGGTCCGTACTGTTCCCGATAATCCGGAAAGCCGTTTGTCAGAAATCCGTCCCCTCAATCGGATTGCCTATCTCCAAATGCACCGGCTCTACTGCATCACTAGAAATCGCTCTGACAAACACTATCGGGATCATAGCATAGCAGTTTACAAGAATATCGTGGAACACACCAAACTACACGGGGAAAACACTTACCTTACTTACCATTCTCGGGGTGTATGGGGGTTGAACTGAATCTCAAAAAATGTGTCCGCACAATATCTCGCATTCATGATATTTAAAATGAACACACAAGTCAAACGACCATGAAAACATAACGATATAAAATTTATTTCACATAAATGGGAACAAACTAAACACACAAAAAGAACATACACTAAGAAAATCTGAATTAATCTGGGCTTTGTGAAGCCATCACAAACACGCCTTAGCCTCTACTGGACTGCAAAACATATACACAAAAATTTTGAGCATAATAGGGCAATGGGAACCTAGTAAAAACATCATTTGAAAATAACAAAGACTAGTAGCAAACAGGAGCACTCAGCTCCAGTGACCTATATACATAGGTCTACAGAGTTGATTGACCTCGATACACAAGTCCTTGGACGAGCATATGGGCTATGAAGGAGACAAGCACGCAACTTTGCCGCCCCTCCGTTAAATGCGGCCGGACACTGGCGACCTACGAGAATCTTTCTCGAATACGCAACTCATTTACATCATAAACAAATGTTAATATCTCTTAAACTAAGCTACAGAATGTCATGAAATTTTATATACACACTTCCATTCATACTCTACATTGTTCTAGACCAATGCAGTTCCTCAGACACTCTTAACAAATTTTAATCATTCTCACAGCTTTCATTCGCAAAAATATTCTATTAAACACATTTTAAATCGACCCTTATGAACATTATTAAGTTACAAATTTAATTACATGATTTCTGATTATATACAGCGCTGCCTAAACTTGGACAAAAACGCTAACACTGAAATAAGTGTATGCTTATTATCTTTAAATAGACTTAAAGTAGATATTATCGACAAACGAATTCAACTATTTACACACACAGTCTATATATTTTAAACAATTCCATACACTACCCACACGTCATATCAGGTTATAATTACTAAGTTTGGTCAAATACAAGCGACCGATAAAGGTTATTTGTATGTAGTTACATAGTCGTGGTTAATACATTTTAATAGGAATATCTGTGACATGAATTTTTATCCGTAATCAAAAAGATTTTCAACTCACACTCTCTTGATAAAACAAACAGTAAATTTACATGGATATATTATGAATGGGGATTAACATCTCTAAACTTGCGGCAAAACCTCGCTTGAGCACACACTATGGCTCAACAACCTCATATATTTCATCATATATGGAAAAAAACTTCCACTATGTTTAAACAAAATCACCATTGATTATTTGCTTTAAACATCTCTGTGGGAAAAACATTCTTCAATAAGGGCTCTCTCAATCAGTGACTTTCAACACGTCTACTGAGCTAAATTGATACATCCCAACGTTCTTCTCTACAAACTCTCAATTATCAAAATGGATTCAAACTGTTACATGATTTTAACGACCATGAGTTTACTTAACAAGAGGACATTAAAAAAATCGGCCAGTCACAAATATGAGGAATAAATATAAAAAAGCTGATACTCCTCACTTGTCTATCACAAAAAAAAAAGTAATAAATTTGCAACAATACGGCAAAATAGTACACACAAGAGAATTTAAATAATCGCAGATTATTTAAATAAAGTCGAATAGAAGTCAATCTAGGCTGGAATATGCAAGCATTGATATCCCAGCCTACGATATGAAAATCTTCTACCAAAAAGTATTTCTTCTCAAATGTTAACTGAATAAAGCTAATTCACCTTTCAAGTTACATAAGGATTGTCTTTGTTGAAATGTTTTTTCATTCTCTAATAAGATTGTCTTTGATTTAAGAACACGTTTTAAAGGACGACTAGTAACTTCATAGATCGTCGTAACGTTACATTTAACGCTCTAATAATAACGTTCGATGTTTCTTCTCTCTTGAAATCGTACAGAAAAACGCTCAAAGTAAGTTAACAACGATGTTACTTTTAAATGAAGACACGATGTCTGAATTCTAACTTGAAATGAAAACTAGTTATTTTAAAAGTCAAACCGTGACTGCTAAATGAATTCTCATTCTCTAAAGAATATTTAAATGTCAGCTTGAACTGATCCTCAAAAATAAGTTTAAATTCAAATATGAAAGACTAAAGTCACAAGACACCGAAGAAAATATAATACACCTCTGAAGTGTGCAGCATACAAGAACATTAAAAATACAAAATATGGAGTAAGACAGTTGCTCAAATTTCACTATACAGCTCACATTATAACAAATAAAAATCACAGCTACCTTAAATGAAGTTCTGAAGTTCTTGAAGAGTATTCACAGAATACTATAGATGTTCCCATATTACCAGAGTACAAATCTGGAATGTACTCAAACATCGGACCCGCGACCTCAGAACAGAAAAGGTTCTTTTTCCGGAATACACTCATCCGTGTTAACGAGAGACATCCTTCTGGCAACTTCTTCTGTTTGTGCTGGGATATGCCCAAGCCTATCTTGATATTCTTAAAAAAAAAAAAGTTTTACGTCGAAGAATAGCTGTGAAATCCATCGTATAATCGAAGCAGAAATATTCATATAAGTGGAGAATGAATAACTTTCCACTGCTGTATGGATCTAATATCAGCGTTTGTAGATATGAAATAGTGTATAAGCTGGTTACCCACACTATGCTAGTATTCCAAGAATACTGTCTATCGTAATTCCATAGTTGGATCTTCACGCTATCTTAATGTGTCCCAGGTGCATAATTTGTTTAATACTCCATCACGACTTCCATAGCAATGTCGAATATATATACTGTAATTGATGAGTATTAATTGCCATTGTAATGTTAATTATAAGTTGCACCAACTGAATAAAGTTCTATTGCAAACTTGCAGTACGCCTGCCTTCTGAATGTTCGATGTGCGAAGCACGAATCATGATAATGGGATATGTGAAAAACACTTTTGTAATTCGTCTTCTACTGTTAATATTTCTCAAATTATCAACGCTGTAAAGTTCTAGTTTTCACACAGGCACTATATAGTTCTATACTTCTTGAATGTAATGATAGTTGAAGCCTAACTTCAAATGTTCATGAGATATTTCAACATATAGTTGCGTTTTAACTTCGCCTAGTTTGAGATATCGTATAATGAATGCACTGTTCTGCTTACCCAAACTGCGTTCTTCACGAGTGGACATTCTCCACACTCGAATTAAATGGGACTAAGTTAACCCAGTAACACTCTTCACTAGACAACTGTATATATCAGAAGCAAAACAAACTCTCTCCTCCCTTTCCTGAATTCGTCAGACCAAGCCGTATTCTCTATCCCTTCCACAATTTTCTATTGCGTCATTATTCATATTCAACTATGGCATTAATTAACCGATTTGAAGATTTTAAAGTAGTAGATATAATGCCTTTTTAATTCCTTTCCATTTCTTATGCAGAAAATATCTTTCCAGAGTCTTTAGTTGTGAATTTTCACTAAAAACCATAGTTGCAGTAAATCCCGTCTTCACTAAGACTTTCGCTCATTGGTTCAAGACAGCCAACCAATAGCGTAACTTCTACCAAGAGACAATACTATATTTCCTTCTAGGTGTTGCGTCATGCTTCCAGAGGTTTCTCGAAAATTCTGTTGCGTCATCACGCACATCACCAGAACCTCCCTTCTCGCTTGAGCTATGAGCCAGCCGTGCTTACGTCATCCATACACGTAATAACTATGACGGCTACAACTTTACTTGGACTCTCCCAAATGCTGCCATTATGGTCTCTGGATAATTCAATTTACGGGGGCAGTACATGATTCAGTTTCAGGCTGAGTGGTCCGCAGACTTTTACGGGTTCAGAACCACTGACACTAACAGACCGAGTTATCGTAGCGCTTTTGCAGAATGATCCCCAGACTCGGGAGGCGAGTGGATTGGAATTCTACTGCCGACCGTCCTCGAACTGGCTTTTCGTTTCGACTCCAGGACAATAATTACACGGCAACTCTAACTTAGCCTCGGCCACCTCCTTCCAAATTTCTAGGTTATCCTATCTTAATGCCCATTCCGTTCGATCTCCAGTTCTATGGTAATGGCAGAGGCACGGCAGAGGCTATCTGGTTCCCCTCTCCAGTTGTATTACCCAATCAAATGTCTCCAACTCAAGACACTGCCATCGAAGGCGGTAGGCAAGGTTAGTAGAAGAGAGGTTGGCTCGTAACTTGCCTTCTGCTGGCAGTAGGGTGGGGGTAACGCGTCATCGGGCCTGCGAGATGTACCCCAGTCTCTATTTACAGAGTGGACAGAGGAAACTACGTGTGTTATTTACTTGTTTGTTAATACAGTATTTATTTTGTTCAAGATATGAATTGTGTTACGTGCTGTATTATACATTAATGAACAGGTGAATATTATCTAAATTAATTACATCAGATTACTATGGAATATATCTTTGCATATTCTAGCCCATGGGTAAGTTGTTTCTTTACGTTGGGTTTTCTTTTCTTTCAGTTGTTTAAGATGCCGTGAAAAAATTGCAGTGTTGCAATCTGCAAAAGTAATTCTAAAATTGTTAAAAGAAAACGGGAGTAAAAATATCTTTCTTCAGATTTCCAAAGGATGCTAATCGTAGGAAAACGTGGGTGCAGAAATGCCATAGGAAAGATAAATTCGATCCGAATAACAAACGGATTTGCAACAAACATTTCATACCAAGTAACTTTGAAGACGAAATTTGAGCTCGACTGACACATACTCACCCTAGAATATTAAAAAATACATCACGTGGCTCAGCGGTAACGTTCTCGCTTGCTGAACCCAAGGTTGCAGGTTCGTATCCTGGCACAGTCAGCTGGCATTTGAGGGTGCGCAAGTGCGAGGGAGCCGTGACAGTAGATTTACTGGCATGTTAAAGATCTCCTTCGGGGCAAAATTCCGGCACCCCGGCGTCTCTAAAAGCCAGAGTAGTTAAAAGGGACGTAAAACCAATAACATTATATTATAATTAAAAAAAAAGACGTCAATACCTTCTTTATATTTACTGTCTCAAACACAGAGCCAAGACACAACTTCACGTACAGAACGCTCCCAGAAAAAAGAAAAACAATTACTGAACGAAATATTGGATTCGACATTTTCCAGTGGCAATGATGCCGTCGTCAATGACGTCAATGTCAATGATACTGACACAAAATATGACGATCTTCTCATTAAATACAACGCATTACTTCAAGGGACCAAAAAACTGAAGGAAAACATGCAGCACTTAGAGACTAGAGCAAACTGTTTGCAAATCAAGAAACGTGGAATTAGAGAATGCAATTCAACAGTATGAATGTGATTTTGACAAGAAAATTAAAGATACGTTTAGTTTAAAGATTTATTGACACCAACTCAAGTCGACATTGTTAGGAAACAGAAAACAAAGGCAAGATGGACAAACGATATTTAAGATATTTAAGCTTCCGAGCGTACAAGTATACCAGAGTCACACTGAAATATCCATTACCTGGCTTATCAACTTTGAAGCGCAGGGCAGGCAATGTTGAATTACGAAACGGTTTATTGAAAAACGTAATAGAAGTAATGAAAATTAGTGGACGAAAGAAGAATGGTCGAGAGAGAGTCACTGTTCTTTCTTTCGACGAAATGAAAGTGTCATCACTGTATGAATATGATGCTAAAGCAGACGAAGTCGTTGGTCCACATACATACATGCAAGGGTTATTTCAGAACTGGAAGCAACCTGTGTACATTAATTTCGACACGAAAATGTCGAAAGATATTATAAATGAAGCGGTTATGTCACTACATAATATTGAATACGATGTAGTTTCGGACTGTGGCGGGAGGAATATGGCACTGTGGAAAGAACTCGGCATTACCATTGAAACTACACACTACGTGCATCCGATGACAGAGGAAAAAAACTACTTTCTCGCAGACGCAGCTCACCTGCTTCAATTAATTCGTAATGTGGTTGGCGAAAGTGAGAATGACATTCCGCGGGGTCACCAACATCGTGGTGCTGTTATCAGTGACAGTTTTGCTGACTCCGAGAGTGGCGGGAATGAAGACGAACGTGCAGGCAGCAATGGACAGCAATGACAGAATTATAAATAATAATGCAGTGCTTAGTGAAGCAATGGGGATAGGTGTATCTGCGCCTGTTGGAGATATAGTCGGCTGTGAGTATGTTTGTATATATATCAGTTTTATTATGTTGAAGGAGGTGTATAATTAAATTAGTCATGTAATTAAGCGTTCAGCATCATCTATTATTCACAACAATTCATTAATTGACACTTTGAAATGGCTGATGCCCTTAAAAATATTATTTACTGAGCTCGTAATGCGCTACGGACTAACGACTGATTCAAACGCAGCAGGCCCGTGACGTATTCCCGCGCGCTCTCCCATTGGCCGAGAGTTATGAGCCAACCTGTATTCTACTAACCTTGGGCGGTAGGAAGGTAATAACTTCCACACATCGAGCAGTAGCCTTGTATCGGGGATGGGATTAGGGTAGCAAATGGGAAGGAAGCGGCCGTGGTCTAAATACAGGTACTGTTGTGTATTCGAACCCTCAGAAATGTATGTTTTAAAGAAATTTCATCCTCAACAGTTGGTAACACAAACAAACCACCAGAGACTGAGTTATCGATTACTCGAGCGACCAGAGTCGTTGTTGTGGCGCACTGATCTGTATTGTTCCTTGTTCTGTATATATTGTTTGGCTTCCTCATAATAAATGGTCAATCTTAGAAAACACAAAAGTGGTGTCAGAAGTAGGATTGATAAATAACGTGTGCGGTGCCGAAGTTCAACTCCACGCCGTGAAACTTGTGCAAAACGTGCTACCGAACGAAATTCAACTCCACGCAGGTTAGTGTATCATGGCAGAGGGAATATCCACAAACTTCTTCAGACTCTTTCTGGGATTATTGCTAGCGCTATCATGGAATCCACCACGCGAGGCGGCATCGGGAATGAGCCGATGTCACCGGGACGGCCTAGACCACCACAATTCTCAATGCCAGCATACCACGCCGCCGATGGGACCACCATAGGGGACTATTTCACGCGGTTCACATGGGCGCTCGGTCTGAGTAAGGTACCGGAAAACGAACACTCGCAGTACGCACGTGTCTACATGGGCGCCGAGCTTAACGAAGCTTTGAAGATTCTAGTAAGTCCCGTCGACTCGGAAACTCTCTCATACAGCGAAATCCAGTCAAGATTGTCGCACCATTTCGACGCCAGCCGTAACAAATATGCAGAGAGCATAAAATTCCGCAACGTCACCCAGAGAGCAGGGGAGGCGATCGCCAGCTTCACTCTCAGATTAAGACAAGCAGCAACACACTGTGAGTACGGAGAATTTTTAGACCGCATGCTAATTGAGCAACTGCTTAAAGGTTTGGAATCGAGGGACGTGACGAAATTATTGCCAAGAAACCGGAAAGCTTCACTGCTGCGTACGAGATAGCCTGCGCACTCGAAGCCACCCGGAACACTGCTGACGAGGTTAAGAATTCGAATATAACCTCAAAATCCGATTCAACCAATCGGATAGGCTTCGAAAAGCCACAGTCGCGGACGGGTGGCAACCTATGGCAACGTGGGATATCGACCAATTGTCAACACAAATCCGACCAATCAAGGCCTCAACAAGGATTGCATCCAGCAAATCAGGGAACATCAAGTAACCAATCATTGTGCGCTGGGTGTGGTGGGGAACATCCACGCAGTCAGTGTAGGTTCCTCAACGCAGAATGCCGTCATGTGGCAAGAAAGGTCACATTGCTAAAGTTTGTAGGTCCAAACCAAAGCAGCGGAATACAAATCACGTGACCGAAGGAGAACAACCAGCTGACAGTGTTGATGTCATACACCATTTCAACAAAGTTGAGGTCATCGGAACAATGCAGTCTCCAGGGAAGCAGTTGATAGATGTCATCATAGAGGGAACCACCGTCAAGATGGAACTAGACACCGGCGCCCCCTGTTCAATGATGAGTAAACTGAGGTTAGGTATGATCAAACCAAATTGTATTTTACAGAAGGTTGATCGTATTTTTGCGAGCTACTCTGGCCACCGTATTAACTGCATCGGGAAGACACCAGTCACCGCTACCATTGGCACCATCTCCAGGAACCTCGACCTCTACATTGTCGACGATTAATTCGAGACACTCCTTGGTCGAGAGTGGATCTCTGAGTTTGTGCGAGAGATCAATTTCGAGCAGCTTTTTGGAAAACCAGAACCGTTCCACCAACTCTCCGTCAAACCGTCTCTGTCTCTGGACCAGCAAAGGGAACTTGACGCCACCCTCAACCGCTACCATGATGTCTTCAGTGATACCCCCGGGAAGCTGTCAAGCCCACCAGTGAAGATGCACCTGAAGGATGGCACCACCCCAATCTTCTCCCGAGCACGTGACATTCCTGTAGCCCTGCGAGATGCCTATGCCAAAGAAATTGACGCAAAAATCGCATCTGGTTTCTACAAGAGGGTCGACTACTCAGAGTGGGCGTCAACAACTCATGTCGTTGTGAAGAAGAACAGCAAGTTGAGAATCACGGGAAACTACAAACCTACTCTCAACCCGCGGATCATCATTGATGAACACCCGATTCCGAAAGTGGAATACTTGTTCAACCAATTGCGTGGTGCCACCCTCTTCTGTCACCTGGACGTCACAGACGCATACACTCATCTCGAGGTCGATGATGAGTTTAGCCAAGCCCTCACGCTCAACACTCCAACCCATGGCCTGATCCGTCCAACTCGTGCTGTCTACGGAGCAGCCAACATCCCCGCTATCTGGCAACGGCGAATGGACACGGTTTTGCAGAAACTCCCAAATGTTGTGAGTTTCTTTGACGACACCATTGTTTTTGCCGATAGTTTTGTCAATCTGATGGAGGCCCTCACCGTGGTACTAGAGCGCTTTCGCCAACACGGTCTCAAGCTCAACAGAGCAAAATGCAGCTTTGCAGAACCTGTCCTGGAAGCTCTTGGCCACAAGATCGATGCTTCAGGCATTCATAAGGCTGATGCGCACATCCAAGCCGTACGGGACGCGCCTAAACCAACGACTCCAGAGGAACTCCAGCTGTTTTTGGGTAAAGCGACATACTACAGTGCCTTCATCCATAACCTGTCAACGAGAGATCGGCCACTCAGAGACATGCTGCTGAAGGATCCTCTCATATGGACACCAGACGGCGACAGGGCCTACCAGGACATCAAGGACGCTCTAACCTCACCGCAGGTCCTTATGCAGTACGATCTAACACTACCACTTTTGCTGGCAACGGACGCCAGCAAAACCGGTCTCGGCGCAGTGCTGTCTCACCAGCTCAGCAACGGACTAGAACGGCCTATCGCATATGCTAGTCGTACAATGTCATGTACGGAGCAAAGGTACCCCCAGATCGACAAGGAAGCGCTCTCCATCGTTTGGGCAGTACAAACGTTTTACAGCTATCTGTACGCTCGACACTTCACGCTAATCACGGATCACAAGCCCCTGACGCAGATCCTACATCCAGAGAAGTCGCTACCAGTCCTGTGTATTAGTCGCATGGACAATTATGCCGACTACCTCGCACACTTTAACTACACTGTGGTTTTTAAAACATCAAAGCAAAACGCCAACGCTGACTACTGCTCTAGAGCACCGTTACCATCGACCGTCAACAAGATCCAAAACTCAATCTCGCAACAGAGGGAGGAAACAGAGGATTACGAAGACTTTGATTTTTTACAGTTCACCAGACGCAGCAGTTACCAGTCAAATCCGAAGCCATTGCACGAGAGACGAGGAAGGACCCTGATCTCGGTAGAATTGTCAAACTTCTGGAAGGAGGCCAAGATCTCACCCGCCACGACTTCAAGGCACCCGAGGTAAAATACACGCTCGCCGCCAACTGCTTGATGTTCGAGCACAGAGTAGTGGTTCCACCTGCACTGCGAGATGCTATCCTCAACGACCTCCATGCAGCTCACCTGGGGATCGTCAAAATGAAGGGAATGGCACGTTCCTTTGTGTTTTGGCCAGGCATCGACTCCGATATCGAGAAGCTCGCAAAGCCCTGCACCACATGCGCAACCCATGCGCACGCTCCACCCAAGTTCCGCGAGCATCACTGGGAGTACCCGAAGGCACCGTGGGAACGCATTCACATCGACTACGCGGGCCCAGTAGCTGACAGCATGCTTCTGATTGTTGTAGACGCCTACAGCAAGTGGCTCGAGGTCAAGACAACAACCACCACGACAGCTGCAGCAACAATCTCCCTGATGGATGACCTGTTCACAGCGCACGGCACCCCAGTCACCGTCGTTTCAGACAATGGCAGGCAGTTCGTCTCAGAAGAATTCAAGGCCTTCCTGCAGAACAGTGGTGTGAAGTACCACAAGCTTACAGCACCATACCATCCATCAACTAATGGCCAAGCAGAACGGTATGTCCAAACGGTGAAGGATGCCCTCTACGCGATGAAAACAACCAAAGGAACTCTGCAGACAAACCTGAACGAGTTCCTTCGCCAATTTCAAAGAGCACCGCACTCTACCACCGGACAATCTCCATCTCAACTATTCCTGGGACGAGAACTTCCGACACGTCTCAACCTGGCGAGACCCGAAGACGTTCGCACTAGAGTCTGCGAGAAACAGAAAGCAGAAATGGACTCTACATTCCGCACCTTCGAAGCGGGTCAGTCAGTCTACTTCCTCTCTGGCAACCCGAACCTGGACAAGTGGCTCCCCGGTACCATCGCAGCCCGCATTGGAGATCTTCACTATGATATCAACTACCGGGAGAAACGAATAAAGCGCCACATCGACCAAATTAGGCCATTTCCAGGAATACGGCCAAACACAGAGAACCAGGAACCGACCAGCGATGAACCTACCGAAATTCCACCTAGGCCACGACGTGTTCGGTTCTTCCCAGCACCAGCTACCGCAGTACCACCCGAGAGGATGCCACAAGTGATCCGTGGAAACCGAACACCAACACCAGCTACTCCAGTTATACCGCGCATGTCTACACGCAAACGCCGCCCACCATTAAGATTTTCACCATAGACATAAGTTCAATTTAAATGAGGGAGGAAATGTTGTGTATTCGAACCCTCAGAAATGTATGTTTTAAAGAAATTTCATCCTCAACAGTTGGTAACACATACAAACCACCAGAAACTGAGTTATCGATTACTCGAGCGACCAGAGCCGTTGTTGTGGCGCACTGATCTGTATTGTTCCTTGTTCTGTATATATTGTTTGGCTTCCTCATAATAAATGGTCAATCTTAGAAAACACAAAAGGCACCATCCCGGAATTTGCTTGGTGTTGAAATGGGAAAACATGCTACAGTATTTCAAGAATGGCTGACGCTGGGCTTGAACCCACCTGTCTCCCGAATCCACTACACGTGCGCGCTAACGCTTGTTAGTTATTGTTGCTTTAGCGGAACAGCGAGTTCATTTGTCGCTCTTAACAAAGATAAAATGATTATCATGTTGGAAGCCATTTTTCAGTGTTGCCTTAGGAATCGAAATGTAATGTTTTTTTCAGTCTGTCAACACGATTATACCCAATTGTATGTTTATTAATTTCATGTTTTTTTTTTTTCAGGACTAGGGAATCACCCATTACAATATTTGGTAGGCTACAATAGTGTTGACCGACTGAAAAACATTACATTTCAAAGATAAAATAATACAAAATTAGAATAATTTAAAAATTTAGAGGTGAATGCCTAAATATGATTTTAAAATTCCTAAAATTAATAAAACAAAATATAAAATAAAACTAATAATTCCTGTATAATAATAAACAAAAATTGCGGAAAACAATAATTCCAAATAAAAAACAAAATAAAAAGAACAAGTTCTTTGCATAAGCTAACACTTGAAAATTTAGATTGCTGACCCTAACTCACTCTCACTGAACTAACCTGGTCACTAAATTATTTTTATTATTTTATTATTATTTTATTTTTAATTTATTTTTTGCTATCGTTTTACCCTCCAGGGTTGGCTTTTCCCACGGACTAAGCGAGGGATCCCACCTCTACCGCTACTGAGGGCAGTGTCCTGGAGCTTGAGACTCTAAGTCAGGGATACAACTGGGGTGTGTGACCAGCACGACGCCCAGGTGGCCCCACCTGCAAAACGAACAGGGGGCCTGATGAAGGGATGGGAAAAGTGGGACGGTTAGGCAAGGAAGTGGGAAGGAGGCGGCCGTGGCCTTACAGTAGGAACCACCCCGGCATTTGCCCGAAGACGGAGTGGGAAACCACGGAAAACCACTTCGAGGATGGCTGAGGTGGGAATCGAACCCCCTTTACTCATATGGGCCACCCGAGGCTGAGTAGACCCCGTTCCATTCCTCAAACCACGTTTCAAATTTCGTGGCAGAGCTGGGAATCGAACCCAGGACCTCCAGGGCGGCAGCTAATCATGCTGACCGCTACGCTACGGAGGCGACTTTATTATTAGTATTAGTATTATTGTTATTATTATTACTGGCATACGTGCATTCATTACTTTTGACAGCGAATATATTATTTTGTAATTTTACGGACCTTAGTGCAGAACTCACACACAATTTAATCATCAACTAAAATTTAAAAAAAGCTTAAGTTACTACTACCCAGCGGCCTGTCTTAAAACAATGGATCCTGCGAGATCTCCGCACTTCAGCAACAGTGGGTTAGGTTAATACTTAGATGGATGATGTGAAGTTAGGCGAAGGGGTTCACTGAGCCTCGTAAGAACAATTAGAAGAGAGGTGGGTTCAAATGCAACCAACCTTGTCCAGTAATGACTTTTCATGGTTCCCTTACTTCAACTCCAAGCGAATGCCGGGTACCTTCACATATAACATACAGGCCACGGTCGCACCGTTTCAAATCCTTCACCCAATCCTTGTGGAATGTGAAATACCACGTGGATGAAGGAAATCCCGAACCACATAAAAGGCCTGAAAGCGGGAAAACTGAAAAAGAAAAGAAGAAGACAAAGGCGAAGTGGTGTTAATGGGTGACTTCAATCTTCCCACATTAAAATGGACCTCCCCAACAATAGGTACACATGATAATGATGATGACTCCTTTATATATATATTTTAATTTTATTACTGGCCTCAGATTACAGCAGCATAACATGTACCCAACGCGGGGATCCAACGTACAGGACTTTATATTATCTTCTCTAAAACTGAAATCAAACACTGCTGGTAGAAACATCTTTGTCTCTGACCATCAGTCCCTCGACACCTCTTTGTTCCTCCCCTCCCCACACTCAAAAGTACTCAAGGAGCCACCCTCGCGCCCGACCTTCAACTGGCGCCGAGCTGACTGGCCAGCCATATGCCGCGCCTTGGAATGCTTGCCATGGACCCTCCTCGAAACACCTCATGTGGAGTCGGCAATCGGCATGCTGTACGACTGGCTACTTGCCAGCATCAAAGACTTCGTGCCGGTACGGCAGCCTACCAACAGCAAGTACCCGTTCCAGATTTCCCATGAAACTCGGCTGGCCATGGGAAACAAGAAGAAGGCCTGGCGGCTTTGGAAGGACTTCCCCAACCCCCACACTCGAAATACTTTCGAGTACATTCGCCGACACGCAAGACGTCTGCTCAGGAGAGACTACACGGGGCATATAGAAGCCATCACGGAGAACGTCCGGGAAAATCCCAAGCGCTACTGGTCCGTCATCAACTCGAGGAGGAGAACCGAAAGGATTCCCGTCAGCGTAGAACACCAGGGAACCAAAGCGGAGGGACCAGACCGCAATAAGCTATTCAACGGGTATTTCTTTGAAAACTTTTCCACTCCCACTCAAAATCAACCCCTTCCACCGGTTGAAACAGCAGCAAATTGCACTTTTTCGAAAATAACAACAACACCAAATGAAGTCCTCAGTCTACTTCAATCTCTCCGCACCAACAAAGCTACCGGTCCCGATAATATTGGTCCCATCTTCCTGAAAAACACAGCCACTGTTCTCTGTACACCGCTCTCCAATCTATTCAACAGGTGCTTTGCCAAGGGCTATTTTCCCACTGCCTGGAAACAGGCCAACATTGTCCCTATATTCAAATTTGGGGACAAAAAGAACGTATCATCGTACCGACCAGTCCCTATACTACCCACACTATCCTTCATATTTGAAAAAATAATCCACCAACGTCTCCTGTCTTTTGCCTTACCATATATTTCAACCAGCCAACATGGCTTCCTTCCTGGAGGCTCGTGCCTCACTAACTTGGCCACTATCCACAGCTATGCAACACATGCCATTGCAGAAACATCCCAGCTCGATATCTGTTACGCAGATATATCGAAAGCATTTGACTCAATAGACCATACTCTACTACTCCACAAAATCACTGAACGGTTCAATATACATGGCAATCTCCTAACACTCCTCGCCGGCTTTCTACAGAACCGACAACAGACAGTCGTAATATCAGGCACTTCATCCCCTTGGCTACCAATGTTCTCCGGCGTCCCACAAGGCAGTGCCCTTGGCCCACTTTTATTTTCATTATTTATGGATGACCTACCATCGAAACTCTCTGACACAGCCGATACCCTACTCTTCGCAGATGACTGCAAGATTTTCAAGGAAATTAAGACACCTGCCGACGCCGCACTACTTCAGTCCTCGCTTAACGCTCTGTCCGACTGGTGCCGCACATGGAAGTAGAAACCAAACCCAGATAAATGCAGCTTGTTAACAATTACCCTACGCAATTCACCAGTACCTACAACATATCCCTTACTAGACAGGCCCATTACCGCAGTTGCGCATCAGCGAGATCTCGGGGTCATATTCGACAGCCAGCTAAGATTTAAAGAACACATACAACATTCTTTGTCCAAAGCCATGAAATTCCTTGGCATACTCTACCGCTTCACAGAAATATCAAATCCCGCAGCTCTTCGCCTCTATTACCTCTCAATAATCCAGCCCGTTGAAAACTACTGCTCTCCCATTTGGACCACTTCTTGCCCGTCAAACATAGCAAAATTTAACAGAATTCAATCCTTCTTTGCTGCCATTGTAAGGAACAGAATGCCAAGGTTTAGACAATTCACCACTCAGCTGGTACTTTCGGCCATAAACATCCCTCCCCTCAGCACGACACGCCAGGTGAGTGACCTGTCGTTCCTACATTCAATTTTAAATGGCCATTACCGTTCGGACCACCTGCTGTCACTCTTCAAACTAAGAGCCCCCTCCCGTTCTACCAGGCTCAAAGATATCATGCACATTCCACACACTAAACATTCCTTAATCCAAAGATCCTTCCAAAACTGCATATCATCCCTGTACAATAGAATAGCAAGTAAACGCGAGTTGGACATATCAACAAACAAAAGGACGTTCCTGAAGCAGGTGAAGGAGAACATAAACTGTATTTAGAACTGTCATCTTGGTCATTGACTACACAGCTACGAGCAAGGACATTCTACCGGCTCTTGATATGGACTTGTTTTGTTTGGTGATTTGTTAAATTTATTTTATATTTTATCTTAAACTGTTATTTTGTTGTTATTTGTACAAGCGTGAAGGGCTAGCATAGCTGTAGTTTGTGCATTGATTAATAAATAAATAAATAAATAAATAAATAAATAAATAAATACTGACAATGCGAAATTGTTTCCTTTATTAGAATAGGAGGGGTAAAAACAGATTAAATTAACTATTCATATTTGACCACCTAGTGGTTAGCGGCTAGCGTTCTTTGTTGTCCGGGTTCGATTTCCGACTCTGCCGAGAAATTTTCATTCTGGTGTGGTGGCTGGAACGGGGAATAGCAGCCTCATGAGGCAAAACTAAGGATGAGGGTTCGATTCCCACCTCAGCCATCCTGGAAGTGGTTTTCTGTGATTTCCCCACTTCTGCTCCAGGCAAATGCTGGGATGGTTCCTAACTTAAGGTTAATCATATCCCTAATTTACAAATACACACACTAGTACAAACATCACAATAACACAGGTTATCACACAAATTCCATACACAAAGACTACCCAAATGCACGGGGCTATATGACTACGATGTCACAGCCCCTAAAATAATCAACAACAACCATCAGTAATGCTATTGGTTTTACTGCGGCTTTTAGAGATGTCGGGATGCCGGAATTTAGCCTCGAAGGGAATTTTTAACGTGCCAGTAAATCTACTGACACAACACCCTCGCATTTGCGCAACCTCAAATGCCAACTGGCTGCGCCTGGATTCGACCCTGCAACCTTGGTCACAGCAGGCGAAAACGTTACCACCACACCACGCAGCAAGTCAAAAGAAATTAACTGTCAGCCTATGTGCCTAAAGTGCCTGAAGTACGTACAGTACTATGCATGGAACTATTACATTGTAAGGGACGGAAAACCACTTTAAATAAGACACGAACATAATTATTTAATTTAAGATAGCATCCTTTTTTCGAACTTGACCCTTGTCTTATCTCGTAACATATAACGGCGATTGATTGGAACACAGAGAGAGTAAATATATGAACGAAAGATAATAGCAGTATAAGCAACATTAACTCTATCTAACTAAAAGGATTGGAATTAAGTACAAGGATAGGAGGGTGATCTACAATCTATGCATAAACCAGACAGCAGTCATTCGAGCCGAAGAACACGAGAGAGAAGCTGGTATTCAGAAATGTGTAAGTCAAGGCTGGCACTTATCACCCATACATTTCAATCTACACATTAAACAAGCATTGAAGGAAATTAGAGAAGAAATTAATGTAGGAGTAAAGATTCAAGGAGAAATAATTTCAACTCTGAGATTTGCTGATGACAATGACAGTGTCAACTTAGCCGATTCACCAGAGGATTTGAATGCGTTCTTAAATGAGGTGAGGAAAGAATTATTGATGAAACACAATAAATGAAAAACAAAAATAATGGAATTCATCCGAAATAAATCAGAAACACCTATTGACATCAAATTGGCAGGTGAAAAGCTAAAGGAAGTAGGAGACTTCTGTAACTTAGGAAGCAAAATAACTAGTGATGGACGTAGCAAAGAGGATATAAAATTTAGGTTGGCTCAGGCAAGGAAAGCATTTCTGTTGACATCAAATATAGATTTAGGTATTAGGAAGTCATTTTTGAAAGCCTTCAGTGGTTCTCAACCAGTGCCTATAGGTTTAGTTTGAGTGTCATCTGCAAACCAAGGTTTCTTCGTAAGTCAGCAAGATCCACACACTCTGTGAAAATGTGGGTCACGGTGAAATAATTTTCCTGAATATTATTTTTAGAAAAGGACAACAGAATCTTATTATATAATACGCTAAGACTAAGGTGTATGTATCACAAAACTCAAGCTCCTAAACCAGAAGGAGTTATAAACAAGACGATGGCCCCTGCGAGTAATCTGTCGCCTACAGCCCGCAGAGCACTAAACCGAGCGGGTAGTCTGTACACATGGGGACGCACACAGTCCAGTATGCGAGAGTTCTCGCACGGGTCCAATAGTATATAGTAATATTCCAGAACTTACAGTAAATTTAAACAGGTTTTTATTCGTATTAGGGGGCGTCCATTAATTACATGAGGCGTTTAGGGGGGGAAGGGGCGAGGGGGAGGAGGTCGAGCCGAACCTCACCCAATCGCACGTGGGGGAGAGGGGGGGGGGGGGGTTCTTGGCAAATATCACGTTTTTTTCCCCGCAAGAAACAGCGTAAAATTGCGAGAAAACTGGGTTAAATTGAGAGATCTAAATCAGAGCGAGGTTGAAGGAGCAGATGATTTTATTGAAAATTATATAAACATGTTGGTTCCAGTATTCGCTCTTGAGATCATACATGAGTCTCCGTGGACTGAATTAGAAAGAATATTTTTTGCGAATTTTTGTAGTTCCTAATTAAGTATTTTATTGTTCAATTTTCAATTTTGGTTAGTGCCGAAAATCCTAGCTCGCACAGGTAGGTGGTGGAAAAATACAACATGGTATTAATTGTTTCCACTGCTATTACTATGTATTCATTCTTCGCTGACAACCAAAACTTGATAAGTGGTAGTTAACCATATTTCAGTTTACGTGTTCGGTCTGTCTGAAGTTTTGCGAGCTGCTCTTCTTCCTCCAGAATATGGTCAGTGGTGGGTTCTGGAGACATTGCATAAGGATTGCGCACCCAGTTATATTTGTCGACAGTGAAGGAGGGAAAATATTGTGTCATGTTTTTTCTCAAGAACTACTGTATGAGGTGATTTGAAATGAGTTCGGTGGTTATACCATCGTGAAGATCTATCTCGAAAATAAGAGCAAACTTCTTAAGGATATTTGTTTCCCACTGGTGTATTATTTGGAATACACGGTCAGTCAGGGTTAGTTTTTGCTGCTCTTTGATTTATTTGTTTCATTTAATTTCTTTTTCCCTGTTCTCAGACACCAACAGTGATTTCTTACGTTTTATTTTCTAAGTACACTTGCTTATGCTTTGTATAAGTCTGCTCTAGATATATATCTTCCATGGACAACCTAGCGGCATCTGGCAGCTAACCTCTGAAGTTCCTCAATATCTCCATGCTCAAGAGGACTTCCTTACCAATCAAACCACCAGGCTTCATCGTTGTCGCCAGCTAACATCTCCTTGAAGACACCGCTCTAAGAAGAATTCTATGTTCTTTATACGAATTTTATTTCCTATGTTGTATACCATGATGTACTCTCTATTGTCTATTACCCTCACCCTTTTCCGCCTCCTTGGTCCCTTCGTGCTTCGTTGAGCCGCTCTCACTTTTGCGTCAGACGTCAAACATACAGTTGGGGCTCTCTCACGAGCTTGTCTCCTGTGCTAGAGATACATTTTAAATCAGACGCCATGTCTGCATTTTAGATCAACGGTTACAAGGAACCATCGCCTACTCTACAAAAATGAGCTAAGTACAAAACTTCAATGTTTTTCAATGCATTTTAATTGCTTTTAAAAGGGCAAAGTGCTTTTAATACAATTTTATAGACAGTGTGAAGAATTGCAAACTATAATGCAATAACCGTCTTCGAGATTTTTTTCTTGTCATGCTTTAACTATCTAAGCTGGCTTTGTAAAGTGAAACCCAGTACTTCTTGTACTAAATGATTGGGCTTACCTTCCCACTACGAGGGATTTAATTCATACTACCCACTGTCTATAAAAACGTAGCTTTTTCCACCGTGGGACCTCTCTTGCCCTTTTAACTGTCATCATGGTTCTGGAACATTCCAAATTAACCAATATTTCTACAAGTAAAGCCATCTAGTATTTCCCACTCAAATATGGGAATGCTTTTCCTCACTGAGAATATAACATCACATTTACTGCTGTTCAACACCTAATTTGCTTTCCACCGTGGGAACTGTACCTCATCATTCAACCGCAATCTATAAACTTTCCAACGCAATAAACTTGTTCAAGCTAATATTCAACCAGTGATCTCCATAACTACAATAACTTTTCTCTTTACAAACTTTCTGTGCTGCAATAGTGAAATTTTCAAATCCATCAATTGACTATAGTGAAAAACAGTGCCCGTTCAACTACCAACCGCGTCGCGTTCGAATGAGAGCAATAAACTTGGCCAGGACTTTTTCCTAAAGTTCCCATTTCTTCCTTCCCAAATACCCTACTAACTCAATCTAATTAAACTGTAAATTTAAGTCAATCTCTATGAGGCCTCGCTTGCTAGCAAGCGCCCTCCCAAGTTTGTTCTATGTCCAATTCTGTAATTCAGCTTAAATTGTGGCCAGTCCACACTTTAATACGTATCTTTCCCTTCTAAAAAATTGGGGAATTGTGCTTTTTCAAATAATGAAATAGTAGTCTAATCTTTTTCAGTCCAGGTTTCGTGAAAACGACCTGTACATTTTTTGTATTTTGCATTACTGTTTCAAACAGCGGCAATTTCGGCTTATAATATTTTCTTCTTTTCCTGTTATAATCAGGAATTCAATATACTTTTTACAGCCTTTTCGATTTCCATAAAGGGATTCTAAAAGTGCCTACATTGTACCTGATCTAATTATCAAAGTTATAATTGCTTCATAATAGTTGTTATAAACGTTAAAGTTCTTAATCTTGAGCACATATTTTAAAACCTTTGTATAGATTTAGTGCTTTCACAAGTTTGAAACTTGCAATTGAAAATTGTAAACTTCTTATAATTATGTCTAAGACCTTGACATTTTATAGCTCTAAATTGTTATTCTACACTTAAAACCAAAATCAAACTTTAAGTATTGTTATTTAGTTTACCGTTTGAAATTGTTTATATAAATCGTTAGTTTTCTTTTTTTACTTATCTTTATTGTTAGAATAACGATTAGGCAGGACCTTCACTTCCCTGATTCTTCCTATAGGCTTAAGCCCTCTTTACGAAAACGAATAATCACTCAAATAATAAAGTCTTGACTACTTGTTGCATTTAAACTAAAACTTCAAGTAACAACATTTTCAAAGTTTCTCTTTGTTTTCTTAGCCAATCCTAGCAAGCCATTAAGGCAAGTACAGCTAGCTCTGCAAGATTCCTACTTGTTGAGATTTTCTCTCTTACTTGTGATTTGTTTCCAAAATTTCAGTTTTATTTGAGTTAGGTCTGAGGTTCTCCTCTGTTCTATACTTTTAGTCGGCACTCTGCTGGGTAAAAGCTTAGCCTTTCTTAAGTGTAACAATTGGTAGTCTTCTAAAAAGAATCAAGAAAAACAGTAAAATTATTAAAAAAGGATTAAAACTGCTTTATCGCTTCCCTCTCAGGGAGCATTCGGTCGTTTGCCGGAGATCCAACAGTTCCCATAACTAAAAAATATCACGGCGAATTCAAATTATTTCAGCCTTCCAAAACATTCGATTAAATCTAACTCCTTTGAAAGGAGAAACAGTAAATCTACATTCGTTAACACACTTTGTCTTGCCAGACTACCACCCGTCCCCATAGTACGGGGATACCGGCTTGGGAGGGAAAGAACGCTTGCCGCTTACTTGCGAATAGCCCAAGCTCCAGCTGCATTTCCCGTTAGCTGTGGTCAGGTCCCTCCCACTTTAGGTGTCTCATGGGCCATTGTGCGGTGGAACTTTTTACTGAAGACTTATTTCAGTTTGGTTTTATGCTTTTGAATTAGACTCCCGTCCTATCTACCCATACTTGTCCTCCACACCGAAACCCAATTCCTTTTTTTTTTTCATTATCATCATGCCTTAGGTAGAGTTAATCCTCAGCTAAGACCTACCAAAACTTGGTCCCAGAAACCCGGGAGAATCCATTTCTCAATACTTTGCAAATTACTAATATTTATTTTGAAATTTTCAGCTATAATTTCTCTGTGCAAGGCTGGTGAGGGGGAAAGAGGTTGCTCCTGTCTCCTTTGGTGTGTCTCTCTCTTTCAACTTGTTTGCTGCTGCCAGTCTGACAGCATTTCCAAAACTCCACAGTTTCGTAAGTTATACTTTAATTTACCCATTTCGCCATGGCTCCCACAGATAATGACAAAGCAGGTAGGGATGAAAAGCTTACCGCCAAACGAGCGTCTTTCAAAGGGCAAATCACCCGATTTAAAAAATACATCAGAAAGCTGGATCCTTCAGAAGCTCAATTAGATTTATTAAAACCGAAATTGAAACTTGCATGCTCAATCAGACGGTCGAGTAGAAGCAGAAAATCGATACTATGAAGGCATAGGCTCTGCCTTCAAAATAATTCGCCAACTTGAAGAGCAGAAAAAAGACGTTTCTGTTCTTGGTTCCCTTCACGAACAACAAACTTCGTCCTGTGAGGGCACACACAAACCCAAGCCAATTTTACCCAAAATTCATTTGCCTCACTTCTCTGGAGACGAATCTACTTGGGATTCTTTTTACGAACTTTTTTGCTCCCTTGTTCATGACAATGAAGACATTCAATTCATCGACAAGTTTCATTATTTGAGATCTATTCTCCGTGGTCAAGCCCTGAAGTTAGTTGAAGCACTCCCACCAAGCGCCGAAAACTACCCCATTGCCTTTAATTTATTGAAGGAAAGATACGGTAATCTACGGTTACATATTCAACGCCATATGAAAGCTCTATAAATAGCTTACCGCCAAACGAGCGTCTTTCAAAGGGCAAATCACCCGATTTAAAAAAATACATCAGAAAGCACAACATAATGACGTCACTAGTTTGCGTACTCTCATCGATACCACACAACTCCATGTAAAAGCACTATCCCAATTAGATCGACATACTGACCATTGAGATACTTTCCTAATACATTTAGTGGTTTCTAAAGTTGACACCGCTACCCTCAAAGCTTGGGAAATGGAACTTTCTAACAACGATTATTATTCATACGAACATTTAGTCACCTTTGTAAATGCTAGATGTCAACCTTTAACCGCTTTAGCTAAACAAAGTGAACCCTCTTCTCCTAATTCTAGATTTGAATCATTGTCACTTAAATCTAAAAGCGAATACACAGCGTCTAGTACCCAAAAAAGTCCTCTCGGCACGCCGGAAGGCGGAGGTAGATTTCACCGGACAAACTTGGGGATAGGCGAAAATAGGCAGAAAGGCAGGTTTTCGTAGAAGAATCAGACCTCATTTATTGCGAGAAGGTATTTTATAATTGGAGCTTAATTAACTTTGTTTTTCGTCATTTTACGCTTATTTTAAACATTTTATTGTCTTATGAGAACGGTAACCTTCTTGTCATTAGGGGTCCATTTTTAGCCTACTTTTCACATTTTGCAAAAATGAGGAAAAAGTAGACTTATGAGATCGGGCAAATGTGTGTCTGTCTGTCTGTCTGTCTGTCCTTCTGTCTGTCTGTCTGTCTGGCTGTGTGTGTGTCCCCCCCCCCTGTCAACTCCTAAACGGCTGCAGCAATCGAAACAAAATTTGGTAGGAGTAAAGATCTATACCTGAACATCTCACGGCCATATTTGAAAATGATGTCAGTGCTACCAACTGCTAAAAAATCGCAATTGAAATTTGAGCTCCATGTTGGATATCTTGGAAAGTATGAATGGGAGCTATTTCAAAATTGGCACACGTACAGATCATAATATTTCAGTTTAATTTCCAGGAGGCCAAACATGGCAGTGTTGCCAAAATGATTATAAGCCTCCTGATAGGTCCAAATTTTAAATGCATATAACTTCTACACTATCAAGCGGAATTCAACCAAATTTCGTATGTTGTATGTGTACATAACCAGATATGACTGAGCGTATTCTTAAGACCTACCAGGGCTGCCAACTGTTAATAAATGCTCCTAATTTATTTTATCCAAATACCAATATATCAGAAAGTATGCAAGCCGACAGCTTTAAACTATGCACACGTATAGTACCTGACATTCTATATTAATTTGGAGTAACTTATATACGTCAGTGCTACCAACATGATTCTAAGCCTGCTGACAGGTCCAACTTTAAATACATGTAACTTCCATACTATCATTTGGATTTCAACCAAATTTCGTATGTGCTATGTGTACCATAACAGATATGACTATGCGTATTCTAAGGAGCAACCAGGGCGGCCAACTGTTAATATGTGCTGTCCCTATTTTTGTTACCCTAATATCAATATATCAGAAAGTATGCAAGCCAATAGCTCTAAACTTTGCACACGTATAGTACCTGGCATTCTAGACGAATTTGGAGTAACTAATATACGTCAGTGCTGCCAACATGATTCTAAGCCTGCTGATAGGTCCAATTTTAAAATGCATGTAACTTCTATACTAACTAATGGATTTCATTCAAAATTGGCACAACAATAGATCATATTATTTCAGATTATTTCTGACCAATACATGCATGACATTGTTGCCAACATGATTTTACGCGCGCTGTTAGATCCAATGTTTAACTGCATGTAACGTCCATGCTATCCAGTGGACATCAACCAAATTTTGTATTTAGTACCATAAGAGACGGAACTAAGAATATATTCAGTCATCAGGGCTGCCAACTGTAGTGCTCTATTAGGATACATTATGCCAGGTATACAGTATTTCGAACTAATTGGAAATTTCGATATTAGCAAATTAATGTCGTCATTATTCTAGATAGGTTCATATTCTGTAGAATAATCATTGGCATGAAAAGTAGGCTGTATAGTTCTTAACGGAACTTCTTGTTATACTTGTGGTCACACTGTCCTTATGCAAGGTTTCGACACTGATGTGTATCTATGTAACGGTCTGTTACTACTTCACGCAAAATTATATCTCCCGCAGAGATTTTGGTTGGTTCCTCAGTTTAGGGGCTGCGACAACGCAGTCATGTAACCCCATGTACTTAGGGATGGCTGTATTAGTCTGTAATTCAGGTAAGGACTGCAGACGGTCAATTTCAAGCAGTAGTTACTAATGTTGCCACCAGGTACTACCGTCAACGACACCTACCTGTGAACTTGGCTACTAGATGCCACCGCAACCAGCAACTCGCAACGAACGTTGGAACTTCCCCTCCAAAGGAAAGCATACTGAGGGATTTTTAGCGCTCTTAGAAAATCCGACGACTTCGGCCGGCTTTGAACTCGCGACCTTGGGCATAGACATTCAGCATGCTTGCTACCAGTTACGTCACCGAAGCCGCTTCACACTTAGTCAGATGGAATTCTGAATATGATCTCGTGCAAGTGCGTTATCTTGGCAACGTATGATGGCTCATCCCTCATCAATTTAGTAGTGTTGCCATGGCAACCACTGATAGCTCTTGGCATTTTCTTATAATTCCGAAATCATTTTTCTCATCCCTTGGCGTAATGGTGGGTCTTATCAAAAATTCTTTCAGACAAAAGTTTTAGGTAATTATTAGGGGAATATTGTCCATTTTGTACGGTTTTGATATTGTGCCTATTAAGAGAGATATGATTAATGTTTCCCGAAAAACCCACTTTTTCCCACCCCTTTGGTCAATGGTTGGTGCTATAAAAACTCTTCAAACATAAATTTTTGGTCTTTATCCGGTACATAGTATGAACGTTCAACGGATTCGATATTTCACATATTAAGAGAGTTATATTAATATTTCACTTTTTCGAAAAAAGCCCCCCATTTTCACCCCCTTCGACCGATTTAGCCCAGTAACGAACTCGACCGAGATTTTATAGGTATACATATTCGGTAAAAAATTCAAAGTGATTGGTGCAAAATTACGGCAGTTATCGTGTCCACAAGAAACTGATATACATACATATATATATATATATATATACATACATACATAAATTATATATAAACTTTTGAACTGACGGTGGTTTTGGGGTCTGGGGGATGTGAAACGCGAAGATATGTCGACATTTTCCGGAAGTCGAAACATGGGACCCATTGCAATAGTTAGCTTTCTAATGAAATCTACCTAAAACCTGGGTCTAGCTCTTCTAGACCAAAGTCACACGCCACTGGTTACCAAACTAGGTCCAGTGAACGCCGTATTGCCAGTTCTCTCAAAGTGAACCCCGTAAAAGTTTAAATGAACCGTTAAAATGCACACTTTGCAAAGATTCCCACGCTTTTTATTTATGTAAATCCTTTAAAGAACTGTCGGTCGATGACAGAAGGAAATCAGTTTCCCAAAATAAATATTGTTTCAACTGCCTCTCACCTAAGCATTCTGCTTCTAATTGCAAGTCTTCTAGACTCTGTTTCCATTGTGAAAAACCGCATCACACCTTAATGCATCGTCATGATCAATCGAGGTCATCAGCAGCATCCACTTCTCAACTTTTATTCAAAACGCTAAGTCTTTGCGTAGTGCTCAAGTATTATTATCCACTGTTTAAATTGAAGTTCAGGATAAATCTGGCAACTGGGTCCGTGCACGAGGTCTTCTTGATTCAGTGGCTACCCACGATTTTGTTTCCAATTCTTTAATCAAAAAACTAAGCCTTCCTGTAACTCCCACTTCTATCAATGTATCAGGCATAAACAGCTTGAAATCACAAGCCTTGCAATTCTCAAAACTAACTATAAAGGATACTTGTCATAGAAATCATCTAATCAAACTTAATTGCCTAATTCTCAATAGTATTGGCGAAGACACCCTGAAACACTCTCATCTCCTCGCTGGAGTTGATTTAACTTTAACTACCCTCATTAACACAAACCTACAGAATTTACTGCCTTTAAATACAGGCCACAAGTGATTTTAAAGTTTTCCCGACTTTGAATGGGCGCCAAGGTTGACCATATGGGTCTTCCTGAATAAAATAGAATAAAATACATAACTGTTGCCCCGACTATGAAACACCTTATCCCAGGCGTAGGGCATTTGGCATGCGTTCGCTGATATACCAGGTTCATGCAAGACAGGAATATAGACACACATGAATTTTAAAGAGATAATCTATTGGCTGTTCTGTACACATATATACATATTATACAACACAAAATACCCTTCATACACTCGTGATTTACAGTATACAGTACCTTGCCACTGAATTTAGGCTCTGAGAGCAACAAACACTTACGGCCATATCAGACCCAGGCATAACAGCCACCTACGTATATACACACTGTACCGTCCGTACACAAAATATCTACACACGTTAGACTGGTTTACTCCACTTTCTTTCTTCTTGAACTGCTCGTTCACGTCTCCATTCTCGCATGACTTTTCGATGAAATGTTTACGACTGATTATCCTTTTCGGCGTGGTAAGTTATTACCGACAGCCCATGGTATGGATGGACCCATGAAATGCACGTAGCCTCCAATAGCCCGTAAGAGCTCAGTGGATTGCTAAATATTAGTCACTGCTCGTTCGTATTACGATACCATGATCAAGTAATAACGACACTAATTTGCAAGTAGACAACGGACTTTCGCTGTAAAAGCAAGAAGACGATCTCTAACTGTTCGTTACGGAAACCATGTCACGTAAAACGACCCTGGGCGCTAGTAGATCAGTGTTCTGCCAATAAAGCAATAAGACGACCTCGGAACACCAGACCCGCCATTATATGCACTGGCGTAGGGATACCTAACCCCAATGTTTCTGCCGGACTTAAATCGTGCGTGGTCCGCTCCTAGCGGAACATCCGTGTCAACACCTGAACATCAGACAGTCGAAATTCACACTGACGTCACACAGTAGTTTTCCACTTGGAGTTCATGGGAGTTCATGCTATAAATAGCCTAGGTATTCCCTCACAAGCCGAATTACTGCCTGTCTTTTCCGGGTATGTAACACATCCAGCACTCGAAAATACCAATTCATTGTACCTTTATAGTACAGCCACGAATCTAACATTTAACATTACTAGGTCAAAATAAAGCCATTAACCCCAAACCAAAATGAAATAATGCTTCTACTTAAT
This sequence comes from Meconema thalassinum, assembly GCA_946902985.2. Lineage (NCBI taxonomy): Eukaryota > Metazoa > Arthropoda > Insecta > Orthoptera > Tettigoniidae > Meconema > Meconema thalassinum. The sequence continues at coordinate 380,736,334 of OX336394.1, read as the reverse complement.
ACAGTCTTATATATCCTTATTTCCAAAACGTAATAAATCGAAAAACCCCGTATTTTATAATATCAAATATCCAAAAACCGATAATTAATAAACAGTGATCCTAATTGGTGCGGACCATCCAAAGATGAATCCGTCCACAAAAACACACACAGGCACAATAAAAATCACCTCTGCAACCCCACGTTAACCCAATATAATAAGATACGAATAAAATACCCCAAACTAACTGCACAAAGCAGAAAACCCGAGGGTGAGCTACTGTAACTGAATAAATTCCGTTACAACCCCTTGTCACTCTATTGACACCTCATATTTAAGTATTCCTTCACACTTAAGGCTAGCCGATCCTCTGTTTAATATACAAGGTCCCATTGACATAATTTTCAGTGCCAATGTTTTTTTGGAATTGGCTTCGCGAACAAATTCGTAAACTATCTTCAAATGGATTGTTACTGGTCAGCTTCCCCATTATTCTCCCCAACCTGTGTCACAATGTCATTTTGTGAGTACTGATTTGGAACAGTTCTGGAAACTAGCTTAAGCTCTTCAGAAAACGAATTCTGTGAGCAACTCTTCATTTCCACTACTACTCGTTCACCCGAAGGCCGATTCATTGTTCAGATGCCGAGATTACTCAATCCTCCCAAACTCACTAATTCTCAACCCAAAGCTGGAAAAGCTCTCTTTTCTATCGAGAGTACATTTAAGAAAGAACCCCTCGTTAAACAACAGTATACCGAGTTCATAGACGAATACGAAAGTTTGGATCACATGGAAGTTGTCAGTAAATCTGATGATGAATTGCACCCCCAATTGAAACGGTTTTCTTAAATCATCATCGGGTGTGGAAAAACCCTCTTGTCAAGGATAAAATCCGAGTCGTGTTTAATGGGTCATCACCTGACGCTAATGGCAACAGTCTCAATGATACTCTTCACTCTGATCCCGCTATTCAATCCGATTTTTTTTGCTATTCTTTTAAATATTCGCCTGTTCCCTATAGCAGTTATTGCGGATATCAAACAAATGTACCGTCAAGTGTTCATTCAATCCGAGCAGCAAGATCTTCAAAGAATCGTATGGCGTGATGAAACTAGTAAACCCATTAAAATATTTCGCTTAAAGACAGTCACTTATGGTCTTAAACCTTCCGCTTTCCTTGCTATCCGATCCCTACATATGTTAGCCTCTCAAGATGGTCATTTATTTGATGCTAAAGCTTCCGAAGCATTAACTACATCCTTTTATGTTGACGATTACCTCCAGTCCTTTCCGACTCTTGAAGAAGCTTCTTTCGTATCACTGGAACTGAAAGAATTGTTAAAGAATGGAGGATTCCCACTTCATAAGTGGAATTCCAATTCCCCTGAGTTTCTTGCCCAATTTTCCATCGAAGATGTAGACCCGTCGAAATCTGCGGAGATTCCGAATCCATAAAAACGCTAGGAGTACACTGGTGCAATCGCACTGATACTCTCATCTACAAAGTCTCGCTTTCCGAAGAGCTCCCTAACACAAAAAGGCAAATTTTATCTGAAATTGCAAAAATTTTCGATCCTCTCCAATTTCTTGCTCCGGTTATTGTTATTATCAAGCTTTTCATGCAAGAGCTATGGTCTCTCAAATGTGAATGGGACGAAGCTGTTCCCCCTTCTTTTCTTAATAGATGGCTCTCTTTTCGATGTAGTCTACTTGATCTTTCTCTTATTGAAATTCCTAGAAATTTAATTAATGCTCCTCCTAATATATCTTTCTTTCTTCACGTGTTTGCCGACAGCTCCGAAAAAGCTTACGGCTGCTGTGCATAATCGGTTTATCGCAATCCTCCAAACGAATCTTCACTTTCAAATCTTATTTGTGCCAAATCTAAAGTAGCTCCGCTTAAAACTATTACTTTGCCTAGGCTCCAATTGTGCGCTGCGCTCATGGCCGCAGAACTTGCTAAAAAACTGCAGAAAGTCTTAAAAGTCGAATTTTCGCAAACCTATCTATGGAGCGATTCCTACCCACTGGCAAACCTTTGTTGCAAATAGAGTTTCCAAAATGCAAACCCTTTCTTCGGGTTGTCAATGGAGACATGTGCCTAGCGCTGATAACCCCGCTGACATCATCTCCCGTGGTTGCTTACCCTCTCAATTGGTAGCGTCTCAGCTGTACTGGTATGGGACCTCGTGGTTAATCGAAGACTCATCTTGCTGGCCTACCAAACCTCCGGTCACAAACTCCAACTTGCCTGACGCTAAAGTATCTAAATATGCCGCTTCGTGTCTTATTACTAACGTTTCATGTCCCTTGTTGGTGTATTCTTTGAATACACGGTACCTGAGATATAATGTCTACTGCTCCTTGCATGTTCATTTCTTCCTTCCTCTTCGCCAAACACCAACAGTGATCTTCTGTTTTCTCCTTGTTGGGCAAATCTCTTACGTCTTCATAAGTATGTTTCAGATATATAACTTCTGTGACCCACCTAGCGTCATCTAGTAGCGAACCTCTGAAGCTACTCAATTCCTCATCGTGCTAGAGGACTTACTTATCCATTTGGCTACCAGATCTTGTTACCATCGTCAGCTATTTTCTCCTTGAGCAAGAGGACTACGTCTACTGTTTCACTCACCATGCTGCGCTAATATCGCCTACTATCAACTCTTAGAAGACCAGCTCAGCAAGAGAAGATAAATGTTTTATTTTTCAAGTTGGCAATGTTTATATGTTCTCCTTTTGTCTCCTACCCCCCACTCTTTCCCCTCTTTCTTGGTCCCTCCGTGCTCCGTTGAGCTGCACTCACTTCTTAGTCGGCAGTTGAAGCAATCAGTTAAGGCTCAACCAGAGCCAGCCTCCTGACCTAACGAGGCATTTTTTAAATTCCACGCCATGTTGGAACTCTAAGCATCAGTGAGGAACTTCACTTCGACATGCAACAAAGATAAGTACCTTCTTCAAGTTTTAACCTCATCTTCATGGTTTTAACTTCCTCGTGTTTTAAATGATACTTTTATAGACAGTGTGAAAGTATTTATTTTGGGGCAAAAATCATTCTTCGTGGGATTTGCCATGTTGAGCTTTCGCTTGTATAAGCCGACTTTACCATAAAGAGCTTTTATTAAGCTATTCTAAGGAGAAATCCTCTTTCTACGTGGGATATTATCTAATTACCCGCTGTCTATAATTCAACAAGTTAGTTCCTCCGCTGGATTTACATTAGCCCCATTTTACTGCTAAGATTGTTCTGGAACCTTCCAGATTCTGTACTCTATCTACAAGTCCTGCCGTCATGTATTTCTCACGTACTTGTGAGAATTCTGTTTAAAATTGAATTATCTTACTTCTAAATTACTACATAGTGAAGTTTCGTCCACCGCGGGAATTTTCTATAGCGCATTTAATTGTAATTTACAACTTTCTCAAGAAATAGACTCTCACTTATCTAGTGAAACCAGTTATTTTCATCATTGCAATAATTTTCTTTTCCATAAACTTTGTGTCTCCACAGTGAACTTTTCATATGTTTCAATGAACTATAGTGAAAACCAGTGCTTGCTCAACTTTTCTACCGCGTCGCGATCGTCCGCTTATATTCAAATAAGGCCATGAACATTTTCCTTAATTCCCATTTCTCTTTCCTAAACCTCTCACTAACAATCTGCAATAAACTTTTAATCTAGGTCTGTTCCAATAAGGTGTCATTCCAAGAAGTGTCCTTCCATTTTTGTTGGTTTATCATTAAGTATTTCTGTATAATCTTTGTGATACGTGTCTAGCACACGTTTCAAACTTACATTGTTCCTCCCTTCAAAATCAGGGAAAACAATTTTCTAAACTCTTGAGCGAGTCATGTTCAGGTTTCACGAAATGGAAACTGTCCCATTTGGCGAGTGATTCCTGCTCAAACTTGGGAAGTCTAGAACTTTCCCTTTCACTTTCTTCAGGTTTCACAGTAAGTGACCTGCCCTCTTTGTATAATTCTTATATATTAATTCTGTATAAATATAAGCAGTTGTAGGAACTTCTATCTTATTTTTCACGTTGTTATTATTGTTATTTTCAAAGTTGTCACTTTCTCTAGAACATTCTCTCCTGAATTTCTTAAGGTGTACGTTTTGTACTCCAATTCACGTTCAAGCTTTAATTATTTCATTGCTCATTTGTTTAAATCTTATAAAGATTTTAGAAACATGTAAGGTTTGAAACCTTTTAAATTGTCAATTGCCTGGAGCAACCGTTTAATGTTGAGAGGTCTGCGACCCTATTTGTTAAAAAGTTCAAATGAACTATGTTTATTAAAATTATATTGCATAATTGTTAATTTCCTCAAACTTTTTCTAATTGTAAAATAAACAAATCTTTTCTCTTCGCTTTTTCATTTTCGAATATCAAGTTTAGGCAAAATCCTGTCTTCCTTGACTCTCCTCACTCAATGATATTAAAATCATTAATAGAGCTTTCACCATTTGTTGCATTTGAGCAAGAACTCTTAATTTTCACCTTACTAAAGTTCTTCTTAGCGTTAATAGCTAATTCTAATTGGCCAGTAAGGCAAGTAAAGTTCGCTAAGCCAACTACCTGCTTTTGGAGACCCTCTCCGAAAACTTATGGTCAATTTTCTAAAAAATAAGTGTTTCTTTTTGTCTAAACTTTTAGCCGGCTCCTCGCTGAGTAAAAGCTTAGCCATTTTTCAATACAACCATTGGTTCATTTACCAAGATTACCCAATAAGGCATAATCTTTTATCATTTTCCTTCTTAGAGGCACTTGGTCGCCCTTACAGGAACTCCATAATTTTGGAAATTGAAAATACCAAACCTGAGTTAAATCATTGGCATTCTTCGAATTACTTTGTCAAACCTAATTTCTTTGAGAAGACATACAGTAAATTTGTTCCTCTCAGTCTTGCCAGACCATCACCCTTCCCCATAGTACTTTTATACATGCTTGGGAGGAAATATACTAAAGCCTCTCTCTTGCAAACCGCCCAAGTCCTAGCTGCGGTTCCCGTTAGCCTCGACCAAGCTCGTACCTACTTTAGGTATCCGAGAGTTAATTTCCATTGGCAACAGCTTCTAAGGGTATTTAAATCTCAACTTATTAATTTTGTGGGACTCTCCTCCTATTTTTCTATCCTTCTTTTCCAATCCCAAATCTACTTCCTTCTCTTAATCATCTTCCCTTGGTGGGTGGGTTAATCCTCATCCTATAATCTACCCAAAATTTGGTCCCAGAAACCCGGGAGAGGCCATTTTTTCTTTTCTCTTTTTAAAATAGTGTCATTTGACAATACTTTGCATATTTCTAATATCTGTGTTGAATATTTCAGCTATAACCACATCGTGCAAAGCCTGTGAACGGGAAAGAGGCCGCTCCTGTCTCCTATGGTGTGTCCCATTCTTTCTACTCATTCGCTGCTGCCAGCTTGACAGCATTTCCGAGGTTCCACAGTTTCGTGAGTTACATTTTCATTTATCTTCCTTAATATGGCTCCCACTGATAAGGATAAGGATGAAAAACTTACCTCTAAACGAGCATCCTATAAAGGGCAAATTACCCGATTCAGAAGGTACATAAAAGAATTAGATCCCTCAGACGCGCAATTAGATTTGTTGAAACATCGTGTAAAGGATTTTGAACGTTCTTATGAAAACTACTGTAACATTCAAACTGAAATTGAAACTTGCATGCTCAATCAAACAGAAGATCGTGTCGAAGTAGAGAACTTATATTACGAAGGCATAGGTTCTGCTTTCAAAATAATACGCCAACTCGAAGAGGAGCAGAAAAAGGACGCTTCTGTTCTTGGTTCCCTTCACGAACCCCAAACTTCCTTCCGTGAGGGCACTCACAAGCCCAAACCTACTTTACCGAAAATTGATTTACCCCATTTTTCTGGAGATGAATCCACTTGGGATTCTTTCTATGAATTATTTTGCTCCCTTGTTCATGACAATGAAGACATTCAAGTCATTTACAAGTTTCATTACTTGAGATCTATCCTTCGAGGTCAAGCTTTGCAGTTAGTTGAAGCACTTCCTCTGCGTGCCGAAAATTACCCCATTGCCTTTAACTTATTAAAAGAAAGATATGGAAATTCACGTTTACGTATTCAACGCCATATTAAGGCTCTATTCAACCTACCTGCGTCACAGCACAATGACGTCACTAGTTTGCGTACTTTAATTGACACTACCCAACTCCACGTTAAAGCTTTGTCCCAATTAGAGCAACCTACTGAACATTGGGATACTTTCCTAATACATTTAGTAGTTTCTAAAGTTGATGCTGCTACCCTCAAAGCTTGGGAAATTGAACTTTCTAAGGAAGACGACTACTCTTACGAGCATTTAGTCACTTTCATAAACGCTAGATGCCAACTTTTAACCGCTCTAGCTAATCAAAGTGAACCTTCATCTCCTAGTTCCAAATTTGAATTAATGTCCATCAAATCCAAAAGTGAACGCTCAGCGTCCAATACCCAAAAACCCGGGTCCAGCTCATCCAAATTCAAATCAAACATTACTGGTTACCCAACTAGGTCTAGTGAACGTCGTGTTGCTAGCTCTATTGTTTTAAACACGCAAAGCGAACCTCGCAAAAGTTTAAACGAACCTGTAAAGTGCATTCTTTGTAAAGATCCCCATGCCCTATACCTTTGCAAATCTTTTAAAGAAATGTCAGTCGATGACAGACGAAAATTAGTCGCTCAAAACAAACATTGTTTCAACTGCCTAGCGCCCACGCATTCTGCTTCTAACTGTAAGTCCACAAGACTTTGTTACCATTGTGAAAAGGCTCATCATACTTTGCTACATCGTCATGATCAGGCAAGGTCATCGACAGCATCTACTTCGCCGAAAAATGATAGTGCTAACAATTCTAATGCTTCATCTTATATTCAAAATGCTAAGTCCATTCGCAGTGCGCAAGTATTGTTGTCTACTGTCCAAATTGACGTTCAGGATAACTTTGGCAACTGGGTCCGTGCACGCGGTCTTCTAGACTCAGCGGCAACTCATGATTTTGTGTCTAATTCCTTGATTAGAAAACTAGGCCTACCTGTAAACCCCACTTCTATCAACGTGTCGGGCATCAACAGCTCAAAATCGCAAGCTTTACAATTCTCAAAGCTATCTATAAGAGATACTTGTCATAGAAACAACTTTCTTAAACTTAATTGTCTAATTCTTAATAGCATCGGAGAAGACACTCCAAGTCACTCTGTGGATATTTCAGGGTTAAACATTCCCTCGCATTTAAGGCTAGCCGATCCTTGTTTTAATATGCAAAACCCTATTGACATACTCTTTAGTGCCAATGTTTTCTGGAATTGCCTACGTAAACAGGTTCGTAAGTTATCCTCAAACGTGGTCGCCAGAGACACTAATTTTGGATGGATCGTCACAGAGCAACTTCCCCATTATTCTCCTCAACCCGCATCGCAATGTTACTTCTCCAATACTGACCTGGAACAGTTTTGGAGGCTTGAAAATGTTGATTCTCCTAATATAACTTCTTCAGAAAATGAATTCTGTGAGCAACTTTTTTTGAACACGACCACTCGTTCTTCTGATGGCCGGTTCATTGTTCAAATGCCAAGATTACACAATCCCCCCAAACTTATTAACTCTCAGCCTAAAGCTCGAAAAGCCCTCTTTGCTATCGAGAGCAAATTCAAAAAGGAACCCCTTGTCAAAAAGCAGTACACTGAGTTCATGGATGAGTATGAAAGCTTAGATCATATGGAGGTTGTTAACAAATCCGATGATGAATTGCACCCCCCAATTGAAACGGTTTATTTAAATCATCATCCTGTGTGGAAAAACCCTCTTGTAAAAAATAAAATCCGAGTTGTTTTCAATGGTTCATCACCCGACGTTAATGGCAACAGCCTTAACGACACTCTTTATTCTGGTCCTGCTATTCAATCAGATTTATCTGCTATACTCTTAAATTTTCGATTATTTCCCATAGCTGTCATGGCCGACATAAAACAGATGTACCGTCAAGTGTTAATTCAACCAGAACAACGAGATCTTCAAAGAATCTTGTGGCGTGATGAAACCAGTAAGCCCATTAAGGTATTTCGCTTGAAAACGGTTACTTATGGCTTACAACCCTCTGCTTTCCTTGCTATCCGATCCCTACACTTGCTAGCCTCTCAGGATGGTCATTTATTTAACCCCAAAGCCTCTGAAGCACTAACTACGTCATTCTATGTTGACGATTACTTGCAGTCCTTCTCTACTTTGGAGGAAGCTTCCTTTGTGTCTTTAGAACTTCAAGCATTACTAAGGAATGGAGGTTTCCCACTTCATAAGTGGAACTCCAACTCCCCTGAGTTTCTCGCCCAATTTCCCATCGAAGACGTAGATCCCTCTTCTGTCGAAATTTGTGGAAACTCTGAATCTATAAAAACTTTAGGAGTTCATTGGTGCACTAGCACTGACACTCTTATCTATAAAGTTACGCTCGCAGAAGAGCTTCCTAATACAAAAAGACAAATCCTCTCTGAAATTGCAAAAATTTTTGATCCGCTTCAATTTCTTGCCCCAGTTATCGTTATAGCCAAACTCTTCATGCAAGAGCTGTGGTCGCTTAAATGTGAATGGGATTACACTGTCCCTCTATCTTTTCTGAATCGTTGGCTCTCGTTTCGCAGCAATTTGCTGGATCTTTCCCTCATTGAAATTCCCAGGAATTTAATCAGCTCTCATTCTAATGCATCTTTTTTCCTTCATGTGTTCGCGGACAGTTCCGAAAAAGCTTATGGTTGCTGTGCATATTTAGTTTACCACGATTCACTCTATGGATCTCCAGTTTCCAACCTTGTTTGTGCCAAATCGAAGGTCGCTCCTCTTAAAACTATCACTTTGCCTAGGCTCGAACTGTGCGCTGCACTAATGGCTGCAGAACTTGTCAAGAAATTACGGGAAGTATTAAAGGTCGAATTCTCGCAAATCTATCTCTGGAGCGATTCCATGATCGCCCTTTCTTGGATCGCCAAAAACCCCTCTCACTGGCAAACTTTTGTCGCAAACAGGGTTTCCAAAATTCAAACTCTTTCTTCTGGATGTCAATGGAGGCATGTTCCCAGTGCGGATAATCCAGCCGACATTATCTCTCGTGGTTGTTTACCCTCTCAATTGGCAGCTTCCCAATTGCACTGGCATGGGCCCTCGTGGTTAATCAAAGACTCTTCTTCATGGCCTGCTAAACCTCCAGCTACAAACTCCAACTTGCCTGACGCTAAAGTACCTCTGTCTATTGCCTCGTGTCTGGTTTCTAATGCTTCTTATCCGTTGTTGTCCCGCTATTCTTCCTTTCATAAATTAATACGAATTATCGCCTATCTCCTTAGATGGAAATATTTTGTGGTTGACCAACCTCTTCTCCCCAAGCCACACCTTACCAATCATGAATTGAATTTCGCCACCATTAAAGTTTTACAACTGACACAGCAAGAAGCCTTTTCTTCTGAGTTGTCTTTGCTTTCTTCTAAAAGAGATCTTCCCAAATCCAGTCGTCTTCGCGCTTTAGCCCCGTTCCTTGATGACCATGGGTTACTCAGGGTAGGTGGAAGGCTCTCGCAATCTTTACTCTCTGAGGACAAAAAGCATCCCGTTATTTTGCCTTCCAAACATCACGTTACTTCTTTAATTATACGTGACTTTCATTATCGTAATCTGCATGTTGGTACACGCACTCTGCTTTGCCTTTTAAGGGAAAAGTACTGGATTATAAATGGAATTCATGAAGTTTCTTCTGTAATTCATAAGTGCATTCCTTGTTTCAAAGCGAAACCTAAAATCCACACTCAATTAATGAGCGATCTGCCCTCTTTTCGTTCTTCTCCTATACGCCCATTTGCTTTAACTGGCGTGGACTATATGGGTCCGTTCCAATATCAACGAAACTCTCCTGAAGCTAAACGCAAATTGTTTGGTAAGCTTTATGTTTCTCTCTTTGTTTGCATGGTTACCGGCGCAATCCACTTGGAACTAGTAACGAATGCTTCTACTTCTTATTTTCTATCAGCTGTCTCTCGCTTCACTGCTAGGCGTGGTGTGCCTTCAGAGATGTTCTCTGATAACGCTTCCACCTTTCAGGGCGCAGCTTCCCTGTGGAAGAAAGCTCTTACTTCCTCTCCTGCCATGGAACAAATTTCTAATTTTTCCTACTCAAAGGGTTTCAAATGGCGCTTTATACCTCCTTACGCTCCTCATCACGGTGGTAGGTGGGAATCTTGCGTAAAGCTCACTAAACGTCATTTAAGAAAAGTCTTAGGTAATCGAATTCTGACTTACGAAGAATTCAATTCACTGTCTGTTCTGATTGAAGGTGTTGTCAATTCTCGACCTTTAACTCCGCTGTCCAATGACCCTGATGACCTGCTTCCACTTACACCTGGTCACTTCCTTATAGGCACTTCTCTTTCTGCTCCTCCTCCTCTTCCCAATTCTTACAGGGATTCTAATCTACCTATCGCTTGGCGGAAACTTGAAGCCCTCCGTAATTCTTTTTGGAAAAGGTGGAACTTGGAATATTTAACTTCCTTACAACGGAGACAGAAGTGGTTTCTTTCCAGTCCCGACATTAAGGTGGGGGACTTGGTCTTGGTTAGGGATGTTTCACCCCCCCTAGTATGGATTTTTGGTAGGGTGACCGAATGTTACCCTGGGAGAGATGGGAGAGTCAGGGTGGCCAGAATCTTGACCACAAATGGACCGATCACAAGACCACTGTCTTTGATCGCTCCGCTGCCCTTAAATGTGTAACTGCTTATTTGCTCTCTGTTGGTGTTTGCCCCCCAGTATGGTGTATTCTTTGAATACACGGTACCTGAGATATAATGTCTACTGCTCCTTGCATGTTCATTTCTTCCTTCCTCTTCGCCAAACACCAACAGTGATCTTCTGTTTTCTCCTTGTTGGGCAAATCTCTTACGTCTTCATAAGTATGTTTCAGATATATAACTTCTGTGACCCACCTAGCGTCATCTAGTAGCGAACCTCTGAAGCTACTCAATTCCTCATCGTGCTAGAGGACTTACTTATCCATTTGGCTACCAGATCTTGTTACCATCGTCAGCTATTTTCTCCTTGAGCAAGAGGACTACGTCTACTGTTTCACTCACCATGCTGCGCTAATATCGCCTACTATCAACTCTTAGAAGACCAGCTCAGCAAGAGAAGATAAATGTTTTATTTTTCAAGTTGGCAATGTTTATATGTTCTCCTTTTGTCTCCTACCCCCCACTCTTTCCCCTCTTTCTTGGTCCCTCCGTGCTCCGTTGAGCTGCACTCACTTCTTAGTCGGCAGTTGAAGCAATCAGTTAAGGCTCAACCAGAGCCAGCCTCCTGACCTAACGAGGCATTTTTTAAATTCCACGCCATGTTGGAACTCTAAGCATCAGTGAGGAACTTCACTTCGACATGCAACAAAGATAAGTACCTTCTTCAAGTTTTAACCTCATCTTCATGGTTTTAACTTCCTCGTGTTTTAAATGATACTTTTATAGACAGTGTGAAAGTATTTATTTTGGGGCAAAAATCATTCTTCGTGGGATTTGCCATGTTGAGCTTTCGCTTGTATAAGCCGACTTTACCATAAAGAGCTTTTATTAAGCTATTCTAAGGAGAAATCCTCTTTCTACGTGGGATATTATCTAATTACCCGCTGTCTATAATTCAACAAGTTAGTTCCTCCGCTGGATTTACATTAGCCCCATTTTACTGCTAAGATTGTTCTGGAACCTTCCAGATTCTGTACTCTATCTACAAGTCCTGCCGTCATGTATTTCTCACGTACTTGTGAGAATTCTGTTTAAAATTGAATTATCTTACTTCTAAATTACTACATAGTGAAGTTTCGTCCACCGCGGGAATTTTCTATAGCGCATTTAATTGTAATTTACAACTTTCTCAAGATATAGACTCTCACTTATCTAGTGAAACCAGTTATTTTCATCATTGCAATAATTTTCTTTTCCATAAACTTTGTGTCTCCACAGTGAACTTTTCATATGTTTCAATGAACTATAGTGAAAACCAGTGCTTGCTCAACTTTTCTACCGCGTCGCGATCGTCCGCTTATATTCAAATAAGGCCATGAACATTTTCCTTAATTCCCATTTCTCTTTCCTAAACCTCTCACTAACAATCTGCAATAAACTTTTAATCTAGGTCTGTTCCAATAAGGTGTCATTCCAAGAAGTGTCCTTCCATTTTTGTTGGTTTATCATTAAGTATTTCTGTATAATCTTTGTGATACGTGTCTAGCACACGTTTCAAACTTACATTGTTCCTCCCTTCAAAATCAGGGAAAACAATTTTCTAAACTCTTGAGCGAGTCATGTTCAGGTTTCACGAAATGGAAACTGTCCCATTTGGCGAGTGATTCCTGCTCAAACTTGGGAAGTCTAGAACTTTCCCTTTCACTTTCTTCAGGTTTCACAGTAAGTGACCTGCCCTCTTTGTATAATTCTTATATATTAATTCTGTATAAATATAAGCAGTTGTAGGAACTTCTATCTTATTTTTCACGTTGTTATTATTGTTATTTTCAAAGTTGTCACTTTCTCTAGAACATTCTCTCCTGAATTTCTTAAGGTGTACGTTTTGTACTCCAATTCACGTTCAAGCTTTAATTATTTCATTGCTCATTTGTTTAAATCTTATAAAGATTTTAGAAACATGTAAGGTTTGAAACCTTTTAAATTGTCAATTGCCTGGAGCAACCGTTTAATGTTGAGAGGTCTGCGACCCTATTTGTTAAAAAGTTCAAATGAACTATGTTTATTAAAATTATATTGCATAATTGTTAATTTCCTCAAACTTTTTCTAATTGTAAAATAAACAAATCTTTTCTCTTCGCTTTTTCATTTTCGAATATCAAGTTTAGGCAAAATCCTGTCTTCCTTGACTCTCCTCACTCAATGATATTAAAATCATTAATAGAGCTTTCACCATTTGTTGCATTTGAGCAAGAACTCTTAATTTTCACCTTACTAAAGTTCTTCTTAGCGTTAATAGCTAATTCTAATTGGCCAGTAAGGCAAGTAAAGTTCGCTAAGCCAACTACCTGCTTGTGGAGACCCTCTCCGAAAACTTATGGTCAATTTTCTAAAAAATAAGTGTTTCTTTTTGTCTAAACTTTTAGCCGGCTCCTCGCTGAGTAAAAGCTTAGCCATTTTTCAATACAACCATTGGTTCATTTACCAAGATTACCCAATAAGGCATAATCTTTTATCATTTTCCTTCTTAGAGGCACTTGGTCGCCCTTACAGGAACTCCATAATTTTGGAAATTGAAAATACCAAACCTGAGTTAAATCATTGGCATTCTTCGAATTACTTTGTCAAACCTAATTTCTTTGAGAAGACATACAGTAAATTTGTTCCTCTCAGTCTTGCCAGACCATCACCCTTCCCCATAGTACTTTTATACATGCTTGGGAGGAAATATACTAAAGCCTCTCTCTTGCAAACCGCCCAAGTCCTAGCTGCGGTTCCCGTTAGCCTCGACCAAGCTCGTACCTACTTTAGGTATCCGAGAGTTAATTTCCATTGGCAACTGCTTCTAAGGGTATTTAAATCTCAACTTATTAATTTTGTGGGACTCTCCTCCTATTTTTCTATCCTTCTTTTCCAATCCCAAATCTACTTCCTTCTCTTAATCATCTTCCCTTGGTGGGTGGGTTATTCCTCATCCTATAATCTACCCACTTGTTGTCTCGCTACTCTTCCTTTCACAAACTAATTCGATTTTTTACCAATCTTCTCAGATGGAAATATCTTGTTGTTGACCAACCCGTTCTTCCTAAACCGCATCTAACTAATCATGAATTAAAATTCGCTACTATTAAAGTTTTGCAACTAACACAGCAAGAAGCCTTTTCTACTGAATTGTCTTTGCTATCAGCTAACAAAGATCTTCCGAAATCTAGTCGTCTTCGCGCCTTAGCCCCTTTCCTTGATGAAAATGGTTTACTTAGAGTAGGCGTAGACTTTCGCATTCTTCACTCTCTGAAGACAAAAAGCATCCTATCATTTTGCCTTCTAAGCATCATGTAACCTTCTTAATCATCCGTGACTTTCATTACCGAAATCTGTACGTTGGCACTCGCACACTGCTTTGTTTACTAAGGGAAAAGTACTAGATAATAAATGGAGTTCACGAAGTTTCCTCCGTAATTCATTGCTTTAAGGTAAAACCTAAGGTTAGCATCCAATTGATGGGCGATCTACCTTCTTTCCGCTCTTCCCCGATTCGTCCTTTTTCTTTAACTGGTGTGGATTATATGGGTCCATTTCGATATCAACGCAATTCCCCTGAAGCTAAACGCAAATTGTTTGGAAAACTCTTTTTATGTATTTTTGTTTGTATGGTTACTAGTGCGATCAATCTGGAACTAGTAACAAATGCCTCTAATTCTTACTTTCTGTCAGCCGTTTCTCGCTTCACTGCCAGGCGTGGTGTTCCTTCTTAAATGTTCTCCGATAACGCCTGCTCCTGCCATGGAACACATTTCTAATTTTTCCTACTCTAAAGGTTTCAAATGGCGGTTTATACCTCCTTTCGCCCCTCATAAGATCGGTAGGTGGGAATCTTGTGTCAAGCTTACGAAACGTCATCTAAAAAGGTTTTAGGTAGTCGTATTCTAACTTATGAAGAATTTAACTCACTGTCTATTCTGATTGAGGGTGTTGTTAATTCTCGACCCTTGACCCCGCTTTCTAATGACCCTGATGACTTGCTTCCATTAACACCTGGTCACTTCCTTATAGTTACTTCTTTTTCTTTCCATCCTCCCCTACTTAACTCTTATAGAGATTCTAATTTATCGATCGTTTGGCATAAACTTGAAGCCCTTCGTAATTCTTTCTGGAAGAGGTGGAAATTGGAATACTTCACTTCTTTGCAACGGAGACAGAAGTGGCTTCTTTCTAATCCTGACATCAGAGCGGGGGACCCCCTTAGTATGGATCTCTGGAAGAGTGATCGAGTGTTACCCGGGAAGGGATGGAAGATCAAGGTGGTTAGGATTTTGACTACAAATGGGCATATTACAAGACCACTATCTATAACATTGTGTTTCTGCTCTCTGTTGGTGTTTCCCCCCAGTATGGTGTATTCTTCGGAATACAAGGTCAGTCAGAGTTAGTTTTTGCTGCTCTTTGATCTATTTGTTTCATTTAATTTATTTTTCCCTGTTCGCAGACACCAACAGTGATTTCTTACGCTTTATTTTCTCCGTACACTTGCTTATGCTTTGTATAAATATGTTCTAGATATATATATTCCATGGACAACCTAGCGGCATCTGGCAGCTAACCTCTGAAGTTCCTCAATATCTCCATGCTCAAGAGGACTTCCTTACCAATCAAACCACCAAACTTCGTCGTTGTCACCAGCTAACATCTCCTTGAAGACACCGCTCTAAGAAGAATTCTATGTTCTTTATAAGAATTTTATTTTTCTTATGTTGTATACCATGATGTACTCTCTGTTGTCTATTACCCCCACCCTTTTCTGCCTCCTTGGTCTCTTCGTGCTTCGTTGAGCCGCTCTCACTTTTGCGTCAGACGTCAAACATACAGTTGTGGCTCTCTCACGAGCTTGTCTCCTGTGCTCGAGATACATTTTAAATCAGACGCCATGTCTGCATTTTAGATCAACGGTTACAAGGAACCATCGCCTACTCTACAAAAATGAGCTAAGTACAAAACTTCAATGTTTTTCAATGCATTTTAATTGTTTTTAAAAGGGCAAAGTGCTTTTAATACAATTTTATAGACAGTGTGAAGGATTGCAAACTATTGTGCAATAACCGTCTTCAAGATTTTTTTTCTTGTCATGCATTAACTATCTAAGCTGGCTTTATAAAGCGAAACCCAGTACTTCTTGTACTAAATGATTGGGATTACATTCCCAGTACGAGGTATTTAATTCATGCTACCCAGTGTCTATAAAATCTTAGCTTTTTCCTCTGTGGGACCCACTGATCTCTATACATGGATTGCTGGTAGCTACGGCAGCAGTAAGCCGAATAGACGATGACAGGTATAGTAAGATGGCAGCGAGCGCATGGTGCAATATTGTGAATCCTGCTCTGTGATTGGTTACTGGTAGTTTGATGTTATAGGCTACTAGTATTTATACTGGCAGTAAATATTTTGTGTTTCTTGTAGTTGTAAAATGGGCTGAATTTGGTTATTTAAAGCGTAAAATCTTAGTATTAAGTACCGGTTTGGTGACCCATCATCCCAGGCAAGCCTGTAATACCTTTACTTCTCAGGCAGATAGGTCACTTAGCCGTAATTTTGAAGTTATTGTGAAGTTAAGTATACATATGTGGTGGTGCTGAACCAGACGTGATCGGGCTAGGCTATTGCGTGTTTAAATTTGATCCCATTTCAGGGTTTATCGGTTCCGGGTGCGAATAGTTCGCTTAATAGTTGTAAAACGGTGGGGAGAGTATATTTTGAGTAGGTTTTTAGTTGTGTTAAGTTTTATGTGGAGCTGAGGAGTGAAATTGTTTAGGCTTAAAGTGCATTTTTGGCTTTGATCTACTTCCCGTTATTATTAAGTTTATTGTACTGCTAGCGTGATTAAAAGCTGTAGTATTTGATGTAGAGTGCTGGGATTACTTGGGGGAAGTGTTGGTTATTTCATGGAAACAGGAATTCATTACCAAGGACAGATTACGATATGTCGAATCTAGGCCTGTATAATGACCTACGTTTATAGGTACATCATTTGAAGAATGCATAATTTCGTGGCATATATACATGTATACCGTATATACAATTTATAAGAATGTTTCTAGAAATTGTTTTTCACTAGTTACTAATCGCTTATTGTGTGTACCGGTACTCAGCACCTTATTATACATTCATTTTTATTGATATTCCGGAGATTTACTGACCTCGGAATGACGTGTCAGTGATCCCAATGCCCTTATGCTGTGAGTGAACATATCTCTATAATTTTATTTGTTTCAAAGCACCATTAATTACGATTTAAAATTGACTAGATTATCATTGCTTCCCCATAAGCAGAGCTTGAGAATGGGTACACCAACATGGCGGACCGCGCGCTCAACCTGGCGTACTTTCTCGTGCAGCGGAGAGCTGCCATCGGCGATCCATGTATAGAGATCAGTGGTGGGACCTCTCTTGCCCATTTAACTGTCATTATGGTTCTGGAACATTCCACATGAACCAATATTTCTACAAGTATAGCCATCTAGTATTTTCCACTCAAATATGGGAATGCTTTTCCTCACTGAGGAATTAACGTCATATTTACTGCTGTTCAACACCTAATTTGCTTTCCACCGTGGGAACTGTACCTCATCATTCAACCGCAATCTAAAAACTTTCCAACGCAATAAACTTGTTCAAGCTAAAATTCAACTAGAGATCTCCATAACTACTATAACGTTTCTCTGTACAAACTTTCTGTGCTGCAATAGTGAATTTTTCAAATCCATCAATTGACTATAGTGCAAAACAGTGCCCGTTCAACTACCAACTGCGTCGCCTTCGAATGAGAGCAATACATTTGGCCAGGACTTTTTCCCTAAAGTTCCCATTTCTTCCTTCCCAAATACTCTACTAACTCAATCTAATTAAACTGTAAATTTAAGTCAATCTCTATGAGGCCTCGCTTGCTAGCAAGCGCCCTCCCAAGTTTGTTCTATGTCCAATTCTGTAATTCAGCTTAAATTGTGGCTGGTCCACACTTTAATACGTATCTTTCCCGTATAAAAAATGGGGAATTGTACTTTTTCTAATAATGAAAGAGTTGTCTAACCTTTTTCTCTCCAGGTTTCGTGAAAACGACCTATACATTTTTTGTATTTCGCATTACTGTTTCAAATAGCGGCAATTTCCGCTTATAATATTTTCTTCTTTTCCTGTTATAATCAGGAATTCAATATACTTTTTACAGCCATTTCGATTTCCATAAAGGGATTCTAAAAGTGCCTACATTGTACCTGATCTAATTATCAAAGTTATAATTGCCTCATAATTGTTGTTATAAACGTTAAAGTTCTTAATCTTGAGCACATATTTTGAAACATTTGTATAGGTTTAGTGCTTTCACCAGTTTAAAACTTGCAATTGAAAATTGTAAACTTCTTATAATTATGTCTAAGACCTTGACATTTTATAGCTCTAAATTGTTACTCTCCACTTAAAACCAAAATCAAACTAAGTATTGTTATTTAGTTTACCGTTTGAAATTGTTTAAATAAATCGTTAGTTTTCTTTTGTTCCTTATCTTTATTGTTAGAATAACGATTAGGCAGGACCTTCACTTCCCTGATTCTTGCTATAGGCTTAAGCCCTCTTTACGAAAACGAATAATCACTCAAATGATAAAGTCTTGACTACTTGTTGCATTTAAACTAAAACTTCAAGTAACAACATTTTCAAAGTTTATCTTGGTTTTCTTAGCCAATCCTAGCAAGCCATTAAGGCAAGTACAGCTAGCTCTGCAAGCTTCCTACTTGTTGAGATTTTCTCTCTTACTTGTGATTTGTTTCCAAAATTTCAGTTTTATTTGAGTTAGGTCTGAGGTTCTCCTCTGTTCTAAACTTTTAGTCGGCACTCTGCTGGATTAAAGCTTAGCCTTTCTGAAGTGCAACAATTGGTATTCTTATAAAAAATCAAGAAAAACAGTAAACTTATTTAAAAAAAAGCATTAAAACTGCTTTATCGCTTCCCTCTCTGGGAGCATTCTGTCGTTTGCCGGAGATCCAACAGTTCCCAGAACTAAAAAAATATCACGGCGAATTCAAATTATTTCAGCCTTTCAAAACATTCGATTAAATCTAACTCTTTTGAAAGGCGAAACAGTAAATCTATATCCCTTAACACACTTTGTCTTGCCAGATTACCACCCGTCCCCACAGTACGGGGATACCGGCTTGGGAGGGAAAGAAAGCTTGCCGCTTGCTTGCGAATAGCCCAAGCTCCAGCTGCATTTCCCGTTAGCTGTGGTCAGGTCCCTCCCACTTTAGGTGTCTCACGGGCATTGTGCGGTGGAACGTTTTACTGAAGACTTATTTCAGTTTGGTTTTATGCTTTTGTATTAGACTCCGGTCCTATCTACCCATACTTGTCCTCCACACCGAAACCCAATTCCTTTTTTTTTTCATTAGGCTATCAGCATCCCTTAGGTAGAGTTAATCCTCAGCTAAAAACCCCCACCCACCTGTTCGATTTGTTATCACTTTTTCCCTTTCAATCAAATTTATAGGCCTACATATTATTTTCGTCCATGTGCCAAACGGCATAAATCTATGGAATGGAGAGGGTTGTCCAAATTTCAAATAAACAGTATTAACCGCAGGGTTCCAAAAGGTGTACGTACAATTTGGTTCAGTTCGGCGAAACGGTGTAGATTTGAGCCAAAGGGCCTAAATCTAGGGAATGGACACGGTAGACAGAGTTACCCGCAGGGTTCCAAAAGGTAAGTAGGTCTACATGAAAGTTGGTTAAGTTCGGTGAAACGGTGTAGATTTGTGGCAAATGGTCTAAATCTAGGGAATGGAGAGGATTGACCGAAATTTCAAGTAGACAGTGTTACCCACAGGGTTCCAAAAGGTAGGTATGTTCCGTAAAATTTGGTACAGTTCGGTGAAACGGTGCACATTTGTATCAATAACAGACAAACCATCATTCAGCTTTATTATATGGTGCAGTAAGTTATATAGATGTGTATATAGCGACTTGCTAACACGCACTAGTTTAGATGTACTCCTCAAAATACAAATAACTCCAAATGCGAAACTGGACCACCCTGGCGCTAATCAAATCATTCACTCCCACGTTCTCCTTCACAAGCCGTGATCCCATTCCTTATTCTCCGGAGAGCGTACCGACTGGTCAGGGATTCGATACTCCGAGCTAGGAGAGGTTCTATACGTAGTATAATGTGAATACGCCAAAGGTTAGTCCTTAACTGCTGCTAACTGCCCGGTCAATACACACCTAGCCGGAAACGAATGCAAACTAACCGTAAAGATGCGAGATAACTTAGTTATTGTTGTTTTAAGGGGCGGAACTACGAGGTCATCTGCCTCTTTCAAGATAACTTAACTGGCGTGGTGTTAAAATGGATCATAACTGACTGTGGAATCTCCTAGCCGACACAAACCCATATTGACGAAATACGTTTTCAATGTAAGCTTTCTCGACAACATTGGAGTGGATGATTCCGTTAGTGATACCGGTACCATTGTTTATTCAGCATTTCTAGGCTAAGAGTGGTTATGAATTGTTGATAATATTGGGCGACTAGCTAAGTCTGCATTAATGTAGCCTACAGCTTACTTACCTGCCTTCTTCACTGTTACCTTCCTCCATTTTAGCCTCTTTTAATACAGTACTTTTAAGTCACAAGATTTGTTTTGATGGATGATCTATTTCCATAACTACCATCGACAATATTATTGATATCGTACTTTTAAAATAGGCTTAAATGTTGCCGCGTAATAATTGACAGTTTGTTTACCGGTATCGTAACAATATACACACTTTAAGGATAAGGCAATCACCGGATCTTATGGAATGTAAAAAACCTCCCACTTACTACAATTGTGTGAAGCTAAATTTGTAGTTTAGATTTGAATAACGCTCTATGAGTTTCAACGTTCGCCGCCAGGTGCCAGTTGCGGTGGCATCTAGTAGCCAAGTTTACAGCTAGGTGTCGTTGATGGTAGCATTTGGTAGCAAAAGTAGGAACTACTTGAAATTGTATTCCCTGATGACGACTATATGTATTCATAATGTTGAATTTTGGGCTTATGCCGTGTTTTATTATATTAATATTCGACGCGTTTCAAAAGAAACCATGTCTTTCTTCGTCAGGAATAATCTGGAATACGATAATGTTGCTAAGAGAAAGCAATGAAGAACATATAAAAGGTGCACAAAGATGGACGCCATTATAGCCCCATGTTAGGGACAACGGAAAGCAGCAGTGAATTACTTTCTCAGGGTTCTGATAATAGGTAGCCAGGATTCACTGAGATTGTAGCCGGTGTCGCGGTTGAAATTATCTGGGTGTTTACGTATTTCAACCGCCTCCCTGATGATTCTGGGACGATATTGCTTTATACGGGCAAGAACATCCACTCCTTGGAACATGACATCTTGGCCAGGTGTTAAAGCATGATCGGCAACAGCTGATTTATCAGGTTGAATGAGCCTGATACATCTATTATGTTCCTTAATGCGAGTGCATATTGTTCTCGAAGTCTGCCCGATGTAAACCTTGCCACAAGTACAGGGAACTCTGTAGATACCCGGTTGTTGCAATTTAGGCAAACTGTCCTTAGTTGGTCGCAGGAGTTGCCTAATCTTCACAAAAGTTCCAAATACAGTCCGTATGTTGTACCGACGTAGGATTTTAGCAATACGATCCGTCGTGTTATGTATGTACGGAAGGTAAGCAGTTCCTCTTACATCTCTTTTCTCAACTGACGTCCTATTATTATTTGTTGGTTTCAGAACCGTAGAAATCAAAGCCTTGCTATAACCGTTGCTCTCAAAGGTGGTTCGCAGGGTGTTAATTTCTTCTTGTAAAGAAGACACTTCACAAATCCTCCTAGCCCTGGTAGTTAGAGTTGTAAGGATACCATGTTTCTGGGCAGGGTGAAATACGTAAACACCCAGATAATTTCAACCGCGACACCATTCTTCGGAGCGATTGCAGCTTGCACGCCATAGATGGATTCGGGATTGTTGAGGTGTCCCCTTAAGAGCCTCGGTAATTCTGAGGAAACTTTTCCTTGATTTGAGTCTCTGAGTAGCTGGCTTGTATCCATACAGAGGGTGAGCTTTAGATGTTACCGCCTTCTTCTTCTCAATTTTTGCTGCAATCTCACGACGAATATTAGGAGGGGCAATGCCAGCAAGACTGTACAATTTATCCAAAGGAGTAGGCTTTAGACATCCGGTAATAATGCGACAGGTATCGTTTAGAGCTGTATCTACATTCCTGGCGTGGGTTGACTTGTACCATACTGGGGATGCATATTCCGCAGCAGAGTAACATAGAGCAATGGAAGAGGTTCTCACAGTATTGGGATGTGCCCCCCAGGTAGTACCCGTTTTCTTCCTTATAATATTATTTCTGGCTGCCACTTTTTGCTTGGTGTTCGAGCAGTGTTTCTGGTAAGTGAGAGCACGGTCGAGGGTAACTCCAAGATATTTTGGTGAGATGCAGTGCTCTAATGTGGTTCCTTCCCAAGTGATTTTAAGGGTTCTGTTTGCCATTTTATTTTTAAGGTGGAAGGCACAAGTCTGTGTTTTATTGGGGTTTGGACTCAACTGATTCTCCTTGTAGTAAGCAGACAGCACTGTAAGTGCATTAGATAGTTTCTGCTCAATAGCGTCAAAGCAGGAGTCTTGAGTGGTGATGGCACAGTCATCTGCATAGATAAAGCTTTGTGTTCCTACACGTAGCGGCTGGTCATTGGTTTAGATGTTGAACAATGACGGAGAGAGCACACTTCCTTGAGGTAATCCGTTCCTCTGTGATCTCCACCTGCTTCTTTTCCCCTGAAATTCGACGAAAAATCTTCTATTTTCAAGGAGATTTCTTATGAAGCAGGTAAGCTGGTAATCATTCGTAGCATTGTATAGTTTCATGAGGAGACGTCTATGGTTGACAGTATCATATGCAGCTGTAAGGTCGATAAACACTACTCCAGTGATCTGTTTCCTTTCAAAACAATCTTCGATATGCTGCGTTAACTAAAACACTTGAGAGGTACAGCTCTTCCCAATTCTGAAGCCAGCTTGCTGTTGTATATATATAGCCTCTAATTTCTCCATTAGTCTGTGGAGTATGAGTCTTTCAAGGATCTTGTACAGATGACAAAGGAGCGAAATAGGTCGATAGCTCTTTGGGTCATTTGGATCCTTACCTGGCTTACGAATGGCTATAACTTTGGCTTTCCTCCATAATTTCGGGATCTTGCATGATTGGATGCATTTGTTCATTAGCTCTGTTAACCAGTGCTTTGTGACTGGACCGAAATTCTTAATTTGCTCAACTCTTAAGTCATCAAGGCCAGCTGCTTTACCATTCTTGGTTTTGCTCAGTGCATGATCAAGCTCAGCCTGAGTAAAAGGTTGATGTAGAATACTGGTTTCTTGATCAGGTTTCCTCTCTAGTGTCTTCTTACCAGTCTTGATGAAACTAGTAGATTTTCCATTTTCAATGAGCTGGTGTGCAATTTCATCAGCTTTGACATTTGCATGTGTACTTGTTTGAGAACGATCATTATTTAGACGTCTTAGTAATCTCCAAGCTCCTTGACTGCTTCTACTCATGTCACAGTCTGCCATCAGTTTCTCCAATTGGTCTCTCTTTGCCTCAGAGATTGAAGAGAGAATACACGCTGCATTGTTGGAGATTTCCTCACTAAAAGGGTTTACGTCGTATGATTTGTAATATTCATCTAGTAATACTGCTGTCTCTGCAGTTATCCCTTGAATATAGTTAGTCCTACAGCCTCTTGGAATACATGTCCGAGAACAGAGATTCACAGCATCAACAAAACGTTCATATTCCTCAGGTACGGCTGGGATGGTCCGAACTTTCACATCCAACAATTCGGAAAACTTTGACCAATCAGCTTTTTTAAAGTTATATCGTCGCCTGAAGCGAGTTTCTTGAGGTCTTATGACTGGAAGTAGCTGGCACATTATTGGTCTATGTTGTGTTCTAGGGATCGGCAAACACACAGATTTATGACATTGTTGTGCTACACTCTCGCTTATGAAGAGGAGGTCTGTATTAAATCCTCGTTGCCATCTACCACAGTTGAAGGATGGAGGTAGTTTGCTGTCATGGATGAGAGAGAGGTGGTTACTTTCAGCCCAAGAAAGGACAGCTTCTCCGTTTTCATCTTCATGTGTGTATCCCCAGACGTGGCTGTGACTATTGAAATCTCCTATTACTACAGATATCTTCTCTGAATTGAAATTTATAGGTGGAGTAAAGGAGAGACTTTCTGAAGGAGGCTTATAGATGGAAGTGATTACACAATTGCTGAGTTCCAGAGAGATTATCTCGATGTTGCAGTTTAATGTACAATGGACACTCTCAACTTGGATTTCTGGTTTGACAAAGATGGCACTACCATGTTTAGGGTGTGGTATTTCTGCAACCAAGTTCAGACCTGGTATATATGGTCGTTTCTGATGGTTATCTTTATGAGTTTCCTGAATGCAAAAAA
Organism: Meconema thalassinum; assembly: GCA_946902985.2. NCBI lineage: Eukaryota > Metazoa > Arthropoda > Insecta > Orthoptera > Tettigoniidae > Meconema > Meconema thalassinum. Next base: position 380,712,082 of record OX336394.1, on the reverse strand, counting down.
CATCACATTTCTGTTCTTGGCAAAGATCGCATAGTAATTGTTGTTTCGGTGATGACAAGCCTTCGATGTTCACTGAAATTACAGTCAGAGTGGATTCTGAAAAGAACCGTTTCTTAGGTCCCTTGATTGGAGTCTAATATTTAGTTAACGCTTCTGGAATGCCGACGTTCAGTTCGGTAATCGAAATTTAATTCCAACTACCTTAGCAGGGGCACCACGAGCAGGAATCAGCCTCACCCCCGATATAAACACTGAACACTAGTTATATGCTACACATACAATACAGCATCAATATAATAACGCACGCACGTGTAAGTTCAGGGTTGTTACAAGACCAAGATTTGCATTTTACCTGACTTTTCCCTGATTTAAGATCCCATTTTCCCTGACTTTTCCCTGACCACCAATACTTTATTCTGATCACCGTATGAACATAATTTAAAAATAAAACCCGTCGAATTGATCAAACGATAGTCACTGATTTACATCTTCGAATCGCACGACATATGGTGATTAAATTTTTATTTTTATTTAAATACACGTCCATGCTAACTTTTTTCCAGCTACGTATTACACGAGATATGTAAGCTATCTCATACAGAAAAAGTGTTTATTTTCAGAGATTGTAAAGAAAAGGCTTAAAGAAAGAATTTTAACAATACGCTAATTTTAAGAATTAGCCCAGTTTTAGATGCTGTGAACACTTCAGAAGGCATGAAAAAATCTGACTTTTTAAATAAATTAATCGGTTATGCTAAAAAAATAATAACACGACAAATAAATGTTTAAAAGTGGATTCCAGGAACATAATTTTTAACTTCTTTCTTTGTCAGTACACTCAGTTCACAATGAAACTTCTTACATTCAAAAAGTTATTACAATTGTTATAACTAATGACTTAAAAACTACGGCCTGATAGTCAAATAATACGATGGGTAAGTAACGTACATGGCACGGATTCTTTCAAAATTAATGCTAAGTTAAGAAAGAAATTAAAAATAGGTAATAAAAAATGACACAATGAAACCATTTAATTGGGCTCAATAAACTATCGGACTTATTTACATCGATTGACTGCAAAAGCCCTTTTCATTGTCTAGGAAGCAAACAAGTATTGCATGGACCCACAGACAACACAAAAATACATTTAACACTTTGTAATCTTTTACGTCTTATGACTGCGCCATGACTGACATCAATGGATTACAAAATCCATACGCGATCTAGGTGACACTAAGTCTGGTATGCCACGGATTCGTTGATACCTTATCCTATACTGATCAAAATTGAAGAACAAAAAGAATGGTTTAAAACTTAAAAGCTTTAACGGACGCCTGACGTACACTAGATAGGCCATACATCGTGACACATGTTTTGTGCCCGTTAGATCTTATTGCTATAATTACTAACACTTAAAATACATAAACAATAGTGAGAAAAAATATAGGCATCGAAAACACAAAATTTAGTGACTGATACTGGTAAAGAAATCGATGGACTAAAACAGGAAATCCACGCATTTGGCTCGGAGTATTCACATTTTTGCTACATTCTTAGCGAAAGTAAGTACGATAACATTTGGAAAGCTAACACGCTAGCTTTAAAATTTTCGTTGCATACATCTATTTGAATAACTCTCTACAAGTACCCGCTGTTTAGCACTTTTAAACGTTCTTCAATGTCATTTAGTTCGGCTTCTTTTTCTAACATCAATTTGACTCTTTCGGTTTTCAACTCTTTTACCTCGTCTACAATTGCTCTCTTCTGTTTTCTTTGGCCTCGTTTTCTTTTCATTTCGGCGGTCCTCTTCTTAGGCGCATTTTCATATTCTGAACGAGCATGCCTCGCCTTAACGAGCATTTCTTTGATGACAGTCACTTTACCTAACTCTGCCTCGGATTGAACACCATCGTACACTTGTCGTAGGCCTATGAGAGAACGTTCGAGCTGATTTTCGACTATCATCTCTGTATTAGTAGATCAAGCATAGGTGCTTTGCCGAAGGTACACGAAGCGAAACTTCGGCGAACCGAACACGGACGAGATGAAAGGGCACGCGAGGGGGATGGGGCATGTGGAGTAGAGGTTTGGCCCCGAACAAGCGCGATTCCCGACGAAACGCGACCGACTTGGGCAAGGGAAAGTGGAGGAAAGAGTGTAGGGGGGGCCTAACGACGAGGCGAAGTATCGAGAACTGCAGGACTGCCGCAATGTGTTCCTTTCTTGCTCTCTCTCCTCTGTTTTACAATTTTAGCATTTTGCAGCCCTAACCCGACAAAGCGAAGGAGCTTCGCGCTATAGGCAAATAGATTTAGGCTTTTATTTTAGGTAGATTTCATTAGAAAGCTAACTATTGCAATGGGTCCCATGTTTCGACTTCCGGAAAATTTCGACATATCTTCGCGTTTCACATCCCCCAGACCCCAAAACCACCGTCAGTTGAAAAGTTTATATATAATTTATGTATGTACATATATATACTGCTCAAAAAAATTAAAGCACCACTTTTTTCAAAGGCCACCAAATTTTAAAATTTGACCGCACAATCTCGAAATCTCAGTATGACGTTTGTCCTGACGCTTAACAAGCATATGCTTCAGCACAACTCCCCAACTTGAGTAGTTTCGGGGTAGCGCCCCGAAAAACAGCCCATTTTCGAAAACCGCAAATTGAAGTTTGCGAAAAGCGCTGTAGGACTTGTCGCAGGTTGCCCAAGCAGTCGAAAATGAACGAGTCTTTCTCTTAAGGTTCCACCAACACGTTGAAATTGTTAAATTTGACGTTCGAGTATTTCAACCCCCTTCATCATCCCCTAAACATGGACTACCATTGGGGGCGTCTAAGAAGGTACCGGGTGTGTTTAACCACCTGAAAACCTGCACACCGTCCTCAGTTGCTGATTGCAGTAAGTTGTTAAGGCCTCCGGCAATGTTCATCCCCCCTTACACCCTCAACTGGCATGGGACCAAACCACCCCCTCTCGATTCACCCCTAAGGAAGGTTCTAATCGAGATGTTTATCAGTGCTGTGAATGAGAGGGTCTTCCCCTAACGTTTCAAAAAAGGAACTGTGCCTGTGTCACCACCAGTTCCCCTCCTACCCCCATTTGTATGATTTTTCGAATCAGGCCCTTTTTAAGAGCTGAAACGAGGTCTTAATCTATGAAAGGGCTGTAAAGGTCCTTAGACGTAGTGGTGACACGAAATCAACCCCTTCCGATCGTTGATTGACATTCCATCCCCCAAAATTGAAATTGTTGCACCCTCAACCCTCCCTGTCTGGACGCGTAACGCGTCATGGCAGAGTTTTCAGAGTTGGATGAAAATGAAGCTTATGGCATGCAATCGAGCCCAAAACAGCAGGTTGGATGGAAATTCATCGGTAGGGTGGGAAACGGGTCCAAAAATTTTCAAAAAAGTTAACAACCTATAGTAAGTACGCCCATGCATATGCAACCCACATCACGTCCGAGCTTGCGGGTTGCCCCTGATCGGCAATAGGTTACGAAGTTTGGAAATGGGAGAAAAATTACGTGATGTGGGTTGCCTATGCATGGGTGTACTTACTAGAGGCTGTTAACTTTATTGAAAATTTTTGGACCCGTTTCCCACCCTACCGATGAATTTCCATCCAACCTGCTGTTTTGGGCTCGATTGCATGCCATAAGCTTCATTTTCATCCAACTCTGAAAACTCTGCCATGACGCGTTACGCGTCCAGACAGGGAGGGTTGAGGGTGCAACAATTTCAATTTTGGGGGATGGAATGTCAATCAACGATCGGAAGGGGTTGATTTCGTGTCACCACTACGTCTAAGGACCTTTACAGCCCTTTCATTGATTAAGACCTCGTTTCAGCTCTTAAAAAGGGCCTGATTCGAAAAATCATACAAATGGGGGTAGCAGGGGAACTGGTGGTGACACAGGCACAGTTCCTTTTTTGAAACGTTAGGGGAAGACCCCCTCATTCACAGCACTGATAAACATCTCGATTAGAACCTTCCTTAGGGGTGAATCGAGAGGGGGTGGTTTGGTCCCATGCCAGTTGAGGGTGTAAGGGGGGATGAACATTGCCGGAGGCCTTAACAACTTACTGCAATCAGCAACTGAGGACGGTGTGCAGGTTTTCAGGTGGTTAAACACACCCGGTACCTTCTTAGACGCCCCCAATGGTAGTCCATGTTTAGGGGATGATGAAGGGGGTTGAAATACTCGAACGTCAAATTTAACGATTTCAACGTGTTGGTGGAACCTTAAGAGAAAGACTCGTTCATTTTCGACTGCTTGGGCAACCTGCGACAAGTCCTACAGCGTTTTTCGCAAACTTCAATTTGCGGTTTTCGAAAATGGGCTGTTTTTCGGGGCGCTACCCCGAAACTACTCAAGTTGGGGAGTTGTGCTGAAGCATATGCTTGTTAAGCGTCAGGACAAACGTCATACTGAGATTTCGAGATTGTGCAGTCAAATTTTAATATTTGGTGGCCTTTGAAAAAAAGTGGTGCTTTAATTTTTTGAGCAGTATATATATATATATATATATATCAGTTTCTTGTGGGCTCGATAACTGTCGTAATTTTGCACCAATCACTTTGAATTTTTTACATAATATGTATACCCTTAAAATCTCGGTCGAGTTCGTTAATGGGCAAAATCGGTCAAAGGGGGTGAAAATGGGGGGCTTTTTTCGAAAAAGTGAAATATCGCTATAACTCTCTTAATATGTGAAATATTGAATCCATTCAAAGTTCATACTATGTTGTGCCCGTTTAGAACGGAGTCCGCACGACCACATATGCATTTTACCAATAATCAGTCAGCACGAGAGTCAAAATACCCCGGAGCGCCAGATGGGTTAAAGCAAATCGCAAAAACGACATCAAATTAAGAAAATGCTTTACTGATTTTTGGCTCAATGCAACAATAAGGATAGAAGGAGATTTAATTGGGAGTAACACATCCTGTAAAATTATCTCAGTTTATTTTGAAGTTAAAATTTGACTGCAAGGATGCTCAAAGCAGCATCATCCACGTGTGGCGATCCACACTCTTATTTACACACAATATACAGAAATTTTCCAAACACATTTGACAATCTTTTTGGAAACACAAGTCCGATTAATAGTCCTGTGGACTGTGTTCCAAAATTATTAATATTTAATTCCAGTTCAAAGTTAATTGTCTCTACTGGAAATATCGTAGTTCACTGTTTGAATATTTACATGATATTAACACTCGTAGAATAAATGTTCATAGAATTCTAAACTTTCACTTATTTTTCCAGTTTCAAAAATATATCGTCGAAAAATATTGTTATCATTGAAGCAATACAAATTATTTACATATATTAATAACATCTGAAAAGTATTTGACCTTGAGCATAGCATCGAAGAACTGTGCGAAGCACAACAACAATTAATTGTTCTTCTGACATTTAACATTCGAGAAGTGACTCGATTCTGAACTTCAAGTTCCTAACAAAATACATGATTTCTGATTCATCAACTTTATCAATAAATGGTTGAACCATTCAACTATTCAATTTTCCACTTGGGAACATTATTATAAAAATATTTATATTCATGGCCATTTTTAGCAACTTTCACAACTTGCAATTCTTCGACAGAATGCGGAAATTAGAATTGTAGTTTCAGAATGAATTCATTTAGTTCATGGCACTAGGATTGAAAATATCCTTCAAATTATTCGTGGTTAAAGAATTATTTTTAATTGGCAGTGGCCCATTCTACTATTTGTGTAAGAACACAATATTACAACAACAACGGCAAAGGTCTTCCTCTGAAGAAGAATAAACTACTATCATGACAAATTCGGGTTCTAGCAAAATCAAAGTCTAAATGGAATTCGTAAACAAGGTTGAAATAAGAACTGATGGTTTCAAAGAAATAACCTTCGGGTTATTCATACGACGAAATGTGTAGTTCCAATACTCCTGCTATAAACCTGAGCCATCGAACCTGCTATTTGATTGATGCTCGAAAAAACCTTCATTCCTGCGACTTAACATGCGCACCTGGGAATGGCATTTCAACTACTCCACACATATAAATTTTCTTCCCAAAATTTATACAATAAATCAAGCCTCTGCTTGTTATCAACACTGGAAGATTAATAAACTTACAAGTTTATTTTATTTTACCATTCAGTTCAACCCGTGAATTTACCATACATATGAAAATCTTTATTTCACTTTCGAGTGTATTTACGTCATGATTTTATATAAATACAAAAATATCCTATTTGATACAAATATCAATTGCTTCCCGTTTCATGCCTCTCCGTGTTATCTGAAAAACATACTTTGCTCAATGCAAATATCAACTGTTCAACCAGAACTGAAATGTTGGTTGAATGCGGGCTTGCGCTAACCACTCTCCTTCGGAAAATCTCCTGTTCCAAACTAGAAATGATTAAACTACTTCATAGGCTCTTTTTCAATATATATGATTATTAGAAAACATAATATCCAAGAATTATTTAGAAAAATTATGAAAATTATTATTATTATTATTAGTGGATTATTATTATTATTATTATTATTATTATTGAAACCTCCGTGGCTTAGGCGGCAGCATGCCGGCCTCTCACCACTGAGTCCGTGGTTCAAATCCCGGTCACTCCAAGTGAGATCTGTGCTGGACAGAGCGGAGGCAGACAGGTTTTTCTCCGGGTACTCCGGTTTTCCCTGTCAGAATTTCATTCCAGCAACACTCTCCCCTATCATTTCATTTCATCTGTCATTCATTTAATCATTGCCCCAGAGGAGTGCGTCAGGCCTCGGCAGCCGGCACAGTTCATATCCTCGCCGCTAGATAGGGGCTTCATTCATTCCATTCCTGACCCGGTCGGAGACTGGAAGCAGGCTGTGGATTTTTCATTATTATTATTATTATTATTATTATTATTATTATTATTATTTATATCATTTTAAATATGTTTGATTATCATCTCATTATGTGAGAATCCACATGTTCGAACCTTCGAATATGGAAAAAATATCCATTCCTCAACAAAAATAAATTTAACTTTTACAGTTACATCGGCTGATTACCGTGATTTCCCAAAAATATGAAATATTCAAATAAATCTTCGAAATGCTCGGTCATCGATCCTAAACTGTTCTGAGTGCTGAAAATACTCAGAATAACTCTAACAAGTCTTGCGTAAATCATTGCAAGCTTTAAATACGACGAAAAAAATGTGTTGGTCATCTGCAGAAAAATAGTTTGTTCCAATTAGCTAGGCATAATATAATTCAAATGTGGCTTACATTTCTTGATGATCTTGAAGCCTTTGCAAACCTGGTCTGTACCAGATTTATCCATAGACATGCCCTATCGGACAAGCATATATAATCCTTGTATCGGCCGCCATCATATACCCACAATCCGTCTAGTCAGACATAGTGGTAGTATCTTTCGACGTTTGAATTAACTGTTGTTCCATTTTAATATGGGCTTCTATCAAAGCCATAACAGTTTGTTTAAATAGGGTCAGATCTAAGTGATCTCTTCTTAAATATGTCAGTTGTAACATAACTCACTGTAATCTTATCAGTACAAGAAAAACACTGACAGTCTAAGCAATTAACGGCTGTTCTGAAGATCGTTCCCTGGGCATGGTTTATTATATCACCATCTACCATGCGTTAGGCAACTTGTAGTTTCCCTTGCGTAGACTAATGAACGCCACCGTTATAGACTAGTCTTCAGTGTACTGACAGATCGAAGTGGTTAACTAGTTACAAATATGAAAACTGACTGAATGGATTTAAACATCCAAGTATTAAGTTATTACTGGACTATGACAAAGTACTATTTCTAGACAAAGTCTAGCATATGTCCTTGTAGAAATATAAATATTTCCACCAATGTCTGTAGAAAAATCAATCACCTCAGTGATTCTCCTCGCCGTAAACTTACTAAGTTCCAACTCGTAGCGCAGCACTTTTCGTGACTATCACGACTTTCAAAAGAACTTCTGCGTAGATCCGGCAACCATGTGCCTTGGCTCAGCGTCGTAGCAACTTGCTAAGCAACTGCTTGTGTTAGAATGAGCTGAAGTTGCTTCGGCCAGCTGGCTTTTATTCAAAACTGCCAGGGTCACGCGTCATCACCTGATATCTGGAAATCCTCATATCTCTTGAATCCCTGGTCCGATTTACTTGATACTAATTGCATTCTCTTTCATTTGGCCGTGCCAGTAATCTGATCCCAGTCTCAAGTCTCTACTCCATAGTTAACTATTTAATCAATAAATAGCCTCAACCTCTGCTATTACTCGCTACGTCACTTGACATCCAAGTATCGGTAAATTATTTCCAAATGCTTCGAGAAGCAATGTAGCGCGATATTCAAATATCTCAACTTTCAAAAGCGGCTACAGCCTTTCCCTTGATATCTAGGTGTCTGAAACTTGGAATACCTATTCCTAGAGTTGGGCACATCCATCCCACACCTAGCAAAAAATAAAAATTGAAAAAGTTTTATTTTTCCTATCTACACAATAAATCATCTGGTTCTTGAATAATAGATCTTCAAATTCGATGCATTATAAGTTCCCACGATGTTACCAGTTCGTGTATTAGCTACTTCATAGCTTCCATTATTGTTTACTTCCACAATATTCAAAATCTTCAATTTCACCAGGTTTAATATCAAAAATATCGTGATACTCTTCCAAAATCTTCCCTAGCTCTGGGGACTCCTTTTCAGTGTAGACTTCTCTTCCTTCAGCTTCATGAAAAATCAGAGACCATTGAGCATCTCCCTCGATGTCTTCCTCTTCTTTTCCCTCGAAGTTAATCTCTTCGGTATTCTTAAATCTGATCGTCTCTGTCTTCATATCTATCACTGCTTGATATTTCTGAATGAAATCTGCTCCCAATATCATGTCAAAAGCCATGTCCTTCATTACAACAAATACATGTCGAAAATCATGTCCTCCAATCGTAATACATAAGTATAATTGTGTTTTACACAGAGATATTTTATTGGGTATTATTCCTTGGATCTTAATTCCTGATACTGGAATTTCCTCTAAATTCTCTCTGAGCTTCCACAGAATATAAAGCTTCTCACTCACCAGACAAAGCATAGCCCCAGTATCGATCAAAGTATCGACAGGCATACCGAATACTTCGCATGATATGATTGGCATTCTAATTCTGGTACCCATTTCTTTTCGTTCGTCATTCTGTTGAATTAAGTCATCATCCTCTGCTTGCCATTTAATAATTCTGGAAGTGAAAGTATTCAAAATTCTATCTTCTACTGTGAATTCGAAGTTTTTTTTTTCATTACCATTCCCCCGGGATTGTTGTGTTCCCGATGGACCTGGTTCATTGGGCCTCTGCTCCAAAAACTGCAAGTTATCTTGGTGTCTTGCTTCCAAATTTTTCCTTGTGTCCTTGTTAAACTCTTCATTGGACTGACGAGTATCCACATTCCCTCTGTTATTGTAGTTGTTTCTACCATAATATCTTCTTTCCTGGTACCTTCCTTGACTATCTCGTGGTCTTCTCCATCGAGTATTGTATCGATTACCACCATCCGGTCTCGCATATGGTTTGTAACTGTATCTGTTACTGTACTGGTTCCATCCTCTCTTATTTGTATCTTCCCTCGGCGTTTTCTCTTCTCGCCCCTCTCGAATCTCTCGAGGTGTCTGAGAATAACTATCAGCCATAACAGCGTACACAGCGTTGTTATTCTTTCCTCCCTTCTGATGGAAGAATTGAGCGTTTGTATGATCCAGCTTCTGTAATACTTCATCAAATTGTTCCATATTATAGATATCGGCAGCGATCAAAGTCCTCTGGACGTCTGCTGGAAACTGACGTATCAATGCAGTAATCAACTCGTTATCTGGCATCGGCGGATCTAAATGTTGGAGTTTAGACAGCTGTCCAGAAAAGTACGTAGAGTATCGAGTAGGTTGTGACGTCGAGAATATCTTCGAATATAACTCTGCTCTGACTTGCTGTTGGGTTTCCGGGGACCAAAACTTTTTCAATAGCCCACGAGAAAACTCCTCAAAAGTGGTTAGAGTGGATCTAAAAGCTCTAAACCAAAGAAGTGCAGGACCTTCCAAGAACTTCCCTATCACTCGGATCTGTCTTTCTTTATGGATCTTAGAATCTTTCAGGTAATCCCCTGCTTCTCTCAAAAATTCCACGGGTGTCACAGAATCTCGCCCTGAAAATTTAGAAGGCTTATCTATATTCTTAAATACAGTTATGGGGTTGGATTGAAATACTGTCCTGACCTCATCCTGTCTATCAGTCTCTCTAGCTGCTCCTAGATTTATCTGTATCTGTTCCTTTCCCCTTACATTTGGCATTTTCAACAGATGATCAGACTGTTTCTCATCCTTGATTTGAGTTTCATAGCCTCAAGTTCCTTCTGGTTTTCTTCTGCCATTTTCTTAATTGCTTCAGTTTCTTTACAATTGTCTTTAACATCAATGGATATCTGGTTCATAACAGTCTCATGACTTTTCAATGACCCTGTCATATCTGATATGTCCTTCTGAGTTGCTTGGATATCTTTGGCAATTACTTCAATATGGGATGACAAAGATTCCCTAATCTCCTTGATTCCCTCTTGGTTCTCCAGCTTGAGTGTGTCTTTAATTTCATTGACAACTTTGGTTTTAATTTCAGTTTGTAACTCATTAATCACACCTTCTCTTATTTCTCCCATGACAAGTTCTTTGAATTGTTCCGTTAAACGTTGAACAACTAGAATTCCCATCTCGTTACTCTCCTTCTTCACTCTGACTTCTAGGTTGACCATGTCTTCACCAACTTTCCTAAGACCATGTTCTATCCTATCAGCTAAGCTTTGGGATCGAAGATCGGCATCGCGAAATTTTTCGTCCATTAAACTTGCGTTAGTAGCTAATGAAGTTTCGAGCTCATGTGTTTTTTCGCATAATTTATTCATTTTACTCTCAAGTGACATTTTCAAAATTTCAGAATTCTCTTTAAATTTACTTTCCATTGAATTAAATTAATTGTTTAAATTTTCTTTCAAATTACCCTTTAAAGAATCAGAACTTTCTTTAAGTTTATTTTCTAAAGACTCAGAATTTTCTTTAAGTTTATTTTCTAAAGAATCAGAATTTTCTTTAAGTTTTTCATCTAAACTTTCTTTCAAATTATCAGAATTTTCTTTAAGTTTATCGTTTAAACTTTCTTTAAGTTTATCAGTATTTTCTTTAAGTTTCCTTTCCAAAGCCTCAGTATTTTCTTTCATAATGGCTGCTACACGCAGTCCAGCCTCTTTTGAACTCTCCTCCAAACTCCTCATCATCCTCATCATTTCTTCCATAATTTTCAATTATTATTCAAAACTTAGGGGTATACAACAGTGGCAAACACAAGCTTATAACTAGAACAAGAAATATGAATAGCTAATTGGAACACTCTAATAAAATGAGATTTGTCCTAATGTCGACGTGATGGAAAAACAAAATTCACTACTTTTACGAATTACATTTACCACAATATCACAAGAAAAATATGCAAGTTCTCAAATATCCTCCACCTGGATTCTAATAATGTGTATGTCCAGTCATCGAACGTTTACTACTGAATTTACTTGACGCCCTAATGGTTAAGCCATTGTCAAAATTATCAAACCCATTCTAATTATTAACCAAGTTAAATTTTTAATTTTCCCCACTAATTGGGTTTCCTACTAATTTATTCATCCAAACCAGACATCTCTCAACTCCCAAAATATTTCTATAAAAATTATCACAATTTAAATCGGCATGCGATTGACCATGTCTAAATCGGGACCCACGTTCGAAGCCATTTCTCTCTCTATCTTATTTTATGTGCCCGTTTAGACCGGAGTCCGCACGACCACATATGCATTTTACCAATAATCAGTCAGCACGAGAGTCAAAATATCCCGGAAGGCCAGATGGGTTAAAGCAAATCGCAAAAACGACATCAAATTAAGAAAATGCTTTACTGATTTTTGGCTCAATGCAACAATAAGGATAGAAGGAGATTTAATTGGGAGTAACACATCCTGTAAAATTATCTCAGTTTATTTTGAAGTTAAAATTTGACTGCAAGGATGCTCAAAGCAGCATCATCCACGTGTGGCGATCCACACTCTTATTTATACACAATATACAGAAATTTTCCAAACACATTTGACAATCTTTTTGGAAACACAAGTCCGATTAATAGTCCTGTGGACTGTGTTCCAAAATTATTAATATTTAATTCCAGTTCAAAGTTAATTGTCTCTACTGGAAATATCGTAGTTCACTGTTTGAATATTTACATGATATTAACACTCGTAGAATAAATGTTCATAGAATTCTAAACTTTCACTTATTTTTCCAGTTTCAAAAATATATCGTCGAAAAATATTGTTATCATTGAAGCAATACAAATTATTTACATATATTAATAACATCTGAAAAGTATTTGACCTTGAGCATAGCATCGAAGAACTGTGCGAAGCACAACAACAATTAATTGTTCTTCTGACATTTAACATTCGAGAAGTGACTCGATTCTGAACTTCAAGTTCCTAACAAAATACATGATTTCTGATTCATCAACTTTATCAATAAATGGTTGAACCATTCAACTATTCAATTTTCCACTTGGGAACATTATTATAAAAATATTTATATTCATGGCCATTTTTAGCAACTTTCACAACTTGCAATTCTTCGACAGAATGCGGAAATTAGAATTGTAGTTTCAGAATGAATTCATTTAGTTCATGGCACTAGGATTGAAAATATCCTTCAAATTATTCGTGGTTAAAGAATTATTTTTAATTGGCAGTGGCCCATTCTACTATTTGTGTAAGAACACAATATTACAACAACAACGGCAAAGGTCTTCCTCTGAAGAAGAATAAACTACTATCATGACAAATCCGGGTTCTAGCAAAATCAAAGTCTAAATGGAATTCGTAAACAAGGTTGAAATAAGAACTGATGGTTTCAAAGAAATAACCTTCGGGTTATTCATACGACGAAATGTGTAGTTCCAATACTCCTGCTATAAACCTGAGCCATCGAACCTGCTATTTGATTGATGCTCGAAAAAACCTTCATTCCTGCGACTTAACATGCGCACCTGGGAATGGCATTTCAACTACTCCACACATATAAATTTTCTTCCCAAAATTTATACAATAAATCAAGCCTCTGCTTGTTATCAACACTGGAAGATTAATAAACTTACAAGTTTATTTTATTTTACCATTCAGTTCAACCCGTGAATTTACCATACATATGAAAATCTTTATTTCACTTTCGAGTGTATTTACGTCATGATTTTATATAAATACAAAAATATCCTATTTGATACAAATATCAATTGCTTCCCGTTTCATGCCTCTCCGTGTTATCTGAAAAACATACTTTGCTCAATGCAAATATCAACTGTTCAACCAGAACTGAAATGTTGGTTGAATGCGGGCTTGCGCTAACCACTCTCCTTCGGAAAATCTCCTGTTCCAAACTAGAAATGATTAAACTACTTCATAGCTCTTTCTCAATATATATGATTATTAGAAAATATAATATCCAAGAATTATTTAGAAAAATTATGAAAATTATTATTATTATTATTAGTGGATTATTATTATTATTATTATTATTATTATTATTTATATCATTTTAAATATGTTTGATTATCATCTCATTATGTGAGAATCCACATGTTCGAACCTTCGAATATGGAAAAAATATCCATTCCTCAACAAAAATAAATTTAACTTTTACAGTTACATCGGCTGATTACCGTGATTTCCCCAAAATATGAAATATTCAAATAAATCTTCGAAATGCTCGGTCATCGATCCTAAACTGTTCTGAGTGCTGAAAATACTCAGAATAACTCTAACAAGTCTTGCGTAAATCATTGCAAGCTTTAAATACGACGAAAAAAATGTGTTGGTCATCTGCAGAAAAATAGTTTGTTCCAATTAGCTAGGCATAATATAATTCAAATGTGGCTTACATTTCTTGATGATCTTGAAGCGTAGTAAACCTGGTCTGTACCAGATTTATCCATAGACATGCCCTATCGGACAAGCATATATAATCCTTGTATCGGCCGCCATCATATACCCACAATCCGTCTAGTCAGACATAGTGGTAGTATCTTTCGACGTTTGAATTAACTGTTGTTCCATTTTAATATGGGCTTCTATCAAAGCCATAACAGTTTGTTTAAATAGGGTCAGATCTAAGTGATCTCTTCTTAAATATGTCAGTTGTAACATAACTCACTGTAATCTTATCAGTACAAGAAAAACACTGACAGTCTAAGCAATTAACGGCTGTTCTGAAGATCGTTCCCTGGGCATGGTTTATTATATCACCATCTACCATGCGCTAGGCAACTTGTAGTTTCCCTTGCGTAGACTAATGAACGCCACCGTTATAGACTAGTCTTCAGTGTACTGACAGATCGAAGTGGTTAACTAGTTACAAATATGAAAACTGACTGAATGGATTTAAACATCCAAGTATTAAGTTATTACTGGACTATGACAAAGTACTATTTCTAGACAAAGTCTAGCATATGTCCTTGTAGAAATATAAATATTTCCACCAATGTCTGTAGAAAAATCAATCACCTCAGTGATTCTCCTCGCCGTAAACTTACTAAGTTCCAACTCGTAGCGCAGCACTTTTCGTGACTATCACGACTTTCAAAAGAACTTCTGCGTAGATCCGGCAACCATGTGCCTTGGCTCAGCGTCGTAGCAACTTGCTAAGCAACTGCTTGTGTTAGAATGAGCTGAAGTTGCTTCGGCCAGCTGGCTTTTATTCAAAACTGCCAGGGTCACGCGTCATCACCTGATATCTGGAAATCCTCATATCTCTTGAATCCCTGGTCCGATTTACTTGATACTAATTGCATTCTCTTTCATTTGGCCGTGCCAGTAATCTGATCCCAGTCTCAAGTCTCTACTCCATAGTTAACTATTTAATCAATAAATAGCCTCAACCTCTGCTATTACTCGCTACGTCACTTGACATCCAAGTATCGGTAAATTATTTCCAAATGCTTCGAGAAGCAATGTAGCGCGATATTCAAATATCTCAACTTTCAAAAGCGGCTACAGCCTTTCCCTTGATATCTAGGTGTCTGAAACTTGGAATACCTATTCCTAGAGTTGGGCACAATGTGTCGGACAAGGCCCTAAAATTTATGTTTGAAAAGTTTTTTGGTAGCACCAACCATTGACCAAAGGGGTGGGAAAAAGTGGGTTTTTCGGGAAACATTAATCATATCTCTGTTAATAGGCACAATATCAAAACCGTACAAAATGGACAATATTCCTCCAATAATTACCTAAAACTTTTGTCTGAAAGAATTTTTGATATGACCCACCATTACGCCACGGGGTGAGCAAAATGATTTAAATTATAAGAAAATGCCAAGTGCCAAGAGAGGTTGCCATGACAACTTTACTTTTAATTGATAAGGGATGAGCCATCAGCAGTTGCTATGACAACGCCACCGCACGAGATAACATTCAGTTTTCTATCTGTCTGTGGGAAGCGACTTCGGTATCGGAACTGGTAGCATGCTGAACTTCTATGCCCAAGGTCGCGGGTTCAAACCCAGCTGAAGTCGTCGGATTTACTAAGAGCGCTAAAAAACCTGAGTTTGCTTTCCTTTGGAGGAGAAGTTCCAACGTTTGTTGCGAGTTGATGGTTCCGGTGGCATCTAGTAGCCAAGTTCACAGATAGGTGTCGTTGATGGTAGTATTTTAGGTAGATTTCATTAGAAAGCTAACTATTGCAATGGGTACCATGTTTCGGTTTCCGGAAAATTCCGACATATCTTCGCGTTTCACATCCCCCAGACCCCAAAACCACCGTCAGTTCAAAAGTATATATATATATATATATATATATATATATATATATATCAGTTTCTTGTGGACACGATGACTGCCGTAATTTTGCACTAATCACTTTGAATTTTTTACCGAATATGTATACCCATAAAATCTCGGTCGAGTTCGTTACTGGGCTAAATTGGTCAAAGGGGATGAAAATGGGGGACTTTTTTCGAAAAAATGAAATATTGCTATAACTCTCTTAATATGAGGAATATCGAATCCGTTCAAAGTTCATACTATGTGTCGGATAAAGCTCAAAAATTTATGTTTGAAGAGTTTTTTATAGCACCAACCATTGACCAAAGGGGTGGGAAAAAGTGGGTTTTTCGGGAAACATTAATCATATCTCTCTTAATAGGCACAATATCAAAACCGTACAAAATGGACAATATTCCCCTAATAATTACCTAAAACGTTTGTCTGAAAGAATTTTTGATATGACCCACCATTACGCCAAGGGATGAGAAAAATTATTTCGGAATTATAAGAAAATGCCATCAGTGGTTGCCATGGCAACACTACTAAATTGATGAGGGATGAGCCATCAGACGTTGCCATGACAACGCACTTGCGCGAGATCAGATTCAGATTCCCATCTGACTAAGTGTGAAACGGCTTCGGTGACGTAACTGGTAGCATGCCCAAGGTCGCGGGTTCAAAGCCGGCCAAAGTCATCGGATTTTCTAAGAGCGCTAAAAATCCCTCAGTATGCTTTCCTTTGGAGGGGAGGTTCCAACATTCGTTGCGAGTTGCTGATTGCGGTGGCATCTAGTAGCCAAGTTCACAGCTAGGTGTCGTTGACGGTAGTATCTGGTAGCAACATTAGGAACTACTGCTTGAAATTGAGCGTCTGCATTCCTTACCTGAATTACAGACTAATACAGCCATCACAATTCACACCGTTTATCAGACAGATTCTACACTCACCCAAAGTACACGGGGTTACATGACCGCGTTGTCGCAGGTCCTAAACTGAGGAACCAACCAATATATCTGCGGGAGATATAATTTTGCGTGAAGAAGTAACAGACCGTTACATAGTTACACATCAGTGTCGAAACCTTGCATAAGGACAGTGTGACCACAAGTATAAAAATGGACTCCAAATGACAAGAAGGTTACCGTCATCATAAGACAATAAAATGTTTAAAATATGCATAAAATGTCGAAGAACAAAGTTAACTAATCTCCAATTATAAAATACTTTCACGCAATAAATGAGGTCTGATCCTTCTACAAAAACCTGCATATTCTGCCTATTTTTGCCTATCCCCAAGTTTGTCCGGTGAAATCTACCTCCCCCTTCCGGCGTGCCGAGAGGACTTTTTTTTTTAATTAAAAAGTTCCCTGACCTTGCAGAAAATTTCCCTGACATTTCCCTGACTTCCATGACCGGAATGATTTCCCCTGACTTTTCCCTGACTTCCCTGACCTGTAGCAGTCCTGAAGTTACGATAGCGCCATCTGTTAACAAACAACCATACCTAATAGGAATACTGAACACGCATTAGACTGCACGGATACTGAAGGCATTTAGGAATACTTGATCATGACGAGTTCACAAGAAATAGCTCTGAAACTTAACAATATTAAGAGGAAACGCCCACGAGAGAGGGCGAACGTCACACGATTCATAAATGCTATAAACGGTTTTAATGAAGACACTGATATTATAGAGTAAGAGAACCATCGCGGGCGCTTGGAGGAAAGCTTAACATTACTCTTTGATTTAGATAACGAACCACAAGAACTCCTCACTGACACGGAATACTGCGAAGATATTAAATCTTGTGACGATTACATTGACAAAGCAAAGTTAGCCATCCTACTGTACATGCCACTAAGCACATTGAACAGAAGATTTCTTCAGGCATGGCAGATCTCACCATAAATCCACCTCCACCTTCACATCAGGCTCTACACACTACATTCAGTCACTCGGTAAAATTGCCTACAGTAAAGTTGGAAATGTTTTCAGGAGACGTTGAAAGTTGGCAACGCTTCTGGGAGCAGTTCAGATCTTCTGTTGACGATAACCCATCGTTGTCCACGATCAACAAACCCGTATTCTTACGCGGCTATCTAGACGGAGAACTAAAGCTACTAGTCGATGGTATAGCCGTCACAGCGGCCACTTTCGAAGACACAAAGAGAATGCTCCACCATCGCTATGGAGATCGAAATAGAATTATTCAAGCACACTTGGATTACTTGGAAACAATACAGCCAAATCAGTTTGCCACACCCGAAACACTGAACAGCACGTTTATTGAATATAATAGGCGTATTCAAGCTCTTCGTACATTAGGGGAAGATATCAATGCTTTCGGGAGAATGTTAGCACCCAAGATTCTACGAGCTTTTCCACCGGATATCTGCCAGAGATGGATCGTTCACGATAGACAGCAAAATATTGCAGAAGGAGACATATTGAAGCTGATAGATTTTATAAACGAGGTGGTAGACGGCACGATGATCACTCAAAAAATTAAAGGAGATTTCACTCAAGCACATAATTTCACTGCTGCAACGTTACACGTAAACACGAAGTCAAAACGGGCTGCAAGGATAACCAATAATATGCCTTCACAATTCTGCGTATTCTGCGAGAAAAGAGGGCACTGGGCTCAAGAATGCAAGCAGTTTACTGACGTGCAGGCCAAAATTGAGAAACTGAAGCAGTCATCAAGATGTTTCCTTTGTCTCAACCGCGGCCATTCAGTTAGGAACTGCACAAAACGTGGGAAGGTCACATGCTCAAAGTGCAAAGGATCACGATCACATCATCGCTCGATATGTACAAGTTCTGTTCATGACTCAACAATGACAACAGTCCACCAAATTGACACTCAATTGCAGGATTTCACGCATCTACAGACAGCTAGGGTGCGGATTATCGGACCGACAGGACTGAGCAAGGTGACACGTTACATCTTAGACGCAGGCAGTCAATCAAGCTTTATCTGCACATCGCTCGTCAATTCGCTCAATCTGGAAATTGTAGCTGAGCGAAGCGTTACCATCACTGCCTTTGAATCAAGTGAAGCAACTCCAGGGAAACGTCAATTGGCACGTTTCAAGATGCAGGGACTTTGCAACAAGTCAACCACAGTAATCCATGCACTCGAGAGCAACAATATGTACTCCGCGCATCCAACAACACCACATGACATTTCTTCATTAGCGTGTACAAGTAAGGTGCCGTTGGCAGATCCGAGAGATGATTCAGCGAACCTGCCGATAGAAATACTACTAGGTGCTGACCACTACTGGAAGTTGATGAAGGATACTCCTCCCATACACATTTCCCCTTCATTTGTTCTGCTCCCCTCGATCTGAGGATGGCTACTCAGCGGAAATCGATCAGGAATCATTATCAACAATGTCAACGTAAACAAAGTAGAGCTTATAGAAGAATATCCCATACACGATAACCAAGCCCGCCGGTTTTGGGATTTCGAAAGCATGGGTATACGAGACACTGAATCAAAGGTGCGGTCCCTCAGTACTAAAAACTCCAAAATCCTCAAACAGTTTCACGACTCATTTAATACTGAACACGGCACAAGAGTAGTTTCACTACCAAAAAAGATCATTCACTCCTGAATAACAATCGCGCAAATGCTGAAAGGCGCTTGCAGACTCTAACTCGTGCATTTGAGAAAAAATATGAGTATAAAGTTATGTAGCACCAACAGATGCTAAACTATATCATCCAAGGACAGGTAGAAGTTGTCGACACAAATACTCAACAATTTTCATCCTTTTATCTGCCTCACCACGCCGTCAAGAAGGAAAAACAAGGACTTGAAAAATGGCGAATTGTATTTGACGCATCATCTCGCGCACCCGGATCCCCATCACTGAATGATATCCTAGAAACTGGACCTAATATCGTCCGAGAAATGATGGCTATACTACTTAGATTCAGATTATTCAAACATGCCATCCTCGGTGATGTCAGGCAGGCATTTCTACCACTGTATTTGGACCCGGTTGACAGAGATTTAACCAGCTTCTTATGGTTCCATGTGGTATCAACCGATGATGGCCCGTATCAAACTACGGACGACGTTCTCACATACCGGTTTACTAGATTACCATTTGGCCTTTCATGCAGCCCATTCCTGTTATCTGCAACCCTTAGAGAATTAGCTACAACACACATATACTCATTTCCTTCCGCAGCCGTGCTTGTAGATAAATGCACGTACATGGATGACTTCGTTACTTCACTCACGGAAGAATCAGAGCTCTTCACAATATACACAGAGCTTACAGCACTCATGGGAATCATCAAGCTTCCCATGTCGAAGTGGGTCACCAACTCGGCATCACTTCAAGAAATTTGGAAAACACAAGATTTAACACCACACATAAATTCACAGGTCCTGAGAATAATTGGACTACCAAGTGTGATTTACTTTCTACTTCGTCCAATGATATCCTGAAAACTCTTTCGGAGCAACATGCTACTAAGCGAAACCTACTTCAAATAACCTCCAGATTGTACGATCCACTCGGTCTCTAGCTCTCTACTCACCAATAACAATACTCGGGAAGCTACTTTTTCAGGAGACCTGTTGCCGAGGGATCGGTTGGAACGAGACACTCCCCCCTGATATCGGTGAAAAGTGGTCATTATGGTGCTCAAATCTAACATACCTGTCAAACATACGCATTTCACGCTGGGGAGGAGCCTTAAACCCCCAACTTTAAGGCTTCACACTTCATGTCTTCTGCGACGCTTCTGAAAGGGCGAATGGTGCAGTCATATATTTACGCACACAGTCAGAAGTAAAAACAACAGTAGAACTGGTTTGCAGCAAAGCCAGACTAGCACCAATAAAAAGGGTCACACGTCCTCGTCTAGAATTGCCTGCAACTGTAGTAGGAGCAAGACTTTTGCATTACTTCTGTCAGGCCACGAGTAGCGACATTACAAAGGCAACATTATGGACGGATTCCACCATCACCCTTGGCTGGATACGCAGTGAACCTCATCGCTAGAAGACCTTCATATGTAACCGCGTTACCGAAATCGTCGCATCAACTTCACCCTCCCAGTGGAGCCACTGTCCAGGAACTGACAACCCAGCAGACAACCTGTCCCGAGGTCTTCAAGCCTCAGAACTAGCATCGACAGTCACATAGTGGCACGGCCCCACTTGGCTCAAGGACTCATCAGAATTATGGCCTCATGACTTTGTACCCAAGCATTCTTCACTCCCAGAAGCGAGAAAAGCGATACATCAAGCGCTCGTAGTCACCACAGACAAACCCTTTATCACTTTTTCTAACTTCAGCTCTTACACTAAGCTACTCCGTACTGCCCCCGAAAATTGAATTATTCTGGGACAAAATGAGAGTGTTTTCCGTCCCCATGATAAAATTTAACCAGCAAATATAAATTCTGGAAGTGTGACACAGGAGGGTAGTGTTACAACTGTTAAGAGTAGTTGTTGAACCGGATTGGTCTAGAACAATTTCGGGGTGCGAATGAAAGATTGTATAAACATTTTCAGAATGATTGTTAAAGGAACATCGAAGTTATGAGCATTTTTGTAAGATCTGAATGTTAATTTTACGTGTATTTTAAACGCACACAAGGAAGTCTCAATGTAGGCTAGCCAGAATGATTCACCGTTAGGATTGGAGAGCGGTGTGACATAATATGAACAGGTGAAGATTCACAGCCTTCTATAAAATGCAAAAAGTTCTGAATGCAGCGTGGTGATAGTGTTTCATTGATGAAACAGGCCAGTGCACGTGCGTTTTCCAGACGCGTGCTAGTGAAGGTAACCCGTTCTCAGGAATGACA
The DNA here is from genome assembly GCA_946902985.2 of Meconema thalassinum. Lineage (NCBI taxonomy): Eukaryota > Metazoa > Arthropoda > Insecta > Orthoptera > Tettigoniidae > Meconema > Meconema thalassinum. The sequence continues at coordinate 380,690,340 of OX336394.1, read as the reverse complement.
CGAATGTAAGAGCCTTCCTTATACGTTTTTGTTACGTAGTGTAGGCCTATACCTAGCAAAGGCTTTTATGTTGATATTTTTGCACGGCATTGTAGTAAGATGTGTAGTAGAAAGGAAGTGTGTATGATTGTGTGGTTTTCTTTTTCTTTTGTTATTAGATTAGTTTATTGTTATTTTGTTTATTTAGGTTAGTTTACCATTGTTAATAAATTTATTCAGTTCGTTATCTGGTGTTGTTGGCGTGTGATTCATTTTAAATATAAGGAGTAGAGTATTGTGGATGTATTGTAGGCGAAGCTGAATTCCCAGTCCCCGAGAACGTAAGTAAAGGTAGGTGTGCCCCGTGTAGTTTGTTGTTGATCCACAATATTCTTGTAACTGCTGTATGTAAATCCCTAAAGACCACGTTTGGAGCGATTTCTAGTGTAGTAATTGGCCGATGCCGTTAGAAATAGGCGATCCAGCTGGGGCAATGGATATTCCAACAGGCTACTTTCCGGATTTACGGGTACAGTACGATGGGCTGGATTCTTCGGTTTTGCAATAATCTTCGCAGATCAAATCAACACGGCGAACTAACAGCTTCCGAAATGGATAATAGTCGCACTATGTTAATCTCCGTTGACCAAAGGGAGAGTTTTCCAGCGGAATACGAGGCTCTAATGAAAAACTCACCACTTCCAAAGAAATCCAAAATGACGAACTTTCAGCCCTTCAAACAAAATAATATCATCCGTTTAGGAGGTCGACTTCGGTTTATGGACGCATCCTTTAATAAACAACATCCTCTCATCCTCGATGGCAGTTACCACTTCACTCATCTACTGATTAGACACACTCATGTCAAGCTGCACCATTTAGGATTAAGGATTGTTCTTTCGGAATTACGAGTACAGTTTTGGATTATTCGCGCACGACAAACAATAAGGAAAGTTCTCCGCACATGCTTACCTTGCAAACTTGCAAACAACCCCCACGGACAAGCACCTGAAGCTTCACTACCAGCGGACAGAGTTCGAGGCTCACTCCCATTCTTAGTCACAGGATTAGATTTCGCTGGGCCACTATATGCGAAACACAACAATACCGTCTCCAAGGTTTACGTTCTGTTGTTAACCTGCGCCACAACTAGAGCAGTTCATCTTGAGCTCGGCGGCTTCGCTGGCGTAGTCGGTAGCATGCTGAGCTTCTATGCCCAAGATAGCGGGTTCAAACCCGGCCGAAGCCGTCGGATTTTTTAAGAGCGTTAAAAATCCCTCAGTATGCCTTCCTTCGGAGGGGAAGTAAAGCCGGCGGTCCCATGTCATAGATTTGTGGCATGTTAAGGACACCACGTACTCCTGCATGATGATTTTGATTTTGGCGCCATAAAATTCTTCATTATTTTCTGAATCCAAATATATATATATAGTTTGTTGGGGTTTTGATGTCTACAACTACCTTAAATTCGTTTTTAAAATTAGAGTCCCATGCTCTGAATAATACACTTTTAACTTTGCCAGCTGTTTTACGTTAATACTCATTTTTCATGTTTAGGTACCAATAACTAGCAAACCATTTAAGATAGAGGGCTATTTTTTACATTAACTTGCCTAATGGAGTAGGCTACTTGAATGTTAACCTATTTTCACTTCCAAAACATAGTAGGCATGGATTGGGAAGAGAAAAATTGATACATATATTTGAATAAATTTAAAAAGTAAGAGTTCTGATTATTTTCTTTCATTCTGTCCCAATAATAATGAAACAAAGTAGTTAATCATCTGCCATGATCCATTCCAAGTACGTGAACAAAATTTGAGAGTATTTGATTGAAAAACAATTGAGAAATGTGTACCTGAAGCAACTTATAGAACATATTTTTGAAAATGCATCTGTCCAAATTTGTATACATTTCACACATCCTATAAAAGCAAAGTAGCACTACATTGTCAAAAACAGCTCAGAATATACCGCTTCTTATATGTTACAAGAATCATAGCTGTACCTTTAGCATAAACCCAGAAAATACTTAGTAAAGTGATGCCACAAAAATAGACTTTTTCATCGTGTAAGAGTACGTGGTGTCCTTAAAGAACCTTCCACTAATTGCACCTGTGTGAAGCTAAATTGGATAGGTTAAGAATGTAAACGCTCTTAGGTTTCTACGTTCGTTGCCAAGAGCCGACTGCGGTGGCGTCTAGTAGCTAAGTTCTGAACTTGGCCTAGTAGTCGTTGACGGTGGCGCTTAGCGGCAAAAGTAGGAACTATTTGAAAAATTCTAAGTTGCAGTACTTGAATTAAAAAAAACAGATAACACACACTAATACAGTCATCACAATTAACACCGGTTATCAGACAGATTCTACACACACCCAAAGTTCACGGGGCTACATGACCGCGTTGTTTCAGCCCCTAAACTTAAGAACCAACCAACCAACCAACCATCTTGAGCTCACCTCCGACATGTCAGTAGACAAATTTCTCCTGGCATTTCAGAGATTCGTCAGTCGTAGAGGTATTCCTCACACAGTGGCGGTTCGTACTCTGAAACAAGGGTGGGGCACAGCATATTTTTTAGAGAACATACGCCCATAATGGTAGACTACATGTTGCCTGACCATGAGTGAACAAGAAAACGATGTCACTCAATTGGTTTAATTGTGGCGGCCACATAGTAATCGTTTCTCTGTGGTTTTACCGGGCTGTGATGGCACAGCGGTCAAGCTGCTTGCCTCGCACCAAGGCTGGTCGGGTTCGATTCCTGGTTAATGCTTATGGGAATTCCGAGGTGAAATGTCAGGTCTGGTGGCTCGGATTCCTCGTAAAAAGAACGTCCTGTTGTTTATGATATAGACGTTAATGGTCACATATTAGTACAAGCACTCCTACTATTCCTTCCGATATTCCTAAAGTAGATTACTTAAACTCAATTAATTCACGGATTCATTAAAGACATTAACATTAACACTTAAAATACCTAAAAATCCAGTGGATATTTTAAGGTCTTAATCAAATGCGCGACATATCTTACATATTCTTGTCCACAAATTCGTTGTGTTTACGAACAGCCATCCTGTACCCATCATCCAGTTGCTGCCCTATACTATATTCCCCAACACTGCTAAGCTCATTTCATTGTTCATATGACATTTTGGCAAACAATGTTTCTTACCTTTTTCAGGCAAATGTTTTAAATCATTGAGGGGATAGTCGGGCAATAAAATATTGAATTTTTGTGTTTTTTTTCTTGCCTAAATATGTTCATTCATATAAAGTGCTTTCATAGTACAAAAGCATTTTGTGAAATTCCGAAGAGTAACTTAATGTAGAAAAAATATAATTAAATACTAGCCTGCAGCTGAGGAGTGGGCGTGGTATCATATGAAAGCTGTCACAATGTTACTTGTTTGCTCTGGAAAAAAATGATATGAATGTAAGGAGTGAATCTGGACTTTGGTGCCATCTCTTGAGCATTTCAGGTATTCCAATGTTCTTTGAGAAGCAAGTATTTACGCTCTGTGATCATAAGGTCTTTGAAGTCATTTGTAAACAAATGAGTGTCTACATAGTATAATATGGTCAAAGTGCCCAAAGTATGTATTTGTATCCAAGAAAAATGTAGAACTAGTAACAGAAGCTGTTTCACAGTTCAATCAACTGTGCTATCTGACAGAAGCAACATGAACAACAGAGACTACTCCACTGTCAGCAATAAGGAAGCGACTGAGCAAAGTAAGAGACGAGCGACGAAGGAAACAAAAGGCAAAACGGTGCTTAGAATTCGAAAATCGGAGACGACATGCATCAAGATTGACGGCCATACACACTGAGGAAGCTCGAAAGAGAAAAGAAGGAACAACATACAGCCCAGGTGGATTCTAGAGCAAGGATCGGCGGACGATAGTGTTGTGTAACTTTGACTGCGTTTATCTTTAATTTGTGAGTTAGTTAGTTAGTTATTGTTGTTTTAAGGGGCGGAACTACGAGGTCATCTGCCCCTCTTAACACAGATTAAAGAATACAAATTTTGAATTGAATTTAAAATTTTGAGGTGGACATCTAAATTTAAAAAGACCAAAAATTAATAAAACAAAAACAAACAATTAAATAAAAAATAAAAATTATAAAAATAAACAAAAATTACGGAAAAAACAAAACATTTCATTCAAAAACGAACAAGTCGTTGAGTCAATGTTCACTGGAAAATTTAGATTGCTGGCCCTAACCCCCTCTCACTTATAAAGCGGATAACGCGATCAGCAGCCACCGCGTCATCGGCTAATATAAGTTTGAGTGTCGTCTGCAAACCAAGGTTTCTTCGTAAGTCAGCAAGATCCACACACTCGGTAAAAATGTGGGCCACGGTGAATACGGCTCCACAGGTACAAAGTGGGGGGTCTTCCCTTCTCATTAGGTACGAGTGGGTGGATATTGTATGACCTATCCTTAGCCTACACAAAATGACGGACTCTCTCCGGGCCCGGAAGGAGCTCCGCCACACGCGAGTTGTTCCCTTGATCGCTCTCAGTTTACTGGGCAGTGGGTCAGCTAGCCACTGACTCTCCCAAAAAGCCAGAACTTGTAGGCGTAACTGAGAGCGAATATCTCTAGCGGGTACCTCCATTGGTCGAGGGGGTAGTGATACCGCCTCTTTTGCAGCTTGATCTGCTAACTCATTTCCCACAATTCCCATGTGGCTTGGAAGCCACAGAAAGGTGATTCGAGTGTCAGCGTGGCACAGCCCGGCTAGTAGGTCGTGGATTCGCTGCACTAGGGGGTGTTGCGGGAAACATGTAGCAATTGACTGCAACGAACTCAAAGAGTCGGTACACACGAGAAAGTGGATTCGTGCATCCTGTAGTGCAAACTGCAGAGCTTCATAGATGGCAACGAGCTCCGCAGTAAACACACTACAGGCCTCAGGCAAAGAGATCTTGGTATTTGCACCATCAATAACGTAAGCACAACCCACTTTCTCGTCCACCTTCGAACCATCCGTGTATAGAATGCCAGCGTCCGGAAATTGGTGAACTATGCTGTGGAACTGCCTCCGGTAAACGGAGGCATCCGTGTTCACCTTAGGACCTCGGTGCAGATCTAACCGAATTTCCGGACGCGGGACTTGCCACGGAGGCACCTCGCTAGATGTCCGGATCATACAGGGACCTACAGCCACTCCTATTTCAGTACACGAGCTATCAAGTCTAATACCAACCGGCCGAGTGGCACGAGGCCGGTTGGCGTAACCCTGGTGGTTTTGGGTACCGAAGAGAGCTTGATAGGTCGGGTGATGCGGCATTTGACGCACATTGGCAGCATATGCTAAAAGCATATGTTGGCGTCTATAATTTAAAGGTGGAACACCCGATTCGGCGAGTAGGCTGGGTATCGGGCTGGTCCGGAAGACACCGGTAGCCAGCCTAACGCCACTATGGTGGATACTGTCCAGCATTTTCAAGGTTGCCGGCCTTGCTGAACCGTATGCTGCAGAACCATAGTCTAGCCGGGACAGGACGAGGGCTTGGTAGAACCGTAGCAGCACCGCACGGTCAGCCCCCCACGTAGTGCCACTAAGAAACCTGAGCATGTTCAGTTTCCTGAGACATGTCATTTTCAATTGCCGTATATGGTGCTGCCACGTTAACTTGCTGTCAAAATGGAGCCCCAGAAAGCGATACGTGTCAACCAACGGCAACGCAGCATCCCTGAGATGTAGTTCAGGGTGTAAATGTAGCCTCCGGAGCCGACAAAAATGGACGACGGAGGTTTTTGCTGCTGAAAAACGAAAACCCCGGTCGTGAGCCCACCTGTCGACCCGGTTGATAGCTAGCTGCAATTGCCGTTCCACGACTGCCATACTTCCAGAGCTGTAATGCAGAGCTAAATCGTCTACATACAGCGATGGAACTACCGCGGACCCGGCGGCGGCAACAATGCCATTAATGGCAATCGCGAACAAGGTGACACTCAGCACTGAACCCTGAGGAACTCCATTTTCTTGGGTATAGTATTGCGATAATGTCCTACCGACCCTTACACGGAAGAGTCGGGCGGACATGAAATTCGCAATGAAAGTCGGTAAGTTACCACGGAGTCCCCACTTGTGAAGGATGGAAAGGATCCCGTAGCGCCATGTGGTGTCGTAGGCTTTCTCGAGGTCAAAGAAAACCGTGACTAGGTGCTGCTTTCGGAAAAAAGCCTCCTGTATGGCGCTCTCAAGTCGCACCAGATGGTCAGTGGTGGACCTATGAGAGCGAAATCCACATTGGTACTCAGACAGGAGACCTTTATCCTCCAAGAACCACACCAGCCGACGGTTCACCATCTTTTCGAGCAGCTTACATAGGCCATTTGTCAAACAAATGGGCCTATAGCTGCTTACAAACTTGGGATCCTTTCCAGCCTTAGGAATCGGTATCACGATCCCCTCTCGCCATTGAGATGGAAACTCCCCTTCAATCCATATACGATTAAAGAGGATCAACAGTTGTTTTATACTGGATTCGCACAGATGCTTTAACATTTGATTATGTATGTTATCCGGTCCAGGAGCCGTATCCCTGCACAGTGCAAGCGCACTGCGCAGTTCCCATTCAGAGAATGGTACATTATAGGACTCCGAAGTAGCAGTGGCAAAGGGCAAGGGGTGAGTCTCTGCCTCCCGCTTCAGAGTCAGAAATGTAGGATCGTAACTCCCGGAGCAGGATACATCGGAGAAGTGCGAGCCAATGCTGTTGGCAATGGCGAGATGGTCCGTGATGATGTCTCCATTGATGGACACTCCAGGTATCGACAGTGATGTCGGGAGTCCGGAGATCCGGCGAAGCTTAGTCCACACTTGAGATGATGGAGTATGCGCCGTCATGGACGACACATACTTTTCCCACGTCGTTTTCTTACTCTCCCGAATCAGATATCGGGCTCTGGCACGCATCCTTCTGAAGGTGATAAGGTTGGCCATGGTGTTTTGCCTCCGATAGCATTTGAAAGCACGTCGACGATCTTTAATGGCTGCTGCAATCTCGGCTGTCCACCAAGGGACAAGCTTCCGGCGTGAGTTTCCGGATGAGGAAGGTATTGTTTCCTCAGCAGCAGCCAAAATACCATTCGTTATGTGAATGGTATGATCGTCGACACTCTCAAAGGTATCTTCGGCAAACACCGCACGTGCCGTGAAAGTTGGCCAATCAGCCCGACAGAGAAGCCATCGACTTGGTAACTCGATGGCTCTCTGGTTCGGAAGAGTAACGATAATTGGAAAATGGTCACTATTACAAAGGTCGTCGTGTACACCCCACTGTAGCAGGGGAACCAGCGCACGACTGCACAAGGTAATATCGACACTTGAATAAGTGCCGTGTGCAATAGAGAAGTGCGTAGGTTCCCCTGTGTTCAACAAACACAGGTCCAGCCGCCTGATCAGCCTCTCAAAATCTCTCCCTTTACCGCTAGTGGTAGCGGAGCCCCAGATGGTGTTGTGGGCATTAACATCTCCCAGAAGGAGAAAAGGAGGGGGGAGCTGAGAGACTAGATCCTCCAGCTGTCCGTAATCCGGTTGAGAATCAGGCGGGATGTACACGTTACATACAGTTGCCATTACTGGCAACGAAGTACGAACTGCAACTGCTTCTAGCTGAGTACGCAACGGCACCTCTTCACTAAAGAGACTAGAGTGGACGAGAGTGCAGACGCCACCGGCGGCCACAGCTCCGTCCACCCGGTCTTTAGAGAAGAGTCTGAAGTGTCGCATTGTTGTCTCATGTCCAGGACGAAACCTGGATTCCTGAAGACAGACAATGTTTGCCGTAAACTGAGAAATCAATTGGCGTACTTCAGCGAGATGTCGAAAATAGCTATTACAGTTCCATTGTAATAGTGCCATAGTGTGGACTTAAGTAGAAGATAGTCGTCTACTTATGCTTAACCGTTTGCCAACCATCCCTATCCTTAGGAGTGGGTGATAGGGTAGGAGAGCATTCCTCAATCTCCACATCTCCTTCGGAGGACGAAGAAAACGGAGCGAATGCTCTCTTGGTTGGCGAACGGTTATCGCCGGACTTTCCGGGTCTCGTCCTTGGTGAAGAGCGAGCGCGGTGACGAGGGACCTTCTCCCGGTCCGATGACTGGGAGTCCGTCCCCGGCACGTACCGACTATTTTTCTTCTTGAACCGGCGTTGACGTCTATTTGGGGAAGTAGTTGGTCCCTTCCCCCCTGACGTCTCCGTCCTGCCAAACAATGCAGCACTTGCTAGGACTGCTCCTCCGGTGGTCGTGGAAGCAGAATTGCCAGCAGGTATTGGAGCTGCCTTTTCAGCAGGAGGACAAGAGAGACGGCGATGAACAGTCTCTTTCTTACCCGTCGTTCCTGTTCCCTGTTTTGTTTGGCTGGATGTGGGTCCAGCCGTGGCCGGCGAAGACTTCCTCCTCGAACGAGTCGGAGATGGCTTCTTCACTGGCCTTATCGGAGGAGTTGCCTTCTCCGATGGCGCCGGTTTAGTTGGAGGCACCTGCGCCTTTTGTTGGATGCCAGAAGAAGATTCCGTAACCTTCTTCTGGCTAACAGGGGTGATAATAGGGCTATTTGTAGCCCCTTTAACAGTGGTAACTCTTTTAGAACTTGCCGATGTCAAGTTTGCCGCTTGATTACTAGATTCGTTTGATACCTTTTGAGCATATGATACTGAGAAAATAGGAGAGGCCATGGAGCGATATTTTCTGCGTGCTTCAGTGTAGGAGAGCTCGTCTAAGGTCTTTATTTCTTGATTTTTCTTCTCCTCTAGGAAGGCAGGACATTCCTTCCAGCGAGGAGAGTGCTCTCCCTTGCAATTTGGACATGCGGGAGGTGGTGTACATTCCGCTCCCTCATGAGTGGCCTTGCCACAGGAAAGACAGATAGGCTTTCCCGAGCAACGAGATGAGGTATGTCCAAATCGCTGACACTGAAAACACCGCAATGGAGATGGAATATACGGTCGCACATCGAGAGTGTACATTGACACTTTGATCCTATTGGGCAGGCTATCCGACTCAAACGATAAGATGAACGCCCCGGTGTCAACTAGTACACCATTCATCTTACGTTTGATTCGTCTCACCTCGACAACGCCATGCTTTCCAGTTCTTTCCAGGATACGCTCGTCGGTAGTGTTCACCAGGTCCCTATGAAATACTAAACCTTTCTTCAGGTTTAGGGACTGGTGCTTCACTACCTCGACTGGAATACCACCGAAACTTGTCGTCCCAAGAAGACCATCTGTCTGTCTCTTTCCTTGAGTTTTTATCAAGAGTGCGCCATTTCGCAGCTTTTTTACTGTGTCTACATCGCCCCATTTCCCCTCAATTGCATCATGTAAATCAAAAGGATCAACGTTTGTAAAATTTTGCCCATCGGTCCTTGTTACCATAAGGTACCGAGGGAAAAACGTTGAATCCTTTTCATCAAGCGGCGAAACTAGAGGCATAAACTTCCTCTTCTTAAATTTTAAAGACGGCTTTGTAAGGGAGCCACCCTGTGAAATAATGGACGCTATGTTTGGTCCCACGAGTAGCTAGGGAACTAAAAGTCAACCCCCGGCAGAGCCCCGCTTGCCCGGGGTAAGGCTAAGGTTTTCCAGAGGTCGCCAGGTATCTGGAGGTGGGTCGCTTGTGACTACTCACCCAGTAGCCATTCATCACCTCGCCACGACCACTCAGCTTGTGATTAGGGGAGGATTCCACCTCCTGTCACGCACACACACATTTACACCAAAGAAAGAAAAGATGAGACAAGGGCCAACTAAGGCGGGAAAGTGAAAGACTCCCTAGGCCTAGGATACCCTAATACCGTCGGGGTCGGAAAAGAACAAGAGTTGACCAAGAGAGGTCGACAGGAAAGAAGACGGAGAGGAGCCCGGCACAAGTAAGTGGAAGCAATGCCGGACTCAGCTGGGGCCCCGTGGTCGCCAACCCACTTCCCACTAGATGTGAGCCCCTGGGGGTTTTAATTTGTGAAATTGAACATTTAAATATAACGTTTTCCGAGTAGATATTTTCTGAATTTGATGAAATATTTGGAGATAACCCCTACTAACAGTGCCAACAGGCGTGAGTATCATTTTTTTAGTATTTAGAAACGAAAATATTGGTAAGTATATGTTTTAATTATTTCGATAAGAAGATTCAAAATTTTGAAAATTAATTTAAAGGTCACCACACAAGATACCCAAATGACCTTACAAAAAACTGTTTGGCTATATTATGAGATACAGTCTTCAATTTTTCAAGCACATTACAGTAAATTTACTATTATAAATATGATTTTTAAAAAAATAAAAATTAAATAAAAAATATTTTCCTCAAAATCGGTTCGATCATTTGAGATGTAAGTTTGTAATCGTATTTAATACTACTCACAAATGATATGTTTGAAATGGATAAATTAGGGGAAAAGTTTCATTTTTTTACCAGACTATCCCCTTAATGACAGTCATGGTCCTTGTGTCATCGCCACCAAATAACAGGCACGGAAAACGATAAATGAATTTACTACCCGACACCCACATATCCAATCCCATTTTTCATACACAGATTTATTGAAAGTCCTGTTATACGTTCTGTTTTTATCATTAGGTACTTGATTAATGCACAGATCTGGTTTCGGAGAGCCTAATTCATTTGCTAATAGTCTGGCCTCATAAGTTAAGGACTTTTTTGTAAGTTTTTTTACCTCGTTCATTTCATGGTTTCGTTAACGACATGAACACCACCAATTCTTGAAAATGCAGTGAAAATAATTAAGTAATTTGTCGCAGCATTCATTTACGGTCTAAAAACAGAATGACACATAATAAATAAACAAGTAGGAATTAACCGCTTACCTCGTACGATGAAATACGCGCACAGTGTATATTTTAATTATGTTTAACACTGGAACGCGTTATTCGCACCTCGCAAATCACGCTTCCAATAACAACTATTATGTAAGATTAATATTACTGAACACTGCAAAAGACCACCGCACTCATACACAATTATAACTCAATATCGCAGGCGCCAAAACTTTTGTAGCCAAGTGTTGTGGCAAGGCTGCCATCACGCAGTTGTGTATTCCCCTAGATGAAGAGAATGCTCAAACTTGACGTTATAACATAATACAAATTCACTTACGGAACATAGCCTACGTTCAAAATGTTACCTTTCTGTCTCAATGCATATTATACATGTTGATTTTTCTTCTTAAATATTAATAGACTAGAGAGCGCAATGTTCAGAGGGATGTGCCGTATATTATTTTGGTGGAAAATTGCTGAGGGTTGGTAAATATGCTATCTATGAACTTGAATGCCCTCTACCGGTACTCCTTGCTACTGGTACACTTTAACAACCCTCCCTGACCCTCCATCCTTTACCCGCCCCTCCCCCCACGCCCATTTCCTACGTTCACGGCCGTATCGCCGGCTAGTCACAGTGTTATTGTGCCCCAAATCTAGGAAACTTGCATAGCCCCTCTGACACTTGGCCCCGCTGTAAAAGCATGGCATGATGTTAAAGAGCCAGGAAGAGGAAGCATGTGGCTACAATGTGTTGGTCACATCAGGCGTGTGCCCAGCACCTCGTTGTGACAGGCTCCTACTGTTGGGGAAAGTGAACAGCAAGCCGATAGAACTGCTTGGTCGCAACATAAGCGCCATTACCATGGATTATCAAGACGACTTCGACCCAAGGAGAATGTTTAATGGTGGGGCACGTGCCCGTGTGCCCCTGTTCTAAAACCGCCACTGTCCTCACACGGTGTACTCCGACAACGCAACTTCCTTCCACCCAGCCAACAAAGAACTGAGAGGACTATGCACCATTTTCAAGGAAGAAAAAACTGCCCACTACTTCGCCACAAACTGCATCCACTGGAAGTTCATCGCGCCACGGGCGGCTTGGTGGGGAGGATGGTGGGAGAGAATGGTCGGCACGGTAAAGCGCTGCTTAAGGAAGACCCTAGGACGCAGACAAGTGGACCATGAAACTTTGAACACCATCCTTACAGGTGTAGAAGCCGCAATAAATCCACGCCCCTTGTTACAGGATGAGGGTTCAGATACTTTGACACCTGCCCATTTCCTGCACCTAGAACGACGCGTGACTACCATCCCTACATATCCAGAACCACCATCACCTACGAGCCTAAAATGGGAATTTCGGCTCCAACAACAAGCTACACGGGATTTGTTGGCGAGATGGACACAGGAGTACCTGTTGCAGCTACGGAATTATCACCACGTCCGGCAAGTTACTGGAAAAGGAGCTGAACTACGGGTAGGAGACTTGGTACTCCTACAAGATGATGAACATAAATGTATCATGTGGGACAGGGCAGTCATCGAACAACTACGACCGGGTCGAGATGGTAAAATCAGGACAGTGATCCTACGAAGACCCAACGGACACCAAATCACACGCCCCGTACAGTTGGTCATCCCCCTGGAGGTTGACCAGGGTGGGGAGAATGTGGGGAACTGTAGTATTTCCTGATGACGACTATATGTATGTTCCATGATGGCCGTGGTTGCCGTGATTGTAAGTGTAATGTCTTGTACCTTTGTGTTTTTTGCATTGTAATAAAGGATCGTAGATGGCGTACTGTTGAAGCAAATGTGTAGTAATATTAATCTACTGACGTAAACGCTATATATTCCCCTAAATATAAGTACTGTAACACCCACAGCTAGGCGTCGTTGATGGTAGCATTTGGTAGCAAAAGTAGGAACTATTTGAAATTAATCGTCTGCAGTCCTTACCTGAATTACTGATAACACACACTAATACAGCCATCACAATTAACACCGGTTATCAGACAGAGTCTACACACACCCAAAGTACACGGGGCTACATGACCGCGTTGTCGCAGCCCCTAAACTGAGGAACCAACCAATCTCTGGATCGATCCGACCGTCTGTTTTGTTGAAATGATGTTCCGTGGTTTCTCATTCTTAACTCCAGACAAATGCCTACCCCTTCCAACTCCTTCCCCAGTTTAATTATTTTCGTCTCTCATTACCTCCTCTGGTGAGGTTGGCGTCGGGAATGGTATCCGACCGAAAGAACTATCCTCAATCCCTTACCTCATCAGACATAACAATACAGGGTTGAGGAGAGCGGGCACAGCCCCTAAGACTAGTATGGTTGTTTTTTTTTCTCTCAGTTTAGGAGTTGCGACAACGTGGTCATGTAGCCCCGTGTATTTTGGGTGTGTGTAGAATCTGTCTGATAACCGGTGTTAATTGTGATGGCTGTATCAGTGTGTGTATCTGCTTTTTAATTCAAGTAAGGACTGCAACTTTGAATTTTTCAAATAGTTCCTGCTTTTGCCGCCAAACGCCACCGTCAACGACTACTAGGCCTAGTTCAGAACTTGGCTACTAGACGCCACCGCAATCGGCTCTTGGCAACAAACGTAGAAACCTAAGAGCGTTGTTTACATTCTTAACCTATACAATTTAGCTTCACACAGGTGTAGTTAGTGGAAGGTTCCTTAACATGCCATAAATCTATGACATGGGACCGCCGGCTTTACTTCCCCTCCGAAGGAAGGCATACTGACGGATTTTAACGCTCTTAAAATATCCGCCGGCTTCGGCCGGGTTTGAACCCGCTATCTTGGGCATAGAAGCTCAGCATGCTACCAACTACGCCACCGAAGCCGCTCCCTAAGACTATAAGACTAACGTGTATGCGTCAGAGCATTTTTTTAAACCCTTGTACCATCAGGCTGACAACAATTGGGGTAGTGGTGTGCATCGACAAAGGGAGGGGACACTTCTGGTTTTGAAATCATTTCTGTTGCCTGGGGAGGTGCCTATGAAAACGCAGTAAAAAAGATACAGTCAGTCTGAGAGACTAGACTTAATATAATTTCAAATGACGCATGCTACAAATGCTATGTTAGAAAGGCTCAGGATGGCTCCATTACAGCATGAGATTTAGCTTTAGTAGATATAATAGCACTATTACTGTCAACAGACTCCATTATTAACACACTTTACGGAAACTGTAAGAAAGCAAGTTTAACGAACGATCCACAGACTCCATTATTAACACACTTTACTACCCTGCCCAAATTGAAAACTGTAAGTAAGCAAGTTTAACGAACGAACTCGCAAGTACAGAGATAGCAAGAATCACGTGAACGCTTCATGTTCAACAAGTTGCAAGTCATTCAGTATCTCGCAGCTAGCGCGTTAGCTTCCCGCGCGGGGAACGGGGAGCGGGAGGTGCACTCTGCTGCATGGCGTCACTCACTCTGTTGTGTTTGCTTATTATAAGCTCCTTGGTTGTGGTGACAACATGAACTATGAGCAGTAGATCGTAAGAAATAAATGAAGGGCAATTGTAATTGATGTGCAAAATGAAATATAAAAAGCTCGTAGAATGTTGAATGAGTGTATTTATTTGTACTCCCATGTGTTACAAGGGCTATTATTTTAACGATAGAAGTACGTCGGTGACATTTGGCGTCCAACGTTGCGGCAGAATTTATTTACATCGATTGTGTTACTTCTTATGCTAATATGGATAAAGCCGTAAAACTCAGAGGAGTAAATCGAAGCTCATTTACAAGACATTACAACGCTTTGATCTCGGAAATTCAGTCCGATAATGTCGATCTACAAAAGGTACGTGCTAACCTCAATGTTTTGCATACTGACTGGGAAAAACTTCGCAACATGGATGAGAAGATTATGGATTTTCTTCTCGAGGATGATTCCAGCGATACGGAACTCGAAGCGGAGTCATCGTCAACAGATGAATACAGATGTAGGTATGAAACTGTGAAGGTTCAAGTTCAAGACTTAGAAACTATCGATGAGAGGACAAAAGTTGAAGAAGCATATAATTCAGTAGGTAGGCCTAACATATCTAATCACAGAAAGTTCAAACTCCCTCCCATCGAGTTACGAAAATTCAATGGTGATGTTAAGGAATGGATACCCTTTTGGAGCCAGTTCAAGAAGGTGCATAGTGACGAGTGTCTGTCAAATGAAGATAAATTCCAGTACTTGTTACAGGCCACAGTGGAAGGTTCTAGAGCCAGGGATGTAGTGGAAAGTTATCCTCCTTCTGGAGATAATCACAGCCAAGTAATAGAAGCCCTAAAAGCTAGGTTTGGCAGGGATGATTTGTTGATTGAAGTATATATAAGAGAACTGCTGAGTTTGATCCTTAAAAATGAAAATTCAAGCACTCTACTACCCCTAGCCAAGCTATATGATAAACTAGAAGGATATTTAAATTCTTTGGAGACTTTAGGTGTAACAAAAGGAAAATGTGCCTCAGTATTATGTCCACTTTTAGAGTCTTGTATGCCAGAGGATTTTCTTAGAGTCTGGCAGAGAAGTGCGAGTGCAACTGGTGTGACAACTGCTGAAATTCGTCTAAGTAGATTAATGACATTTATGAAGGCAGAAGTACAAAATGAGGAGCACATATCACTTGCTATGTCAGGTTTTGGACTGTCACATCATAGGGATAATAATGTTAAAACAAACCAAAGAAGCGGCTCACAATCTTATGACCAAGAAACATCATATACTGCTATGGGACTTCTAACCACTCAAGAACTCAAGCATGGCAGATCTACTGATTGCATATTTTGTGATTCCTCTAGCCATAGGAGTCTACACTGTTATAAGGCATGGGGCATGATGTTAGAACAAAAGATGCAAATCATTAAAGACAGGAAGTGCTGTTTTACGTGCCTCAAACCAAACCATATCTCCAAAAAGTGTAAAAATAGGGTATCGTGTGTGATTTGTGATTAAAAAGACATGTAGTTCTTATGTGTCCAGATCTTGAAAAGAATAGGAAGAGTTTATCTGTTAAAGACACTTCTAAATCTGAATCAGTTGTACAGAACAATGCATTTGCTAATCTCACATGTGACACGGGAGTATTGCTTCCTACCCTGAAGGTCCAGGTGAGAGGTGATGGCGTTCAGCGTGAAGCACGGGCCATCATTGGCACAGGGTCACAAAGATCCTATATCTTAAAACAGACTGCTCTTGAGATGAGATATCAACCATCCAAAGAGGAAGTAATTGTGCACTCCCTTTTCGGTGGACAAAAATCCGGTAACTGTACTCACAATATCTTCAGAATTCATCTGGCAAGTTGTAATAAGAAATACCTTTGTAATTTTGAGGCCCTGGATCAAGATAACATATGTGGGAATTTACCTTGTATTCAAAAGGGGCCTTGGATGGTAGAACTCAAGGGCACTGATGTAAAACTGTCTGATGTTAATCAAGATGCGGGCTCCATTGAGATTCTTATTGGTGCAGATGTGGCAGGCAAGCTCTACACCGGTAATGTAAAGCATCTTTCCTGTGGGCTAGTGGCTGTAGAGACTAGATTAGGATGGACTCTCATGGGTAAAGTGCCTTTCCCTACTACCAACAATAATGCAGCTATGTTGGTAACAACTATGCTGGTGAACGACATGAATGTAGCTGATCTATGGAAATTGGACCTGATCGGTATTACAGATCCTTCAGAAAAGAAAACCAAACTGGAATTGCAAGCTGAAGTACAAAATCAC
Organism: Meconema thalassinum; assembly: GCA_946902985.2. Classification (NCBI taxonomy): domain Eukaryota; kingdom Metazoa; phylum Arthropoda; class Insecta; order Orthoptera; family Tettigoniidae; genus Meconema; species Meconema thalassinum. The sequence goes on along the minus strand of OX336394.1, from coordinate 380,673,791 downwards.
TTTGTAGAAACTGTAGAAATTAATCCTGATGGCAGGTATGGAAGCCGTTCGCGTTCCCGATCATATGCCAGATACCGTAGCTCTGGATCTCGGTCTCGATCACATTCCTATCGTAGTCGTAGCCGTTCGTATGATCGATATTCTCGCAGCCGATCACGCTCTGACGATTACCACAGATGCAGCAGAAGCGAATCAGATGATAGGCGGAGGAAACATGACTATCACATGAACAAATATCAGGGTCGCTACCCCCGCAACCGTGGTACTTATTACCGGCCTCGGTTTCAGAACTTCAAAAATCCAAGAGGAAATTTCCAGCAACGTGTTGGTAGGAATTTTCACCAGAAATATCAGCAAGGCCGTGGTAACAGGCCCTTTGGCAATAGAGGTAGAGGAAGAGGGGGTAGAAGTCGTTATTTTCATTACAAACCTAGTTCTGGTTATAAGGACTACCATAGACGCCGCTATGAAGGAAATCGCCCTCGGTCTAGGGGTAGTGACGACAGGAGAAGTTGCAGTCGTGAGGACGATGATCCAATGAAGAAAGTTGGCGCAGCTAAGGAAAAATTTAATAAATATATTGCTGAAGAAAACAAGGAAGATGAGGCCGGTCCATCCTCGAGTAAGTAACGTGATGAGCCTCTAAGTGAGGGAGAGGCTGTGGATGATGACGACTATGGATTGCCCCCTCTGCCTTCTAGTGGCCCTCCATCTCGTGACAGTAGCTATGTGGATCGCAAGGCATATGATGGGAAGTGGGCTGAAAAGGAATCTGAAGATAAAAACTCAAGAAGTGAAACGATTGTGACAAAAGGAGGGAGAGTCATCAAATTACGCAGGAAATATTTAGATTGAACATTTTTATATTGGCTTCAATGTTGTGTATATTTTTTGTTTAATTTAATTTAACTTGATCAGTTAAATTAGGTGGGAGGATGTTGTGTTTGCTTATTATAAGCTCCTTGGTTGTGGTGACAACATGAACTATGAGCAGTAGATCGTAAGAAATAAATGAAGGGCAATTGTAATTGATGTGCAAAAAGAAATATAAAAAGCTCGTAGAATGTTGAATGAGTGTATTCATTTGTACTCCCATGTGTTACAAGGGCTATTATTTTAACGATAGAAGTACGTCGGTGACACACTCGCTTCTCGCGCGGGGAACGGGGAGCTGCATGACGTCATACACGCCGTAACCGTAACGCATAACGTTAGACCCAAGCATAACGACGAAGTTGACAAGATCATTTGAAATTATAAAAGTGTTCAGATAGTACAGAATCTCCTACTGCGAATAATGTTGAAGAAAGATAGATTATATCCGACTATGAGACTGCATGCCGAGACAAGGGTCTCCAACATTAAACAATTGTAGCCTATGCTTTTGAAATACATAAATACATTTTTAAAGATAGAAATAGAATCCAAGTTGTAAATCACGGGTATGAAACAAGAAGTATTACAGAGAATCACTGTGAGAGAGCTCTTTTATATCAACCTAAGTTAAGTATAGCGAAACGTAACTTTCTGTATTTCTCACCAAAATTATATAACATTCTCCCAATTAAATTAAAGAATTTAGAGGAAATCATGCAAACCTGAAGATGCATATGAAACATTTTCTCAGGGGAAACATAATTAAAATTGAAAATTTAATTAGTTGAGCCTACACGTTTATACAAACGCAAATTCAATTTTACTTCTCAGTCATTATTTTTAGTAAAAGCGTTTACATAGAACGTGTCATTCGACTAAGCCATTATACAATTTTAAGAAATTGTAATCAATGATACGCACGGCACGTACAAGGTTGCACCTTTTAGTGGCATATGTGATCACTCTTCCTGCTCTGTATGAATTTGATATCCTATTTCGACCTGTCTTTGTCATATTGTAAAAATAGAATTTATCGTATCTGATATTATCTTGTTTATTGTTCCATGATGTGATGATAGCCAAACGCTAAAATAAATAGTATAATTTAATAATTGTAAATTTACACGTTAAACCAATGAGTAGGAATTGTAAGGAAATTCATAAAATGTGTACAGTCTTTCTGAATTTTGTAAACTGTGTATATCTGTAACGATTTAATAATAATAATAATAATAATAATAATAATAACATGAATTAATAATAATTAACTTTGTTATTTTTTAAATATTTACTAGGCATCCAGATATTGTTGTTGTTGTGGTCTTCAGTCTTTTGACTGGTTCGATGCAGCCCTCCATGTTTCCCTGTCCTGAGCTAATCGTTTCATCTCTACATAGCTACCTCACCCTACTGTACATCCAAGGCAATCTGTTTAACATATTCTAACCATGGTCTACCTCTACAGTAAATCCTCGACCCTTCCTTCCATAACTAAGTTTGCTATTCCTGGGTGTCTTAGTATGTGTCCTACCAACCTAACATGTGTTTGTGATTTCGAGATATCCATGACAACTTAGATTGTCATTCGACTTACCCTTTGTGCAACGTGTACTATCAAGAATTGTTTTAGTCGTGATATAATTTATTATGAGGAAGCATTCATGCATTAAAATATATTCAGATTTCAAGTTGGTTGGTTGGTTGGTTGGTTGGTTGGTTGGTTGGTTGGTTGGTTGGTTGGTTCCTTAGTTTAGGGGCTGTGACAACGCGGTCATGTAGCCCCGTGTACTTTGGGTGTGTGTAGAATCTGTCTGATAACCAGTGTTAATTGTGGTGGCTGTATTAGTGTGTGTTTCTGTTTTCAATTCAAGTAAGGACTGCAGACATTGATTTTTTTCAAGTAGTTCCTACTTTTGCCGCTAAGCGCCACCGTCAACGACTACTAGTTCAGAACTTGGTTATCAGACGCCACCGCAGTCGGCTCCTGGCGACGAACGTAGGAACCTAAGAGCGTTTGTCAAATGTTTAACTATAATTTAGCTTCACACAGGTGTAATTAGTGGAAAGTACTCTAACATGCTATAAATCTATGACTTGGGACCGCCGGCTTTACTTCCCCTCCGAAGGAAGGCATATTGAGGGATTTTTAACGTTCTTAAAAAATCCGACGACTTCGGCCGGGTTTGAACACGCGATTTTGGGCATAGAAGCTCAGCATGCTAGCAACTACGCCACCGAAGCCGCAGATTTCAAGTTAATGTAATGTTGAAGATTGATTTACTGTGAGAGAGCTCTCAGCATGGGTAGCTGCTTTGTTGACCTTCACATCATCATGTTAAATGTCTAACTCATGAAATACGAGTTCTTGAAGGTTCAAAGTTTGAAATATAATTGAAGATTTTTATTTAACATGCATTGTTGTTGCTTGGGCTCGATACTATTGAGATGTAGATTAATTTTTAGCCTAATATGTTTTCCCTTACTTAGCAATAAATGGTGTTTTTACCCGCGAGTATGTGCCACATTATTTTGATCCATAGAACCTCCGGAAACTCCTAAGATATGCTAACTACATGATCCACTTATAGACCGCACACCCCCGTAGATCCATTGAGCTTATTTAATTATAAAGAAAGGAAGGAAGCTTGTAGTTTTACGTGGCCGTTAATCATACGATCATGAGCCACGGGACCTCCTTTTTACGTGGAATACGAACCACAGTCCACAGGACATAGCATTTCACTTCGAAAATCTCACATGTATTGACCAGGAATCGAACCCGGTCCACCTTGGTAAGAGGCCAACGGCTTGACCGCTGTGCCATCATGCCCCCCATATTTAATTAGAATGGAGTGTGTTCAACGATTACAGTACTAACGACTAATGAAAATGTATTATGAAGTCGGTTGTGTTCGAAATTAGGTCTAAAACCCGAAGAATGCCTAAACACCAATAAAACTCGATAACCGTAATTTGGTGAAATTATAAATAATAATAATCAGTTCGCCATCATTATGATAGTTCGAAGTTCCCAAGATATTCCTCCTTTAATAAAACTCGCACCTTTCGACACCTGTATACAATTTTATCAATGTGTCAGTGTATTATAACTTCTTTCTACCGACAACAGTGGCTACGCGGGCTAAAGCGCAGCGTTAGGTCATGGGGCCAAGCTCTCTGCTGACTCGGTAGTCGCGTGGGTTTGAGCCCCACCGTCGGCTGTCCTTGAAATGGTTTTCCGTGGTTTCCCATTTTCAACACCAGGCAAATGCTGGGACGGTACCTTCTGATAGGCCACGGCCGCTTCCTTCCACATCCTTGCCCAGTTTCATTCATCTTCATCCATTTCATCTCTCATCCCGACGCGCAGGTCGCCCACGGGCGTCGAATAGAAAGACCTGCACTCGGCCTCTGAGGAGGCCACACGTAAAAAATAAAAAATAAAAATAAAAACTTCTTTCTTACGCAGCTAGTCTTATATTTCTATTTAAATCGGCTTTTACTACGATAACACAGCTTATTTTGCAAGTAACGGGGTATTCTAGCATTCCAAGGAAAAATTCTGGATTTAACCGTCTCCAGTTTCCCGGGTGCGGTCGGTGTAAGAGCGCTCTCCATTTCAGTCTATGCAAATACAAGTCTTCTTCTTCTTCTCCTTCTTCTTGTTCTTCTTCTCTTCAACTTTACTCAATTCCACTCCTCTATCTTCCAGATCATTTTTTATTTGGGATATCCATCGTGTCCTTGGTCTTCCCCTAGGTCGCTTTCCTTGTATATCCGTATCAAACCATTTCCGTGCTACTCTTTTTAGATCCATCCTTTTCAAGTGACAGAACCATCTCAACCTTGATGTAGCAATAGTTTCCTTAAGTAGTTTCTATTGTATGTCTTCACGGATCTTTTGAGTCCTGATCTTAGTTAGATAACATTGTATATAAGTTACATTTAAACCTTAACTTAGCGATCAAATGATGATCACTTGAAGGTTGAAACACGTAATCCTAAAAATTACCCCATTATAATAGTGATCATAACTAATGCATGTTTTTTTTTTCAGGAGTGTTATTAATTTATTCATTATTTTCGTACATTGTGCCCCGCCCAGTCTTTGGAAAAATTCGTGTTGACCGACTGAAAAGCTACACCAGACATTTTATAGGCTATAAGCAACACTGAAAAAATGGCTTCAAAACTTTACCTGATACAAAATGTCAAATCTCCCCCCACTCCAAAATACTGTATGTGTTGAAGGAAATACTGTTGGCAACACTAAAATTGATAAGATGCGGAAGTAGTGGTCTTCTATTTATGCTCGAGTGAACCTTGCCAGTTTCCGGAACCGCAGCCCTCTTATCTTCTACATTCGGAGTCTTGATCCGCTGGTGGGACTGCACAAAGAAATCAGATAAGTAGATTTCAGTATTATCGCAGCGCTTTTTTTTTTTTTTAGGGGGAACGCGGGGTTACGCGTACCCCTTAAACATTTGACAACTGTTTAAGAAAACATATTGGCACATTTGTATCTAGTCCGGCAAATAAATCTACCGACTTGAAAGTTCATCGAACAGCTGGCGTCAACACGCTGTTCACAACAGCTGGAGGAGATTTCGAGTAATCCTCGATTTAAATCGATCTATCGAATCAGTTTTTTTTTTGGTCGGCAACTCGGCACTCCGTTCTTATAAGCACGCAGGCTAGTGTTTGGAGGCAGGGTAGGTTGTTATTTCGTGCGTGTGGTTAGACATCTGGCGACTGACACGAAAAGCAAGCAGAGGAAGCGTGAAAATGGCAGTGATCAGCCTCTTTTACCAGAGTGGAATTTACTGTAAGCAGGACAGCAACATGAGACACTACCACAGTGCTTGTATTTATTTCACTTAATTTTAAAATGTAAAATGATTAGCAATACTGAGTGCAGTTACCACCTTGACATGTTGACCACAAATAAATTAACCCAATGCAACCTTTCATTTAACATGTCAGCCCGAAAAGTCGACTACAACTACTGATTGTGCGAGTACTCCTTAAATAGCTTTTAAAAAAAAGCACTGGTATTTTGTACACACATAGGTGGACGATACCAAATGAGGCCTTAGTAGTAGTATTGGGCCACAGTGCACGTTCAATGGACACGCAGCAAGCCCTGTCGGCACATTCAAAATGCCCCAACAAGACGAGTTCAAGCAAGGCCGCAATGTCAGACTTGCAGACGGACGTTGGACGTTTCGGCGCACTGCTCATCACTCTCGAAGGCGACGGCGCATGTTCAGTACCAAATCTAGAATGTCTTGAGGAAACGGGACAGTTCTTCGAAGGCAGCAACAAAGAAGGCCTGAATCGTTTGCGGTGGATATTGACGATCATTAGTCGAACGTCCTAACTGTGAAGAAGGCAGGGTTGCCATGTTTTAAACAACGTACTTGCAGTTAAACATAAATCAAACAAAAATATTAGACAATAATGGTGAGTAAACTGCGACATTGAAAAAATGAACATTCGCAATTATTTTAATACACGGACGACATAATCAACTTAACTTGTTGATCACTTCCTTCTCATCATAGACTTAGATGACAATTCCACAGCCAGTCGTTTGACCGGGTCAGGGAATGGAATGAATGAAGCCCCCACCTAGCGGCGAGGATATGAACTGTGCCGGCTGCCGAAGCCTGTCGCACTCCCCTGGGGCAATGATAAATTTAATGACAGATGAAATGAAATGATAGTGAAGAGCGTTGCTGAAATGAAATTTTGACAGGGAAAACAAGAGTACCCGGAGAAAAACCTGTCTGCCTCCGCTTTGTCCAGCACAAATCTCACATGGAGTGACCAGGATTTGAACCACGGATCCAGCAGTGAGAGGCCGGCGTGCTGCCGCCTAAGCCACGGAGGCTCTCGTCATAGACTTTAGACACTACGTTAACCTTCAACCTTCATGGGTTGATGTGATGCAATGGGGCGCTTATTATTTAACGTGTTCCGCGGCGTAGCCGTATTCGTTAAGTCGTGCACCATGGCCACGCGGACAGCTGCAGCAAGCCCGGAGATCACAGGTTCGAATCCCGACGCTGACAGTGGCTATCCTGAGTGTGGTTTTCCTCGGTTTTTTTCCACACTCCCTCCAGGCAAATGCAGGGATAATACCTTACTTCAAGTCCCGGGTCGTCTAATTCATCCCTGTCCCTTATGCAGTTACACACACTACTTCAGTCATCACATCGATACAGGTTATCAGATAAGTTCAGCACACACCTAACTACACGGGGCGGATGACCAAGATGTTCCAAACCCATAAAATGAACTAACAACGTTATTTAACGTAGTGAAAAGACGGTGAGCTATTACTCCATTCGCTCTGTAATCATACAGTATTTCATAAATTTATCCCAAGTTTCTTCCTTGGCTTCACATATTTGCCCTGTCAAATTTTCCACTTTCCCTTCTCTAATTCATTATATCCTTCTGTTGTTGCTCGTTTGTCCCCAGGGACCTTTCCGCTAAGTATCTTGCCTCACCCCTTTTCTTATGTTGGTCTGAAAAATCTTTGGTCCATAAAGATTTCTAGGCATTTTTGTTGCTTTTTTCCTCTGGATATTACACATTTCGCTCTTTGCTTGAGGGGGCTACATGACCGCGTTGTCGCAGCCCCTAAACTTAAGAACCAACCAACCAACCGGCATCGCAAAACTTTGTAAACATTTGGTATGGTGAGTCATGCTCCTCAACTTTACATACCAGCTCATAGGTGCTCAAACCAATTTTGAAGACAAACGGAGGCTTTCAGATATAGGTCGTGTATTTCAACGTCAGGCTTTGTACATCTTTGCTCTACCACCAAGCTAATGAGAGAGGTATTTTAAATAATTAATTAATGCTATAGGTTTTACGCCCCTTTTAACTGCTGCGGCTTTTAGAGACGCCAGGGTGCCGGAATTTTTTCCCGAAAGGGGTCTTTAACGTGCCAGTAAATCTACTGACACTGCAACCTTGGGATCAGTAGGCGAGAACGTTACCCCTGAGCTACGCAGCCAGCCAGAGGTATTTACTTCTCATTGAAGAAAGACACATATGTGAACCCTGTCAATTGAAGCTTGGGTTTTATTTTATTTACGGGCAAGGGACATTGAAATCATCGGCTCCATGTATTAACAGTACGTGTCATTTGTTTGATAGCCTGTATTAGCGCACAAGATCTGAATAAATAAATAAATATTATTATTATTATTATTATTATTATTATTATTATTAAATAAATAAATAAATAAATAAATAAATAAATGAACGAACAAACAAAAATTAACAAATACTGTACCCATGTGAATAATTTCCATGGAAAACATGCTTCTGCCTCCAGCTAGCATCAGTCCTCAGGCGTGTACCGTTCACCCACTGAGCAGTTGCATATTTTTGATCTGAGACTAAAAGGTATCAACTCTACAATAATAAGGCACAACTCTATTCTAAAGACTTTAATTGAGCTCTAAATCATGACTTCACACAAACAAAAACACAATCCCAACAATAAAACACAAAACAATGCAAAACTTATTCCTTCAATCCACTATTATTCGCATTTTATCCTCGCAAATCCAAATGATTATTGATTCATTTACCATGAGATTAACATGAAATTCATTCTCAAGTGCGCTGATGCACTGATAAAATACACATACAACTGTACTTACAATCTTACGTCACCTATCGTGATCACTTTAATTTCACAATCTAGTTGTTAATTCTCAACACATCCTACTTTACATTATGCGTACAATTATGTTCTGTATTTCTCTTCCCACCAAAATGCTCTACCATGCATTAACCAATTTATGAGTTGCGCATCAGATTTACTTGCAACTCCACTGTTACTTGTAATTCTACCCCTTTCTGCAGTTCCACTGTATGCCATCATGAGTTCAATTTCAATGATTCCGTTACCGCTGTGTCGGGTGGGATTTTATGCTACCCTTGCGTGGGCATAGCATATGACATCTGGTGTCCACCTTCGGAAATAGGTGACAATATCAGTATAAAATGCAACCTTTAACATCTCATAAGTTTGCCAAGTATTAAGTTATCAGAATGATCCTAAATTATCAATGTGTTTCAAACCACACAAATTCATTATACAATAAAACAATGATTCTTTTATTACAAACAGGGTTTCAAAGTCTTTCCACTCTAAACGTCACCCTCCAAGGGTAGTTTAAAATCTCTTCCCCCTGGCCCTTCCTGTATACAATGGGTCTACGACGGGCTGTAACACAACACTTGCTACCTCCCTCTTGCACTTCCTTTTCTTTTATTTCCAAGCAGTAGCACGTGGCTTCAAATACAATAGTGCCGTCTCAATGACCTGCACAGCACAGATGATCTAACTGAACTGTATGCAAGATGGAATATGGAATTGTTTAAGCATTTATTCCTATCCTTAGGATATTAATAGCTGGCCTCAACAGATCCATTTACATTCATATGAAGGAACGAGATTCATCAAACACATGTCGAATTGGGATAACCGGCATCTTTTTGTTAAAGAACACGGTCAGGTACAACTTCCTGCCGTCCAAATTCACACCCAGGAGCTGAATTTTTTCACACAATAGCTAGTTCTCGGTCGATATCAGGTGTCATGCTGAGGTGTCCATTGTTATCCTCCCATGCACCACTGGATTCGAACCCGGAACATTTCATAGCAATACGCAGAGCTAGGGTTTCCTTCACTAAATACGCTCTGGCAAATAATAATATCTCTGTATGCCCTTGGCGATACGAGATTTCACACGTCGATTAGACTACCTGGCTCCCATGACCATTGCGAGATGATCCCGTCCTTTAATTAGTAAGATAATCTCTATCAATTACTCTTATAAGCATATTCATCAAGCTGCGATTCAATTCACTATTAAACCCTTCCAGTTCCTATATTCTTGCATATTTATTTCCATTATCATAATATACTCTGATATTAAATTCCTTCGCTTAGCCCATCACGTATAATACTACTGCTTGGATACACAAGGATTCCAATTAGCATATATAATTTGCTTACAAACATTCTCCTTGATGTGTATTAATTTATTCTCATTATTATTATTATTATTATTATTACTGACATAAATTTTTCCCTATACCGACACAACGTAACCGTATTTATATAATCAATAACCGAACATCCGTGTTCGTTAGGTTAACTTTCTATTTAACTCAATTGCCATTTTTACATTAGTGGTAACGATTTATCCACTCAATGATGTACAAAGACATCTCAACTTGACTAAAATCAACACAACATTAATATCTCGAGGTTCTACCTCCCAAAATTGACTCTTATTGGCATATTCTATAAATTTTGAAATCACTCAACATACAGTGGACTACATTCACTACAAAATCATGGTTTTGGGTACTTACATTGCCTAATCTGGCGGCTCCGTCCAAACACTTTCTCCAGTAATGCCCGCCATCATTTGCAAATTAGCAAGGCATTATCACACTTTTCACACACATTTTACATAATTTTTGCATTACAAAACACACTGCACTTTGCTTCTCCATGTCGAAGCTGTCGCTTCCTTTTTCACAAAACACGTTATATCAATTATTACACTGTTAATTTTACATATATTTAAATGACCATCACTAAAATCACACGATCACTATGTACATTTCTTAATGGTTGACCCTTCCTTGCAGAATTTCAGAAATGCAGGCGTTGAAGATCTTTCCTTCACGACTATCCCGCATCTCGTTCGAAAGTCTCGATTCACTGCCTAATGATTCCTAGCGGTCCCCAATCTGTTTATCAATTTCTATCCTTAGATAAATTTCCCGATATAGCATAGATATGCTTCCACATCGTCCTGAGCATTAATTACAGTGGTATCCCTGCGAAATTTCATCACTCACATAACAAAGTTTATACCTGCGCCGTTCGATATCCTATTATATGTCTAATCAATAGCTTATATATTGCGCTCGTCCACTGTACATTGTACTTGTACAATTACCACTTTCAATTGTCCTTCGGGCGAACTTACAGTTCCCCTGAATGATCTGCTTATAACAAAACATTGGACAGTTCCACGTACATTATTATGATACCACATAATATCTCCTCGTCATGAGGTACGATTTGCCTAATCTGACATTGTCTTAACTTGTACATCACACGGTACATTTACTGCGTACTCATTAGTAATCATTTGTAATGCCGACTATAAAAGTATGGCACGACTGTCCTTATTAATTGTTCTTAATTAGTGCCTTACAGCATGGTTAATATGTTGATGCACTTAAACTGTTAAAGTGCGCGCGCCTCTCTCTGGACTCAGGCGGCGTGCGCTCTGCACTAGAGTATGGTTCAACTGACCTCGACTGTTCGCTCCACTGACCTTATATCTGTTTAGAGACAAAACGTAGGTCTAACATTTCCTTGGAACTTCATCTCCTCTCTCCGTACATTTCTGGTCTTGAAATAACGTTTTCCTGGTCCATTTTGCCTCGCTGATCACATATCTGTCTGTGTGCCCGAGGATCGATCGGCCAATTAATTAATATTAATTGCCTTTGCCAGCGCGTCCCAACGCCGCGTCACTGGTTTTTCCCCGAAAACATGGTCAGATTATGGCGCTGGCCTCATTTCTCCAATGTCCTTGTGCGCTACATTAAGTCTGCCTCGATTTCAATGTTTGACGGCTGGATAATTAGCCTCCTGGCCATTCATTCACATAGGTGCAATCCTTATGTCTCTGAGTTACTCCATTCACGAGTAATCATTAAATTATTCTGGCATCTTCTCACCCCCCTGGACTTCTCCTTATGTATCGGGGATTCACTTGCCCATATATTACCGTCCTGCCTTGTCTCAGACAGCAGAAATAGATCCTAGTGACTGGCATGGCTCCACGAAACGACGCCTCTATTCCAAGCTCATTTACAATCTGTCAGAGTTCTCACTCTCTGCACTAAGTCCAGAATTGTATGCATCTTACAGCCCAATACTGCCGTATTCTGCTAATATTTTCTATATTATATTAACAAATAATGTCAGAATTTGTTTATATCACAACAGTGATTTAATGTGTATTTTCTCTAGGGGTTTTTTATAGCTTAAACTCCCTCAAAAGATCTTGTGTTCGTTTCTTGCTGTTATCTCTAGTCTGTACTCATTTATCCCAGAGATCCAGATTTGACACCAGTCAGCCTAACACCGTTGGGTTCATATTCCCCTTTCAGAACTTACAGAAGTTATTAGCAAGTGACCTTCTGTAAGTCACTGGCTGACTGTGTCCCGACTGCTGTCGTGTTTACAATAAGCGGTCATTCAACTCGTCTGCCTGCGAGTGGGTCTGTCTACCTCCCCCTTCTACTCTTAGGTTGGCTCTCAGACGTGCATTGTCCTCACGGAGGGCTTCATTCAAGGCTTCAACCTCCCCTGCAATACCGACCATTTCTTTGTATAGCAGTCGTAGACACTTGCACTCCGTCTGTCTTCTTCCTTCCCTGGGCGAGCTGCTTGGGTTTCTTTCTGTCTCGCTGCGTGAGCCTTCAAACTCGTTTGCCTGGCTGACTTTGCTGTCCACATACACTTGGGTGTGCGCTGCTACAGCTTCCTCTTGTTCGTCGAATTCTTCTGGTGAATGATAAATTTTGAGGTTGGCAGCATTCATAACGACCTCGTTTCCCGTTTCTAAATGCCTTATTCTATATGCGTTATTCTGTACTTCTCTTATAATTTCGAACGGGCCGTGATATCCAAAATTGAATTTCTTGTATTTCCGTGCTTCTGGATCTGAACTGGCTGGTCTCCTAACTAAAACGTTCTCCCCAATGAGAAGCGGTCTATGATATCGCTTCGCACGGTTTCTTCTCTGGCGTCTTTCAGCCTGTGCTTGGATATATTCGAAGGTTCGCTGGATCCTCAATTCTCGTCCTGGCTGCGCGTGTACAGGTAGTGGAATAACACCAGTCCAAGGCCTCTCCGGTCTCTGATCCAAATGTAGAGTCACGGGCACTTGACCTGTCGCTTCGTGCACGGTATTATTGATGCAGTACTCCATTATATCAAAGACGTCGATCCATCTCCAATTCTCTTCTGAACAGTAGATTTTCATGTATTTTTGGATCTCTCTCATAACACGTTCAACGGGGCTAGCCTCAGGATGGCGAATGGTAGATAGAATCTGCCTAATTCCTAAATTTGCCAATTCCCGACGAAATTCTGTGCTAGTAAAGCAGCTCCCGTGATCTGAGAGTAAGTTATCCGGTTTCCCAAGTATCGCAATAACTCTCTCTTTCAATCTCTTTAACACCTGCTTCGAGCTGGTCTTCTGTATGGGGGATAATATCACCATTTTTGAAAATACATCCATGGCTACAACAATATGTCTATTGCCTCTACGTGTCCTAGGCAGTGGTCCAAATTTGACTACACTCATTAGCTGCCTTGGCTTCTCTGGTAACAACGGAATGGGTCGTTGTCTCATTAAAAAGGGATTTGGCTTTACCCTTTGGCACAAATCGCATGTCCTAAGAGCATTTCTTACAGTTTCTCTTAACTTCGGCCAAATGAATGCTTCTTTCAGTAGAGGAGTTACCTTATCTATGCCAGGGTGTCCAAACGCTCTGTGTGCCAGCCACACCAATCTCCTCTGCAGAGATGCAGGAATAACAATTCTTTGGCGGGTATGCTCTACATCACCCCACTTGTGTAGCATCTGATTGTACCACAAGTAGTCTGTTGATAACGCCTCTGCCTCTCTGTATTTTGCAGTTCCCCTTGCTAAGCGTCCCTCGAAGTAAGCAATCATCATTTTCAACCACGGATCTTCGCGTTGTAGGGTGGTAAGATTCTTCAAGTCATCTAAGGTCTTCTGATCTCGATTTTCTATCTCGACAGCTAGAGTTTCCTATTCTCACGGATATCGGCTTAGCATGTCCGGTATTACGTTCTCTTTCCCTGGACAGTATTCTATTTCCACATTGAACTGTTGAATATACAGTGACCATCTTGTCAACCCCTGGCTGGACAAATCTGTCTTAAACAAGAATGTTAAAGCTGTATGATCTGTTCTGAGGACGATTTGAAAGCCATACACGAGTTTGCGCCAGTACTGTAACTTGTACAGAATTGCGAGCAATTCTCTCTCTGTAATCGTGTATATTTTCTCGTGGGCCTTCAATCTCCTACTTATAAAGGCAATAAAAACTTTCTCCTCAGGCTTATCAACATTTTCTTTGAATAGCATCGCCCCTATTCCAACAAGTGATGCAACCGTCTGTATTATGAACTTCTGGGTATAATCCGGGTATCCCAACTTCACGTATTCCAAAAGCATTTGTTTCGACCTCACGAATGCTTCTTGACACTGCTCCGTCCAATTCCACCTGCCACCTTTCTTCAATTGATCTTGCAGGGGTGCCACAGTTGTAGTATAGTTTGGGCAGTGGTTAGCAAAGAATCCAATAACTCCCAAATACTGTCAGACGTGCTTAACTTTCGTGGGTCGAGGAAAATTTCGAATTACCTCTAATTTCTCTGGGGTTGGCTTTACTCCATTTTCATCGATAACGTGCCCTAGGAATTTTAACTTCCCTCTGACAGAAGTGCGATTTCTTGATGTTAACCTTAAAATTAGCTTCTCTAAGGTTATCCAGCAACTTCTTCAGGTCTCTCAAGTGCTCCTCCAGAGATTCCGATGTGAGTAGAATGTCATCTACGTACCTGATGGTACTCTCTTTAACTTCTTCCGATAGATTGCGGTCTAACGCTCTTATCAAAGCTGAACCAGCTGTTTTCAAACCGAAGGGTAGTCTTAAAAATGAGTATGTATGTTGATCAAACATAAATCCTGTCAATAGACCAGTTTTCTTGTCCAATTCAATATGGTGAAAGCTCGACGTGATATCTAAATTTGTAAATATGGTCTTCCCTTTAAACTTTCTGAGGATTTCCTTAATAGGTGGCACATTTTCAAACTCCGGCATCACCCTCATATTTAAATGTCTCAAGTCCAGGCACACTCTGACAGTCCCGTCTGTCTTGGGTACAATAACCAATGGGCTTACGTAAGGCGTAGATGTCTTCTCAATAACACCGGCCTCCAACATCTCCTGAATTGCTTCTTTGACCATAGCATAGTGCTTTTCGGCTATTGGGTAGGGTTTCTGCCTAAATGGTGTCCAGTCGTTAACTTGGAATGCATAAGTGAAGTTCTTTATACGACCAGGTCTCGAGTCAAAGACTTCCTTCTGTTCCAATAACAATTTCTTTAAATTTTCTTTATCTCTTGGACAAATTTTCGTTTCTTCTAGTTTTTCCAAAATACATTCTTCCAGTTCGGGTTCCAGATCTTTCTCCATGTCTGCGGCTAGTGTTTGCAGTTCGTCTTCTAAATGCTCGATAGCTAACACTTCCTCCTCAGTCATGTCTCTGTATGTATGCCATACTTGTCCATCTGTCCCTGGTTCATTCTGTTTGAGCGAGACCTCTAAGCCTTCGGCTTCCTCGTTCACACGGAACATAACTCTGTCCTGTGATAGGTCTATTACCACTCTGTATTCCCTTATAAACTCTGCCCCAATAACGAGATTAAAAGGCAATTTGCTTACTAGTAGAAAACTCTGTGAAAAGATAGAGCCTCCTATCTGTAAGTCTAGGAATACCTGATATTTGCATATCATCGTCTTGTCAGGAATGACACCCTTTATTTTGACACTTGAGATAGGTATTTTCAAAACGTTTTCTATTTGCGCTATCTCATTATACAAAGCTTGTGTCATGAGACACACCGTTGAACCCGTATCCAAAGGACTTCTTATATTCAACCCTGCCACTCTTACTATAATAATAGGCAATTCTCTTTCGACCATGACCTGTGATCCTCCTGTATCCTCGATTAATTCTTCCGGTTTAGCTATCCAATTTTTTTTAGCGTATGGCTTTTAGTGCCGGGAGTGTCCGAGGACATGTTCGGCTCACCAGTTTTGTAGCTGCTTCGAGACGGACACCCAATGGGTGAGCTACAAGTACCGTTGGGGAGGAAAGTTGGAAGGGAAGGGCGAGGAGTTGGAAGGTAGCGGCTGTGGCCTATAGTGAGGGACCAACCCCGGCATTTGCCTGGAAGGAAGATGGGAAACCACAGAAAACCATCTTCAAGGTTGCCGGCGGGGGGATTCGAACCTCCTCGCCTCCCGGATGTGAGCGACTGCCATTAGTCATGCCGTAACCACCACGGCTAACTTACCCGGTAGCTATCCAATTAATGATGTTGACTGCATTCCATCCATCATTCTGAAATTCTTCTAATTTTGGTGTTTTTTTCTCTACAGCCCCAGTCCCGTTAGAGTTTCTTCTCTCCTGTTCACTGCGCTGTAACTCCAAACTTTTGGCCACGTCTCCATATCTGTCTGGTGACGTCCTATTTTGAATAGCTTCTTGCCAGCGGACTTGCTGCTTCTGGGGTTCTTCTCCCCTTTCATGGAGGTATTGCAATGAAGCGTGATAACGTTCCTCTAACTCGTCATCGAAGTTACGCCTTCTTTCCTGGGGTCTCCAATTTCGATTGTTGCCCTCTTGGCCATTGTTACCTCCATTATTTTGGTACGGTCTACCCCTTGTATTCTGTTGATTCCAAGAATTTCGGCCTCCTCTTCCTCTACCGGCGTTTCCTTTATATTTCGGTTGCCATTTTCTGGGTTCATGTTCGCATTGACGTCCGTTGGAATCTAACGTTTCGGTGCTAGTAGCTTTGTTATTTCTCGGAGCTTTGTACTGGTCAGTCTGCGTGTTGGTCACGTGTACCTGTTCCACGGTTCGATTCTGACGCATAGTATTGGATGTTGTGAGATCCAGTTGCCTAAGAACTGCCTCCATTTCCATTGCTGTTTTTGCATTTGCCGAAATCAGCAGCCTTTGGATTCCATAAGGAAGTTGTTTGGCAATAGCAATGCATACTCGCTAGGTGCTTGGTCTAGTTCTTTAAATTTACACACCTGAGATTCGAAAAATTCAGCGTATTTCGTTGGATTGTTGGTGCTGTATCTTTTCGAGTACAAATCCAGTCGTAAATTCTGCTGGGTACTCGGATCCCAGTATCGCTTCAGAAAAGCTTCCCGGAACTCCTCGACAGTATCGAAGGTATAACGGAAACTGCGAAACCATAACGCACATTCTCCCTCTGTTAGTTTCTCTATGGCTCGTAGCCTGCGCTCTTGTGGTATCCGCGCATCATTCACATATTCGAACACCTCTTTCAACCAATACTTCGGTGTCATGTTACAATGGCTACCTGAAAACTTTCTTGGTTTCTCCTCGCTTGCTCTAATTAAATTTATAACTTGGTTGTGAATAGCATTTTCATGCGGCGTAGAAGCTGCAATCGGTGCACCTGGCGTCATATATGCACTTTCGCCTGGCCCTGTAGCATTCCTTATTATAGGTTGGGTTTCTAATTCTGCCCACTTGGTTTTCCTCATATCTTCCACGCTGCCTTCACTTGACTTAGGATCTTTCATTAGGGTTTCCTCCTGTGCTATTATCCTAGTCTCCATTTGATTGTGGCGCATCTCTGCTCTTTCCAATCGAGCGAGTACTTCTTTTTCTATTCTGCTTAGCCTATCCCGGATTTCTTCTGCCACTTGAAATATTTTCTTCTTATCTTCCTTCAGGCTTTGCTTGATATGGGAGATTTCATCTTCTACGTCTTCCTTTATTTGAGCAAGGGTCATGTCGCTTGCCTCTGTCTTTTGGCCTTCTCTCACTTCGAGTTCTTCTCTAAGCCCTTTAATTTCCTCTTGGATATGTCCATTGACCTTTGATATTTCACTTCTGACCTTGGCGATTTCCCCTCTGTTTTCCTCTTGTCTTTTGTTAACTATAACAATGTCGCTTTGAATTTGGTCCAGTTCTTGATGAACTTTGCTCACTTGACCTTTTATGTTGCCTACCAGCTCTTTACTTTCGTTAGCGATAGCCTTAATTTCTCCTATTTCCTGACATTGGTCTAATATATTCTGATCCTGCTTCTTTAAATCAGCGTTAATCGCTCTAGCATAACTTTTCAACTTTTCATCCCATTTGCTGTCGTTCTCTTCTAATCTCTGATCTACCGTTCTAGTAAATTCGGAAAACTGTTTCGCTTGGCGTTCGAGATTCGCCTCATTTTGGATTTGAATATCCTTAATATCATTGGACAGCGCGTCTAACCTGCTGTTCGTTTCATCCTGCGCGTGCTTACATGCCTGAAAATTACTTTCGAGTTTCGCTTCTATCGACTCAAAACGCTCTTCGGTCTTAACCTGCATTTCTGATATAATGCTTAAAACGGTTTCAGTGACCTCGGTCTTAATTGTTTCTTGCATTTGACCTAACTTAGCATTTATTTCTGCATTATTTGCATCCAATCGGTTGTTTATTTCTACCTGATTATTGTTCATTGCAACCTGATTTGCGTTAATTGCCACCTGATTGGCATCTAAACGATTACTCAATTCAACCTGATTATTATTAATTGCCAACTGATAAGCGTCTAATCGGTTATTTATTTCATCCTGGAAAGCCTTGGCTTCCAGCTTATTCTGTTCATTGATAGCGTCAAAATGCTGTCTTAGCTCTGCAATCCCTTGCAATATTCCCTCCGTGCCAGCCATTCGTACTACGATTCACTTTGAGATATAGGCAGGCTTCATGGATACATGTATGGATTCGTTTTGAAGAGAAATTCAAGACACTGTACACATATTGTAAGATTGTACTTAAAATATGGATTTTGGATAAATTGTGAATTGGGTGTGTAGCGCTCGTTCCCTTGGGCACTTCTCTTCTCAATAGAGAGATTTTGCGTTACTTCAAAAGCCTACTGAACTCAAAAATCACTCAAACACAGTTTGAGGCAAAAATAATAATTATTATGGTTTTCCCCATGAAATACCATATAAAATCTATGGGGTTTCCCTAAATCCCATAAGCTCCACAAACTTGGGCGCCATGATAAATAATAGGTAGGTTTACCAGGTCGCAGGTCAGGCTGTACAATGCCAAGATATACTTATTGCACTAATCAGGCGATTCCAAGATAGAATAATACCGTCCCATGTTACCTGGACCATGATAAGTATATGGTGTTTATCAAAATTTATTTTGTTTGTATCGGAGCTTAACTAAGGCTTGGTGCGGTCATTCCCCTAATTCGTTTTATTCGTTTTGTTAATAGAGTTGTTTACATCAGATCTTGACCGACCTAAGTTGTACCTTTAGCTCAAATCACTGTACAGGGCACCAAATTCCATGTACCCATGTAAATAATTTCTATGGAAAACATGCTTCTGCCTCCAGCTAGCATCAGTTCTCAGGCGTGTACCGTTCACCCACTGAGCAGTTGCATATTTTTGATCTATCAACTCTACAATAATAAGGCACAACTCTATTCTAAAGACTTTAATTGAGCTCTAAATCATGACTTCACACAAACAAAAACACAATCCCAACAATAAAACACAAAACAATGCAAAACTTATTCCTTCAATCCACTATTATTCGCATTTTATCCTCACAAATCAAAATGATTATTGATTCATTTACCCTGAGATTAACATGAAATTCATTCTCAAGTGCGCTGATGCACTGATAAAATACACATACAACTGTACTTACAATCTTACGTCACCTATCGTGATCACATTAATTTCACAATCTAGTTGTTTATTCTCAACACATCCTACTTTAATTATGCGTACAATTATGTTCTGTATTTCTCTTCCCACCAAAATGCTCTACCATGCATTAACCAATTTATGAGTTGCGCATCAGATTTACTTGCAACTCCACTGTTACTTGTAATTCTACCCCTTTCTGCAGTTCCATTGTATGCCGTCATGAGTTCAATTTCAATGATTCCGTTTTCGCTGTGTCGGGTGGGATTTTATGCTACCCTTGCGTGGGCATAGCATATGGCATCTGGTGTCCACCTTCGGAAATAGGTGACAATGTCAGTATAAAATGCAACCTTTAACATCTCATAAGTTTGCCAAGTATTAAGTTATCAGAATGATCCTTAATTATCAATGTGTTTCAAACCACACAAATGCATTATACAATACAACAATGATTCTTTTATTACAAACAGGGGTTCAAAGTCTTTCCACTCTAAACGTCACCCTCCAAGGGTAGTTTAAAATCTCTTCACCCTGGCCCTTCCTGTATACAATGGGTCTACGACGGGCAGTAACACAACACTTGCTACCTCCCTCTTGCCCTTCCTTTTCTTTTATTTCCAAGCAGTAGCACGTGGCTTCAAATACAATAGTGCCGTCTCAATGACCTGCACAACACAGATGATCTAACTGAACTGTATGCAAGACGGAATATGGAATTGTTTAAGCATTTATTCCTATCCTTAGGATATTAATAGCTGGCCTCACCAGGTCCATTTACATTCATATGAAGGAACGAGATTCATCAAACACATGTCGAATTGGGATAACCGGCATCTTTTTGTTAAAGAACACGGTCAGGTACAACTTCCTGCCGTCCAAATTCACACCCAGGAGCTGAATTTTTTCACACAATAGCTAGTTCTCGGTCGATATCAGGTGTCATGCTGAGGTGTCCATTGTTATCCTCCCATGCACCACTGGATTCGAACCCGGAACATTTCATAGCAATACGCAGAGCTAGGGTTTCCTTCACTACATACGCTCTGGCAAATAATAATATCTCTGTATGCCCTTGGCGATACGAGATTTCACACGTCGATTAGACTACCTGGCTCCCATGACCATTGCGAGATGATCCCGTCCTTTAATTAGTAAGATAATCTCTATCAATTACTCTTATAAGCATATTCATCAAGCTGCGATTCAATTCACTATTAAACCCTTCCAGTTCCTATATTCTTGCATATTTATTTCCATTATTATAATATACTCTGATATTAAATTCCTTCGCTTAGCCCATCACGTATAATACTACTGCTTGGATACACAAGGATTCCAATTAGCATATATAATTTGCTTACAAGCATTCTCCTTGATGTGTATTAATTTATTCTCATTATTCTTCTTCTTCTTTCGATTCGGCCATCTAAGGACCACGTCATTTCAACTGTTTCTTGTTGCATCGAGCTTTAACGTCCTCCCAGTACTTTCGCATTAGTTCTCGATGCTGTTGTTTTCTTTCTGCAGTCCACTTCTTGCCAGTTGGAAGCTTTGGCTTTTCTTGAAAACATCGGTGTGCTGTTAGTTTTTGTTTAAGTGTGGCACGTTCCCAAATATCGTTGCCTGTTATTCCCACTTCTTGCAAATCTTTGTCCACCTCAATGAACCAAGCTCCCTTGGTTTTCTTTTTGAGGAAGTAGGTGAAAATTCTATTTGTCAATCGTGCTGGGTTCATTCTTGTTATATGACAGTAAAAGGTAATTCTCCGTTTCCTCATGGCATCAGTTATTTTTTCCACGTGGGTGTAAAGTTCGTGGTTGTGTCTTCTCCTATATTCCCCATTTTCTTTTACCGGACCCAAGATTTTTCTTAGAATTTTTCTTTCTTTCACTTCCAGCTTCTCTGTTAGTCCCTTGCGATGCATTGCAAGGCACTCTGCAGCATACAAAGCCTCTGGACGGATGACTGTTTGGTAGTGTCTTAACTTGGCATTTGTTGATATGGATTTCTTGTTGTAAATGGCCTTTGTTAGATTGTATGCCATTTCCATTTTCCTGATTCGTGACTCGAAAGCTGCCTTCTCAGATAGATTGGGGTCTATCCACTCACCCAAATATTTGAACGCTTTCGTTTGCTTGATTTTCCCCTGTCCTACATCCAGCTCTTTTGGCGCTAGCTTGATATTAGTGATAAATTCTGTTTTTTCAAAGGAGATCTTAAGGCCCGCTTTTGCTGCTTGAATCTGGAGTTCATTAATTTGTGCTGCGGCTGCATCGAGGGAATCTGAAAAAATTGCGAGGTCATCTGCGAATGCTAGGCAGTCAACTATCAGGTTCTGTTTTTTGTAGCCCAATCTGACTCCATTTTCAGACTTGTTAATGTTCATTACTTTTCGCCACTGCCGGATGACTTTTTCGAGCACACAGTTGAAGAGCAAAGGAGATAGTCCATCTCCTTGTCTTACACCAGTCTTGATTTCGAAGGGCTCTGAAATTTCTCCCCTGAATTTCACTTTGGACGCAGTGTTGGTTAAGGTTTTCTGAATTATTCTCATTATTATTATTATTATTATTATTATTATTATTATTATTATTATTATTACTGACATAAATTTTTCCCTATACCGACACAACGTAACCGTATTTATATAATCAATAACCGAACATCCGTGTTCGTTAGGTTAACTTTCTATTTAACTCAATTGCCATTTTTACATTAGTGGTAACGATTTATCCACTCAATGATGTACAAAGACATCTCAACTTGACTAAAATCAACACAACATTAATATCTCGAGGTTCTACCTCCCAAAATTGACTCTTATTGGCATATTCTATAAATTTTGAAATCACTCAACATACAGTGGACTACATTCACTACAAAATCATGGTTTTGGGTACTTACATTGCCTAATCTGGCGGCTCCGACCAAACATTTTCTCCAGTAATGCCCGCCATCATTTGCAAATTAGCAAGGCATTATCACACTTTTCACACACATTTTACATATTTTTTGCATTACAAAACATACTGCACTTTGCTTCTCCATGTCGAAGCTGTCGCTTCCTTTTTCACAAAACACGTTATATCAATTATTACACTGTTAATTTTACATATATTTAAATGACTATCACTAAAATCACACGATCACTATGTACATTTCTTAATGGTTGACCCTTCCTTGCAGAATTTCAGAAATGCAGGCGTTGAAGATCTTTCCTTCACGACTATCCCGCATCTCGTTCGAAAGTCTCGATTCTCTGCCTAATGATTCCTAGCGGTCCCCAAT
Organism: Meconema thalassinum; assembly: GCA_946902985.2. Classification (NCBI taxonomy): domain Eukaryota; kingdom Metazoa; phylum Arthropoda; class Insecta; order Orthoptera; family Tettigoniidae; genus Meconema; species Meconema thalassinum. The sequence goes on along the minus strand of OX336394.1, from coordinate 380,650,973 downwards.
CTGTCTATCAATTTCTATCCTTAGATAAATTTCCCGATAGAGCATAGATATGCTTCCACATCGTCCTGAGCATTAATTACAGTGATATCCCTGCGAAATTTCATCACTCGCATAACAAAGTTTATACCTGCGCCGTTCGACATCCTATTATATGTCTAATCAATAGCTTATATATTGCGCTCGTCCATTGTACATTGTACTTGTACAATTACCACTTTCAATTGTCCTTCGGGCGAACTTACAGTTCCCCTGAATGATCTGCTTATAACAAAACATTGGACAGTTCCACGTACATTATTATGATACCACATAATACCTCCTCGTCATGAGGTACGATTTGCCTAATCTGACATTGTCTTAACTTGTACATCACACGGTACATTTACTGCGTACTCATTAGTAATCACTTGTAATGCCGACTATAAAAGTATGGCACGACTTTCCTTATTAATTGTTCTTAATTAGTGCCTTACAGCATGGTTAATATGTTGATGCACTTAAACTGTTAAAGTGCGCGCGCCTCTCTCTGGACTCAGGCGGCGTGCGCTCTGCACTAGAGTATGGTTCAACTGACCTCGACTGTTCGCTCCACTGACCTTATATCTGTTTAGAGACAAAACGTAGGTCTAACATTTCCTTGGAACTTCATCTCCTCTCTCCGTACATTTCTGGTCTTGAAATAACGTTTTCCTGGTCCATTTTGCCTCGCTGATCACATATCTGTCTGTGTGCCCGAGGATCGATCGGCCAATTAATTAATATTAATTGCCTTTGCCAGCGCGTCCCAACGCCGCGTCACTGGTTTTCCCCCGAAGACATGGTCAGATTATGGCGCTGGCCTCATTTCTCCAATGTCCTTGTGCGCTACATTAAGTCTGCCTCGATTTCAATGTTTGACGGCTTGATAATTAGCCACCTGGCCATTCATTCACATAGGTGCAATCCTCATGTCTCTGAGTTGTTCCATTCACGAGTAATCATTAAATTATTCTCGCATCTTCTCACCCCCCTGGAATTCTCCTTATGTATCGGGGATTCACTTGCCCATATATTACCGTCCTGCCTTGTCTCAGACAGCATAAATAGATCCTAGTGACTGGCATGGCTCCACGAAACCACGCCTCTATTCCAAGCTCATTTACAATCTGTCAAGAGTTCTCACTCTCTGCACTAAGTCCAGAATTGTATGCATCTTACAGCCCAATACTGCCGTATTCTGCTAATATTTTCTACATTATATTAACAAATAATGCCAGAATTTTTATATCACAACAGTGATTTAATGTGTATTTTCTCTAGGTTTTTTTTATAGCTTAAACTCCCTCAAAAGATCTTGTGTTCGTTTCTTGCTGTTATCTCTAGTCTGTACTCATTTATCCCAGAGATCCAGATTCGACATCAGTCAGCCTAACACCGTTGGGTTCAATACATAGATAAACATTTCGTGTCGATCTCCCTTGGTCACTTCTTGTTTTCTTTCGACCCCGATGGCATTAGGGTATCTTAGGCCTCGGGTGTCTTTCATTTTCTTGCCGTAGGTAAACAATTAAATGAAATAATTGTAACGTAGGTTTTGATAGGGTCCTTGGTCACTGATTCAAATAATAATAATAACAACAATGAATAGGTCTACCTGAGCGGATTTTCTTGTAAAGGCTATTGACCGCTTCTTTATGCAGTGTAGATCACAGTTGCTACTGCCGCAACACACATTGAAGTCTTGAGCGGGAAAACCAGCATGGCACATTTGCGATGTCTTTTCTCGCGCGGACATTAACCTGTTGTCTTGACCGTTAATCAATTATATACACACATCAAAAAAAGTTTTGCATCACCTCGGTTCCAAGAGTCCCGGAACCGTTAAATACAAAGGGAATAGAGATCAACACAAACAACATTTCAGCTCGTTTTATTGCTCATGAGACCCACACATTGCATGTTGTACCATCATACAGCTAGACTTTCAGCATTTGTGGTCCAGATTGCAGTACACACCACTACCTCTAATACCCAGTAGCACGTCCTCTTGCATTGATGCATGCCTGTATTCGCCGTGGCATACTATCCACAAGTTCATCAAGACACTGTTGGTCCAAATTGTCCCACTCCTCAACGACAATTCGGCGTAAATCTCTCAGAGTGGTTGGTGGGTCAAGACGTCCATAAACAGCCCTTTTCAACATATCCCAGGCATGTTCGATAGGGTTCATGTCTGGCGAACATGCTGGCCACTGTAGTCGAGCGATGTCGTTATCTTGAAGGAACGCATTCACAAGATGTGCACGATGAGGTCGAGAATTGTCGTCCATGAAGACAAATGCCTCTCCAATATTCTGCCGATATGGTTGCACTATGGGTCGGAGGATGTCATTCAGGTATCGTAAAGCCGTTTCGGAGCCTTCCATGACCACCAGTGGCGTACGTCGGCCCCACATAATGCCACCCCAAAACATCAGGGAACCACCACCTTGCTGCACTCGCTGGACAGTGTGTCTAAGACGTTCAGCCTGACCAGGGTGCCTCCAAACACGTCTCCGACGATTGTCTGGTTGAAGGCATATGCGACACTCATCGGTGAAGAGAACGTGATGCCAATTCCGTGGGGTCCATTCAGCATGTTGTTGGGCCCATCTGTACCGCGCTGCATGGTGTCGGGGTTGCAAAGCTGGACCTCGCCATGGACGTCGGGAGTGAAGTTGCGCATCATGCAGCCTATTGCGCACAGTTTGAGTTGAAACACGACGTCCTATGGCTGAACGAAACGCATTATTCAACATGGTGGCATTGCTGTCAGGGTTCCTCCGAGCGGCAATCCGTAAGTAGCGGTCATCCACTACAGTAGTAGCCCTTGGGCGGCCTGAGCGAGGCCTGTCATCGACAGTTCCTGTATCTCTGTACCTCCTCCATGTCCGAACAACATCGCTTTGGTTCACTCTGAGACGCCTGGAAACTTCCCTTGTTGAGAGCCCTTCTTGACACAAAGTAACAATGCGGACGCGATCGAACTGCGGTATTGACCTTCTAGGCATGGTAGAACTACAGACAACATGAGCAGCGTACCTTCGTCCTGGTGGAATGACTGGAACTGATCGACTGTCGTACCCCCTCCGTCTAATAGGCCCTGCTCATGCATGGTTGTTTACATCTTTGAGCAGTTTTAGTGACATCTATGAACAGTCAAAGGGACTGTATCTTGGATACAATATACACAGTCAACGTCTATATGCCGGAGATCTGGGAACCGAGGTGATGCAAAACTTTTTTTGATGTGTGTATGTTACCTCACCAAATAAATTGCCGAAATTTCCGTACTCTACGTTGCTTATTTCATAGTGTTGGGATATTCTTTTTCCGCCAGTGCATAAGTATTTCATGATTTTCATACGGTACCTTATTTTATATTCTGAGAGTCATTACCAATTGAAAGCCTAATATTATTTATAGTTTGGCAAACTACTATTATTGCTTTGCACTTTTATTTATTTATTTATTTAGCGTATGGTTTTTAGTGCTGGGAGTGTCCGAGGACATGTTCGGCTCGCCAGAGGCTCTAGCTGCTTCAAGAGGACACCCATGGGGTGGGCTACAAGTTCCAACGCTCGCCACCAGATGTCACTGATACCTAGCGATGAACGTTGGAACTATGATAGAGCGTTTCAACGAAATCTAACCTAGAAATGTAGCTTCAAACAAGTTTAGTTAGTGGAAGGATCTTTTACATGCCATAAATCTATGACATGGGACCGCCAGCTTTACTGAAGGATTTTCACGCTCTTAAAAAATCCGATGCCTTCGGCCAAGTTTGAATTGAACCCGCTATCTTGGGCACAGCAGTTCAGCAAGCTACCAACTACGCCACCGAAGCCTCTCTTTGCTTTGCAAATTTGGCCCCTTGAATGTCAACAATACAATACGTCCTCTAATAGCATTTTTTTCAAGTCGGTGGAACCCACGGACTCAGCGAGGGAACTCACCACTACCGCCTCTACGGGCAGTGTCCTAGAGCTGGGAACATCGAATCGGAAGGGATACAACTGGTGAGGTGGGATTGGCACCTCGCCCAGGCGGCCTCACCTGCAAAGCGAACAGGGGCCTCATGAGGGAAGGTAAGGGATGGTGAGGATGGATAGGCAAGGAAGAGGGAAGGAGGCAGCCGTGGCCTTGAAGAAGGTACCATCCCGGCATTTGCCCGAAGACGAAGTGGGAAACCACGGAAAACCACTTCGAGGATGGCTGAGGGGGAATCGAACCCCCTCTACTCATTTGGGCCACCCGAGGCTGAGTAGACCCCGTTCCAGTCCTCGCACCACTTTTCAAATTACGTGGCAGAGCCGGGAATCGAACCCAGGACCTCCGGGGCGGAAGCTAAGCATGCTGACCGCTACTCTACGGAGGCGACTCTAATAGCATCTACGATTTATAATGATACACTCAGGCGTTATCAACCTAGTGCCCGCGAGCATAAGCTACACTGAGATCCAATCAACTCAAATTCTGTTGCACGAACCAGAATAATGGTGTTTTCATAAGTCAAAACTTTTGTCATCTTGTGAAATATAAATAACAAGCTGTACCCGGCATGCGTTGCATTGCCAATCAAAGAAAGTGTTGGCGTTGAAATTCTGTTTTTTGAAGTGCTTTTGGATACACAACATGTTTTTCAATTTCCGTTAACTGCCCCTATGCTATCGTAAAATGGATTTTCTAATTTAGAATCAATCGTGGGAGCGTGCACAACAACTTTCAAAAGTTTCATCGCAATCGGATGAATGGTATATGAACGTATACGGGATTTTGTTTGAACGATTCGTGCGCTGTCACTCATTTGTTGATTCTACTCGTACGCTACCTATTGAGAAATGAATTTGCTAAGTCGAAACCCTACCCTGGCGTGTACACAATAACTCATCAAGGTTTCATCACAATCGAAGAAGGTTATATGAACGCATAGCATTTTAAAGAACAATAAATATTAATATCAATTTTGATGAGGATACATATAAACAGACTAGCAGTAGTGCCCGGCTTCGCCCGGTGGATTTATTTGTTTTATGGATGATAATGAATACTACTACAGAACTGGAGCGCTCAAGGATAAGGATCGGAAAGCACCAACGCTTATTGCAGCTGATAACCTCAGTATACTGCACCAACGCCATCGCCCTTATACAGAGGCAAACTATTGTCATGATGATAACTGTGTTAAGGGGCCTAAGAAATCTTTTTGCACTAATTACTCCCCGTGACTGCAATTTATAAGCAGCTCGCAATTCTGCACCATAACAGCGGTAGGGGCGACGTCATGCAGCCCGCATTGTCAGGCAACAATAGACGTAGGTATTATTTAAGCTGTTCGGAAGCGCTTGTTCTTCCGACTTACTGAACAAAAATCAATCTTTAAGGTTACCTGAGAGGTGTAGCCTAATGCAACATAGCCTAAACTATTCCTCTCGATTCTGGCTATCATATACAAAAATAATTTTTCGAATCCAACTGGTAGTTCCAGAGATTAGCGCGTTTAAACACGCAAACAAACTATTCAGCTTTATTATAATAGTATAGATTGGACATCACTATTTTATGAGCAATACGAAATGTGCTGATTCGACTCCACACGTAAATGTATTTTACCTGCTTGAGTCATGCAATCAGTTGCATTATGCCTGGTGAGCGGTGAATCTCTAACTATTTCTGAGGGGGAGAGAGATAGGAAAAGGAGAGAGAGGCGCATGCTTGTTGCATGATCATTGTACTATTATTGATGTGTAACATCTTTCCACTCGGTATCTGGATATTTTTCTGGGGGTGATATTGAAAAATGAAACGGAAATGGATGGGACGGAAACAATGATACGGAAATGGTGGGACGTAAACAATGAGCGCCCGGTGGCGGAGATTGTTACCACGAAGTACTGTCGGCCATGTGGCTATGTGGTATGTATATCGCATACGGTTTACTTCAAGGTTTGGAGGCCCCATTAAAGATATTCTTACAATAGATCTTCAAATTGTTCTTTGGTCTGAAAATATTCATTATATCATATTTGCTAAAAACAATTATGATTTATTACTTTTGATGTATTCTTAATTAATGTAAGCACTCGAGGTACTGCCGGCCATGAGGCTATGTGGAATCTATATCGCATACAAAATTACTTCAAGGTTTGGAGGCCCCATTAAAGATACTCTTCGAGAGGCTTCGGTGGTGTAGTTGGTAGCATGCTGAGCTTCTATGCCCAAGATAGCGGGTTCAAACCCGGCCAAAGCCGTTGGATTGTTTAAGAGCGTTAAAAATCCCTCAGTATGCCTTCCTTCGGAGGGGAAGTAAAGCCGGCGGTCCCATGTCATAGATTTATGGCATGTTAAAGAACCTTCCACTCATTACACCTGTGTGAAGCTAAATTGGATAGGTTAAGAATGTAAACAACGCTCTTAGGTTTCTACGTTCTTTGCCAAGCAAGAACCGACTGCGGTGGCGTCTGGTAGCTAAGTTCTGAACTAGGCCTAGTAGTCGTTGACGGTGGCGTTTGGCGGCAAAAGTAGGAACTATTTGAAACATTCTAAGTTGCAGTCTGTACTTAAATTTAAAAAAAGTCCTCTCGGCAAGCCGGAAGGCGGAGGTAGATTTCACCGGACAAACTTGGGGATAGGCGAAAAATAGGCAGAATATGCAGGTTTTCGTAGAAGGATCAGACCTCATTTATTGCGAGAAGGTATTTTATAATTGGAGCTTAATTAACTTTGTTTTTCGTCATTTTATGCTTATTTTAAACATTTTATTGTCTTATGGCAACGATAACCTTCTTGTCATTTGGGGTCCATTTTTATACTTGTGGTCACACTGTCCTTATGCAAGGTTTCGACACTGATGTGTAACTATGTAACGGTCTGTTACTTCTTCACGCAAAATTATATCTCCCACAGAGATTTTGGTTGGTTCCTCAGCATAGGGGCTGCGACAACGCGGTCATGTAACCCCGTGTACTTAGGGATGGCTGTATTAGTCTGTAATTCAGGTAAGGACTGCAGACGGCCAATTTCAAGCAGTAGTTCCTAATGTTGCTACCAGGTACTACCGTCAACGACACCTAGCTGTGAACTTGGCTACTAGATGCCACCGCAACCAGCAAGTCGCAACGAACGTTGGAACTTCCCCTCCAAAGGAAAGCATACTGAGGGATTTTTAGCGCTCTTAGAAAATCCGACGACTTCGGCTGGCTTTGAACTCGCGACCTTGGGCATAGACATTCAGCATGCTACCAGTTACGTCACCGAAGCCGCTTCACACTTAGTCAGATGGAAATCTGAATCTGATCTCGTGCAAGTGCGTTATCTTGGCAACGTCTGATGGCCCATCCCTCATCAATTAAGTAGTGTTGCCATGGCAACCACTGATAGCTCTTGGCATTTTATTATAATTCCGAAATCATTTTTCTCATCCCTTGGCATAATGGTGGGTCATATCAAATTATTAGGGGAATATTGTCCATTTTGTACGGTTTTGATATTGTGCCTATTAAGAGAGATATGATTAATGTTTCCCGAAAAAAAAAAAACACTTTTTCCCACCCCTTTGGTCAATGGTTGGTGCTATAAAAAACTCTTCAAACATAAATTTTTGGGCTTTATCCGACACATAGTATGAACGTTGAACGGATTCGATATTTCACATATTAAGAGAGTTATAGCAATATTTCACTTTTTCGAAAAAAGCTCCCCATTTTCACCCCCTTCGACTGATTTAGCCCAGTAACTAACTCGACCGAGATTTTATAGGTATACATATTCGGTAAAAAAAATTCAAAGTGATTGGTGCAAAATTACGGCAGTTATCGTGTCCACAAGAAACTGATATATACATACATAAATTATATATAAACTTTTGAACTGACGGTGGTTTTGGGGTCTGGGGGATGTGAAACGCGAAGATATGTCGAAATTTTCCGGAAGTCGAAGCATGGGACCCATTGCAATAGTTAGCTTTCTAATGAAATCTACCTAAAAACAGATACACACACTAATACAGCCATCACAATTAACACCGGTTATCAGACAGATTCTACACACACCCAAAGTACACGGGGCTACATGACCGCGTTGTCGCAACCCCTAAACTGAGGAACCAACCAACCAAAGATATTCTTCCTGCAATAAATCATCTTCAAGTTGTCGTTGTTAGGTGTGAAAATATTGTCCTGGCCCCAGCCCTTTAGGAAAGGACTGTGCCTATAAATACATAAAATATAATCAAAGGGAACTACGTAAAAGACGACATGGCAACACGACTACGGAGTAAGCCGTAGGTCATAGACCTAGGCTCCGACAGCAAGCACTTGGACAGGACACAGCGGACATTACACTCCCAACATACCGCTGACTGGACTGACCAAGCAACTTTTACTTATAAATAGAGGTACGAACACGCGCCGCGGTCTCTAAACCTTTTGGCTCTTATTGGAACTTGGACGCGGTGACAGTATTACACTCTATCGGAGTTGTGCTACGCCGGACCGATATGGGGGATGACCCCATATCGAGTCCCAACGCCACCCTCCTCATGGAAGACCGGTACCAAAGGTGGGGTGAGTGACATCGTGCCTGCTTAATTCCTTTTCCCCCCTTAGATTATTATTTCCATCCTCCCCTATTGCAATTGCCACTATTTCTTAATAAACCCCCTTTTTGAACAGTCCATTGACTACCTTTTTATTTCGTTTAGGTTAAGAAGCCCTTCCCTTTAGATTAATACCTAGTTTTAAGATCTACATTGAACGCTGACATGCAGGAGGCGCTGCACAGCAAGTGTGCGACCTAGAGGTGAGCTAGGTGAGTATTCATTCCTCCCGCCAGTTCCCCTGTATGTAATTTGCTCTCTAAACGTGTCCGCAGTTCTTCATAAAACAATCCCAACCTCTTACAAATTCGCCAAGCTACAACCCCAATTTAGATTAATTTCATCCCCTAGATTTAGTATTTGTATTGGCATCCCTCACAGATGCAATACAAATGGTGGGAGGCGCGGGTTAGTCAAACCAACAACACCCTTAACATAACAGATGCAATACAAATGGAGGAGGCGCTGGGGTATCGTGACGTTGTCGTCAGACAACGCCTACAGGAGTTCAGACAACGAATTTCTACGATACAGGTCCCTAAAAACCCTCTTATGCAGCCAAGCAAAATTTACCCAAAATTAAGGAAAATTTTTGAAGTACGGGTCAAATATTATTTTCGGTACCCACCCACACCCGCCCCAGTAACTAATACATATTTAAACGCCCCCTATACTCACTACATTAGCCAAGCGAGTGAGACAATTTAAATCCCCCCCCGAACAGAATTTTTTAGTAGATTAAGTTAGAGAATAATTTTTTCTACACAATAATTATAATCCCCCCCACCCCCACCCTTTTAAGAGTTCGCGATAAACACCTCTTACGCCAAGCGATTTGAATATTAACAACCCCTATCTAATAAGTCACTAGGAATATTAACGGAAGCCTAGTAGGAAGAGATATTGATAACTACCCTACTATATTCAGAGAAAATTGCTCCTTATTTCAGATTAAACCCCCCACAATGAAGCTCTATTAGGAATAAGATTGTGATATCCCATAGAATAAGTTGGAATGAATAGATAACTTTGTATTTTTTTACAGCAGTGCAACTATACATTGTATATGATTGTAGGCTATAATATTTTCTTCTGAATACATTTTAGTATAACTTAGCGGAAGGTGGTATTGGCTATATGCTTACATAGAGTTAGGAGACCTTGCAATCACATTTCTGCAAGGTGCCGCAATAATTAGTTTGTAAACGCATTCAGTCAAGACGTACTACAGTTTCTCTTTTGTTATGAAAGCCGACCACAGAGGAAATGCTTATTTGTCCATTGTAACACAATCCAATATGCCATATGACTGACACGTGCTCAGCACACCGTCCGCCGCAAGGACATTAAACCCGACACTATCTCGCTAGCTCAGCGTGCAGACGCACTCGAGCGGAATCCAGACACCTTGAGTTCAATTCCTGGCACTATTCACTCACACGCCAGATGACTTTGCATAAGTTTGCCTTTATTATTTTTGTTTTCAATGCGAAGCGTGCGATAATAGAAAAGCGCACTAATGATTTTAAAGAAGTAAGCGTAACGTACACTCTTAAGGTAGAATTCTTTTTCCAGCAGTACATTTCAAACAGAACATTCAGTTAGCAAAGAAAACACCATTCCCTCACGAAGTAACATAGGTGAGAAAGGAATCCAGTAGGAATTTATGAAAAACGCCGACAAATGCACGGCGATATCAGTATAGCATAAATGCGTAAGCACGGACTTGGGAACAGCAGGGCAACATCGCAACGTACGACAATTGTTATCAAGAGTATCATCGTTAATATATTAGTAATAAGTATTAAGTATTTTTAAGTGAAGTTGAAGTGGAGTTGAAGGAATATATTATAGATATCTTGAGCTGGCACAATGGTTAGCACAGCCTCAAGAACACGACGTTATTGATATCTTGCAGCAGGTCCAAAGGTGCACCTTGCTTTGAGATAAGGGAAGTATTAAGTGAAGTTGATAGATATCTTGAGCTGGCACAATAGTTCGCACAGCCTCAAGAACACGACGTTATTGATATCTTGCAGCAGGTCCGAGAGAGGACATCGCTTTGAGATAAGGGAAGTATGTAGGAGATTAAGGAGATATTAACACACCTACGTTGATAACAAATGCCATTAATAAATAAGATTAGTGTCCACACCGTGGCCCCAAAGTCCGCAATTTACGCAAGCCAAATGCTAAAAAGTAGAAACGTCACACCCAGAGGGAAGTAATTAGTTACAGGTATATTGGTCAATATAATGACAACCGGCGACCGACGACTATCATTACAGATTCAGGGACCTAGCCAACCCGCTGAACACGTAAGACGTAGTCCAGATATTAGAACGCTACTGAACTTTGAAAGGACATAGCCAACCCTTTCGCCTAGATGACGTTCGTTTTAATACTTTCAGGGAATTAAACCCTCCACGTTATACATCTTGTGGCGGTCAATTCAAACTTAATACATAATAAATTTAACGGCCGCTGGGACGCGTTCTGTATCGAAGTACGAACAGTCTGCCAACAGCCGATAACTTTATAGTATTCTGATAAAATATTAGGAGATATTTATATTAAAATAAACTTAATACATAATGAATTTAACGGCCACTGGGATGCGTTCTGTATCGAAGTACGAACAGCCTGCCAACAGCCGATAACTTTATAGTATTCTGATAAGATGTTAGGAAATATTTATATTAAAATAAACCCAATACAGCATGGATTTAACGTCCGATGGAATGCGTCCTGTATCGAAGTACGGACAGTCTACCAACAGACGATATCTCTTTGGTATTATGTTTAACATGAGGAAATAATGACACGTTTTGTGATATTGTAGCATGGTAGGTAATCTGAAACCTACACCGCTGGACACATTTGCTGATTTTCTATATAAAGAGTAACACCACTTGATTAAAAGTCATAATCACATGCATCCGTATTTTCTATGACAAGAAGGCAACAGGATAGGTAAAAGAAATAAAAATATGCAACTCAGGCATAATATTAGGCATTCCATATAGAGCAACCGCAATATATTCTTACGGAGCAAAGGTAGGCATTTAATTGCAGATACAGCCCCCATTAATTTTATTAAAGAGCAATAGTAACTATTTCAGTGAAGTTACAACCCCATTACTTTTCTTACGAAGCAAAGGTAGGCATTTAATTGAAGATACAGCCCCCATTAATTTTATTAAAGAGCAAAGTAACTATTTCAATGAAGTTACAGCCCCATTACTTTTCTTACGGAGCAAAAATAGGCATTTAATTGAAGATACAGCCCCCATTAGTTTTATTAAAGAGCAAATGTAACTATTTCAGTGAGGTTACAGCCCCATTATTTTGCTTACGGAGCAAAGATATGCATTTCAGTGAAGATACAGCCCTATTAATTTTATTAAGGAGCAAAGGTAGCCACCTCATTGAAGGCACACTTTAGAAAATTTTCATGGCTGCGGATACAATATAGAGAGAGCTTAAATATTTAAGAAATACCTTTCATATATATCGCCCCCCCCCCCCCTTCAAGAGATTTTTTCACCCCTGTCCAGGCACGTTATTCCACCTTACCCCATGTATATAGCATATTTAGCTAAGAAGAGATAGTATTATTAGGTTTAGCATTAAGAATTAAATTAGATAGTAAATCACCTCACCTCCCCCCTCCCCCTATATAACGTGGCAAGTTTTACAAAAGGGTCTTACATACCATGTCATTAACAGTGTTATTTTTTCAGGCAATTATCACATGTCAATAATAAATGTCATTTTTTTCAGATAGTATTATCTTGTTAATTTATATTTCCTGAAGTTCTATACAGTGCACAGAATTCCCAAGTTAGCCCGTAGAGGCAATAAATAATTTCCAATTTCAATAACTTCCCGACGAAACAGTCGCCATTTTCACGATAATTTATTTAAACTTAACGATCGAGTGTACACGTAGTGCGAGTATCCTTACATAATGTCTGCATATCTATAGATTAAGAAGCGAATACGTCGCTTAATTCACGCTGAGAAAGTGTAAAAATAATACTTAAGGATTAATTCTCAGCTATAGCAAAGAAAGTTTTTTTACAAATATAAAGGATTCAAGTTCTACGAAATATAAGAGGATATACGCAGCAAAATGCTTAAGGAAGCATGTGGCAGTTTTACAACGACGCATATAAGACGTGGTATAGTGTATGACCACAGTAACCAATATGTCAATGGATACATATTGCACATTAGTTTATAAGGATATTAGTATATGTCATAATGCAGACATTAAGTAACGAGATTACCGCGTACGACGTAACGAACTTCAGTGAAAAAAATAAAGGTACCAGGGTAAACCAATCCCTCTGTACAAAACGTTAAGAGAGATTTCTGATTTCAGACTAATTATACGGTGTACAATCCTGTAATCCCCCAGTAGGACATTCATGCAGGATGCCCCCCGGATGAACGTGACGCAAGACCAAAGTTACAACACGCATGGCAGCAACAGCAGTCAAAACCTACAAACCATACTAGAATGTCAGCCGATTTAGGCAGGAGCCTTCAGCTATTTATTAACAATGCTTCAATGCTAATTTTTTTTCCTCTTAATAACTTAACTACATGTTTTTTTACGAACATAATCAAGTAACTTTGACGGAATTTCACGTTTTCTAGGATATTTTTTTACAATTTTCACTTCTTTAATCATCCCCACGTTGTAAGGAGGTTATTCATAGTAGCGCACCCTCATAGCTACACTTGGCCTAGAGTACAATACACTACATTTTTTCTTTCCCTTTTTTACACACGCTACAAAGGGCGCGTGCTAGTTCATAAGGGATCGCCATTATTTAAGCTCCTTACAGCATCATTTTACATCGTAGGAAAATTACAGTTATGTATGCATCCTCGAGGCAGGGCTCGACTTGACGGTATCGTACGCAAGTCACGCACTAGTCCGAGTACGGTGCTAATAATGTAAATTTCCTATGCGATTTCATTATAGATATATCTTTCAGCTTCATTTATTTCCATTTATATTTCCGCTGAAATTCCATTTATTATTTTTCTTCAATTTTAACAAAACAATGTCAACACTTTTATGAAAATTTCAACTCTGCCAAATGGGCAATACAGATTATGTAAAACATACAATATGGGATATAGACAGATACAGAGAACTATCTGCTATGAAATGACTGTAAAGCAAACCACCCCAACACTCTTGCCACGCCTTCCAACCCTTAGCACGGTGCAATTTCGCTCATCCCCCCACCTACGAAGAAGACCAGAAGCGACGAAGGACGATACGACGAATCGAAAACAAATTCACATCGACGAAAGGAAAGAAAAAGAAGAAGAAAGAAGAAAATAAAAGTTTCCGCCCCCACGTCTGGTCCAATAATCGAGGACGATTATTAAAACAGGAAGACGACTTGTCCTGGCCCCAGCCCTTTAGGAAAGGACTGTGCCTAAAAATACATAAAATATAATCAAAGGGAACTACGTAAAAGACGACATGGCAACACGACTACGGAGTAAGCCGTAGGTCATAGACCTAGGCTCCAACAGCAAGCACTTGGACAGGACACAGCGGACATTACACTCCCAACATACCGCTGACTGGACTGACCAAGCAACTTTTACTTATAAATAGAGGTACGAACACGCGCCGCGGTCTCTAAACCTTTTGGCTCTTATTGGAACTTGGACGCGGTGACAGTATTACACTCTATCGGAGTTGTGCTACGCCGGACCGATATGGGGGATGGCCCCATATCGAGTCCCAACGCCACCCTCCTCATGGAAGACCGGTACCAAAGGTGGGGTGAGTGACATCGTGCCTGCTTAATTCCTTTTCCCCCCTTAGATTATTATTTCCATCCTCCCCTATTGCAATTGCCACTATTTCTTAATAAACCCCCTTTTTGAACAGTCTATTGACTACCTTTTTATTTCGTTTAGGTTAAGAAGCCCTTCCCTTTAGATTAGTACCTAGTTTTAAGATCTACATTGAACGCTGACATGCAGGAGGCGCTGCACAGCAAGTGTGCGACCTAGAGGTGAGCTAGGTGAGTATTCATTCCTCCCGCCAGTTCCCCTGTATGTAATTTGCTCTCTAAACGTGTCCGCAGTTCTTCATAAAACAATCCCAACCTCTTACAAATTCGCCAAGCTACAACCCCAATTTAGATTAATTTCATCCCCTAGATTTAGTATTTGTATTGGCATCCCTCACAGATGCAATACAATATTCATTATATCATAATTATTTGCTGAAAACCGGTCAGGATTTGGCACTGTAGTTTTACAAGTAGTTATTTCAATGACCAACAGAGTTCACTGTTAACTAGGGATAACATGTCACATGTTACACATCATATGCCACTACTGTAAGGCTCGTTTTTATTAGCCTATTTTCAATTTTGAAAAAATAGGCTTATGAGATCACCTTTTGTCCGTGTGTGTATGCGTGTGTGTGTGTGTGAGGTGTGTGTGTGTCCCCCCTAATAAATTCTAAACAGCTTGAGCGATTTGAATGACACTCGGTAAGTTCATAGCAATATTCCGGGCGACCTCGACCGTGCCCTTCAAATTTTGTTACGTCTCACCAATCCAACATGGCGGCTGTGCGAAATATTTCACCAGCATTCAATATCTCCGAAACTATTACCGACATCGTCCTGGAATTTATTGCGTTGATAAAGGGAACTACTAGAAGTTCACCTATGTGACTTTTGAGAAACTGGTAACTACAAAACCAACATGGCGGCCACGCGAATTTGCGACATTTAAATAGATGTTCCTCGCTATTTAACCAACCAAACGCAATAAAACTTGGTTCAGTATATGTTTATACACATTGTAATGCACCGACATCTAACTTGGTTCAATTGTTTATATAACCACAAGATGGCGGCTGTGCGAATTTTAAAATTAAGTTTTTATTTCTTGTGTCGTAATCAAGCAATCGAAGTGAAAGTTTGAATAATGAATGTACGCAATAATTTACCTTTAATGGTACATGACTCTATGGCCTATACATTTAACAATCCAACATGGCGACCATCCGAAATATTCACACGACTCTGAATATCTACGATTCTATTATAGCAATCAAACTGAATTTTTTAATATTCATAGGGGCTATGAACTTAAGTTCACCTATAGGACTTTAAATAACCTGGTGATCACAAATCCAACATGGCGGCGATGCGAAGTATAAATATTCACATGGACGTTTCTCGCAATTTAACCATCCGAGTGCAGTGAAACTTGGTACAGTAAATCATGTTACGAATATTAATCCACTGGCATCTAATTTATATCAATTGTTTCCATAACCACAAGATGGCAGCTGTGCGAAATTTTAAAATCTCGTTTTTATTTCTTGTGTCCTAATCATGTGATTGAAGTTTGAATGCTACACGTACACAATAATCTTCATGTAACAGTACATAACTCTAGGACCTACACATATAAAATCCAACATGGCGACCATCCGAAATATTTAGTAGGTACTCAATATCTATGAATCTATTACAGCAATCAAACTGAAAGTTTGTATGTAGATAGAGGCAGTTAACATAAGTAGGATATATGAAAATAGGCTGTATAGTTCTTCACGGAACTACTTGTTTTAAATTATATTCAGTTTAATGGTACTCGGGTAGGCCTACTTGGTATCGCATGAGGGTGGTGCACACAGAAATTGAAATTTATCTATATAAGTTGTGGTCTAAAAAGGAGATGGTGGGCGGGTTATAGACAGCGGAGGGGGAAATCATCTTATCATCATTTCAGCATTACAAAAGGTATATTGGCTAATATAAGAAGTTTTATAGTAGGTTCACCACTCCTGCACTGCTGCCATAGGTTCACCAGTCCTCTAGTGTTATCAAAGGAAGCTTGTAGCTTTACGTGACCGTCAATCTTGCGATCATGAGCCACGGGGATTTGCACACACAAACCGTAGTTAGTATTGAGAACACATTGTATGGTCGGGTCACGTATTGTAGTAGAATACTTTTCGATCGTCTAGCTCCAAATTCGACGTTCCGTTTTGCAGTGCATTCATTTTGTTTTGCATCACCAAACGTAAAACGAGATCTCTTTGGTAATTCTTCGGGAGTGATGAACCAGGATCCTACACTTGCGCTTAGCTAATACTGTACAGTATATCATTTTCATGATTTGCATACCGGTACCTTATTTGAGATTCCGGGAGTCAGTACCAATTGAAATTACTACTACTGCACAAGAAATATGTGTTAAATTACGTAAATATGCGACTTAAGTCGTTATTAATTGTTCGTTCAACGACGGCAATTGTTGCTCAACTGCTACTGAAAGAGGCGCATTATAGGTGTGTTCATCTGTTACTGAGACGTCATTTCACTGATGCCAATGTATGGTACACAAAATACAAGACACAGATCATGCGTAACGAGCTTCGCGTGAAACTAGGGGGTCTGGGCGTTAGCCCCAGGTTAGGTTTGTTTATGTAGGAGTAGGCCTAAGTTAAGCCTTTTTAACATAGAAACACAACGAAGCGAACGAATGGAGTGAGCGCAGCATAAAACAAACACCACATGGTACCTACCGTATGTGTGGGGTTGGCAACATTTAATTTACCATATAAATAATGCCCACAATGGCCAACACAACTGAATTTTCACTATATAAGTCGTTTTATATAATAATATATATTTCAGCCGAAAGGCCATAGAATTCATACATTAATGTGAAAACAATAAAGATCTATATAATTTACTGTAATCACTTAGCGTCATAGTTCTATTCTGGCATTTTACGAAGTGGTACCGTTCACATTTTTTTTTTCACAGAGGTTACATACACACTGGTCATACGGCTCATGAAAATTTATCTTCTTACACATATTATGATGGAAGCCATGCACTGCTATTCGATTGATAGCGCCCCTCATTAAACAGTTTGGTCCCGTCCACTTTCTATTACACATCGCGTCTGTTGCATAGAAATCTCTATTTGTTCCGCCTTCCCTCTCCGTATCCTGAGGAGATCCTGTCCTGATTTTGTGGCTGGCAACAGAAGTCACTCTCTCAATTCTGCTATCATGACATAAGTCGTTTTATAAAAAGGTATCTCTTTTGCGAGCCGACTGCGCACGACTAGGAGTGTCGTGGATTTTTTCCGACATCCTCGGCCGGGAATTGAACTCGCAATCTTGGGATCATGAAGTGGTTCCCTAACATAATGGTAATAACTTTATTTTCAGTTACCGGTACTGTGGCGTAGGAGACAACTTCCATTGCAACTCAACTCGATGATTCTTCTGCAAGAGCTCGCCAAATTCAGCCAAGGAGCACATTGAAGCAAAGTGTTGCTTTGCAATTTTTTGATGACCGCGAACAATTCTAATACTATCCATATTCCCAAAACCATTACTTGTCCAAGCATTTTTCTCAGGTGAAAACAGAAGACACGACCAACAGAAAAGTCTTGGCGATCTTGCTTATCCACCACATCTATATACCCTAGTCATGTTGATCTTACCCACCAGAGGCCAGTTCATTTGCAAGCCTATAATTATTTTTGATTTGCAATTGCTGACTTTTCCACGAAAGAACACAAACCAAACGGTTGTTTAAAACAAACTTCCAATCGCACCGGAATAACATTCTGGCGAGGATCCAGGACGCCAGTTTATTGCAGATTCTAGTTCAGTCAAGGAACTTCTAGTAGTTCAGTTTTAGCGTGGCATTAGGATGAGTACGGAAGCCTTGGAGTTAACAGGAGCATGACTGTGCTTAGGACTGTGGGCGTTACCTACGAGATATACAAGGCCCCGGGTTCAATTTTCGACCCTAGTATTAATTGTAGATTGCCAGTTGGCAGCTGTCTAGCAAGAAAGGTCGCGTAGATGGTCTAAAAACAAAAACTAATGACTTAGAAAAGTATTGGTCTGATCAGGCACCTCCCATAACCTGTTGGCTTTGATCCCCGCAGCAGCTGCCCAGGACGCGAATCTACGCACAGCTGACAGAAAGTACAAAATATATATGGAACGATTTCTACTCAACAGAATCAGAGCTGGACAGGGCAGTAGCGTAGCCAGGATTTTAGTTTGGAGGAGGCCCATTAGGTCCACATCTCGTACTGCAGGAGTTCATATATTTTAGTCTATTTTTATTTATGAAAAAAAAAACTTATGAGATCACATTTTGTCCGCGCGTGTGTGTGTGTTTGCCCTTCCCCCACTTAATAAAATCTAAACGGCCGAAACGATTTCAATGAAACTCGGTAAGCACATACTACTACCTCGTCCAACCTCGACGTTTCACCAATTCAACATGCGGGCCATGCGAAATATTTAACTGGCATTCTATATCTCTGCAGCGATAACAGATAGGTTATCACCCTGACATTTTGTACAGTGATAAAGGGTACTACTACAAGTTTACCTATGTGACTTTATAAAACCTGTTAAGTACAAACCGAACATGGCGGCCAAGCGAATTTGAAACATTTTAATGGATATTTCACGCGATTAAACCATCCTAGCGCAGTAGAACTTGAAACGGTAAATGTTTATACAAATTCTAATCTACTGACATCGAATTTAGTTCAATTGTTTCATAACCCCAAGATGGCGGTCGTGCGAAATTTTCAAATTGCGTTTTTATTTCATGTGTCCTAAACATGCGATCGAAGTGAAGTTTTCTTGTTGTTGTTGAATCTCCTGAGAGGCAGGCGCGGATTCAAGGGGGGGGGGGGTGTCACGTGGGTCATGACTCCCCCCCAAACGGAGACCAATTTTTTTTGCAAACTCAAAAAACGAAAACAAAATAACCAGACAAATAAAACTTAACGAATTTTAACTGAAAAACAGGTTTTTTTTTCATTTTATTCGATACTGAAAATACAGTATCTTTATTGCAATTATTATGTTCTGTTACAACTGTACGTATTTACAATTTCATACCTGTTATATAAAAACGATTATTTATATAACAAAATCAACTCGTCTATTTTGTTTAGCAAATTACCGAATCGATGTGTATAGATGAATGTGCAGCAATGCACGGATAGGAATTTGGGGCTTTTTTCGCACTAAATATTTTGCCGACGTCCAAACTGCAAGATTGGTTGGCAATTTAAGCTGTGACTTTCTCCCTTTGTCGACTTGGCGAAACTGTAACGTACATTGATACTTTTCTCGAAGCTCAATATAAAAGTCGCAAAACACGCCGTTGCAATTTGTACGAATATTTTTGGTGCGCTAAACGCATCAAATTTCTATCCATGTAGCTTGCAAAAAAATTGGTCTGGTTTTGTACTGCCCCCGTAAAATGAATTATAAGGGATGAAATTGGGAATAAAATATTTTTTTCGAAGCCCATGATAAAATTTAACCAAGGAATATGGTTGGTTGGTTGGTTGGTTCCTTAGTTTAGGGGCTGCGACAACGCGAACTAGGCCTAGTAGTCGTTGACGGTGGCGCTTGGCGGCAAAAGTAGGAACTATTTGAAAATTCAAAGTTGCAGTCCCTACTTGAATTTAAAAAAAAAACAGATACACACACTAATACAGTCATCACAATTAACACCGGTTATCAGACAGATTCTACACACACCCAAAGTACACGGGGCTACATGACCGCGACGTTGAGCAGGAGGGAAATTCCGTCACGTGATTGTATTGCGCAATGGAAGTTTCCAGAAGCTTAGATTCGACCTAGCAACAGCGATTATTCCCAGGAATTGTTTGAATATTGTTATAAATTATCCGATTGGATATGAGCTGACAGCCAATAGGAAGAAGTTTTAGAGAAGACGGGAGTTCCAGCAACTAAATTTTTATGGATATTTAATACATTTAAGCCCCTTGAGAGTGAATTTATATATTGGTAAAGAGAAGAATATGAAAATAAAATATTGGAAATATTTTATAAGTCAATAGCAGGTCGCTATTGGAAGGAATAAGCGATTTGCTAGAGCCCGCGCGAATTTGAGAGGGAACTCAAAAAGGCGGCCAGAATCAGTAGAGGGGAGATGCCAAGCATCGAGGCTCTTTATCATCTGAATGTCCGAGAGGTCAGACGTGTGTTACTGGAAAAGAGAGGAGTTCCGAGTGTTTTACCGAGCTTGTAGAAGGTGGAATCGTGGAGACGAGGTATAAGCGAGGTGAGAGTTAGGAGATTACCGCGCCTTGAATCTAAGTAAAGTTGCGATAGACTTATATGCCGCAATCACTTCGGTCTGATCGACTTCAGAGACATTATTTCAACTAAAAATTGTAGCTTGCTATCAGATATTGTGTATTACGAACTTTCAGAAGTTTGAGGAAAATATTTCAGCAATTATAAGCAGTTTTGTGAAGCGCGAGAAAAGTGTTTCTTTCCGGCGCGATAAGACACTTGTGTTCGAGCGACTACAGCGCATGCACCAGCCACTAGTGAGTACGGGCGTATGTTAGCATTGCTTGTGTGGAACTGTATTACAACTCATAGGATGGAGATGTATTCCATAGTGAAGAACAATATTAAGTCTACTATTATGAAGATTATTATGGACTAAATTAATATGTGCGCCAGGAGTATAGGTAGATAAAAGCAATATAGTCAACGATGGAGCTTCGTTAGAGGAGACTATTCATGAACGTCTACTTAATGAGTGATCATGAGCCTCGATGTACAACTCTATTCTGGTGCATTCTTATCAAACATGAGCTCAACATTAATATCAGCGACTACAGATCGATGTTCATATTCCATCTACATGAATGTTCGTTATGCGAGTGAGGTCCATGACTTTCTTTTCGGATGCCTTTCGAAGTGGAAAGCAGAACTTTCGACAATACTCGCTGTTATGATGAATCTGTGCTGTGACGGAGAAAGAAGAGACATCAAGAATATCAAGAGGTCCAGGGTTATCCCGGTCACAAGGAAGATGATGATTGGAGGCCCGCAGTTCGATCCCGGTCGGAGCTTGCTGTTTTCCAGTAGGGGAATTCGTTCCTTTCCTGAGGTCACGAGTTCTTGGAGACGAGCTAGGATCCATCCCAGATCTTTGGGAGATGTGACATCCGAGTATTTTGTAATACTCTATCTTGATCTTCTAGACTTCGAGACCAGGTAGCAGTGTTCACTAACCTTGTAGTTAGAGCTTGTAGTGACATTTTCTGAGCAAATCCTTTATCCATATTTTGACACAATATTTATGTACTCCATGTATAGTCTTTTTATTTTTCGAAATTTATTGTAGTGATCGTCTTGCGACGCTTTTAGCTTCGTTTGTTAGGAATCCAGTTTCTGAACTGAGATTATTTTACTCGTTCGAGGAACAAGCTTTGCCATTTCCTTTAAGGAACAGTAATTTATTTTCGACGTTTATGAATTCATTCTGAATTCAGGTGATAGACATTTTCGTCTGTTACCCATTAAATTAATTTTTATTAGTTTAATTTGGGCATTTTATCCGTCGAGAAGAAACGTCAAGAGAAGAAGATCTTGGTAGTGATATATTCTGAAATATCATGACATCTTGTGGAAAAGAAACATTTAACGTGGAAACGATTATTATCTTCAGAACTCATAGACATTCGTTTAGAATGGAGATAATACGAATATGACTAATTGTATGTTTTATTGAAGAAAGCTTTGAACTTTCGGTCATTAAAATTTATTTGAAGCTAGAATATTCTTGGAAGATTTATTATCATCCGACGTTAGGGTAGTTATCGTTTGATATCCTCGTCGTGATCGATTCTTTTTGGACACACACATATAATGTTGTGATTAAATATTTACGAGGAGTAATATCATGTCACGTTGTAGACATACTATTCCTTCTTCGATTAAAGTCGAACCCAGAAGTATGAAGATGAGATGCTGTATTTTTATTAAATGTATGCACGACAGTTTATATTTATCAGAGTAACGTTTCAAGAGTAATAAGTGAGGAGGTTAGTATCGTAAAGTCCAAAGGTCGTTATGATGTATAAATTAATGATTTAACAATTGTTGTTATTGTTCATTGGACCAGCGATTGTTGTGACAACGCTGAGGAATTATGCCCCTTTTAAGGAATGCCAGTTTGAAAGAAGTGGAGGTGATAACCCTTTGATAGTGGTTTTGTATGTATTTCCGTATGTAGTTGGCATGCGAGGCTATTGCGAAGGTGTTTTCCGCATTTTACAGTACAGTCATTGCGTGGGCATGACTAAGTTTTGGCAAGGCATAAAGGTGTGAGTTGAGAGTACTCCTTATTTTGTATACACGACTTTGGATTAGAGAGGACATGAAGGGTCACGGTTGAAATTGAAACGGGAAATAGATAATGACGTCTGTGGCGCTATACTCTTATCGAGATTATTAAACCCGAATATGTAACGACATATGTTTCACCTTGAGTGGTCGAATGTATTTAAACTATTTTGACACCAGATCAGAGAGGAGAGACTGGTGGTGGTTATTTCTGGAGATGTAGAAGATTTTAAGGATCTCAGTTCACTGTATTTGACATAACTGCTAGATCGGAGCTCAGGCTCAAGTGTATATAGACGCTACTTTTTTGAAAGGACTATAGCTGATGCTATAAGCGTCATTGTAAATTCATTAAGTGTTAACTTCCATTATTTGCCAATCGAGTGTATAACATGGCAGGCATAGGAAGTTTATAGATTGTTTTAACGTAGTGGTTAGAGTGTGGATGAAATGAATTCCATTGGGACGTCACAATGCGAGAGTCAGAATGGAAGTGTGTATAGAAGTTTTATGTCATTAGCGTGTAGGATTTGCGTACAGTTCACGTATTTGTCTGACGTGAATCTGTTTAATTTTAACACAGCTTTTATTGTTTTGGAGAGTGCATTTGTGGGCCAGGCGGGAATAGCGAGGGCTTCTTTAAAACTCGTTTCTAGCCAAGGCCACGGCCAGGTAGCACAAATGGAGAGAGTTGTTGCGAACCGCACGGCAGGCTTGCAGCTTTTTAATCCAGCTAGTGCTGGGAATGTAACGGGTTATGTTATGTCATCGGACGCGTGGCGAAGGTCGCGCGCCCTTAGCGCCCAGATGTTCATTGGAACGCGCCAGAGGAATGTAAATACACAGGGGTGTGTAACTGTTGTATAGCTTGATGTATTGTCACAAGCTACCCCAAATTTTATCATAGCGTTCGTAGAACGCAGTTCTATCAGTGGCGTGAATGTAAAGACGAGAGAATGGGAGTGTGTTTTTTATTTTATTGTATGAATGTTTAGCCATAGTTTACATCTTTTGTTATTAAATCGTTTAGTTTTATTAGAAGCCACGTTGTCATGATTTATTTTAAATATAAGGAGATGCAACTGTGAAACCCATTATAGGTCCAGAGGCTGACCACGAGATCCCGAGAATAAAGGTAGGTGTTCTACTGCGAGCCAAGTGCATTTTTTATGTAATTCACAGTTGTATCGTAATTTCCGCCACGTAGTTGGAAGTAGATCCTTGACTAGTATTTTGCGCCGGAGCAGTCAGGGTCTACGAATCCAGCTGTTGCTTCGGATATCCAACAGAGCGCCTCTATAATATACGGGGACAGTACGTTTGGTTATTTTGTGATTGCGTTGTTAGTGATACAATTTTTCTTAACAATTTCGATTCTGTGACCCCCCAAAGCCAAACTCTAGATCCGCGCCTGCTGAGAGGCCGAATGCAGGTCTTCCTAGTCGAGACCAGTGGGCGACCTACGCGTCGGGATGAGAGATGGAATAGATGAAGATGAATGAAACTGGGCAAGGATGTGGAAGGACGCGGCCGTGGCCTATCAGAAGGTACCGTCCTAGCATTTTCCTGGTGTTGAATATGGGAAACCATGGAAAACCATTTCTAGGACGGCCGACGGTGGGGTTTGAACCCACGCGTCTACCGAGTCAGCAGAGAGCTTGGCTCCATGGCCTAACAATGCGCTTTAGCGAGCGTAGCTACCACTGTTGGTTGTTTGAATGAACATACGCAATAATCTTCATCTAAAGGTGCATAACTCTATGGCCTTCATACAGAACAATCCAACATGGCGTTCCTTTCCATAGGCTGGATAATTTTTTAATAAAGGAGACCAATAAGATATATGAAAATAGGCTATATACAGTAGTTCTTCACGGAACTACTTGTTCTGATTATAAGTACTTTAGGGTTCACTTTTAGCGTAGGGCAAAAATCTTCAGTCTGTTCATGTCTGTCTGAATTCCGCCCTTCGTTGTTTTGTTTTGAGGCAGCTCACAGCTGTGTCAGTGTCTATATTTGTCTCAGTCGCTCAGATTTTCAATTATCAGTTATCAGAATACTAATATTATGGCATATTCACACGTTTCAGTTCAGAATGTTCTTTACATTAATACCGCACTTTGCCTTGTTTTTTTTTTAAATAGTTTATTTACCAGAAATGTTTTTAGTCAATTGAATGAATATGTCAAAAAGAAAACCATCAGGTCAGGAGTAGATACCAGGAAGAAGGGACACTCATAAAGGCATCAAACAAAGAAGGTAGGTTGCAAAACATTTAGGTATATTATTGTTAGTGTAATTTATACAGTGCTGTTTTAAGGTAAGCCTAACAGTCTCCGTGGACCTCATTCTTGTTTATTATTATTATTATTATTATTATTATTCAGAGGAAACTGTAACACCCTTTAAATAATAATACATAAATAATAATAATAATAATAATAATAATATCGTATGGCCTCGGATGCCGGGTGCAAGCTTTGTTATTTGACACCCAGAGGGTAGCTTGCATGTCGAATTTCATTGTTCCTTGAAGCTTAGATATCTAAGCTCCTTGAACACTATAGCGCTTTCTAGTAGATAAAATAATAAATAAATATGAATCTTAAAAAAAACGAATAACTTTAACTTACATTCTATCAGTGAGCAATGCGTCTTTCTCGAGCAGAGGAAATTATTTGTAAAAGCTGTGCCTATATAATGAAATGGGGCCTCAATTTTCTATACCTACAATAAAAACTTTTCATAACTTACCGAACATGTATCCAGTTTTGCCTTCTTTATGACAAAGCATCGATCTTCTGAACACTCGCAAATGTGACAAAAAGAAGAAAGAAAAGAGCAACTATCAAACAACTCTCGACTCTTCCCCAAAACTAGACCGACCACGTATCTCACCTCTCGCACAGACACACAACCACCGTAAATCCCGACAGTGGCGACAATCAACCACGCTGCGCCACTATTGTAGCCTGGGACATCTAAACACTGCTATTTCCAGGAAATGGAAATTAAAAGCTGACAAGCTTACTGGCCCTCTCCAGATAGATCTCTTGCTAATTGGCAATCTCCTAATTTCTTGGTAGACTTTTGTCATCATCACCTGGTTGTATTCCCAGTACTGAGGCACCTACTGTTCTATTCGTTGTAGGTTCTAAATTTGTTCGAGCCGTAGGAAAATATGAAGGCTTATGCCCACCCCAATTTCT